>CM042840.1:21107777-23507777 GCA_023653725.1 Bungarus multicinctus
ACAAGTCTGATGGATAGTCTGCAAAATAACTTCTGGAAAAATTACAAGAACAAATGCCCCAAGTGAGATATTGAATTCTGAATCAACACTAGATAACAGATAAACATAGTTGGAAGGGATCTTATAGGTCATCTAGTCCAATGCCCTGCCCGGGAAACAACGACACTGTTAAAGCCAACCTCTTTAACACATTTTTTGGCTCAGTATTTGTAAATAGCAATGGATCATGCCCAGTATTTCCTAGACGAACCACAGAAAACTACAATGATCTAATACATATCAATTTTACAGAAGACAATGTTGAAAAAGCACTACACAATCTAAAACTATCTCTGTCTATTGGACCAGATGGAATATGTGCCTACTTCTTAAAAAAGATATCCACTGCCATAGCAGAACCTTTAAGCATAATCTTTGAAAAATCTTTCAGGACCAGCTCCTTGCCTAATCTATGGTTATAAGCCACGGTCATCCCCATCTTCAAAAAGAGAGATCCCAGCCTAGTTGAAAATTACAGACCAATCTCCTTATGCTGCGTCACCTATAAAGTCATGGAATCAATTATTAACCAATCTATTATCCTCCAGTTAGAGACAAACAACCTACTCTCTAATAAACAATTTGGTTTCAAGAAAAAATTATCATGTAATCTGCAACTCTTACACTGCAAAAACATATGGACTACACAACTCAATCAGGGCAAAGCAATAGACACAATCTACATAGACTTCTGTAAAGCATTTGATTCAGTGGTACACGACAAACTACTCCTAAAATTAAAATCTTACGGTATCTCTGGACACCTGCATAACTGGATAGAAACATTCCTGTCAAACAGACAACAAATGGTCAAAATTGGGAGCGTCCTATCAAATTCTGTACCTGTCAACAGTGGTGTCCCCCAAGGCAATGTTCTAGGACCAACTCTCTTCATACTCTACATAAATGACATCTGTGATCATATCAAGAGCAACTGCGTTCTCTTCGTTGATGATGTAAAGCTATTCACAGACAATACTGCTATCCTTCAAAATGACCTTGATCAAACAAATGGCAACTTCAAATCTCAACAATAAATGCTCTGTCCTACATATTGGCAAAAAAAATCAGAAAATAAAATATAAGCTGAATAGTCAAGACCTTGTTGATGATCCAAACTCTGTCAAGGATCTTGGAGTACTCATCTCAAATGACCTAAGTGCTAGAGCCCACTGTAACTACATAGCCAAAAAGGCATTAAGAGTTGTTAAAACCTAATCTTACGTAGCTTTTTTTCTGGTAATATTACACTAATAACTAGAGCATACAAAACATTTGCTAGATCAATACTCAAATACAGTTCATCAGTCTGGAACCCATATTACGTATCTGATATTAGCACAGTTGAGAAAGTCCAGAAATATTTCATAAGAAGAGTTCTCCACTCCTCTACTTGTTGTAGAATATCTTATGCCACCAGACTTGAAATTCTAGACCTAGAAAACCTAGAACTATTATCTTGTAAGCAATTGACAAATAAATAAATAAAATAAAAAAAATAAGTGGGAGAGACTACACCATTTCTGACAAATGGCAGTCCAATCTCTTCTTGAAGGTATCAAGATGCTCAAGAGGTTGATGAAATAGCCGTGCTCCAATGAGAGTTTCTTCACTGTGCCAATATTGCTGGAAATGAAGGAGGTATGGTCTGGAGAGCAGATGGTTGGGAAATGCTAATGTAAGAAAATACAGTCCAAATTTTTTGGGACAGTTATTGTTATCAATGTTGTTGGCATTAATATTATGTGTCTATAGCAAATAATTGCTTTGCTTTACCAATTTCTTAGGACATGAGTCACCTGATAGAAACACAAATCTAAATATCGGGGCCAGATTGCATGGGGAGATTTAGTCACTGCTTTTCCAGTCTTAATCATATAAATGACAATGTTTTAGGTAGGTGGATGGGCACAAATTTTTCCATTTGTTTCCCATTTGTAAATAAACTGATATTTAGCATATATAATTTTGTTAAACTAAATTAACATTGAGGAGAGACTTAACCTGGAAATAAGGAGAAACTTTCTGACAATGAGAACAATCAACCAATGGAACAGCTTGCCCTCGGAAGTTGTGGGAGCGCCATCACTTGAGACTTTCAAGAAGAGATTGGACTGCCATTTGTCAGAAATGGTGTAGGTCTCCCACTTGGGCTGGGGGTTGGACTAGATGACCTACAAGTTCCCTTCCAACTCTGATTATCTGTTATCTGTTATGGTGTAGGGTTTCCGGTTTGAATAGAAGATTGGGCTAGAAGACCTCCAAGTCTCTTGCAGCTCTGTTATTCTGTTATTTATTCTGTTATTCAGCCCAACTCACCTCACAGGATTATTGTGAGAAAATAGGAAAAAGGTGTGTTGAATATGTTCACCACTTTGAGTTAACTATAAAAATAATAAAGGCAGGATACAAACAAACAAACATAACTAAGACTACCAACCCAGGGAAGAGAATCTGCATCAAGTTGTCCCTCCAAGAAATCCGTCCAAGGAGACCGAAGGCTCATTTAACTGCAGAAGACAGACTACTTGTGAATTACTCTAGTATGAATAAGATTATCTGCTGTGGACAGTAGTTCTTGGAAGTAAGATATTTAGTATGTGAATAATTTATTCCATGCAGCAAAACCACTTGCCCTTCATTTTCAAACTGGATTTGGTCTTCTTTTGCTTGGTTCTATTTTCAATTGCCCCCCCCCCTTTTTTTTTAATGAGTAAATGCATGGATCCCCCCCCCTTTTTTTTTTTTACTTGTAGACAAAGAACAGAAATACTCAGCAAGAATTGCTGATGTGTCTCTTCAGCTTCCTGTTCTCTCTCTCATTATCCTGTATTTACTTTTTCCATGTTGCTTTATAGAAGGATATTCATTTTCAAAATTGCCTTGCTATGCCATTTTTCTCCTCTTTTCTTTAAATAAACATGCACTATTTCATTTTCCTGAAATGCTTAACATTTTTAAGAATCTACTTCCAATTTACTTACGACACAGGTTTGGCCAGATACAGAGCAGGGTGAATTATATAATAGTATTGTTATTTAATTTTCTCAAACATCTTACTTCTTCATATGAATTTAATGAATTGATTGATTAAATGTGTATTTTTGTTTATGAATAAAGCAGAAAAAACTTTTCTTGCGAAGTTTTAAAGGAGACATTCTTTCTCTTCCTTTAAAGTTTCTGCTAGTAGATGAGGGCATCCATGGGAGCGGATCAAAACTGCAAGATGGCAGATGTGAAGATTAGCTTGAAGTTCTATCCCTGTAGACCATGCAGAACTTCTATCCAGGTAGAACTTCATACAACATGCTGTACTTGCACCTGTGAAATAACTTTAATTTTTTTTAAATGAAATTATTTCACGTGGAAGTATTATTTTGTATTTACAAGCATCTCTTCCCCAAATAATGTTTAAAAAGGAATGGAGATTAGAACTTTTTTTCTGTGTGTTAACATTATAAAAAGTGTAAAGATTCTGCAATTCATATGATCTGATCTTGACACAGATTTCCTGGTCATGTCATAGAGCAGGGAAATTGCAATACATCACATGATGCTGCCATGACAACATGAGTTTGACATCCCTGTCATAGAGGATGCTGGTATGCCATACAAACTCATCAGCACAATAAGGTTTTGCATATCTATATTGAAAAGCCCATACATTAGTCATGACTGTCACCAGGGGTGGTAAAAACAAACAAAAGTCAATATGGCGGTGAAAATTTATCAGTTGAAACTGCCTATTTCTTGTCTTTATTGCACTAATGGTGCTCCACTGAACTGCTCTGATTTCTTGCATCATCCATTTGATTATCTGTGGGGTCCTTGGTGCTCTCTGAGCTTGTTTCCTTGCAGACATTTTATGATCCAACTAGCACTGATATTACCTAGTTAGGTAGATAAGTGTCTGCAAGAAAATAAGAGAGCACCAAGAACCCACAGTTTAACTCCTTAGCTATAAATGTTCTCTTCTATTGGCAATTGTTTGCTTACCTCAGAAAAGTCTTCAGTTTTCAGTTGTGAAATTATTTTGTAGCAGAGGTATCCATTTATTTATTAATCAAATTTATACACCTCCCATCTTACTGTCTAAAGCAGGGCTGTCAAACTCACGGCCCATGGACCAGTTGAGTCATGCGCTGGCCACACCCACACCTGATTTAGTGAAGGGGGAAAAGTCACAATATGTCATGTGACGACAGTGTGATGACGCGAGTTTCACACCCCTGGTCTAAAGGATTTCAGCCAATTTACAATTAAAAATATATAAAATCCACCTCAAAGCGTACACAAAAGATAAAGTTAAAAAGACAGAGAAAATGCCCCAAATTCAGCTGCTGCCTATTTGGCATATTACTATCTTTGTGCACCAATGGGAAGTATATACTGGCTAGTACAATGGGAACAGAGTAATCCATTTTAAAAGATTGAGGCAGGAGCTGGACGCTGGCATTATATACCTCTACTTGTGAAACATGTTTGGGTTCATTAAAAATCTAAGGAGCCTGTGGAGTGACAATAACTCATTTCTGATAGCCATGGAAAATAGCCAGTCAATCAAAGTTGCATAAATCTTGGGAAGGGCTCTGGGGAAAAATATACCACTCCACAGATGGTACTAAGGAACGTAACCATTTCAGAGAAAGTTTCCTGCATTGTATGAAATACATTCAGAGGGGGAAAAGACAACTGATGAGATAGCAGAGCTATTAGCTGCATTGGATGTCCCTTGTTATCCCCAGTAGAGATGAGAAAGAGGATTCCACATGCTTGCTGGGACTATATTTAGAGAAAATGTCAAAATGAGTATTCCAACAATATATCTACTCTCATTTAGTACATATATACATCCACATGCAGCTTCTATCATTTCATAAGAGAAGACAAATACAGGCAATCCTCATTTAGCAATCATAACTGGGAAAAGCAACTTGGTCATTAAGTGAAGCAATCTCTAAATGCAAATCTCTAAATATAAATCCTTCCATTCCCCACTATCCTTTCAGAGCTGAAGGAGCTTCTTGGATAAGAAGCGAAACGCCTTCAAAGAAAAAACCAAGTCTAGTTGCCTCCTGAAAAAGCATCTTTGGGACAACCATGACCTGGATGGCTGAGAATCTCCATAGACCAGGGGTCTCCAACCTTGGCCACTTTTAAGACTTGTGGACTTCAACTCCCTTCAACTGACTGAGGAACTTTGGGAGTTGAAATCCACAACTCTTAAAAGTGGCCAAGGTTGGAAGCCCCTGCCATAGACAATCTCTAAATGAAACTGAAACAGTGCATACTTTAATTTTGTTTGTTTGTTTTACAGGGCTGAGTTCTGAAATTCAATTGGAGAAAACCACTGACTGCTGTTCTTCAACATGAGTTTCAGGACTTGAATGTTGAATTTGCACTGTTTTATAAAAAAATAATTCAAATTATTATCTAATTGTTCTGATCTTGAGTTTGGCTTTCCAGATCGTCAGCTTTAGCCATTTCCTCCTAAACAGCACTTATTTCTAATTTTATGCATGTAAAATGATTGTAGGGTTTTCAGAGGAGTCTTTAAACCAATTTTTATTGGTACACACACTGCATCGGTGACACATCTGCTCTTATACCTCTATCCTCTTTAATTTGTCCCATGAAGGACATTGGGTTGTCCTGAGAAGATCCTTCCTTCCTTCCTTTCTCTTTCTCTCTTTCCTTCCTTCTATCTATCCCATTGGCTTATAACAGATAGTTAAATATGTACATCATATAGTCTCTCTTTACAGTGCCTATACTACTGTAACATGAGTGTCTGTAAACGTTCTCTTCTTTTTCTGCGTGTTTGCACACTCATATTTTGATCATAAGTTATCTTGCAATGTTCTAATTTGAATAGCAACCATAAATACTTAAAAACAAAATTATACCACTAATAATAATCCTGAAAGATTTATCTAAAAAAATGCCTCTCAGTTTGTTTTGAAGAACAAAGGCTTTGTGTTCAATAGCCTGCAAGAAGGGAAGAAAAAAAAACTTGGGCTGGAGTTGGGGGCAGCTCTCACTCCTCTTTGTCCTAAATCAAGGAAAAGCAGAAACTCCACCTTGAAGCTTTCATGCACTGATGCTGATCCTTTACAAGAGAATTAATCTGGACTGAATTTATTGGCTTTGGCAGCTGTAAACACTGGAATACCAAGAGCCAGCAAGCCCTAGATTCGCCACCCAGATAAATCTGCCCAGAGCCTCAGCTACCAATGGAGGCTGGTTATTTTCAAACTCCCTGCTCAGCTTGTAATCACTCAGTGTTGTATTGGAACCAGATTTACTGGCCCTTTTGAGGAGTAGAACTTTGTGATTTCCACAGCAGACACAGTTGGAATTTCAGAAGAAGGTCAACCCCCCACCACCTTACCCCACAACACACACTCACACACAGGGTAGGGGGCTTTTTAGCAGAACCAGTTATGCAGGAAGGGAAGAGACATGCAATTGCTGAAGAACCTGGAATTAGCAGGCACAACTATTGTTGCTTTGGGAAAGAAAAACACAAAAATGAAAACAGAGGTAGAATTGAGAAAAGGACACTAGAAGGCATACAGTTATGTTCATTTGCAAGGAAGTCCCAAGAAGCTCAATAAGGCAATAAAAATATATTTCAAGCCCTGAAATTTAGCTTTTTTGCTGAGATCCCCAGCTCATGGATATGAAAATTCACTCATTTGTATGCGATGTCTAGCATTATTATCAATTCAGCTTAACTTTTGAGGAAGTTATATAAGGCTATCCACTTAATTAATAGATTAGATTGAACTCGTGATTATGTCCCATTTTATGCCTTGAATTCAAATAAGAATCTGTATTTAAGAAAGGATGTGCTCTATACTCTGACTTTTTTTAAACCATTGTAAATCTTGCTCGATCCTTTAGCTTTCTTATGGTAGATTTTTAAATGATTAAAAATCAGCTTTCACACTTGCTGTGGGGCTCTCTCCTGGAACCCATGGTTGCAGTTATCCAAACCACATTAATTGGCTGTTTTTCAAGGCCAATGAAAAACCAGGGAAGCACACAGTATTTCCCACTCATCTCTTTCTCATATTGTGATGCAGTTCTTGTGCGTAACAGCATAGCTTTTTCAAGCTTCTCTTGATTTGTGCAGAAATAGGCATCTGAAGATGGACCACTAATCCCCGCGAGAGATCCTTGAAGGGCTCGGGCAAAAATCTAGTGATGGGAACAACTGCCTAAGATTTGGAAATCTGTGGCACCAACAATGCAAACTTCTTGGAACCAGTTTTTTTTAATTTCCAAAACCATTTAAAATTACTAATGTTGTCATTATGTACTCTGGGATTTTAATAGGTTGAATTGCTTCATTTTAATAATTATTTGTGTTGATTTTACCCATGTCTTTGTATGTCGCCTTTCTTTTAAATGAAATATATTTTAGGCATATATACTAAATAAAGTAAAAGAAAAATTAAAATCCACCTCCAGTTCCAATTGTTTGCTATGCAGCTGGCAGTTCTGCTCCACAAGAGGAATAGTAGCAAGCCAAAATGATGAAGGCAAAGACATAACCATACAAACTGCCCCATTACCTTCTCCGGGACATCTAAATATGTAAGCAATGGTATTTGAATTATCTACATATTTAATGATGCTCCTCCCCTCACTTTCCCACATGCCCTTAATGAGGAATCTGCAGCCTTCCAAATGTTGCTAAAGTGGGGCTCCCAACAGCTCTCATTGATCAGTCAAGGAAACATCCTCAAGATTATCCATTCTTATGGCTGAAAACCTCCCACAGCTAATTTCAGAGCTTTCTCTACATCATGGGTTCAAACTCAAGGCCTGCGGCCCATATCTGGCCCATAGGGCCACCATGAAAATAGTAAAACAATGCCTCTGTTAGCAAAAACAGGAGCCTGGGAGGCGGTGTACCCATTGCCAGTCACAACGGAAGGTCCTCTGCCAGTGAAAATGGCCCTTGGTCCCCCGAGTTTAAAGACAACCCTGATGCGGCCCTCAATGAAATCGAGTTTTGACACCCCAGACTACACAGTCAAACAATGTTCCAAAAGGCATCCTATTTTATATTGTTTTCTACTGGTATTGTTGCTAATGATGAAACTGTATAGAAAGAAAGACTAGCAAGTTTGCAATCCTATCCTGGCTTATCTAAAAGGAAAAGCCACTGAAATAGATGGCAAGGCCTGCTCTACACTTAGAGCAAGAGATCTACCCCAGGCTAGACAGATCACATTTGTCCTATTCTGCCAAAAGCAAAGTATGTTTTTTGATTCACTTCTACCTGTAAACACAGTCAGACCATAAAAACCAGGTTGTATTGTGTGTCATAAAACCAAGCAATAAAACTGTTCCAAGATACAATTGGGAGCAATTATCTCTTGTTCTAGGGTACAAAAAATCCATGAACAAGGCTAATTTTCTTTCTGGCTTAAAGATTTTTTTTTTATACACCAGAATAAGGATTGACTGATGGTTTGCAGGCCAGATCCTGCCATAGCAATGCATTTAATTAGTGTTCTTGCATTACAGTAATTTTGTCATTGTAGTCTGGAAAGAAAGAATCCTGATAATCTGTCTCTGAAAAATCCTTATTTCAGTTTTGGCCCATCATTCATCCAAGAAAGATTACTTTTAGTCTCATATCGTGCAGCAGCTAGGTTTACACAAACATTTTAATGTAAAATGGAGTTATGCAGTTTGTGATTCGGCATGCTATGCAAACTAGGTTATGTTATTTAGGCACTTGAAAAGAGCAGTTGACCTACCCAAAGTATTTCATGGTTGTCTGTCTCACTATACAGACATGTATATGTGTATAGGGGGTGGAGAAGCTATATTGGCTTAGTCTTGATCTTACCACACAAGTTACTCTTTAACCATAGTTATATTGTAAACTCATACTAACTAGAGCATTTTTCCCATATCCATTAATCTTTCCTGACAAGCAATGCCAAAGGTCCAAGAGTGTTCAATACCCTGGATTCTTCTTTTTTCTGGAAAGTAAGAGTCTAGGCAATTTAATAAAAATATTCTGTCCTAAAAATCTAGGAATGATATCTCTTCAACATTAGAATGTGCATTCAGTATGATGCAGAAATTATATTTATCTTCCAAACTATGCCTCCTTCTACACATAGTAGAATGAATCCATCCATTTTTATAGCCAGAAAATCAGTGAAGAAAACTCTTTTTGATTGTTTGAAAAACAGGATCCACAGTTAATTTATGTGGACTTAACAAGTCAAATAGTTGAGTTTACCATCCACAAAGATGAGTGGAAAATATATATAGAAATTGTACACTCATGGGCCTGTACTCCAGTGCAATAGTTTATCCACAATACTACAAAATAAGTTTCAGACAAAATATATATCTATATATTTGTGTGTGTTTTTTTAAAAATCTTTACATCAGAATGTGCATAACATTTAATAGTATAATTACTCCCCCATTTCCCTACAGTTCAGACAACTCTGGTAACAGCATGTACAACTTCTCAGATTGGCTTTCATAATTTTAAAACAAACAATACATCAAGTGTATTTACTTTGTGCAAATAAGAGATCTCTTTTGGAATCCTTCAGAAGACAAAATCCAATGTTCCATCTGTAAAGGTCCTTTTTTTTTTGGACTAATGACTGTAGGCTTCTCTCTCACTCCCATATAAAGTGCTCCTGTCCAGCAGAACCCAACAGCCTTTAAAAAAAATCCTAGCAATTTTAAGGACAAAATTTATATATATATAATTTTTTAAAAAAGCAAAAAATAAGTGATCACACAAATTCCAGCTTTCCATGCCCTCCATACATGCCCCAGTGGACTAGTGAAAGTATTCTGTCATTACTGAGGTCCGGCTGTCGCATCTTCTCACAGGTCATGCAACAGTTCTCAAGACCCGTGACAGGCACCATGCATTCCAAGTCTAGCTTAGCCATTTGTCCTTTTTTGGAATGATGTCCATGGAAGCTGTAGTGCAACCGCGAGAGCATCTGTTGCCGCTGGTCTTGCAGTTGCTTATTTTCACTTCTGAGCATGCGCAATGCGAGCATGATGAGAAGCACCAAGATCAGTCCACCTGCGATGGGGACAGCAATGACAGCAGCCCTAAACCACAATTCTTTTGAAGAGGTAAGTTCCTGAACTTTAGTGAGGAGGTTTCGGCTGTTGTCGTGTTGGTATCTGCTCCCTTGTCCTGCAAAGAAAGAAGGGGGGGGGTTAGAGAGGAGGACAGGAGATTTAAAAATTAGTAAGCCTCATTGTTAAATATTCTAGAAAAATGCCATTATTATTCCCCATCATTTGGAATCATAGGTAGTGTATTACAGGAGATCCTTGATTTTTGATAGTAATGAAGCCTACACATTACCAGCCCCAAGCAAAACCATTATAAGACCCTGGTTTTTGCAGCAAATGTGGTGGTCATAAAATGAACCTATTGTTCTCAAGCCAGAAGTAAATCATAAAAGAAGAATCATAAACTGTGATTTGTTGTCATAGAAATAGCTAGTTTATATTATTATGAGCCATCATGGTGCAGTAGTTAGTGTGCAGTACTGCAGGCTACTTCTGTTGAATGCCATCTGGAATCTCACCAGGCTCAAGGTTGACTCAGCCTTCCATCCTTCTGAGGTGGGTAAAATGAGGACCCAGATTGTTGGGGGCAATATGCTGACCCTGTAAACCACTTAGAGAGGGCTGTAAAGTCTATAAGTCTAAGTGCTATTGCTATTATGGAAAAGTAAAAAGTTGAAGTTTGATGTTAATGCTTTATTTCTATTACAACAGAGGGAGTCAAAAATCAATTGTTTTTCTTTTTTCTTTTCTACCTCCCCTCCTCACTTTTCTTTCTCCTTTTCCTTCCCAGAGTTTCTTATTTGCTTTTGTATTTTATTCTATAAAATGTTTAAAGATTGGGGGGGGTCATAAACTGCAGTTCCCATGAGTAAATGGGCCAGGTGTCAAGGAAATGATGTCACATGGCCCGAGGGACCTCATAACTGGTATGTGTGAGTATATTTTTAGTCGTAATTCAAGAACTACCTTTAAAGGTTTCCCTTTATAATTTGAGTACTTACTGTATGGCTCCAGAAACACTAGATAAGGATGCTGCATCCCAGGTTGTCCTATTTGAACAACCATGTCCCCTAGTAAGTAGAATTATAGTAAATTGGAAAGAGAGGAGATTTCAGTTCCATCTTCTCAATAAATCATAGATACCTTACTGAAATGCAAGCAAATTATGCACCTAAAACAAATGTACACATTAGAGATGCAATAACTAGCTGAAGCAAATTGCTGCCTTTCTGCACAAGCAAGAATCCCAACATAGTTTAGTGAGTCTGCACAAGTCACTGTCTCAGACTGATTTGATTAGAATGATAAATTAAATATGTGAAATGGTTTGCAAATTAAGAAAGCTTTAGATGCATTTTAGAAGAACTCCACACCACAAAGTATTTTAGCAGTGATTCTTTAACTATAAATAATTACATACAGCATAAAAGGAATTGTGCATTATTTATTTGGAGCTTATAGAGAAGTGTTATAGCAGGTTATTAAATTTTATTTTCTGTATTTCAGCAGAAATGCAGATTTGTGTCTCTTCAAACTTAAAAGGTTCGGCATTGTCCTAATTAAATTAAGCTTTTGCTTTATCAGCCCGAAGACAACCTATGGTTGTTAAGATTTTTTAAAAAACAAAAATGACAGCTTATATATGGTTTACACTTATAGAGATCAGGATTGAAATAAAATTAAAGTAAATCTAACCCTCACAGAGAATATCTATAACATGTGGTTTCTCAGTCAAGACCAATTTGATAGCAGATGATCAAAATAATAAAAATCTCATAATTTAGTTAACAAGAAACAAAAAGCTTTTAGATTTTGCTGAACTCAACAGCTTTTAACATAGCTGCAAATGTTCAATTCAACTTCCCAACCACATATTTTAGTTTGTGACTTCCTTCATTGATATAAAGAAATATAACCCATATGAAAATCCAAAACATTTAGAGAATAGAATATGCAATTGAGGAAAATAATCACTAAATTTAAAACTATTAAGAAGCATAATTGAGGACTGCAGTTCAATTAATGTACATTCTTCCATTTATCAAATATCAATGTTGATGCTGAGGATACAGCATCAATTAAATGGCTATCCCAGAGGCTATGAGACACTGAACTTGCTCAATCTGCAAAGCAGCAACAGAGCTGTACCAGAAGGTTTGTTGGGTGAAAAGAATTATTTCTGTATTATTAGATTCCTTCAGTTATGTCTTCCTACGTCTGTTTCAGCACTGATTAGTACAAGGAACTGAACTCTATCGTTATTAATTTTTTTGTTATTTCCTTTTCATTCACATGTACACACTGTAATTAATTTTAGTCTTAACAGTTTATTTTATTCAGTCTAGAATGCACTACATTATGATGAAAGCAAGCACTCCACCCAAGACATGGATCCTCCGGCAACGTGCCAGGTGAGATACAAATAAAAAAGCAAGCTTTGTGCCTGATGCAAATGCAGATGTAAAAGCTTTTTGGCAAAGGTTTTCCTGCCACATGCTTCCTTCTCCACTTTGCTTAAGCCTAAAATCATTAGTAGGCTAACAAGATCTTGTCTGTTGTCAATACAGAATAAGAATGTGACTTACCCAATGGGTCACCTCTGGAAGTAGACAGAACATCGTAGAGGCCTCTGTAATTGCACATATCCTCATGACAACACTCCAACGTGGGTATGGCAATGCCAGAGTGGTTTTGGGCTATGTTAACTTGACAAATATCCAGGGTGCTTGCAAAGAAGTCCAAGCAACCATGAGTCAGTGGAGAATGGCTGTTTTGTGGGTCAAGCAGTCTAGAGAAGCAAGCACTGAGCTCTGATTTGCACATATAGCCTGTTGCAACACAATGTGCAGCATCGCAGTAGCATCTGATTTCACCTGTTACAAAATAAAAAGTAAAGCTCATTAGCTACCAGATATTCAGAAGTACTTGCTTTTTTTATAAAAGTCTTTGCCAAGGACTGAGACATTTATTGCATTCAATAAAGAAATGTTAAGGAAAGAGTATGGGCAATAGAATACCGATAGATTATTATGACTGATAGATTATTATGAGCCATCAATCCTAGGACCACATAGATAATGATGGATCTTTACCTAACCAATTGTTTCAAGTCTGCCAAGGTGAAAGTAGCATAACTATCCTCTTTGAAACATTTATCAGTCAATTTATACCACCATGGTATTTTCATGATGCATTGATCTACAGTTCTCAGAATTCTTGGTCAACAAAATTAATAGTTCGGAGAGTTGTAATCTCAGAGCAATTCGAGGGAAACACTTGTCTTATATGGTATGAGCAGGATGCTAGAACTTCAAGATACCATAATTGGAATGTCAGATTTCAGTTTTTCTACGTAAATAAGCCATTTATTACTGGCACACAAGCATGGATTAATGAGTGTCAACTATTACACTATCTGCTAACATCTGCCAAGTATTTGAGGCATTCTTAGGGAATTCCATGGAAAATAAACTGATACTAATGTAAAATATAATGTACAAAAATACTAGACAAAGTATGACGAAGTGGGATATATTTATATTATTTGCTATTTCCAAACCATAGAATCTGACCAACCAATCAAACAATGGGACAAAGAACTAGATACAAATAGTGCCGGATTAATAGTTTCTAATAGCACTAGAAACCATCCACATATACTCCAGTTATTGAATGAACACCAGTAGTAGCTTAAGTTCTTATGGCTGTTGCATACAAAGATCAGGTTATAGTATGCCTTACAAAACAGATTATCCTGGTCAAAATCTGTTAAGTAGGCCATTTACTCAAGTATTTCTGTCTGAGCATAGGATTGCACTCCTTTGCCTACTTATTATTTATATTACTTTTCTATAATGGCAGTTGCTCATAGCATCCAGCATTAATTCTAAGATCCATTAGGTTAATTCTAAGGTTGATAAAATAGATAAAATAGTATTTAAGTACAGAAGGCACCATGCTAGAAGACTGTACTTTCACCTTAAGCATGAAAACCAGCTGGTGATTTTGGGTCAGTCACTTTTTCTTAACCCAACCATCATCACAGGGTTATTGTGGGGAAAACAGGAAAAGGAAGAAAAATATTAGGTATGTTCTCCACCTTGATTATTTATAAAATAACAAAGGTGGGATAAAAAAATTTTATACACACAATGGACATTGCACTCTTCACAACTATTTATCGATGTATAACACATGAAAAAAAATTATAAAACAGAGAAAAATCTACAATCATCCTAACTGAGAACTCTGTCCCTAAAAAGATAGAGAAATCCATCTATGAGACAAAAAGAGAAGCATTAGGTTCAGCACATAATCTTTTTTTCAAAAAGGAATTCCTCATGCAGAAGTGGTTTTTACTCCATTTTAAAACAGGAAATTTTGTTTACAAGTGTAGTTTTCACTTGCCAAAATCAACTTCTTTCGATGGAAGGAAGGATGCAATGGTAAAATTAAACTTTCCTCTACCACTACCAGCTTTTCATTCACTCAATCCATCATGTGGTCAAAAAAGGTAAACACTTAACCTGAAAACCCTCTGCTCTTGGACTAAAAGAAAAATGCAGAGGAAACCACAAAGATTTATAAAGGAAGTTAAAAAAAAGTTCCCTTCATAAAAACATCTTCATTTCACAATCTTCAAAAATGAGATTCATTTTATTACACACAGAAACATTACGCTTTTAAAAAATATTTTAGTTTAAACTGAAAAAAAGTATGAAAGAAAAAAACTAGGCTATTCTCAACTTTCAGAAATTATCACCATTGAAAGAACTGTTTTTCTTCATCTTTTTAAAAATCAACCATGAAGACATCCAAGACATTTTAAAAAAAAATTTAAGGATTTAGAATTCTATTTTCCAAAGCAATTAAGCGATTACAATGCACACATTCATGCACATCTTACTAAAGAAGAGAAAATACACCAGCAGACTTATTTTTTAGGAGTAGATGTAATATCAAGTCCATTGAGTTTTAAGCATTGTGTGTATCTTTGTGTATCATGCTCTGAAGTCCCTGTTGAATTCATGAAGTTCAAAAACTTACAACTAGCATTTGGAGAGCTATTTTGACAGAAAACATTTCACCTCTCCTTTGCCTGGAAATTGGTAAGCAAAACAAACATTAAGATTCTTCACCCAAATGGATAACTGCAATAAGAAAAAATAGAAAATAAAAATGGAAGGTTGTATACAATGTGGGTAGTAATTAAAATTTATCAGATCTTATTCCTGCTGTTCTGATGCTAAAATCCAGTTTTCCTATACTTATGTAGATTTTTCTCTTTTTCTCAAAGTCCTGTTTTTGCATTCTCCCTTTTTTTAAAAGGCCATTGAAGCAAATATTATCTAGCAAGCAGATTCAGACAACTGAACATCTTACACTGTCAATCCATAGATACATATATAAACCCTTAAGAGGGAAATTGCACAAATGCCTACTCCCATAAGCTGTCCCAGGAAGTAACATGAAAAGGAAACAAACCATAAGACCCTGTTTCAGTTTAATAGCTTATATGGCCTTCTTTGAAAATCTTATCTTTTCTCTGACCCAAGACTGGATCATAAACAAAACTTGATACAGCAGTCATCAAGTTATTACAGTTCCATTTTAATTTGACTTAGGTTTCCACATTTGACTTTTTTTAAAAAAAATCTTTTCAATGGAAAAGAGCAGTGGTTTTGTAATATTGTATTTGGGGGGTGGGAGAGAGAGATAGTTATTTCTGTCAATTCATAAAGATTCTTTCTGAACTATGCAAAAGGCCAGGGAGAGTATTTGGTATTTTCAAACAGTGAACAATGCCCTTTCTGTTCACCTCTTTTTTGTTACTGTATATAGCTATTAATGGAAAATGTCTGCTTTTAGTCAAGGTGGCTTCAGGAGAGACTGCAGGCTTCTCTTAAAGTGTTTGAAGTCGACAGCAGCCAGAAGTCTGTGATGCCCTAATTATATCATTATCAGGCACATAGTTTCAGTATCTGCAACTGTACATTATTCCCAGTCACTCCCTTCTTAGTCCCTCTTTGATGGGTCCCTCCGCTGGCTTCAAGGGCTGTTATTTGGGGTTAATTACACCCTTCTTTCCAAAATAAATAAATACTATAGCACATCAACCCTGTGCTTGCTTATCCTTTAACCTCCTCTCCATGAAACATGGCAATTATGGGAAACGTCAACTTTCCCATTCTCTCCTCTTCCCTGCATGAACAGTACCTTTTATTTCTAAAAAGGGAGGAAAAAAAATAAAAGTTTTTAAATGAAAGACTTGTAGGAACACCCCAAAAGTCTGAACTTTTACCTTGTCTGAGAAACAATTTACCCTTAAATGCTACCAGCCTCACAAAATCGCTGAGTGGTGTGCAGTTAATTTATTCCAAGCTAAGCCTCTGGCTAGCCAACATCAAGGAAACTGGTAAGGGATGTCAGTCTGGAAAAGACTGGTTCTGCACATTAAATTGCTTCGTGGTTGTGCCATAAACAACTATTTATGACATAAATCCTTGGCAGGCAGGTTTCCCCCTAAGCCAAAACAAAGCAAATTATATTTGACTACAAACTTGAATCTAGATTATTTTTAAATGGATCTGTCCTTTCACTCTCCCCCCCTCCAGGGAAGCCATGAAAGAGAAAAGGGTGCAGGATTCTGCCTTCTGGCCAGTTCCTCCTCAAGGACAGGAATCTCCTGCTCAGCTTGATTTGGGAGGTTGGAATGGGTGAGAAAGAGAATGAGCCTCTCAACTCCAAAGAGCCCGGCTAAAAAAAAGTTCCGAAGCACACTAAGATGGCCTAAGCAAAACATTTTGACAACAGCTTGCCCCGAGGATTGTTTCGCATCAATGAAGCCGGAGGCTAGGAGGGAGGAAGCCACGCGGGAGGCAGAAAGGGAGCGCAGGAAATCCAAGCCCCGCCACGACTTCCAAGAACAGGCGAGCTTGTTCTGGCCTGCGCGCCTCGGCCCGGCAAGAAACCCGACACCCTCACAAAGCCTTGGCAGCACTCTTCAAAGGCCGCGCTTGGGCCCAGCACATGCAGCTCGCCAGCCGGGGAGGGAGAGGTCGAACAAGAGAGGCCAGGCCGGCCAAGAGGAGGGGAACCGCCCCGGGAAATGGCGAGGCTGGACGGCTGGCGGGATGCTACTGGGCTTACCCGCTGGGAGGGCGGGCACCGCCACACAGGCAACCCCGCCTGGCCCGGCAGGAGCCACTGAAGGGCGACAATGCACAACGCAGACCCTTTCCTAAGGCCCTTCTCCACAGTGACCTCTCGCTCCCCAAAATGTTTGGCTTGCGAAGGGGAGAAGAGGGAGACCGGTCCCTTCGGATCTTCCCTTCCTCGGAGTTCTCCAAGTAGCCATATTCCGCCCGCCACTTAGCACTACTCTTCAGGAAGCCCGGCTGCGTTCGCCGGGTCCTGCTAGGCAGGCGGCAGTTCTGCGGCCTTGGGAGGATCCCGAACTGTCGTGGAGCTACAGGGTTGTGAGCTTCGTCTCATGCATCCTGGAGAGCAAGTCCTGCTGTGAGCCCAGGATTGGAAAGGTAAGGCCGCTGCCTTGGAAGCTCTGGGATGACATTAAGAATCCCCCCAAGGTTGGACAGATCTACACAGGTGGCAAGATCTTCCCGGACTTTAATCACAACCCAGAACCGGAGGTGCGGGTTAAGCCTGATTTCAGATCCTCGGGGCTACTCTCCCTCTGTCCCCAAAGGCGCTCCACATCTTAGCATAGCCAGTTTCTCAGAGTCTTTGATCACGGGAAGAAGGCATTCCCGTACTCAAAACGCTGCCGCTACCTCCCCAGTCAGCTCCCCTGCGATCTTCCCCACCGCTTTTCAAAGTTCTCCTGTGGAAGCGACAATCGGATTTAGAGCTGCCCAGCGGCAACCGCATCCTAAGCCCTCGTTGTTCATTCCTTTTCTCTGCAGGAGTTGCCCTAGGTCCGAGCGCCTTTTGCAGAATTGCCGCTTGAGAGAGAAAAGTACCTGTCATGTGGGCGCGCGCAGAAGGCTCGAAAATCCCCAATTTTGGGCAGATTGGTTGGACGAAGGCACCGCCACTGCTTTGGCACGCAGGACCGTGGTTACCTTCATTCTGCACAATTAGTCCAATTATCAGGCTTTGCACCGCGCACCAAAACTATGTAAGAGCCACACCGACTGCGTTCCAACCATGAACGAAGAAAAACTTTTTTTAAGTTTAAAAACAAGTTGGGCATGGTAGGAACGCAGACTCTACCCTGGACGCGATTCACTTGCTGGTCAGCGAGCGATGGATCGCCCCTAAAGAGGGAACGATACATCGGCCCCCAGCCACCCACTTCTCTCATCAGCGCCCGTCCCCAAGCGCGCTTCTTTCCAGATTTTCCCCAGGTTTTTTCGCTTCAAAAACGGCCCTGCCACGGACCCTCCGCACTCCGAACCTTGACCCAGACTAGGGGAAAGAGGCATCTCCAGCTCCGCGCGATCGGGGGAGCTTCCCTTGGATGCCTCGTCCTTCCAAAGCGCTCGGGCGCTGGAGCTCACCTTTGGTCAATAGGATGGCCATGGCGCACAGCTCCAGTTGTAGCCAGATGAAGAAGAAACTGGAGTGACGCTCCATTGAAGACCCCCCTGCTTGGCTTTCTTTGCCGCCGGATGTCCCGAAATAGCTTCACCTTGTGACACTGCAAGGAAGGGCTCCGATCGGGCAAAGCATCGACCCTCCCGGAGAACGAACCGTCTGCCCGCGTCGGCCGTCCTCCAGTCCCAGATCCCAGCAGGGCCCGCCGTCCCTTGAAATGCCGCGAGGAAGCCCCTTCAGCTGCAATCACGCTGGGCGCGCGGAGAACCGATCTCACACGGCCACTGCAGCGCTCTGCCCCGCGCAGACCTTGTTCCTCGCCGCTTTCTTAAAGCCAGTGCGCAGGGAAAGACGGTACTGCGTCCCCACTCTCCCTTACGCCCGAATCTTGCTCTGTAAATAATGCGGCCGCCCCGCCGCCTGACCCACCTCGGTCCGCCCCTCGCCCCGCCCACAGCCATTGTCGTAGGCGGGGCCGAAGTGGCGCTCAAACTAGCGGAGCTTAGCGATCGAAGGGTTGCAAAGCTGGCCTTGAGAGATGGTCAGTTGCTGCTCCACTTTCTCCTGTGTTTTTAGGGTCGGAATTAAACGTGCAAATGGGCAGCGATGTTTCGTGTAACGAACGGCTGGGCGGTGGTCGCTCTGTCCTTTTTCTGGTTTGCATTGTTTGTAATCTTTCCGTTGGTTAACTTTCGGGGCGGGGTTCAGAATTCCCCCTAGCGCGCCAACTTCTGTGCCAGGAATGCCTGCTTGCGATGAAATAAAAGCAGGTTGTGCCTAGACTTTTATGGCCTAGCAATCCATAAAATGAAACGAGAGATCAGAAGGCAGGTGGGGCTGTATGGCCAAGAGAAGTAAAGGAGGAGGGGGGATGAAAAAGGATTTTGGAGCGGGAGCGCGCTTAAGAAGTTCCACCGATGCCTTCCCTTCCCTTCCCTGAAAAGGCGACAGGAGCGCGCTCTCTTTCCCTCCGTACGTCCTTCTAGGATCGATAAAGCCTCGTCAGATGGACAGCAGAAGCCTGAACACTCTGGGAGTAGCAGGCAGAAGACAGTTACTGAAAATTAGCAAATGCAAAAGCAGCAGGCGCCAGCAGGGCGACGCAGACAGAGACTGACACTCAATTATGCCCCCAACAGTTCCAGCAAACACGCAGGCTGGGCTGATCAATATCAGCCCCAAAGCGATCTTCTTACTGAATTGCTAATTCATTTATTAGAGAACTCTGTCATGAAAACAGGCAGGCGGGATTTTCGTTTTTCCTTTGTGCAGTTGTTCCACTAACAATTTTGCATTTACAGTTTTGCAGTGTCCGCTCCTAATTGTGTATAGGTAAGCAAACAAGCAAGCACACATACTTCTGAGATTTTTAAAAAATGAAACAAAAATTTATACCTCTTTGGCCAAGGTGACCCCTCACTTCATTCCATTTGCCATTTTTTATCTTTATATTTTATTAATTTAATTGGAATTTCTTTGATTATTGTAAACTGGGCAGAACCATTTGGACAACCTATATATTTGGATGATTATTATTAACTACAATACATCTACGAGTATTGCAATTCTCAGATTTCCCTGAAGAAATGTGTTTACCAAGCCTTGGGGATCTTGGGGGGTAGGTTATATTTTTATTTATTAAATGTATATGCTGCCTGTCTATAAAAATAACTGGGTGGCTTACAACATAATAAAAACAAAACTACAGAAACATTAAAAACATCAAAATTAACAGATTGGCTAAAACTAGGAACTAATTCATGAGCAGTATGGAGATTGAAACTTCTCGTGTTCAAATCAAGACCTTTCTGTATTACAATTATGGAAGGATCTGTGATCCCATTGGTAGAGTGAAGCAGCTATGTATGTGTCTCCCAATTGGTTTTTGACTCTTGGTGATTGCCTGGATTAGCCCTTGCAGTTTCTTTGGCCTTCAGTAGAACAGAGAGAGTGACTGGCCACATTAATCCAGCTGTCTGTTCAGGAAGGACTAGAACTCATGGTTCTTCTTGTGCAACCTAGTGCCTTAATCTAAAGAGGCTTTTTCAGGAGGCAACTACAGTTTCTTGTTTTTTCTTTTGAAAATGTTTCACGTCATCCAATAATATGATTTTTGATGAATGTATTTTTTTTCCTTTATATATACTGAGAGCATATGCACCAAAGGCAAATTCCTTGTGTGTCCAATTACACTTGGCCAATAAAGAATTCTATCTATTCTAAGCCTCCTTAGCTGGAAATTGGCCATGGGACTTCCATTTACTGAAATTTTGAGTCTACAATATTCTCTTGTATTAGAAGCTCATACCAACTTCAAAGGGAAAATGGGTAACTGTCTTTGAAAGAGCTAGAAAAGCTGTAGTGGTTAGAGTGCAATACTGGTTAGAGTGCAATACTGTAGGCTACTTCTGCTGACTGATTGCAATTTGGCAGTTTGAATCTCATCAGGCTCAAAGTTGACTCAGCAGGTGGGCCTTCCATCCTTCCAAGGTCCGTAAAATGAGGACCCAAATTGGTGGGGGCAATTTGCTGATTCTGTAAACCGCTTAGAGCTGTAAAACACTATGAAGCAGTATATAAGATATTGCTGTTACATTCCTGTCAATGCTGATAGGGCCTTTCTTTTAACCTCACTGTATCTTGTACTGTAATATCACACTCAAGATTATATCAGCTATTGTATCTAACTGATTCAAATTAGATTATGAAAACAATCACTCAACAAATGATATCCCTTCCACTCTCCATCCTGAAATTACATTTCTGGAGCTTATATATTAAACTTAGCATAGATGAACAATCGATAGATAAGAA
Source organism: Bungarus multicinctus (assembly GCA_023653725.1). Lineage (NCBI taxonomy): Eukaryota > Metazoa > Chordata > Lepidosauria > Squamata > Elapidae > Bungarus > Bungarus multicinctus. The sequence continues at coordinate 21,129,276 of CM042840.1, forward strand.
AAAGCATTTCCATACCTTGTTACCCAAACTAGTTTAGACAAGTGTCTCTATTACAGAGTCTTCTCCGTTGATCTGATAGGGATGGCATCCCTCCAATTAAGCAATGCCATCTCTCAGGATCGAAGCACCCCTTTTATGTGGCAGTACCTGCCCTGTTGAATGAGGTTCCCTCTGCCTCTCTCTCCCTCCAACTGTAAACACCTGGCTTTTCATCTAAGCCTTTGGTGAGAGGGAGTGAGGTCTCATTCCACCCTGTCTTATTTTTCCCCTTTTATTGGTTTATTGTAATTTAAGTTTTTACTATTGTAAAACCCTCTAAGATTTTTTTTATTATTTTCATCAATACGTTGTGATGCATATAAGAAACAGGTGTAGCTTGATTGCACCATCTTGAATGTTTTGACCACACCTTACCGATATCCATGCATATCTCAGAGAACTTCAAATGCTAAATAAAGTTTATACTTTTTTTCTCCTCTAAGGCAGACCAGGGGCCTTGCAAAGTGCCTTACAAGGAACCGGAATTGCATCTAGAATTTTAGCCTGTGAGAATACACTTGCAATTTACTCCTCCCAAAGTCTCTTCAAACAGGATGGGTGTGTAGACACATATCAATACATTTAGATATTTATCACATCTATGCCCCCTATAATTGAACAGATACTGAATCATCTATAAGTTGGTGGCAAAACATTTTGCCTCTCCCAACCTATATCCATCTCCATTCTGCTTTGGTGGAACATCTCGTTATGGGTTAGGTAGTATGTCTCACTGCCACAAGCCCTTCACCATGCCTTCTCCTTCTTTACCATAGTGGGAAGAGACAGATTCTTCCAGCTTGAACAATTTATTTAGCAGTAAACTGAGCCTTATGATAAGATCAGCAATAGATCCACTCATCTGCATGTTGCCTGAAGATATTCCTTTCTATGACTCCTCCCAGCAATTTAGCTTTTTTTTTATTATTCCCAGGCTTATAAAAGTGTTGCCTTAACATTGATGTGATCCAGGCAGGCTTCCAGGCAAATTCATGGCTTAAATTGCCTAGAGCAATGCTTATCAACTTTGGCAATTTTAAATGGTGTGGATTTTCAACTCCCAGGATTCCGCAGCCAGAGTGCTATGGAATTCTGGGAGTTAAAGTGCACACATCTTAAAACTTTCCAAAATTGAGAAACGCTGTCCTAGATAACCTTCAAGGCTATGTTTACATCCTATAACCTTTCAGACAGTGGTGGGATTCAAATTTTTTTTACTACCAGTTCTGTAGGTGTGGCATGGTGGGTGTGGTGTGGCTTGATGGGTGTGGCTTGGTAGGTGTGGCAGGGGAAGGATATTGCAAAATCCCATTCCCTCCCCACCCCACCAACCTGCTTTTCAGTTCCGTTTTCCTGTGCAGGGCAACAAAAGAAGACCCAGCTGATCAGCTAGGACTCGGGAGGCAGAGAATAGATGGGGGCGGGGCCAGTCAAAGGCGGTATTCCAAACTACTCAAAATTTCTGCTACCAGTTCTCCAGAACTGGTGAGAACCTGCTGAATACCACCTCTGCTTTCAGGCTCTGGGGAAATGTAGCTTTACATGCTCATGCGATTGCCTGCTTCCTGCACAACACAGGGTACATTTCCAGGGTGAAGGAGGAATGAAACAAATTTTAAATATTAACTTTTTTTCCTGCCAGTTGTTTTTCTGATAAGGATCTCCAGGCCTAAGGAATACATTGAGCTGCTTCATATATGATACATAATGCTAGATTAAGCTACACTTCTTGCTGGAAATAATATTTAACTTTTTCATTAGAGATTTGGCAGGGCATGCTTAGGAAATAGGCCTCAGTGTCAAAATTAACTCCCTATCTTAAAAAAGTAAGTCTGATACTAACTTTCACTCAATTTGGAAACCATTTACTTGATTAACTATAATTCTGTACATAAATATCTTTCTCAAAGGTGCTTTTTCAAAAGATAGCTGGACTACACACTGATAAAGTACCTTTGAGACAACCACGATCTGAATGACTGAGAATCTCCTTCATCTGTCACACCCAACATCCAGGTTTCTTTCGATATAGGACTCCAAATTCTGTCTGATTGGTCATATAAAGTTAAGGAAGAATATTTCAAATAAAAGGGACATTCTTATTAATTCCTATTATTTTGACTAATGGTTCTCTTCATTCTGCATGTTGTTGTGTACTTCTGACTTAACAATATTGGCATTTGTAAAGTGCCAAACAGAAATGTGGTTGTATCTCTTCCTATTTAACATTGCTGGTAACAATATTTGAAAAAAGAATGTTTTCCCTTCTTCTAACATGTAAATGATTGAGCAATTTTTTACAATTTTAATATCTTCTCTTTTTATTTTTCCCCTTCCCCTTTTTTTCTATTTTTTTCTTTTATTCTAAGTAGTTTTAAAAAGCAAACATAAAAAGGTGCTCAAAATTTTGATACAGCGATCCAGAATATAGGATAATATGGGCATATATGTATGATTATCCCAGACACATCGGCAGCACCAAGATGGAGATGGAATATAGAGAGAGATAATGAGCAGCTACGGCCCTGTTCACAAAAGAAAGCAGATTTCAAGAAGATCCCTGAGCCAGCTAGCTTCACCTGGCTACTCCATTCTTCCAGCTGATCTGGGTATACCTGGAGGCTATTTGTAGCCACCTGCTCAGCAAGTCTCAGAGCAACAAAGCCTTCACATCTAAGTAGGAAAATACTTCTTGTTTTTGTCCTTTGAAATCTATTGCAGGGAAGATTTGCTGATTGTTTTATTGCGACTGCTATTACAGACTGCCATTTTGAAGCCAGCCCATGGATGTTTCTTGTTCTTGTAGAGTTTAGCAACCAAGTTTATAAACTATTATAGTATCAGAACATCAGATGATTCTTGCTAGTTCCATCCAGTTAAGCACTCTCTGGCACACCTAGGCCACAGAGAGGCATCTGGGGAGCTGTGGCACTGTGCCCCAATTGGTATTTAAGACATGCTGCCCATAGTTCAGTGAGTAATAGATAACTGTCAAGACTAGTTTACTATTGATAGCTCTGTCTTCCCTTGCATTTGTCTAATCCTCTTCTAAAACTTTCCTAGTGTCTGGTGGCAGCAAATTCCATAATTAAATATGCATTGTGTAAAGATGTTTATCAGATCATTTCTGTCTACATGCTGAAAAAGGCCATTCAGACTTCCCCTGCAGTGAGGACAGATGCCAATAATCGATTAAACTTCTCTGCAGTTTCTTTATCTTTCCTGAGTACATGTTTAATGTCCTGCACTTCAACAATCCAAACCCTGCCTAGCCGGTTTCCTGGTTGGAATATTACTAAAGGTCTTTTTTCTTCTTCTTTTGGCCAAATACTCCTGTGTCTTTCTACATATTTTATTGTATGCTCTTTATTTCTTTTGTCAGTTTCTGTGTGCTCTTTTTTTATTTTCTGCTTTGTGCAAAACTTCCAACTGTGAAGGGAGCTGCCCTGCCTCTAATTCAGTTAGTCTTCGATATACAATCCCAGTTGGGACTAAAATTTCCATGATTAAGCCAGCCAGATGTTAAACTGAGTTGCTTTTGATTTTAAGACCTTTTATGCCATGAATCACTGCAGTTGTTAAATGAATACAGGTAGTCCTCGATTTACAACAGTTCATTTAGTGACCCCTCAACTTTACAAAGGCGCTAATGACCATTTTCCACAGTTAAGACCTTTGCAGTTTCCCCCATGATCATGTGATCCAAATTCAGATGCTTGGCAATTGGTTCATACATATGACTGTTGCAGCATCCCAGGGATCACATGATCTCCTTTCGCAGCCTTCTGACCAAGTCAGTGGGGAAGCCAGATTTACTTAACAATTGGATTGCTAACTTATCAACTGCAGTGATTCACGTAACAACTGTAGCAAGAAAGGTTGTAAAATGGGGCAAAACTCACTTAACAAATGTCTCACTTAACAACAGACATTTTGGGCTCAATTGAAGTCATGTCAAGGACTACCTGTACGTGATTGTTAAACAAACCAGATGTCAACTCATAAAATATGTCTATGGTCTTTTTAGAGTTGCCAACTGAAAGGGAGGGGGGCAGCAGTGGGCAGCTTGCATTCCATAAATGTTTTCAAAGATGGTTTCTAGGTGACTGAAGTTTCTGTCGCGCAAAATTCTAACTGTAGAGTATGACTGATGACTTGGCTAGAGATGTGTCCCATTGGAGAATATGATTTATGATACATCCAGGGGGCGGGGGAAACCAGGGTGAAGGATGACAATGAATGATGTGTCTCAGAATCGGCTAGACCCAGGCAGCGCTGGCATGTTTACTCCTAATAAATTTTTAAGTTTGGAAGTTTGGCTAGAGACTCATGATTTAAATGGGGGTAACTGCCAGAGCCCGACACCCAACTTCTCTCATTGACTTTACTTATCAGAAACTGACAGGTAAGGTTGCAGAAGATGATCCAATCCACTGCACCTGTCATAAAGATTGGTTGCTAAATGCCTGAATATGTATCCTGTGGTGGTGGAGATATTAGGCTGGCCATAAATATGAGGACTGGTCACATCACTTTTTAAAGTACTGTTATAACAAATGGTTGCTAGCTGAGGATTACCTGTATACAATGTTTCTTAATTCTGGCAGCTTGAAGATGTGTGGTCTTCAACTCCCAGAATTCTCTAGCCAACCTAATTTCTGGGAATTCACATCCATGCACTTTTAAAGTTGCCAAGGTTGAGATACACTGCTCTATAATAGCTTCCAACTCTTTTTTCTTTTTTTAAGTAAGGAAATTATACAAAGACATGAAAATGGAATGGAGCTAATAAATTCACATTCAGAGCCAATAATCTATTTAAAGACAATTGGGCAAAACTTTACAAATGGACACATTTGTTTGATATTGTATGCTTATAAGTGTATAAATAGTTTCAGACAAGACAAAGCCTATAAATCATCTTCTCTGTATATTCATTGAAAACATATCCATAGTTGTCTTGTTATTCTACATTGATTAGGGAAGGGGAAGAAATAATACTAATGTGATCAAAGCTTCCCCTTTGTACATGCAGGTGACAACACCTGTACAAAACAGGCAGGCCTTCGATTTGCTGGCCTTTGCCATTTTTAGAACGGAGTCTGCACCTGACAGAAATGCATACCCAAAATCCTACAGCTTCTCCCTAAAGAGCGTCTCTTCATTTGTGATCATTGCTGCCATCAGAATCTCCTATTTTACCTTTGTTCCCAAGACAGTAGGTTTATCTCCTCCTGGTTTTATTTTTAACCTGCATTTTTTGTACTGCAAAACATCAATGAGTTGAAAAACATGGAGTAACAACTAAAAAAGAAATCCAGGACACCCCACAGTTATTCTTTCTGTCATGATGCAAACCAGGTGGACACTAAGCTGGAGTAAACCAGGACTGGAGACTGGATTGCGGAGAAGAAAAAATGTCTTGGAAAAAGACAATGGTAAACTATCTCCACATTGTTGCTAAGAAAACTACAATGTACCCAAGAAAATATCCAGTTCAATTTGAAGATTTTACTTTGCAGATAGATTATGATAGCAAGATCAACGATAAGAAAAAAGAGAGCCAGCTTGGTTTCATGGTTAAGGCATCAAGTAGGAGATTGAGTTCAAGTTCTTCCTTAAGCCCATGAGAGGCATCTGGGTGACTTTGTGCCAGTCATTCTCTCTCAGCCCAATTCACCTCAAGGGTTGTTGTGGGGAAAATAGGAGGAGGAAAGTTTGCTGGATATGTTTGCCGCCTGGAGTTATTTGTAAAAAAATAATAAAGGTAGGAAATAAATCAAATTTTAAAAGTTTTTTTTAAAGATCATAAGAATACTCTGTGACGATTTGTTCACTAGGAACTTCTGATTGCTGCCAGTTACTGTGTCAGAACTGCAGTACCTGGTCATCTACTATAAACACTGATATTTCCTTGCAGTGTTGGTCAAGGATGGGGCTTACTGATTATTTTATTATTATTTATTTTAATTTAGAAGCCACACAGCTCCATTGTTTTATTATTCATAAATCTCTCCAGCTTCGGTCTGTCTCACCACCAATCTATTAACAGAACTACTTCTAGGACACTTTTCAAAGAACCCTAAAATTTCAGAAGATGTAATGTACTATGTCCTGTTTGGCCCACTGGCACAGAACACCTCAATTAGTGAAAGAATGTGATGAATAGATCAGTCTAAGATGCCAGTCAGGCCTAAAAGAAAACCTATCTTTGAAGGAACCTGGGCAAGGTTTAACTTGAGCATGTACCAACTAACACAATGTTATCAAGTTACTCAATGCACCCAGAAACCCAGTTGGGATATTTTTTCTTTCTTTCAATATTTCATCCCATAACTGGGAGAAAATATTAGGACTTTTTTAGCCTCCGGACAAAAAACAAAGGAGAATAAGCTTCCAGAAAACCATTTTTAAGGGAAGGGGAAGATCTAATTCAACAGATAAATAGGTAGATTCTGTAAAATAATAGTAATGTGATTTCTCTGTGGGGAATCTACCTCATACAGTAAAAGAATGGCTTTGATTTATATCTTAACTAGAAGCAACAGGTCTGTTATTTTCGGAACATCTTTCGGAAACTCCTGTAAAGGAAGAAAGGAAGGAAAAAATGTCTGTGAAGTCAGCAAAAGGAAAGCTTATACTTTTTCAAGAAGAGAAATGGAAATATCTGGTGCATTACCGCCATCTAGTGAGTTCTAGAAAAAGAGGAACTATGATAGCAATGAGACAGCTACTGCTATAAAGAGTTTCTCATAATATCAGCTCTTGTTTTAAACACTAGCCCACTTTTCACATACCCCTAGAGTTTTATTTCTAACATGACAGATTTCTGCCACATGGTTAGAGCCTTTAACATATAGAAAAAGTAAGAAAATCTCTGGGACATCACTGTTCATCACTGCCCACATTCTGTTTGCATTCAGGCCCATAAGAAACTCAAAAGTTAATAGGCATCTTTAGGCCAGGTATGTCAAACTCAATTTCATTGAGGGATGCATCAGGGTTGTGGATGATCATGCGGGGGGGGGAGGTTGTAGTCAGGGTGGGCATGGCCAGCTCATCACCATGTTGGGGGTACCTGTGGTAGCCCAGGCAAGGCTGGGGAGGATCCTCCTGCAGCCTTCTGCCAGCAAAAATGGAGCTTGTGAGGGCCATGGATCTAGCCCGCGGGTCTTGAGTTTGACATCCCTGCTTTAGGTGAATTCACTTCTAAAAATCTTGGTCTATCAATGTAAACTCCTCTCAGCCAAGGCAATACAGTATTCAGCAGGTTCTGACCAGTTCTGGAGAACCTGTAGCAGATATTTTGAGTAGTTTGGAGAACCAGCAAATATCACCTCTGATTGGCCCCGCCTCCATCTACTCTCTGCCTTCCATTGAGTCCCAGCTGATCGGCTGGATCTTCTTTGGTTGCCCTGCACAGGAGAATGGAGCTGGAAAGCAGGTTAGTGGGATGAAGAGGAATGGGGATTTTGCAATATCCTTCCCCTGCCATGCCCACCAAGTCACACCCACCAAGTCACGCCCAGAGAACCAGTAGTAAAAAAAATTTGAATCCCACCACTGCAATACAGGTAGTTCTCAACTTACAACAGTTTGCTTAGTGACCAAAGTTATAACGGCACTGAAAAAAATGACTTACAACCATTTTTCACACTTACAACTCTTGCAGCATCCCCATGATCATGTGAATACATTTGGATGCTTAACAACTGATTCATGACTGTTGCAGTGGCCTGGGGTCATGTGATCTCCTTTTGTGACCTGATGAGCAAAATCCATGGGAAAGCCCAGGGGTGGGATTCTACCAGTTCACACTTATTCACTAGAACCGGTTGTTAACATTCTAAGCAGTTCGGAGAATCGGTTGTTAGAATAAATTACTGGCATAATCCTGTAAGGAAAGCAGGAAGGAAACATTCTGGTGTTACTTACAGAAATTACCTCTCTGTTAACCCTTATTACATTCTTGGCAGAACTAGACTTCCTGTCTCTGGAACTTCTCTGGAGTTTTTTCCCCTTCTTTGCTGGTACTTTGCTTGCGTGGAGTGACCATTCAAAGTTACTAAGACACTGAAAAAAGTGACTTATGACCATTTTTCACACTTACAACTGTTGCAGCATCCCCACAGTCATGAGAGGCCAGGCAAGGAGATGCGTACCTCGATGTGAGTGGTATTTAGTTAGTCACACCCAGCCAATAACATGACGATCAAGCCACACCCACCAACTAAGCCACGCCCACAGAACCAGTTGTTAAAAAATTTGAATCCCAGCCCTGGGGAAGCCAGGTCCACTTAACCACCATGTTACTAATTTAACTAGTGATTCACTTAACAAATGTGGTAAGAAAAGTTGTAAAATGGGGCAAAACTCACTTAACAAATTTCTCATTTAGCAATATCCACTTTAGATATTATGGATATAATATCAATTATATTAGTATTTAGTGGCGATAAGGATAATTATAATTAATTATATTATATTAATAATATAATTAATTATAATTAATTAATTAATTATATTAGAATTAATTAATTATATTAGTATTTAGTGGCGATAAGGATGGCGAGGAGGTCTTACCTCTCCACCCTTATTGCATCCGCAGAAAACCGCCCAGCCGCCCTGTTTAGGGTGACCCGCTCCCTTTTGGAGGTGGAGCGCGGGAGGATCCCTTGCAGGGACGGGCTGAGGAGTTTTCTAGGTTTCTGCAGGACAAAATTGCTCAGATCCGGGATGAGCTGGACTCCGACTGGGCATCTCCGGGCGGGGGTGGATATCGGTGAGGTCAATTGGGTTGAGTTCGACCCTGTTACCTTGGAGGACGTGGACAGGATACTGGGGGGGCTTAATGCCACCACTTGTTTGCTGGACCCATGCCCCTCCTGGCTGGTTTTGGCCACTCGGGAGGTGACACGAGGCTGGTTCCAGGGTATTATAAACGCTTCCTTGAGAGAGGGGCTGTTATCCGCCGCCTTGAAAGAGGTGGTGGTTCGGCCCCTCCTCAAGAAACCGTCCCTGGACCCAGCATTATTATCAAATTATCGTCCGGTCTCCAACAAAGCGAAGGTTGTTGAGAGTGTGGTGGCACATCAGCTCCCGCAGTACCTGGATGAAGCGAGTTATCTTGACCCCCTCCAATCGGGTTTCAGGCCCGGGCACAGCATGGAGACGGCGTTGGTCACGTTGGTGGATGATCTCTGGAGGGCTCGGGACAGGGGTTGTTCCTCTGTCCTGGTCCTGTTAGATCTCTCAGCAACTTTTGATACTGTCGACCACAGTATCTTATTGCGGCGGTTGGAGGGGTTGGGGGTGGGAGGCACCGTGTTACGGTGGTTCGCCTCCTTCCTCTCCGACCGTTCGCAATTTGTGTTGACGGGGGCAGAGATCGGCCCCGAGGCCCCTACTGTGTGGGGTGCCCCAGGGGTCGGTGCTCTCACCCCTGCTGTTCAACATTTATGTGAAGCCGCTGGGTGAGATCATCCGTGGCTTCGGGGTGGAGTTCCATCAGTACGCTGATGATACTCAGCTGTACATCTCCACCCCAACGAAGCCGTCGAAGTGATGACCCGGTGCCTGGAGGCCGTGCGGAGTTGGATGGGTCGTAACAGGCTTCGTCTCAACCCGACCAAAACCGAGTGGCTGTGGTTTCCTGCGCCCAGATACAGCCGGCTTGTTCCTTCGCTGGCCGTGGGGGGAGAGGTTTTGACCCCCGTGGAAAGGGTGCGCAATCTGGGTGTCCTCCTGGATGTACGGCTGTCTTTGGAAGAACATATTGCAGCCGTCGCCAGGGGGGCTTTTTGTCAGATTCGTCTGATTCACCAGTTGCGGCCCTTTCTGGATCTGGGCGCACTTCGCACAGTCACTTCCGCCCTCGTTATCTCCCGCTTGGACTATTGCATTGCTCTCTACATGGGGCTCCCCTTGAAGAGTCTCCGGAGGTTGCAGCTGGTTCAGAATGCAGCCGCGCGGGTGATCGTGGGTGCCCCTCGGGGCTCCCACGTAACACCGCTTCTCCGGAGGCTGCACTGGCTTCCTGTGGCCTTCCGGATCCGATTCAAGGTGGTACTGATGGTATTTAAAGTGCTCCATGGCTCGGGACCTGGGTACTTACGGGACCGCCTGCTGCCATCAACAACCTCCTGCCGCCCAGTACGCTCTCACAGGGTTGCCCTACTTGGGGTGCCGCCGCCTGATCGTTGTCGGCTGGCGACCCCAAGGGTGCGGGCTTTCTCTGTGGGTGCCCCCTCCCTGTGGAATGATCTCCCCCCGGAGATACGGGCCATGACGGACATCCTGACCTTCCGGCGCGCAGTTAAGACCCTATTTTTCAAGCAGGCCGGCCTGGCCCAGTAAATGGTTTTTGGGTTTTAAACTTAATTTGGGTTTTAATTGTTAGATTTTATACTTTTTAAATTTTTAGTCAATCCCGGATTTTAATGTCTGAATTGTAGTTGGATGGGATACAGCCGGATTTGTTTATTTAATCTAGTTTTAAATTGTATTTAAATTGTATTTATTCTGTGTGTTTTTAGTAGGCTGTACACCGCCCCGAGTCCCTTTTTGGGAGAGGGAGCGGTATAGAAATTTGAATAATAAATAATAAATAAATTGTGGTCATAAGTTGAGGACTACTTGTATTTAAAGAAAGAGTTTGGGCCATTATTGTCTAAACCAACATTGAATATATTGCAAACTTAAAGTTGTTGAAATGGCTGCACAAGAATATTTTTAAACAGAAAAATACCTGACAACAGGTGTGACTCGGACCATTGGATAGCCTTTACCAGAGCACAATTTTGAGTAGCTGTGTTTTATGGTTAAATATGGATGGTTCATCAAGTGTCGTACCTAAAGAGAATGGGTGAATATAGGGCAGTTGGTATAGAAGATACACACCTGATTCAATTCCCAATTATGTCCCAACAAGAGCCCAGTATTTATAGACATGACTATTGCAGCTGATGCCCATTGTTTCTTCATATAGTCAAATGAATAGTCAGTGAAACTATATTAAATGATAGCAATGCTTTTAACAAACCGCTTCTAATGAATTAATGATTCATTGTGACCATTGGTAGGACTTATGAATGAGATTTATAGCTCATCTTTCATTCAGGAATTCAATGTGATACATGTAGTGCTTCCTTCTGTTTTTTCTTCCCACGATCATATACTTATATGTTATGAATGCCCATACGTCGGAATCTCCATCTTTTGAACCACTAAAAATGGTGATCTTGGTCTGGTTGAAAACATCATCTATGTTACATTACATGCAAAAATCAGTTATAAATCAATTATTCACCTTTTCGACCAAAATGACTTGTTATCCAAATTTACGTTTGCATTGTAAAAAATATTTGGGCTACATGAATAAACGTAATTGTGTCCTTTGCCAATATGTAAAATCATATTACTGAAAATTCACTTGCTTTGCAAAAATGACATTGGCAAGGTCTTTGAATGGTCATCCATTTGGCAACTCCAGATTTCAGTTAAGAAATGTTCAGTTTTGCATATTGGAAAACAGTATCAGAATGTAAAAGGTAAGTTAGGTGGTATTGATCTAGTACAGAGGTCCCCAACACTTGCTCCGTGGACTGGTACCAGTCCGTAGCCCATTGGGAACCAGGCCAAGTGGCAGATGAGCATGAGAACCTTCATTTGCACATGCACAGGATTAGGTTGTATGCATGAAACCATCCCTTCCCTCGACTGCTGCTGCCACCACCAATCTGTGTAGCCAGAAAGGTTGGGCCCACTGATTCAGTAGATAACCTTTATTTTGTTAAGAATTAGGTCTACATTTCATTCTATGAAGTTCTCCTCCATCCTCCCCCAAATATCATATTGCTCTTTAGAGCTTACAAAACATACATTAGGCCAATACTGTTCAAATGTCTGGAATCCTTACTGTATATCGGACATTTAATACCTCTACATCAAGTGAGTCCAGAAGTACTTTGCAAGAAAAGTCTTGGATTCTTCTGTCCATAATGAAATACCTTATGCTACGAGGCTTGAAATTTGTTTATTTATGTCAATTGCTTACATGATAATAGGTATAAATAAAAACATAATTATGAATACTTGGATACATATAAATAAAAAAATAAAAGAAATAGGACAGGGACGGTAGGCACAATGGTGCGCTTATGCATGCGCCCTACAGACCTCTTAGGAAAGGAGTGAAGTCAATAGTAGACAATCTAAGGTTAAAGTTTTTGGGGTTTGGGGAAGAAACCACAGTCAGGTAGAGTATTCCAGAGTCAGGGAGAGTATTCTTGGTTTGGATAGTGTAGAACTATGACATTTGCAGTCAAACTTAGGGATTGTGTACAAAATGGTACATAGTTAACACTTTACCTGTAAATGACTTGTTTTAATCGTTATGTAACACATGCAAACCACTTTAAAGTTCGATTTTTGAAACAGAATTGTCAAAGTCTACCTGATTTCAATTGTATCAGCTATTCATTTTCAGATTTAATTCCAACTTAACTTCTGTGGATCTCATGCCATATTTAAGGGAGCATGTGTAAATGCGCTGGTATGTTGTCATCACTGTCACATTTTGATTCTTTGAATTCATAACTTTTGCTTGACGAATAAAATAGTCTGGCAATTCCTGGGATTGGGAATTGCAGATGATATATCAGCCTTCCTTTTGCTAGGTTACAACTCTCCATCTAATATAGATATGCTAAACAGGAATGAAGTTCACGTTAGAAAGGCAGATCATGATTCCTCATGATTCCATTAGGCATTAATATTAGTTATAATTAATATAATAAGAGCACTTATATACTGCTTTATAGTGCTTTACAGCCCTCTCTAAGCAGTTTACAGTCAGCATATTACCCCAACAATTTGGGTCCTCATTTTATCCACCTCGGAAGGATGAGTCAAGCTTGAGCCTGGTAAGATTCGATCTACCAAATTGCAGGCAGCTGGCTGCAGCAGTAGTTTGCAGTATTGCACTCAAACCACTGCGCCTCTGCGGCTCATAATGGTATGTAGAAACAACCGTGGGAGTCAGGAGAAATCAGCTGTTAGATAAAGAGCAGCTTCTGAGCCTGCAGAAGAAATGGGGGCATAACAGGAAGACAGAGTTGGAAAGGACCCCTTCTCAAGGACTCAGGACCTCTCAGGTTTCTTGCATTATAAAGAAGGGAAAAGAGATGCACATTCAGTCTTTGAAGATTCTGTTTATATTATTTTACAATAAAGATAGAGCTAATAATTTTGGGTGTGCTTATCTAGATTACAAAGCTGACATTAAAGAAAATGAGAACAAATGGAGTGAAGCACCACATAATAAAGGAAAAAAGGTTATCCCACAGAATCTGGTGCAGCTGGGAACCTAATTTTAGCTTACAGAGCAGTTGGGACGAAAATTCAATTCCACATTTTTAAAAGCTATCTGAAACTTGTCAATTCTTTTGTCTTCAGCATGCCTGTAGAGGGCTCAGAAAATTGAAACAGAATTTTATCTTGCCTTCAAAATCAATGCCTTCAGCATGTGACATTTTACTGCTTATAAAATGATCATGTGCTATCGAGTTCTGTTAGCAACTACATAGATTTTCTCCATGACAGTCTGTCCCTAGCCTGGTTATTCAGGCCTTCCAATGGTGCATCCACTGACACTGTAACTGAGTCCATTCACCTTTCTTTAGTTAGCTAGTCATCTTTTTCCATTCCCAACATTAGAGCCAGATTTTCCCGTCCAGACGCAGGACTGCTCAAAGGTGGGTGGGTGATCGTTTCTTAGCTGTGGGAAGCAACATTATCCGAAGATAATTTCCAGTCATGTGGCCAGCATGGCTATATGCCAAGACACATGGATCACTGCTAGGTATTTACAAAATATATAATTATAATAAGATAATGGAAAGGCAAACTTGACTGGGCAAATTTGATATCTTAAGGACAATTGGGGGCAGAAATATTGGGTTGCAGCTAGCTAGCTACATAGGAATTTGTCAAGTATCAACAACTTTTCAAACTTGACAAAGACACATTTTCTAATCTAAGATGGTATCCACAAAACCAACATTAAATTTAAAAAACCAAATAATTGTAATCTAAGATTGCCAATTGTCAGGAAGTTTTGCCAACATCTGAAATTATGAGAGATTTTGGACAGGAACACAAATTGATGATATTAAGTGATTCCCTGAGATTTTGAACTTTTATTAAATATTAAAAAGGTATTTGTACTACCAGATAATGCAAGATATGCAATCTCAATCAGTTTGAGAGCTACATTAGTTTTTGTTTGGCAGTTCAGTGACCAAAAATCACAATCACAATACAACAGTAAAATTTAAGGAAATAGAGTGCTTCTTTAACAGAGGCAGGAAATTCTCAACGTGTGGCTGTAGACATCTAAAGGTTTTTTTAAAAAAATTACCATTTTCCCCCTTAAAAATATTTTATATTAGTATCTTTTCAAAAGAAAAATTAAGTAGAACAGTTCGTCCTGAACATGATATTCCTGAATCTTGGTGGACTGCCTTTTTCAGAATGAAAAACGTTTTTCTAGTTAACATCAATTACATGAAAATTTAATTGTCCTACTTGTTCAAGAGAACAGAACAAATGAGTAGAACTTTACAATGGGAAAACTCCTCTTTGCCCTGTGAATCTACTCGAGATCCACAAAGAACAGAACAGCACAAAGAAGCTGACCCATAAACACTGTACACTTCTTTATTGAAACACCAGAATTCAGTGTATTAAACTCTAGTTTAACTACATGAATATATTTCTATAACTTATATAAATTATTTCTTACTAATCTGTTATACTGTTGCATTATCACCCATCTAGATGCATTTAATTGTATAAATCAACCAATTTCAATTTTCATAAAGCAAACATGATTTTACGAGATCAGGTTATACATAATACATTTTATGCACTTAAAATAATAAAGTGATTGTAGATTAGTAAACAGTGTTAAAAATAAGTTTGTTTGCTTGTCTGTTTTACAAAAATAGCTTTTTTCTTTTCTGGCTTTAAACTTTTGGAAATATTACATCTTCTTTGATATCTCTATCAAGAGAAATCATTTTATAGAGTGTTTTCATTTTACAGTGTGTTATCAAGAAAACAAAAAGATAAGAACAGATT
This sequence comes from Bungarus multicinctus, assembly GCA_023653725.1. NCBI lineage: Eukaryota > Metazoa > Chordata > Lepidosauria > Squamata > Elapidae > Bungarus > Bungarus multicinctus. The sequence goes on from CM042840.1 coordinate 21,144,456, forward strand.
TACAAGCAAATGAGGAAGTATACATAAATAAGCAGGATTCTGTTTTTCTGAGGCAGTTGCATCTGTGAATGAATTTAAGTTAATACATTAACAGTGGCACAGCTGGTTTGCAAGTTGGTCATTTTTCAGCATGACCTAAATTTCTAAACAGACTTTAGGAATGTATGAAGACTTAAACAACAGTTATCATTAACTTTTTTGGAAAAAAAACCCAAATTTATTTTGTAGTAGCAATAGTTTCTTTTTTATTTTTAATATACTTTAGGAAACAATATACAAAGCTGAGCTTTCCCACCATTTTCAAACAGTGAGACACTCCAATTACACAAAGTCAGCGTTTTGTGATGGCTAAGAACAGCAGTCAGCACCAGACTTGAACAGTTAGCTACAACACAAACATCCTTTCAAATGAAAAGTCATAATAGCAAGACAGGTAAAAACCAGGAGTTAACATAAGACAACTGTTGGGAGATGTCACTGATCCTTGTTGAATGTCATTAAATATTTTATACACAATTACAATTTTTTTAAAACAAACTTCCCATGAGGACTTATTTTTAATTAAGTAAAAAAAAAGTATTCAACAAGAATAGCTTTGAAGAAGAATCCCCAAACAGTCTAAATTGTAATATGTTATTGACAAAGGAAAAGAGAACGAGTGGTTTTTTGTTTGTTTCTTTGTTTGAAAACATGTTTATTACAACAGATACAATTCACATCTGACTTAGCTTTTTCCTTCTTTCCCTCCCACAACCATGTTGACATGTTCATTGGGCTATTTCCTTATAATCTGAGAAAGGGATGTACTTTCAAATACATATGCCCAGTAGTAGTATCAGTCCATTCTTTCAGGGTGCAAATGGAAATACATTTCAATAATTTATACAAACAAGTGGGTTATGCTCAATCACTGCAATTTTAAGCTACTGTACACAGGAATGAAAAGATTATAGAAAAGTGCCATAGCAACAGTGCCTTATGAAAGGAAGAAATTAAAAGAATTTAAAAAAATTAATAAAATCCGATCTAGGAATTTAAAAGAAAAAATGAACACAGGAAAGTAAAAACACTGCTCTGTAAAATAGAAATGGAAAAGCACTGCTGTTGATTAGGTGCAAGTGTGGAAACAGTTGTTTCATGATATTTTGTACATTATCCTAACTGTTTCAAACTGTTGCAGCTTTGAGACACAGATCACCTGGCACTTGCATTGTAGAATTTCAGGAAATGCAAGATTTCTGAATCATAAATTAACTAAAAAAAAGAGAGCTAATTTTGCAGACAGGTTTACATGTAAAAGGCTAGGTATTTAGCCATCTCAGCATTGATTAGTTTTGGATGTCTAAGCTCTGATACACATGGCTTCCCATGGCTTCACTCTACAAAACATATTTACAACGTGAAGAATACATCTACAAGAAATCTACATTTCAAGGGTTTTACAAATCATTCTTGTATTTTCCCCCCGAATGACTTCCTTCTTTTCCGCTTTCCCATGTTATTTTGTATTGCCCAACTCAACAGTCCAAAGTCTACTCAAATGCAGCTGAAAAAAGTTAAGACAGGGCAACTAGTTTTACAGTCTTGTACTTAAAACTCATGTGCAATTATTGAATATTTCACACCATGAAGGAATTCTGATTCTTTAGTTTTTCAAGTTCTTTAATTTGTTGTCTCAAAAAGAGTATCCTATAAAAGAAAATAATATAATTAGTATCTAAGATTCCAAATTGATTCTTTCAATAGTAAGTTATACTGTGATAAACACAACTAAATTATATGTTTTTTAAAAACTATTTTTTAAAAAAGGATAAAATTCTTGGGCCTGGAAATGGTTGACCTACCTTAATGATACACATAATGGACTAAATTATTGTTCAAGATCCGGAGCACACAAGGGTACCTTCAGTAGTTCAACGGCTGTGGAGGGAGGTATTATGCCTGTCTCAGTCAGTATCATTCTGGTGTTAAATTCTAATTCTAAATCTTCCTAGCCCTTGACTGCACTAGGGAATCCTCCTACATTTATATAAAAGTTACATAACTGAAAATTTAGCAAATCAGAAAAATACACTCAAAATAAATAATTTACCTTTGCTCACGCAAAGTTGCTTGAATTTCACATACTCGAACTAAAGATCTTAAGTTTTTTAATTCAGTACAAGTTTCAGACATATGGACGCTTCCTGTATTATGAGCTTCTTCACGCAATCTTGATGCCTAAAGAATTAAAAGCAACTATTCAAAAATGTATTTCATTTATTAAACGATTTGGACAAAAACAAATACCTATAAGATTACAGTATTAGTAAAAAGATGTCTATATGTTTAATAACATGAAATGCAGTTGCGAGGAAAAAACAATTTCCTGGCATCCATAAAATAACAATTTTCAACTTTACCATATGACAACAATCTAGACTTCATAGCCTGTTTTTCATGAAGGTTTACACTTTTTTTTGAAGTTTACCTTTTTTTCCAGCCAAACCATTTATTTTTCAGTCAATTACATTACCAAATTATAGCAGAATATCATTGGTTGTAATAATGGAAAACTGTTTCAATGTTTTTATTCATTATGGATAATTACATCTATGAACAATTCTCAAAATCATGAGAATCATTACTTAAAAGTATTTCGCATTCTGAATTTCTCACAAGAAAAAAATGAAAATCTGATAATTCTAACAATTGTTTTTTTTATTAAAATAAAAATCCTTCCCTTAAAGACTGAGTATGTAAACTCTCTTTCCATACTTATTACATCTGCAATGCTGAATGAGAACTAGAATCCTAAAAATAAACAAAACATACAAAGCCCTAAACTATTGTGTTAAGGTACTGTATTTTGATATTACTCTGACCTGCCAACTGCAGTAGACTCTTAAAAATGTTAATTTACTAACATAAAGCAATTGTAATTATTCTCCTATTACCCAATATGTTCTTCAATGCTAATAAATAAAATGTAAGTTTGCTGCAATCACTGTTTGTTTTATTACATTTACTTGGCTAATATAAAGTAAATCTTAAAATTCTCAATTTCTGAACTGAACAGGCAGAGCCAAGGGAAGACACTGTAGGGAAGACTGTAAAGCCAGACTCTGAAAAGATAACATATTATTATTGAAATGAAGCCAGCTGTGTAATTTTGAGCCAGGCATTCTATCTCAGCCCAACCAATCTCATCAGGCTCTTGTGGGGAAAATAAAAGGAAAGAGCTTCACTTGTACAAAATAAAAGGAAGATTCAAAAAAAGAAAAGAAAATATGCACAGAAAGTCAAGTATTATAGTTGGAAATCAAGGATATATAGATAAGTAGAAACCTAGCAAATGTCACAATTTCTATTATTCAAACCCCTATGACTAATGCAACTATATATTGCAAATAAAGGTTTAAGCCCAATAACCTACCTTGCCTTTTTCCAAGTGAACTACCTTTCTAACTGCCAAGTTGTAGTACCAGAAAGAATAGATATCTCTCTTCCCATCTCCTTCTGAATTCAAGCAATTCCCTTATGACATAAAATTTTCAATTCTTGGTAGTTTGGGGATTGTCACAGAGAATTTACCCCATTCAATCCAATCCCTTGATCAGTCAACAAATCCAAATTAAAGAAATAGTAACAGATCATTGTCCATGCTCTCAGTACATTCAGGAAAGGGGCCTTACCTCCTTCCTGAGTAACTGGATCTACTGTTAAAATACTCTTAAAGAAGAAAGCTTAGGTAGAAAGTTCTTAGGAAATGAGAAACTAAAAGTTGGGATAAAATCACATATGTCCCCAGAATCTGTTTTCCTCTTGAGCCTTCCAGATGTAGTCCACATATTTCCAAGAGTAAACTTTTCAGAATAGTAATTTGCTATGATCCAGGAATGTTCTGGTTCCATGGTATAACAAATTAATCTCAAAACTTCCAAATCAATGTTTCCTGAAATATTCTGGGAGATTTATATACATCTAAGTAAAAAGCACAGTTGTAAACCATTCTAGTTGAGAAAAAAGAAGAAAAAAACAGAAAAAGGACAGTGCTTATTGAAAAACCTAAAAGCTTACTAAATATCTAAAAACAAGTTAATATTCATGCAATAAGGAAAAGTAAGTTAACCAAGTCAGCAAAAAAGAGCACATGCAAATAGCCCAGAATTATAAAGATGACATCTGGCTAAAGCTTAAAGTGAAAGAAAACTTGGCTAAAAATAGTATTAAAGACCTCCTCAGATATTTGAAATAAATTAAGAATCAGTATATTAATTGCTCAAAGATGAATGTGAAATGCAGAGATAAAAAAGAGAAAGCAAAACTATTAAAGTTATCACATAGAGAAATGACAGACCAATTTAGGACAAATATTTCAAAGTCGGACCTTTAGTACAAATGTTGGTAAATGTCATAATCCTGCTCAAGTGTTTGAGAAATGCTAAAAATAAATGGTTAAGATTTAGGTAATAATACTTATATTAAGCTATGAAATATACTAACTAGGTTCATATTACATTGAATCAAAATTTATTTCAATAATCATAGCTCAGGGTTAAAATGAGGGATTGTTGGTACTCAGAGCTTGGTTCTTTTCTTGCATATGTTTTATTACCCAAACTAGATAACATCATGTTATTAGTTTGTTTCTGTCTCATGGAAGTTCAGCCAATTATTATTTAATAAATCTTACTTAACTAAATTATGTTATATAGCATTACATACGAACTCAGCAATTATATGATTCTATTATTACTGGCCCAGTATGGGCCTAAAGATTTTATTATACACACACACACACACATACATACACACACACATCGGATTTTATTTTAGATCTGGATGGATTATTCCCAGCTATTGTGCTAACTATATGCTCTTTATTTCTGCTTGGTTTCTGTTGCCAGTGAAAAAGATTCCCAAACCATACATGGATTGCTTTGTATTAAGTCCATGGTAAATTACAGATTGGTTATCACAGGGATAAGGAAACTTGGCTCTTTTTATCACTTATGGACTTCAACTCCCAGAATTCCTGAGTGAGCCACAAAAGGTTCCCCATCCCTGGCCTACTGATTTTTCAGTTGTCAGGGAAATCAATTTTTGACTTAAATGGGACTGTTTAATATACAAATGTAGGACATATTCTTTATATGGGACTGTTTAATATACAAATGTAGGACATATGTCCTACATTTGTATATTAAACAGTCCCATTCAGAGAAAGGGAGGGAGGGAGGAAGGGGGGGGGGGGAGAGAGAGAGAGAGAGTTAGTTCATGGCATTGAAAATCATTATGGCTATTGCAGTATCCCCATGAGTCATGTGATCAAAATTCAGATGCTTAGCAACTGACTCATATTTATGACATTTGCAGTGTCCCAGGGTCACATGATCATCTTCTGTGACCTTTTCACAACCAAAGTCAATAGGGAAGCCAGATTCACTCAACAACCATGTTAGCAACTTGACTTTGATGATTCACTTAACAACCATGGCAAGAAAGATCTTAAAATGAAGCAAAACTCATTTAACAATTGTTTTGCTTAGTAACAAATTTTGGTCTCAATTGTCGAGGACTACTTGTACACAAACGTTCTAACAGAAATTATCTATAACACACAAGAAAACCACTGAATGTATAATCACCTGCTTTTCTGCATGATCTGCAGGCCATCCTTGGACATGCTTTATAAGATTCTCATTGAAATGGCCTGCTAGGGTAGGAGTTAATGAACATGTAGGCCGTCCAGATGTATTTTGTGGTGCTGTTGTATTTGAAGCACTTGTACTGGAGGTATGATTTGGACCAGGAGATGGACTACTGTAAAAAAAAGAAAGAAGTGTGTCACGGTTGCATTAATTCATATAATTTTCAAATCTTCTATCTGCAATATATTTCTTTTTCCTACTACTCTGCCAGCCATTCATGAATATGAGTTTATATTAAAATGTATATACATTACACAAATTTATGCAGGTTATACTGAATTATTTCAATAATCACTGATATAATTTAATAATAAAATGTTGATTTTAAACATCGACTATCCTTAAAGAATCACCAAAGGAATAAAAGTTATTAGACTACATGTTTATTGTATACCCTGCTTTACATACATCTTTAGTGTGAATAGTTGAAGAATAGTTTTTTTTTAATTTATTCCATTTAGAGCTTTTTGAACTGGAGTGCCATAGCAATAGCAAACACAATAGTGCTTAGACTCCATAGTGCTTTACGGTCCTCTCTATGAGTCCTCTCCTCATAGTTTACAGAGTCAGCAAATTGCCACCAACAATCTGGGTCCTTATTTTACCGACCCTGGAAGGATGGACGGCTGAGTTAACCTTGAGCTGGTCAGGATCAAATTCTTGGCGGTGAGCAGAGGCTAGCCTGCAATACTACATTCTAATCACTGCGCCACCATTATATAGAAATATTGATAAAAGAAACAGAAACAGCAGCCAAAAAAGCAGTTTTAGAAAACTATCTCGACTTACGTGTTAAGAAAAAAACATTACCATCTATCAAATTGCTGTTTCTCTGAAGGGTACATATTTACTATTGTTAACTCCAGCATCCACCTTCTTTCTCTGAGAAAGAGTTGGGAGAAGGTAAAACATGTGGCTTAATAAAACATGTAGTTTCTTTGAAATGTTTTTAAGTCAAATTGTCTCTTAGGTTGTACAACGAAGTTTGTGTTCATGAATTACTTTAGACCCAGTTTACTATAGAATGAAGGTGATGGGAATTATTTTCATAAAAATCAAGGAAAATATTCCTCTATCATATTTTTAAAATCTTACATAGTTCTCTGATATTTTCAACTATGTAATTGTCCAAATAAAAGTGGAACCTGAACATTTATAATATTGTTTGGGAACAAATGAAATGGTTCTTATGAATTTGATAATTCAGTGTATTTTCATTCTGCATTTTACAATTAGCAATATTTGGGCTCAAAGCTGAAAATGTTTCTGATTCAATAGACTCCAAATGTTTAATATAAGATTGCGCAAAGCACTTAGACAAATTCCTTTGTTTAGGTCCAGCTTGATAATCCCCTGTTCATCAAGCCAATTTGTGTCATGTAAGAAAAACGTTAACAGATATTGGTGGTTAAATTGTAAATTTAGCAATATGATTAGTAGTCTGCAGGAGAGCTATTTCTTCTAAGAAAAAGAATGTTCCAATAAGAAAATATAAAATCTACAATTATTATATTTGCAATGCATAATCCAAACTTTAATTTAAAAGCCCTGAATAAGATATGTAGATGAGAAAGCATGCCATCAAAATGAGTATATAATATAATCAACATTTCTAGTGCAATGCATGATGAAATCAATACTTCACTAATGTAAATTTACCTTGAACGCTGAAGACTTCGAGGAGAAGCAGGTTCATGACCTTGTGGTTTGTCAGCAACCACAGGTTGCTGAGACGTTGACTGTAAAACTGGTCCTTGCTTAATACCTGAAGTAGTAACCTGAAGTTCAAAACTTGATTAGATATCCACATTTGTTCAACAGAATGTCCTTCATCAATATTTATGCCAGAATAAAATAACCCTACTGTTATATGATACTGGAAGTATTAGCTAAATCAATAACAAAATAAAACTTGTCCTGAGATGATGTAACTCATTCTGATAAGCAACCTAAATGCAGCAAGAGCTGTTTAACATCATAATTTCTTGGTCTGCCGTAGCAAGTCATCTGTTTAGCTCTCTTTGGCAGCATACTGGGAATACAAGAGCCTTAGGAACATTCATTCAATTAAGACCTATTTGGTCTGAATAATTACTGATTCAATGTTAGCTAGAGAAGCTACATGAACACAAAAAGCAGTAAGCTGGTGTCTATGTAACAACCTTGCGTCAACCATTGTCAAAAATGGTTAAATATTGTTGAGAATATTTAAAATATGCAAATGACATTGTGGTGAAACTTTTAAGAGAGAGATTTCAAGATCTAGATACAATATGCTGAAATTAATAGAATAAAATTTAATAGAGGGAAATGTAAAGTCCTGCATCGGGGCAAGAAAAATTAAACGATATGCATACAATATGGAAGATCAAGTTAGCAACTTTTTTAAAAAAAGGTTTTGGGTATCCTTGTCAATTACAAATATAAACCAGTATGTGATGGTTTATGATTCCATGAACCTACTAGAAACTAACAATAGAATTATATTCTTACAACATTAAAACTTACCTTTGGCTGTGATGATACAGGAGGTGTACTAATCAAAGGTTTCAAAGGAACTGTATTAGTCTGAGGCGTGCTTATTCTTGGAGATACATATGATCTTGGTGATGAAGCATCAGATGTTAAAGACATTGGGGACTGATTAGATGGCTGAGCTGTAAATAAAACCGTAACAGTGATTTATTGTTCTTGAATGAGTATTTGTAAAGAAACAGTATTTTTATGACAGTTAAGTCAGGCAACCCTATAAATAAATTTGCTACTATCATTAACAAAAATAGGACAAAGGAGGTATTACTACATCAATCAATGAACCTTTATGGTCACAAACCAGCAAATTTACTGCATCAAAGAATAAAAATCTTACATTGACAAGGTACACACAGCTAGTTATTTGTGCTGCAACAATAAGTGGGATTTAGAAAGAACTAGATAATTCATGTCCTGTTTAATCACTGTTTCAATAATATTTTCTTAATTAAGGAAATAAACAGAATGCTCAGGGCAAAAAAGCAATGGGAGCAGAAGAGATTTTCTATCAATATTCCTATTGAGTTCCCTTGTGTGGAAGCTAGTAAGGCGCATCAGAAACCTTTCCTTCCTTATCTCCTCTCCTTTGAATTCCTGCTGGTTTCACCTTTTACTTTGCTTGTAGAAAGCTTGCAGGGAAAAAGTCAGAGGGGGAAGTCAGAATGAAGTTACAAGCCTAAGGCTGCTACTGGATAGAAAGAAATGAGGATTGAGAGACATGGGAAACTGTCTCAAAACGTTGAAAATGAAGATCACATGATCAGCAGCTCATAGCACTGAAGCAGCCACAACCCCTCCAAATTTCATTCTCTCAGAAGCCATATCCCAGATTTTATAAGTTAAGTTAGTCCATTTGGGATATCTTAGCTGAAAAATTATTATCCTAAGATGCATTGTTTCAACCAATTTAAAAGTTATGACAATAAATGCTTTAGTAATATATAGGTAATTTATTTTCAACAGACTCTGTGGAACCAAGAAGTACATAAATTGCAGCAAATAAATAAGCAGACAAATGCATTCACTGATTTATGCTTAGCTTTTTATGAGAGCAATCTCCTAAGTTTAACTTAAAAAATTAAGGACTGCACACAATATATAAATATCAAATTTCTTCTTGCATACATAAGTGTACTAACCATATTTAGAAAACAGAGATAGACAAAACCTTATCTACTTAAAACACTGAGCCATAGGCAGTATGTACCAAGATTGAAAATCTGGGCACAAACCTGAAGTATAGGTAGTCCTTGATTGATGACAATTGAGCCCAAAATTTCTGTTATTAAGCAATACAATTGTTAGATGAGTTAATAAGTATATCTGGCTTTTCCATTGACTTTTGCTTATCAGAAAGTCACAAAAGGTGATCACATGAACCAACGACACTACAACCATCATAAATAATAACCAACTGCAGAGTCCAAATTTTGATCATGTGACCTTGATGCTGCTGCAAAGTATATGAAAAACAATCTTAAATAACTTTTTAAATTCCATTTTACTTTGCATTGTCTCTAAATGAATAGTTGTAAATTGAGGATTGTTATAATAAGGACTTCAGATTATCTTCTTTCTCCTCTGCTTATCTTGATTTAAGACCTTTTTCAACTGGTAAATTTGAATTTCTTTCTAGTTTTGCTGCAAATCAAACATTACAATGGAATATTTGAGATAAGATAATCATGACTTGGCTTGACTTCAGTTATTATTTGGCCTACTGAAATCCTGACAAGTACTGAGATTCCTGTACTTAATGATACAAGATATGTATATTTATAAGTATGTATGTATGTTAAATTTATTTATGAAAATCTTAACAATATTAGATAATCCTGGTTTAATTAAAGTGGATGCTTTTAATGGGAACATTATTTCCTATATCCATAATAGTAAACCTTTAACACGTGTGCCAGAAGTGGCACGCAGAGCCATCTCTGCCGGCATGCAAGCCATTGCCCTGGATTTGATTCGCTGAGCATGCGCCTCCTGCTAGCCAGCTGATGGTCGGGTATTTGCCACGCATGCGCGGGTTGCACGTGCACTGCATTAGGGGTGCAGGTACGCATGTACATGCATGCACTTTTGGCATGTAATGACAAAAAGGTTAGCCATCACTATCCTATATTATTGCTAGGCATCAACTCAGTCCCATGTTATTTTAACATTCTTTTCAAACTGAACAATAAAACAAATCTGATATATTTCTCAAATGCTTCTTGCAATTTTTGTGAGCTAAAGTATTAAATATTTAGTTGAGTTGGTACATATGTTATTTCTACTTCTGTTTCACAATAGCTTTAATTTTGAAGAACTTCTAAAGTGAAATCTTTTAAAGGAAATTTATGAATCTGATATCTAACCCTAACCCTCTATTATTTTAAAATGAGATTGATACAAACATTTCTTAACATAATATAAATCAGATACAATCTAATATATATGCTGATGTAATTGCCTAAAAATGGACATCTACATACAGTAATTCACATGTCTGAATCAGTTGTAACTGCCAATTTAGGACTGAAATAAATAGGGAAGACAAGGTTTTTAATCAATTTTTTCTGTGTTATGAATAGCTATATTCCTAATATTTTAAATTTATGAAAATATGCAGAAATATGAATTTTTGGGGCATAAAGATTGACTGATACAATGGTATACAAAATTGAAAGGATAAATATAAACTGATTTGCAGCAATAGATCATTTTTGAGTCATTTAAATTAGTTTTTGGGGCAGTATGGTATGCAATGTGCATGTGCTTTTTTTGCCAAAACGGCAAGGAGAAAACCTTTCAACAATATAGTCAAAGTATTTTCAAATCATTCTGTTTACAATATGACTTTCCATTACTTTTTATTCTTTAATATGATTATTAATCTTGAAACTATATTGTTAATAATGTTGTGTATACTTTACAAGTAGTCCTCAGTTAATAACTTCTCATTCAGTGATCATTCATAGCTGTGATTGTGCTGAATAAGTGGTATCTATTACTGGTCCTCCATATTCTAACTGTTGCTGTGCCCCATAGTCACTTGTTCATGAACCAGGGGCTTGGCAACCAGTTTATACTTAGAATGGTCACAATATCCCACGGTCACGTCATCACCATTTGTGACCTTCCCAGATCCAGCCAGGTTGCATATACCTCTGAACAGATATATTTTTCACATATCATCAGCCCTTTGAGGTAGACTTGGACCAAAATTCAACAATTATGAATGTTAGTACCATCTGTAATACAATGTTAGAGAAATCTTGCAAGCCTTTTTTTTTTTACATTCCAGAGGACTTATGCGGGCCAACTCTGAGATGCTTACTCAAATTACATTTCCACTGGACTCAGATTTTGCTTATCCGACCGTTGTCTAGGCTGCTGTCTCTCAAGGTTACTCAAACAGCCCATTACACATACAAAGCAAGTCTTGATTTCAATGTTAAAGAGGATTTCTAATGATAACCAAGAATTCACCTATATTACACATATGACATAGATCCAAGACAGGATAAACATCTTCACAAGCAGGGTGTGGCCATTGGACACACAGAGATTACCCAACTGCTCCTCAGAAAAGATCTGGTATTTTTAAAACAACAAGCAGAACTTCAGAAATTATGAATTGAGGCTGAGAAAAGCAGATGCCAAGTAGTCCACAGACTCCAATTAACATTTGGAAATTTTCAAGAAGTTGGAATAGTCCAGTTAACTGAAGCGAAGGAAATCTCTGTTTCCAGACTATATTCTATTTCTAGTAGAAATGGGTATATAACAAATAACTGGGAAATTGCATGAAGATTAATTTTGTTTCCATGTTATACTAAGTCAAACTTTTAAATCTAATATTCTTATTCCTATCTTAAATTATAAAAGTTTTTCTTATTTGTAAATAAAGTACACAGAACATGTCTTCTCTAGAAATTATTTTGTATTTGGTAATGTTAATTTGAAATACCTAATAACTCTAAGGTTGCATGGGCACAAAGTATGAGGCATTTATAACAAGCTAAGGTCCTCTGGTGGCCTGCTCTGTTCTTTGAATTTATTTTATCCCTAATTGTTAATTATTCAACTAAATTAATAGGACACATAAAATTCAAAATACTTTAGTACAAAGCAAAAATATATTTTATGTGCCTTTGAGTCTTGATTCTTGCTAATTGCTTACAAAGTTCATGAAGATTTTTTGCCAAATCAAGAATGATTTGCCGCTACTTTCTTTCTAGGCTGAGAACATTTGACTAGCTCAAAATCACCAAGTTGGCTTTGTGCAAAAGACAGAACCAGAATCCACCTGGTTTCCAGCCTCGGCCTTTACATCAAACTAACTCTCTGCTCATTATTAATTTTAAGTGTTCCCTATCAAAATACTATATGGAACAAAACAAAAAGTTAAAAGGTAATAAATAATATAATCACAAATGCAAATTAAGCCAAACAATTTGGAAAATGGTAATTTAGTTGTCAGTGGATAATCAGCAGGACAATCGTTGGATAAAATTATTACATAAAATAATACAGTTATCCTTTCCATGACTGAATATATTTATTCTAGATGCCATAAGAGGATTGATCATTTCCCACAATTTACCTCAGATAAACATACATACATACAATACTTCACTAGAAAGTAACATTTCATTAATTTGGTAATTATAGTTTATCGGTCAAGCTCACATGAAATACAAGACAACTTCACAAAGATAGCAACAAGAAGCATCCAGATTACCTTGTGTAGAAAGCTGTGTTGCTTGAGTAATCAAGGAACTTATATTAAAAGATGGTCCAGCAGTGAGAATTTTATGAAGAATGGACTGCAGAGAAGCTTGTGTCACAGCAGCTGTAAGAACTAATATACAAATAAAGATGATGGAAGTGTTATTCCCTAAACCAAAGCATGTTAAAGTGTTCTATACATTTATGATAAACTTAATAATTGAATAGACACAATGGTTTTCCCTCTCCTTCTGATAGCTTCAATATACATGTCACTAGAAGTTTCTTCTTGAAAATATCCGATTGGTCTCTCTAGTCAGTAAAAAAACCTACTTTGGTTCTCTCTCCTGTTATCTTCACTGTAGTATGGTATCATCTATCTCACTACCCTTTGTTATTCCCCAAAATTTGAAAGAGATCAAGATCATACAATTGTTATTAGGATTCATTAATTTTCAGAAGGATGCAAACACAGGTAGTCTTTGATAAATGATAACTTGTTCAGCAACTGTTCAAAGATACCAAAGCACTGAACAAGTGATATTTATCACCAGTTCTCCAAGTTCTGGCCATCACAGCACCCCTGTGGTTATGTGATTGTGATTCAGGTATTTGGTAACCAATATACAATTTTGATGATTGCAGCATTCCAGTCACATGATGCATGAATGCCTGTAACAGTCATGTGACTGCCAATTATGACCTTCACTGACGGTTTCCAACAAGCAAAATAAATGAGGAAGCTGGCAGGAAGTTACAAGTTGTGACCACATGACATCATGCTTAACAGTGCATGATTCACTTAAATATTACAACTGGAACTGTCATTGTTAATATAGAGCAGTCTTTTTTTTTTTGCTTTTTAACCACATTACTTAGCAATACAATTCCCAGTTCACATTATGATTGTAAACTGAGGACTATTTGTTTCTATATTTAGAAATAAGTCCTACTGAATTCAATGGTGATTACTCCCAGGTAAATAATTCCAATCTCTTTTAACTTATGAAATGAAAACATTGAAATAAAATATTCATTATCTAAAATGCTAAGTTTTCTATTAAACTGATGTCAATCTACTATACAAAGAAAATGTTACAAAACCTGACCTGGTTTTAGCAGTGATAGCAGATATACACATCAGAGACCCGAGATTTCTACCCAACACCAGTGAAGAAATAGAACGTTTGTAAAGAGAGCAAATAATGTATAGTAATATTTCAACACTTCCTGATTCTCAGTTGCAAATGCTATTCTCTGAACTATTTTAAAGTCATATGCTCTCAGATACTCTCTGAATGAAAAAGTCAGTTAACAAAATGATCCCAACAACTTCCCAATGAGAAAAACTATTTAGGGATCTTTTTAGTTTGGAAGAAAGGTGATTTAAGAGAATAAAATAATAGAATAACAGACTTGGAGGTCTTCTAGTCCAACCTTGTGCTTGAGCAGGATACCCTATACCTTTTCAGACAAATGGTTGTCCAATCTCTTCTTTAAAAGAACGCCCACGACTTCTAGAGGAAAGTCATCTTACTGATGATTTCAATTGACAGGAAAATTTCCTTAGTTCTAGATTGATTCTCTCCTTGTTTAGTTTCCATCTATTGCTTCTTGTCCTGTCTTCAGGTGCTTTGGAAAATAGGTTGACCCCGTCTTTGTGGCAACCCCTTAGATATTAGAACACTGCTATCATATCATCCATAGTTTTCCTTTTCACTAGACTCAAGCAATTCCTGCAACCATTCTTCTTTATTGCTTTTCTCTGCACTTTTTTTTTGAATCTCAATATCTTTTTTATATTATGCCAACCAAAACTGGATGCCATATTCCAAGTGTGGAATGACATATTCCAAGTAGCAAGGCATTATAAAATGGTATTAACATTTCATGTGATCTTGATTCTATCTCCATTAATGCAACCTAAGATTGCATTGTTTTTTTGGCAGCTGCAGCACAGTGTTGGCTGATATGTAAGTGATAGTCCACAAAGATTCCAAAATCCCCTTTCCAGTTACTAGTATTGAACCAGATACCACAGGCTGATACGTCTGTAGTTTCCTGGATCCATTTTTTTCCCCAAGATCGGAGCTACATCAGCCCTTTTTCAGTCATATGGTAGTTCCCCAGTATTCCATAATCTTTTGAAAAATATGGTCCACTGGTTTTGAGATCACGTCTGCCAATTCCTACATAATCCTGATGATTTGAACATCTAGATCAGAGCTGTCAAATTCGCAGCTCATGGGCAGATGCATCATGTGCTGGCCACACCCATGCCCGGTTTAGCAAAGGGGAAAATACTCTCAATATGTCACATGACGCAGTGATGACGCAAGTTTAACAGTCCTGATCAAGATGGATAGGTGTTCTCTTACCATTTTCTTGATTACTTTGACTTGCATTCTTAATCTGAATTTTGCAAAGGTTTTTTTTAAGCATTGGACTATTTTTTTCTTTTGTGTAAAGAAAGGTGCAAAAAATGAGTTAAGCAGTTTTGCTTTCTCCCATCACCTTCTCTCTCATAGTCCAATTGTTTCCTTGACTTCTTTTTAATATGTTGAAAGAAGGTAGTTGGTGGGGGCTACTTTTTGTTATTGTTTTCTTTGTTTTCTTTATTTATTATTTTTTATTTTTGTTGCAAGCCTTAGTTCACTTTTAGCCTCAGCTTTCCTGACTTCGTATTTGAAGGTTTGGGATATTTGTTAATATTCTATCTTAGTCATGTGCCCCTTTCCATTTTTTTATACTTGTCTTTTTGTCTCTCAATTTATCAGAGTTTTTTGTGCAACCATGCTAATTTCGATTGAGATCTCTTATTTTTCTTCTTCATTGGAATCGTATTAGATTAAAATAGGTTCAAAGGGGATAGGAAGGTTTTTTTTTCTCATAAAAAAACTAGGACTAGATTCATCCAATGACAGAAGGACATGAAAAACAGGCAAAAATTATGTGCAGGATATTAAGTGCCCGATGTATTTGTTAATCTTCTGAATTCATTAACATATATAATAATTTATTAGCCTTGATGGCTTTGAAAAGATATTGGATAATTCATGGACAACTGACTTATTAATTTATCTTGAAGATATAGTTAGCAAAAATGAGAAGTAAAATAATGGCTATATATAGACCCTTGGCCATTTCTAATGTTTTAAGATAGACACTAGGTTTTTAAGAGGGAAAATATAGGAAGAAGTGTTTTGTAAGATAATCAAAAGTAGGATTCAACTTTAAGTTCTGATCCCTTTCATACATTTCCTCTGGAAATACTGGATTCAAAATCTGTTTCCAAGTATTATAGAGCATTATCTTAAATAATACACAGTATAATTAACCAGACTAATTTATATACTAATTTATTCTAATACTGTATCTTCTATATAAAAGTAGAATTCCCCAATCAATACATTTGGATAATTAAAAAATATATAAAAAAACAACCTACCTTCATTTATTTTGGCTATATCTACGCTAGAATTATTAAGCTGCAAGGTGGCTTGAAGAGCAGGCAGTAATTGTCGAAGGAGATTGGGATCCTGAAGTAATGGAGGAATTGGTGATTGTGAGACAGGTGAAACTGGGACAGTAGAAGCAGATGAAACTGGTGCAGAAGGTTGATTTAATCCAGAAGCAGATGATGTAGAAGGAGTTGTACAGGTGTGGGGTAGAGACTTGTCCAAAGATTCTGAAAATGAGGGGGGGAAAGTTGTTGTTGTTTTTTTTAAAAACCACCTGTTGGCATCTACCATGTATAGGAAATTGGATCCCCACCCCTTCATAAAGTATCACCATGAGTTATAAGGAAATAAAATTGCATTCCCCAAAATATGACCTCTTGTCACTATTTATGCCTCTTCTGCTACCTCAAAAGTGCTCCAGGGAGAGGTGTAAAAAATAGTTCGACACATTATCAATTTGTCAATTACTATTCTAAAATTTTCACATGACTGAACTTTAATTTCCCAAAGTAGTTAACCAAAGAAAATAATATTATTGAATTAATGTTCAACGTAAAATACCCATTGGATAACAATGAATTTATACAAGCAGAAAGCAATAACAACCTAATTTGAATATAGCATTATTTATTATTTATTAAGTAGTTTTGTATACCGCCCTTCTCCCGAAGGACTCAGAGCGGTGAACAACCAACTAAAATATATAAATAACAAATTACAAGATTAAAAGAGATTAAATTATGAGGCTGCCGTTAAAAAAGTTAAAACCCCCAATTAAAATAAGCTAAAATTACCATACCCCAACTAAAATCAAATTCCAAAACCCCTCATTTAAAATCCCATTTGAAGTCAGCCCAGGCCAGCCTGCTCAAAAAGCCAGGTTTTTAGATCACGTCTGAACGCCCTCAGGTCAGTGGTTGTCCGTAGCCCCGGGGGGAGCCCATTCCAAAGGGTGGGTGCCCCCACAGAGAAGGCCCTATTCCTTGGGGTCACCAGGCGGCACATAGATGCCGTCGGGACCCAAAGGAGACCCTTTCTATGGGAGCGCACCGGTCGGTGGGAGACTACTGGCAGAATACAGTCTTGTAAATATCCTGGTCCGATGTCATGGAGCGCTTTAAAGACCAAAACCAATACTTTAAAGCAAAACCGGAAGGCTACCGGCAACCAATACAGCTCGCGCAGGAGAGGCGTCACAAGGGAGTATCTCGACGCCCCCATAACCACCCGCGCGGCTGCATTTTGCACCAGTTGGAGCCTCTAGTTGCTCCCCGCAGGGAGCCCCATGTAGAGCATCAAGGAAAAGCAACATCTATATAAAATCATCGACTGAATAAAAACAGAAACTCATTTGATCAGATAGTACCAAAGCCTTCAATACATAAAATATGAGCAAATCCTTATTTTATTATTTTGCTCTTTTGCCTTTTTGAAAGTTTATAAATCACTTGGTTTCACTAAGATGAGTGGTGTGGAGGCCCAGTGGTAAATACACTCGCCTCCCACTTGGAAAGTTTCTTTCTGCCCTAGGAGAGAAACATCTGCCTCTTCCTAGAAATGAACTAATTCTAGGAAGAGGCAAATGTTTCTCTCCTAGGGCAGAAAGAAAGGTCTTTCTTTCAAGGTTTGAGAGTCAAAATATATCAGGAAAAATTGGAGGAACTGAATATGTACAGCCTGAAAGACAGAAAGGGGAACATGATTCAAACTTTTAAATACATTAAGGGTGTGAATAATATTCTAGAAGGGTGTCTTTTCAATATTAAATAAAAATCTGGAACACAGGGACACAACCTCAAACTGATAGGAATTAAAGTTAGATTGTTTTACTTCACAGATAGAGAGTACTGGAAGTTTGGAACTCCTAGTGTAGGTAGTGGGCCAATCATCATTAGCTATCCTAACATGGTTAGGATAAGCACATGCCCATCATCCAACAAAAATTAAAAAATAAAATTTAAAAAAATGAATAAACAAAAAAATTTAAAAAACTGAAGGGCCAGACTTGATGGACCATTAGGTTTTATCTGCCACCAATTTTCCATGTTTCTAGGGTTCATTAAATATTTCAAAGTACTTGCTTCATTTCCTCCATAACCATATGAACTTATTCCAATCACACTTTTATGTAGGATACTCTATCAAATCTAACTAATGGCCAGGGCAAATTTATCATTAGTATTAATGCTATTAAAGCTGCAATTCTGATAATCAAATCTTACTACATATTATAGTTATTTTCCTTTGGCCCAATAAGTAAATTTCAGTGGTTTCAAACGAACCTATTTTACAGAACATGTAGAAGAGTTTCATTTCCTGAGCTTTCCCATTGTCGATAGGAGTTTCTCCAGACAGTCTTCCGGTTGTGCTTCCTTCGCCGACGGACTGAAGACCGCGATTGTGCAAGGCTTCGATCCGTGCTCTTTCAATTGGAGGGCTCTGAACGGAGTCAGAACCACCCTGTAGGGGTGGTGAAGAAGGGGGAGACCACCAGCAGGGTTGAGGGGAGCCGCATCTCCCCTCCCTGGCTAGGTATACTCCCTCTGAAAACGGGCTGTAGCGGTGGTCAATATGGCCACCCTGAGGAAGGAGAGCTAACTGGGAAAAAGATCATGCTGAAGCGGTGAAGAAGAGGACAATGTGAAGACTGGGCTAACTAGGCGCAACATTTGGATACAAAGATACCCCAGAATTAAGACATTAAGAAATTTTTAAGAAAGATAGTAAAGCAGCAATCAGAGAAGGGGGGGGGGGGGGGGTTGACAGCTAAAAGTGGCTTTGAAGTTTGAAAGGAGCTAAATTCAAGGAGGAAGCCAGAAGAAAATACTTGTTTAAATTGGACAAATATATGATTTTGGCACTAAATAGGCATAAATTAAAAGCTGAACTTGAATGTGTCAAAAAAAAAAACAGTAATTGATATTTGGATCCATTGGATTTTTGAAATTTAAAAGCTCTAAACAGAGAAAAGAAAGTGGGGGGGAAAGGGAAGGACTTGGATATAAAAGAGAGGGCCACCTAATGGTAAAAGGAAAAAATGCCTGGTTCTTTTAAAAGTGGAATTTGATACAAAATAAGGGAAACTTTGTTACAACAAAATAGAAACTCTGGAAAGTGAAAAATGAAAACATAGAATATCAAAATAAAAGAAAGAAGTGTAAAGAATTTACTTTGGGATTGTTTGGTGATTCTGACATAAATTTAAATTTATGGATATTGGACTATTTGATGAACTTCCTTAAAGAGGAATTAATAGAAGTTGATCTTTGGAAATAAACATCAAAGATGCTGGTTGAATTAAATTACTGGGCAATTGCTCTGGATTTAAAGACTAAGGAAAAGGATAAAGAAAATACAAAGTAAGTGTTTAAAAATGCCAGAACTTTTTATGGAACTAAAAATGGAATTAAGAAACATAAAAGAAATGTTACATGAAAGAGGTGAGTTGTGCTGTTTCACCTTACAATCATTAGAAATGGCAACTCCGGAGTATGCAAAACAACAAGGAGTGCCAGAAGGGGAGGAGCTAATCAAAGAAGAAGAAGCCAGCTTCAATGGAAAAATGGAGCAACGAACATTAAAGCAAAGAAGAAAAAGAATGGGAATAAAAATTGGAGATTTGAGGAGGCAATTAAAAAAGGGAAATATTTTGAAAGCCAAACAAAGAAAATGGAAACAGCAGAAAAGGGAATTGCAGAAGAAAATTTTAAAGAAGGGGATAAAAATTGGAGTAAGAAATGGAGAGGAAAAAATGAAAGAAAAAAGAAATAATAAGAGAAAGGACCAGGAAATAAGGAGATATGGAAATAATACAAAGAAGAAAAGAAATTGTTGTCAAGAGAGAGAGAGAGAGAAAGAGAGAGAGATAATGGGTAGGTAAGGATTAAGAAAGGGGATTCTGCAAGGTAATGTGGTATAATATAAATGCATTTGAAGTAAAAAATTATTTAGAAGATAGAAAAATATTGATTTTTAAAATGAAAAGATTGGAACTGATGTCCTTTTGTCATTAGACTACCTGTTATTGTTCAATTACATAGAGATAAATGGAATAAATGTGATAAAGAGAAACCATGATAAGTATGCTAAATATGTTTAATTTAACAATATAATTAAAATGAATCATGAGGATTGTTATAAAAAGAGTAACATCAGTTTTTATGATTAATTGAATAGATTAATTTATTTAAATTATGCATGATTTAAGATAATTGTAGAGGAAAATACCATGTGGAATCTAGTTTAAAATATATGTGTATTATGTAGTTGCTAGATTATTCTTATTAACTCTTAAGGTGATAATTAAAAATGACTATATTGTGTTAAATTATTATTATGAATTAAAGAGGAGTTAGCTAAATGATGTATAGGATAAAGGGGTGGTACACTCAAATTAGTAATTAAAGGGGAAATCTGTTGAATTGTTAGAACTAAGATGGAATTTTTGGAATAATTAAGTAAGAATATGCGATGAAATTGCAAATGTGACAGATAAAAATATAAAGTATTATGAATATGAAGATATGACAACTATTTACATAAAATAAATCTGAAGAATATAAGAATTTTTGAGAAAATGTATAAAAATATGAAATGTAATATATGATAAGAAATCAAATGTGAAAAATGAATATATAACCAAGATCATATTTGTATGGAAATGTGAAAATCTGGAACCATGTTCACTAAAAGAGATGTTTTTGAAATATCAAAAATAAAAAACTTTTTATAAAAAAAATTACAGGAGTTCCTCCAGATTCAGTGTGGAGTCCCTTATTTTGTTTACATAATTTTTCTCTATGATGATTTTGTATTGTAAATTCATATACTGACATCTTTCAAATTTATTCGCCTGTCCCTACTTATTCTGTTTGACACAGTATAGGGCATTTCTAATTATCCAGGCACAATTTCAGATTGGGTATGAAATTATTCCCTTGTTTTTCCCGTTTTAAGCTGATCAATGGATAAAGATAACTCTGATAACTCTGATCATCCTATTGAATTCAAGGCTGTTAGTTACAGGTCTCCCCAATCTAAAACAGTTTGATTGCCTTTAAAATTGTTAAAATATGCTATTTCAATTTAAGTAACGTATGCAGATTTCATTGTTATAAATTTATGTTGTTAACACAACATGCTTTACTTATGAGCACATCCAATATTGGAAGGATCTGCTGGTGGTCTGATAAATTTCTGTGTGTAACCTGACTATAAAGTCAGAGTTATTTAGTTTTACTTATATTTGAATCACTATATCACAGTTTAGTTCTGTTTTTTGGAACAGATATGTAACTTGGACTATAAAATTGTAATAACCACTAAAATGCTAATTTTTCATGGTGGAGTATGAGCTTGCTTCAAAATAGATTCTCACCTATAACTTTGAATGTGTAGAGGTTAGTGTCATTATAGGGCAACGGCTCCCAATCTTTTGGATGCCATGGACTGATTCCATGGAAGACAGTTTTCCCGCGGACTGGGGTGGTGGTGGTTTTGCACGCTGCCTTGATCCTGCATGTAAGTGGATGGGGCTTCCCTTCTTTGTGTGGCTCGGTTCCTGGCGGTCTGTAGATGAGTGCCAATCCGCAGCCCAAAGGTTTGGGACTCATAGGACATGGACTTCTTATTACAGAGAAATTTTATTATATAAATGATGTATATAAACTAGATGTTACATACTGTTGTATCAACAGATTTAAGCAATGTTTGAACTACTGTTAGTTATAAGCACAGAATAAATAAATTACTACCACCACAGGCTGTTCACACTTCATCATATACAATTATGTGTGAACTGGGTGATGTAGCAACTATGTAGAAGAATGCTCACCAATGGTTCGTTGTCAAAATAAAAATGGGAAATCCATTAGTACTTCACAAACTCCATTACTGGGCCCTGTACTCTTTTACATGTTATTAATGGCTAAGTCAAACACTTAATAATTATGTTGACAACATAAAAATGGGAGTGCAGGAGGACTGAAATATTTGAGTACAATAAAACTATAGAAATATAATTGAAAGTTATCTCAATTGGTTAGTGAAGCAGCAAAATTAAAATCTAATAGAAATAAATGAAATATTATGCATTCAGGAAATAAAATCCAAAACCCAGGTGGGGGGCTCTCTGGCTTGAGAATATTATTTCTAAAAAGGATTTTAGAAATTGATTACTAATAGTATGGTTCCTTAAACAGAAAATGCAATTTTAAATTGCATCAATAGAAATATAGTTCATGAATCGCAAAAACTAATACAGGTATTCGTTATTTTATGACCACAACTGAGCATAAAGTTTATGTTGCTAAGTGAGACATTTGTTAACTAAATTTTGTCCCATTTTACTACCTTTCTTGCCACAGTTGCTGTGAATCACTGCAGTTATTAAATTAGTATCGTGGTTGTTGAGTGAACCTGGCTTTCACATTGACTCATGATCTGCAAGCATCGTAAATATGAATCAAGTTTGCCAAGTATCCAATTTTGATCATGTGACCATAGGGTTGCTGCACCCATTACAAGTGTGAAAAATAGCCATTTTATTTTTTTCAGTGTCGTTATAACTTTAAATAGTCATTAACAAACTGTTTTAAGTCAAAAAAATTCCTGTAATTATGTATTGTTTTGCATTGGTCTGAGCACCTTAAGTACTATATCCAATTTTGGCCACATAACTGCCAATCTAGTACTGAGCTTCCAAGAATAATAGTGATCATTAAGTAGTTGACTAGTATACATCGTTAACTACAAAACACTTGACATTATAAACTAATAACAAAAAAGTATAGACAAAAATATGACATATGAATGAACATCTCTCTGCATTTAGCCACCTCATTTCCACTACATGAGACTCACTCATTTATCAATGAAGGCTTTGTTAACTAGTTTCCTGCTACAAAGATAAAAGATTAATGGTTTCTAAACAAGGCAAGATATAAAACCAATCATTAACAATTACTTCATATCTTGATATAATCAAGAACTAGTAAATCTAAACTCCTTGTTCTCAGATTTAATCTACTGGAAAACAATCTACTATTTGTATGCTAATGTAGAAGTACTAATATCATTATTAGAAATGGCTGGAAATTTACAGATCTTCCATAAACTAGAATCATGTAACACATTTAAAAACAAGTTTTCAAAACAGAGCAATAAAGATGATACATAAGACAAATTTCTCAATTATGAACATAAAGGACAAAGTAAAAGCGAAGTATTTTTGGCTTTGAAGATAGGAATATACTGTTTTCCATAAAGTCAAGAGTATTAAATCTATTTAGCTCTGACTAAACAGAAAATAAAGCTGGGGAGAACAAACTTGTTGATCTTTCTGCCCCTCCCCCCATTAAGTCTTGGAATTGAATTCTTCATCTCTGCTCCCCAATCTTGATCCATTTTAACCACCTCATTTGCTATATTTACTGCACATCTTACCATGATTAGTGAATGCCAGGCTGAAGAGTAGAGGAAATGAAGGAAGCAAGCAAAGGAAAAATTTTCTCTGATAGCTAGAGCACATTTCCTTTAAACTGCCAGCAGGAACAGAAGGTGGGTCTCAAGGACTCAACTGCTGCGGTAGGCCATTTGCTGCACGTGTTGTTCTCTAGTTAGCTGAACTTTTTTTTTAAATTACTTTTCAGCAGAAACTGAGTCCTTAGAAAGCTTTTCACTGCTGACTGACTCCCTTTAGGACCCAGCTAGGGAGTCAAACAAACAGCAAAAAGCTTCTCAAGGACCCAGCTTTCCCAGCTTCTGTCATTTATTGCAAAAGTTGTGCTCTAGCTGACCAGAAATTCTTTGCTTCCTTTCCTCTATTCTTCAGCAGTCACTCATCAAGGTAAGTAGCACACAGATTTTGTCATCCATTTTCCAGGATGGTTAAAAGGAATAAAGATTGGTGGGTAAAGATGAAAAGTTTAGTTTCAGTATCTAATTTGGGGGAGGGGGGGGGAGAGAAATCAATTAGTTTGTTCTCCCCAGATTTTTTCTGTTTTCTTTATTAAGAAATGTGGGTTTCTTGAAGAGGGAAGGGGTTACATAAGGAAAATCATTTTGGGAAGATCGCCCTGAAGCTGTCGTCTTTACATGCAGGCAGTGGCTTCCCAAAAGCTAGCAAAAACTAGACATCTGCAGTCTCCAAAGAGATCGAGGCAGAGGCTTAGCCCACAAGCATGGCTTCATCATCGACCAAGCAGAGGCTTGTTTGGAAGCCTCTCTGGCATTGGAACATAGTGCTAGCCCCTAAACTAGCTGAGCTCTTGCTTTCTGCTAGGCTGCTGTTGGCTTTGCAAAGTTTTTTGCTGTTTCTGCCTTTATGGTCCCAGCTGAATATTGGGCCTCAGAGAGCTCCCACTCACCCATGAAAAACCCCATGCTCCACTTAACATGTTTGCTTAAAGGGGCATTTGTGAGAACAAAGAGTGAAAGTTGTTAAGTGAGGCTATTTCACTTAATGGCCATCCACACTTGTGACCATAATATGCAAAATATGCTCCAAAATATGCAGAGTACATACTCTTATTACTAAGATATTGCACTTTTCCATAAGCTTAAGGTTCAGAAGTAGGGATAAATGTCCAAAAATGTTGAAATCAAAGAGAATGAAAAAAAAAAAGAAAAAATTGGGAACTGTAATATATGCAATACCAGCCTAAACCTATTTCATTATTTTAGTAACATTAAAACTAATAACTTGACCAGTAAATCAATGGAGAAAATAAAATTCATAATAGCAAACTCAAAATATCACTATCTAGAGACCCACTCTTGTGGATTTTTCCTAGCTACCATTCCACAAAACTTCCATATTTTAAAATGTGTCTTGAAAATTAAGATGTCCTTTGAAACTTATCACATGATCAATGTATCATATCATATCACATCATATGCATATGCATATGATCAAACTGAAGAAATGAGGAATGCCAACAAATCTTTCTTTCACACAGAATACTTCTATATTGAAATTCCTAGAAATTAATGAATTCAACAATAGGGCATATGAGATTTATTACTTTGTACTAAAATGCATACATGGAAGTACAGTTTATAGTTAATAGAAAAACTTCAGGTTTCCTATTAAAATAGAACTATTATTTTAAGGATACATGTTTTAGTTCCAGTATTCAACACAAAATAAATTAATACACACCTGACAAACTTTTTCTCTCTGTTTTTTGAGAAGGGATGGAAGAAGTGGGTGTAGGCAGTTTTGATAAAGAAGATGCCCCATTTGCATCAAATGATTTCTTTGGCTGATGATCTGACTGTAGAGAAAATGGACTAGGAGGAACAGAACTTGGAGTAGTAGATGGGTGAGCCACTGTTTTGATGGGATGTTGTACTGGGGTAGAACTACTGTGAGTTTCTGTCCTTGGCAGTCTGTAGTCTCTATCATTGTGTCTACTTGTCTGAGACAAAATATTCTGTGGAAGCATGTTTGCAGCATCACTGGAATGCTTCTCTTCCACTTTATCATTCACAAAGTTGAAATGAGAAATAGAAAACAGCAAGTTAGTGCTTTATTAACATATTGCATTTACTATTTTTTTCTATTCCAGCATCAACAGATATTAGTATAAAATTTTTTTAAGTACTTAAACATTGCTTAAACCAAAATGAAGTTCTGCAACATCCCCATTATCAAAAAATAGTTGAATGTTTCAGAAGAGCAGATATCTATGAATATTTCAGAGAACTTGAAATTCAATAGGTTGACTTTTAAAAATCTACAGGTAGTCTTCAACACACAACCGCAATTGGGACTAGAATTTCTGTCACTAAGTCAGTGCATTGTAAAGGTTATACAGCTAGTTGTTAGGTGACTGCATAAACTGATGATGGTTATCCCTGTTCTCCCAGTTGTGATTAGTAACTGAGAACTGCATGTTGTTAAATGAATTCCAAACCCAATCTAAGCCATTCTGGGTTTAGTCCTTCCCAGTCTCAAGCCTTAGTAAGGGACTATTCCCAACTCCAAACTTTTCAAAGGCAGCACAACTTTAGCCACCTTGGAGGGGGAGGTTTGTGAACACAGCACAATTTTATCCACTTTGGAAAGCTGTGCTGTCTACAGAAGCCTCCCTCTGCAATATCCAAACTGACATAAAGCTGTGTTCTCTTTGAAGGCCTTCTTCACCCTCCATTTCCAAAGTGCTAAAGCTGGGCTATCTTTACACATCCTTCTGAAAACAGTTCAGTCTTAGCCATCTGTAGGAAATGTTTGCCAGAGAAGCTTTTTGGGTCCAAAAAGTAGACAGCAAAAGCAGAGAAGTCCTGGGTGCAAAAGGTTGATGTAGGGAACTGGGAAAGAAGGCAATTGGACAAATGAATGCTTGTTGGCACTTGCAGAGAATAAATGAATGCTTGATAGCTTGTTTGCTGGGGTGTATATCATGTGGGATTGGAAAAAGCTGAGCATATGAAAGCTTGCTGGTGCTTCCTGAGGCTTCCTAGGATACGGTAAGCAGTGTAGAGCCATGTATGTTAGGGCTGCTTGCTGCCTTGAAATGCAGAGTCCAGGCCAACCAAAAGGGCAGAGACGAGAGGAGGGAAAGACAGAGATAAGCAAGGGGGACTTGAAATACCCCTGTGGCTGAAAGTGCAAGAAAGCTGCCAAACACCTGCATTTTGATTAAATGACTGCAGGGCCGTGCAAAGGCTGAAGCTTCAGGATCCATTTTTTTCAGCACCATTGTAATTTCAAACAGTTGCTGAATGAATGGCCGTAAGGATATGTATCCTGTATATAATTTGTATTGTTATTGCTATCACAGCATAGTAGTACAAACAAAAGGGGGAAAAACTTTATTTTCTTCTGTTGATATACAATGTATAGTTTTCAGTGACCATATTAAATAACTAAATGTTAAGGGGGAAAGAAAAGCATAAATTAAAGCATGACATATTTATAAAATGTGGTCAACTGAAGAAAAATAATTTCAAAAAGAACATGCACAGGAATATTATTGAGTAAAATAGACATACTTCCACTAGAAAACCCACTAGCAGCAGTCGCTTGCATCACCTCTCTTCTGTAATCTCTATCTTTTGGAAAACTGTTGACAGACATTTTGCTTGCTTCTTTTTGTCTCTGCTCTCTAATATAAAAAAAAAATTAATTAAATTTGGTAAGCTTGGTAAGTTTACTATTATACAATTTATGTTTATATTATTTACCTTTCAAGCCATTCTTTTGGTTTTTCCCACTGTGAAACTTCTGTTCGGCAGTTATAGTAATATTTTTTGCCAGAAGAACTAATGTGTTCAGACCAGTCATCTGCAGAATCATAAGACTTAAAAAAAAATATTGGAATCAACCTGATGGATTTCAGAAATATCAACTTCTCAGTTTTGAACATTACACATGTTTTACTGAAAATATTTCTTTCAGAAAGCAAAGCAGGAACCGTGGTGGCCCAGAATGAAATATTGCAGGTTAATTGTGCCGACTGCCAACAGTTTGATTCACCAGCAAGGTTGACTCAGCCTTCCATCCTTCTGAGCTTGGTTAAATAAGGACCCAGATTGTTGGGAACAATATGCTGACTCTGTAAACTGCTTAGAGAGGGCTGTAAAGCTCTGTGAAAGGATATATAAGTCTAAGTGCTATTGCTATTTTATACTATAATTTCTAATAACTCAACCCAAGCAAGATGGAGTTGGTTTGGGTATTTAGATTGTCCAGTATGGGTAATCTTCCATTTGTTGGCCTTGAATCAAGTGGCACTGACTTAGACAGATCCAGTGTATGATTTGGAACTCACAGTTAATGGTCAAAGAACAGGTAGCAACTATGACTAGAAGGGCCTTTGTCTACCTGCAGGTTATGTGTCAGTTGCATTCATTCCTGGACGGGGGCAGTGAAAGATATTTCTCACTGTCACTCAGGCCTTCATTACCTCACATAGATTATCTGCAATGCACTCTGCCATTCAATCTCAGTGTTTCTGGGTGCAATTCAAGGTGCTAGATGTCAACTTTAAAGCCCTGCCTGGCTTAGGAATTGTCTTTCACAATTTATTTTACCTGTACAATCCCATCAGACAGGATGGGCATGTATCATATTTCATTGGCCAAAGAATGTCAGGTGGGGAAGGGGGGCTGGCTAAAGGCCTTTTCTGTTTTAGCACCAAACTTATGGAACATTCTATCTCTGAAGATCAGGATAGCCCTGACACTGCTGGCCTTTCTTAGATCCTGAAGACCTGGCTATGTACTCAGGCCAGAGGTGCTGAAGATGTGCAAGGACATCTTGGTTAGGCTAGTAATTTCAGTTGATGCTGCTTGGCTGCTATGTATATTTTTGTAATGTTTATAATTTCTTATTTTAACTTATTGAGATGAACAGCCATATAAACTTGGTGAATGGGTGGATAAGCAGATAAGTTTAGAAATCATAACTGGTTTAACAACATAACTCAACAGCTTTTAAATGGTAAGAGAGAATTTAGTTTCATTTAAGAGAATTAAACTAATGCTGGTACAATGATGTACAAACTGCTATTTTTAAACTTTGCATCTGTTTTGAACTGAAATACTGAATTTATCTGGAACTTAAATTGCTTAGAACATAGTATATGCAATTTTGCTTGCTTGATTTCTATTAACTGTAATTATCCAGAATTTCTTGAAAAGGGAATCAAACTGAGTGCAAAATATAATTAAACAACTTGATTGGGCAAATTCAATATAAGTACTTACTGCATCAGATGTTTTGCTTGGATTATTGCTAGGATTAGAAGAATGTGAATTTGAACTATGAAGAGCACTGTGATTATGAGAGTTTTCTTGTGGAGAATAACTGGTCCCTAGAAAACAATGAATTATGTTATTTCTCAATTATTTAAATTCAACACACTTTAATTTGCCTTAGTGCAGAAAGGCCAAGCATCATATCTCTTTCATTCACGCACACACATACACTTTGTTCTATACCAATTTGCCACTGCACAAATATAGCTAATATTTTCTAAAGAAAAAGTTTTTGAATTGAAATATAAACAATAAAATTTTATGTATGTAAAAATTGTTAATAAAACTGCCCCAGAAAAAAGTTCAATCAGAATAGAATTCAAAATTTTCACAACCAGAGTTAAAAAAGCATTCTAAAAGATTACTTGAAAAGTATGCTAAAGTATAACAGCCATTAAATTCACAACAAAAATTTCTACCATCCTACAATCCATCTATCTATCCACCCATCCATCCATGCTAACAATGCCTCCAACTCCCAGCTCTCAAAGGCAGTCCAGGAAGGTACCATGTTCAACGGTATTGATAACTGCAGAGGATCAATTAAGATTAGGAGACTATTCTGCTCATGCCAAGTCCTGATGACAATAATTCACTAGAGTGACCAATGCCATTCCATTCGATGTAATTTTAATTTAAATCTTGACTGGCAGAAATCTAGATAATCACTGTGCTCTGGCAATCTCCGGAATTGAATCACAATCCCTTTCTCAAGAATACAAGTAGTCCTTGATTTACAACAACTGTTCACTTAATGAATATTTGAGGTGAGAACAGATACCTCAAAAAGTACTTACAACCCTGTTATGTCCACCACGATATTGTTGCGGTGGTTTGCCCTTATGATCAACCAGAGATGATGCAGCACCTCTCCACCTATTCCCCTAGGTCTCCACAAACAGTGGGCCTGCTTTATCACTCAATTCTATTCCACATATTCCTCCTCACCCTTGGTCACTGATTGTTCACCTACGTTTTGAAGATCTTCAGAGATCAGCTTGGAATAGGGAACGAGGGCAAGTCACTCTATTACTGGGCCAGATGGCACACTCCTACCAATGGATGTCTTTTTCTGACCAAAAAATAACACTGGAGAAGATCTATTTTCCTTTCATTGCTAGAGGGCAAGGAATCTAGTAAGGATTCCTGACTGTCTTGTGAGGAAGGAAAAAACTTGCTTTAACTCCACCAGCATTAACAAAGCTCTTGGTTTTCCTTTTCTTGCTAGACATATAATAGAGCAATCCATCCTCCTTCCCTACCTTCACCTCCTGAACTCTTAAAACCTTGAAAAGGTAAGTGTGCTATTGTGACCAGATGAGGTGGAGTGAAGGCTCAAGGGGCTACAGGGAAAAAGTAGACCATGGGGTATCTCAGAGGATTGAGGCGGACTTGGGAGGCCTGATTCAGGTAGGCTTGTGCCTGCACTTAACTCCCCAGTGTCTCCCAACTTGAGACACCTGGTGCTCCACTTAATGATATGCATGTTCATTTAATGAATTTGTTCAGGACAGCAGGGATGGAGAATGTTTACTTAATGGTCCTCCCAATTATCAGGCTCCATTACGGTCATAACTCAAGGACTACCCAAGAAACGAAAGGTTCTAGAAAGAAGTTATTAAAAATTATGGATGCAGAGAAAGTTTATTCAAGAGTTTGAATAAAGTTTATTCAGCTATATTTTAAAACTATTCTATCCTTCAGAAAAGCACCGACAATTTTATCGTTCTAAAAAAATCATAATCTGCCTGGCTCCTGAATATGTCAGGAAGGACATGGGTTCAAGACAAAAGTTGTAGAGCTTATTTTACAGAGAATCCTGTCCATTTCCTCAGGCAAAATAACCTCAAAAGTCTTGTTTACTGCATTGGTTTCTATCCAGTTGGCAGTCTTTACAGGATAAATGTAAAATGCTTTAGCCACCAAGACACCCACAAAATTATACAATGGTCACCAGGATTTTTAAGACTAAAGAAAGATTGGAAATAGGTAAATTACATATTATTCTTTTGCTCTATTGAGATTCCCAACCATCTATAAAGTGCTATAACTACATCTAGGTCTTAAATGAAGAAAAATCCTGAACTTTTAAGTTTAGTTTTTTATAATACAAAACCAAGCAGTTTGGTTTTTTAATTTTAAGGCAAATACTTCCCTAACCATGCTCATCAGAGATCTTAAAATAGCAGTTGATATCAGTTTAAGCTCAATTATAATGCCGAACCAATTTTGTTTTCATTACATCTTTGCATACATCTGTTTATCCAATTTTGTAATAAAAAGAATTATATAATTTTCTACATATTCATTCTGCCCCAATTTAGCTTTGTGACATTCAATACTGAATTTATTAGGACAGAGTAGCATATTTACTGTTTTCATTTAGATATACTATAAATATAAGTTGCTCATTTTTAAAACTTTTCCTTAAAATGCAATCTGCTTTTGTTTTTGCAGCACAAAAGTTATATCTACATTCTTTTCCTGAGTATGTATAGTTATTTAGGTTATTAAATGTCATTATGGAAGTCTTATTCATTCATGGCTGATGCAGTATTGATTTTTTAAAAAGGGAGGATGAAGAAAAGGGGAGACTAAAAAGAAAGAAAAAAAACCCAGACACACCCCTCAAAAAAGGTTGGAGAACCATATATGACTCCATAGTTTTCAGTTTCCACATTCTATTCACAGAAATCAAATGGATAAAATTTAGTCATTAGAAACTTGGCTAAGAACCGAATAAAAAGCAAAAGTAGGACAGATCCCCAAATGTCACTGAGAAATAACCATTTGGTAGCAACATTAGGCAGAAATGTTAAGGGGGATGCCCCAACTAAATATTTCTGGTAAATAGATAAAGTATAGTCAGCTAACTAGAGAAATAAATTCCATCCTATTGCTGGTGCTTTTAAGAAACAGAAATGAAAAGTGTAGACATAACTCAGTTGTGTTTGCAATGTTTGTACTGCATTGGTATTCATCCTTGCATGTGCATGTAGCAAGTGAAAGCCTGTAACAGTGCTTGAAGAAATAACCAGAACAGCAAGGAAAAACACTTCAACACTGAATGAAGTGATGAAAAATTATCAAATCAGATACAAGAGATCTACGATATAAGATGATGTGTAAATGTAACCAATAGATGAAAAGATCAAAATCAAGTAATACAGATGATGTTTTGCTTTGCTTCATATCAGAAAAAAGTTTTTAAAATCAGAAAAGATCAATCAAGCATCAAGGGTCCCACAGGGGGGAATGGGGAGAGACTCTGAGAACTCAGTACAATACTAGCATTCCATGATAGGAAAAGCTAATGAAAAAAGCTAATGTCAAGATAGGAGGGTATTTCTAAAAAAGAGAAAATGCACAATTTGGACTATTCCAAAGAAGAAAAAAGAATGACAAAATCTATCAATGTGTTTCACACATAAACCACTAAGAAACACTAAATATATAAATGCACAGATGATATACTAGTCTAATAATTATTATCCAGCAAAAGGAAGCAAGTACCTGGACAGGGAAGAAACATTATATAAAGGCTTAAAATTAACCACAGAAGGGAGAACTCATGCTTCCCAATGTTCAAAGGCATGTTAAAAAATGTCTACAACCATCTATTTGTTTTTGATGGCATCAGATATTACTCTTTACAAAACTATTTAAATAGAAGGAAAACCTCTCAGTGATATAAATGCAGGAATTATGACATGAAGCTGATAAAATAATTCAAAGAGATTGGGCTCTTGCATTTGTGTACGAATTGCTGCACTTCAACCAGTATAACCAATTTATAGTCAGCCTTTTGTTTGAGTTTCTTTCTCCTATCTGTTATTATTTAGTTTTCATGGGAAGAAAGTGGTTCAAATTGGCTGTTTGTTTATTAATTAAATCTGTTTGCCACTCATGTAATTGCAAGATAGCTCTGGCCAGTATACCAATCCAAGTAAAACTAGATAAATAAGATTACATTAGATGGTGATAGATACCCATCAAGCAGGTAGGTAGACACTCACACACACTCAAAGATGGGAAAGAAGGGAGAAGAATGGGGGTGAGGGGATGGGAGCTGCTACTAATTAATCAATCACCTCCAGTATACTACTCTCCCATTGACATCCCCCCAATTGGGGGAGTACTATAGTGTAGATGGTTGATTAAACTTAAGTCAGGTCTTCAGGCTCTTGTAGAAAGTCAGGAGAGCGGGAGCCTTCTTACTTCAGGGGGCAAAATCCAGGGCCATGGCAGAGAAGGCTATTCTCTTGAACCCTGCTGCCATTCCTTGACTGATGGGATATTCCATAAGCTGCATGCCTCCTCTGCCAGCAGAGGTAAGACAAATTTGTTCCATAGGGAAGTGACCATTCCTCAAGTAACCTAGACTCATGTCATGCAGGAGCTTTATGAGTAATAACCCAATACCTTGAATTGTACTGGAAAGCAAACCAGCAGCCAGTGCAGCTAATGGAACAGCAGTTTAACATATGCCACACAAGGGGTCCCAAAGACTGCTCACACCACAGTACTCTGCACCAGCTGAAGTTCCCAAATGTTCTTCAAAGCTAATCTTCTGTAGAGCATATTGCAGTAGCTCAAGTGGGAAATGACCAAGGCTTCAATGACTGAACACAGGGACTTCTGACCCAGGAAAGGCCACAAGAGGTGTATAACTTGAAGTTGTGCACAAACTCTCCTAGCTATGACTGCTACCTGCTCTTTGAGCAGGTGCGAGTCTAGAAAACCCCCAAGTTATGAACTAGGTCTGTCTGGGGTAATGCTATCCCATCCAGAGCTAAAGAGGCTTCAGCAGGATCGTACAGCAAACCCCCAGGATATTCCCCAGTTCCTTCTGGAACCCACCTGGGTCCATCAGTCACCAGGGATGGACTGGATAAAAGGGTGAGGGTGGCATAAAGAGTCTTAAGGACACCTGGGCATGATCTGACCATGACAGGAAGGATAATATTAAATTCATCAGCAGATCACATTGTCTTTGCTATGACAAAAACTTGGAAATGTTCTGTCCCAAGTTGGGCCTGTGATGATTTGGGGTGGACCAACGTCCGCCATGGTGGTCATGAACTCCTGAGGCTTTTAAGATTGAACTCAAGAATGGCAGGTTGAAGTCTCACGACCATAAATCTAGGACACTCTATGGGCAGTCCCAAGACAGCCTCAAGTATATCAGGCAAGAAAACTGCTAACTGCTGTTAACTGACCTGGCATTCATCAAAGCAAACAACGTTCTAAGCCACCAAGACTATGCTATCTAGGGACTGGGAAAGAGCTAGAATATTATACACGTACTGGAAGTAGCAAACAACAATACGGTTTTCTGAATCTTTCATCATTTTAAACTTTATTAATATTACAATGCTGCTGCTTGATATTATATATCATGCATAGCATATATAAGAATTCATCCTGTTTTATTTCTTCAAATTAATAAGTGTAGTTTTTACAGTTGCTTACAGAGATCAAAATTTTATTATTTTAATAATTATTTATATAGTCTTAATCAAATTTGATTTTTATTAGATCTGATTCCATTCTTCCTCAGAAATCTTATTATTATGAACTTTCTTATCACTAGATAATTCTATGCTCAATTTTACAGCTCTTTTTAACAATTCTGAAATCATTGATTCAAGGACAAGCATCAACTTTTGAACAGCTATCTTAAACAAGACTTAACATCCTGCTTAACAGCAACACTCTATTTAAACATGTTGAAAATAATTCAATATAGTTTAGTAATAATTATACTGAATATAATTTGTGAATATGAATTATGCCCCCAATATTTTAATCTCACAATGACATCAAGTATATTGTTCTCTAGCATTATTATTATTTATGTATATACTTATTGATACAATTTTTGTAGCTGCCCATCTCATGGCAATGAACCTGGGTGGCATACAAGGATTAAAATCAACAAACAAAATCAATAATCCAAATAACAAATATCACAAAAAATGCAACTACAGGAAATTAAATAACAGAGATTAAATGCCTTGAGAAGCAATGGCATTGCTAAAGCCTTAAAAAAGTCTAACACAGGCCCATTCAGATTTTGAGTTATTATGATCCATAGCAGGGATTGCAACACAGAAGGCATAACTCCTAAATCCGGCAAGTGACATTGCTTGAAAGAAAGGGCCAGAGAATCCCCCTCCCTGTTAGTTCTAATGGGGAAGCAGAGGCAAGCAGTCCTCAAAATAGCTTGTCCCCATTCTACATATGGGCTTTATAGGTGAAAACCAGCACCTTGAATTGTACCCGGAAGCCCAATGTAGCTAGGGCAATTCAACAGAGCAGTTCAATGTAACATGAGCATAGCTTGGAATCCATGTCACTGGGTTCCAAATCAGCTGCAGCTTCCAAATGTTCTTCAAGGGCAGTCTCATATAAAATGCATTACAGTAATCCAGACAGGTGACTAAAGCATAGGTCACTATGAGAAAAGCCTCTTGACCCAGGAATAGACACACGTGCTACATAAGACAAATCTATGCAAAAGAGCCATGGTCTCTATTTGCTCTTTCAGCAGGAGTTGAGAATCCAGAGAACCTTCAAAATGTGCACTGACTCTGTCTGGAGAAGCGTAACCCCATGCTCAGTGAAACAGATTCTTCAGATCTTTTTATTTTTTAATTGAGGGCGGGGGAGAAGGGATAAATGTTTCAAAACCCACAACCACTTAGTTTTGCAGGGTTGAGAGGAATTCTATTCTCTCCCATCCAAACCTCACAGCTTATAGGCACTAAGAATTTTGTTAGTCCTGTTCATTTAAAACCATGATAGTGAACCAATGGCACATGTGCCGGAAGTGGCACACAGAGCCATCTGTCCGGACACGCCAGCCAGTTGCTCTACTGGGTTCCAGCACGCTGGTCTTCTCGTGCACGGGAGCATTGTAAACCAGAAGAGCAGTTCCCTGGTGCCATGCATGTGCCGGAAAGCCGAACTCCTGGTTTCCAGCACGCGCATGCATGCTGTGGGAGCTGGTCTTTCAGTTTCTGGTGCACATGCCTCCCGTTTCGGTATTTGGTGTCAAAAAGGTTTGCCAACATTGATTTAAATATTCAAAACCTACTACCTACAGAATAAGGCTTCATCTGCATTAAATCTGTTTTGCAAAATTTCATCAGGTATCAAAATTTTCCATTTAACCTCTTCTTTGAAGCATAAAATCTAGTACCGAAATCTTAGAAAAGAATAGCCTTTATCTAGTTACCACAATTTTACCTGAAAGTATACAGGTAGTTCTCGACTTATGATCACAACTGAACCCAAACTTTCTGTTGCTAAGTGAGAGAATTAAGTGAGTGTTGCCCCATTTTATGACCTTTTTGCCATAGTTGTTAAGTGAATCACTACAGTGAATCTGGCTTCCCCATTGACTTTGCTTGTCAAAAGGTTGCAAAAAGTGATTATATGTCATATACCCCCAGCGGGGTAAAGCAACTGTCATAAATATGAGCCAGTTAGCAATCATCTGAATTTTGATCATGTGGCTATAGGGCTGCTGCCATTAGTATGAAAAATGGTAAATCATTTTTTGTGCGCTTATAGCTTTGAATGGTCACTAAACAAATGATTGTAAGTCGAGGACTATCTATACTGTATGCTCAAAATACCAATATTCAGGAAAAAGCAATATAACCTCAGAATGTGATGACTGTAAATCCTCACAGAAAAAGTAAGAAAGGTGAAGAAAAGATGATCAGTAGGCAAGTGGATGAACTCAGTTACAATGTTAATATGTGCACCATTCGAAGATCTGAAGGATGTTAGGGATAGATCATAATGCAGAAAACCTATGTGATTGTCAAGAGTCAACAATTACTTGATGGCATATAATCAATCAAACTGCACTTTTATTACTTATGCAGTAACCAGAATACTAATTCTTCTTGTAGTGCTAGTAATACCTCAATGTCCAGGTTTTTCAATCCCCCCACCCTTAATCATGTGTCCCAAAGAGCTGATACCAGAGTGATGAACGAATGTGGGAAGAGCTATAATGTAATAATACAACCTGGTACATCCAGATGCCTATATCACATGAAACTCCAAACAACATAGCTCAGTATTATTTGCAAGGACAGCAATGATTATATGGATTTTCTCTCTCTTTTGACTGTTACTGTCATAAGCTTATCAACAAGTTCAAGGCTATGAGGATCTACTCTAAATTCTCCATCATTTGCATTTCAGCTCCTAGCCTTCTCATTCCACCTTTCAAATTCCGAAAATTTAGAGATTCTATCATATAAAAATATCTATGAACCCTCATATGGAGTCAAAGTCATTTCCTTATCTCCTGTAGATCAGATTTCCAATATATATTTACTTAAATCTTCATAGATGTGAACCTGAACAAATGTTTTTCCATTCTGTGTCTGAATTTTAAATAATACGTAATCACATCCATATGAAACACATTTATTAAGAGAAACCAAGGAGCATGTTTTCTAAGTATTCATATAGTTTTATGCTCCTTGTATTTGATGTGACAAAGCATTGGAATTATGAGGCATATATATATGTATGTATGTATGTATGTATGTATGTATATGTTACAATATAGTTGTTTTAATATATTTCAGATCAATCATTTCTGCAATTAAATATATCAAAATTCCATTTTCTGCTATTTTATTATAGCTCAATCTCTATTTTATTTGTTAAAGTTATTTGCCTCTATCTCACAGTGGGGATACTCTAGGTGGCTTACAACAATAAAATGGTGAAATGAAAAGAAGTGTAAACTTAACAGTGAACAAAAATAAACAATGAAACAATAAACAATGGTAAAGGGAAACGAGAATACAGTAATATGAGAATAAAAGATGGGTGGGTAGGGAAGGAGGAAGGAGAAGGTGCTATCAAACTAGTAGGCACCTCCATTGTGATACTCCCCCCGGATCCCCAGGCCAATTGGTAGAGGCAGGAGTTCAGCCTTTTATATAAGAATATGAGAGTGGAAGCAGATCTCACATTGGAGGGTGAGATGTTCTTAATACTACAGCAGAGAAGGCTCTTCTTCTGGATCCCAATAGTTAGAATTCTTTAACCAACAGGATCCACAGTAGGCCTTCTCCCTGCTGACCATTAATATATGCCATTTCTTTTTCACATTGCCCTAAAGGATCTTTTTACTGCCAATCAGAACTGAGCAGTCTATTTATTCTTCTCATTTATTAAAACATATTAATAGATCTCTCAGTCTAGTTACCACTATAAATCCTGGCTAACTTAAATCAGTGTTACAGAAATGCAAAAGAAATCTGAGTCTGAGAGGTATTTTATCTTTACATTTTTTATATGTATCTGTCATGAGCCAAAATTAATATGTCAGAGATCAAAAATGACGCATTTAGTCCAAAACTATTTAATGCTACATTTAAAACATAGGTTCTGCTATTTATATAATGGTCCCTGTTCCAGTCCCACTCCCATCCCTGCACTAAGATCTAATACATGGGAGTTGAAACTAGAAGACCTCCAAGGCCCCTTCCAGAATACTGTATGATTTAATCAATTTCCCCCAAAAATCCAAGATAAAAGAGATTCTTAAGCACTAAAACAAGTAATACTCATTTTAGAGAAACTCTCCAAACAATAAACCGAGACTTTCAAGAGAAATGTAATTTTAGTGAGAACCAAAGGATTCGTCTTGATCAGTTAATTTCACAGTCCAAAGCATTGCTGCATGATCTTAATTTTTATTCATTTCCAAAGCACCTCTGGGCACCTATTTAAAAATTCAAAACTTGAATGGTCTGGGGCAGGGGTCCCCAACTCTTGGGCCATGACCTGTTCGAAACTGGGCTGTGTGAGCAATGGGCAAGCTTTTGTACACAAAGCTCTACTCGTGCACGAATCTCCATTTGCACAAGGAAAATGTGCTTGAGCAAAGAGTGCTTGTGCTTGTGTGCAAAGCTACACTTGTGTGAACCAAAGACACTTGCACATAAAGCTTCATTGTGAGCACAAACACCCTACACTCATATGGAACTTCACACGCAAGCATAAGTGCCCTCCGCTCAAATGCTCTCATTTGTGCAAATGGAGTTTTGCACCACTCATATGCAAATCTCCAATCACATAAACAGAGGGCACGCACGCCTGCCACTCGCACCAATGGAACTGTGTGTGCACATGTATCTGTCAGTTACATGCCCCCACCCCCACGTGCCAGGCCACCAAGGTGGAAAGGTTGGAGACCACTGGTCTGAGGCATTCACTATATTAACACTGTGGTATAAATCTCTACATAACTTTCCCCAATGCTTTCAGTAATTGCTAAACAATACTGGAGAGAAACTGATACCAAGAAGTATCTTTTAAACACCAAAATGTGAAATGAAAAATGACCAACACTTGTGAACTAATCCTGCCAGGCCTGCAACAGAAGGCTTTCAAGCCATACCTGATTAAGGCGTCCAGAATTACACTACTGTACTATTTCAAAGTACAAAAGTACAAAAGTTGGCTAAAAATTTGAAAAATTAGCTCAGGTATCATTACTTCCTGGTAAATAGAAAGGGTAGAAATGGAAGCAGTAACAATTTAATTTTCTTGGGCACCAATATCACTGCACAGAGTGACTGCAGCCATGAAATTAGGACACTTGCTCCTTGATATGAAAGATATTGCACATTTAGAAACTATATTTAAAAGCAGAGATATCATCTTGCCAACAAAAGTCCGCATAGGCAAAGCTATGTTTTTCTCAGTAGTAATATATGGTTATGAGAGCTGGACCATAAGGAAGGCTGAGCATCAAAAAAATGATGTTTTCAAATTGTGGTGTTGGAAAAGACTCATGATTGCAAGATCAAATCAGCTAATCTTAAAGGAAATCAATCCTTGAAAGGACAACTACTGAAGCTAAAACTCAAACACTTTGGCCACCTAATGAGAAGAGGGGACTGATACTAGGAAAAATTGAAGGCAAAAGGAGAACAGTAAGAGAATGAGATGGTCAGATGGTGTCATCAATGCAATGAACATGAATTTGGGCAAACTCCAAGAGATAAGGGAGGACAATGGAGCGTGGCACGCTATGGTCTAGGGGTCACGAAGAGTAGGACATGACTTAGAAATTGAATGACATTATTTCAATGAAATCTAGCAGAGTTCAACTCAAAGATAAATGATTGCCATCCCAATCCTCTAATAATAGTACAAGAACTGTAAATATGTGAGTTTCTGCTTGCTAATCATCAACCTCAAAAGAGCAGTCAGTCATTTTGAAGGTTTTTTTTTTTTTTACTTTTCTCAATATCCAGCTTTTACAACTGTATATTACTACTGGGGAAACTATTTTGATTTTTTTCCCTTGTAATTGAATATCATATTATTTTTCATATTGTTTTTCATATTTTGTCAGAATTTGTCATTGCCTCTATTTTATTAAGTTTATTTTTGTAGCCCATTGTCCATGACTATTCACAAAGCCCTGAAAGCGCAACATGTCCATTGGACTATACTCCCACAATCATCTCTCCAATTTCAGTCATCTACTAAATGTTCCAAAGCACTTATTTCCTGAAGCCAGATCAAAATGTGAATTGCAATGTTTCAAAATAACAATTTCTTAAACTACCGCCTAAAATTGGAATACTTTGTTTAGAATGTTTCTCCAAAGCAAAATTATAGTAAATTGACTGACACTTAAAACAAGGGACTATTTATTGTCTAAATACATTTGCAGAATTGTAATATTAATCTTTAAAATCCTCAATTACTTGATCAAGCAAAAGTTAGTACTGGAAAGATATGCATTAGAACATATCCCAGCAATTAAGAGCATTTTAAAATAGTATCTAATTTTAGCATATCTGGAGGATCCCAATTTTTAAATAAGCCATTTTAAAGGATAGAATTTATTTTTAAAAATTATCAAGCATTTGCTTATATTTTAAATGAATATATACTGTACATTAATGACAACAAATGTTATAATGTTGAATATATTCACATCTATAAATTAAATCATTTAACTTCAAAACAGAGTAGCAACTTTTTACTATAAAAAGTTATAAAGGGGTTTAGGTATACATAAATAAACTAATTTATTTATTAAATTTCCATGCTGCCCTACAAGGTGACTCTGTGGTTTAAAATAACAGAAACAAATGAAAAATAGTTAAAATACTAAAACAAACCAACATTCAAATATTAAAAACTGTACTAAAACTATGCCCACAAGAGCCAAGACACAGGTGGGATGGGGATGAGATCTTCTTACCCCCTCAGCCACCTCCCGTGTTTTGATACCTTTTCAAAAAGTCAAAAGGAAGGGGGCAGTTCTCCCCTCCAGTGGAATAATGTTCCACAGTATCAGGTATCATTTGGACTAAATTCATCTACCATTTAATTAGATTTCTATACTTATCTGTCCCTACCCTGTACAGTGCTAATTAGGAAAAACTGAAGATGATTCCAAAGACAGAAAAATTAAGAACATTCCAACTCCCTGGTATCTCTGGTTCAATCCACTGAATCAGCCATGCCCACTATACAGCCCCTAAAAGCTATCTGAGAGAATGCAATTTAACAGCTAGAGGTTTAAGAGAAATTCAAATATGTGCCTTCCCATTAAAGTATATGGTAAAGGAAAACAGAAATACTCTTATGGTTAGCTGAACTGACGAGTTAAGTCATTTCATTTTTTTAAGTCTCACTGTGAACATTAATAAAAGTTTGGACTTATTGGTAAATAAATTGTGTGCTTTTTTTTCTGAAATAAATGTTATTGATTCAAAAATTAGAAGCAAAGTATAACATGGTA
The DNA here is from genome assembly GCA_023653725.1 of Bungarus multicinctus. NCBI lineage: Eukaryota > Metazoa > Chordata > Lepidosauria > Squamata > Elapidae > Bungarus > Bungarus multicinctus. The sequence continues at coordinate 21,186,431 of CM042840.1, forward strand.
TGTCCACAATAGTACTTACACAAACAATTAACAGCATTAACTTTGATAAAATAATTACATATATTGTATTACATTATAATACTATCTGCAACCCAGCTGCTACATTTATAGCCACCCAACTATCTTATCCTGCTTCTGATGAGCAAATGAAAAGACCCCTAACAATGAAATTAAGCTACACTTGTATCTGAGCAAGTATATTGGTTCATACAAGAGATTTACAGAGAATCAGTAAAAATAAATCAAAGTATTGCTCAGAGGGAGATAATTTGATTTTGCTTATTTTGGTCTCCTTCACAAGATTTTGGGTACAATTTAATTATTGTTTTTAAATTGAGCTGCATTATAAATATTCAAAATGTATTATTAGCTTAGAAACTGAATTTAAAGTATGAAAAGCTAATTAAAAACTCAGTCCTAGATAATTTAAATTTATTTTAATATTCAATTATACATTAGATTAAATCCTACTGTTGCTTACTGTAAAGCATAAGATTACAACTGTAATTCATAACTATACTTAGAATCATTACAAAGTTACTGCTACCCAGCTAAAGGACATGACAATTAAAATATTATCTTATTCAAACAATTATATTTAATATATTAAAATTGCTGTCCACTGAAAAAAATATTTAGAACTTAGAACACTGGTAGGAATGCTTTTATTAAAGTGATTAAGTCATGAAAAGTTATACAAAAATCATGAAAATATTTCCATTTGTAGCACTTTACCATATAATTGATACTCATGATCTAAAGGCAGTATCAACACATTGTTTGTAGACAGCCAGTGTGGTTAAGTTATAAACCATTTTCAGGGATCTCAGAAAAAAGTGGGCAAAATTACTTGTCAGGTTGCTTTTACCCAACTCATATAACAACAAACTATCATATAACAACAAACTATCGATGTATTTAAACTCTAAGGAATATGTTCAAAATATATATTTTAGGGTGGAAAAAGGTTGACAAAGATAGCAAAACTGCTGTAATTAAAGGAAAGAATCCAGTTTGTTTCCACATGAAAACCACTTATTGACTTTATGCTTAAAACAGGAAAAAGGAAACTTTAATTTTAGGTTTTGACTATTTTTCATAAAAATGGCTAATAATCATTAAATACCTAAAGCAAAAAGTTGAGGATGTAACTGTATTCTACCACACCAAAAAAAGTTGGAACATGCTGTTTTTTCTTTCTTTTACTTTGCACCTCTCCCCTTTATCTTTCCCTATCCCTTTATGATCTTGTCCCTTGTATTTTATACAATAAGCTTCAATCAAAATGCATTTTTAAATCAGATTACAATCTTTGCAAATTATTTTCAATACAAATAATTTGAAATATCCCTTACCTGCATACATGTAGAATATATTCATCAAAGCCTATTGTAAAAGAACTCTTACTATTAAATTACATCTAAAACTTTATATACATAAACTAAATGTTTATGGAAATATTTTTGAATTTGTAAAGCACAAATAACTATGCCAACAAGCCAATATGTAAAACTGTTTTAATATATAACACTATTTTAATTTATCCAATTTATAAAAATCCACTATACAGTATGTGACAATATAACCTTATTCTTAATTTTTCTACAATCCTAAATATTTGAATATAGATGAGGAAAAAAACCTTCAGGATTGAATGGAGGATTTGATGCCAAAACTTACAAGTTACAATATTCAGTCAGCTAGACTACTGAATGTCTAAGTCCATATGCAAACAGAGTTTCCTGAAAGCTATGAAATAGTATGTTAACGTTTACCTGTTTTCAATGTTTGTTAATTGCCCAGAATTGTCTCTAGACAAGATAGGCAGCACATAATTTAAATAAATAAATTAAATCTCCAGGTAGGAATATTTCACAACTATGGTTTTATTTATACTTCTAAGGTAAACCTAAATAAAAAGTTAATATTTTCAAGGAATAGCAAAATATCTACCATTATGCCACTGAAACCATATTCAAGTTTCTAAATCCTAAAATCTTTTTAAACTTCTAAGATTCATGCCTTTATGCTCCTTTCCTGTTTATTTTTTTCACTCTTTTCCTTTCTATACATGCTCCCATACATCTCTACGCTGGGAGAAAAAAACCAGTTGTTTACACAAACAGGGAAAATTGTGTAAGTTACTTGAGTAAATTCAATTTAGCTTTAAGTGATCCACTACTATCGGAAGTCCACTAATTTACAGAATCCCAAGCGAAGTCTACCCTCTTATTTAACTCAGAATTGCGGGCTTTACATGATATTTTACAATAATCTTAAATAAAAACTAAGATATATTTAAAAATACTTTAGATTTAACCATTTCTAAGAATAAATTAGCAAAAGTTAGATTACCAATAAAAATAAAATGAAGTATATGTACAATGTGTCCAATTTTCAGATTAACAGTAATGAACTGCCTTTTTGACATACATATAAACTTGAGTTGAAAAATTACTTAAGCATAAAACACCATAAATGCTTTAATGAAGCAATAAGTAGTTTAAAAATAGTAGTTAAAAGTGCTATTGAAAAATTCAAGAAAATCTAGTAAGAACAAAAAACCGTATCTAGATCACTGTGTACAATATAGAATACTGCCATGTACAGTATAGAATACTGTATCTACACATTAAAGCAAGCCTAAAGATTAAAACGGCTCTGTAAAGTTCTCTTTACTTCCAAACAGTTAAAGCAGCAGGCCGAACCAATAAGGTAAGAGCCATATAATGGATTTATCAGATTTATCTCATATACAAAGCAGTCAGCAACTGTTTAGCCTGATGTCATATTAAAAAATATGAGGTCCTTTGTGCTTTGAGCTTGGTTGTTTTCTTGTAGACATCTGCTAGTACTGATGGTATTATCTAGTTTGGTAATGAACAAACTGCAAGAAAAACACCAAGAACCCAACAGTTCAACCCTGTGCTACAAATATTTTCTTCTATTGATAGTAAAAAATATCAGAAATGTGTCCCCAAATAATGGTTAGTATGCTTTTTGAACTTTTACATTTGTAAAAAGCTTTTCAGATAGCCAATGCTATTTTTATGTATTGGCTAGTTTTAAATTTAATGTGCTAATATTACTTGCTACTGGATTTAGCTAATTGTCAAAAGAATTCTATAAAAGTAGTAACCTAAACATACACAAAATAAGATGGAGATTTCAAAGAAAATACTGCAACTTGCGAGATCATGTTTCTTAAATATAAAAAGCCAATAATCTGTTTATGATAAAGGAGAAGAAAATAAAAGTACCATGAAAATAACTATTAAAAGCCTATTTCATTGTTATGCAGTGTATATGTATTTTATGTAGTGCTGTGCCATGCTGAAATAATGGTGAGACAAAATAATTCAAATATTAAAATCGAAGTTGAATCAAAGGTTAAAGGAAACTCACCACCATCCCTCTCTCTAACTCTATGAGTATGAATGGTTTTAGCTTTATTGTGTCCACTATTGTCACTGTATTTGTTTTCAGGACTATCGGATCGCCGCAACATTTTATTTGGCGGTGAAGGGTCTGTGGCGTCTCGCATCTTGTCATGCCGGTGATCACCACCACTGGGGTGACTCTTTGATGTGTACTTAAGAGCCTGTTAAGAAATTTTAAAAAAAATTAAGATGTTTAAGTGTGGTATTATACCTAGAATTTACAATTATTATTAAGATAGTAGATGATATTTAAAGTATATAGGTATGCATATTCTAGATTACTATTACTCTTGGCCACAATCTCTATGCTATATCACCAACAATTTTTCAAACAATTCAAAACAGTTCAAAAATAGTTTGTGTTGCAGCTGTCCAAAGCAATCTGCAAATCTACTTAAGTTATCCAGAATGTGACCCAATGCAGATTCTGGATGATTTATTTTTATTTTCTATTAATGAATTCTATCACTGATTACTAGAATCTATTAAAAATAAAGCATTTAAAATTCTGACTCTTAAATTAGTGACACCACTATTTTTAACATATTGTAATCTATTAGAGAATATGTTCATACCTCTATTTAAGTCCGCAAATTTTTCAAACATGGATGTAATATATTCATGATCTTTCTCTTAATACACAACCACAGTTTAACAAATAACTGTTCATTTTATAACTCCTAGATGATATTGTAATAAGAGGCATTTCATGATGATACTTTGTCTCTATCAAAACCTTATTTTTATAATTTATCCAAGAATTTAATTTTAAGTATTTTTGCTTAATTTTAATCAATCTCATTTGTGAAGACAGCAATTAAGTATTTTGCAGAAACAGAGGTTATTCAGAGACTACAGATTTAATAAATTCTCAGACTATGTGTAGGTAGGTACACAGCAACTGCTGCACCTGTACTTTCATAGCAAAATCACTTTGTGCTGTATTGAGTGCAACCTAGCAGCTTTAGTTAATAGCTCTTCATCTCAATCCTTTTGCCTAGTGGATGTTTACACAGGTTATGTTGTTATTTAGTACAGCCTCCAAATATTAAGCTTGCCTTGATACCTGATAGTACTTTAAAGGGTCATATTATTATTTTCATCCTATTCTTTGGTGGAGCAAAACTGCGGGTCAGAAAAAGCAAGGTACAAACCTTGTGGCACACTCCCCCAGGAGTCTCCAACAATCTGCCCGAATTCCTCCACTCCCAGATACCCCACCCCCAATTTGCAAGGTCTTTTATGAATAGGAGGATTGAAGAACTAGAATTCCCCGCGGCCTTATTTCCCCCCTCCCCGCGCTACGGGTCAGGGGCCCAGGATCCTTTATTGTCTTAGGGAAGAGTTCCTATAAACAGCTGCCCTCTAAATTAAGACTCCCACCGGTTTCCTACGGAAGGGAAAGAGAAAAAAAAAACACAAAGCCTTCCTCCCGCCCCGCATTGGGCCTAGGCTCCGTTTCCTTGCCCCGCCAGGCCTTCGCCGCTGCCTCCCTCAGACGCGGCGCGCTTGGCGAAGGAAACTAGCCGCAGCCGTCCCTCCTCCTCCTCCTTCCCCCCCCTCGGCCGGCCGGCCACGCACGGAGCGAAAGGAAAGGGGCGGCTCGCGTGCGGCCTTGCAGCGGCGGCCGAAGCCTGCACTCGAGTACTTTAACTCGCCCTCCCACACTTTAGTTGTTGCCGCCGCAGGGCCTCTCAATGTGGGGACTGCGGCGGGCGAAGAAGTCGGTACCTGGTAGGGCTGCGAGTCCCCCTTGCGGTCGTGACAGCTGGAAGAGAAAAAGAAGAGAGAGGGACAGAAACGCAGCGTTAGCGAGCGACCGTTACTGGCGGTTGGCATCGAGGGGCGGGGGGGGGAAGGAGGGGAAGAGCGACATAGGCGCAGTCGGGGAGGGCGGGACGCGAAAGGGGTATTTACCCATCATTGAGTCTTTGCTGTTTCCTCGCATACATTACCATCAATGCCCGGCCTGTGAGAGAGAGACTGAGGGGACCAGGAGGGCGCGGCCGGGCCACGGGCGCCGCCGAGGGGGGAAGGGGAAGCAGCGCTCCGACCGGGGACGGGGAAGAGGAGGGGAAGGGAGGGAGGAAAGGCGGCTCAGGCAGCTCGGCTGTGAGAGGAAGCAGCGCTCACGGGCCCATCTCCTCTCCACACCCGGCTGTGAGAGGAGAGGCGGCGCCGCAAATCACGCAAGAGGAGCGCGGAAGACGACGACGTCCCCGCCGCCCCCGCGGTCCGCCTTCGCTCGCCCGCCGCTGCCGCCGCCTCCCCTCCTCCCTTAGCCACTGCTCCCAACACTACCGCCGTCCGATTACATCCGGGAAACTGGGACGCCACCGCCTTCGCTTACCGTCGGCTGCGGTCGGCTCTTTCCGACCAAACTCTCCCCCCCCCCCACTATGGTTTTTTTTTAATATCAACCTTCCTCTTTCTTAGGCCTAAGCCCCGCCTACCTCCCCTCACAGATTCTGAGAGCCTCTCTTCCGAGAGCCATCGGCCGTTTCCGTTCAATGCCGGAAATCCCTTGCTGTGGAAGGGAAAGCCTGCGCGCTCGACTCTTGATTTAAGACTCGGCACCTTCGGGAAACATCGGAAGTTTCCGTCAAGCCGATGGCCCACGCTTGGATGCGATCTCGCGTTTTTCCGGCACAAGTTTAGTTTAATTTACTTCATTGTGATTGCACCTCATACAACGCAATTAAATACCATCTTCAGTGTACATTATGACTATGAAAAGAAACATAAACACACATCTTTCACGTTCTATAAATTGATGTTTCATAGGTGTTTCCTTCTCCCTTAGTCTCCCTATCTCCTGCTCTTTCGGTTGTTTCCATAAACGAGACAGAGAATGTGTCCGATCGGCACTTTTCGTAAGTCTTGTAAAAGTGACTCCCGAAAACGCTCCCAGGTGCTACTAACAATCCCTGGCCACTGATTGGCTGAGGCCTTTCCTCCCATTCGCTCCCTAAACTTTAAATGCGTTGCCTGAGGGAAACAGATGCTGCGAGCTTGGAGTTGGTTGTAGTTTGGTTAACCGGTAACGCCTTTGGTAAGTTTGGCTTTATTTTCTCACTCTATAACCCAGGACTTTTCCGTGCTAAACCCTCACTAAACTCTGTTTGCAGCTTCTGAGAAAAACCGACTGCGGAACGAACCTGAAAAGGATTCAGCGCAACCCCGCTCGAAAAGTAAGTCCTGTGCATTTGCAGCAACCTGTTTTTTTGGGGGGGGGGGGGGGGGGGGGGGGGGGGGGGGGGGAGCAGGCGTAAAATTTGGCGAGCTTTTCGTGCATGTGGACTACAACTTTCGTCGTCCTGAGCCGTTTTATGCCCCCGCAAGGCAGGAGTTTTAATCCAAGGAATTTTTTTTCCATGCACTGGATATATTTCATGCACCAGAGCGTCTGAATTTTTAGCGGGGTTGCTGGCGAAACGCCCACAAAGAGGCGCTGGACGCCGGCAGCCCCGCGCACAAGCCGTGGGGAGAGGATAAACGCTCCTGTGCACTTGGCTGGGTCCCACTTGTTGGAGGTTTGCTTTGGGAAAGGGCGGTGGTGGTGGAAGGGGCAGTGGTGTATTAACCATTAAGCAAACTAAGTACGTGCTTAGGGCGCCAGGCACAAAGCGGGCACCGCAAAGTTGAGAATATGGCTTAGTTTTTACAATAAATACAGAGGGGCGGGACACCGGTGAGCCTTACATTGGGTGGAAGCAGAAACTCGGCGTCCTTCATTTTAAGCAGTGCGCAGGCGCGGAGGTGAAAGTTCGCAGCTGCGCCTGGCGCCGGAGCTCCTCCCGGCTCCTCGCGAGGTGCCGGTGGCCATTTCGAGAGAGCCTCTGCAGCGCCTGAAGCTGGAAACCAAGCTATTCTGGATGCGGGGCGTTCTGGGCCAAGGGCAGGGAGGCTCGGCCTTCTCGGGGTTTGCAGCTGACGGAAAAAGCGCTCTCGCCTTTTCTGCTGTCCGGGCGGAGGCGAGAAGGAGACGGCAGCTGTGGACCCTTCCTCACGTCGGTGGCCAGAAAAGAGCAGCGGGGGTGGATGGGGTGGGTCGTGACATCTCTCGGCCCTGAACTTGCCAAATTGGTTACACTTTCCAAACCAAAACTGGTTTGTTTTTCCTGGTTTATTTCTCCTTGCCTCAAAAATAGAAAAATAAGCAAAATTAAAAGTGCCTCCTCTGGGTGGAAGATTCAGTAATGACATGGCAAAAACATACAGGTAATCAGCTACTTAAAACAAACGGATCGTTCAATGGTGTTTTAAGTTACAACAGCACTGGGGGGAGTGGCTTATTAACTTTCTCACACAACCATTTTGGAGGACCACCCCATGGTCATGTGATCCGGAGCATTCCATCCGCTAAGAAATTGCAGTTGGCAGGCTCCAGGAAAAAATACTTTTTTGCCATGGCTCCCACTCTGGAATATCATGCCCCACAAGGTAAGATCCATTCCCGCCCTCTTTGACCTTCCAAAAAAGCCTGAAAACCTGGCTTTGTCAGCTGGCTTGGGGCCCTGGTGAGGGTCTCCATTTTGGAAGTGGATAGTAGACTAGTATAAAATTTTACTTTCACCCCATTTACACATTGGTTTTTAGTCTTTTTACAAAAAACACATTTTTTAAAAGAAATTGCACAAAAAATAATACAACCAAAGAAACAAAGATGGCAAAGAAATAAACTTGGATGGAAAAAAATAAGTTTAATTCACCCTCACCAAAGGCCTATGAAACACTAGTGAGCCATTTGGCTTTCAGGAAGGAACATTATTGGCCGGCCATATCAATCATCTAGAGAATACTTGATGGGAAAAAGTGACTTCAAACGGTTTGATACCTCAGGCACTTACAGGTATGGACAAACTGGGGAAAATTGTTTAATTCCAAAATAAATAACTTTTTTGGGACATAAAGTTTCAGATTGACCTATAGACTGTTTTGGGGTTTGGGTGAAATAAAAGTCCAGGCAGTTTCAGGTAGGATGAGATACTATGCATCTCTTACTACTTCTCCGTAACATCTACTAGCATGTGATATTTTACCCCCCAGCCCCCAAGGACAATCCATGGTCTACAGTCTCAGGCATACGTACACACTACATACACAGGTTTCAAACAATATCTGTTTTCCAGAGATTTGAGGATATAATAGCCAGTATAAAGCTACAGAACAGCTTGGTGGCTCTTATTAATTTGCAAAGATGGGTGATTCCATAAAACATCTGCTGCTTTATGGAGCAGGAGGGCAAGTAAGGGGAGAAATGTTTCTTCTCATTGCTTTGACTGTTTTATGTGTCAACAAGCGCTTAATTGCATTTTTGTGCAGAACTGTTAACTTAGTAACTATTCAGATTGCAGACTTAATATGAATTGCTAAATTAATGTGGAAACACCTTGGATGTCATATTTAAAGTAGAAATGGGATCCCTGGAAATTTCTAAAACTGGTTTCATCCATCACCTTTTACTTGTTTGTCTTCAAATTAAACCATATGTGTACAATGTAGGATTACTAAAATAGCCATTTTTCTTTCTTTTCTTCCTTAAATGAATTTAGGAAATCAGGATATAACCAGTAGAAGGAAGGATCCTTGTCTCTCAAGGAGGATGATTCAACAGGGAGCCAATATCCAGGGCTATGATAAGGAATGTATGGATTATTTGGAAGAGCTGCGGGTTCAGAAGAATGAAGTAGACAAGCAAATTGAAAAGTTAATAAAATACAAGACTAAGATTCAGAATGAAATTGAGATGTTAACCCAACAACTGGAAAATATATGTGAAGTTTTAGGTTGGAAGAAGACCATGGAAAAGGAGCTTGATGCCATTCTTCTTGAAGAACTGCTCACCTATGACAAGATTTTGCAGACTTCTAAAATGCTGCTAAATGTTTCGAAAACAAATTGAGAATGTAGACAAAATGATAGAATAGAAAAAGCAATAATACTGTGAATCATCATGACATATTCAAACTAAACGTTAATAAATGTTAACAACTGGCAAATGAATTATTTAAGAAATACCATCTTTTTGTTTTTCTATTTTATTAAGTGATCTTATTAATGGGTAAGAAAAATAGTTCTCAAATAATAAGTAGAAATAAAGCATCTGAAAACTAGCTAAGGACGAACTACTGAAAATAAAAAATTACTCAAGCCTAAGTTCTAGAATTATTTGTCAAATAAAAAGATGGGGACCAAATGTTTTATTTCAAATGAGATGTTAAAATAAGATGTAATTTAGATGATAATACCACGGATTACTGCATTAAAGAAAAGCAGTTTGGGGAAACATATTACTGTGGTCAGCAATATCCAACCCAGGTTTTGGAAGGGAAAGCAACATGTATAAATGTTTGTAGAATTGGTTTTGAGGGATATCACTGCCAGAATTTTTCCTTTTATTCCTCTAGAAGAGGCAAGGCATTTAACTGTAACTCCTTAATAATTTCCCTTTAAGTCTTACACCCCTATTCCCAGTAAATATGCAGAGGTGTAAAGTGGGAGAAAAATCCATTTTTCTCTTTCCACATTTAATTTATCTTATTCCTGGTGGATCACTGCTGAGTTTTTGTTCCGTGAAGAAGGATATGCCCAAATGCTGACTAGCTTGCTAAAGAAGGCTTAGCAAAGTGGGAGGATTGCTTTCTCAGTTTGAATAATGCTGGGTTATATTTAGTGTGCTGTCTTAATGTGACCAATTCGATTTTGTTTGTATGAGGTGTGGCATTAAAATTTATAAGCCATAGTTAATGGTTTTCTGTAACATGGGAATATAGCCAATGCCTGGATGCAACAATTTAATAAACTATTTATTAAATGTATGTCTCATCTTTATTTTATGCAAGGCCTACTCAACCTGCTTTTGTGTCTACTGGAGGACTAAAACTCTAAAACAATTACTCTGTTTCTAGTTCAGTATCTTAACTTCCCACACCAGACCAACCTTTTTGCTCTCAAAACATCAACCTGCTATATATAGTAGATCAAATGAAGCAATTGGATAACTGATTATTTTATTTTCAATTTCTAAAACTGCTAACAATAAAATGCTAGTAACACATAAGTGAAAAACCCCTGATGCCAATTTGAAAATGCTTGATTGAACTGGCTTTTAGAGTAAAATGAAAGCACTGAATCTTTAGGGTTTAAATTTGTCAGTTTCACTCATTGAGTTTTATAAAACTAATGTGAAAATCACTGGTATTTGAAAAGTACAAAAATGTGGTCATTTATTCACTGTCTAAACACACTCAGAATATGCAGCTTACGTAAAAAAAAGTATAGGAATAAAATGTCCTTATTCGTAAGTATTCTGGCATTCTCTCCTGGAACATTGTAAAATTGGGTTAACAATTTTATTAACAAAACAAGGTTATGCAGAAGTTGCTGCATTTTATTATGGCAGCTGTTAAACATCCCTAGAACATCCGGAGAGGAAAATTTGCATACAACTCCAGTTTTCTCACTTCTTGAAAAGAATACGTTATAAATGCCTATGTCCCTTCACAGCTCTTTTCAAAGATGAATGTTTTGGTCTGTATATGTTTAATTGGCAATAGAAATGCCAGATTCAAAAGAAGAAAGATCATTTCAGCAGACATGATTGGCAGTTCTGCTATTCCTTGTTTGGGGTGATGTCCACATAGTATTCATGATGTCTACTTTTAGATTGGAAGGGATTATACTGCAGTCATGGATTGTAAATATTTTTTCTTTCACAATCCTTTTCTTTGTACATAAGAAAATACATTTGTATGGAATAGATTTATGTGCACTTTCTGGTGAAAAGAACAGACTGCAATTTAGAATTAAAACATTGGCATAAATAATTTAAAATTTAAAAACCCAATTATTGTAAGAGACAGCTGGAATCAGCTTTGGAAATAGCTACTGTAGGTTATCCTGCAAAAGATGCGGGTGTTTTAATACTCCAAAGAGAGGTACTTTCATAGTCCCACAGATTACAAAAAAGCCATGTTTTATGCAGACCCGGTACATTCCTGGTACCTGGTGAATAATACAGAATAAAGCTCTTTCCTCCCAGGCAGATCTTGGTGTATCTAAAGAAAAGCTTTTTCTACAAAAGTAAGTTCTTTTAGGATATAGATTGATCACTGGAAACAATTCTGCATATTTGCTTATATGTCCATATGCTATTGTTGCATCTAATTGCTTCACAATTTTTAATATCCAGAAAACTAAGTAGTTCTTAAACGTTTTATGTTTTTCCTGCAAATTTCTGCATAGCATGTGATTTTTTTAAAAAAATATAAATCTACTATGGTATCTTTTAAAAGATACAGATTGGTTCTATTCTTTTTAAATTGTCACATTTTCCCATATATTGATTTTTCTAAAGTTTTCTTAGGAATTAATAGGTTCTTTTTTTTGCTTCCTCATATGCAGGACTAACATGATGGATTATGGTACTTCAAAGAGGCCTTTTTAAAAAAAATGCTAGCCTCAACCTCTGCATTACAAAATTTGTTAGGATATGAAATGAAAATAACAGGGAAGTACAATGTACTGAAATGTATAAGACCTTGAAACATGAAGCAGATGTTTAACTTGAATAATGAGTATCCAACAGAAAGATGGTAAATCAAATGATCTTCCTGTCTAATAACTATTTTCTGAAAAAATCCAGAATCATTAAGAATTTTTGTGGATGAATAGTCCCAGTCGTACAGATTTTAATATCCCCACATTGTTTCAATGTTTGAGTCTATGTTATGAAACAGAAAAAGATCAAGTGGGTACAATCTTGTTTAGAGTGAAAAACGAAAGGGTTCTGTAGGGTACACGTTTATCAAATACACACTCCTGGCAGAGGAAGAGATGGAAGGTCCTAAATTTATTCCCAGTGGGAGAGAACTGCCATGATGAAATGTAGGTATATTAGGGCAGTTCTTTGCTGATCTTCAAAAAAAAAAATGGTTAGTACTTGAATGGAAGGCCATCAGGAAATCCCTTGATTTTAGCCACATGGGGAAGTTATCAGAAAAAGGCAGTAATAAAACGTTTTGCTTTAGATTCCAACCGGCCCCTGTCCATTTTCCTGAAAGCACTAGATATTGATACCCTTATTTTTAAAAAGGCAAAAGACTTTGCATCTTCTAGGCAATGCTTTTCAAACTTGGCAATTTTGGATGTGTGGACTTCAACTTCCAGAATTCCCCAGCCAGCATGCTAGGCCTTTGGCTATCTCCTGGAATGCCCTGCTTTGCTGTCCAATGTTAATGGGACGTGTACCCATGCCATAGAGCCTGCATTTTTTCCTCAACTGGAGAAGGAAGCAGTGAGGCTAAGAAAATAGATAGCAGGATCAGTAGGCGAGATTCTCCCAATCAAGAAATTTCTGAATCTGGCAGCTGGGATGTCCCAGCTTAATGCAATCAGCCTCCAGAGATAAAAAGTGCCAGCTAATGATTGCATAACGTTGGTTGGGAATTATAGCAGTTGCAATCTTGAGATCTATGTTAGAATATTGATTTATAAAAATGGAACATCTGTGGCACTGATGCCCTGCATACATCTATCTCGGTCATTGAAAATGACATGTTCAGGACCAGCCCATTCCAGCCATGTTGAACCTCAACACCCTGTTTATTTACTTATATTCTGCTTTTATTATTTTTATAAATAACTCAAAAGTGACCAATGCAATAGTCCATCCTCCTATTTTTAACACTATGGGATATACTTAACAAGCAATATTGATTTAGGGTGAGAGTAGTGACTATTCAATACTAATGACTTGTTAGGCAAAAATGAAAGAAGAGACAAAGGAGACGTTAAACAAAAGACACATGATCTTAACATTTCCCCAATGAAATGAATGAATGCTTAGTTATACCTCCAGCATTTTGTATACTGTACTGCTGCCTCAGAATCAACAGAAAGACAAGTTCATTATGAAATCCCAAGCCTGTCTCCTCAAAGCTGACACGTATGAGGGCAGCTCATAGACTCCAATGCTCAGCACTGCTGAAGTCTACTGTTTCTTTTTCCCCTCTCATATATCAAACTAAATTTCTCTGACAGTTGCTGCAGTTCAGATCTTACTGGCTTACAGACAAGGATCTGAAGGAAGGAAACAGAATCACAGGAATTCCTTCTCTGAAAAAGAGAAGAGCCAGGGAAAAATCAAACTATCATAGTATTGGAGTTTCATGTTTTTAGTGATTGTAATTAGTCCCTGGGATATTGTTCAACTAACTTACCAATGTTAAAATATGGAAGAGAGTTTTTATTGTTGTTAGAAGATGTGTGAGACCAAGTTAGGAAGAGATTGCCCTGGAGAAAAGCTAGCTATGTGCTCACTAAGTGTCAACACAATACAGATAGTCTTCGACTTACAACTTTGTATAGCAACCATTCGAAGCACTGAAAAAACTTAAATCCATTTTTCACACTTGCGACCATTGCAATATCTCCGTGGTCACATGATCAAAATTAAGCCGCTTGGCAACTGACTCATATTTATGATGGTTGCAGTGCCCTAGGGTCATGTGGGCATCTTTTGTGACCTTCTGATAAAGTCAGTGGGGAATCCAACAACCGTTTCACTAACTTAGCAACTAATTCACTTACACCTACTGGGCAAGAAGCAAGAAAGTTTGTAAAATGGGGCAAAATTCACTTAACAAATGTCTCATTTAGCAACAGAAATGTTGGGTTCAATTGTGAACTACATGTATTTTCCTCTATTCTAGTCTCCTCCAGAAATGTTGATCTACAATTCTCAGCCATTCCCGAGAATTACATTTATAACTACATTTGTTCCAAGCAATCTTTAACTTGTATGCACATAACATGCTAAGCAAAAAGGCATGTGGATAGCCTCCATTTTGGACTTGCAAAAGCAAGAGATAAAATCTATGTCAAGCGCAGATTTCTACACATTCAAAATTGTCACCAGAAGAATTTCCAACGCTAATTAATAGGCTGGAGGTTATGAGTAAAAAAAGATATTGGTGCCTGCATTCTCTTTAATATTTTCCCGTGGTTTAATCTTCTCATGTAATGCTGAACCTACATGAATATTATATGGTAGTCTATTAAAAGATAAGGCAGACCAAAATGTAAGGAACACACCTACTGGGTAAGAAGCAATTAAAGATTAACACTCCACTACTGGAGTCGGTAGGTAGAAAGCTGTAGGAATTTGGAAGCAGATGACTCTCTTGTCTTAGCTGACAGAAATCCAGACCCTTGCGGCTTAGCAAAGATTGCTCTGCATCACATTTCATTACTTGTGTTTGTGTGATGCATGGGTTGGGTGACCTCTGTGAGTTATCCCATTAAAAGAGCTTATAAATGGCACATGAGATAATTAGGTTTAGTTCTTGGATGGTAATATTCTTACGTTCATTCTCTGTTCATATGTGTTTATTATAATCAAACAACAGTTCTAAACAAACATTATGATGTATGCCAACTGTGTCAGTGGTGTGATTCAAAAACTTTTACAACCGGTTCTGTGAGTGTGGCTTGGTGGGTGTAGTGTGGCTTGGTGGGTCTGGCTTGATGGGTGTGGCAGGGGAAAAATACCATAAAATCCCCATTCCCACCCCCTCCAGGGGAAGGATATTGTAAAATCCCCATTCTCTCCCCATCCCACTAACCAGCTTTCCAGCTCCATTCTCCTGTGCAGAGCAACAAAAGAAGACCCAACCAATCAGCTGGGACTGAGGAGACAGAGAATAGATAGGGGCAGGCCAGTCAGAGGTGGTATTTACCGGTTCTCCGAACTACTCAAAATTTCTGCTACCGGTTTTCCAGGACTGGTCAGAATCTGCTGAATACCACCTCTGAACAGTGTATATGTTGAAGATTCATGTGACCCATTCATATCCCACTGGGTTTACATTGTTTGCAAAGCCATGGTTTACATAACCATGGAGTACACTGTAATAGTTTACATCGTGATTTGCCACAAATTGTCCTACCCCATATTAAGCTGTCAACTTTGGGTTACAAAACACAAAATCTGGCCATACAAATTCTGGGAATTGAAGTCCATAAAACTTAACTGTTGTCAAGTTTGAAAAGCATGATCTTGGAGCAATTGATGAAATCAACCACAAAATAGAAGTGTGGAAAAATTCTAAACTTGCAAGGATGTGCAGTGGCAAGACCAAAACTAATTTCCTCACCAACTTTATTTCACTGTGCTTTACAAATCTGAGCATTTTGCCTTCTTCTGAAAACAGATTCAAACTGAGAATAAAATTGGCCAAAGGATTACAATCAAGTGCCTTAGGGAAGTGGGCTCTCCTCTTCTCTAAAGGATCCCTTTTTGCAAAGAACCAAAAGTGATTTTGGGGAAGAAAAGGATAATAGCTATTTTGTATGTGATATTACAACGTCACATCACAAATTTGCCCAGGATTTTCTCAATGAACTCAATTTTCTGAGTTTACAAGGCACATTGTGCCGTCACTTAACCACATGCATTATCTGACTGCATTGAAGCAGTTGGTTTTGTAGTCCAGTGTGGCATGAAATCATAGCCAGACTAAGACAATTTTGTGGATTCTCATGTTATATACAAAAGCATTCCCCATTATTAGCCCCAAACAGCCACACATTCAGCTTCTATCAATTATCCTGATTTTTAAGGTTAAGGATATCTCCAGACAGAAACTGGCTTTGCCCTTTTCATCCATGCAACAACAGCTTCAACCTAGAACCATTAAAATAAAAGGCACAACAAAGAATGTTCTTTCCTGGGTCAATTCTGGAAGTTCAGATCGCCCAGGAGTTATTGATACAGTTTTACAAAGGAATTATGGAGTCTGTCATTTGTAGTTCTATAACTGTAGATACTGCTGCCGAAACAAAACGTTTCAGGATCTCTTAAATATTGTATTTATACCATTTCCATTGGAGCAGCAGCAACAAGTTAATTGTCTCAGCTTGGGAAACCCTCCAGAAGCTTCATAACATCGTAGGGAAATGATAGTAATCCCAGATTAATGTACCTATTATGCGTGGATGGGGCCTTAGGGAGACACATGAAAACTTCATTCTATCCATTTTTTCCATTCCATGCAAAACTGCACACACAGAGAGAGAGAGAGAGAGGGAGGGAGGGAGGGAGGAAGGGACGGAGGGAGGGAGGGAGAGTGATAATATGCTCCACCTTTGATTTATGATGGAAACAGCAAGACTGATAGTTGTACTACTTCCACTTAGAAGCCAGTGGTGGTATTCTACTGGTTCAGTCTGGTTCTGCCAAGCTGGTAGCGCCGATGAGCAGTGGATACCAAACCGGTTCTCTCCGCTGCTCTGCTGTTGGGCCCATCTGGGGTTCCCATACTTACCTTTATTCCCTGCTTTTGAAGCGCAGCTGCTTTTTGTGGCACAGCAGAGTGCTGCGCAGCAGCTGCTGAAGCAACAGGGATAGTGCAGGCTTGTAGGAGGTGAGTTGGAATGCCTCTGTGCCTGCGCAAAGTGCGTATTTGACACATGTGCGCATGCAAAGTGTGTGCAAGTGTGCCCACCAAGCCACGCCCACTGAACTGGTAGTAAAAATATTTGAATCCCACCAGTGTTAGAAGCATAAATATTTATAAAGATTCATGGTCACGTCTGTACTCTACATGACGATGTTCTGTTCCCCCTTTAAAAAAAAATCTACCTGTCCTTATTCTGTGCGTGGTAAGCTTGACCTCAAATCTTCCTGTGAAACCTCTGATTTCCCACACATTTCTTTTAATGTTCTTTCTTCAATGCCAATTCCCTGAACTGGTCTAATTTACAAGCAATCACTTCCTTTGGGCTAAAAAGAGACAGGCTTTTGAATGGTAACAATTGTACGGATGATTCATGCTGTGCTTGCTTCAAATCAGTAGACAGCTTTGCTTTTCCTTACTTAATTTCCCCAACACCACTTTCTGAACCATGGGTATAAAATAAATAGCTGCAGCTGCCTTTCAAAAATTTACTTGAGGCCTGACCTTTTCTTCAATCAGGGTCACAGCCACACTTCATTTTTTACATTTGACTTTCTACCAAATCAAAGCCAGATTTTCTCCTGAAAGCTTAACTCTTCTCTCTCTGGATTCTTCGCCATCTCTTAACTACATGGCTCCACGGTTTGGTATTCCTTCTATCCTGACAGTGAATAAAGTATTGAGAATTGCCAGTGAATAAGAAGGCTGATGTAAATAAAGAGAGGTGACTATCATTTTAATGGTGGAAGTGGTAGAGTCATCCTTCTCTACAGGGCATTCATCCATTTCTTTTGTTGTTCCATTATTGTCAAATCCCAACCAAATACATGGTAATTCTTCCAAACTGAATTCTTTAGTTTCACACCTTTATATAAAATCTTTCCACCTGCCCTGTTATACTATAATCAGGGATGGGATTCTACTGGACCGGTTCAAGTGAATTGGATGTTAAATTTGCATCTGGTTCGCCAAACTGGTATTTGAACTGACTGGTTGGCCACACCTACTCTGCCCCACTCCTCCCAGGAGTCTTCACTTGGCCCATTTTCGATGCAGGTAAGTGCAGGGTCCATGAGGAGGCTCTGGGAATGGAGAAAACAGGCCTTCCGGAAGTCCAGAAATAAGCCTGTTTCCAGCTTCCATAGGGCCCCTGGAGCCCAGGGGAGGATGTTTTTGCCCTCCCAGAGGCCCAAGGGAAGCTTCTGGACCCTTGGGAAGGCAAAAAATGGCCCTCCCAGAAGTTCTGGTAGGTCATGCCCATCATGGCCATGCCCACCTAGCACTGGGCAGTGAATCAGCTGAGATTTTTAAATCCCACCTCTGACTGTATGGCACTGAATGCTGGGCAGCAACAACAGGGATCAAAAGCCAGTGGCGGATTAAGGCTCACTGGTGCCCGAAGCACAGACAAATCTTGGTGCTCCCCTCCTTTGTACATATTGTACGAATGAAGCCAAGCTTAGATACATAAAAGTTTTTGTGATGCCCACTTTGGGCCTGGTGCCCTAAACATGTGCTTAGTCTACTTCATGGGTCTACAACCTTAAACACTCAAAGAGCCATTTGGACCCATTTCCCACAGAAAAAAAAAAACATCAGGAGACAATAATTTAACAACCAGTGTGAGTGGGTCACCCCTGTATACAATATATTGTATGAGGAAAGCCTTTTTCATTTGTAGTAGCCAAAAATTAGAAAGAGTTGTTGTTTGGAAAGAGTGCTTCCTGGTTGTTTCTGGTTTTTACACCCTTGCATTAAATGGAATGAGTAAGTGACAGGCTGGTAATACCATTTCTAAGAGCTGAGCCGCTAAAAGCCACAGAAATGCTGGTAATACCATTTCTAAAAAGTCCGCTGTTTTTCAATGTGAATAATTGCTGCAATCACTGCTATTCCTGAGCACTCTCCTTCCCTCAGTCTCCCTGAACTCGTTGCACACTGCAGCACCCCACTCTGCCAACTCTGCATTGGGTTTCCCAGAGCCTCCCCTTCCACCCCCTGTGGTACCCATGTTTTCCTTACTCAAGACTCCTGATTAATAACCTGTGCATTTTGGGTTTACAGTAACAATGAGAAATCCCTGGATTGCCATAGCTAAGTGTTCTTCATTCAAATCAAATAAATACAAAGTATATATAAAAGCAACCCTTTTTAATGCATCTCTGTGAATTCTATTCATTCACAACAAAGAGTCATTAAAACTAATTGTCCCAGAGCAAGCCCTTTCAAGGTTGTGAAAGGCTGCCACTTCCAGTTTGAGCTTCTTCGGTAACGGACCAAAATCCACGATCATGCGCGGTTTTGATCCATGCTCGCCGCCGGAGCGCCCCAAGCTGGCTGGATTCAGGACTAAGCCATCCCGTAGAGGTGGTGAATTGGGTGGAGACTGCCAGCAGGGGTCGAGGAGAGCTGTATCTCTCCTCTTCAGCTGGCCTTTACTCCCTTTCCCAAAGGCAGTTGCAGCGGTAGTCAGAACTGGCCACCTCAAAGAAGAACTCGACCGGAAAAGAATGTGCAGGAGGAAGATAAGAAGAGAAAGTTTTGGTTGACCAGGTTGAACTGAAAAAGCAACAATGTAAGGTACCCTAGAATTTGAACTATAAAAAATAACATTGTTCCCAAAGAAGATTTTGAAACAGCGAAGGAGAGAGGGAAGGAAAAGGATTTGGCTTTTTTTTTCTTCCCTTCCTTATACTGACAGCTAAGAGATTTAAGTAAGAAATTGACAAAAATCCACTTTGACATCAATAGGCATTTAAGCTGAAAATAAAATGTCAAAGGGATAATAAAGACTTTTGGATACTCAAAAACCTTTAAAAGAAGGAAAGGTGAGAAAAGGAAAGAATAAAAGGGCGGGATCTGAAAAATTGGAGGAGACTGCCTAGAACTAAAGGAACTTACAATGAAACTTTAACAAGATTCCTAAAAGATGCCTTCTAACTGAAACTTTGTAACAAAATAATAGAACCACAGGAAGAGAAAGTGGAAAAAAAGAAGCAAGAAAAAACAGCTTTGGATTATTTGGATTACTTGGTGATTTTTGGATTTTTGGCTATTGGATTTAAATAACTAAAATCAATTGGGTGGTTGTTTAAAAGTGTTTAAAATGGTAAGCACTTGGAATAAGACAAAAAGACAAACGTATATAGAAACGCCTATTTGGCTATCAACACTAGAAGCATTGATGCACCCACACCTTCTGCGCCAAGAGAAAATCATTACTTATGAAGAGATACTAAATGAAAAAGGAGAACTACAAACCAGACAAGAGTTAAAGAACCAGGGAATAAAGGTGGAATGGTGGGCCTACTTGCAACTCCAATCAAAATATTTAAAAGATAAGAGAGAATGGGGAATTAGTAAAACTAGGACAAAACTAATTGAAATAGTATTAGGACCCGACCAGAAGATGATTAAAAAAATATATCAAGTTTTGTTAAAATTTAAATTAGAAGAAGAAAAAGTAAAAAAAAACGATGGTAGTATGGATGAAAAATTTCGGTCATAGCATAAAATTAGATGATTGGCAGAAAGTATGGAATAGAAATTAAAAAATGACATTAGCGATACCCTTTAAAGAAAATTTGTATAAATTATTTTATAGATGGCATATACCATCATCAAGATTGGCAAAAATGAACTCTAAATTTTCCCCTATATGTTGGAAATGTAATAAAGAAATAGGAACTTACTATCATTTATGGTGGAGTTGCAAGGAAGCCCAAAAATATTGGCAAAATTTACATAAATGGATAGAAGAAATGTGTGGAACTAAAATACAATACAGGGGTGAGTTTTTTCTGTTGGGAATTAACACTGGGAAACATGATAAAGAAACTATGTACGTAATGATTCATGTAATTACTGCAGCAAGGTTGGCATATGCACAGAATTGGAAAAATAAAGACATCCCAAATGAATTGGAAATATTGAAGAAAATCACAATGTGCACAGAAATGGATAAACCTACAAAAGAACTAAAAAATAAGAAAGATTCGAATTATTATAAAACAGGGAAGAAATTTTATGGTTGGCTAGAGACGAGGAAGATCAATGAGAATAAAGAACGATTATATGTATACTATTTAAAATGTATAGAGGAGAATTATGTAATATTACAATTGGATTTAGTGAAGTAATGACAATGATTGAGAATAGGGAGACTGTACTACGTTCAACTTTTTTATTGTAAGAATTGTCTGTCTTTGTGTTTGTTTAATTGTTTAATAAAGAAAACTTTTTAAAAAAGTGTTTAAAATGGCATCATTTTTGGAAGAACTGAAAATGGAACTTAAGAAACAGAAAGAAGATGCACAAGAAGGAAGAGGTTCTTTTGGCTTCATATTTCAATTTTTAGAAATGGAGATCTGGAACTATGAGAAACAACAAGAAACACTTGTAGAACAAGGTTGGGACAAAGAAGAAACCATCTTTAATGATCAAGTAATTTTATGTGGGAGAAAAAAGGAAAGGGGGGAAAGAGAGTGGAAATTTTAAGATTTGAAAGAAACAATCAAAAAAGAATAGTTTGAAAAATAATTACAATATTAGGAAGCAACAGAAGAGAGGATTACAGAAGAGAGAATTAGAAGTAGAGAGACAAAGGGGCAAAAAGGGGAGGGAAAAGAAGAGGGGAAAGAAGGAAAGGAAGGTATAAAAGACAGAAACAAGATATAGAGAAACAGGGAAAATGTATAAGGATTGAAAGTATAAGCCTATTTAAGAGATAATGGGTGAAAATTTAATTGAAAAAGGGATTCTGCAAAGGTACATAAGATAGTATTGTTATTTATTTATTTATTTATTTATTATTTTATTTATTAATTACATTTATATACCGCCCTTCTCCCAAGGGACTCAGGGCGGTGAACAGCTCGTCTAAAAACCCCACAAATACAAAAGTTAAAAAGTAATTAAATATTAGAATCAGCTGTAGACTAAAATTAGAAAACCCCCCCCCACCCTTAAAACCCAATTTAAAATTAAAAATGGAGATCAAATTTAAAATCATTATCTCAGCCCAGGCCGGCCTGCTCAAAGAGCCAGGTCTTTAACGCGCGCCTGAAGGCCCTCAGGTCCGTGCCGGTACGAAGTTCCGGTGGCAGAGTATTCCAGAGGGCGGGGGCACCCACAGAGAAGGCCCTACCCCTTGGCGCCGCCAGACGACACATAGCGGCCGACGGCACCCGGAGCAGACCCTCCCTGTGGGAACGCACCGGCCTGTTGGAGAACGTTGGTAGAATGCGGTCCTGAAGGTAACCTGGTCCCATGCCATGGGTCGCCCTAAAGGTCAAAACTAGAACCTTAAAGCGAACCCGGAGAGCCATCGGCAACCAATGCAGCTCGCGCAGGAGAGGCGTCACATGGGCGCTACGCGACGCCCCCATAATCACCCTCGCGGCTGCATTTTGCACCAACTGGAGTCTCCGGATGCTCCCCGCAGGGAGCCCCATGTAGAGGGCATTACAATAGTCCAGGCGAGAGGTGACAAGGGCCTGAGTGACCGTGCGCAAGGCGTCCCGATCCAGGAAGGGCCGCAACCGGTAGATCCGACGGATCTGATGAAACGCCCCCCTGGAGACGGCCGCGATGTGATGTTCAAGCGACAGCCGTACATCCAGGAGGACTCCCAGGTTGCGAGCCCTCTCTGTGGGGGGCAGAACCTCCCCCCCAATAGCCAGCGAAGGTGTCAGCTGGCTATATCGGGGCGCCGGAAACCACAGCCACTCGGTCTTGGATGGGTTGAGCCGAAGCCTGTTCCCGCCCATCCAGTCCCGCACGGCCTCCAGGCACCTAGACATAGTCCCCACAGCATCGTTGGGGTGGTCCGGAGTGGAGATGTACAGCTGGGTGTCATCTGCATACAGATGACACCTCACTCCAAGACCACGGATGATCTCGCCCAGCGGCTTCATGTAAATGTTGAACAGGAGGGGAGAAAGGACCGACCCCTGAGGCACCCCACAAACCAGGGGCCTAGAGGTGGACCTCTCCCCCCCCGCCAACACGAATTGCGAACGGTCAGAGAGGAAGGAGGAGAACCATCGGAGGACGGTTCCACCAATCCCCAACCCCTCCAACCGTCGCAATAAGATACTATGGTCGATAGTATCAAAAGCCGCCGAGAGATCTAATAGGACCAGGACAGAGGAGAACCCTCTGTCACGAGCCCTCCAGAGATCATCAACCAACGCGACCAATGCCGTCTCAGTGCTATGTCCAGGCCTGAAGCCCGATTGGAACGGATCGAGGTAAGTTGCTTCCTCCAGGTACTGGGGGAGCTGACGTGCCACCACACTCTCAACAACCTTCGCCACGAAGGGAAGGTTGGAGACTGGACGATAGTTGTTTAAAATAGCTGGGTCCAGGGAAGGCTTCTTGAGGAGGGGGCGCACCACCGCCGCCTTCAGGGCGGTAGGGAGCACCCCCTCTCTCAAAGAAGCGTTGACAATCCCCTGGAGCCAGCCTCGTGTCGTCTCCCTGGCGGCCGAAACCAACCAGGAAGGACACGGGTCCAATAAACAGGTGGTGGCATTCAGACCCCCCAGCAACCTGTCCACACCCTCAGCGGTCACAGGATCGAACTCCCCCCAGATAACACTCTCAAGACCTGCCCCGGACACCTCCCCCGGGACCACCCAATTGGAGTCGAGCCCTTCCCGAATCTGAGCGATTTTATCATGCAGAAATCGGGAAAACTCCTCCGCTCTACCCTGCAAGAGGTCATCCCGCGCTCTCGGTTCAAGTAGAGAGCGGGTCACTCTAAACAGGGCGGCAGGCCGATTTTCTGCTGATGCAATAAGGGCGGAGAAATACGAAGATTTCGCCGCCCCTATCGCCACAAGGTAAGTCTTAATATGAGATCTCACCTGTGTTCGGTCAGACTCGGAACGGCTCGCCCTCCAAATGCCCTCAAGACGTCTTTTTCGGCACTTCATCTCCCGTAGCTCCTCCGTATACCACGGAGCCAAATGGGATCTGTGCCGAGTCAGAGGTCGCATAGGCACAACTCGCTCTAGGGCCCCGGCAGCCGACCCCTCCCAGGTGGCCACCAGGTCTCCAGGCGAGCTGAGAGCCAGAGATTCAGGAAATCTCTGGCTCTTATATTAAATCTCTTATATTAGAAATAGAAATAATTTTAGAAAATATGAAACAATGTATGATTAAAATGATGGTTGAAATACTTATTATAATGCAATGGAATGTTTGTTAATAAATAAATGAAATAAAGAGAATGAGAGAATGAAATTAGGAAAGGATAGGAACATTTCAATTATTATTAATGATTTATAAAAATATAAGTGAAGAGAAATATGGAAAAAAAGAATTATGGAAAGTTTATAAGTGTTCCCAAGGAAGTATGATATTCAATTGAAAAGAAATGCTAAAGAAGTTAAGATTGTAATTAATATTAATGATAGAATTGAATTGGAATGGAATGAGTGTCTTATTTACTATTGTTATATATATATTTTTTTTAAAGAACATAGTGTGTATTTTAAGAATATACCAAGCAGAATTTGACTAGAAGTTATGTACTATATTGAATGTTATAATTCTAAAGGCATAAATTAAAGTTTAAATAAGAATTGAATGGATAAAATTAAAAGATATAAAGGTGTCATACTCCAATTAGGAGTTATTTTTTTATTCTCAAAAAAAGATGTTTTATTTGTATTATGTTTTTGTGAAAACCCAAATAAAATTTATATTATTAAAAAAAAAATATTGTGAAAGGCTGCCAAGAACACAAGATTAATTGCAAACAAACCAGAATAGACAGGACTTCCATAAGAACTTGGAGTTGAAAGAACTTCTTTGCTTCCTGCAAAGAACCCAACCCCTGAGGGCTGGCTTTCATCCCTTATGGGAGAGGCCATCATCTTGCAGCCTTATTCCCGAGTTGCCCATGCTACTGCAACTGCTTTTTCCTTCAAGCAGCCCTGCATGCACGCACACTGGGCACAGGCTCCTCGGGGTCATCTGCATCATTGCTTCCAGACTCCACAAGCTCTGAAGGCAGCACCCCACTCTCTGATAGCCCTGGCCCCATCCATGCATCACACACACAGGCCCCTCACCCGAGTCCTTGCTCTCAGAAACTTCAGCCATCCACACTTGCTACCGGCGAACCACCATACATTCATGTGAGATTGTGTTTTACAACTGCATCTCTTAGAGACTGCAATCCTAACTGTGATTGTAACCCAAGGACTACCTGTGCAAAGAATAACTTAGAAGATGCCATCTTGGGGGCCTTTTTAGATACAAAGAATGTCAAAATTTTTAAAAAGCATGCACTGTTCTCATCCATTAATCTTGAGGCAATCCTTGCTTTGGTCTCCTTGCACACATAGCATACACAAACCTCATCTGGAGATAGGTGAGGCTTTCTGCCACCCATTTTTACTCAGAAACCCTACCACCCATGAAGCACCTGCAATGCCACCTCATCCTCATAGATAAAACATCCAGGTACAAGACCCATTGAAGCAGTAGAAGAGTCTTCTCCTTTTGCTTTTTGGATTTCTCTACCCCATCTGAACAGTGAACAACACAGGAGTTGACACTGGTTGGATATGTGGGAGCATGTCATTTCAGTTAGCATCATTCCTTATGTGGTGTATCGGCAGCCATGTGGACAGATGGCTCCTAGGATGAAGGTGCTGACACTTCAACTGGTGCTTCTCCTTTCCTCTTGCCCTGTGTGCCAACAAAGCGTGCCATTCTGCACGTGAACCGTCTCAGAGCATGTGTGAATGGAAAGAAATACGATGACTCCATGGAGCTGTAATGGGAAAGTCTACTGCACAGAGTAATACCATAATACTTTGATCATTAAAAACCATTCTCAAATTCTTAATGATCTGTCATACATAGCAGTACTGTACTTACACCATAAAAAAAATCTATTCTACATAGTAAAATCATCTTGAATGGTAAAACCTTTAAATAGTTCAGATCTTTTTTTTTTAATTGTGTAATCAATGTGACCAGATATTAGAACAAGAGCAGGAAACTCCCAGTCCCACCTCAAGTATGGAAGCTACCTGGGTGACTTTGGGCTGGTCATATTTTCTTATCAAGGGTGGGATGCAAATATTTTTACTACTGGTTTTGTAGGCATGGCTAGGTAGTTTGGCTAGGTGGGCATGGCCATGTGACTGGGTGGGCATGGCTTCTTCTCTTTTTTTGGTACAGCACACACACATACACACACACACACACACACACACATGCTCCATTATTTTTTTGCCTCCTGGGCTTTAGAAAAGTCACTTGGAGTGTTTTTGCTCCCCGAAGGCTTCCCTGAGGCCCGGGAAGGCAAAAAATGGAGTGGTGGGGGCCCCTCCATGTGCTCCTTTTTGCCTTCTGGGGCTCAGGGAAGCCTCCTGGGCGAAGCAGTAAGACAGTGAGGGGGATGCCAGTGTAGCTGATCATCAGAACAGTTGATTGGGGGAGGAACGAAAGAAAGAAATATCAGTTCAGCCAAACCGGTAGCTGTTTTTTTTAAGTACCAGTTCGGCTGAACTGTAGCATTTTTTACTACAGGTTTGCCCAAACCGGGCCAAACTGGTAGAATCCCACCACTGTTTCTTACCCCTCAGAAGACAAAAGCAAGGGCATATCACTTCCGAACATCTTGTCAAGGAATCTGCAGGGTCCGATGAAGGCATTTGCCAGAAATCAAGACTGACTTGAAGGTGTGCACACACACACACATACATTGCTGCAGATGCTACATGAAGGTCACCCTGGGATCGTCCAGATGAAGGCGTTAGCTCGCAGTTACCTGTCCATCACTGGACAAAGACATCGAACAGTGGGTGGCCTACTGCAAGCCCTGCCAAGAGACGTGGCCTTCACCCCCCCGTCACACTGCCACGATAATGGGAGACTCCTAGGAGCCCATGGTCCAGGCTATACGTCAATTTCGCTAGACCTGTATATGGGAAATTCTTCTTAATCATCGACACATACTCCAAGTGGTTAGAAATGGCTGTCATGAGCACAACAACTACAGACACCACCACCAATGTACTACATAGACTGTTCGCAACACATGGCCTGCCAGATGTGTTGGTCTCTGACAATGGACCACAGTTTATGGCAAGGCCATTTGAGATATTCCTGGCAAACAGGGGCATCCGCCATGTGCTCACCACTCCATTTCACCCTGCAGGAAATGGCCAAGCAGAGAGGATGGTGCATGCAGCAAAGGAGGTCCTCACCAGAATGCGGCAAGGAAATATACAAGAAAAGCTAGAGAGATACCTGCTAACTCAGTATGTCACCCCGTGTATGGCTATGGGCAGGAGCCCGGTGGAGCTATTAATAGGGAGAAGACTGAGAACACAGCTGGATAGAGTACACCCCGACTACAGGGCAGATATTCAACGGCTGGATGGATGGCAACCCCGAGGGTACGGGCCTTCTCCTTGGGGGCACCCTCCCTCTGGAATGAGTGTTCCCGGAGATGAGGACCATCCCTGACCTTTTGGCCTTCCGGCATGCATTGAAAACATACTTATTTCATCAAGCCGGTCTGGCCTAGGGTTTTATAGGGTTAATTTGGTTTTAATGGGTTTTAATCTTTTATATTCTTGATTGAATTTTTATTTGGAGCCACTATATTTAATATTTTTAATTGTTTTTTAAATATTGTGTTTATATTATTTTTAACTTTGGATGTACACCGCCCCAAGTCCCGGTAGGGAGAGGAGCGGTATAGAAAACTAATAAAATAAATAAATAAATAAACAAGGAGACGACAAGGTCAGAAGTTTCCAGCAAGGTGAAAGGGTGTATGCAAGGAACTATGCCAAAAAACCTATTTGGGTATCCGGCCACATACTGGGAATCACAGTATATGACACAGGGAGTCATATCGTGTGGAACTCAGGAATGGTAAGGTGTGGCGCAGACACATCAACCAGCTGCGGAGAGACCTGAATGAGAGACTGATAATGAGTCAGAGGACACCAAATCACAGGGGAATGAGGAGAGAGACCTGCTTGGGAAGGCAAGCACAATGCCTGAGATGACACCTGTCATGAACACCCCACCACCGGGAATCCAGAGAGATATACCCAGAGATCCTGAAACAAGACAAGGCAACACCGATGAGAGTAACAAGCAATCCAGGATCCTGGGGATCGAAGGTTGACTTGGAACTGGAGACAACCCGCATGGAGGACTATGACCGTAGCTAATGATAATTAAAGTTCCAGCTGGATGGTGAGGGGTGTTGTGTCTGAGCAGACGTGGACACATAATTGCTCACCGCTACTAGTATGGGAAAATCTGATAAGCTGATTGGGTAATGGCATGGCAGGCAAACCCTATATAAGGTTGCCCGCCAGCCGTTACCATTGTTGTTGTTGTGTTGGTGTTCCAAAACTTACCAGTAAAGCTTTGTTGTGGATCCCTGGCTTTGGCTCGTCATTCTGGCAATTCAACAGATTAGTAGATTGAATAATCAATTTGAGTTAAATGACTATCCTATATTTCTTTACCAACACAACTAGTCTTCAACTTAAAACAATTCATTTAGCAATTGTTTGAAGTCACAATGGCTCTGAAAAAGTGACTTACAATCGATCTTCACACTAACAACCATAATAGCATCCCCACAATCATCAAAATTCAAGTGCATGTATTTGTGACTATTACAGCATCCTAAGGTCAGGCAATCACTGTTGTAGCTATCAGTCTTCACTCCGGTCCGTCGTTAAAGCGGAAACCGGAGCAGCCTCTGATTGGCTGAGCCGCTTGACAGTTTGCTATAAAAAGGGAGCTGTCAAGCAGGCTCAGCTGTTCGCTCCTGTCAGCCGGCAGCCGATATAAGCGATGGCAAGCCGGCTGAGGTTACTAAGTGGCAAAATAAAGTCTGTTAGCCTTTAGCTTGCCTCTGTCTCTGATTCCTGCGCGCCAAATACAAAACTGGCAACGAGGATGGGATTGTTAGTGAAGTGAGACATTCTGAGGCAAAAAGAGCTGAAAGTCGCAAAGAGCTGAAGCGACAAAAGAGCTGCTAAAGTCACTGAGCTAAGAGCACTAACTAGACTGCCACAAAACTAACTCAGATGGTGGCACCTCCAAATTTCCCTCTGTTCCAGCCAGCGGCAGAGACATGGACATCCTACATCAATCGCTTTGGATGTGTCATGGATGCCGCCAACCTGACTGACATACCCGTGAACAGAATGAAGGATTACTTCCTAAGCTTCTGCAGAGCCGCTGTCTTCGACATCGCCATGGCTCTACTAGCCCCACAGACAGTAAAAGAGGTCATCTGGGAAGAACTTCAAGAAGTCCTCAGCAACCACTATGCTCCCAGATATTCCCGCATCGCGCGCCGCCACGCATTCCGAAGAAGAGCACAAGTGGAGGGAGAATCTGTCAGTGAATATATGACAGCACTCAGATCGGCTGCCCTTCACTGTGGATTCAGGGACCACCTCAATGACATGCTTCTGGATCAACTGGTCTGTGGGGTAAAAAACCTCTGGTCTCTTAGCAAAAACAGAATCCACAGTGAAGGGCAGACCTGAACCTGAAGCAGGCAATTGAGGAAGGCCAAGCTGCAGAGCTGTCAAACATATCCGCGGCTGAAATTCAAAACTCTAACAGTTTCCAGGGGGGTCAAAACAAATACAGCTATTCACTATGAAGACATGTTCAAAACCCAGTACGGCGAAGAAGAGGAAGAAGAAGTAAACCATCTAAGAATGCTCAGCTTCCACAATGAAAAAAACAACCCAGCTGAGAGAAGACAAAGCATACCACAAAACATCTGCCTCAGCTGTGGGGGAAACCACCCTAGAGCCATCTGCCACTTTAGAAACGTGGTTTGCTTAAAGTGCCAGAAGAAGGGACACCTGGCAAGAATTTGCCAAGCTGCAAGAAACTTGAACCAGGCACTATCAAACCATATGCCAACAAAAACCTTCAAAACCAAAGAGGATTGCTTTGCAGTTGCCAAAGCATATCCCAGAGCTGAGTCACTACCTAATTGTTTTAATATTAATAAAATAAATGTCAATCTTCTTTTAAAAAGAAAGCCATGCCACATGGAGGTGGACATAGGCTCCTCCCTCTCCATCCTATTCTGGAACACCTTGAAGCAGCTGGTTCCAGATATCACCAAACAACAACTGACACCTTGCAAGCTAGCCTTGAAAGACTACCAGGGACAGAATATTCCAGTCATTGGGACAGGTAAGTTCCACATACAATTCCATAATTTTAATGGACTTTTACCTCTAGTTATAGTAAATGGACACCTGCCAAGCTTGCTAGGGTTGGACTGGTTCAATTCCCTAGGATTGCAAGTAACTGGCATAAATGCTGTTAACACTTGCAATTTAGAACAACTACTTATTAACTTTTCAGAAGTTTTTGATGGCAAGCTTGGCTGCTATAATGGCACACCCAGATCCCCAAGTGACTCCAATAAGACTAAAACCAAGGAGAATTCCCTTGGCCTTATGTGCAAAAGTGGATGCCCAGTTGGACAAATTGATAGCACAAGGGGTGTTAGAACCCATTGATTTCTCCAAATGGGAAACATCCATAGTCATACCCCTTAAACACGATGGTTCAATTCGCCTTTGCTCAGACTACAAGTCAACCATTAACAGGGGCCTTCAACCCAATGCATACCCAGTGCCCGTTATACATTTGTTATATAGCCTGGGCAAAAGTTCCATTTTTACAAAACTTGATATGACACAGGCGTACCAACAGTTCCCAGTAAATGAACAAACTGCACAGGTGCAAACTATTATAATGCACAGGGGAGCTTTTAAGTGCAAACGCCTCCAATTTGGAATTAGTGTAGCCCCTGGTCTTTTCCAATCAATTATGGAGAGATTACTGTACAACATATCAGGGGTCATCCCCTATTTTGACGACATTCTTATTGCTTCTGATAGCTCTCAGGAACACTTACAACTATTACAAAAAGTCCTACAATGTTTCAGAGATACGGGACTCAAACATAATAAGAAAAAATGCATTTTTGCTACTTCACAAATCGATTTTTTGGGTTATCACATTGACTCTTCAGGAATTCATCCAATTGAATCTAAGGTCAAACTATACAAGATGCTCCAACCCCTACAAATAAGACTGACTTACAGGCTTTTCTTGGGTTACTTAATTTTTACAGTTCATTCCTGCCTCACAAAGCCACCATAGCTGAACCTCTACACAGACTGTTGGACCCTAATGCTGTATAGTCATGGGGGCCAAGGGAGCAAGCCTCTTTTAAGGCTGTCAAAGCCCTACTCTCTTCAGATTCTGTTCTAATGCAATTTGATAAGGCCCTTCCTTTAGTATTGGTGTGTGATGCCTCTCCTTACGGTATAGGGTCAGTTTTGGGTCACAGACTGTCCAATGGGCAAGAAGCCCCTATAGCTTATTTTTCAAGGACACTTTCTAAAACAGAACGGAATTAAGCCCAAATTGACAAGGAGGCCCTTGCTGCAGTAGTTGCAGTTAAGAAATTTCATGAATACTTTTACGGCCACCATTTTGAGCTAGTCACTGATCACCAACCACTCCTTGGTATATTGACAGGGGACAAGCCCAGCCCACAAATTATGTCTCCCAGAATGACTAGGTGGGCCATTTTTCTATCAGCATACAATTGCAAATTGCTTTATAGACCTGGGAAGCAAGTAGCCCATGCAGACGCTTTAAGCAGATGCCCATTACCTATTTTTGTGAAAGACCCAGCACCCACAGCAACCACTTTCCTAACTGAGGATCTGCAATTACCCCTGAATGCCAATGACATCACTCACTCCTCCTCCAAGGACCCCCAATTGAATAAAGTTTTGGACTGGGTGAGGAGGGGGTGGCCCAGGGATCCTGTGCCAGTGCATCTCCACCCCTTCAAAGCTTGCCATCTAGAGTTGAGTGTACTAAAGAGCTGTTTGTTGTGGGGAAATAGGGTGGTCATCCCTTGGGATCTAAGACCCCATATTATAGATGTTCTACACAAAGAGCACCCTGGCATCATTAGGATGAAGGCCCTAGCACGAAACTATGTCTGGGGGCCAGGTATTGATGAGGCGATTGCCAGGAAGGTACAGGACTGCCAAGCATGCCAATTATCATGACCTGCACCTCCAGCTGCCACTGCTAGTGAATGGGAGGACACAAACACCCCTTGGTCCAGGGTCCACATTGACACAACAGGACCATTCCAAAGTAAATCCTTCCTAGTTGTAGTGGATTCCTACTCCAAATGGGTAGAATTAGCTCTTCTTAAGCCCACTACCACTGAAGAAGTTACCAGGATGCTTGATGCTCTTTTTGGGACACATGGGTTGGTGTCAGATAATGGCCCACAATTTACTTCCTCTCCCTTTGAACTGTTCCTAGCCCAAAAGGGCATTAGACATGCCCTAATTTCTCCTTTCCACCCAGCAGCTAATGGGAGGGCAGAAAGGGCTGTAGGAAGCCTTGGGGAGGATGACTGGGGAAAATTGGTCTGCAAGGATTGCCCTATACCACCTAACACAACATACCATTCCAAATGCCCAGACTAACCTATCCCCAGCAGAACTCCTGATGGGAAGGATTAAGGACAACCCTGGATAGACTTCACCCAACCTATGCTCCCAGCTCACCCCTAGACTCCCATAGCAAATCAAGGGTTTTAATCTAGGGGACCCGGTCTACGCCTGAAACTATGCTGGGAATCCCCTATGACTGCCAGGCTGGGTAGAGAAAATAGCAGACCCAAAGTCTTACAGGATGATTAACCAATGGGAGACTATGGCGCCGACATGTGGACCAGCTGAGAAGCCGATGGAAGACTCCTGCTGGTCTACCCCTAGATATCGACGAAGCAGCGGGAACCAAAGAAAACGATCCACCTCCCGAACAATGGCCGCTCGCAAGAGACTTACTGGCAAGAGACGCTTTGCCTGCAGCCGAGATAGCCCTGCCTTCCAGCGAGACCTTCCTGCCGCCGAAGGATGATACCCAGCCTACCGAAGCAACCAGCCCGAGAAAGGTTCCAGCATCGACTGAAGACAGCAGCGCCTGGGCCGATCCCTCTCGACGGCGCCAGTCACACTGCAAAGATCCGAAAGAACGCAGCGCCGGCCCGCCTATCTGGAGCACTACGCACACGCATTAGCAGGGGGAAGGGGTGTTGTATCTAGCAGTCTTCACTCCGGTCCGCCATTAAAGTGGGAACCGGAGCAGCCTCTGATTGGCTGAGCCGCTTGACAACTGGCTATAAAAAGGGAGCTATCAAGCGGGCTCAGATGTTCGCTACTGTCAGCCGGCAGCCAATACAAGTGGCGGCAAGCCAGCTGAGGTTACTAAATGGCAATAAAGTCTGTTAGCCTTTAGCTTGCCTCTGTCTCTGATTCCTGCACGCCAAATACAAAAATCACCATTTGTGATCTTCCTGGGGAGCTTTTCATGAACAAAGTCAATGGGGGAAGCCAGATTCACTTAACAACCATGTGATTCACTTAACACCCACAATATTTTTCTTAACTGCAATGTCCAAAAAGGTTGTAAAATCAGACAGATCTCAATAACAAGTCCCTTGCTTTGCAATGGAAATACCTAGTTGTGGTCATTTAGTCAAGGGCTACCTTATATATGTCTATCTAAAAAATTGTGGTAGTGGTATCATTATTATATTTTATTATTGACATTTTGATCGGTTCACAGAGCAGAACATCTATTTCTTAAACAGGATATTTTCAAGCAACCGTCTGTGTTAAATCTAATTAGACCTGAGGGATAATTTCTTTTTCACTGCAATGTATTGTTTTCTGTGGCAAAATATGCCTAATTACAGTAAATACAATAATGTCTGCAGTAAATTAAGTTCCATGTTTGGAAGCACAGATGGAATTGTTTGCACTTCTCCCTTCAACAAAAATTGCTGAATTTTCCATAGTGAAAGCAGAGAAACTGAACACTTGGCTTATTTTGAGGCATTCAGCAAGCAGCACTGCTAATTTGCAAGCAAAGGAACTCTGATTGGAGAGTTCACTTGCAATCAGGGGAGTAAGAGCCAAGATTTGTTCGCAAGGACTCTACTAATTCATCTTATAAATTTATACTTCTTTATACTTTACAGAAATGCCTTTTGAGGCAATATACAAGTAGTTCTACACTCATAACTAGTTGCTTACAGGAGATGGTATAGTTCAGGGTGTTGTAGAGTGGCGGAATCACTCAGGCAGAGACCAAGGCAACAATTCAGCTCATACTTTATTTTAAAGAATAAAGGGTTACCATTACTGCCGCGCTAACACGGCAGCCAGCTGGAGCGGCAACAGCTAATGCCGTTTGACAGCCGCCTTTTATAGCCGGCTGTCAAACGGCATCGACCAATGGGAGAGGTCCGTGCTTTCCTGCTCAAAGCACGGACCTGAGTGGAAACTCAAGTCAATACACAACACTCCTCCCTCCCAGTGAGGAGCATGCATAGTCCTGCAAATAAGTTGGAGTCTAGATCTTCTTGGTTCAGTTGGAAATGGCGCCGGGTTGTTGTCTTCTGCCTGCTGCATGGCTTCTGTCGGAGGTGAGGTTGCTGGAACGTCTGGAACTGGATCAGGACCTTGGTCAGCTTCTTCTTCAGGTAGGCTGTCATTCCTGGTGGGCTGGAGGCTGGTTTCTCCGGGTGGTGGTGATGCTTCTGTATGGGGACCGTCTAGATGACCTCTGGGTGCCGTGCTCCAATGTTTCCTCAAGTGGTCCACGTGGCGCCGCCAGACACGCCCATCAGGTAACTGGACTCTATAAGACTTAGGACCAGTTACTGCTACCACACGACCCGGTAACCACAGTGGTTGCCCAGCAAAGTTGCTGTAAATGACACTTTGTCATTTACTAGGAACCCTCTGTCTTGGCTGTTAGATCCAAGGGGAAGCATTGGGGCATAATTTGGGTGCAGCCTATCAAGAGTGGTCCTCAGCCGGCGTCCCATTAACACTTCGACTGGTGATCTATTTGTGGAGGCACAAGGTGTCGTATGTTGGCTCAACAGATATTGGGCCAGTCTAGAATGCCAATTAATGGGTCCCAATCTCTGTAGTACCTCCTTGGCAGATCTGACTGCCCTCTCAGCCAGCCCATTACTAGCAGGATGAAAAGGGGCTACTAATATGTGTCTGATGCCCAGGTTTGCTAGGAAAATCTCAAATTCACAGGAGGTAAATTGGGGGCCATTGTCAGATACAATGGAATCAGGGAGACCATGTGTGGCGAACATCCTAGTCAGTGCCTTGCTGACTGCTTCAGTAGTGGTGGAGTGCATTAAGGTCAATTCTACTCACTTTGAAAATGAATCCACTACCACCAGGAATGTGCGCCCATGGAAGGGGCCAGCCAAGTCTATATGTATTCTGGACCAGGGGCTGCCTGCCTCCTCCCAGGTCCTAGGGGTGGCTGCTGGTGGTAATGCCCTGGTGGCTTGGCATGCCTGGCAAGAACTGACCCAGTTAGAGATTTGGGCATCCATGCCTGGCCACCATACGTAGCTGTGGGCGAGGGCCTTCATCCGAACTATTCCCGGGTGACCTTCGTGCAGCACCTTCAGTATTGAGGTTTGCAACTTGGGGGGAATGACTACTCTGGTTCCCCACAGTAAACAGCCTTGCAATGAGGAAAGTTCCTGTTGGCGTAGCTTGTAGGGTAGGAATTCTGATGGATAAGAGGCTGTAGGCCACCTCCTCCCTACCCAGTCAAGGACTTGGGAAATTACCTGGTCCTTGGCCGAATGGGCAGCGATGTCAGAAGCGGTGACCGACAGCCTGAGTTCTTCAATGAGGAAAATGGCAGTTGCTGGTGCTGGGTCCTCGACTGGAACTGGCAGGGGGCAACGGCTGAGTGCATCAGCATGGCAAAGGTTTTTTCCGGAGCGGTGGACTAGAGTGTATGAATACGCAGCCAGAAAAACAGTCCATCTGGTCATCCTTGGGGATAAAATCTGGGGAATTTGTTTAGTGCCGGATAAAATACCTAACAGTGGCTTGTGGTCAGTTATGAGTTCGAAGTGATGCCCGTAGAGAAACTCATGGAATTTCTTTACTGAAGCAACTGCAGCCAAGGCCTCCTTATCAATCTAGCTATAGTTGCGTTCAGTGGAGGACAATGTCCTGGAAAAGAAGGCTATAGATGCTTCTGCACCATTAGGCAGTCTATGGCTCAGAACGGTCCCAATTCCGAAGGGGGAAGCATCAGCTGCTAGAACTAGTGGTAAGTCTTTATTGAATTGAATTAATACAGCTTTGGACGTTAGTAGTGACTTGACTTCCTTGAAAGCAAGAGTCTCCCTTGGTCCCCAGTGCCATGGCGATTTCTTGTCTAAAAGCCTGTGAAGGGGCTCGGCAATTGAAGCTTTATGGGGCAGGAACGAAGCATAGAAATTCAGGAGGCCCAGGAAAGCTTGAAGCTCTGTTTTATTAGTAGGAGTGGGCGCGTCATGAATGGCCTTGACCTTTGACTCCGTTGGGTAAATACCTTTGGCGTCAATTTTGTAACCTAAGAATTCCACTTGTGGAGTGGCTATGGTGCATTTCTCCCTTTTTAGTTTAAGACCTGACTGTCTAAAATGGTCAAGTACACTTCTGATCCTTTGTAGTAATTGCTGTTGACTGGTGGCAGATACCAGGATGTCATCGAAGTATGGCACAATGCCTGGCAACCCTTGCAAAATTCTTTCCATGAGGAATTGGAAAATTCCAGGGGCAACACTAACTCCGAATTGTAGGCGTGTACATTTGAAAGCCCCTCTGTGTGTTACTATTGTTTGCAGTTCAGCAGTTTCGTCATCAACAGGGAACTGTTGATACGCCTGGGACATATCCAACTTTGCAAAAATGGAGCCAGGCTCAAGGGAATGGAGTAGGTGTTGTACCAAGGGGATTGGATATGCGCTGACTTGTAAATATTTATTTATCGAAGATTTATAATCAGAGCAGATTCTTAAATTTCCGTCCTTCTTTAGAGGTGTCACTATAGGGGTCTCCCATTTTGAAAAGTCTGTAGGTTGCAGTATGCCCTGTTTAATTAATTTGTCTAGTTCCTTGTCAAGTTTAGGACGAATTGCAAAAGGAACTCTGCGGGGCTTTAAACGGATTGGTACTGCTTGGGAGTCTTCCTTGAAGGATATTGGAGTTCCCACATAGCAGCCTAGGCCCTCGCTGAATACATCAGCATAGTCCTTGAACAGGGAATCAACTTCTGAACTTGCAATGGCTGGATTCCACCTATGTGGAGGCCCAGGGAGGGGAACCAGTCTAGTTTCAATAGGCTTGGGAGGGCGCCATCCACTATCACTAGAGGCAAGTGACCCTTAAAACCTTGAAAATGAATTAGAAACTTGCCTTTTCCGATGACAGGAATGGTTCTGCCTTGGTAGTCCCATAGCGTTAGATTGCAGGCTGGAATCTTCTGTCTTGATATCCTGGGGAGTAGTTTCTTCAAGGTGCCCCATGAGATGATGGATAGTGCAAAGCCGGAGTCTACTTCCATTCTGCATGGTCTACCTTCTATAGAAACAGTAACACTAATTTTGTTAGAATTATTTTTAGGTATTTTAGATTGGTAGTATGTGAAGCAGTCCTCAATTTGTCTTGGATATTGCATGGGTTTCTGAGGCCTTTGTGGCTGATTAAAGGTCTTTCCTGCCTGACATATTTTAGCCAAATGGCCCTTCTTTTGACATCTTAAGCATATGGCATTCCTGAATCTGTAGAATGCCCTGAGATGGTTGCCCCCACAGCTTAAACAGGCAGTCGGTATTCGTGGGGTTTGGCTTGTACCTTGCCTGTACTTCCTTTGATTTGCATTGGGCTGTCTGAGGCGGTTTATCTCAGTAGCCTCTTCTAAACCTTCCTCTGTGGAGGCTTCATCAAAATGCACTGTTGGGTTATGTAGTTTGATTGGGTTTTCCTGTATTTCAGCTGCTGAGAGTGCTGATAGCTCAGCAGCCTGGGATTCCTCTATGGCTTACTTTAAGATAAGATCCCCTTTAGCTAGTAATCGTCTTTGCAATTTGAGATCTCTAACTCCACATACCAGCTGATCTAGCAACATATCTTCGAGGTAATCCCTGAACCCACAATGTAAGGCAGCTGTTCTTAGTGCTACCATATAGTCACTAATAGTCTCTCCCTCTGACTGAATGCGCCTTCTGAAGGCATGGCGTCTGGCAATTCTGGAAGGCTTAGGGGAGTAATGATTTGAAAGAATTTCTTGTAATTCCTCCCAGGGAATAGTATTAATAGATCGTGGGGCCAGTAATGCTGTTGCGGTGTCAAATACCGTGGCTCCGCAAAAACTTAGGAAGTAAGATTTTTTCTTATGCTCAGAGATTTCTGACAGGTCTATAGCGTCTAAAAAACAGTCAAACCGATTCCTGTATGATTCCCATGTCTCTGCCATCGGTCTGAAGGGCGGGAATGCAGGATTCGAAGTCATCTTTCTGTCAGCTGTGCTGCTTCTCCTGAGGCGAGTTAGAGACGGCGCTTCGCGAACAGTGACAGCAACTCTGTAGCGATTTTAGCTCTCAGCTAGTGATTTCGCTCTTTTTTCATTTTCCCTGCCTTGCCTTTACTTAGGATCTCGCCCTCGTCGCCAATGTTGTAGAGCGGCGGAATCACTCAGGCAGAGACCAAGGCAACAATTCAGCTCATACTTTATTTTAAAGAATAAAGGGTTACCGCTACTGCTGCGCTAACACGGCAGCCAGCTGGAGCGGCAACAGCTGATGCCGTTTGACAGCCGCCTTTTATAGCCGGCTGTCAAATGGCATCGACCAATGGGAGAGGTTCGTGCTTTCCCACTCAAAGCACGGACCTGTGTGGAAACTCAAATCAATACACAACACAGGGGTGTCACTCGATCTGATTGAGGGCTGCATTAGAGTTGTGTTTGACCTTGGGGGGTACATGGTGAGTGTGATTTGGGTGGGTATGGCCAGGTGGGTGTGACATCACTTGTGTCAGGGCCACCTATGGTGGCCCAAGCACTCTATCAGCAAAAACAGACTCCCAAGCTCCATTTTCAGCTTCAACGGCCTCCTGTAACCCTCTGCCATTGAAAATGGAGCTCGAGAGGACCACACGTGACCTCTTGAACTCCATTTTTACTGGCAGAGGCACCGCAGGCCAATCTGCTGTTTCCAGGGCAACCCCATAGGCCAGATCTAAACACCCCGTAGGTCAGATCCAGTCCCTGGGCCTTGAGTTTGACACCCCTGGTATAGTTGAATAGATGTTTTTTTTAATTGGGTACAGGATTTTTCTTGTTTGTCTATTGGATTGTCTTATTGTTGTGTTATTATTGTTGCCATTAGCCATCCACAATTGCATTTCACAAGATCAGCAGCCATGTAAATATTTAAAATTAATAAAATAAATATTATAATTTATTCACTCATTTATTAGAAGTCTTCTATCCCATTCCATGTCTCTGCACAACTATGTGGACTTTTCCTTTCTCAGACAGACAGATAGACAGACAGACATATATTGTTCTAAAGCCGAGGGTCATTATCCATGGGTTATTGAAAAAAACAGAATTGGGCCTGTATAATACCCAAACCAATCATGTATCCATTTAATGTATTGCATGAAACTTGCCATTCAGATTTCACTTTAAGACCTTCTATACCAGCCCTCAACCTTTGCGGCTTAGCGACTTAGCGGAGGACGGGAGAGAGGGGAACCAGGCCACAGGAACAGCAGGCTGGCACGCACACACTTGCACACACAGCTCGATTTGTGCAAGTCAAGCTACATGCATGTGTGCACACGTGCCAGCCTGCTATTTGCACAAGTCAAGCCAGCCCACTTTTCATGTGACCCATTGCAGAATAGGCCATAGCCCGAACATTGGGGACCCCTGTTCCAAATCATGGAGGTTGAGAATGCATGAAAGAGGAAGAGAGAAGATAGATGTGCAGCAACTACATATTTTCCCCCCTCTATGTCTTATTTTACTTCTAGAGGAACTTTTTGTCCTCTACAGATCTGATGTTTAGTATTCTTAAAAAGGAAATGCAAGACAACTCATAAGGAATTGATATCCCCAATTCCTGTAGATATACATTAAAATCACTAGCTTTCTCGGCAGTTATTATCTCTGAGTAATAGTTAAATTGTTGAACAAGCCATAGTGGTTTAAGTCAAAGATAAATAAACCATGGAATCGCATGAGGATCAGGTGTTGAAGGCAATAGAGGATAAACATAGGATTAGAAGAGACCTTGGAGATCTAATCCAACTCCCTGCTCAAGCAGGAAGGAAAGTTATTTTATTTATTAATCAAATTTAAATACCACACATCTCACTCTCTGAGTGACTCTGGCAGTTCACGGATAAAAAAAATATCATGGTCTGACTGCTGAGATTTAAAAATATTTGACTGATTATAACTGGAGAGTGGCTACCTGTAATGGTATGCAAGAATAAAATTGGGAAAATGGTGCCAGGGATGCTACCTAGGGCAGTGGTCCCTAACCTTTCCAGCTGGGCAGACTGTCCGGGAGGGAAGGGGATGGTTCTATGTGGGTGGCAGGTGGGCACATCAGTGCCTGTTGTTTGCACAAATGGAACTTTGCACACAAGAAGAGCACCTACCACTCGTGCAAGTGGAGCTGGGCATGCGTCCCCACTCACCTGCCGCTTGCATGGCCCAGTTCTGAACTAGCCAAGGCCCAGCAGTGGGCTGTAGCCCAGGAATTCAAGACCCCTGGCCTCAGGAACAGTCAGATAGGAGACAGCATAGTCTACAGCTAATAACTGACGGGACAAGAAACCAAGAAGAGACCCTCCCTAATTTCTTGGTGTGAAAAGGAAACAAAGGGAGAATTGTACTTTCAGCCTTGAAAGACTCTATTACAATAAATAGAATTAGCTAATCTGATACTGTTTTCTATCCAGTCCACCTGGTGAGATTCACAATGATGGACCT
Organism: Bungarus multicinctus; assembly: GCA_023653725.1. Lineage (NCBI taxonomy): Eukaryota > Metazoa > Chordata > Lepidosauria > Squamata > Elapidae > Bungarus > Bungarus multicinctus. The sequence continues at coordinate 21,227,295 of CM042840.1, forward strand.
TTGTGTGATTCAGCTAATTGCAGTCTTAACCAACACTTTCCACAATGCTCTCAAAAGAGGTCTCCTTTGCCTGCAATGCAAAGCTTGCAAATTTAGAGTTGGAAATATGTATATACATATGTAGGTCTTGGTATGTTCGGGTCTTTTCCCATGTAAGATTGAGAGTATCTTGGTGATACGGGAAGAGACCCAAAGAAGCCAAGACCTGCATACCTGTACCCATGAAAATCTACGAAAACACACACACACACACAAAATGCAAATTCTGTCTCAAGCATGCTCTGTTTACATCTTTCCCTGACGGAATGAATTATTAATCCTTCTCCAGTGCAAACTCATTTTAATGAGTGAAATTATGGAGTGGAATGTGCCTAAGAATAACCCTGTAAGGATATCTACAGTGGAGACCCCAAAGAACAATGGTACTATCAGCTGAGATTGCATGTTGTTCCGTTTGTGAGGAAATGGTGTCCTTAAAGGCTGTTTACCTACCAGTAACTAGGTTACTTAATGTTAACCTTGATTTGATTGTGTTTATTTGCTTCCTTACTTTTCCATGGCTGAACCAGTGGTGGGATTCAATTTTTTTTTACTACCAGTTCTGTGGGTGTGGCTTGATGGGCATGGCAGGGGAAGGATACTGTAAATTCTCCAGTCATAGGTAGTATTTGCGAGTTCTCTGAACTACTCAGATTTTTCTCTAACGGTTCTCCAGAACATGTTGAATACCACCTCTGGGCTGAACCTACTGCACATTTCAGTAGTTTGTTAGATATTGTCTACAGTAGCTTGTTACATATTGTCTACAGTACATATGGATTAACTAGATAACAAGGGCAAGCTTTTAAGCAAAAAGGTACCAAAAAAGAAAAAAGGCATGGCATTTTAAAATTTGTAACAATGTCACTGTATAGAACAGCAGGTGGCGCTAAAATATCTTGAATATACTGCTTGGGTGGGGAATGTGTATGGGGGAGGAATCAGTCACTTCTCTTATTGAATTTGAAGGAACTTTATGATTTCAACATAGTTTTCCTTATCTCCAAATGTCACTATTTCTTAGGTTTGCTCAAAAGCTGCACTACTTCAAGACTAACAGCGAATGTAGCAAAGATGTGTGACTAAGAGTGAAAATGTATTCCTTTTCCCACCAAATTTCTTGGAAAATTCCTCTAAAATTTGGGGAGATTCAGGGAACTGAGATGCACATATCTTAAAGTTGTCAAAGTTGAGAAAGGCTTTTTCTAGGGATATCAGACTGTTTGCTCCTGTTCTAAAATCCAGTTCCCCATGAAGTCATTGTGTTTCTGGAGGAGACCATGCCGATGAAACCTGCTGAGCAGGTCAAATTGTGCAAGCAAAGCAGGTTTAAACTAGTAGGTTTTACAAGCCAATTTGCTGCAGGAAACCACTTGCTTTCTTAAGTAAATGTAACACGGTGCCATTATGTGTTACCCTGATGGAATTGAAGGAATACTGCTTCCTTGCTTTAAAGAAATATTTTACTGGCAGTCCTTGCTTAATGACCAGTTTTTTAATGACTGTTCAAATGTCACAGACCTTTCGGGAGCGAGGCTATTTATGACATAGTTTTGAAGTTCCAATGGCTGCCCTTGGTGATCATGTAATTGAATTTTGGGAGCCTGATAAAGGATCCATATTTCCAACCATTTGTAGTGACCCTCAATCAGGTGAATGCAATTTATGTTTTTGGTTTTTTTGCTGGAAACCTACATTTACTTCCAGTTTTTGGCAAAAAGAAAAAAAACCCACCCATTGGTTTAAACAGATACACTGAATAATAGCTATGTCCATTTAACAGCTGTGGCATTGGTTTAACAACTGCAGGATTTGCAGTTGCAAAAAGATTGTAAAATTCAGTAGTGCCCTGCTTAAGGACTACCATGATTTTCAACCATAATTCCGGGTTCAATTATAGTCATAAATTGAGGATTACTGGGAAAAATAGAAAGATAGCTTTCAACGCAGAACAAAATTTGAAATATATTTTAAATTGAAATATCATGGTTTCTAGTATTCTAATATCAAAGTGTTAATATTATAGTAACTTTAATTACAGTAATTAAGAGTTTTCTATTTGCCAATACCTATCATTAAATAAAATTCTTATATGGTTCCAGATAAGCTTTTAAAATGTTTTCTAGAGTGGAACAGAATTAGTAGTTCCTTGTTATTATCAAGTTTAGCGGTACAATGACTAAAATTAACAAGCAGTTTATCTTTAAAATGCATATAATAGATTAAATTCAAATATAATTGATATAAGTTGTAATGTATATAATGGTATGATTTATTAATTTTAGTAGACAACATTTAAATATTTAGTTCATTGGTCCATTACAATTTGAACATTTAAAACTTTAACTGGCTGAATCACATTCTTGCTAGTCAAGGGATAGCAAACCATTCTGTATATAAATTCTCTATATAAAATGAAAACATTATTTGTTTGGGTATTTAAACAATCTCTGTAGCAGATGTGGTATTCAGCAGGTTCTGACCAGTTCTGGAGAACCAGTAGTGGAAAATTTGAGTAGTTCAGAGAACCGGCAAATGCCATCTCTGACTGGAGATTTTAAAGTATCCTTCCCCTGCCACGCCCACCAAACCACACCCACAGAACCGGTAGTAAAAAAAATTTGAATCCCACCACTGCCCTGTAGATAGTCATATCTTTCACTTTGATAGCGAATGGAGGGGGGGATAATATACTGATTCACCCAGAGTCAGATTGGCCATAACAGGAGGCTCATCCTGCATGAAAGGGCCACACCTCCCATGACAGCCAACCTGACCCTGGGCGAACTGATTGTTAAATTATTTGAATCCCACCACTGAGTTAACCCACAAAAAGAGTCATATAATTCTATTCTTGCAGTTAATACTTCTTAAGATTACCATGGAGTCACCTGACAAAATACAGCTAGAAATCCAGCCTTTTGTCCTTGCTTAGTCAACACAGCTGAATATTCTGCCAATTCAGTTTCTCAGTGTGTAGCTATTGGCTTGTGATCCTGGCCTAATTTCTTTTATGATTTGCTTTGCTCTCAATCATCCTAAGCCCTACCAAACAGAAATTAATTTTGTACACAGTACCTGAAGTCTTAAATTAATCATCAGTTAATATCGTTCACCTTCAACTGCACAGCAGAAGCATGTTTAATTAATTATGACCATGCTTTTCATCGCCCTGAGTAATCAATATGAGGTGAAATTCTCCATAAAAGTACAATATCAGAATGGCTTGAACTATAATGGTGATGGAACCTCAAGTTCCATTCTCGTGACTAGTTCTGTTCTCATGATTTTCTTATTTGTTTAGACAAACAGCTTAGCTGGTCATTTTATTTTTACACTATTTCAGGGGTGTCAAACTTAATTTCATTGAAGGCTGCATTGGGGTTGTGTTTGACCTCAGGGGGCTGTGGGGGGCCATGGCCAGGGAACATGGCCAGCTCAATGTTCATTTTCAGCTGCAATGGCCTTCTGTAGCCCTTTGCCAGCAAAATGGAGCACGGAAGGGCCACATGTGGCCCTCCCGATCTCCGTTTTCACTAGCAGAGGCACTGAGGGCCAGTTCTTTGCTGTTTCCAGGGCAACACCACGGGCCAAATCTAAGTACCTTGCAGGCTGAATCTGGCCCACCGGCCTTAAGTTTGACACCCCTGCACTATTTCATTTAACAAACAAATTCTCTGCAAGATTTCTCCCCAGAAAAATGGTCTACTTGGCACCATTTATGGTCAATGCGTGATTTGGCAAGTAGAGAGAACACAAGCTGTCACTCTCAGCAATCTCTCAGTGATAAGGCAACATGGACCAAAAATAACTAATTGAAGAGAATGCTAGACTGAAGATCTGAGAGGCCCTATTTCACCCTTTTTAGCAAGGCTGGCTGATTTTATGATCCTTAACTGAGGACAGCAGTTTAACAATACATGGTTTCACTGCAAGAGCCAAACATCCCCAGGTGTTTCTCATCAAAGATCATGGACCCAGAAACTCCAGCATTGCTTGCTTCCTTTGAAAGTCTTAAGCACTTTAGAGACCTCTAAAAATTATTACCAAATTGTAATTTTTAATGTGACAGAAAAGGAGAAATACACATTAAATGGATGGAGAATTGAACCATAAATCATAAACTTGATGGAGACAGTTGAACCATCAAACTCAACTTGTTATTATGTGCAGGAATCCAAGTTAAATTAAATCTAAGCTAAAGAGTTATCCCAGGTAGCTGTCTAGCTTCCATCTGAATATATCTAATTTAGGGAGCCCACATACCTAGTAATGGTTCCAATACTGAAGTGTTCTTACTGAAAGGAAGCTTTTTTCTATTATTCCATCAGAATCTATCCTCTTAAACAACATAGAAGATATTTTCTCTTTGTCCTGTGTTATATTTCTTCAGGTATGTGAAGAATGTTGCCATGTACCTTCTCAGTATTTTCTTCTGTAAGGCAAAATATTGTTTGTTTCCCTAATTTCTCTTCAGAGGACAATTTGTGATGCTTTCATCAGCCTGCTGGCATTATCTGAACATGCTCCAATTCAAAACCATTTTCAAGTGCACTGCCCGAAACTGGACACAATACTTGAGGTAGAGTTTGAAACATGTGGAATAAATAATCAGTACAGTTGTCATCCATAAGGAAGAATGTTAGAACATGAACCCAATTCTTCATACATTTACTTTGAAGATAGCAAAGGACAAAGTTTGCATCACAATATTCCTCTCCACTTCTCAATTCAAGGACTACCCTCAGAAAGGAATAAATTGTGGTGAACATCTAAATACCTTTGAAGGGTATTTCAGAAAAGCAAATTTTCTGAGGAAAAAAAATGATTATTTTTTACAAAGGGGAAAGAGAAAAAAGCTTTAAACATAGGTTGATGTTGTATCCTGGAAAGGACAAGCAATTCTGGAGTTAAAGAAGCACTCCATGCAGTAGTGGGATTCAAATTTTTTTATTACCGGTTCTGTGGACATGGCTTGGTGAGTGTGGCTTGGCTTGGCGGGCATGATTTGGTGGGAGTGGAGGAGAAGGAACTGCAAAATCTCCACTCCAAGGGAAGGTTACTGCAAAATCCCCATTTCCTCCCCACCCCACTAACCTGCTTTCTAGCTCCGTTCTCCTGTGCAGAGCAACAAAAGAAGACACAGCCAATCAGCTGGGACTCGGGAGGCAGAGAATAGATGGGGGCGGGGCCAGTTAGAGGTGGTATTTGCCGGTTCTCTGAACTACTCAAAATTTCCACTACCGTATCTCCAGAACTGGTCAGAACCTGCTGAATATCACCTCTGACTCCATGTCACTTTAACTAACTTGGATGCTAGCCTAGTGATGACTGAAGTTCATCTAGAACAGGGGTCTCCAACCTTAGCAAATTTAAGCTTCAACTCCCAGAATTCCCCAGCCAAAACTTCTTTTTTCTCATCTTATAGCTTTTTTTAAAAAAACTTGTCATCTTTCAGGTGTATTGCTCCCCTGCCCCCAACTTCAACCCTGCTGATAAGAATGATGGGGGTAGCAGTTCAAAGCATATGGTGAATAACATACTGGCAAATTCTCATCCACTTTTCACCCTCCACCAAAAACACTTGAATGCTTTCATTCAAAGCTTGTGTTTTTTTTTGTTAACAATCCAAGAGAGCTAAGAAAAATGGATTTAGAACTACATTCCCACTGATTTCAATGGATTCTGTGTTACTATTGGCATTTACAGAGGTTCCTCTGAAATTGACACAACATTTTCCAATGACTAGTAATTCTGAGGCATTTCAGATAATAATTATGCAAGCTTGGGAATAATGAATTAGAGCCAGTAGCATATTAAATTTTCTAAAAAGTAGTTTGCGTAATGTGAATTAGGAACAAGACACCTTCATTTATCTTCGTTCATGAGAAACAACACATTTTGAACTTTATGAGATATTCTTGCAATGCACAGGAAACATTATCCAATAAATTTGTCAAAGGAAAATTTTACCAACTTCAACTTTTTTTGCCAAAGCAATCCTAATTTAACTCATTTGCATAATGGATTTTGTCAAAGGGGCTCATGTAAACACAATCTGGTTCCTAATCTTTTAAGTTATGCTATCTGTTGAACTTTGGAGATGGAATTTAAAACTGGCTTTAACTACCTTCAGGTTACACATTGATGTTCAGCAAAAAAAACTACATAGCCAAAAAGGCATTAAGAGTTGTTAACCTAATCTTACATAGCTTTTTCTCTGGTAATATTAAACTACTAACTAGAGCATACAAAACATTTGCTAGACCAATACTCAAATACAGCTCATCAGTCTGGAACCCACATTACATATCTGATATTAACACAGTTGAGAAAATCCAGAAATATTTTACAAGAAGAGTTCTTCACTCCTCCATATCTTACGCCACCAGACTCAAAATTTTAGACCTTGAAAACCTAGAACTAAGCCGCCTTTGGTCCGATCTAAGTATAGTATATAAAATCATACATTGCAATGTCCTACCTGTCAATGAATACTTCAGCTTCAACCATAACAACACAAGAGCAAACAATAGATACAAACTCAAGGTTAATCGCACCAAACTTGATTGCAGGAAATACGACTTCAACAATAGAGTGGTCAATGTCTGGAATACTCTACCTGACTCTGTGGTTTCTTCCTCAAACCCCAAAAACTTTAACCTTAGACTGTCTACTATTGACCTCACCCCTTTCCTAAGAGGTCAGTAGGGGACGTGCATAAGCGCACCAATGTGCCTATCGTCCCTTTTCTATTGTTTCTTTTATATTTTATTTTTCTTATATGTATCCATGTATTCATAACTATGTTTTACTTATACCTATTATCTTGTAAGCAATTGACAAATAAATAAATAAAATAAATAATAAATAAATATCTCTCAACACCAGTCTGTAGCAAACGTTCTCCGAAATCATGATATGAGAAGCAAGATACGATGCTCATTTGCTTGGTGAAAACATAACAATAAGCTATTATTGTTACTTTTGGTCTTTTGCGAGAATCAGTCCATAATGGCATTTTCAACAAAGTTTTCTTTCAGTCAAGTTTGACTTCTGAGGACATGCCTAGGTCATTTTCTTGGCAACAATACAGAAGGAGTTGGCTTTGCTATGTTGATCATGATTTAACATATCCAGTGAGCCTGAATATAAATACAAGTTGTAAAGGAAAATATTTTAAAGCAATTTTCATTTCTTAAGATAGAAGAACTTTCATCATCAGAAAAGTTATAAGAAAGTTACTCTGGGCATTGTGATGTCTATTAACACCTTCAAAATAAATCTCCAGCACTTTGCTGAACTCAAGATAAAAGTTTTGCAGGTTCAATATGTCGTGCAGAAAGGAAAACAAGTTAAGTTTATAACTTCACAATTATAAGATACATGCACTTCAGCCAGCTGGAGAATTCAGGGAGTTGAAACCCAAGTATGTTAAATTTGCTAGGTTTGAAAAACACTGTGTTAAGTTACTCACCATAAAACCTAAGGGTTTCGAATTAGGGAGAAAATCAATAAAGGTAAAGGTTCCCCTCACACATACGTGCTAGTCATTTCTGGCTCTAGGGGGCAGTGCTCATCTCTATTACAAAGCTGAAGAGCCAGCGCAGTCTGAAGACATCTCTGTGGTCATGTGGCTGGTATGACTAAATGCCGAAGGCGCACGGAGCGCTGTTACCTTCCCACCAAAGTGGTCCTTATTTTTCTACTTGCATTTTTTACATGCTTTCAAAGTGCTAGGTTGGCAGAAGCTGGAACAAGTAACGGGAGCTCACTCCATTATGCAGCGTTGCGGATTCGAACTGCGAACTGTCGACCTTTCTGATCGAAAAGATCGGTGTCTTAGCCACTGAGCCACCGCATCAATCAATAAATCAATAAATAGACTCTAATTCATTCCAAGGCCTGGGAGAACAAGTAGGGTTTTAGTCATTTCCTAAATATTATAACAGTGAGAACTACCCAGATCTTGTGAGGAATATTGTTCTGGGGGTAGATACTGCATCAGAATTAAGGCCCTATAAGTTGACACTGTTTATTCAGTGTCAGGACCTGGAGTGCACCTGCTCTGCCTGATCATACCAGATGGGCAGAGTTTGTGAGAGACAATTAGATTCATATATCAGGCTATGGAAAAATGAATCAACGGCTGGAAATTAGCCATTCCCCCACCCCCGGCCTTGGAAGCTTCATGTGCTTTCAGTATTGTGGGTGGAAGCTTACAATGGAGCATTTGATTGCCCTTCTGAGGGTGAACTTCATAACACTCTGGTTCTTTTGAAACTCTACTAAATGCTCCTCCATTGGGACAGTCTCTGTACTCAGCATTTGAAGACGTCACAGCCCTGTCTTTGAATTGGAGTTCCTTGAGACTTCGTTGATTTAATCACAGTGGGCAATGATAAAAAACTAATTCCAGCAAACTTGCTCAGAAATGGGAGAATTGCTAGGTGGCCACAGTGTAGTGTTTAACTGCTGCCGGTTGCTGCAAAGAAGTTCCAGCAGCCATTCTTTACATGGTTTTTTATAGTGTTGTTTTAAGTTGTGGTATCCAGCTCTAATTGGTGTGATAGGATGCCATAATAGTCACTGCTGTTTGAAGAAAAGTTATGGTGAGGGACATAATTCACAATATGTTTTATTGAGTATATCTGTATGACTCTATCAAACTCACAATAAATTGTATTCTGTCAGTGTGGCCTTAAATTATAACTTGTTCAGTGATGCAAGAACTCGTGAAAGTAAGATAAAATTAATCTAAAGTCAGAATGATTCATATTTACCTGTAAACATAAAGAAATAACGTGTCATACGAAACTTATTTGTTCCATTCAGACAGGAAATAAATATCAGCTTATCACAATAACATGTGAGAGGATTTGACCCGCTGTTAGGAAACTCATTAACCTTGAGGAAATAAAGCCATGGAGTGAGGGAGGGGGAGTTGGGTGGGTACCCTCTTTGTTCTTGGCAATTCAAGGGGAGCCATTGTCTGTTTAAATAGGAAAGCTGCTTTGGTGTTTAAAGGGATCATTGATGTAAAAAAAAATGAGTTCATTCAGGGTGTTCCGTCTCAATCATCAGAATGTTTTGAATTCCAAACTGTTTCCCAGAGAATCCATTCTTTAGATATGTTGTTTTAGATGTGACTACGTGAAACAGATATACATTAAATCAAATTGAACTGTGCCCCCTGTCCATTTGGTACACACAACATGCATAGAAAACCTGATGTGGCCTTTAAGATACTGTTTCTCAACTTATGAACTTTTCAGATGACAGACTCCAACTCCCAGAATCTCAGCCAGCAATTTATTTATTTATTTTATTTATTTTGTCAAACAATTATTAGATAGCAGGTATATGTATAAACATGGTTATAAATACATGAAATGGATACGAATAAGAAAAAAGAAAGAAACAATAGGACAGGAATGGTAGGCACATTTTGGTGCGCTTATGTACTCCACCTACAGACCTCTTAGGAAAGGGGTGAGGTCAATAGTGGACAGTCTAAGGTTAAACTTTTTGAGGTTTGGGGAAGAAACCACAGAGTCAGGTAGAATATTCCAGACATTGACTACTCTGTTGCTGAAGTCGTATTTCCTGCAATCAAGTTTGGTGCGGTTAACCTTGAGTTTGTATCTATTGTGTGCTCTTGTATTGTTTTGGTTGAAGCTGAAGTATTCATTGATAGGTAGGACATTGCAATATATAATTTTATGTACTATACATAGATCGAACCGAAGGCGGTGTAGTTCTAGGTTGTCTAGGTCTAAAATTTCAAGTCTGGTGGCAGAAGATATTCTGCTACGAGTAGAGGAGTGGAGGACTCTTCTCATAAAATATTTCTGGACTTTCTCAATTGTATTAATATCAGATGTGTAATGCGGGTTCCAGACTGATGAGCAATATTCAAGTATTGGTCTAGCAAATGTTTTATATGTTCTAGTTAGTAGAGTGATATTACCGGAGAAAAAGCTCCGCAGAATTAGGTTAACAACTCTTAATGCCTTTTTGGCTATGTAGTTACAGTGGGTTCTAGCGCTTAGATCATTTGAGATGAGTGTTCCAAGGTCCTTGACAAAGTTTGTGTCATCAACAAGGCCTTGACTATTCAGCTTGTATTTGATTTTTTGATTTTTTCCCCCAATATGCAAGACAGAGCATTTACTTGTTGAGATCTGAAGTTGCCATTTGTTTAACCATTCTGACACATAGTTGAGGTCTTTTTGAAGGGTAGCAGCATTGTCAGTGGTGTTGAATAGCTTTACATCATCAGAATATGAAGAGAGTTGGTCCTAAAACACTGCTTTAGGGGACACCACTGTTGACAGGTACAGGATTTGATAGGATGCTCCCAATTTTGATCATTTGTTGCCTGTTTGACAGGAATGCTTCTATCCAGTTATGCAGGTATCCAGAGATACCATAAGACCTTAGTTTTAGGAGTAGTTTGTCGTGTACCATTGAATCAAAGGCTTTACAGAAGACTATGTAAATTGTGTCATTTGCTTTGCCCTAATCAAGTTGTGTAGTCCATATGTTTTTACAGTGCAAGAGTTGCAGATTACAGGACAGTTTCCTTCTGAAGTCAAACTGTTTGTTAGAGAGTAGGTTGTTTGTCTCTAAGCGGAGGATAATGGATTGGCTAATGATTGATTCCATTACTTTACAAGTGATGCAGCATAAAAAGATTGGTCTGTAATTTTCAACTAGGCTGGGGTGTCCCTTTTTGAATGGGAATGGCTGTGGCTAGTGATCATAGATTTGTCAAGGAGCTAGTCCTGAAAGATTTTTCAAAGATTATGCTTAGAGGTTCAGCTATGGCAGTGGATAGCTTTTTAAAGAAGTAGGCACAAACTCCATCCAGTCCAATAGATGAAGATGGTTTTAGATTGTAGTGCTTTTTCAACATTGTCTTCTGTAAAATTGATACGTATTAGATCATTGTAGTTGTCTGTGGTTCGACTAGGAAATATTAGGCATGATCCATTGCTGTTTACAAATACTGAGCCAAAGAATGTGTTAAAGAGGTTGGCTTTAATGGTGCAGTCTTTACCATTTGGTTCTTTTAGAGGTGGGATAGACCTTGAGTCTTTTAGTTTGTTGTTTACAAAATTGAAGAAAGCGCGGGTGGAATTGGTGCATAGAAGGTTTTCCTCTTGTTTAGTGTGGTAATTGGTACATTCAGTCTTTATCTGGTGGCATAAATTTTTGTATCGGCTTTTAAAGTTTGCAACGTGACCAGATTTGTTTTTCCACCAAAGGGATTTCTTTTTGGGTTGGAGCTTCCTTATTGTTATGGGCAATTTGTTTTTTCTGGTTTGGGGAGTTGTTATTGGTACATATAGTTTGATGACTCTTTTGATTTCAAGTAAAAAATATGTTATAACAGTCTTCAACAGTATTGCATCCAGCAAATAGAATTTGCCAATCAAGAGATGAGAGATCATTGTCTATAAGATCATAGTTGCCTTTTTTGAAATTATAATTGGGGATTCTGATGTTATGGTGATTTTTGTGAGAACATACATTGAGACAAAAGTCAATCATGCTGTGGTCACTGTTAGAAAAGGGTTCATTTATTTGTATTCCGTAAATTGAATTCAAACTATTGCAGAAGATGAGATCGAGGCAGTTGTTAAGTCTAGTATTGTTGGTTACTAGTTGTTCCAGTCCTAGTGTGGTAACGGCATTGTACAGGGTTGTATGAATGGATTCAAATGCAATTCTGGGAGTTCAAGAGATTGAGAAACACTGTCTTAAGCTTATGAAATTACACCCATGTATGCTAACTATCATTTGTTGAATAAAAAACAATTGCCAAGTTACATATTAAGATGTAAGTCAAACAAACCAGATTATGGTTTGACCAGATATGCAAATGTTATGGCCTGTTCAACAACCAGTTTCCCCTCACTGAAGGATTCTGCTTCACCTTGTGACTATTTAATTTTTGAGGAACTAATACATTAATTGAGCAACCTTATTAATCTTATTTATTTATAATTTTACTCTCATAAAGCTGCCCAACCCAGCATGGACTCTGGATGGTATATAAATTAAAATTTTACAATTCCTAAAAATGAACAAAAGTAAACACAATGATAAATCTAATTACAACAAGGAAACTAGTCTACTTTAGCCAAAACAAACATCACCTATCAGATGGGTACACCCTGACCTATCCCAGAGCTTGGGCAAAGGCCAAGTTTTTCAGGACCATCTGGCAGAGACAAAATGATCTGAACCTCTGAGGATAAATTATTGCAGAAAACAGATGCCTTGATAGAAAAGGTACATTCTTGGGTCCAATTAGATGAATTTGGGTGACAGAGAGGACCCTAAGTATGCCTGCTATGTCAACTCTTGTCCAATGGGCACAAATTATGGAAGAGAGGCAATCCTCATAGAGCCAGCCCTTTTGCTGTGATGGGCTTTATATATGAGAACCTTGAACTATATCCAGAAATGCAGTGGTGATTGATGCAATATTCAATATGGAAATGGAAGTGTGCCTATAACTGCTCGTGCTGTTGCTTTCAGGATTAGTTGTAATTTTCAAGTACCGTATTTATTCGAGTATAACGCGCAAAATTTTCTACCAAAAAAAGAAATCAAAGTTTGAGTGCGCGTTATAAACGAGGGCTGGGGTGGGGTGGCAGTGGCGGCCGGTCCAATGAGGGCGCAGGCGAATTGTGAGTTCGCACTGCGCCTTTTCCGGGCTGCAGCCGCGCACTGTACACGAGGGCGAAGAAAAAAAAAACGTCTTCTCGTCGCGTACAGTGGGCAGCCCGAACTTTTATTTCAGTATTGTGTTTATACCAGTTTACGTTGTCAATAAATGATTTTTATCATGGCCGCACGTGTTCAACAATGTTTTTTTGTCAATTACAATGCTTGGTGTGAAACAAAATTTTATACCGATTTTTAATCGAAAATTAGGGGTGCGCGTTATACATGTGTGCGCGTTATACTCGAATAAATACGGTAATCTTCAAAGAAAGCCCTGGGTAGAATCCTATAATTCACACCCAATGTAATTCAAGGCATGAGTTACTATGATAAGTGATTTTTGGTCCAAGAATGGGTACAATGATGAAAACTGGATGAAGGCCTTCCTAGTCATACTGTAGATAATGTTTGCTCTTGGAGCAGGAGATGTGATATCCCGAAAGGACATACCAATGCTAAATAGGGTTATACAACTCCATTCAGAACCAAAGATGGAACTCCACAAAAACTATACACCTGTCCTGTAGACAAGACTTGTCAAGACTGAGTTTCAACTTGCTCTTCCCCACTATCACCATCACCAATACAGATGCAACAGCCTTCAAGCAGCAGGACATGGCCTCCACATTATCACTTGATCACTATGAATTGAGATATGCAGCTGATGATACTTGACCTCACATAAATAGACACCTTCATTAGGAAGTTTCATGTAGATATTAAATGGGAAAAACAAAATTGTTGATTCCAGAGGCATCAGTCTGGACCTCTTGTCATCTATCAACACTGACTTGAACCAGCCATGGACAAAGAAGGAGAACCACTACATGCCTTGTCTTTCACCCTGCAAACTATACCAAGCTCAGTGCTATTAAAAGCTGCTGAGAGATCAAAAATCAGCACTAGTGTATTACCTCTCCCTGGCTTTCCAAAGGTCATCAATAAGTATAATCAAATCCATTTCCATATATGCCCTTTTCTGAAACTCAGTTGAAACCGCTCCAGGTAATCCATCTCCTCCTGGGTCCTCTGGAGCTACAGTCCAATCAAGAAGCCAAAAATTAACCAGGGAATGATCCTGACCAGGATGAAGACTGATGAAAATCTCTTTCACCTTACAATCATGATGCAACTGTCCTGAGATAAAAACTAGATTAAGCATCCGTCTACCTCTGTGGGTTGGGCCCTTAAGTGCATTAAACCCACACACCAAATAAGTTCACCAAACTTTTTTTGGGGGAGGCAATGAAACTGCTTGGTGGTTTCAGAAACTGGTGAGTTTTGAAAGATCTCACTTTCTGACAAAAGCATTTTATAAGTCACAACACTATTCCTCAGCTGGATGCTGCTCTTGAGAAAAGGAAAGAAAAACAAAGGCAGAAGATTTGAACTGATGACCTTTCTTAATATGCCATGTGCCCCTGAAATTAGAACACCACCATCCAGCAACGAGCCAAATCACAGCAGGACTGAATTGGCAAATGGTATAGCAAATGCTATGCTGCTAAAGTTTTCTGCCAGTTGATGGATAGAACAATAACACTTTAGAACTGTAAGGAAAGGATGAAATCCAGCAAGAATCCTGGTGAGAGACAATGATGCATTTTGTTTGGTATTGTCTTAATGTGCTTTATGGAATCAGCTGTCATAGTCCATAAGTCTTATTTTCTGATTTAGCATGGATGTCAGAATTCTTGCTATGGTGAATTGTAAATAAGTTAAAGATCAAGATACATGTTCTTAAAGAATATTCATATGTATTGTACTGCCTAGCATATGCAGAGGTGGTATTCAGCAGGTTTTGACCAGTTCTGGAGAACCGGTAGCAGAAATTTTGAATAGTTTGGAGAACCAGCAAATACCACCTCTGACTGGCCCCGCCCCCACCTATTCTCTGCCTCCCGAGTCCCAGCTGATTGACTGGGTCTTCTTTTATTGCCCTGCACAGGAGAACGGAGCTGGAAAGCAGGTCAGTGGGATGGGGAGGGAATGGGGATTTTGCAGTATCCTTCCCCTGCCACGCCCACCAAGCCACACCCACCAAACCACACTACGCCAACCAAGCCACGCCCACAGAACCGGTAGTAAATCCCACCACTGATATGAAGAGATACTGTATGTATGGGTAGAGATTAGTATATAAATGTGATTACTATATAACATTTTCAAATATATTTTGAAAGATATATACAGATATTCCTCAACTTACAACCCTTTATTTAATGACCATTTGGAGTTACAATGGCACTGAAAAAAGGGACATGACTGTTTTTCACATGACTTGTTGCTGCATTCTGTGGTCATGTGATCAAAATTCAGATACTTGGCATGTATTAATGCCAAATCCCGGGGTCATATGATCACCTTTTATAACCTTCCAACAAGCAACATCAAAGAAAAGGCCAATTCGGTTAACAATCATGTTACTAACTTCACAATTTCAGTGATTCACTTAACAATTGTGGCAAGAAAGGGGGCAAAACTCTTAATTGTTTTGCTTAGCAACAAAAATGTTGGACTCATTTGTGGCAGTAAATCACTACCTATTCCTTCATTTAATTACATGTGAAGTGTAGATGTTAGGGTCAAAAGGTCAGTATTTATTCAGGCTATCACTCACAGATTTCTATCCATTTATTCTCCACAGGACATGTGTAACAGGAAGGAAGATGAAGGTGGAGTAGAACAGATATGATGACAGGCTGCGGAAGTGTGGAACATCTGTGGCCATATTAAAATATTAATAATTATCACACTGAGCATAGAATATTCTCTAAGAGGGAATGGCAGGTGCTAGACTTAAAACATAATTTGAAAAGCATTTTTGGAACATATTTCAGAATATTGTGCAAGAATCAAATCTGCTCGAGAAATATTGTGAAATTGTGGAATATATTAGCCTACATTAGCAATTCTTAAAGTAGACAGAATTCAGGATTTAAAAACTGAGTTACCAAACGTAAAATCCAAAGGTCTTTAGGTTTTCAGCCCTTTATGCCTTTACAACCAATTACATAAGAGCCTAAATAAAATTGACATAGAATGTTGTTATATGACTAATAGTGTCTGTAGGCTTTTTCTGATTCTATTAGAATGGCAAAAGCAGAATTTCTTGGCTTCATACATAATGCTTTTGCCTGAATTTTATTTAGCACACAGTGTAATGCAAATGTATTATGCAAATTCTGGTGTATTATTTATTTTAGTTGTTTCTTTCAATATGGCTGTTTGGTTAGATCATCATTAAATAAACTATAGCTTTGTGAGATTTATGAACTGGCCATTGACCAGAAAAACATACCTGTTTCTGAGAACAGATGCTTAGAAAGAGGCTGTTGACATCTAAGCATGAAAAAATATTTACTTAAATTACAAGTTATATAATTATTTTCCCATTATTCCAAGAGCCATTGCTGAATGAAGATATTCAATTATCTTTTTTTTTTTTCATTTTAGAAGATCTCAGGCAAGTGATGTGGCTTTAAACAGCTGTAACCAACCGGCAAACACAATGGTGTGGCCATTGCTTTTTCCCAGATACTATTGTAGGAAGTTAGCACCCACCTCTCTCCTAGAAAAATGAAATATCCTAGTAAATATTAAAATATTTCCCATAAAAGGGAAGTAGAAACTCAGAGAGGCAGAAAGGGCACCTTTGTTAATGGGCGGGCTATTAAGGCCTGGGCCAGAGTATTCTATGTAACAAAAGCCTCTACCCATCTCACCACCTGGCCTGGGAAGGTTGTATCAGCCAGCACTCAGGTGACGTCATGTGGTCCAGACAAAGCCTACAAAGTTAGCTAAGACCCCAGCCCCTGGGAGTATGACAACCAATGAGATACATTTCTTACACAGGAACAGGAAACACTAAGGTGGGACCCAACAGGAGGCATATAACTAAAGGTCTCTCAGCATCTTGCCTCTCCTTTTCCTTCACCCAACATCTTGAAGCATGTGATCGTCCTTTTCACTTTGGATCTCCAAGCCATGTGGTCCTGTCCATCATTAAAGCATCTTTCCAAACAGCCTCCATGTTTCCAGTGTCCTTTTCCCCACTTGGAACTGAACCCAGAAGGATATTTCTTTCAACACTTTAAAGCAGAGGTGTCAAACACACGTCTTCACAATGGCGTCACATCATGTATTGTGACTTTACCCCCCTTTCCTAAACCAGATGTGGATGGGGCCAGCGTGTGATGCTTCCGGCCCATGGACCGCGAGTTTGACAGCGCAGCTTTAAAGGAAATAATATGGCTATCAGTGGCGGCTGGCTTTAACCAAGGTGGGAGTTTGTTACCAGCAATAATTAAACAAATGCAGTCTCCACTGATCCTCTGCTATCTCTCTCTTCTTTGCCACTGATTACAGATCTTTTCCCTACCAATTTCAGAATACAGCTGTGTAACAATAGTTCAGACTGCATCCCCCCTCCCCCACAACCACAACCCTAGATCTTCTACTTTCCTAACTTAGTTCAGGTTTCAGCATCAGTTCCTAGGTAAACCATCATTCAATATGTCCTGTCTGCCATAACCATCCCCTGGCTGACATCCCTCCTTCTGGCTTATGTGAAGGAGTGAGTGACATTGTCTCGGTCACCATATGCTGTTTGTGTGCTAACACTGTCTCCTCTACTCTGTTTACTATGTGGTGCCTGTAACCTTAGTATAACATTGAACAGGATCACAGGATAACAGAGAATGAACTTTTCATCTGACTCCCAATTTATCAACTTAAATAATTCAGAAAATGAACTATACTGGATGCTCATATTTCTGAGGCACTGTTGTGTCAGAAGTTATTTTTCCCCTATCTAAACGAAACTGCTGCTTGGTTGCCATGATTTAATGAAAGCAACAGATTGTTTCCTGTGTGATCAAATGCGGTGCATCAACTCTTAGTATCTCAACCAAAAGAGAAACAGGTGGAGTTGAACAATCACAATCATTTTTTTTCATAATTCATAACTCTAAGCCAGGAATTATAAAAGGCAGATGCTGCATTTGAATAACATGCTCCAAAATGTTGTGACCTGTTAAAATTAGAATTAGAATTCTTTTATTGGACAAATGTGATTGGACAAACAAGGAATTTATCTTGTTGTAAATGCTCTCAGTGTACATAAAAGAAAAGATACATTTGTCAAGAATCAGGAATCAAAAGGTACAACACTTAATAATAGTCATAGGGTACAATAAGCAATCAAATCATACTAGGAAACAGTCAATATAAATCATAAGGGTACAAGTGACAAAATTAGTCATACAGTCACAAGTGGGAGGGGATGGGCGATAAGGAGTGATGAGAAGATTAATAGTGATAGTAGTGCAGACTTTGTAAATAGTTGGACGATGTTGTGGGAATTATTTGTTTATCAGAGTGATGGCGTTCGGGGAAAAACTGTTCTTGTGTCTAGTTGTTCTGTGCAGTGCTCTATAGCGTCATTTTGAGGGAAGGAGTTGGAACAGTTTATGTCCAGGATGTGAGGGGTCTGTAAATATTTTCACAGTCCTCTTTTTGACTCATGCAGTATTCAGGTCCTCAGTGGAAGGGAGGTTGGTAGTAATTGTTTTTTCTGCAGTCCTAATTATCCTCTGAAGTCTGTGTCTGTCCTGTTGGGTTGCAGAATCAAACCAGACAGTTATAGTGGTGCAGATGATAGACTCAATAATTCCTCTGTAGAACTGTATCAGCAGTTTGAAATCATAATTTTATTAAAAAAAATTGAAATATTTAAAAGATAAGCATGAGAAAAAAAATTACAAAAAAAGGAAAGAGAAAATACCATAAATGAAGAAAAGAAAAATATTTTAAAAAGTTGCTTCGTAAGACAATTCTTCCTTAAGAAGACTCAGATGCCTATACTATAATGCTTGAAATTTGAAGAACAAACAGAGTGAATTTGATTAAAGCCAGCATAGGTTTTCAAAACCAGAACATGTCAGACAAACCTTGTTGCTTTCTTTGACAAAATAGCTAAAATAGTGGATAAGGGAAATGCTGTGGACATATTTTTCTTAGACTTCATTAAGGCATTTAAATAGTAGATCACAGCCTACTTCTTAGTAATATAGAACAATGTGGGATAGACAGTACAACCACCAAATTGATTCACAATTGGCTGACCAACCACACTTAACAAATAATCCTCAATGGAATTACCTGTAATTGGAGGGAAATATGTAATGGGGTACCTCCAAGTTTTGTTTTAGGCCCAGTACTCTTTAACATCTTTATAAACAAATTATATGAGAGGATAAAGAGTGGAACATTACATTTTCAGATGACACCAAGATGGTGTCAAGATGGGATCAGGGATCTTGATGGTGTCAAGATGGGATCAGGGATCAGTGTTCAAATCTCTCAAGATCCTTCTCAATCTTGAGTCTATCATTTAAAGCAGGGGTGTCAAACTTGATTTCATTGAGGGCCGCATCAGGGTTGTGTTTGTTCTTGGGGGCCAGATGGGCATGATCAGGGTGGGCATAGTCAGTTCGACATCCCTTGTGTTGGGGGTGCCTGTGGTGGCCCGAGTTCTCTGCCAGCAAAAACAGAGCTCAGGAGGCTGCGATGGCCTCCTGCAACCCTCTACCAGTGAAAAAGCGGCCTCTATTTTTGCTGGCAGAGGCCCCGCAGGCTGGTCCTTTGCTGTTTTCAGAGCAGCCCTACGGGCCAGATTTAACCCCCTCGCGGGCTGAATTTGGCCTGCAGGCCTTGAGTTTGATTTAAAGCATTAGCTATTCTCCCCAATGCTTTAAATGATAGACTCAAGATTGAGAAGGACCTTGAGAGACTTGAACACTGATCCCTATCCAACAAAGTGTAATTCAATAGTGAGAAGTAAGGTCCTACACTTAGGCAAGAAAAACCAAATGCACAGGTAAATAATAGGTAGTACTGGCAATTATGAGCGAGATATAGGTCTCCTGGTAAACCATCACTTACCAATGAGCAGCAGGGTACTGCAGCTATCAAACAAGCTAACACAGTCATACATTATATCAACAGAGAGATAGTTTCAAAACCACGTGAAGTGATCTAGTACATTATCTTGCACTACACTGTGAGACCACACTTGGAATAGTGTATCCAGTTATGGTCACCACGATGCAAAAAAGATGTTGAGTCCTTAGAAATAATGCAGAGAAGAGCAGCAAAGGTGATAAGGGTCCGGGATGAATGATTGAAGGAATTAGACAGCAGTCTTCCAGTACTTGAGGAGCTATCACAGAGAAGAGGGAATCAATACCTGAGGGCAGGACAAGAAGTAGCAGGTGAAAGATTATTAAAGAGAGATTCAACCTAGAATTAAGGAGACATTTCCTTACAGTAAGAAAAATTAATCAGTAGAACAGCTTGCCTCTAAAAGTTTTGGGTGCTCCATCACAGGAGGTTTTCAAGAAGAGACTGAATAGCTATTTGTCCAGAATGGTATAGGATCTCCTGCCATTGGCATATGGTAGACTAGAAGACCTCCAAGCAAAAGTGGTATTCAGCAGGTTCGGGCCAGTTCTGGAGAAGCGGTAGCGGAAATTTTGAGTAGTTCAGAGAACCAGCAAATCCCACCTCTGACTGGAGAGTTTACAATATCCTTTCTCTGCCACGCCCACCAAGCCATGCCCACAGGCTTTTTTACCGGTAGTAAAAAAATTGAATCCCACCACGGCCTCCAAGGTCACTTCAGAAATCATTGAGTCATTTTTATTTGTTTTCATCAAAAAGTCCATAAAGGGTTTCCAGTATTTTAGAGATGGCTTCACTGGTTGAGTGAACTATATTGGGGAGGGGTGGGGAGAGAAAGTACATGTAAAACACAGGAATAGAGCAAACAATTTTGAAATTACTTGGAGAGAGGAATTAAAAATAAAATAAATACAAGACTCTAAAGCTACAATAATTATGGAACATGAATGCATTACATAGTTGAAAGACCAACTGAATGTGCCTTTCACCTCAGGATATGAATATACAAAACTGCAAAGCCAGGTGTGATACTTTGAAGGCTCCAGGGGGAATACCTAGGCAGAAGCAGGTGTGCAGATGAAAGACTTTGTTTTCCTACTCAAGGGCAGAAAGAGAATCGAGCAGTGAACAGGAAAATGTTTAGAGTTAAATTTAGGATCAATAATCTGACTAAAGAATTAACATTATCTAAGAAGATTGGAAACTATAGTTGTTTATACAGATTTTTTTTTTAAAAAATAATGCTGTAACTTTAGAATATTTAATTATTATATTTAGAACCAGCCTAGTGTTGTAGCTATGGTATTAGGCTATAAACTGGGAGATTCTGAGTTCTCATCTCATAGAGTTATTGTTGATAATAGGAGGAAGAAGGAGTATTAGATATGTTTGCTTGGCTATTTATAAAAATAATAAAGGCAGGATATACATAATCTTTTTTTAAAAAAAAGCCTTCCATTTATTCTTTTCTAAATTATGTGTTCCAAGATTTTTTTGTTTTTTTAAAATACTTTTATCAAAAGTTTTTTTTCTTAAATACAAATAGAAATAAAGACAACGGAGAAAGGAAAAAGAAAAGGGATACAGGAGATAGATTGAGGCTAAGGGGGAAATTTAAAAAAACAAACATTTCTGACTTTCTTTGGTGCAGTCAGTTACATAATAGTTATAGTATCAGCTTTTTAATAATATCAAATAATGACTACTAGCCATTTCTATATTAGTATGCCGATTAAGTGTCAAAACCCAAAGTCAAAATTTCATATTTTTCTCTTTCATGCAGAAAGCTCAGAAGTAGCTTCCAAAAAAATTACAAAATTATTTACATTTTTGTCCCCAATTAGTGCAGTCAATCTCACCATTACAATCAATTTCATCATCTTTTCAACCCATCCTCCATTGTGGGAGTTAATGCATCTTTCCATTTCTGGGGATATAGAATTCTTGCAGCTCTCAACATGTAAAGCAACTTACAAATCCCCCCCCCCCCGCCCCATTTTTTTATCTAATAGTCCTAGAAGTAAATTCTGGTTTGCAATGTAAAACCATTTTTAAAATTTTCTGAATTAAACCATGGATTTGTATCCAACACTTCTTTGCCTTTTTATGTAGCTACCACGTGATAGAAAGTACCTTCCTTACCTTTACATTTCCAGAAAACATTTGACACACATTTCTACATCTTTCACAGTTTATTTGGCATTAAATATCACCAGTACATCATTTTGTAGAAATTCTCTTTCAGATTATAATTCAACAATAATTTTAGTCCTTTAATTCACATGTTTTCCCATCCCCTAACATGATATTATAATCAAAATTTCTGTCCCGCTGAATCATACAATGTTTAACATATCCACTTTTTAGGTTTAATTGTTACATCATTTATAAGCCACAACTATCAGATGTTCATTTCCAATTCATTTTAGCAGCTTCAAAACTATAGTTTTTTTGTTCAAAGTAAAAAAAAAATCAACTATAGATAGATAAACCAGTGACATGTATGACCTTCTAGCCTCAAATCATTTTTGTTTAAATCTGAGAATGGGTTTACCTTGAATAAAGGATATTATTTCACTATAAACCCACCAATTATAGCTGTGTCATTCATTTCCTTTCTAAATAGGGGTGACAAGCAAAGAGGTTTTTGGGGTGGGGAACCCTTTTATTCCAAACTCTATAATTTATTTTATTATTTATATTTCTGAATTGCAGATAAAAGTCTTTTAGATTTTTAAAAGCTGTATACAATCTAATAGTTTTTGTATATTCTTTTGAAATATATTTCAGCCTTCCAATTTAAGCGAGGTCAAGAGAAAAAGATTCCTCCTGCTTTGTTATAAGACATAATAGAAACTTGAAAGTCTGTTTCTGTCTGTCATCTTTTATGCTACCAAAATTAAGGTGATTTTTTTTCCCCTCTTGTTTGCTTTCCTATAAACTAGGGGATCGCAGCATAGCCTGATGCTCTTTTCAAATGGCACTTAGTTCAGGGGTGTCAAACTTACGTTATCACAGCATCATCATATGACTTTCCCCCCCCGTTCACTAAACCGGGCATGGGCGTGGCCAGCACGTGACGTATCCAGCCTACAGGCCGCGAGTTTGACTCCCTGCTTATGTTCTTTCCAGAATATCAATAGACCTTAAAAGAGAAAAACAAGGTTATGGGCTTTTGCCAAAAGTCCAAAACTCTATTTATGGAGCACTAATAGCCATAAAATAGAACAATAAAATAAAATAGAATAAAATAGAACAAGTGACTAGCTTTAAGTACTCAGGAGTAGTCATGCTTTCCACTGGCTCAAGGGAGGCTACTGTGAATATCTTCCTACTACCAGGTAAAATATCTGCCAAAGGTATCCTTAGGTTTTTCTGATCCAAGATATTATGTTTCAGCCGCACTTAAACTATTTCAGGCTAAGCCACTAGGGCAGTTTCTTTATGGGACTTCAGCTGCCCCCACAACTCTGCTTCATTTTTCACTTTCCTGAAGAGGGTATAATCCAAATTCATAAGGGCAGTTTTCCAGATACTCGCTGTGTCTCAAACGCATATGACTGTATGACAGAAGACAAGTATCATAAAAGTTGACTCAAGAGTGTGGGCTGGGATGGGATTCAAAATTTTTAACAACCAGTTCTGTTGGTGTGGCTTAGGTGGTGGGCGTACATGGCTTGGTGGTCATGTGACTGGGTGGACACGGCTTGGTGGTTGTGTTATTGGCTGGGTATGGCCAACTCAATATCAATCACATCGACGCACACATCTCCTCGCCTGGCCTCTCATGACTGTGGGGATGCTGCAACAGTCGTAAGTGTGAAAAATGGTCATAAGTCACTTTTTTCAGTGCCATTGTAACTTTGAATGATCACTCCACAAAAGCAAAGTATTAGCAAAGGAGGGGAAAAAACTCCAGAGAAGTTCCAGAGACAGGAAGTCCTGCCAAGAATGTAATA
Organism: Bungarus multicinctus; assembly: GCA_023653725.1. NCBI lineage: Eukaryota > Metazoa > Chordata > Lepidosauria > Squamata > Elapidae > Bungarus > Bungarus multicinctus. The sequence goes on from CM042840.1 coordinate 21,250,994, forward strand.
AGGGTTAACGGAGAGGCAGTCTCTGTAAGCAACACCAGAATGTTTCCTTCCTGCCTTCCTTACAGGATTAGGCCAGTAATTTCTTCTAACAACCCATTCTCCAAACTGCTTAGAATGTTAACAACCAGTTCTAGCGAATAGGTCAAACTGGTAGAATCCCACCCCTGAGTGTGGGTGACTTCTATGAACCTTTGGTTGAAGCTTAACTTCTATCCTCAAAGCTTAGCACCATTAATTCTTCAGGGCAATTTTCAATCCACATGGATCAAGCTGTTACATCTAATATTTTAAATCTAGGCTATCCTCAATCCTCAATTCTTAATATGGAATATGATCAGATGACACTAACCCTGAAACAAAGAATAAAAGATATAGAAATGTAAGTAAATATGTAGGAAGACTACACCTGTTCTATCATCAATATCTGACAGATACATTGTCATTGCTCCAAGTACCTTACACAGCTAGAAACATCCAGCTATTGGAAATCTTTCTCTCTTGCCCAATGCCATGCTCTCCCTTGCCCATCCATTATTGGATGGTATGTAATTATAAATAGATGCCATTGGCTGAAAGGTTTTGCCAGAGTCATGGTGGCGCAGTGGTTAGAATGCAGTATTGCAGGCTATTTCTGCTGGCTGCCAGCTGCCGGCATTTCAGCAATTCGATTCTCACCAGTTCAAGGTTGGCTCAGCCTTCTATCCTTCCAAGATTGGTAAAACGAGGACCCAGATTGTTGGGGGAAATATGCTGACTCTGTAAACTGCTTAGAGAGGTCAGTGAAGCAGTATATAAGTCTAAGTGTTATTGCTATGATTCTACTCTTTGTGCTCTTTTTATGGAGGCATCCGAACCAGATTCATACTACTTCTGTTTAATACAGATCTTAATTTTTCTGATCACCCAGATGCTGTTCATAGATGAAGTACCCCTTGCTGCAGAACATGTATTTATCCAACACTGATGGGTCAATATCCCACAAGGCATTTTTCATAACTATAATTTATTTTAATTTTAGATACCGTATTACTTTATGATAGTAATAGTAACAGTTTTAGATAGTATTACTTTGTTATAATTTGTATATCATACTTAATAAAATTTTAATGCTTATATTTTCATTAATATAGGCTACATCTTGAACTTCACTTATCGATGTTAGTTAGGTTATTTTACAAACATATGTTAACTTTGTCCTAAACTTTATTTTACTCATCAGCTATATTTGTGTATCGCTGCATTTCATTCAGCTGAATTACTCTTCCGTGCTGCAAGCTCTGGATTACAATATGTCAGAGCTCCTTCAAGTCCCTCCTTAATGGTTCTTTTATACCAAGGTCATCTCTAAATTCCTTAACAAGCATCGAGTGTTGATGATCGTGACAGGATCATTCTTGATTTAAAAGAGAGAATGCACTCCTTCTTATGATGAGCATAACTTTATCAATTAATGTTATCATTGCATTGCATGGAGCCAATGCTTCATGAAAGCACAGTAGTGACTCTGAAGAATTTTAGGTTTACCTATATGGTTAGTCCTGGAATATATTTATTTATAATTTAAATGGATAAGACTGTCCAATTTATAGCAATTCTGGATGTGTCTTAACTAGGGCTCCAAAAATGCAGAGATACTGCTGGTATTTAGCATTCTTGTGATTGCAAACTGCACAACAACAAATAGGTGTGCACTTATTTAATGGAAGTTTTTCCAGGCAAAGCAAGAATATAGGGTAAACGCCAATTGGAATCAGGCTTATCCTGATATGCTAGTTTATAAAAGCAATTACTGAACACACACCCTGAAAACAAAAACCAGTGAGTCAATAATCTTATTTTATTAATTTCATTCTGACAGTGATTGGATCCCAATCTACTCTATGATTTTTTTCAGAAGAATTTTTCCTATTTTAATAACTTCTCCCTGTACAGGAATCACTGACATTCCATAAATTCTAAGGCAAACACATTACCCTTTTGCAAGTCAAAACTCTTCGAAAATTTAATAATTGGTTTACAGCAGGGAGGCTTATAATGAGAAAAATTGCTCACAATGTTGTTCACTAAAAGATGAATGGTTTCACACTAATTAGACGTTCTAATGAGAAAAAAGAATATGAAGTACTTTCATTTACAATGTACCCAAAGCATTGTTTTCCTCTACACAATCTAGAACAGTATTTTTTAATCATGGCAACTTTTTGAGAACTTCACAACCAGAATTTCTCAGTTGCACTATCTTGTCAATTTTCAAACAGCTTTACTAGTATTTCATTGTCTTATAGCTTAGTTATTAATAACATTTTCTATCTTGACAACTTTATGATGTGTAGACTTCAATAACTACAATTCCCTAGCTGGCACATATTTTAACTGCACTATCTTGTCAGCTTTTAATCAGTTCTGCTAATATTTCATCATCTTTCAGCTTAATTATTTCATTTCCCTTTCCTGAATGACTGGCCCTAGCAAAGTATCATCATGTTTGCATATGTTTTATTTTTATATTTTTACATAAATCTTGAGTAAATTTTCTTTGTATCTTTTTATTCTTTTGTCTTTTCTTGTACCCATCTTTGCATAAAAGGTTCCCCTGATTTCTGATTTAAAAACTCTTGTCATCTTCAATTTTTGTAGGCTACTGACCTGCAAAGAAACCTCATTAACTCAGCTGTTTGCAAAATGAAAAGAGACAATTCTAGCAGGCTATGGCTTGACTCACAGATTTAATTAAGGCATAATCTAGTTTCTTTGGATTTGATTCAGTTTCTTTCATGAACTTCTCCCTTTAAGTTGTAACCCAGGATATAACATTTCACAAACACTGTGAAGACAGCTAGTTGTGGTTAATAGACAGTCATGTTTGAACAAAATATAGTTTTTTGGAAATAGGGAGGGGTGGAATAAAGATTTCACAAAATGATTCTTGGCACACGTTTTTTCACCTTTGAACTTTAAATGCAAAATTATTCCTTGTTGCAAGTTCATAATTCTCAAAATCAGATTTTTCCACTATTGCAACATTAATATATGTGCACTACATCTCCCAGAATTCCCCAGCCAGCATGCCCAAGGTCCATAGATCTTAAACTTGCCAGGATTGAGAAACATGGCTCAAAAAGAACAGCTTTTTTTTTCATGTTCTTGTTGTATTATTTGAGGTGCGCATGTAGTATCATGTCTAATTCATGGATAATATTATGCTGTAATTTAATATGAAACAACATAATGAACAAATGATGGTCTTTTAATTTTTTTGCAAAGCAAACAAGGTTGCTCCATTCATAACTCAGCATAGCAGACCCTGATTGCTGGTTTAAAAATGAAATACTCTTTTAATGTTAAGTGAAAAACCAGTTCCTAGTTTTTTAAATAATTTTTTCAATACTTAAAACATAGATTTCACTTTTCAGGAGTGAAATACATGAGGGATTCATGGTGTGCCAAAAATAAATAAGGAAAAACATCCCTAGACAGTCAGTTCTTGTGATGGGAAATGGGTATCAAATGATATGGGGCTAGATTAGCAGCTACCAGGCATGGGCTGCTGGGGGTTCTAAGGGGTTCGGGAGAGCCCCTAGCTAAGATTCTGTGCAGTTCAGAGAATCCACAAATCTAACTCCCGGCTGGCCCCGCCCGGCCCACCTCTCCCAGGAGTCCCCACGCAGCCTGTTTTGGATGCAGGTAAGTGCAGGGTGTACACGGAGACTCAGGGAGGGTGAAAAATGGGTCTCCAGAGAGTCTCTGCAGCCCGGGGAGGCCATTTTCACCTCCCCCAGGCTTGAGGAAAGCCTCCAGAGCCCGGGGGAGTAAAAATGCCCACCCCTGGCCGTGGTGCAGGAGGCCGACTAGGCCATGCCCACCATGGCCATGCCTACCCAGCAACCAGGCAGAGAACCTGTTGCTAAAATTTTTGAAGCCCACCCTGGCAGCTACTATTATATCAAAAAAATAACAGTATGGGGTGGGAATAAAAAGAGTGAACATGATAATTTTAACTGCACACATGGAACTCTGCTGTAAAATAAAACAGAGATTTTAGTGCACATAAAAAAGGAGCAGAGTTTTGCCATTCCGCCTTTCTTCTTCTTCTTCTTCTTCTTCTTCTTCTTCTTCTTCTTCTTCTTCTTCTTCTTCTTCTTCTTCTTCTTCTTCTTCTTCTTCTTCTTCTTCTTCTTCTTCTTCTTCTTCTTCTTCTTCTTCTTCTTCTTCTTCTTCTTCTTCTTCTTCTTCTTTGTTTTGGCCTTGCAGACAGTCCTATTCAGTTATCATTCACAATTTTTGTTCAATAGGGTGTGAGGATGCTTCTCAATGCCTACCTTAATTTGGAAGTTGCCAAAAGCATAGGATTGCCCATTTAGAGCCAATTTAGGCTCGTGGAATTATTTTAATCCACATAAACTAAATTATATTTTTGGTTTTTGCGATAGGATGAAAACCCTCATTTGTGGAGGCAGTCATGTCTCTGAAGCCTGGCCTTTCATTCATTGATTGGGATATTAGCTTTCAGGATGAACATTGTACAATTAGGCCTCGATTTACAACAGTTCATTTCAGTGACTGTACAAAGTTACAACAGCATTGAAAAAAAAGACTTATAACAGTTTTTCACACTTATGACTATTGCAGCATCCCCAAGGTTCTGTGATCAAAATTTGGGTGCTTGACAACTGATTCAGATTTTGTTCTGACCTAACCAGGTTCCCAGAGAGCAAACACAGACAAAGGCAGCAGCCCACACCTTTTAAGGTTTAATCACAACTCTGTTCCTTTATTTATTTTTTTATTTATTTATTTAGGTTTTATATACCGCCCTTCTCCCGAAGGACTCAGGGCGGTGAACAGCCAACTAAAATACATGTAGACAAATATAAATAGTTAAAAAAGAATTAAACCCTAGGCTGTCCCTATAAAAATCTAAAAACCCCAATTAAAATAAATTAAAACTTTGTACACCCATCCCAACTAATCTAAAAACCCCATTTAAAATCCCATTTGAGTCAGCTCAGGCCGGCCTGCTCGAAGAGCCAGGTCTTCAGGTCACGTCTGAAGGCCCTCAGGTCACTGGTCGTTCGTAATCCAGGGGGCATCCCATTCCAAAGGGCGGGTGCCCCCACAGAGAAGGCCCTATTCCTCGGGGTCACCAGACGACACATAGAAGGCGTCGGGACCCGGAGGAGACCCTCTCTGTGGGAGCGCACCGGTCGGTGGGAGACTACTGGCAGAATGCGGTCTTGTAAGTATCCTGGTCCGATGCCATGGAGCGCTTTAAAGACCAAAACCAGTACTTTAAAGCGAACCCGGAAGGCCACTGGCAACCAATGCAGCTCGCGCAGGAGGGGCGTCACGTGGGAGTATCTCGACGCCCCCATAACCACCCGCGCGGCTGCATTCTGTACCAGTTGAAGCCTCCGAGTGCTCCCCGCAGGGAGCCCCATGGCATTACAATGTCCAGACGGGAGGTGACCAGGGCATGAGTGACTGTGCGTAAGGCGTCCCGATCAAGAAAGGGCCGCATCTGGCGTATCAGGCGAACCTGATAAAAAGCCCCCCTGGAGACGGCCGTAATATGCTCTTCCAAAGACAGCCATACATCCAGGAGGACACCAAGATTGCGTGCTCCTTCTGTGGGGGTCAAGATCTCATCCCCAATAGCCAGCGATGGAGTCAGCTGACTATATCGGGCCGCCGGAAACCACAGCCACTCGGTCTTGGAAGGGTTGAGTCAAAGCCTGTTCTCGCCCATCCAGTTCCGCACAGCCTCCAGGCAACGGGCCATAACCTCCACAGCATCGTTGGGGTGGCTTGGGGTGGAGATGTAAAGCTGAGTGTCATCAGCATACAGATGGCATTTCACCCCAAAACCACGGATGATCTCTCCCAGCGGCTTCACATAGATGTTGAACAGAAGAGGGGAGAGGACCGACCCCTGAGGCACCCCACAAATGAGGGGCCCAGGGGTGGACCTCTCCCCCCCCGTCAACACCAATTGCGAGCGGTCCGAGAGGAAGGACGAGAACCACCGCAAGACGGTGCCCCCAATTCCCAACCCCTCCAACCGCCGCAATAGGATACTATGGTCGATAGTATCAAAAGCCGCCGACAGATCTAAGAGGACCAGGACAGAGGAATAACCTCTGTCACGGGCCCTCCAGAGATCATCTACCAACGCGACCAATGCTGTTTCAGTACTGTGCCCGGGCCTGAAGCCCGATTGGAACGGATCTAAATAGGATGCTTCCTCCAGATACTGAGGGAGCTGACGCGCCACCACACTCTCAACAACCTTCGCCACAAAGGGAAGGTTGGAGACAGGACGATAGTTATTCAAAAGAGCCGGGTCCAGGGAAGGCTTCTTGAGGAGGGGCCGCACCACCGCCATTTTCAGGGCGGTCGGAAGCGCCCCCTCCGTCAACGAAGCGTTGACAATCCCCTGGAGCCAGCCTCGTGTCACCTCTCTGGAGGTAGAAACCAACCAGGAAGGGCACGGGTCCAATAAACATGTGGTGGCATTCAGCCTGCCCAGAAGTCTGTCCACACCCTCGGTGGTCACAGGATCGAACTCTTCCCAGATAACCCTCTCAAGACCTGCCCCGGACACCTCCCCCGGGACCACCCAACTAGAGTCCAGCCCATCCCGAATCTGGGCGATTTTATCATGCAGAAATCGGGAAAACTCTTCTGCTTTACCCTGCAAGAGGTCCTCCCGCGCTCTCGGCTCAAGCAGGGAGCGGGTCACTCTAAACAGGGCAGCAGGCCGATTTTCTGCAGACGCAATAAGGGCGGAGAAGTGTGAACGCCTCGCCGCCCTTATCGCCACTAGGTAGGTCCTAATATAGGACCTCATCTGTGTCCGATCAGACTCAGCACGACTGGCCCTCCAGATACCCTCCAGACGTCTTTTCCGGCATTTCATCCCCCTCAGCTCCCCCGTAAACCACGGAACCAGGTGGGATCTATGCCGAGTCAGAGGTCGCAAAGGCACAAGTCGGTCCAGAGCCTCCGCAGCCAACCTATCCCAGGTGGCCACCAAGTCTGTGGCCGAGTTATGAGCCAGAGTTTCAGGAAATGGCCCAAGCTCCATCTGGAACCGTTCCGAATCCATCAGGCGCCTGAGGCGGAACCATCTCCTCGGCTCCGCCTCCCTGCGATGGGGGGTGGCGGCACAGAAGTCCAGTCTAAGAAGAGAATGATCGGACCATGACAAGGGTTTTATAACTAGATCTCCAACGCTATCATTCAATCACTGACCAGAGGCGAAAATCAGGTCCAGTGTGTGTCCCCCCGTGTGAGTGGGGTCAGAAACTAATTGGGTCAGATCCATGGCCGTCATGGAAGCCAGGAACTCCCGGGCCACCCCAGAGGTTTCCCCGAGTGAAGGCAGGTTGAAATCACCCATGACTAAAAGCCTGGGGGTTTCAACCGCCAGCCCGGCTATCACCTCGAGGAGCCCGGGCAGGGCCGATGACACGTGGCAGGGAGCCAGGTACGTTATCAACAGGCCCATCTGAACCCCCCGACCCCACTTCACAAAGAGAGACTCACAACCAGCCGTCTGAGGAACAGTGGCCTCCCTAGGACAAAGGACTTCTCTAATAATCGCCGCCACCCCACCACCCCTTCCCTGAGACCTCGGTCGATGGAATGCTTGGAAACCTGGTGGGCAAATCTCTACCAGAGGGACACCGCCCTCTGGCCCAACCAGGTTTCGGTGACCCCTGCCAGGTCCGCACCCTCCTCCTGAATGAGATCGCAAATCAGGGGGGCCTTGTTAACGACGGACCTGGCATTACATAACATCAGCCGGGTACTCAGGGCCCGAGACTCTGCACAACCAGGCCTGCCAGACGGGTCGGGAGGGTCGGAGCGCGCCACCGCTTGGAGACAGCGGGCACGCGATCCCCTAACTTGATATGGCCCTCTACCCCCGTCATATCTGCCCCTCCCACTTATGGTGCCAATGAAACCCACCCCCTGTGTTTGCCCCCACGACTCATGACCCTCTGGGTTCCCCCAGACGTGCACTCCAGCCTGGCTGACTCCAAATCCCCCCGGGCTATCCCCCAAACCCGGACCGGGTACCCTCCCTAACCCCAATAAATTTCCATCCCCCAACCCTCTCTTCGTCGCCCTCCCTAACCTCGATAAAACCCCGAATAAAAATCTAAAAAGTTTAAAACCCCCTCTAAAAATCCTTTTTTGATGGCCATGCCACCTCTCCGGATCCCAGGAACCGTCCTTGAGGTAGGCCATCGATAGACCGGAGGGCCACTCCAGGGAGTGGGGGACCCTCCCGAGGGCCCGCAATTCCGCCGAGGAGTATGTTCTTCTAGCCCTCGCTGTCGTCGGATCAGGGACCACCACCGAGATCACCGGCGTCCTTCGGGCCAGCCAGTCCTGTTGTTGCCCCTGCCAATTGCATCCCTCAATGGATGGGGGCCAAGGGGGGGGGCCAGGTCCACGTCCGTCGTCACTACCGCCGCGGCCTCCGTAAAATCGCCACTGCCGCCGTCCCAAAAGATCACCCGGGCGGCCTCCCGGTGGCTCCTTCGACGCCCCGAACGGGGCGGGACCCCTCGACACCCCCTCAATACATGGGGGTCGAGGGGGGAGGCTGGCTCCATGCCCGGCCTCCCGGCCACCGCGGCTTCCACGCCTGGCCTCTCGGCCGCCGCAGCCGCCACGGCTTCCGCGGCCTCCACCGAATCTCCACCGCCGCCGCCCCAAAAAGTCACCCGGGCGGCCTCCCGGCGGCTCCTCCGGCGGCTCTTCCGACACCCCAGCCAAAGCGAGACCCCTCGCTACCCCCTCAGCACCTGGGGGTCGAGGGGGGGGCGGGCTCCATGCCCAGCCTCTCGGCCACCGTGGCCCCCACGCCTGGCGTCTCGGCCGCCGCGGCCTCTGCTGGATCGCCGCTGCCGCCGCCGCCGCCGCCCCGAAGAATCACCCGGGCGGCCTCCCGGCGGCTCTTCCGGCGGCTCTTCTGTACCTGGGGGTCGAGGGGGGAGGCGGGCTCCATGCCCAGCCTCTCGACCGCCGCGGCCTCCATTGAATCGCTGCCGCTGCTGCTGCCGCCGCCGCCGCCGCCGCCCCGAAGAATCACCCGGGCGGCCTCCCGGCGGCTCTTCCGGCGGCTCTTCTGCAGCTGGGGGACGAGGGGGGAGGAGGGCTCCATGCCCAGCCTCTCGACCATCGCGGCCCCCACGCCTGGCCTTTCGGCCGCCGCGGCTGAAACGCTGCCGCCGCCGCCGCCGCCGCCGCCGCCCCAAAGAGTCACCCGGGCGGCCTCCCGGCGGCTCTGGCGGCTCTTCTAATGCCCCAAACGGGGCGAAACCCCTCGGAACCCCCTCAGCATATGGGGGTCGAGGGGGGAGGCCGGCTTAACCGGCAAAAGCAGGCGCTCGGCGGAGCTCCCCTCGGACGGAGCTGCCGGTCGCCATCTTGAAAATCCTTTTTCCTTTACAGATAAAAGGCTGCTTTCCAACAATTAGCTCCGACAAGCAAAAGCCTTGCCAAGTTGTTTGTCAAGGATGTCAAAAACCCAGACATAAGAACTAATTTACAAAATTCTCCAAACACGAACTAATATGTCCACCAGTTGAGTTTCAGAGCTTCTTTGCTTTCTACAAAGAACGCTTTTTCTTCCTGAGGGAGGGGCCATTACCTTGTAGCCTTACTCCCGAGTCACCTGTACTGCTGTAATTGTTTTCCTCCGAGTAATCCTTTGTGCATGTGCACTTGGCAAAGGCTCCTCGGAATCTCCTTGTCACTGCTGCTAGACCCCACAATCTCTGAAGACAGCAGTCCACTCCCTGATGGTCCTGACCCCTCATCAGAAACCTCGCTCTCCTCAGCCATCTGCACCTGCTGCCGGCTAACCACAACAGATTTATGATGGTTACAGTGCCTGGGGTCATATGATAATCTTTTGCAACCTTCTTACAAGCAAAGCCAGATTCACTTAACAACTGTGTTACTAACTTAATAACTGCAGTGATTCACTTAATAATTCTGGCAAGAAAGTAAAATGGGGCAAAATTCACTTAACAAATTTTCACATAGCAACAGAAATGTTGGGCTCAGTTCTGATTGTAAGTCAAGGATTACCTGTATGTATTTAGTTATAGCACATCAGACAGGGTATCCTGTTTACCCTTTTATAGAAACGTTATTAGATGATGTCTGAAAAGTGTTTTATTTATACATGCTTCATGCATCACAAGGGATGGACGAAGTAGAGAGACAATAATTTCTTGCTGGCAAACTTGAATATGGGTTGTCCTTGACTTGAGAATTAAGCCTGCAATTATGGATGTACATAGTGATGGTCTTTGTGAATCATTGAATGACCATGCTTCATTTTGCAATCATTTTTGTGGCAGTCATTAAATAAAGATGGCAGCTATTAAGCAGAAGTGGGTTTCATTCATTAATGTTGTAGCCATTAAGCCCTTTGTTTGCTTTGGATATTTTTTGAAGGAACCCAGAAGTAAATACCTGTTTCCAGCAAAATCAGAATTGTTGCCATGTGACTGCAGAATGCTGCAAATGGCCGTAACTGTGGGCCAGTTCCTAAGTATCCAAAATGCAATCCTGTGATTATGGAAGGACAACCTTTGGAACTTTTGGGAAGTCATTTTAGCTTCAAACAGTTGCTAAGAGACCGTTGTAAGTTGAGGGCTACCTGTAAGTTAATGGAGACAGATGTTAAGAATGTTACTCCAGGCCAGTAGAAGGCCCCTTGTTTCAGATTCAGACTTTCACCTTGTCTTACATGGAGAAATAGAGACTTATAATGAAGGGTTGCGAATAGCCTACAGATAATCTCCTCCTACCTCAGGCAAAAGACACCTGGAAAAATTCAGGTACATAATATGGGTTAGGAAAAGAAGAGGATCAGCCTGAGGTGAGCAGAAGGAAGGAAAGGGAAAAGACACAGGTAGGCATTGCGAAAATGGAGTGATTGGAGAGTTGCCTGAGGAACAAGGGCTATATTAGCACAAAGCCCAAAGCTGGATTGTGATTTTTTCAGCTGCCTTTTAAATATGTTGTGTCAATTCATCCAATGAGGGTTGTAAATCCTGTTTATAGTTTTGTGTGCTGTATGAACCTAGCTTCACTGTTCGTTTGTTTTTCAATAAATCAGGATAAATACAAGCCACAGCAATGACTATATATGAACTCAACCAATATGAAGTCCTATCCCCAAAGGCATAAATAAATTTTTTTAACCTTTTTTTTTAATTTATATTTATATGCCGCCCTTGTCTGGAGACTCAGGGCGGCTTACAGTCTTTAGAGCACCATGCTAAGTGCTCGGCAATAGCCTTCATTCCATTGTATAGGCCTGCTTATTACTAGGGCTTTACTACTATTACTATTTGAATAGAAAGAGCCACTCAGGAAAATACAGTATGTTGAGGAACAAAATATTGCTACCCATTTTAGGAAGGATGGAATCGTTCTACATGTTACATTTAAATTGCCTTTATTGATCCTTTTGATCTTTTCAATCTAATGGTTGTAAGGATGGTTCCCAAAACCATATGCTCCTTGATCTGATTTAAACAGCCTAAACTGTACAGTATTGTATATCTTTGGTTACAGACTAAAACCCACAACAAAAAAGCAGATGAACTCTTAAACGCAAAATATAATTATCCATGTTTTTTTCTTTTACTAATTAACTTTTTTCATATAATTTTTATTAAAATATAGTTAAAAGAAGGTACAAACTGGCACAAACTAATAGACAGTAGAAAAGAAGAAAAAGTATAGTTTCCAATATTCTTCACAGCAGTTATAAGTACAAATATATTTTGACCTTTCTCTCTGTTGAAAGAAATATCCTTTTGGGTTCAGTTCCAAGTGGGGAAAAAGACACTGGAAACATGGAGGCTGTTTGGAAAGATGGTTTAATGGTGGACAGGTCCACATGGCCTGGAGCTCCAAAGGAGGATGATCACATGCTTCAAGGTGAAGGAAAAGAGAAGGGAGGGCCAAGATGGTGAGACATCCTTATATACCCTCTGGTGGGCTCCACTTTAGTGTTTCCTGTTCCTGTGCAAGAAATGTATGCCATTGGCTGTCAGACTTCGGGGTGGGGTCTTAACTAACTTTGTAGGCTTTGTCTGGACCACATGGCTTCATCTGAATGCTGGCTGATGCAATCTTCCCAGGCCAGATGGTGAGATGGGTAGAGGCCTTTATTATGTAGAATAATCTGATCTTAATGGCCCATTAGCAAAGATGGGAGGGGAGGAGGTCTGAGTTTTTGCCTCTCTGAGATGAGTTTCTGCTTCTGAGTTTTTACTCTATTTAAGGAAATATTCTGCCTTTTTAATATTTCCCAGGATACTTTAATTTTCTAGGAGAGGGGTGGATGCTAACTTCCTACATCTCTAAAGATACATAATATTATTCTTCTATGATCTATCCCATGTAATCATCAAAATCATAAGTTAGAAGACCTGAAGGACTAGGTTGGGACAGATTGCCATGGAAAAATATATACAGTAACTAACAATATTCTCTCCATAGGATATAATTTCTAAATCAGGTGCAGAGAAAGTTATGAGACTATCCTTCTGATCTCAAACAGTAATAGCTATTAGTATTACTATAGAAGTGGAAAACAGGATGCACAACTTAGATACAACCATAGATCATGTTGGTAAATGCATGAGCCAGAGGAGAATTGGGTCTTGGTGGGAAGAATTTTTGGTTTGTTCCTATATCTTTGGTGCAAATTGCCTATGCTGGTACAAACTGCTTTTCTTTGTTTGTTTGTTTTGCATGAAGTGAATTTTGGAATGAAAATGATCAATTGCAGAATAGCAAGTTCATTCAAAGAAGGGAAACTTGCACATAATTAGGGTCCAAGTACTTTGTATTTCCTTAGCACTGACCTCACATCTGGAGTCTGAACTGCAGCTGTATTGAGTATCTGGTTAAGCACTTTCTTTTTCAAGGGTTTTGCTTTTCCTTGTGACCTTGGAAAACCCACTTCTCAGCAACCTTTCAAATGTAAACTGATCCAAGCTGCAAGCAGAAAGCCCAAAGAATGCATTTAAATAGTGTGAGCGTCACCTGAGAGTTGACTGTTTAATTATGCAAGAATCTCAGTTATGCTCTGCCAAAGCATCAGAATTGGAAGGTTATGGGGTCTAGAACATTATCTCCATTGAAAAAGAAAAAGATACTATGGAGCCAAGTATACACTTGCAAACAAAAAATCCAGGCTTCATTCTGAAATCATGAAATACTGACAAAGAAAAAACCCCCCAAATATTTATTTACAGCACTGACTGCAGATTTAGTCATACATTCTTAAGCTCTACTGCCTTCAGTAGAATTTAAACATACATAGACTGTAAAATGATACTGGAATAAGTTAACCAATCACCTGCTGACAAGCTTAATCTCTCCTCTCCAAAAGGCCTTCCCTTAAGTGCTAGTGTCCTGCAAAACACACATGATATAAGGTGCTTAGGTATGTGTATATGTATAAATATATACATATACACTAAATATATCACTAAATATAGATGGTTAGTTTGACTTAATGTGTTTTGCAAATCTATCCACTGTGATTTGCAAGCCATAGTTTATGGCTTAGTTTAATTAATAAATCATGCTTAAATAAATCACAGTTTAACACAATCTATGAACTTAGGCATAGCTCTATTCTATTCTCCAGTAATACATTATAAACACAGGATGATGTTTAGACTACTTTTCATTAGAATGCCAACATGGCAAAGAAAACAATAATTTTCAACTCTAATGCTTTTTAGCAACTTAATTGAAGAAGGTCTAGAATTTCATTCAGAAACTCATCTGAGTCCTAGGGTAAGATCTGTGTTTTCCCCTAACTTCCTCACTAATACAGGTCACAGTCACCCATAACTTCCTGATTGCAGGAATGGAGGACATTTTCCTCCTCCCACTCCCAGTCCATTGTTTTCCAACTTTGCTTCAAAACTGCTGTTTTTCCATTTAACTGTCTTCAGAGTAGATGGTCTCCAATGCTTTGTTCTTTTCTAGTAACAACCTCAGCTCTGATTGGCTCCAGTGCCGCCAGGGCGTCCATTTTGTGCTGGGCTGGTATGTTCCTTACAGTTAAAATAAACTTGCAGTTTTCAAGGATACAGTATTGAGTTAATAACCCATTCTCAGACTTAGAAGGCCATACCTCATTTACTTACTATTTCCCTGTGCTCATGCTTTTTGTTTCTGCTCAGGTGGGATGAAGTATCTTGCTCTGCCATGCCATATTCGCAGTACCACAAAGGTTCCCTTTATTTTTTAAAACATCTTTAGATCTCAACAAATGTACTGCTTTGTTTCTGTGAAGTTTTTCCTTGCTAGAAAGTTTTCATGAACTTACAGAGGCACCAAAGAACAACCTGTTCCCTAATGCTTTGATTATTGTACCAACTAGGATGATACATTAGGAAAAAGGGAGGGAGTGTCTATGTTGGTGTCAAAAGAGATAAATGTTGGAAAGGGCGGTGAATGCATCCATGTGTGCAAATAACTGGGAAAGCAAAGTAAACAATAGGGACTAGTTAGAAAGGAACAATCCCTAAAATGGAAAAGATACACACTGGTAGAGCAGTCCACACAGAAGCCAGTCAATTAGGGTTGCTTTCCTGAATGAGTAAGCAAGGACAAAAAACGGGGAACAGCCAATCCTATACAGTATTGTGGTGCTTGAACTCAGCATCACCCCACTGCAATCTGCAGTGGAAATTCAAATTTCTGAAGTAGGTTTAAGATGCAGCAGGGGAGACCAGCAGCTTAGGCTGCAGTGCAGAATTGTCCTCAAAACAGTGTGTCCTCCTGAGTCATCTGTTGGCCCTTAACTTTGGATCTGTTCTTGGGGGCTAGCCAATTATTACCTCTAAGCTTGGCGTCTTTGTGTTAAGATCGCCAAACCTGGATCCATAAAAGTGTAGATAGGTTTCAAATGTTGCTGAATGGTAGCTTTTAAATTAAATGTAGAGAAAATAATTCGGTTATCTGTAATTAATGGAACATTTTTTTACCATTTTTGTCCTGGCATTGTTCCCTTTCTTGGCATGCATTCCCCAGTATATGGGGAATGAGATTCACAACCCAAGTGCAATCTTCAGCCTGACAAGGTTTATACAGCCCTCGCCATGCATACATTAGATGTAGAATGCCTGAGCATCTATAATAATCATTATTTGAGAGTTTTATATCTCTTGTTCCTCTTACATAATAAGCCACTCAGTTTGCATGCTTAATTTATTGAGGGCATGTGATAGGCATTTACTGGCTGATAATATTATCATATTATCTGCCAGTACATGTAATCACAACATTTAGGAAGTTTGTTATTTATTAAATTTATAAATAACGAACTTAATAAAAAACTGCCCATTTCATTTGCATGATTAGGCAAAATAACTTAGTAAAAAAATCAGCCAAATTTAAAAACACAGAAATAATATAACATAGCAGTTCAGAAACTCAGTTAATACAACCAAGTTCAAGAAATAAGTTCACGTATACTATCATAGTGCCAGGCTTGATGGCAAATCCCAGGTTTTTAATATCTTGTGAAAAAGATAGGTCAGGGAAAGTCTGATTTTTGAGGGAATAATGTCATAAAGGGCAGTTCTAGAACAGAAAGTTATCTTCCTGGACCCTTACAGAAGGCACCTAAAGCAGGCCTTTCCTGCCAGATCTGACAGGATAGGTAGACACTACTGGGGAAAAATCATCCTGTAAGTAGCCAGACCCCAAACCATGATGGCTTTAAATCAGCACCATTAATTATATTTGGAAATAAACTGTAGTCAATTCAGCTTGAGCAGTGACATGTGCTAAGTAACCGGTGCTCATATCTGCCTGGGCCACCACAATTTATACTGGCTGAGGTTTTCAAATGTAGGGCACATTGCAGGAATCCAAACAGTGCTATTTTGTGGCCTGAATTCACTAATGTGGCATAATGGATATAGTGTTGGGCTAGAATTGAGGTTTACTTCAAATCTACTCTAGCCATGAAAGCTCACTGTTCTCATAGGGTTATTGTGGTGGGGAAAATGGTGTGAATGATACCAAATGCCACCTTGAGTCTTAGTCATAAAGTAGTTCAATAGAACATGCAGTAATTGAACTGCAGTTGTACCCCTCCTCAAAATGACCTTGATTTTTAATAGTACATGATGTTATTACAGACTGGATTCATCCACATAAAGGATCAATATTTATTATTTCATCTTATTAATTTTACTTGGAACCATGCATTATTGACTCTTTATGTATTGTAAGATGGCTTACAAATAGGCTGAAGTGAAATTCAGTTTCAACATGAACATATGCTTAAAACCATTAATTGACTCTTTTATTGTAATTTGTTTAAAATAGCCTGACATGATAAAGTCAAAGAAAATCCCATGACATTTAAGATTTCTTATGTACAAGGATATTTCTACTGCATTGTATGAGTTCATTGTTTTAGAGTCATTGTTTTGTCAGTTACTTATTTGTATATTAATAAATAAAATGGGTGGGCGAAAGTGTGGCATCTGAATGGATATCAGTAATATATTTCACATATAACCGAGAAGGGTAGCAGCAGGTCATTTAGATGTTTCTATCCTCGTTAGTCCCCGTGTTAGATTTAGCAATACTTATAACCAGCTGAAAAATCCCAATCCATCTTTGGTCATTGCGCTAATACAGCCATTGTTCCTCAGACAACTCTCTGGTGATTTCCCAAATTTCAGTTGGAATTACAGAACTTGAAAAAGTTGAATGGAATTTATCCAAGCCAAAAACTTTTATTCCTACAACTTCTCACTAAAACAAATAGCCACACTGAATGACTAAAGAAAATGCTACACATTTACTAAACTTGCTCGATATCTTAATATACTGGGCTAAACCACGTGTAATTGTGCTGGATTTACGGAACATGCCGAGGCAAAACCCACATTTTGACATGTGGTTTTTGTTGTAATCAAATCCAATCCTTTTCTCCTGAAAGAACAGTTGCTTAATCTGAAAGTTTTATTAATTCAGCTGTTGCTTCTTTGCTGCCCTCTAGTGATAATCCAGATTTAGACAGTCCACATCTGTTCCCCATAAACCCTAGATCTGTGTAGTTTCCATAGAACATGTTTCATTCTGCATTTATTCCAATTGTCAGAAATTACTGAATTTGTGAAAAGATGGTTCAGCTCCAGGTTTCTCAGGTTTATTTATGAGGTTGATGCCCCAGTTTAGAAAAATTCAACAAAGCTGAACAAATTTCCTCTTCCTTTTTTGCCACCACCATTGTTTTCATAGCATAGCATTTTAGGGTAAATTTATTCAACTGGGGGTCCCGCTTGCTCATTGCTCTGAAATTTAGGATGAGAAGCAGTTCAAAAAAATCTTATTAATCTAACGAAAACATACCACAATCTCAACAACAGCAACCTGTTGCAACGTTTTTTAGAACTAGATGCAGGGTTAGAAATCTATCGTTCTAATTTAACACGTGTTTTTCTTTACGCTTTCGCGTCTGCAAGTAAGTAAAACAAGGAAATGTCCCAATTATTATTTTAAAAAAATCCCTCTACACTTAGACCATTAAATAACCAATTAAATAAGCAATCTCCACAAGTCCACGCGCAACTCCCCAACATTCCACACGCGCGCTACTGCGCGTGGTAAAACGCCCTTAGAGCCGTCAATCAGTCCCAGATTGACATTCGCCTCCTCCAATCAAGCAGACTTCCAGTTGGCGGCAGGCGGAGTGAGCTTCGATTCCCCACTCCCGGCTGGCAGGGGCCAATCACGGAAGTGGCTACCAAAAACGGGGGCAAGTAATTCGCCGCTCCCGCTCTCTTGTCTTCAGAGCTCCGCCCCGGCTGAATAGGGAGGATGTGAATGGACCTCGCGCGGTAGCCGAGTGCAGCCTGTCGCTACGTGAGGTGCCCGGGGCAGGTGGAGGGAGGGACTGCGGGGCCGCTGCGCCTTCCCCCCACGCGCTGATTCGGGAGGGTCGGTGCTCGGCCGGTGGCTGCGGTAAAAGCGCCGGCGAGAAAGGAGATTAGGCGGGATTCGCCCTGCCCGGCTGCAGCTCCTAGAAGTGCGGACAGAGGGAGGTCCCGAAGGTCGCTCTTCTGCTGCGACAGCGGCTGGCGCTGGAGCCTAGCAGCAGGTGAGGTCGGAGCCGACCGAGAAACGACTCTGCCGCGTTCTTACACTGGGCTTTACAGGACACGGCGGAGTTTAGTGATGGCTCGGCTATAGAAAAGCCGACTGGGGTTCCCACGACCCATTGAACCCCTCCCGGACCCAACACGCATTTTTGGAAACCCAAAAGCGATCGGCTTAGTTTGACTCAGTGTGTGCTTCTGTTAACTTCCTGAGTTGATTTGGCGCACCATGGTGGTTAACTTAGCCACGGATAAACATGTAGCGAGGTGTTAAACTAGTGGTGAGAACGAGGCGTGAGTAGATGGTGGAGGGTTTAAGGTGTGAGAAAATGTCTGGTTCCTTCAGCTAGTGACAATACCGTTACATAAAGGAAGAGGCTCTGAAATAAAGGAGGCAATAATGGGAGTTGTGAGGTGGGGTGTCTCTCCTCTTCTTACACCAGGCACATGCAATTTGCTCTTCTAGGCAATTCTGGCAAACCTTGAATAAATGATACAAGATATATTTTCACCCCCTAAAATATATATTTAGGTATAGGAGATCTAGTAAATATATAATATTTTAAATTAATATCAGTCGGTTCATAAAACATTTATTCAGTGTTAGAGGTGTAGAATTGGACTGAAATTTTTATTGCCCAAATTTTTATTTTACTGCTTTCTATAGTGTATTAAGTATGATTTTTATACTCTTTAGCATGCTTTTACATTTAAAGATGAAAATACAATAAAATCTAATAGTCAGCCATAATATAATATTTGGGCAGTTTCCAACTAGAGTTGAGTTTGCAAACATGCTAAAACTAAGGGTAATTTTCTAATTTATGGCTCAGTTATTGTGCAAATCAAGCCATGTGATTTGTTTTATTTATTGTGTCGCCAAACCCAGGCTGATCAATTTACCATGTAACCCATATCTTAGTTCATTTATGGCTTAGCATGTCCGTACTACTACAATATCTAGATTACTGTGACTTGTTCAGAACCACCTAATTCTAAGAAAACATGCATTTATGGGAAATAGGTGTTGATTCCTGCAATACCTCTAGATAAGTGGATCAGTATTTATTCCCTATGATTTTTCTTGGGCAGCCTGTGTGATATGTTTATATGGATGTACTCCCACAATTATTTGTTTATAGTGGTTTGACATGGCATTGTTTTAATTATTGGTTGTACACTGTCCAGATATGTTCAGTGAGATGAGTGGCCATATGTATTTGTTAAATAAAGCAAATGACAAGAATGGAATTAACAACATTGATGATGGTGATCACTATAATTATTTTCCCCCCTGAAAAATGTCTCTAACATTGATACAGACAGTATTTATATCTTTATAAGTATAGCAGTGCTCTGCACTACTAAATACATTTTAGCCATAAGGTTATATAACTCCTGACAGACCAGAGACATGTTTTTGTCATAGGTGCTGAATGATGGAGAGGATATTGTTTCCAAGAGCAATAGGATATTTTCAGATTTAATATTGATATTGCATCCTCTATTTCTCAAACAACTATGTTTATGTTTAGTTACAGGATCAAATTTTCATTGTTTATATTTAATCTGCAGCACAGAAAGCAGATAAAGCAAAATAGTCACAAACCTATATGTGGCAAAAGGCTTCTCTCTCACCTGGAAAGGTTCTAAGAGTGCGTGTCATGATGTGTAAGCTTAAGAATAAGACTATATCCCTTTTTTCCTGCATTATTTTAATGGCAACAAATATATGCATATTTAATTAGATAAAGGCCGAGAATGTTTAGTACTCAAGGTACACTTTAGTAGTAAAGGTATTAATGTTTCGAATGTCTCCTGTACATAACTGTCCTATTTTAATTTTAGTATTTTTGAAATGCAGTACAGTGTTATCATTCTTTCAAATAGAAATTAACTTTAGTTGCTGAATGTTAGATTGTGTTTATCAGTATGAATGATCTAAATCTGCATTTTTATAGAGTTGAACATAATTTTAATAATCCATCACATCATTTAGCAGTGAAAGGGTTTTTCCTGTAAAATCGAACAGGCAGTACTGGGAAACATATAGGTAGTACAAGAGCTATATATTTTAAAAGTAAAGGAGGAGGAAAAACCTGTTTTAAGATCTGACAAAATATTACACATTTTGAATCATAAAACTAAAAATAACAGCAGAGAAACTGCTTTTTTTAAACTTGCATTCGAAAAAGGGGCAAGGAAAAGAGTATAAGAAAAAGCTCCTTGTAAGACACAACTGGACATTTATAAATGGATAATTTAAACTAGATTTCATTATTATTAAGTTTATTTAGCAATGGATATAAATATTGCCTGAGATCACCTTGTTCACGGGCCATAACCTGCACAGCATCGTTGGGGTGGTTTGGGGTGGAGATGTAGAGCTGAGTATCATCAGCATAAAGATGACATTTCACCCCAAAACCACGGATGATCTCTCCCAGCGGCTTCACATAAATGTTGAACAGAAGAGGGGAGCGGACGACCCCTGAGGCACCCCACAAATGAGGGGCCTAGGGGTGGACCTCTCCCCCCCCATCAACACAAATTGCGAGCGGTCCGAGAGGAAGTAGGAGAACCACCGCAAAACAGTGCCCCCAATTGCCAACCCCTCCAACCGCCGCAATAGGATACTATGGTCGATAGTATCAAAAGCCGCTGATAGATTTAATAGGACCAGGACAGAGGAATAACCTCTGTCAAGGGCCCTCTAGAGATCATCTACCAACGCGACCAATGCACCCGGGCCTGAAGCCCGATTGGAACGGATCTAAATAGAATGCTTCCTCCAGGTACTGAGGGAACTGACGCGCCACCACACTCTCAACAACCTTCGCCAAAAAGGGAAGGTTGGAGACAGGACGATAGTTATTTAAAAGAGCCGGATCCAGGGAAGGCTTCTTGAGGAGGGGCCGCACCACCGCTGTTTTCAGGGCGGTAGGAAGAGCCCCCTCCATCAATGAAGCGTTGACAATCCCCTGGAGCCAGCCTCGTGTCACCTCTCTGGAGGTAGAAACCAACCAGGAAGGGCACGGGTCCAGTAAACATGTGGTGGCATTCAGACTCCCCAGTAATCTGTCCACACCCTCGGCGGTCACAGGATCGAACTCCTCCCAGATAACCGTCTCAAGACTTGCCCCGGACACCTCCCCCGGGACCACCCAACTAGAGTCCAGCCCATCCCGAATCTGAGCTATTTTATCATGCAGAAATCGGGAAAACTCTTCTGCCCTACTCTGCAAGAGGTCCTCCCGCGCTCTCGGCTCAAGCAGAGAGCGGATCACTCTAAACAGAGTGGCAGGCCGATTTTCTGCCGATGCAATAAGGGCGGAGAAATGCAAACGTTTCGCCACCTCTATCGCCACTAGGTAGGTCCTAATATAGTACCTCACCTGTGTCCGATCAGACTCGGCACGACTGGTCCTCCAGATGCCCTCCAGACGTCTTTTCCGGCACTTCATCCCCCTCAACTCCTCTGTGAACCATGGAGCCAAATGGGATCTGTGCCGGGTCAGATGTCGCAAAGGCACAACTCGGTCCAGAGCCTCAGCGGCCAACCTATCCCAGGTGGCTACCAAGTCTGTGGCCGAGTTATGAGCCAGAGTTTCAGGGAATGGCCCAAGCTCCATCTGAAACCGTTCAGGATCCATCAGGCGCCTGAGGCGGAACCATCTCCTCGGTTCCACCTCCCTGCGATGGGGGGTGGTGGCACAGAAGTCCAGTCTAAGAAAAGAATGATCGGACCGTGACAAGGGTTTTATAACTAGATCCCCAGAACAATCATTCAATCACTGACCAGAGGCAAAAATCAGGTCCAGTGTGTTTTCCCCCCGTGTGAGTGGGGCCAGAAACTAATTGGGTCAGATCCATGGCCGTCATGGAAGCCAGGAACTCCCGAGCCACCCCAGAGGTTTCCCCGAGCGAAGGCAGGTTGAAATCCCCCATGACTAAAAACCTGGAGGTCTCAACCGCCAGCCCGGCTATCACCTCGAGGAGCCCGGGCAGGGCCGATGACACGTGGCAGGGTGCCAGGTACGTTATCAAAAGGCCCATCTGAACCCCCCGTCCCCACTTCACAAAGAGAGACTCACAACCAGCCGTCTGAGGAACAGTGGCCTCCCTAGGACAAAGGACTTCTCTAATAATCGCCGCAACCCCAACACCCCTTCCCTGAGACCTTGGTCGATGAATGCTTGGAAACCTGGTGGGCACATCTCCACCAGAGGAAAACCACCCTCTGGGCCCAACCAGGTTTCGGTGACGCCAGCCAGGTCCACGCCCTCCTCCTGAATAAGGTCGCAAATCAGGAGGGCCTTGTTGACAACGAACCTGGCATTGCACAACATCAACCGGGTACTCAGGGCCTGAGACTGCACAACCAGGCCTGCCAGACGGGTCGGGAGGGTCGGAGCGCGCCACCGTTTGGAGACAGCGGGCACGCGATCCCCTAACCTGATATGGCCCTCTACCCCCGTCATATCTGCCCCTCCCACTTATGGTGCCAATGGAACCCACCCCCTGCTGTCCAAATGGTGTTCGCCCCCACAACTCACGACCCTCTGTGCCCTCCCAGACGTGCACTCCAGCCCGGCTGACTCCACACACTCTCGGGTTATCCCCCAAACCCGGTCCGGGTATCCTCCCTAACCCCAATAAATCACCATCCCCCAACCCTCTCCTAGTTACGCTCCCCAAATCCGATAAAACTCTGAATAAAAATTTAAAAAGTTTAAACCCCCCCCTACAAATCCTTTTCTGAAGGCCATGCCACCTCTCCGGATCCCAGGAACCGTCCTTGAGGTAGGCTGTTGATAGACCGGAGGGCCACTTCAGGGAGTGGGGGACCCTCCCAAGAGCCTGTAAATCTGCCAAAGAATAGCTAATTGGTCTTTTAGCCACCGTCACTGCTGGATCAAGGACCACCGTCTTCCTGCCATGAACCAACCCCGGACCAGACCCCCCCCCGACTCGGCCGTTGTCGGGGTCGCACAGCAACCGTCAGCGACGTCATCGGGGCTGCTGTCTTCGTCCCTGGGGCCATCTCCGTCAAGATCACCGGCGTCGGTCGGGCAGGCCAGTACCACTGTTGCCACTGCCATTTGCGTCCTTGATGCCGTCGTCCGCTCTGCCTTCCATGTCGCCTCCGAGATCGCAAAGGTCTCCCAGTCGACGCAGATGCTATCTCCACGGCTGCCGATGGGGCCGCCAGGCTAGAGGAGCTGACACCCTCCAGGACGAGGTGGCCTCCACCTACAACAGCCACGGAGACCAGAACAAGATTGTCCAAGTCCTTGGAGCAGCAGATGGAAGCAGGACAGGTGGAAACAAAGCATGAGGTTGCAGCAGAACTATCAGCCACAGAGTGACCTACTGTGGGGCGTCCACGGTAGCCGCGGCGGCAGCAACGCCACCACCATCCGCGGCCACCTCGGCGCCACCCACCACCTGTGGCCATCACAACACGCTCCACTGCAGCTGTGATGGTTAAAAACTGGCAGTTCAGACCATTGTTCACAAGGCCCTTGTCCAAAAGGTGGGCATGGCAATCGCAACGCTCATAGGAAACCCGCTGGCATCGGTGCCGCCTCTGTCCCCCGCGGCCACCGTGGCGCTGCCCGCCACCACTGGCCGCCACGGCGCCACCCCCAGTCACGGTAGAACCAGATGAAATGGGGTCCGGGTTCGTGGCGGGGCTTCCAGCCACAAAACAACCGCAACGAGGCCTCCGCCCCCCCCCCCCCCCACGGCCACCACGATACTGCCCGCTGTCACCGTCCGCAGTAGCTGCAGCGGCCGCAGCAGAACCATCTTCGAGGCTGCCGACACCAAGGCAGGGGATCTCTGAAGAGCCCCCGACCATGGGGCAGCCCCAGCAATTTCGGCAGCTGCGGCCGCCGCCTCCGGATGTCCCCAAACCCCTCAATAACCCTACCATGCATGGGGGCCGAGGGGGGAGGCCGGCTTAGCCGGCAAAAGCGGGCGCTTGGCGGAGCTCCCCTCAAATGGAGCTTCCGGTCGCCATCTTGGATTTAGCAATATGATCACTTTTCCTTCATTGGCCTACCTATACCGCCAGTGCCTGCCTGGGGCATCCCACCATACTCCTTATTTAGGACTCAAACCTCTTCCCATCTAATGACCTGAACCATCCTGGCATTATGATAGCAACAGAGATGGCCTGAATTGCCGTTGCTAAGCAGTATGGTCATCGCTTAACGATGGCAATTGCAATCCCAATTTTTGTGAGTTCCACGGGATATATTGTGGCTTCTTTGGTATGGACTTAGATAGGATTACATGGCAGGTTTAGCACTGCATCTGTTATCTGCAAGAGTAGAGAATCAGTCGATGTCACCTGTTATGCTAAGCTTGGCTGTTTCATGGATTCTGTTCTTGTCTTTTAAAACTTTGCTGTATCTATTCAATTTAAACCCCCGGGGGGGGGGGGGGGAGCTGACTGATTTGCTCCCTGTTGCATCTGACATATTTCTTCAAGGAATTTTTTTGTGTATTGCCTAAAGCTTTATGATGGTGACAGCATGTACGCATTGTAAAATAAGTTATGACATTAAAAGCAAGCCAGAGAATTGTCTGTCAAAGAAATTGCATATTCATTCTTTCCTTCCCTGTGACCTATTATATATTTCCCATTGTGCTTTCCATTCAATGCTGTTGTAGTTTTTTCTGCCAAGGACCTACAAGAAATGCAAGAACTGGTTATCGAGGTAACTTTATTTATGATGATTGTAATAAGATGGAAAGTTTGATTGGCTACTTGGCATATTGAAATATAAACAGTTAGTCCCTGCTTAACAACCACTCATACAGTGCCCATTCAATGTTATAACAGCACTGAAAGAGTGATATTTGTACCTAGGATGGTTGCAGCATTCCCCACGGTCATGTGGCTGCCATTTGCGACCTCCTTTGCCGGCTTCCTGCAAGAAAAATCAATGGGAAAGCTTGCATGAGGTTGTAAATGGTGACCATGCGATGTCAGGAAGGATTCTCTTAAGAACTAACTAGAAGTGCTGGAGTTTCCCACACTAAAGCGATGTGGTCATGTGAATTTGCACTTTACAATTGTGTTACTTAGTTATGGAAATTCCGGTCACAATTGCTGCTGTTAAGTGAGGATTAAATGCATGGAGAAAGTAGTATTTTTTTTTTTAATCCTTTCCTTACAGTTAGTATCCTCTCTTCCTACCTGAGCAATTTGAACTCTGATTGTATTCCTTTCATTTCCAGGCATCCAAGCCATTCTGTTTTCCCATGTAATTGGTGCCATTTCCATTTCTTTTTTTGTCCGTTGAAATAATCACTGGCATTGAGTGTGGATTTATTGGCCAAGTGTGATTAGACACACAAGGAATTTGTCTTGGTGCATATGCTCTCAATGTACATAAAAAGAAAAGATACATTCATCAAGAATCATAAGGTACAACACAATGATAGTAATATGGGTAAAAATAAGCAATCAAATCATATTAGAAAACAGTCAATATAAATAGGGATGAAGTTTATGAAAAATTGCTAGAGAAGAAATCAAAGGCTCCGACCTTATATATTATTCCTGGAGATAGTCCATGGGACAAAAATGTAGAATATTATTCTCCTCAGATACAAAATAGTATTTGTTACTTACATTTTGACATAACCCATGTTACAGGGAGGGTGAAAAAGATTGCTACGTTAATTCAGTTAAAAAAGTTTTAAAAAGTTAAAAAAGAAAAGAATGGCACAATAGGTGAACTTGTTGATATATTATTGGTAGTCTTTCATCGAACAGGACAGAAGAACTAGTTTTCTTAAGACACTGGCCTTTGCCAGCCTAATTAGCTGAGATCTTTTAATTAGAAATGGGTGTGTGAGATTAAATTTTACTGTTACTCACAACCAACAGGAGTGTGCCATTCATCTCTAGGTTTTCCTGAATATTCTTTGTGGGCAGATTTAATTCACATCCTCTTAAAGTGTAGCTCCATTTCTTATTCATGTGTGATGTGGAATAGCTTTGTGTCAGGTCAAGTCTA
Source organism: Bungarus multicinctus (assembly GCA_023653725.1). Classification (NCBI taxonomy): domain Eukaryota; kingdom Metazoa; phylum Chordata; class Lepidosauria; order Squamata; family Elapidae; genus Bungarus; species Bungarus multicinctus. The sequence goes on from CM042840.1 coordinate 21,277,212, forward strand.
ATGATTCACATTGTTACAGAGCTATGTGTTAAGTATAACATAACATTATCTATCCATTTGCATTGTTACTTTTAATAATTAATGGATGTTGTCTCTGGCAATTTGTGCACTGTATTTTGACCATTGTTTGCCATGGTTGTTAAGCAAATCATTGGAATTCACCACAATTTTGAAGTGAATCTAATTTACCTCATTGATTTTGTTTGTTGAGAGCTGGCTGGGAAAATAGCAATGGTGATCATATGACCCTGGGATCTGGAAACTGGCATAAATCATGTGACTACAGGGATGCTGTGTGAGAACTAGCCATAAGTAACTTTTTTCAGTGTCGTAAACTTCAAGTGATCATTAAACAAATGGTGGTAAGTCAAAGATTATCTGTACCTTTTGTTTTATCTGCCATTTCTTTCTGGCAGTGAAAAGATTGAGATTTCATTTTGGAATGGTTTATGGTGAGTTTTTCTTACTTTCAGTACTTGCAAAAACCTGTGAACTTCTGAGTTATGAAAAGGACCAGGTAATTGGTACAGAGGAGAGGCAGTCAGCTATCTATTGTTAAGTGGGATTCTGCTTTGGTTAAGTGATAACTGATGAGCTTTTCATCAATACTGAAAAGAAGATGAGCCCAGAATACAGCACTATTTCACTTCTTTATGCTGAGATATTTGTAAGGAGAAGGCTGCGGTTACCTTGTAACTTGCATAACTGTGTTTTTCTGCACCATCCAAATTAAGCAAAGTAACCCTTGATCTATGAATGAATGGAACCACTTCCACCAAACTCTAGGAATGGAATCAGTGATTGATTTTAAATCAATGAAAGCAAATTTCAGGAGTAGGAGTATGGGAGGGTATATTCCTCTGGTAAAACAGAAGATAACATATTGATCTATGGTCAGCTTGTCTTCCCTAAAGCTGACTTGTTTTTAGCTAGAAATGTGTTTCATTTTTATTTTATTATTTAATTTGTTATAACCAGTCCAAAAGCTTTTGGAACAAAATGCATGTATATATTTTACCAGAATGCTTGGAGACTAATCCAACAATATTTGGAAGATATTCACTTAAAAAGTGAAACAGTAATAGAATAATTCCTGCCTTTAGGAATTTGGAATGTGTTATTAATATATGTGAATAAAGAGATTCTAAGGAGAGCTCATGATTTCCTCTTACTTCTTAATACTTCAGAAGCAGGGGTGGGATGCTATCGGTTCGGCCTGGTTCTACAGAACCAGTAGCTCTGAAGAGCAGTAGACACCGAGCCAGTTTGGTGTCTGCTGCTCTGTTTGGCCCAGCCGCCCGCCTGGGCTGTTGGCTGTCTTTTATTTCCTGCTTTTTCAACCTCAGCTGCTTTTGAAAAAGCAGGAAAGAAGAGGATTTTCAAACTGCTGCGCACCTATCAGCTGGTTGGGCGGCAGTGCTGAGGTTTTTAGGAAATGGTCTATACATGTGCGCAACAAAACAAATTTTATGTGACAGACTCAGGTAACCAATTGCAGAAAGATAGGTTTCTGAATGAATCTCTGATTCTGTGAGCAACTCAATCTGCCTGCCTGCTTTGCCTGATTTTGAATAAAAGTTGCTCTATTTTTTATAAAATATAATATACTTATAATATTTATATACAAGCCATGCCCAGCCAGTCATATGATCACCAAGCCATGCCAAGTCAGCAAGCTCTGCCCAGCCAGTCACATGACCACCAAGCCTCATTCACAAATTAGGCCACACCCACAGAACGGGTTGTTAAGAAATTTGAATCCCACCCCTGTTCAGAAGGTATCAAGTTGGTACCAGAAACTTTTCCCATTTTTAATGGTTTAATTTAATAATTCCCAGAGACTGATAGCCAAGGGAGAATACTGTTTTAAGAATGCAAGTTGATAGTTAATGGAGAAGAACCTATATTGTTTAGCTTGGCTTTCTGTAAATCTCTTCCATGTCTAGAACAGAAACTCAATTTCTGGCTAAACCATCCTATTAGTGGAACAGCTTGCAATTATTATATTTTATAAAAATAACTGACTTGATATACTATTTTTCTGTTACTCTTGTACTTTAGCTAATATTGCATTTGCCATGCTGATCAACCTACTAAAATGTAAAAATTGATAATTTTATGTTGCCAAAACCAAAGATTAATTTTAGATAATAATCATCATTTTTAAAAAGAGTTAAGTTTTAGTCTCACGTTTTTAAAGTCCTTCAGGTAGGTTTTTTAAAAAAAATCATCTTGTTATAGATCTTATTCCTGAATGGTGGTTAATAGACCAGTCCTGCCTAGCCTTCTGGAGGCCAGATTGATTGGCCTCTCCTTTGGCTGGTGGAGATAATTAGACTAGTCCTGCCCTAGCCCTTCAGAAGCCCAAATAGACCAGCTCACTATCAGCTGCTAGAAGGCAGTCAGTTGTGGTCAAGCTAGTAGGAAATCAGAAGTTGCTGCTTCCCACACTGCTTTTTTTGCCCTTGACCATTCAGTTTCAATGCTTAGTTAAGGAACTATCTCTGAAACAATAATCCAATGAGCCACATTTTGTTCATTAAAAAATAAGAGCTGACAATAATTGGTTTGATGCAAAAAGAAAAAATATATAAACGCACATAACCCAAGAGGATATGACTCATAGTCTCCAAAAAACTGGGTAAAGAACCATCTTCAAGGCCCTTGGAAGTTACCTGCAGCATAGGGCCATCTGGATCTTGGGTCGACCTCATTATATCTAGAGAGTAGATGCTGCTATAGAGAAGGCTTGTTCAACTGAAATCTGGAATCCACCAACCCTGCTAGATATTGTGGGAGATAGGCAAACCCTCAAGTAACCATTATCTATGCCATGTAGGGCTTTATGGGTAATGATCTGCACTTCGAATCGTTTGGGGAGCAAACTAGCAACCAAAGCAGCTAAGCATTGCAACTTGTGAAGCAGAGATGTTACATGGGCACATCACTAGCTGCACTATTATATCCTGGACCATTTGAAGCTTTACAGTAGTCTTCAAGGGCAGTTCCATATGCACTTTGTTTCCAAAGTCCACTTGTGAAGTGACGAGGGTGTAATATGGTTGCAGTTTGGGTACTTGACAATCTGTTCTCATTTATGACTGGTGTTCTCATTTATGACTGGTGTCCTAACATGTGATTACCGTTTGCAATCTTCTCTGCTAGTTTCTCTGGTGAATGGAGAAATGAATAGGTAAGGCTGCAAGTGAAGGGCAAGTTGCATTTAAAGTTGCTTCTCAAATGCTTTGAAGGATTTCTCTTCCTTCTGTGAAAGAAGGAACAATCCTTCTGGCGAATATGCTAGTGAAGGCTAGCATTCTGAGCCTTTCAGAGTGCTGACATTTATTAACATTTTCCCCTCTGGAGGGGAGGAGAAAAGGCTAGTGAAGCCAGCATTCTTAGCCTTCAGGAATGATGACATTTGTTAGTATTTTCATTGGATTTGAGATGAGGTCCTACAATGCAGGATTTCCGGAAATTCCTCAGCACGCTTGAATTCAGTGAAAAAAACTAGAGAACACCATTGTTCTTACAATCATTTTTTAATACCCAGCCCCTTGCTTAACAACAACCTGTATGGTTATTTAACAATTACAACTGGGAGAGTTGGGGTTTTAGTCATTGAGCAAAGCGTTCACATTTTATCTTCCTTAACTGCTGCACTCAATGACCAAGATTCTGAACCTAGTTGTCATCATTAATGAAGGACAACCTGTAACTGAATATCATCATAAACTGAACACTAAACCATTAGGTGATCTTACTTATTGGTTTCATATAGATGTTGAAAAGGAGGAGTGGCAAGAGTAAAACTCTGCAACTCCCCACAAAAGATGAGCTGAAGGATCAATCTCTATCCCCAACCAATACTGATTGGAATTGGACTTTCAGAAAGGAAGTGGGCCACCATTGAATGGTGGAGCCAGTCCCCAACCCCACAGAACTTGTTCAGAAGCATACTATTCCAGTGTTTATCAAAAACTGCTGAGAGATCAAGGAGGACGAGGATGGATCATCTATTCCACCTTAGGTCAGATGTAAATGTGACCAAAGCTATCTCACACCTTGGCATGAAACCTGACTGAAAAGGGTGAGGGGTATCAAACTCAAGGCCCGGGGGCTGGATTCGACCAACAGGGTGCTTAGATCTGGCCTACGGGGCTGTCCTGGAAACAGCGAAGGACTGGCTGCCAATGCCTCTGCCAGTGAAAACAGCTTGGGGAGCGCTGCCCACGACCCTCCCAAGTTCTATTTTCACTGGCAGAGGCCATCACAGCTGAAAACTGAGCTTGGGAGACCGTTTTCTCTGGCAGAGCGCTTGGGCCACCAACACAAGTGAGGTCGAACTGACCAAGCCCATCCTGGCCATGCCCATTCTGTCTCTCTGAGGTCAAACACAATCCTGATGCAGCCCTCAATGAAATCAAGTTTGACACCCCTGGTCTAGATAGTCTGTGTTCTCCATGATTCTTATCAAGTGTACATCAACCATCTATCAACAATCTGCCCTAGAAAGGAAAAGTAGGACATAGTCTGTATATAGTTGTTGAAACCAAACCATTGGGTCCAACGATGGCCTCTTGGGGAAGGAAGCATCACCACAGCCTTCAAGGTAGGAGGCAACACCCTCTCCATTAAGATTGTACTCAACTGTGGGTCACTTCCGTGGTCATTTTTATGGGACGGATCTGGATCCAGTAGACAGATCGCTGAACCAGCAACATAGTCTCTAGGTAGTCCACAGTTCATTTAGTGTTCATTTAGTGGCCATTCAAAGTTACAATGGTGCTAAAAAGGTGACTTATTACCATTTTTAACACGACCGCTATAGCATCCCCATGGTCACATGTTTGAAATTCAGACTCTAGGCAACAGACTCATATTTATGATGGTTGCAGTGTCCTGAGGTCATGTGTGTTCTGACCCAAGCCTTGTTCAAATTAAACAAACAAACTGTATAAAAGCAAACCTTTTTTAATGCGGCACTGGGAATTTTTTTCATTCCCAGCCAAGAGTCATTTAAATCTAATTGTCTGAGATAAAAGCAAGCCCTTTCAAGGTTGTAAAAGCCTGCCAAGAACAGAAATCTAATTACTGATAAATATTCACCGACAGAAGTTTCAAAAACAAACCGGAGTTAGCAGAACTTCAACAAAGAGAAAGAATCTAAAGAATCTCTTCCTGCAAAGAGCACATCTCCAAGGGCTGGTTTTTATCCCTTATGAGAGGGGCCGTCACCAGCCTTACTCCTGAGTCGCCCTTGCTGCTTCATCTGCTTTCTTCTTTGAGCAGCCCAGGGCACAGGCTCCCGGGGTCCTTTGCGTCACTGCTGCCAGACTCCAAAAGCTCCGAAAGCAGCACCCCATTCTCAGATAGTCCTGGCCCATCCCTGCATCAGATGCAGGAGCCACATCCAAGTCCTCGCCAGACTCCCTGACTGGTTCCCTTTAGTCCTTGCTGTCAGAGACATCTGCCGTCCGCACCTGCTGCTGGCAAATCACAACATGATCCTCTTTGGCAACTCTCTGAGAAGCAAAGACAATGGGGAAGTTAGATTCACTTATCAACCATGTGACTAACTGCACTGATTCGCTTAACAACTGTAGCAAGAAAGATAATAAAATAGAGCAAAATTCACTTAACAAATGATTCACTTTGCAGCAGAACTTTTGGGTTCAATTGTGGTCATAAGTTAAAGACTATCTGTTCTTCTTTAGGAGACACTGGCTTAAACTCATCCAAAATTAACCAGACTGCAAGGTAGACTAGACAGAAATCACAGGGAAGCTAATTCTACTTTATTGTAAGGTTTCATTGAGAGAATTTTGCAAGTCTGAAAATACATCCCCCTAGTTTACAGCACATTCCAAGAAACTATGGAGGATCCGTTCTTAAATATTTGTCATTCCCACATACCATTATAGCAACCCGGAAACCTCAGTCTGTGTTCTCTAGTCACAGTTTAAGATGGAATGGATTTGAACGATTTCATCCACCAGATAATCTGGCTAATCCTCACAGCGGTCTCGGAGTTAGATCAGCCTGAGCAGAGCTGCAGATATAATAAGTATGAAGACACGTTGATATCAGAATATTCATGAACTGGGAGAGACATGGGTAACAAGGTCAGCCAGTGGGTCCTAAATTGAGGGCTGAGACTGGAAGGCGTCTGGGCGTGGCTTAGCTCTGTGCTCTTATCTCCTCTCTGAAACTGAAACTAATCTCTGAACTCTGAAACTGCTGCATGTGTTTTGATTGTAACTTTACTGCATTGGTATTTTAAATTTTACATCATTTTATTATATCATTATATAAAGAAGTTAATGAATCCTACTAAATCAATCATCTGTGTGCTTTCTGGATTTGAATTTCTGCTGCAAACTCTAACAATTGATGTTGCTTTCCTTAGACTTCCTCAGATGGTGTTCTGAGCATCTGTCCTAATATTTCATCTCCCAGTAAACCAGGGAGTACTCCAAGATTGGTTCACATGCAGAATTTGTATAGGGATGATACAGTCCTTGTGCTTGATTCCATTGCAGGCATTGCCTAGAACCTTGGCCAAATCATCTACCACATCCTAGGAAAAATTCCAAGCTCCAAAATGATCTGCCCATAACAACGGACTCTTCTCAATATTGTCCACTGCTAGATCACTTCTCAACTGCTCTCAGACTAAAAACATATCCAAGGTGCAGCTACTGGTATGCACTGGACCATCGGTTACTTGAAAGAAATCCATGGTTGCCATGGATGCCACAATCTCTTTGCTTGCCCTGGACTCAACGATACCAGACAGACTGAAATCTTGGAGGCACCAACCTCCTTGACGACTCTATTGCCAACCCAATCTAGGGGCTCAGTAAAATTGAAGGGAAGTTAAGCATGGAATGAATATGTAGTGCAATTATGTTATTGATAATGGACATTTACCAAACAATTGTTTCACAGATCATTTGAATGAATGAATGACCCTATGAAACATACATAGCAAGAAAGAATTCTCTGTGTTTTCTTCTGCTGTAGGAGATTATTGAATCTTTTGATTAATTGCAGTGTATGGCTATCCACTTACTGTCAGTGACTCTGAACAGCTTACAAAAAGAAAAACCCACTATACAAACAAGAAATAATAATTCCCCCCTCTGTTAGTGAATATACCGCTTCTTCTTTTTTGCTGCCATAATTGTGTTACTGTTTTATTGTTTGATCATCTGTAAAAGAATTTCTGAATTGAATTGCAAACTGACAGTATTCTAATATTGAAGTAAAAAATAAAATTATAATTCAACTGCAGTAGTCATAATGTTTAGTTATTATTTACAAATACAGCATTATTGTACTCAGAGTTATTAGCTTCTATAGCAACCATTATGTGTATGTGTTTATGCGTTGGACCAAAACTTGTTTATATAATTATTTACCTTGTTCATTGGAAGAAAGGATTGTAGTAAGGCAATAAATTTAATAAGAAAGGGTTGAGAAATATTTCTTCAGTACATTGGGAAATACACTTAGAAAATTGTGCAATTTATGTACTATGAGCTCCCTCTATTGGTAAAAATTAATATTCTTTCTGTAACCCTGTGTGTAATATGGAAAGAACTTTCAAGGTAAAATGAATTTGAATTAAAGGCTACATTAATTATGTTAACATTGTTTCCCCGGTTATTCAAAATTTCCAGCTTTGAATAACTTTATATTTTCTACATGTAATAATTCATTAATTATCTGTGAACATGTTAGGAAAACTTTAAGAATAACTACTTTCAATATTCTTGAAAATTGAATTGACTTTATGAAATAATGGTTTCTAGCACTTGGATTTTGAAAATGAATGTTGGAATACCTTGAATTTTATTTTTAGCCCAGGATGGCAACAGTCCTATGTACAACAAATGTGCATTTATTGAAGGATGGCATTTCTCCAAATTGCATTTGGTTATTAATTTAAGTTTCCTTCCATAAACAAGCATCGGTGCTGTCTAAAGCAGGTAAAAATATTAATAGCAATTTGTGGAGCAGGATGAGGAAGTTTATTTATTTATTTTGTCAAACAATTATTAGATAACAGGCATAAGTATAAACCTGGTTATAAATACATGAAATGGATACAAATAAGAAAAAAGAAACAATAGGACAGGGACGGTAGGCATGTTTTGGTGCGCTTTTGCACACTCTCTACAGACCTCTTAGGAAAGGGGTGAGGTCAACAGTAGATAGTTTAATGTTGAAGTTTTTGGGATTTGGGGAAGAAACCACAGAGTCAGGTAGAGTATTCCAGACATTGACTACTCTGTTGCTGAAGTTGTATTTCCTGCAATCAAGTTTGGTGCGGTGCATCTTTAGTTTGTATCTATTTTATGCTCTTGTATTGTTTTGGTTGAAGCTGAAGTATTAATTGATAGGTAGGGCATTGCAATATATAATTTATATAAAGTTGGGCTACTGAGCATTCCCATTATACAATTTCCAGGATTCAGGCTTTTTTTCCTAGTTCTCTTTAACATATGCAAAAGGAACACAGTGGTTCATGGCTAAGATGCTGAGCTTGTTGATCAGAAGGCTGGCAGTTCAGCGGTTCAAATCCCTAGTGCTGTGTAATAGAGTGAGTTCCCATTACTTGTCCCAGCTTCTGCCAACCTAGCAGTTTGAAAGCATATAAAAAATGCAAATAGAAAAATAGAGACCACTTTGGTGCGAAGGTAACAGCACTGTATGTGCCTTTGACGTTTAATCATATCGACCACATGACCACGGAGATGTCTTTGGACAGCGCTGGCTCTTCAACTTAGAAACGGAAATGAGCACTGCCCCTAGAGCCATAAACGACTAGCACGCATGTGCGGGGGAACCTTTATTTTTACCTTAATATGTGCATGAGAAAGTCCCAATCCAATCACTCTGCTAAAGCTGAGTTAAGTACCATTCAGATGACACTTACCTAGATATTTGGTACCTGGATCAAATGATATAATGGTGGCCTCATCTGAAATAAGGTACCCTGAGGACCATTCTCGTGATTTGCCTTCCCACTATACAGAACCAGAGGTAGCTTATAAAATGTGCTTAGGTAAAATTATATTTATATATAATTAAATACAGTGAGAAGGCCATAGGAGTGGGCATTATCTGTGAGACTTCCCTCTTTAGGACTGTTCAGTATTGTATATTGGATGAGCGCTTTCAATATCTCTTTAATCTTTCTAAAATTGGTACTTTATTCGTTTTTGTAAATAAGGTATGATATGCATTCATGTTAGAGAAAAGCCATCTGTCCAGAATTTAGTAAGGTAGTAGAAAAGGGAAAAATAGAGAGAAAGGGGTTTTGTTTGAGGTGATTAAAATTAATGATCTAAGTTAATTTATTTACATGAATACATAAGAAACCAAACCATTTGAATGAACAATCAGCAAGAGAACCAATCAGTTGCTCAGAATTTAAATATAGGTCCAAACGAACAACCAATCATGCGAACAACTGACTATGCTGGCACACAAGACATAACATAGAGGAATAGGACAAGAAAATCCTGCTGATGATGTTACCCTAGTCTGATAACGAAATGTTCGGAAACTAAATTGAAACAAGCTTGGAAAGCTAAAAGTATTTTATATTATTTCAAAGGTAAATTTAAGTTTTTGCTATTAATAGAAGTGGCTGTAATGTTCCTGTGTTTGATAAAAAAAAAGTTTGTATTTAAATAGGTTCATTTTAATCTGATGGTGATGGTGGTAAGGGAACCTGAACATTTAAATGCTCTCAGCTATAACGTTTTCACTGAGGTAAAATTTCTGCTATTTATTTTATTTCATCCAATTATATATTCATCCAACTTACAAGGTAGTAGATACAAGGTGTACAGTGTACTTTGTACAAGGTGTACAGTGTACAAGGTGTACAGTGCACTTTGTTAAAGCAAAGTTGAACTTTGGAGAAGCAGGGTAGGAATAATGCTGATGCGTTTTTAACATTAGTCTTGGACAAAGTATCTGAGAGTACCATGAACAGACAAGAAAACAAACCTATGAATCAAACAAGTCAAACTCAGAGGTCTCACTCAAATTATCCTGCTGAGGACACATTATGTGAAAACCTGGCTCTCTGGAGAAGGCTATAATACTTGGAAACATGGAAGACAAGAGGAGAAAAAGGTGGATTGACTCCATTACAATAACAAGGAATCCACCATTGGAAGACCTGAAAGATTACATTAAGAATAGATTGTCTTGCAGAAAATCTATATATCATTAGAAGTTAGAATAACTTCATGACAACATAACCCAATAATTAAAAATGGAATATCCCGAGTAAAATTGATCGAAAATAAATATGATGTCACTTTTCAAGTCTTCTAGAAATCAACAACCTAGTCTTTATTATTAGGGAATGGCACAGTAATAATCCAAATTTAAGGAAGCATATTCCAGGTTGCTAATATGCAGGTGGAAAAAAAAGGTAGTACTTAATCTATGAACACAACTGAACCCAAAATTTCCATTGCTAAATGAGGCAGTTATTAAGTGAGTTTTACCCTCTTTTTATGATCTTTTTTTCCACAGTTAAGTGGGTCACTGCAGTTTTTAGGTTAGTAACACGGTTATAAAGTGAATCTGATTTCCCCATTGATTTTTCTGATCAGAAGATCACAAAAGGTGATCACATGAACCCGGGACCTTTATAAATATGAGCCAGTTGCTTAGGATTAAATTTTGATCATGTGACCATGGATGTAAGTTGTGAATAACGGTCACAAGTCATTTTTTTCAGAGCAATTTTAACTTTTAATATTCACATGCAAAAAAGCTATCTATGCAATATACAACTGATTGACTATTATATATTGAAGATGGCAATCAACTGTTTCTCTGGATGTATTCAGATAGTTTCTGAATCATCTGGATGCTTGGATTTGGATTCCTTCGTTGAGCAGCAGGTAATAGTCATTGCCCTAAAAAAGCTCCTTCCAGGAAACTGGCTTTCTAAGAAGATGTTGCACAAGCCCACAACCACTAGATGGCAGAGGTACTACAGGAGCCTGAGAGGTTACTAAGGGCCTGGTGGAAATTCAACAATCTGTTGAGCTACACATATTTCACTGTTTCCACATGGTAGCTGCCAGAAGAATCTGATACAATGTGATATAGAAACAAGATATAACTGGAATAATGAGATTTCTTTCTGGTTTTTTTTTTAAAGCCCTTTAAATGTCTGGTTTTAACAGTCCTATTGGGCACTGTAAATGCCTCAGGTGCAGTGTGGATATTCCTTTTACGTTCCTGGCTCTTGGCTGTGTTTTTATGGAAAAACATATTGAACTTCAGTTGAAGAATATTTGATAATCCCTCTTAGAACATACTATAACAGCTGGTATTTCTGTGTTGCAGCAAATCCATTCTGTGCAGTAGTTAGCAACACCATAAGCTGTATTCTGCTGCACAATAACAAAATATTTTTAAACCAGTTCCACCGAAGGAAGCTTCAGTAAAAAAAAAAAAAAGTAACTTGTTATATGTTTTGTGGAAAAAAATATTTAATTTTAAGCTTTTTACTGGTAATGATTTCAGCAGGTCATTTACATTTACTGTACTGCATATACACTGCTATATGCCAGACAACTCTTGAAAAAAATAGATTTGGAAAGAAACTATTAAATATTTTAACCAGAATAAAAATAGTAGTATCTGTTCTTAATACTAGTTATTTTCTAAATTCATAGGAGTTTCATTTGTAAATAAATTTTATTAACTTTGGGGCGGGACCCCAAAACTAATAAATAAGCTAATGAACAATCCAGTGAGAAATAATAAAAAGTTGATTGGATTCAATTAGCATTTAGATTCCTTAATAACTATAACTTTGGGTCCAAGTTTTAAATTTTATTTTTTTGGCTTTGCTATGTGCATGTTACATTTATACCAGGAAAAGTGAATTGATGCTTTGCAACGCTTGTACGCTCTGTCCTTGGCCTGATTTCAGGTAACTTTTAAAAACTTAATCTGTAGAGATATTTATACAAGGTTGCATAAATGGAGTTGTGCGTAACAGCTATAATTCAGTGCAGAATTATACACACACAAGCAAACATGCATGACAGCCATAATTCAGTGCAGAATTAAGTACACATAAGAAAACATACTTAATAATCCATAACATGGGACATCTGCCTCTTGAATGTTCTGTATTCCTATTTTTAAAAAGTCTCAAGTTGAAAATGTTTTAACTTCTGTTTTATAAACGGTTGCAAGGTTACATATGAAATAAGCCTTAACTATTTTAGAAGCTCTTAGAAAAGAGTATTCAGATACTGAAACTAATTATTTAGGAAAACTCCAAATTACATATTTGCACTTGTTTGGAAACAGTATACAACAAATAAGGTGCATCATTCATAACACATTAATCCTAATAATTTAAGTAATACAATATGAATGTGGCTAAAATCTCCCAGCTGAGAACATATAATGCTAGAGTTAGCCTGGGGATATATATTCTTAGCTTTTGTTGACATGCCAAAAAAAGTTCATACTTTCTGGCTTCATTCTTAACTCTGTGATTATTCTACTTAGAAGATTTCAATCAGTATAAACTACATTTTGGAAGTATATTAATATTTTAGTCTGATGGTAGTAGTTGTAGTAATTACTTCTAACTTGACCAATATGTTCCTTGGTGCTTTCCAATGTCCATGCTATGTATAATCTCCCACATAACTGAGAATGGAAGAAGGTGATTATGCCATTTTTTTTTTCCTAAGAGCCCTTTTAAAAAATGGAAAAACTAATTATAGTACCTGAATTCAAGGGACTTTTTCTTAAATGACTTGCCAAAAAACAAGCTGATTTTGAAAATGTACAGATCATAACATGCAGTTTTTATGGTAATATTGGGATATCATCTTATTAAATCAAGATTTCCTTGCATGTTCCTAAACACACCACATCCATTTATACATATGAATAAATGAAACATTGTAAGAATAATGCATACTCTATTTTAGGGTCCTATTGACATCATCTAATGGTTTAAAGAAATGTATTTCAAATTGACCATATTTAGTCACCTTAGTCAGTTTTTAGAAATCTTATTTATCCATATTTGTATTCTTTTCAGGCCACTTCAAAATTGCCTAAATCTTATTGAAGAAAGTGTTTGCCAACAATTGAAAGGAAGTTACTACCTTCTAGCTGAAGTTCTTAACGATGCCAGCTTTATCAACTGGATCTAGTGGAGATGCAGGTAGGGTTGCTGGTTTTCTGTACATAATTAGTTGTTATTAATTAGCTTAGCAAGTGTTAACTTACTAGTTATTAAGCTCTGTGTAGCTTTCTGTATATTCAATAACTCATGATAAATATAAATTGTGGGTAAGGATTCACATCTGTATCTTCATACATTCAAATGTACATCACGCTCCTATAGAAATAATCTCCCATGTGTGGATCTCTTTATTGCTTTAGGTTTTATGTATAAGAAACCAATTCTTGTAAGTGAAACAAGTTTAGTGTGACCTTTTTCTACCAGTGAAATCAAAGAATTTAACTAAAAAAATTTAAGGAAAATTGGCTGGTTATAGCACTATATAAGCCTAAGTCATACTGCAGTAGAACTCAAATAAAAAAAAAAAATTAAACCCTGTTTTTTTAGAAATTGTTAAAAAAAACCTGAAACAACATTTTTGAGTGGTTTCATGAACACATCCATTAAACATGTACAATGTATTTAAATTTTGAATTAGTCGAAGCTTAAACCTTTTTCAGAATGATAAAATCAGTGCTCAGAGAAGTTGTTTTTACATTCAAATTGGGGCATTTCAAATTTGAAGTACTTTGAATTCAAAATTTGTTGGATGCTCTTTGAGTTCATTACTACAAGTTACAGTAACATTGAAGCATTAGCCTGGCATGGTTCAAAAATCTGATTAGGTAATTAACAAATAAGGGATAACCACTTGCCATTGTATTGATTTAAAATCTCCCAGACATGATTGTAATACATAAAAGTGATGGAACAAAATGACCATATTTTTTTATCATTTAGGTCTATTTTATAGTTTCCACAGACTTGTTCTAATAATGAAGCTATGAAGGATATGACAAAAATGGTGATATTAAATTTCTCTAGACTAATAGTAAAATTTTCCATTCTGATGTCAAGAATGTTGAGCATCTGGACTCTTGAGTAGTTTACCACGTGAGCATTTTCCCCATTTTTTAAATCCATTTATTCTTTTCCTAAGAACTTTCAGTCTTAGGTAGAAAATTGCAGTAGCAGAAACTAGTTTCTAAAATTGGAAAATGTATTTTCTGTTGATCATTTTCCAGTATTTGTAAAAACTATTTTATTAAACATCTCTGAATATGTAAGGATGTCCATGTATTCAGTGAAAATATATTTCAAGAAATTGGTAGCTTAAATATAATATAAGGTAATGTTTACCGTTCTATCTGGTACTATTGTTCTCTGAGCCCTCATCCTGCCCCCAGCAAGTTTCTGTATTAAACAGTTTCCAAAAGCTACATGTCTTGTTGAGGCAAACTTATTCAGGCTTATAAAAGCAGTATTATAGCAAATATTGAGTGCAGATTACATACACTTTCAATAGCAGAAGAACTATGCAAGTTGTTTTGCTGTTGTAGTTCTATCAATGAACTGGATTTTGTGGCTGAAAATGCTGAATCAGTTCTAAAAAAATTCAAAGATCCTATAATTCACTCTTAAATAAACAGTCATTCTAGATGCTTATGTTTATTTAATGATTAAATATATATATATAAAGAAGCAGGCTGTTACCATTCCATTGAAAGTGTAATAGGCAAAGCATTTTCCTTGTCGTCTCAAATTTCCTTTAGCCTTTCCAAGCCTGTATGAAAACTTCTAATGTAGAAGTTGGATTTGAGATATCCTAAATATTAAGTAATTCAAATGTTTTATATGAGCCACTCTATATGTTCAAATGGGCAGCAGAAATTGCTGTAATAACCAATCAAATATTTGTTTCAGTTTCAGATGTAATTTTTAAAAAGCAGTTGTCATATAGTTGTCTTTTCTGTGACAAATAAAGTTAGAAAATACTTCTAACTAAATACAGTACTATTGAACTTCAAATGTTCCATTACTGGATTACACTCCTTAAGAAAGCTGTCAAACTGTGTCTCAATGGTATAATTATAAGCAACAATGAAATGTGGTTTTGTTAAATAGTTTATATATTGAAGACTTGATAAAATATATAATCAAGAGCAGGCTTAATATTATTTAAAGCAGGATTCAAATAATTCAAAATAATATCCATCATACATATTGGGTGCTAATCCAAAAAGTTCATTTTGTTTATTTTTAGTTGAACTTAATAAAAGCTAATATATCTATATAAAAGCAGCTGCCTTACTAAGAATGTATAGACTGTGGATAAGTTTTGATTTATGGTGTGATGACTGAGGGCATTTCAGGTAGTTAATTGTTTAGATTTCTAAAAATAAAAATGGACATTTAAAATTTTAAATACGCTTTCCAGCTTCGGATAGCTACATTTTGATGTAATATATAAGCTAACTCCTGGACCATAAATGAATTAAAAATTCAGAAAATCCTAAGAGTACTGTGAATACGAGTCTCATTTTTCCAAGTCAACCAAATGTTGAAAAATGTGTTAAAGGACTTGGGATTAACAGTCCAATAGCAGGGAGGATAAATATGAAGATTGAACAGACTGATGTCTAATTTGATATGATGGAAGAAGCTTGGAGAAAGAAAAAATGAGTTTGAAAAAATGGGCCAGATTTTATCAGGGCTGTGGATTAAAAAGTATTACCCCTATGGGAGAGGCAATTGAGCAGAAGCTCAAAATGTGCTTATCCCAATTGTAAGATAAATTTTCCAACCATGTGTACTAGAGCTGAGCTTATAATGCCATTTTGTGCTTCCTGCTACACACAGATTCATATACACTTAGATGCTACCTGAGGGGAAAGTATGCA
Source organism: Bungarus multicinctus (assembly GCA_023653725.1). Taxonomy (NCBI): domain Eukaryota; kingdom Metazoa; phylum Chordata; class Lepidosauria; order Squamata; family Elapidae; genus Bungarus; species Bungarus multicinctus. The sequence continues at coordinate 21,293,193 of CM042840.1, forward strand.
TGCTACTTCATTACACAGCAGTAGTTATAGATATTTTCTACCACCATTGCTGATAGAAAGATTAGAAAAAATTCCAAAAGCCAATTCTTACTTGTCTTCCCTATCTTGTGGATTCTGAATAATATTGAATTATCATAACGTGAATAACCCTGCTCCCTGATTTTCACAGGACCTTCCTTCCCTGAAGCTGCTATAATGCATACATTCAAGTGTAGCATTTCCAATCGGTCCACCTGCAATGCACCCCAAATTTTACTTCTTAAAATGGACTCTAGACAGACAGACAGATAGACAGACAGATAAACAGAGTGGCTATGTATGTGAAAAAGCCTCATGCCCTTGAATATCAAAATTTTGATCCAGCATTATTCAGGATTTTTATAAAGAATATGAAATGAATTGAATGCTTGTAACATTGGTGAATGGTTTCTAATCAAAGACTGATCTGAACATTGGATCAATTCTAGCAAGATGTTCAGTTAAGATAAATGTGAAGTCCTGCAGATTTAATGTCTAGGATTGGAGAAACTTTATGTGAAAAGGATATAGGAAAAGTAGCGAAGCACCTGCTGAACATGAGCAAGCAAGCAAATTCACTTGTGGTCTGCATTAAAAGCACTGTTTCGGTATCATGAGAGATACCTGTTTTTTTTTTTTTTTAATTACATTTATATGCCGCCCTTCTCCGGAGACTCAGGGCGGCTTACAGTCTATGGAGCACCATGCTAGGTGCTCAGCAATAGCCTTCATTCCATTGTATATGCCTGCTTATTACTAGGGCTTTTTGGCCCCCTCAAGCGGCATTTTTTACAAAGTCAGCTTATTGCCCCCAACAATCTTGGGTCCTCAATTTACCTACCCCGAGAGGATGGAAGGCTGAGTCAACCTTGAGCCTGGTGGGATTCGAACCTGCACTAATTGCAGGCAGCTTGCACTAAGTGCTAGATGATTAACAGCCTGCACCACCAAAGCCCTGTTCTTTGGTAATTTGAATTAATTACCCCAAACAGTGTATACAATGTTAAGTTCTGAGCACTGGACTTTGAAATGGACTTATAGATTCTGAAGAAGGTTCAGGGATGATCTTCCAGGCTATTAAGATGTCTGCATAAGAAATCTGCATATTAATGTGGAAGGCTTCAAGAACCATGGACATCTGGTCTACAAAAGAAAAAGACTTTGTGGACATGATAGTCATAACAGTCATAACATAACAGATAATCTTAGTATCCTATGACTATAATTAAATGTTGTATCTTATGATTCTTGATGAATATATTTTTTATGTACACTTGAGAACTTCTGCACCAAAGACAAATTCCTTGTGTGTCCAATCACATATGGCCAATAAAGAATTCTATTCTATGACAGTAGTCAACAAATATGTAAAAAGCTGTTACACAAAATATAAGAATATACATGTATTGAAACTGAGAGTGGGCAAGAATAAATGGATATAAAAGAAAAGAAGTTTCCAAGCGGTAAAAGCTGTTCAACAGTGGAATAGTCCAGTGGTCTCCAACCTTGGCAACTTTTAAGACTTGTGGACTTCAGCTCCCAGAATTCTTCAGCCAACAAAGCTGGCTGAGGAATTCTGGGAGTTGAAGTCCACAAGTCTTAAAGTTGCCAAGGTTGGAGACCACTGGAATAGTCTGTCCACAGCAATGATAGACTCCCTGCAGGAGGTCTTCAAATGTGGGTTGGATGGTGGTCATATACGACTTAGTTGACTTGTTCACTGAATGTAGGGTGAATTAGATAACCTATGATTTCCAACTCTAACATTCTATGATTTTTTTGAATAATCATAATTACTTGTTATTTCATTTTAGATAATTAAGGGCAAAAATCTTCAAAACTGGAGTAAACATTTAAAATCAGGTTTAACAATACAAAATATGCCATAAATATGTCTTTGTGTAACAACCTATTCTCAAACGTTTTGGTGAATTTTTATTACCAGTTTTCTGAAAAAGATTCTATGATGTTACTAACATGATCTGTTCACCAGGGAAAGAACAATGCTAGAGAGAAAGTCTACAACAGAAACTTAAATTACTTTAACAGGTACCACTACTCCTTAGAGAACTTCAAAACTCTAAACCTATAAATGAGACTAGGATTTTCTAACTTTACCAAACTAGAAATTCACATCAGTTAAATTAATTTCAAGCAAATACAAATTTACAGAACACAGCAGTGGCTTCATAGCTTCCTTTTTTCTCTCCTGTGGAGAGCCGCTTATTTCCTCACTGAAGACATCAGTAATGATGAACAAGTTTACTACATTATCTGTGCAGTGCTAACCGTAGGACATTGGATATGCTCTAAAATGTATTGTTTATTCATTCTGCTTTTGAACAATGGCAGTATGTTTGCGGATTCTCTTTGAAAGAGAATCTCCTGTTTTTTGTTTCTAACAGCATGCAATATGTCTTCTTGATACTTACCTTTTCTAATATTTATTGTTTTCTTTCAAAGAACTGAGAAGATTTGTTCTTGCACAAATGGCTGACATGACAAATATGGCCTGATACAAGCAACAGTAACAAAATAGTTCCTGCCATCCCATCTTGCAGGATGCTTATTATTTCTGATTTTTTTTCTTCCTTTCGTGCTTTTCATGGGAAGGTGGGTGTAATGCCAACAAACCCTGGGCTGCAGCTGCCATTCATTTTTATTTTCTAACATTTGAGTCCCGAAGGTATTCTTTAAATTTCTGCTTCTAAAGTTTGGCCCTTTGCGTTGCTGATTATAAGCTTCCCTTTTTTAAAATAGAATGACCTTTTTAAAAGTAAAATGTCAAGTAAGTAAGGAAGGAACCAAGGGAAGGTCATAAGTAAGTTGGCGCCACTTTAGATTTAATACCTATCTGAAAATCCTTTTAAGCTGATGAGGTAGGAAGAATTCTTTGTCTGCAAGGATTATTTACTGTTGTAAAAAAGCAATCCAATACTATATTTCCTTTTGCTGAGTTCTTGCTGTGTTAGAAACTGTTGCAGGAAGTGCAAGCCACAGCATATACTTCAGACAAATGTGATTCCCTCTCACTTTGAAATATTTAAGTAGCATCCATGTACAAGATGTAGGTTTAGCCATCTAGTACTTACCAGTATTTTTCAATTGCCATGCTGAGTAAGCCTTACAAAAACTATAATGTGAAGCAGATGGAAGGCACCTCTTTGCCTATCGCTCTTACATAAACTTTGCACTTAGTGCTTTGCTTCTGTGAATGACTTGGCTGACCTGAAGTCTGAACCTATAATCTTTTAGTGCGAATGCTGTTGGAAGAGGTTCATGGTATAGATTCAATGCTTTTTATATTCAGGAAAAGCTACAATGATGTGGGCATTCTATTTTTATGCTTAAAAGCTACTATAAAGAAGATTAGCTTTAAAATAAATCAAAGTTTGAAATATGAGCATTGCCTCACAAAAGACCATAGAAAATTTGTCTGGAAGGACTTTTTTTTCCCTAGCATTTTTTTTTATTAAATAACAACAGGAAGACAGGAAAACAGTACACTGCTTCCAAAAAAATTCTGCATTTCATTTTAAAACCATCATCCAGAGCCTCAGAAAATTGTGCAATGGTGTTGACTTGAGTTTAAGCTTTAGTCTTCAAGGAGAAATGATCCCATTTATAGATCATTCACTATAACTTAATAGGCAGTATAATTTAATAAAATGTAATGGAATGCAATATAATTTAATAGGGAATCATTTTGGAAAGGTGTTTCTTTGGTGGTTTGGAAAACTATTACTGTGGTGGATAGTGCTTAATCTGATCATAAAAAGTCACACTTGTTTAATAGACGTAATATCTCAGTATATTCAGGATTGCTACAATGAAAGAAAAATAATTGTCGATCATCTATATTGGATTAGCCAAAAAGGCATCAATGCTAGTCATATTTGATTATAACAGGTAAGTATTGTATCTTTTAGCCATAAAAATTCCCCACTGGATAAACATGCTATAAATAGGCCAAGACTTGGCGGGAAAGTTCTGCAAATCACATTATTATATGTTTTGGTACAGCTTTTTGAAGGATAATATTATGCTACCTGGTATTGAATCTATATGCTGCTGCATGTCTCAAGAAATTGTCATGGGACATGACCTAAACAAACTGGGGCAGCCACTACTTTAATCTCTGTGAAGGAGTTTGGAGAAAAGCTCTGCAGGTGCACTTTTTTGAACAACAGCAACAATAAAAAATCAAACATTACAAGGGTTTTTTCGGGAGCTTATTTATACATGCATCTGTTATACCCAAGATTATTTTAAAAAAACCAATCTATCAGAAGTATTTAAGAGAAACCACAAACTCTCTTTAAGGAACCACCCTATCCATTTTCTATACTTACAAGGATGTTTTTTCTGTTCGTGATTCATTTGACTCCAACATCAAGGGAACTGGAATAACGATTAGGCTAAGGAATGCATGTGTTTCTGGGTTTTGTCCCTTTCCAAAAAGCTTTATGAATTTTTGATTCAGTGTTGAATAAATATATCGCTATAGACACTTTTGCCACTGTTAATAAAGAATACCATACCAGTGCTGCAGCTTCTTTCCTTTTTAATCCAAATCTCTCTCACACATATATACTAAAAAAAATTTTTATTGCTTTATTTGATATATCCATACTCAGTATAAAATGGTACAAAGCAGAAGCTTATCAAAGTGCTAAATGAAATTAATTTTAATTTCACTTTATGTTCTATTTACTCTTTATAGGTCTGTATGAGCTACTGGTTTCATTGCCAGCCCAGCTGCAGCCACATGTGGACAACCAAGAAGACATGACCTTCCTCTGGGATATGTTTGGTGAAAAAAGCCTTCATTCTCTGGTAAAGGTAAACCACACTAAATGCTCATTCTTTCTGAGAAACATGTATGGAAAAACGTTTTGAGCAACCTCTCGTATACCAAGAATCAGTTACTCTGTGGAAACAAAACAGCCTTGTTTTGCTTCTGTGCTTCTGTGAGGGATGGAAGTTGTTAAAGGTTTTTACCAAAAATATTGCAATGATTTCATTTAATAGTGATGTTTTGGCAGAATGCATTAATGTAACAAACATATGATGTTTGCCCTTGTTTAGAATAAGGCAGCATGAATTAGTAGCAGGAAATCTGAGACTCCTTCATGGTCAACATTCATGGCCTGGAGTTTAGCTTACATAAACAAATGTTCACAGCAGAAATTAGATGGCATATATTTTTGAGGTAAAGTATGGCAACTATTCAGTAGCCACATTAATTTAAAATAATTTCCTTTAACAAAATCAACTGAAATTATAGTTGGTTCTTTAATTGGATTGTATCCATCAAAGATTGTGTTTTGTATATAAATATACTAAACTTGTATGACTAAAATAAGCATAGTGAAGTAATTGAAGTGAAGTAATTAATGGATATGTGTCTTCAAAAATGGTAATTGTTCATGTATATTGTACTTTATTATTTACAAAATTATTTGCAGTTTTGGTTTCATAATTATCATGAAGCTTTTAGTTTACAAATTGGAAATTAGACTTGTAAAGAAATGTGTAAAGTAAGTCTGCTACTTGGATTTTATACTAAATTTGGAGTCTTTAGCTTCTTGAAGAAATCTGCATTTCTATAGCAGAAAACAGAGGGGAAATTATTCTTTTAGACTGACAATTCTTTATATGCTTATTTAGATATTTATAAATTATTTGTATGTTGTTTAGTCATGGATTCCAGTTAATTTACAGTTGTAAAAATACAGTAACAAATAACATCTCACAAAGCTGCTAGTTGGCTTAACTGAAATTTTTATCTTGGTGTTCATACCTTCCTGAACATTAGCTTATGGTGCGGGATGTCAAATTGTTCTACAGTGAGGGGATTACTGCTAAGAACACCATCCTGCAGGTCTCTTTAATTTTTCAGATGCAAGGATCCCATAGGATATCTGCTGACTAGCATGCATTGGCTGGCGATGATCCTGGAAGTAACAAGGCAATATTTATGGCTGCATTTCTGCCAGAAGACAATTAAAAAAAATACGAATGAGTAACTTTAGGATGTTCTGAGTTGATAAATCTTTTCTTAGTTTGCAATAAAGGAGTGTTTTGGGATATATTACTGCATCAGAAAGATGCCTAAGCATCTTTAACTCCATTTGGCCAGATGGCTTACTCATTATATGGTAACTGCAATTATTAAAACACTTGAAATGTCTCTTAAAGGTTAACATAGTATTCAATAGAAGGCTAATCTGGAAGAACCGCTTCTGAAAGAAAAAAAAAAAGGGAAATTTAGTAATTGTTGGAGATTTATTCAAAATGGAACATTTCAAATGATACAGTCATGTACTATAATGACTCAGACAATTTCACCCCAATTTTGTTCTGGCATTGAGATATTTATCTTTTTTAATTATATATCAATTATTTGGAAACTAACAGGGACGAGAACTAATATAGTGCAGTACTTAAAGTGTTTGACTAAAACTATGTGGAAACTCAGGCTCAAGTTGATAGTCAAGGACAGAAGCTTACTGTTTAATTTTAGGCTTGGTAATTTTTTCTTAATTCATCATAATTTTGGGGGGGTTTCTTTGTGAGAAAAAGGAGGAAATGGTGTCTCCATGTACTTCATTTTGTGCTTCAAGATATAAGCACAGATACAAATCTAATAAAAGGAAAGATCACAAAGGTAGCTGTTGCCGTTTTTAAGGTTGTAAAGTATTAGACATTTTCCCTGATCAACAAAGGAGAATATTTGTAACTCAGGGTTGAAATGAGGGATCCTTGATGTTTTCTGAGCTTGCTTGTTTTCTTGGAGACGTTTCAATACCCAAACTAGGTAACATCATCAGTGCTGGTAAGGAGTGGGCCCTCTGACAAATTAGCCACCAAGAAACTGCCAAAGAAGCCAACAGTAAATAGCCCAGCCAAAGAGTCTCTAAGACCACCTCCACCAACAGCAACAGGGCACTAGAACATAAACTGAGAGCAAACCCCAATTCCTACCAGTAATGATGATATTACCTAGTTTGGGTAATGAAAGTTCTGCAAAAAAACAAACAAGCTCAGAGAGTATAAAGGAGCCCTCATCTTTCCTAGTCATTTACATAAAGTCTAGAAGACCTTATTTCTCCTTTTGTATTTCTTGATGAAATTTCTATAGGGAAAGTTTCAAACATTGAAGAGCATATATTGGTTTATATATAGTAGTGTTCCATTTTTCCCAGAGTTAAGTGAACTAATTTAAATATTACTAAATTATTTTTATATCATGAAATATAGAATAAGTTTTTTGTTTAATATATACAGTATATAATTTATGAGTCTTTTTCATTTTAAATATTGCTGTCTTGTACAAATTTGTTTTATCTAATGTTAGAAGAATGAATTAGATGAAAGAAAAGAAAAGAAACTTGATCCAAAATATAGACAATATAGTTTATCTGACATGGAAGGTTTTTTTTTTTGTTCTAGTTTTACTTAAAGAATAAAATGCATCATTTGCACTGTTAAAATCAGGCCCTGCCTTGAACAATAGATAATAATTCATGATATTGTAAGATGCTCCTGTTCCCTAATACTAATATTTAATTCCCCTTCTCTACATGCTGTACCATCTGAGATGAGGCAGTTAACAAATATAGAAGTAATGTTCTATTCGTGGAATGTTTACCCATGTCATATTATGGGCTTTTGTCTTAGTTACCATTTACATGGTTATTTAATTTGTAATCTTTGAAAAAATAATAAAAGATACAGCCTTAGTTCACCAAGAACTATTGTTATTCAAGAAAAGGGTAGTTCTCTGCCAAACAAACATTATGTAAGGATCCACTGAGGCCATTTAAATTATTCAGGAGCCTCATAGGAAAGTAGTTCCTGTGTTGTTCCATAGCAAGTAGTATTTCAGGTGTGCTCTCTGTGATCAGAGAGTAGAAAACATCTTGATCGTCATTGAATTTGTCTGGTACACTTTAAATCATCAGTCACCAACTGATGGGCCGCGGCCCACTGGTGGCCATGAGAAAATTTTGGTGGGCCTCATCCCCAGAGCACCCCCCCAAAGCAATTAATCCAGGCTGCACAGAAACACAAGGCTGCGCTCCCCACATGGCCCACAGGAATCCTCCCCGCCCACTCACTCCTTACCCGACAAACTTGCCTGCTAAATTGCTATTTTTCCTTTTTCTAACTATCAGCTATTCTGCTCTGCTGGGAGATTTAGATTAACTAGGAAGCAGGAAATGGTTGGATTTCTTGCTTTCTAGCTAGTCTTTAGATCTTTGGCTTTGCTTTTAAGCACAGCCGAACCTCCCTTAGGACTGAAGATTCTATTATTCAGTACAGACTCACGGCAAGAAATTTGAGAGACTGAGCTAGCCAATGGCAGATAGATCACTGCATGATTCTGTGACCAACTCAATCTACCTGCCTGCTTTGCCTGATTTTGGATAAAAGTTGCTTTTTAAAAAATAAAAAATTCAATATTTATATAAATATTTATAATATTTACATACAAGCCATGCCCAGCCAGTCGCATAACCATCAAGCCACACCCACAAATTAGGTCACACCCACAGAACCAGTTAATGGTCTCTAGGATTTAAAATTATGAGTTTGGTTGTCCCTGAGGTCCAAAAAGATTGGCGACCCCTGCTTTAAATACCCTAAATTATTGATAGTCATTGAATGACAAAATTTTTCACAATTTAAACAGGTACACAGAATTGTTTATTTTCACAGCTTGTATGGTAATCTAATACATTTTTCTATAAAGCCCATCTGCAGGATGTGTTTAGGATTTTTCCTCTCACTTCCTGAAGTTGTTCCTCTGAATCCCAAAGTTTTTTTTGTTACTGTCTTAGCTAATATGCTGTGATAGATCTTTCCCACATGAATATCTCTTAATTGCATGATAGAGGCCCCTAAGGCTCAAAGTAGATATTAATTTAAATAGTATCATTTTCTATTTAGCATGCTTGTTTCAAAATATAAAACAATCATTTCTCAGAGAATGTCATGGTAAGTTCAGTATTCCAATTGCATTCAGTGCCAATTGATCGTCATAAATATTTTCTTTTAGAACTGTTGAAAATGCAGGGACTATATTTTGTGGTAGAACACATTTTGAGCGCTCATATTTTCTTCTTAACATGTTTATCAACTAAATTTAAATTCCTGCATTTGAATTTATTTGATGCCATTACTCTGTGTAAAGGTCACTTATCTCATTCAGTGTTGCTATCATATTTTATTATTTACGTGTATCTAATGCACTACAAGCTACATTATCTTTAGCTCTCAGTCTTTCCATCTGGAATCTGAGGAAGAGTTGTAAAACAAATATTGTCAGGCTTTTGTTCTCTTAATTTGTAGTAGCATTCTTGTTAAGAAATGTCAGAATTGCAATATTAAAATACCTTTACAACTTTGCTTAATATGTTTGCTGTGCAAATGTCATGATGCACAAAATCATCTTCAAACTTTCATTTTATTTGCCAATTGTGACATGGGGTATTTATTTTTATTAGGCATATAGTCCCCATTTATCCTAACATCTAATAAGAAGCTAAAGAATTGTAAGCTATAATATCTATGTTGCATTTCTAACTGTTCTATGTTCCTTCTGAAAGGCATTGAAACACTTGTAATGTGAGTTTCATCTCTCTCTTTTTTAATGTCTTGTCTCACTTTTGTATTTTCGATGTTTCTACTATTGCTACACCTCAGATTAAGATCTGCTAAACTTTATCTTGCATTGTCTATTTTGAAAATATATATTAATTGTCAAAACCAAAAATATTATGATCTGGGAAAAATAATTCTAGGAATGTTCCCATCATGTTAATAGCATATGAATTATTTTTGCTATAATTTTGTCAACTCAAAAAACATTCATATGTCTGTTTTAGTAGTTGCCATAAAAAAAGGGGGGGAGAGGAAATCTGGAAGAGCAGTGCAGCAGTTTAAAAGCGAAAGTACATTCCAACTCTTATCTTAAGATTGTAACTAAAATACCAAAGCTTTTGCCCTTGAATATATTTAATTAGAGAACGTGAATGATGACACCCAGCTTGTGAATGTGCTCAATTGGATAATCTGGTTTATGGGGAAAATAGGGTCACAGGTGATTGTAAATTACATATGCCAGAGTTGGCTTCATACAGGGCAGTGCCAATATATCACCTCTAATGAATCCTTTGAAGTTTTTTGAAGTTTGGCTCGAGAATCATGATTTAATGAGAGCGATTGCTGGAATTCTGACCATTTATGATGCTAGATTTTCTTTTTGAGTTTCTAGCAAAATTGTGTTCGAAAATAAATATCTGGTTCTGAATTCTATGCAACAGTTGGCAATTAAGCTGAATTTTGAAGGTAATGTGACTCATCATAAAACAGTTTTTAACTAATTGGAATTATTATATTTTAGCAGATTAAAAATGAGCGATTGTCATTTCTATCATCTGAGGGTTTTTTTTGCTTGGCAGCCTCCTATAATGGAAAAGTCATCACTCCCTGGCTAACCTTTGTACAGTAATATTTTCAACATGTATGGCTTTGCACAATTGGCATAGCATTACTTCTTGAATATTTTTTTACGTAAACATCAGTTTACACAATTCTTTAAAAAAACATAATTCTCCTAGCGTTACTGTTTTTCTCTATGAAATTATGCCAGTTGTGCAAAGCCATACATGTTGAAAATATTACTGTACATTTTTTTAAAACATAGCAATCACCATGCCACATCTACTTACTTATTTTCATGAATGAAAGTAAACAAGATTGCACCCCTACCTTCTCCTCTTCAATTATATACAACTTTCAGAGACTTTATAAATTTAGATGTCTTTTGATAATGTTCCAGTGATTATCAAATTAGTTTAAAGTTTCTAGATTTAAATCAGTGTATCACTTGATTGTATCTTTTTAACATGTTCTGTCTAGCACCTTCAACCATGCATAATCCAATTTCTCTAAGGAATCAAAGAAGGCATTCATAGTTTGATAATCTTAATCCCAATAATATTTCCAGTTTGTAATTTCATTGTTGTTACATTTGCTGCAGAAAGTACCTGAAGTATCATAATCTGAAGAAGTCTCATTTTTTTCTGTCTGCTTTTTAAATTATTATTATTGTCCTGATCATTTTAATGTTAGTCATTGCAATGTGTGCAAATGATATTCTTCATTTAACTTGGGTCTAGTGACTCCTGTTAGGTACATTTTAGAATAAAAAAATTGAAATTCTGGAGTGATTCAATTTTTCATTGTTCATATTATCATTTCTATTCTTGTGGAAACTATAGTCTTTTTGACGTTTAAATGCAATCAGCTTTTTTACTTTCTTCCTTGATTTCTAGGATAAATTATTTTATACAATCTTCATTTTCTGCCAGTAGAATGGTGCTGTCTGCATATCTTAAAATATCAAAATTTCTGCTACCAAATTTGATTGCAATCTCTGATTCTTTTAAATTAGAAGTTACCTCAAAATTGTCCCAAAGGTGCTTTTCAAAAGGCAATTGGACTTTGTTTGTTTGTTTGTTTTCCTTGAAGAAATTTTGCTTCTTTCCAAGAAACTTCTTCAGTTCTGACTGAATGGTGAAGAATAGAAAGATTTATATTCCTTGTAATCATCATTTGGTTATTAACACTCTGAAGGTTAGCTCTTCGAGAGTTATAGAGGCCATTCTGTCTCCTCAGGGTCCCCTGAATCGGAATGCAAATGGGTGTGGAACCTTCTCTAAAGAACTTGGAGAATTACATCATTTTCTAAATGCCTCTGGACCTTTTCTCCCTTCTGGCCATATAAATAATGCATTTTTGAAGATTTTTCACGACTTGCCCTCTGTTTCTATCATTGGGAACATTGTAGAAGATTAGAGCAGCAATCCAATGCACCTTTATACAACCAGCTATTTGTCACAAAATAGGGCTGTTGAAGAGGGATAAGAAATGTTTCATTTTTCTATGAAGTACAAGTGAACATAATTTTTCCTGCAAGATTTGTACAACTTGAGGACATGAAATACTTTTTGTTTTGTTGTTGCTCTTTTTCTTCAGCAATGAACATTACATTAGGCAATGAGTGCTTTTGAGAGATAGGGAGTGGAACAGGCGCCTCAAAATTGCTTCTTTGTATTAATTAAATAGATGTACGCACCAATGCAGCCTTGTTACACACCTTTTCCATTTTAAAGCAGTCTGTATTTAAGTTGTTATGATCATGGGTTGCATATGCAGTAATTAATAAACAAGCCTATGAATATGTAGGAGAAAGAAGTATTTTGAAAGATGTATTTTAATATATTTAAAGAGAGCATGTAAAGTATCCCTATACAGCTCTTCAAGGACTTCAGTTTTAGTATGTAGATTGCATTTATAAAACAGGATTGTAGCTAGAGTCTCATGTTTCCATGTCAAAAAAGACAAGATGAGAGTTCCTCTTCCAACTTTTGAATACTCTTGAAAGTGTCCAAGTTATTAAAAAACTTGAGATTAAAGTACACAACAAAAACTTATCCAATTGAAAATAGTTTTTTCAGCAGCTGAGCAGGGAGTTTGGCTGTAAAAGCATAGAGAAATTTATCTTGGAGGAAGGGTAATTTGTTTGGCTTTAATCTGAATTTCCTCTATCCACCATGGGGACCTCTTCCTATAAGCAGAATCATCAAAACACTTCTCCTTATTGACCAAAAAGTTCATTTGAATGAAGTCTCTGAAATCTCAAATAATAGCTGCTTTATTTGTTACATGAGGAACAAAGAAGTCAGTTTCTTTCAGAAAGACCAACATTTGGTTTTTAATGAGCCTGTCCAAGGAGCAAGGGGTTTATAATAGTATTTAGATTATACACTTGCAAAAATAGAATAGTCTGCATAACTTAGCTATTAATTCAGAAGATGAACTTCATCCTTGTCTAGATTTTTCAGTTATATTTCAAGACTGAAAATTGAAAGGGGAATGCAAAATAATATTGCAGGTCAGATAAAACAAATACATTGAATTAGAAAGGAATTCCAACATTAATTTTAATGAATAGATACCATTTTGCATGTAATACCATTTTGCATATAAAGCTATAGTCCTAATATTAAGGTTTTATAGTTTAAAACAGAATATTTAGTATAATCATTTCTACAATTATAACTTTATAAATATAGCTAATCAAAATTTTCAAAGGAACATTAATTACTGAATTCCTGATATGAATTCCTGATGATAACACAGTGGTTAAAATCAATGAGATATTTAACTACTGTTAAGCTTAGAGAAATTTTAGAAAAAAGTAACATTTTTTTCAGGGTTCCTCAATCTTTGTGGACTTGTTGACACATTTGCAATGTTATAATTGTTCTGAGAATTATACACATTTAGAAAATGGTGGTTTAAGAGAGTTATTGTATAATATTATATAAAATAGGAACTGGGCATGGCTTACCGGAACTGGGCATGGCTAGTCTAGTAAAGAGAAGGACCAGAGGAGACATGATAGCAGTGTTCCAGTATTTGAGGGGCTGCCACAGGGAGGAAGGGGTCAAGCTATTTTCTAAAGAGCCTGTAGGCCAGACAAGGAATAAATGGATGGAAACTGAACAAGGAGAGATTTAACCTGGAAATAAGGAGAAACTTTCTGACAGTGAGAACAATCAACCAATGGAACAGCTTGCCCTCAGAAGTTGTGGGAGCGCCATCACTTGAGACTTTCAAGAAGAGATTGGACTGCCATCTGTCAGAAATAGTGTAGGGTCTCCCGCTTGGGAAGGGGGTTGGACTAGGTGACCTACAAGGTCCCTTCCAACTCTGATTATCTGTTAAATCTGTTAAAATTACTTTCTAAGTTTGTAAAAGGAGGAATAGGTTGTGTAATCAGTTTCTCAGAATAAAGGAAGTGCTTTTTCAAATAATTTGCAAATTTGGTTTCTGACTATGGAAATATAATAAATAATAATCAACTCACAAATTTTATTATCTTAATATAAATGTCGTAAGATAAATCGAAATCCATCTTTTTAAAAAGGCTTCAAAATTGGTTTGGGCAAATCATGCCGTGCGGAGTTGGATGGGTCGTAACAGGCTTCGTCTCAACCCGGCCAAAACCGAGTGGCTGTGGTTTCCTGCGCCCAGATACAGCCAGCTGGTTCCTTCGCTGGCCGTGGGGGGAGAGGTCTTGACCCCCGTGGAAAGGGCGCGGAACTTGGGTGTCCTCCTGGACGTACGGCTGTCTTTAGAAGAACACATTGCAGCCGTTGCCAGGGGGGCTTTTTATCAGATTCGTCTGATTTACCAGTTGCGGCCCTTTCTGGATCTGGGCGCACTTCGCACAGTCACTTCCGCCCTCGTCATCTCCCGCCTGGATTATTGCAATGCTCTCTACATGGGGCTCCCCTTGAAGAGTCTCCGGAGGCTGCAGTTAGTCCAGAATGCAGCCGTGCGGGTGATTGTGGGTGCTCCTCGGAGCTCCCACGTTACACCGCTTCTCCGCAGGCTGCACTGGCTTCCTGTGGCCTTCCGGATTCGATTCAAGGTGGTACTGACAGTATTTAAAGTGCTCCATGGCTCGGGACCTGGGTACTTACGGGACCGCCTGCTGCCATCATCAACCTCCCGCCGCCCAGTACGCTCCCACAGGGTTGCCCTCCTTGGGGTACCGCCGCCCGGCCGTTGTCGGTTGACGGCCCCGAGGGTTCGGGCTTTCTCTGTGGGAGCCCCCTCCCTATGGAATGATCTCCCCCCGGAGATACGGGCTATGACGGATATTCTGACCTTCCGGCGCGCAGTGAAAACCCTATTTTTTAAACAGGCTGGCCTGGCCCAGTAACTGTATTTTGGTTTTAACTTAATTTTAATTGGGGTTTTATTAGCTTTTAACTTTTAACTGAATTTTTGGGATAGACAGCCGGATCAATTTGGTTTAATTTATTTTAATTGTATTTATTGGGTATTTATTGTATGTTTTTAGTAGGCTGTACACCGCCCCGAGTCCCTTTTTGGGAGAGGGAGCGGTATAAAAGTTTAATTAAATAAAAATAAATAAAAATGCAGAAATAATGACATCTGTGATAAGTAAATAGAAATCATATTTAATAGCAGTATGTTTTGGGAAGTAGATAGAAAGTACATAGAAAAACATGAAGGTGCGTTCTTGCAGGTTTTCCAGACATGTTATTAAATCTATTTTTGGCAGAGAAAATGTTAAATTATATTGACTTGATGCAGTCCAACAAAAGAAGATATGTAAATAAGCAATTTGCTTATTGAAATGTTAGAAATATATCGCTTTCTTGGTTATTTTTTAACAAATGTTCTAGCATAGAAGAAACATTTTATGCAAAATGGAAGGCTTGCAAATCATTGTGACAGAATGTCTAGATTTTATAATCAGACTGTAAACAGTCATTACTTGATTGTGTTGAAATATGAGGAAATACTAATGTTAAGTTTGTATAAATGCAGGAATATGTTGTATGTTTAAATGACTTGATATTTTATATGTTTTAAAAGACTTGAAGAAATTACCTGTTTACATCTTCTTACAAATGTATTTTATTCCATAGCTTGTCCAAAAACGTTTAATTGTATGTACATAGGATCAAAACAGATGGTTGTGACATGGCTATTAAAATCTAAGAAACATGATACCCAAGTATATTTTGCTGAATAAATATTAGGAAAACAATGTAGCGCTTTGCTTGTTTATATTGGTAACTTCAGAAGTATTGATGGTAAAATATAGCATTTTATGTATTTTTTGTTTTTCAGAAGAATTATATTATCTAAATCGTAAATAAGGTGTAAGAAAATATGTGAGGATAAAGAACTACAAAGTAAAAAAAACAAGAGAAAGAAAAGTGAATGTAGTTTGACTATATATTGGTCTGCAGTAGTTATTTTTCCCCCCATTTGATTTCACTTCGTCATCACCAAAAGGTGATGATGAATTTTATCTACATGTTCACTACTAAATGCTTCCATAAAATAGAAAGGGTTTTTGTTTTGTTTTGTTTTTTGCAATTGTTTAACTAGCCAGTATATATCTCCAAAATATATTTCTGCTGCTAACTAAACCTTTTTGTTCCATTATTTCCTAGATTCATGAGAAATTGCATCACTACGAAAAAAAGAGCCCTGTTCCCATGTTAAACAGTGCATCAGCTTTGGCAGATGATGTAAGTGTGTACAAAATGTCTATCGACATCACTGATTTTAAAGACGGAAAGCCATGGATAGAATAAGCATATGAAGTAGATCATCTGAGAAGAATAAAGAATACTTCCCAAAGAACTCTATGGGCATAAGATTTATCATCTTGTTTTGAATTATATTGTCTTTATTTCTAGAAACATGGCATTAGACCATTAGAATGGTTCTCATTTGTCTTGATAGCCAAGATAAATTGTACGCAGTGGATTTTAACATCTATCTTGAAAGAAAAGTTGTTACCATCTTGTTACTAAATGAAAAGAGTGTTGTTTTCCAAAAATACATATAGATAAAGTAGCTAATAAACTGAGAGAATAAGAGAAATTACTAATAATTAAAGAAATGAGACGTCTTTTAATTATGGAAGCAATTAGAAATGAAATTATGCCAAAAGGCATGTTATTTAATTTATTGTTGCTATACTTTTATAGTCATTTTTCAAAAATTAAGGAAATAAAAAGCAGTACAACTAAAAAATAAAGGAATTAGAACACAAAATGATCTAGAAAATAAAAATAGAAAACCAGAAAAAATACTAACATAGTAAAGAAAAGAAATGAAATATATAAATAATATATCCCTTTCAACAATTTTAGTAATTTTATCTCCTTTTCTTAAAATTCAACAAATGATCTCTTCTTTCCATATCCAATCTCTTAGCTATAAATAAATCCTTAAAACCTCATTGGTCAGTCCATATCAGATAAAGCCTATTAAAGCTTAGAAGAGATAACAATACATCAATTTTAACCTTGATCAAATACACTTTATATTCCTTCCTTTTGCTTTTAACAATCTTTCAAATAAAGTCCTAGAACTTGATTTCTTTTCATTTTTTGGTTCCTTCTCACAAAATATCACAAAAAAAATCTTAAAAGCTTTATGTCTCTTTGTGAAACCATCATCATAATCCAATATAAGAATATTATCCAGGTATCTTTGTTTATTTTTTGCATATCCATTTTAACACCAACTGATTTTATTTGTATATCGTTCATGTATTATTCATGTAATCCTATTCCATATCATTCTTATAGCCTGTTATTTTTAAATCCATATTCAGATCAATTTGTCTTATCAAGTAAAAATTGTTCCTCTTCAATAACATATTTTAAACAGAATTTAATTATAATGGCAGACACCCATAAAATTAACTTCTTGGCCCATTGTTGAAAAATAACTTTCAATATGCCTATTGTAAGGTATTTTGCTCATCTTGAATTAGCAAGTCTACTAAAGATTAATTGTAATCTTTAGTTCCTTCTGATTCTCTTATTATATCCAATCTTCAAAGCTCCATTCTATTTTTTTTTAATTCAAATAAAAGTATTTTTACGTGAAAAATTCTTGTAATGAATTCAGTTTTTTTTCCAAATCTGTCTGGACTCTTTGTCCATTTGTAATTTTCCAAAATCAAAGATCTAATAACTTTTTTGTTGTTGATCCAAAAGGTTTTTTTAGTTCTTGTATTTAACTTCTTTTATGAAGGATTGAAGGAAACTCACTTAGTACTATAAACCTTTCAGTCCTATGGTTCCTAATAGCTAAAAATTATCTGAAAATTAAGTATGGGTAGTCCTTGACTAGGTATTTACTGTTTAATGACTGTTCAAACTTAACAGTGGCTCAGAAAGGGTACTTTACAGTCCATCAAGCATTTTCAGCTATTATAAAATGCCAGGCATCCCCATAGATCATAATTGTGATCCATGTGCTTGGCTACCTTTTCATACAATCAATTGTCAAGTGCCTTATAATCATGTCACAATTTGCAATCTTTTCTGCTGACGTCTTTAGAAAGTCAGTGGGAAAACGGTCAGGAGAAGTGTCAGGGTTTCAAGGTATTGTTCCCTGCCTCCCCTCCTCTGCACACAGGGAATGCAGAAATCCTTCATCTGGCTCGGAAATGAAGTTCAGATCTTTTAAGAGTGCAGGAGTTTACCTCACCTCATCCATGCATGGAAGAGAACTCCTGCACTGAACTGGAAAAATGAAATGGGAATCCTGAAGATCCAGGCTCCATTTCTGTGCCACACCACAAGAGTTCCCCTTCTGCTCATGGAGGGACCTTCCTATTCTCCTTTGTTCTTTTGCTTCTTCCACTTAACTTATGAAGTCGCTTTACGACTGGGAGAGCCAGGATTTTGCTGTTGAGCAAAAAAATCACATGGCATCTCATTGAAACAACCATCTTGCTCACTGATGGAAATTCCAGTCCTAATTTTGATCATAAATTGAGGATTACCTACATGCGAACCCAGTGTCGTTTTAGATACGCCATCCCTTGGTTTGAGAAAGATTGCTGTTTCTTCATCTCCCAGTCAGTAAATCCATCAGACACCACACTCTGGAAGTCTTTGTAAGGAGTTACTGTCCGGAGCACTTGTGGGCGACTTCCTTGGCTGGAGAGGAATTATAAAGAGCCAGTCTGCTTTCTAATTCTTCATTCCAATCTGTTTATTAGCTCTGCTTTTAGTAGGATTGTCTTCAGTTTACCATTTCTTCTCTGGTGTTACTTAGAATTTTTATTAATAAAAATCAACCCTGTATCTTCTGATTGCGTGCATAGTTGTGTAAATTATGACAAAATACAAGGTGCTGCGAGAAAAATTAAACTGATTTAAAGGATAAATACATATAGTGATGCATAGCTAACGACAATTTTTGATACAGTGCTGTATTTTTATTGTAGACCGACATTTTCATGTATTTTTATTTAAACATGTCTGAATAGAAGGGAGTAGGGAAGGTGTGAAAATAACATTTTTGTAATTACAGATTCATAATTGTTGAACTGGATGATTCCAGAATACTAGGTCCTATGATCATGAATTTAGAAAAATAAGTTCTTTCCTGTAGCATCTGTATTGTTGTATAACAAGAATGCAGTCATTGTTCTATGAACTTAGAGCTTCTTGCTATATTATCTAGATCACTACTTTGGATTATATTCTGACAACAGTTAATTTTCAAAAACTTCAGGCTTTTGAATGCTTGAATATCTGGTGATTTGACTCTTAGCTACATTTCTGTGATTCACTTGTCATACACTAAACAAGACATTTGCTTCTTGTATGCAAACATAATAAAATCTGGAGTAGTAATACAATAGAAGCATCAAGATTCTGCATTCCAGCTCTAAACAAAAATGCTACTGTGGGTTTTTTGGAAGCAGTATATTTCATCTCTTCACTCACAAGCTAGTTTTTATAGACAGCTATAAGTTTGATCCAACCATTTTTACAAGCAGTGCTTTGTTTGCATGCAAAGGACCATTCACTTAGATGAGTGTTTTGGGATTTGCTCTCATTACTATAAATCAGAATGTGATCTGGGTGCTGCTGCCAGAAATGGTCAACCTAAGTCAAACTCAGTTGAAAGACTTGCCCAGAATATAGTGCAAAGAACAGAAAATGAAGAGCAGTGATTGATTATCTGTTTTTCTTCATGCTAAAACTACTTGAAAGTAATAAATTTGAACAAACTGATTTTGGGTTGTCATCAACACATTGAATAAAACAATGCATTCGCTAATATTCTTTGGGTCGTTTTAATTTCCTTCACAGCTGGCTGAAGAGCTGCAGAATAAACCACTAAACAATGAGATTAGAGAACTCTTGCAGCTGCTATCCAAACCCAGTCTCAAGGTAAGGGTGTGTGGTTTGTATCTGTTAACCTGCAGAACATCAGTTTTCAAAGTATGGTGACATTTCTATGAACATTCTTGTGTCCATATGTATGTGCAGAATAACTAGAATAAAATGCTGAAGGCAGAGAAAAAGATTTATAATATAATGCATTCGTTGCATTCGTTGCAGCTTAATGATATATTTTATATATTATACCAGATAGATAGATTAAAAAGCAATAAAGTATTAAAACATAAATATTTCTAGCTAAAAATTCATTTCATTGCTACCATCAAAAATCCTTATATGAAAGACTGTCTTTATTACTATTAAGCCAAATCTTGCTACATTCTTAGAGTAATATCAACTTGGGAAATGATCTCAGTAGTCATCTGAGTGCTTGTTCAATGTGGGATATGTTAAAGCAATTTGGATAAATGGCCATCCGGTCCCTATGTGCAGATCTTAGTGGTGCAAAACAGATCCAAAATTTACCAAGACAGCTGGAGAGAATCCAGTCAGTTTATTCAATCCTGTAAGTCATTCAACTGTGTCTTACAGCAAGGAACCTTAGAGTCAAATTCACATAAGTGTATATGTAAATGTGTTACATACATAAATGCTCTCAGTCAGTGGTGGGATCCAAATTTAACAACTGGTTCTCCCAGGGTCTGGTTGGCTGTCATGGGAGGCGTGGTCCATCTCCATCCTCCAGCTCTGCCGAACATGCAAGACGAGCCTCCCGCAACAGTCATCCTGACCCAGGGCGAATCAGTTGTTAAATTACCCTTCCCCAGCTATCAAATGGATCCTGGGCGCTACAATGGAAAAATGGGTAATAGAGCAGCCAGCACAAGGGAAGGAGGAGGAGCAGGGAGAAGGAAGAGGGAAACTGGCCTTTTCCTTCCCACGCACCAGCTACTCCACTGCCCATTTCTCCATTGCAGCAGAGCGCCTAGGATCTACTTTGATAGTGAGGGGGGTTAATTTAACAACATGTTCACCAGAACTGGTGCTAACTGGCTGAATCCCACCACTGCGCCCAATGAATCTGCATTTCTTTCTTCACCTTGGTTTGTAAGCGTGAAATGCCATTGCAGTTGCAGTTCGAATATTGGGCTGTCACATTGTATAAGCCATAATGTCATTTGTTTTGGCATAGCAGTTTATGTAGATCTACCCAAATGAAAAGTATAATATATGAACCTTGCCAATTGTAATATATTAAGTAAAGGAAGGATAAATAAGCTATGGTTTATTATGTGTTAATCCAATTATTGTGTTGGGTCTCGATTCACCCTTATTAACCTCTCACTGGTTTTCATTTCAGCAAGAGCCAAGTTCAGTTTGTAATATACTAACTCTGAATTTAACTATGCTATCATTCATACAGGTACACAAATTTATCTGGCTTAGAAACTAGGCAGGGTGGGGTCCATCTAACAGGAGACCTTTAAGAACTACAAGGCTTGTTGGCTAGACTTGGAAATGACAATGTCATATTTCCATATTTAATATTGCTGCCAAGAAAATTATCTGAATATGTCCATCATGTGGTCTTGAATCAAGTTCATTTTGAAAAAGAATTCACCTTTTCAACTTTTTCAAATTTATCTGGTAAGTTCTTCCTTGCTAAGCCCCATCATGTGGTGATGATTGTTCCTGGTTTAGAGTGACCTAGTTTGAAAGATTCTTAGTTAATTGGTTTTTTCAGTTTCTGCTGAAGTAGAAGTTTCTCCTTCCAAAATATGTGGATTAAAATAAAAGTTGTGAAAAACAGTAGAAATAGTATGCTTCCTAAATGCAATTTGATGATGTACATAGGCCAAAAGCATAGCATTCAGATGAATCGTTTGAAGCATTACAATGATAATGGGATTGGTTTGTATCCAAAGGAAAATTGGCATGTGTGTGGCTAATGTAGAAGACGAATCATGCTTTCCTGCATCAGTGTTAATAACAACTGAAGCATTGCTGCCTCGTGCGATTAGCAGTATATTGAATTAATTTTATGTTTTAGGAAAGAGAAAGAGCTCTATTTATCAGGGTGAAATGTTCCAATTTGGTTCCACTTGGTGAATGATTTTTGGGAGTATTTCAGGAAAAGTATAGACTTCTTATATCACAATTGTTAGATAGTTGGCAGTCAGGTTGCTGTAGATAAATTTGAAAATCAGTGCAAATATATGAAGTAACGAATCTTAAATTTTGAGAATGGCAAAAAGCTAAAAAATGAATCAAGTAGTCTTGGAGTTGCTCAGGAAAGAAAACCAGAACAGTTGAATTCTTAAGTAATATAAAATAAAAAAAGAAGAGTAGAGTTATTTTTATGGAGCAATGAAGGTGTTTTTTTTTTTACTTTTATGCTATCTTGTTCTTTTCCCTGCTTCAGCAGTGTAGTTTGATATCCACGCAACTTTGTTATCTTACTGGCTATAGTTGCTTACTCATTTCCAGTAAGTTGTTTAATGAAATAAATTTGAACATAATAGGGGTATATATGCTGGACTACTGTCTTATCATGCCAAAACACATTATAAATCTTTATGTTAAAAAGTTTCTACATGAATACTGTACAGCTTAGTCCTCACCTATGACCACAATTGACCCCAAAATTTATGTTGCTAAGTGAGAAATTTGTTAAATGAGTTTTGCCCCATTTTTCTACTTTTTTTGCCACATTTGATAACTGAATCCCTGCAATTGTTAAATTAATAACAGCAGGGGTGGGATTCTCCCAGTTCGGATCAGTTTGGACGAACCCCTAGCTCCGACGATCAGCTGGCAGCAAACCAGTTTGCTCCAACGATCACCCACCCACCCCTGCACTGTGCTTACCTATATTCTCTCAGCTGATTCGTGTGGCAGAGTTGATTGCCTTTCCTCAGCTGGGTTATTCCCCAGTAGTAACATAGCAGGTACTTTTTTGGGGGAAAGCTGATCACCAAACCGATTGTTACACTAGCAGCTTCTCACCACTGAGTAACAGGGTTGTTAAGTGAATCTTAACAGAATAACAGAGTTGGACAGGATCTTGTAGGTCATCTAGTCCAAGCCCCCACCCAAACAGGAAACCCTATACAGTTCTGATAAGGCAGTTCAGTCTCTTCTTGCTTGTCAGAAGGTCACAAAAGGGGGTCGTTTAACCCTGGGACACGGCAACTATCATAAATGTGATTCAGTTGTCAAGCATTCAAATATAAATCACATGACCATGGGGATGCTGCAACGGTCATAAGTGTGAAAAAGGTCATAAGTCCCTTTTTTCAGGGACTGCTGTTGTAACTTCAGTCACTGTTGTAAGTCAAGGACTACCTGTAGTCACCTAACCTGCATGTATGTATGCCCATATGTATCAAGATCCAAAAAAATTCTTTCTCTTTCTATCTATCTACCATATCTGTCTGTCTGTCGCACTACAATGCAAAGTTTATTTTGTTTTATTCCCAGCAATTATTCTTCCTGTTATCCTGTGTTGTTCTTCTGTTTTACTCTCTACTCAGTTCTATTTTATTTACTATTCTATAATCTGCCCAATTATTCCAGTACTGTGTTCTAAATAAAAATAAATACTCTCAACAATCTTTTCTACAACATTTAATTATTTAAATTATCCAAATCTGTTTTTCCTTTGGTCTAATTTTCCTAATCCTTTCTGCCCACACTGACTCATAGTTGTGTGACTTCAATACAGGTAGTCCTTGACATGACCACAATTGAGCCCAACATTTCTGTTAAGTGATACATTTGCTAACTGAGTTAAGCTCCATTTTACGACCATGCTTACCTCAGTTGTTAAGTGAATCACTGCAGTTGCCGGTTGTTCTGTGAATCTGGATTCTCCATTGACTTTGCTTGTCAGAAGATTGTAAAAGGTGATCACATGACCTTGGGACACAGCAACAATTATAAATATTAATCAGTTGCCAAACATCTGTATTTTGATTACATGATCACGGGGAGGCTGCAAATGTTGTAACTCTGAACAACAGTCATGAGTCACTTTTTTCAGTGCTATTGTAACTTTGAACAGTCACTAGATGAACTGTTGTAAGTCAAGGACTGCCTGTAGTTTGGATACTGAATGAAAACTGGTTCCTGGAGTCAATGATAACATCACCAGTCTGATGGTGGCCATAAACTCATTTGTCAGGAGTGTTATCTGTTAGGGGCAGGGCCAACTATCCAAATTTCCTGTTATTGTCACACACACCCAACTGTATTTTTTTGTTTCAGTTGCCTTTTTGCTATTTATTTCTGTTTCATTTGACTTACCTGTCCTTCAGCTCTCTTATCTTCTGTTTTGTGGAGTTATCAAATTCAAACCGAACCTGGCAGAAACCATTTTGTTGTTTCTCAGTTATGGGGAGCGTGAGGTGGTGGTGAAGGAGGCTGGAATGCATTGTCAGACACAACACAGAACTGTCTCATGGGAACCAAGATCATCTCCACAGGTGTCAGATGAAGATGGAAAGGAGTGTCTAAAGAGCCCGCCAATTAACCTAATTAGACAATGTGACTTGTGATACTTGGGGAGGGGATCATTTACTATTTTAACTATTCTGAAACCACGGGGAATATTTAGAGTTGGTTTTTCATTTAATCGTGCCAATATGATGTGCCAATAAGTTCTCTGAGAGAGATTTCAGATCTGATTTGCTTGGGTTCGTTAGTCGGAACATTGACGTCTTTTCTACAGGTCTTCTTTGCATAGTTCTTGTTCATTTGCTGAACAATGGCTTCAATGGCTGCTCTCATCCCATCCCTCCTGGAATCTTGCTGACCTCTTGCAA
This sequence comes from Bungarus multicinctus, assembly GCA_023653725.1. NCBI lineage: Eukaryota > Metazoa > Chordata > Lepidosauria > Squamata > Elapidae > Bungarus > Bungarus multicinctus. The sequence continues at coordinate 21,317,821 of CM042840.1, forward strand.
TTAGAGACCAAAAAGAGGGAGAAGGGAGGGAGAACAGTGGCTTGCCATTGGCTTATTTTTGACTTTTTCATACTATATACCCATTAGGTGGCTTATAATGGGCATCTGCTTCAAATTTGCTTCTTCTTTTCAGAATTTGTTTTCAGTTTTTCTCCTCTACCATTTGAAAGCTTTTTTTAGAACTTTAAAAATTGATTAACTAGATGTTTCTACAGCAGTATCATCTGTCATGCTTACTGTACTGTTGGAGATTTTTAAAGACTCTCTAATTGTTTTTATTTGAAAGACTTACTGATGACCTTCTGTGAGCTCAAAAAACAGCAGGACCAGGCACAGTTAATACTTGGAAGGAAGACTTTCATGGATTAACAGGATTGTAAGCTAGACTGGAAAGCTGAAAAAAAATGTGGCAGCAACCTTTGTATCATGTTTATGAATCATCAAGAGATTTTTCTGTTTTAAGCAAGTGGATCTGATTAAATAATTTTAAAAATCCTTCTGAAAGTATGGTTTGAATTAGAAAGGGAGGAAAAAGAGGTGCCATAGAAAAGAAAATGAGTACTGTAACCAGATGGCATGAAGTAGCTGCTTCTTTGAGTGGATATTTAAGAATATGTAGACTCCTGATATTAACAATCCAAAAAAGAGGAAACAAGTTTAAAGAAGGAAAAAAGAATTTAACTTCATATGTACTATATCCATATTAGTAAGAGCTTCAGACCAATTCACTGGTGCAGAAGAGTAGATGTTCAGCATTTAAAACTTTCAATGCAGAAAAAAAATTTACATCTAAAAATAGAATTACCATGGTAAGGAAAAATCACTGTAATATTATTCCAAATAGCACTATTTCAGCAGCAGTCATTGTTTTAAAATGATAAATATATTATGTCATATAGATGAAAATTGTTAAGCTATAGCAGTATGTATCTTGTTTGCAAAAGAGATAGAATGGTTAAAAAGCCCTACTATGTATTCATACCTTGATTAATTAATTGTAATACTTTTGGAATGATCATGATGATTGCAGTTTTCTTGAGATCTGAATTCAGTTTAAGGATATATTTTAATATATTTTCTTACACATTAAAATGAGCATTGGTACTAGTGCCTTTGCCCAAACTATGTATGGTATGGGATTTTCAATGTTCTATTTTGATCAGGTATACAAATCCAATAATATTTATATTAGGTTATACAAGAATTTGAATCATACTAGCTTTAACATTGTAAATGTGATACATGGTTGTATTAATGAATATGCCTAAAAAAATTTCTTCTGTTCATATGAATGATAACTTTTAGATGGTGAATCTGGAAAAATAACAATCCTGTGAAGACAAGATCCCTTAAAATATACATAACCATTAAACATTTTCTTTCTTTTCATGGACAAAAAGAATCCAGTTTTTTGCTTCTCTTCACTGATGTCTTAGAAGTTTGTGTTTGTATTGCAGTTTTGTTAAATTGAACAAATACATCCTTTCAACAATACAGAATGCAGCTCCTTTGATTTTATTCTGGAACAAAGTACTGTTCCTAAGCTGTGAGGGACACTTTCATGCCAAATCACTGCTGATGAGATGCAAACTGTATCAAGGTCTGCAACAGTAATGGTAAATTACCAATGCAGATATGTTTTTATGCTTTTTAGTTGACAGTTGTTCTTAACCCACTTTTTTTTGCAGGCTTTGCTTTCTGTGCACGATATTGTTGCTGAGAAAAGCTATGATCCTGTATTGCCTCCCATGCCCGACGATATTGATAATGAAGAAGATTCTGTGAAAATCATTAGGCTCGTAAAAAATAGAGAACCTCTAGTAAGTGCACTTAAATAACAATAAGCAGCAGAAATAGCAGTAGCATTTGGCTAATATTCTAAAAATAAGTTGCTGGCATCACATGGTTTTGTACTAACCAACAGCTGGACTCCATCCAAACTTATATTGTTTTCATTATTTGCCATGTAATTCAGGATGAACAGTTAGTCACATTATTCTGTGCAACTAGCTAAAGAAAAAAATAATGGAATCAGGATCCAGAATCTGATTATATTCTGCATCTTCATTTTCAAAGAGAGCCAAGAAGACCAAAGAGACCATATGTGTTATGTTGTTTTTATATCAGTTTGAAATATCTTATTCACAAGCTGACATTATGATCTACTGTTTCTTCTGCTCCTTGCATAATCTATATTTTGAGATTGGATGATTTTTCAATTCTGCCCTTGATTACATTAGTTCAGATGGCCTCCTCTTGAACAATCAAAACAAAGCCTTCAGTTTCTTTTTTTTTAATTCCAGTTATCAGTAATTGCCAGGTTTTATCTTTATTTACTTACTCTCCCCCCCTGATCGAACAGTGTAATAGAATAAAATAGAATAGAATAGAAGAATAGAATAGAAGAACTTTATTGTCATTATGCAAGTACAACGAAACTGTCGATGCACCCCAGCAACTGTTTGCAATACAATAAAACCAAAGGACTTAAAAAAAAATAGAGTACCCACGTTTCCATTTGCAATTTGAGAGTGCAATATCTATGAATATACACAAAATATACATCCAACACTGACTGTGATGCTTTGCCAAGTGTAATACATAAGAGATAGACTGTAATAAGTTATTATACATCTGTATGAGGTATTGCAATTTCACATCTTTTCACATCTTAATATGGTAGTAACATATTTATTTACAGTTCAAATGGCCCAGGGAAAGAAACTATTTGTTAATCTAGTGGTGTGGGATTTTATTGACCTAAAGCGCCGTCCAGATGGCAGCAGGTCAAAAAGATAATTGCCAGGATGTGAGGGATCTTCTATGATGGCCTTGATTCTGCTTTGGCAGCAGGACCTGGCTAAGTCTTCCAGGGAGAGTAGAGGGCAACCAATGATCTTTTGAGTTGTATTTATCACCTTCTGTACGGTTTTCCTTTTCTCAGCTGAGGAATCTGCATACCACATACCCAGACAGTATGTCAAAGTGCTCTCCACAGAGGCTTTATAAAAAGCCAGCAACAGCTTCTTTTCCAGATTGTTCTTCCTGAGAACTCGCAGGAAATGCAGCTGCTGCTGAGCCTTCTTCATTATGGCCTTGGTGTTAGGGGACCAGGAGATATTGGCTGAGATATGGATGCCAAGGAATCTGATTGTAGAGACGGTTTCTACTTGTTCTCCATTAATGATGAGTGGGGCATGGTCCTGTCCATGTTTCTTGAAGTGCATAATCAGTTCTTTGGTTTTATGGACATTCAGTGACAAATTGTTCTGTAAACACCAGACAGACAGGTTCTGTACTTCTGCCCTATATGCCGTTTCATCCTCTCCAGAGATGAGACCAATCACGGTCGTGTCGTCCACAAACTTTATGATGGTGTTTGTTTCGTGGCTTGGTGAGCTGTCAAAGGTGTACAAGTCATATAACAAGGGGCTCAAGACACAACCTGAGGGGAACCAGTACTGAGTGTAATAGTGGAAGAAAGGTGGGGGCCAAGTCTAACAGACTGTGGTCTGTTTGTCAAAAAGTTCTTGATCCAGGAGCATGTGGAGATGGGGACCTGCAGATTATAGAGTTTGGTTACTAGTATATCTGGGATGACAGTTTTAAATGCAGAGCTATAGTCCACAAAGAGCATTCTCACATAGCTGTTTGTTCTCCAGATTGCTCAGCGCTCTATGAAATATGATGGCCACAGCATCCTCTGTTGATCGATTTGCTCTATAAGCAAACTGATGTTGATCAAAGGAGGGCGGGAGGCAGTCTCTGATTGCTGTGAGACTAGTCGCTCAAAAACCTTCATGATGGAGCTTGTTAACGCTATGGGCCTATAGTCATTGAGAGTGTTTATATTTGTTTTTTTGGGAACAGGGATGATGGTTGCAGCCTTCAGGCATTGTAGGATGATGGCATGTGTTAAAGATAGATTGAACAGCTTTGTAAGTATTTCTGCTAACTGGTCAGCACACGCTTTAACTACTGCACCAGGAATGCCATCAGGCCCTGCAGCTTTCCTGGGATTTACTATTCTCAGTATTTTTCTCACCTCATGCACCTGAAGAGAGAGAGGTGCAGCGTCATGGACCTTGTGAGGCAGTATGTCCAGGTTCTTGGTGGTCTCAAAGCGTGCAAAAAAGCTGTTTAGCTTCTCTGCCAGAGTGCTGCTGCTCTTGCTGTTTGTTGGGCTTTGGCCTTTGTAGTTGGTCAGGGCCTATATCCCCCTCCATATCTGCCGTGGGTCACTGTCAGTAAAGTGGCCCTCGACCTTCCTTCTGTACATCTCCTTAGCATGTTTAATGCTCCTTCTCAGCTCTGGCAGTGCTGTACTGTGTGGTGTCACCTGTTCTAAAAGCCAGGTCACGGGCCTTGATCAGAGCCTGGACTTTGCTGGTCATCCAGGGTTTCCTGTTTGGGAAGGACAGTATGTGTTTGTCCACAGTGACATTTTCTACACAGGTCTTCATATAGAAAAGCACAGACTCTGTGTATAACTCAAAAGTCCTGTTCTTTAAAGATGCTCCAATTTGTGTGGGCAAAACAATCCTGGAGCTGGGAGAGGGCATTTTCAGGCAAACATCGGATAGTCTGACTGCTAGGTTTTGTTCTCTTCTTAAGGGGAGTGTAGGCTGGTAGTAAAAGCAAGGTGAAATGGTCAGATTGTCCTAAGTGGGGAAGAGGTTTTGCTCTATAAGCATGCTTGATATTTGAATGCACATGATCAAGTGTGTTTTTTCCCCTGGTTGGGCGCTTAACATGTTGGTAAAGTTTGGGGAGCACAGTTTTCAAGCATGCTCTGTTGAAATCCTCAGCAATGATGTGAACGCCCTCAGGATGAACTCTCTGTTGCGTGGTAATTATGTCTTGAAGGTGACCAAGCGCCTTGCTAACATTGGCATCTGGAGGTAAATATACAGCAGTGATGGTAACTACTGTTAGCTCCTGTGGCAGATAAAACGGTCCACACAGTCATGACCTCCAAATCTTGTTATTTTGCTTTTTGTGCACCAGTCTTTATGTACATAAATAATTAAGCCCCCTCCCCTTCTCTTACTGGAGGCTATGTTGCGATCTTGACGGTGCAAAGTCCAGTCAGCTAGCTCCATTGTAGCATCCGGGATTTGCGGGTGCAGCCAGGATTCTGTGACGATTAGTAGACAGCATTCCCGAATTGTGTGGTTGTGGGAGATCTGCAACTGTAGTTCATCCATTTTGTTTACGAGGGATCTGGCGTTTATGAGGAACATACATAGTAGTGGAGGTTTCTGCGGTCTCTTTCTCAATTGAGTTAGCAGACCTGCTCTGCATCCCCGCTTCTGTTTCCTCTCCCTACGCCGTCTTCTACGCTTACTTAATCTGGCAGCAATCCATGGGGCTCCCAGAGATCTTGCAAGCTCAAGTGGGATATTGTGGGATTTTGTATAAGCATAGGTGACTTCAGTTTTGAGTTTCTGTCCTATACTTATCAGGTCTTCTCGACAGTATGTTAGTCCGTTGCAGGATGGAGTAAAAAGCAGGAACAGAAGGAAGTAAAAACACAAAAAGAAGAACAGTCGTCGGGAGCATTGAGCCGCTGCGACCATGCGCGCCGCCATCTAATATATCAAATAAATCAAATACCTTTTATAATCAATCCACACCATATGTAAATTGGGTTTTTTTAGCTTTTGCAGTTCTTCAAAATCAAAATATCAATCAGAAGTTGATCGTTTGTGCCTTTGCATTTCCTTCAATTTCTGTTCTGTTTTATTGGACGGTTATCATTTTCTTCTAAATAATCTTGGATGTTGTTCATTATTGTGCCTGGGAATAATTTAAATATTGTAGTCTAGCAATCAGCCTAGTTTCCTGGTGAGATCTTTTTTTGCTTTTCTTTAAAAAAAAAAACCAGTATTACCAATTAATAACCAATCTCTGATGACTCTTTTATGCAATACTTCGTTTAGCTGTTTAGTTATAATTAAATATAAACTGGTAAGATGTTCGACCCAAAAACCATGAAATTGATCATTTCCAAAAGATGTTTTCAATCATTTTCACTTAATTTTTAACTATTGCTGCTGTTATTATTAGTTCTTCCAATTGATTTTTACCAAATTCAAGATGAATTTGATAAAAATCAAATGGAAGAACTAATAATAACAGCAGCAATAATTTTAAAAATTTCAAGTTACCAAAAACAGCATCTAGAAAATTGTTTTATGTGTTTCATTTTAATTTTATAGTAATTCTTAAATTTATTTTTAAAGGGAGCTACTATTAAAAGGGATGAAATCACAGGAGCTGTTGTTGTGGCTCGGATAATGCGTGGAGGAGCGGCAGACCGAAGCGGTAAGAATTTTTAAACTACAGTTGCAGGTATTGAATGCAGGATTTAATTGCCAACTTTTAAAATGTTAAATCAAGCAAAATCTATTAATTGGATCTTACCGTGTTTTAATGTATCATGGAATGTAATTCATTTTTTATCAGGTATGGATTATTGGAGCAGATGTACAGCCATAATATTGTGTATTTTATTTATTTATTTATTTATTCAATTTACATTGCTACCTATTCACCCATGATGAATATTATTATTATTAATGCAGTACTTTAAAGAAAAGGAGGGAGAGGATGTTGTCAGTTTGGAAAATCAGTTTCTATATCAAATTCCTGCCTCTTTACAATAATACTTCACATTTCATGTAGATTGTACACCTAATATATTAATAATAATTCTGCTTGATAACAAAGAGGTTTTTATAAACTTGCCAAAATAACACAGTATATACAGTATTGGAAAATGTTTATTGAAAAAGAATTTCACTATCTTTGGTTCTGTCTAATGTCATTCCATTAATCAATGAAGTTACTTCTTCTGAAGATACAGCTAGCCAATTCTGGTTAGCAGTTTTCAACTCTGCCAAAAGCAATCACTTTCATAATTGCCTCCCAGCCCTTAAAAAAACTAGTTCAGGAAATTTTAGGGGTTGTCCAGTGATGAAGTGGTTAGGGAAGTTCATCAGCTTAATGTTGGATATAATCCCTTGTTGATATAGACACACATGAGCACATATGCACACACATATATAAATCATCAGTACACAACTAGGCTCATGAAGAAGAAAAGCTAATGTTTAGTTGGAAAGAGCATGACTTGAAAAATGTTCAGGTTGCAGTGGTTCATTTAATATAAGAATTAACTGTTACATAACTGTGTTTCGTAGGTCTCATTCATGTAGGTGATGAGCTAAAGGAAGTCAATGGAATTTCAGTGGCTGATAAAAAACCAGAAGAAATTATAAAAATTCTGGTAGGTTGAAAATAAAATATTTAATTGAAAAATGCAGAAGATTAATTTTTCAATATTGATGTTTTTGATGCTATTATCTGAAGTTCCTACTAGATGTTTATAAAGGAAAGAGTATAAAGCAGTCTCTATAAAAAAGTGAAATGACTAAGTTACTTTTTGATAAAAAAGTACAAAACTAATAAATGTATATTCATTTTACCTGCATAAAATATAAAATAGATATATTCAAACCAACACAAAAAGTACTAATTTAAAAGAAGTCTCCTCCCAATGTTGCTCCTTAGGTTAAATTCTCCATAGTGCAAAAAATTGGGTCATATATATTTGAAAGATCCGTTACTGGCTTTTGGAGAAGTTGTACACTATTGAGTGTAAATTATTTCTATTTTGTGCAGAATTAAGATTCAAGGAAATAATTTGTTGAGTAAATCTTTATAATATATTTATGGTATATATCTGATAAATAGCTATCATCTTCTAAATTATAAATAAATTATATAATATTACCATATATAAATATATAAAACCCTCTGATAGAAAATAGAGATTTAATGCATGTACAATAGATCAAAATTGTTTGCTATAAAAGAATAGGAATTGGACTGAATCAGACACAGATTCAATTTATTATGTCTTCTGTTTTGTTTTTAATTATATAATTTAGTAATTTATATTTACATATTTTAGTCTCTGTCCCAAGGAGCCATTACATTTAAGATTATACCCAGTATCAAAGAAGAAAACTCATCAAAAGAAGGCAAGGTAAACACTTGTTGGATTCAACTAAGATTCTTCATGTGATGGCTGTGTAAAATTACTTGTGCACTCATACTTAAATGCCAATTCAATCCAGCATTCTTTATCCATATGTAAATATTTTTATCACTATATTAAACTTATTTTATACCAACAAGCAACAGTAACAACAAAAGAATTCCTTAGATTTTAAATAAACCAGTGTAAAAAAAATGTATTATTTTCTGCAGATCTTCATGAAAGCTCTTTTTGACTATAATCCCAGTGAAGATAAAGCAATTCCTTGCAAAGAAGCTGGACTTCCTTTCAAAAAAGGTGATATTCTTCAAATCATGAGCCAAGATGATGCAACCTGGTGGCAAGCCAAGCTGGAAAGTGATGCCAATCCCAGAGCAGGCTTAGTTCCTTCAAAACACTTCCAGGAAAGGTATGTTATTACTGAACTGATTTTTTGTTCCCAATCCCCAAGACTTAAAAATGTGATCAGTATAACTATTAGAGCTGCACTGGAATGCAGTATAAAGCCTGAACTTGGTATGCCGGCTAGAGAATTCCGTGAGTTCTTAAAATAGCCAAGTTTTAAAAACAATGGTTTAATTGGTTATTATTCAGCTGCTTATATTGATAATGATAAACCTGACAGAACATGATAATCTTGTTTGTGAGAATAAAACAGATGGAAAAGACGACACCAATATCTACAATCAATACTTGTAGAATGTGCTGATGTGTTAAGACAATGTTACCACTTCCTTAAAAAGAAGACTCCAGAATTTATTTTAGGAGAATTTAAATAAACTGCACTGTTTATTATAATGTCTTTTAAAATTCTGGGTGATTTAAAAAAAACACACACACACAAATACAGATAGTCCTTGACTTACAACCATTAGTTATTGACAATTCAAAGTTAAAACGACACTGAAGAAAGTGATTTATGACTCTTTTAAGACCATTGCAGCATTTCCATGGTCACATGATCAAAAATTCAGACGCATGGCAACTGACTCGTATTTATAACAATTGCAATGTCCCGGGGGTCATGTGATCAACTTTTGTGACCTACTGACAAGCAAAGTCAGTGCGGAAGCCAGATTCATTTAACAACTCTGTTACTAACTTAACAACTGCAGTGATTCATTTAACAACTATGGGAAGAAAGGTCAAAAAATGAGGCAAAACTCTTAATCATGGTCTTGCTTAGCAATAGAAATTTTCGGTTCAATTGTGATCATAACTTCAGAACTACCTGTACATATTTATTAATACCAAAAGAGCATTAAAAATAAAAGAGCTTAAGTTTTGTTTTCTTCCCCTCCTCAAATTACTTGATAGGAGACTTGCTTTAAGAAGATCAGATGTACAGTTTCGGCCCTTGAAGATTTCAAATAAGAAATCATGTAAGTCTGTTGCTACACAACTTGCTTTTTGCATTTACAAATTACTTAGGTCCACCCAATAAAGGAATGATGCTATTCATTCTTTAGACCCAAACCCCTCTACTAGTATAAGAAAAATTGCTTCTGATACCAGACCTTAAAGTATATGCTTTTACTATGATAGAGAAAATAAAATAAATGTAGGAAATAGATTGTTTCCTCAATCATTTAAACCACTGGTATCAAAGTCACCGCATCAGGTTGCCTTCACATGACGTATCGCAACATTTTTCCCTTTACAGAGTTGGGGTGGGCATGGTCTGCGCTTGATGCATCTGGCCCGCAGGCTGCCAGTTTGACATCCCTGATTTAAGCAGTTCTATTAATGTACCATTCTTTTTAAAATTCCAGGTTAATTAGTTTTAATTCCAAAAAGAAACATTCTGTAATGTAGTTACTACTAAATTGCAAATATACACTATTTTAAAAAAATTGTTATGATAAAAATATTTATCACACCTAGAATCGTATCATATTTGTGTATTGCTTTTCAACTTCACTGACTGAATGTTGTGAATAAATGATGTTTTGTAGCTATATTTCCACTATTCATTTTCCATGTTGGAGTTGGTAGAAATACTTCATCAAGCCTATTATTATTCCGTTTTCCTAAAGCTTTTGTTCTGTAGTGTGAAAACATTTAATGTTTGTAATAAATCTTTGGTTTATTATGTTCTCATTCTCATTATCTACCTCAGCACTATGCTCCATGTTTCACCAATTTTCATTCTGTCAGCATCCAAGTTTGATGATAGGGTATAAGAAAATAAGAGGTTGAAAAACATGGGTAATTTGATGAAGCTAAGCAAGCCGTGCTTAAGAACAGATTCTATAAATGAATAAATATTTTGAGATCAAGAGATGCTTAATCTTATTTTCCTCATGCTATCAGAAATAGAAATAAGTAAATAAAAACTTCCATTAATATATGTCTTATCATCACCAGCACTGTTGATATTACCAGTTTGGATAATAAAATGTCTATAAGAAAACAGCCAAGCTCAGAACACCAAGGACCCCTATATGAGTTATCTGTCAGGGTTCGGGCGATTGCCCTAATAATGTCACAAGTTGACATTACGCAGGAAAGAACAATGATGATACCAGCCTACCAAGAAGTCAAGCCTCTAGCACAGGGCTGTCAAACTCCCAGCCTGTGGGCCAGATATGTCACATGCTGGCCAAGCCTACATCGGTTTAGCGAAGGGAGAAAAAGTCCCAAAAGGTCACTGTGATGACATGAGTTTGACATCCATGCTCTAGCATTTATCCAGCTATTATTAGTGTTTCATTGAAATTCTGGATTTGAAGAAATAAATTGTATTGATTTTCAGACAAGGTTTGAAGAGTAACTAAGCCCAGAAATTGATTAATCATAAATTTCTGGAAGGTACAATCAGCCAAAAAAAACAAAAGGTTCAGAAACTTATCAGGCCTCATAAAGGACTAATTCTTTGTTTCATATAGTGGCACCTAGATTCATGTATGTAAATATGTGGTGTCTCAACTGCATGTTATCCATTTGATGGTTTGTCCTGAGGACTTGGATCTATAGTTCTTACAGTCATTCTGCATAATGATCTTTTCTTTTTGTTGTGGTTATTTTAGATTTCATCTGCCATTTAAAGAAAGTTTATCATTTGGCCAGATCTTACTTATCTCATGAGCAGATGTTAAATTCAAGGGGCATTTTATATTATTAAATCTGAGAGTAAAACCAAATCTATAAGCTGGCATAGCTGATAGCAATACTTCTATTAAATTTAAAATCTGTTAATTCATTTTTCTTAGTAAAATACTGTCTTGTTCAATTAGCAAAATGTTCCTATTATCTCAAAAATGATACTTTCCTCCTGTTATTGAATTGATATTTTTTTTTCATGTTTACAATTATAGCAAAATAATTTTAGCCTGATTTTTCCCCTTCAATTTGATTAGCACCATGCTTCTATCATAAGTATTCTCTTTTTAAAAACATGGTATCCACCCTTTGATATTTTCTTTCACAAATTGTTTTTGTGACATAATTGTAAAGTTTATGTTTTGAAAATGCTTTATTTATTGTTGTCACTAAATTGAATCATGTCTCTAAAGACTTAAATTTTGTCTAAGATCCTAAAGTTGCACTACAGTTGAAAGATATTTTTAATGCTTTGTGTACACATGGTCTAGGTTGATTTATGATCCTAGTGGATTGATACTGAGTAATAAAATATATTATAAATTAAAAGATACTGTAACTTTTCCTAAAGTTTATTGGGAAAATATTATACATCACCCATGACTTCCAATGGTACACGTGTGAGAACTTCTTAGTTTTTCAGAAAAATGAATTGGACTGGAAATGTTTGTTCTACATACAGAATTATCTGTCTGATCCCTCAGAAGACATTTGTACTTTAAAAATAAATTGAGTCAGTGTCTTTTTAAATAATGCATGGGACATTTGTTTAATCACGTTCTTTTATTCATTTCATTCCCCACCTCTTTTTTGGATATTAATTTTCCTTTTAATTCTGTAGAGATTCTTAGTCATCCAGATCATGGTAGTCCCAAGCTGCTTTTTCCAAAAGGCAACAGGACTTTCTTGGTTTTTATTTTCTTTGAAAACATTTCACGCTTACCAGGAAATTCTAAATCTTGAGTTCTAAATTAAGCTAAAACTGAACCAAAAAAGTTTATTGGATGGGAAGTGAAACATATTCAAAGAAAAGAAGTAGAAAGTCCAAGTGTTTTGAAATTCTTTTCACTCATTCTAACAAAATGAGCTCCAGTATAGTAAGAGAAATCCTATTACCAAATATTAGTTAACAATTCATTGACAGTTCTAAATATGGAAACAATAAACAATACAGAAAAACAGGTACCGAGTTAGTGATATAAGTGTGGTTCAAGTCCCTGTTAGGAACTTTTTGTACAGCCCTGGCCTTAAGAAATTTGAACATGTTATTTGACTTCCAGATCATAAGGGGGGCAGTTAGGTAATGAATTTATCATATAATTGTATGATTGAAGATGCCATAATATTGGTATAATGCTCTTGGTAGTTCAACATCATACTTAAATTAAACAACTATTTCCGCTAAAAAAAATTAGCTACCTTCTCTTCTGTCTCAGCTGAATGCTTTGTTAACGAGAGAAAACAGATTCTGGCAAATTAACAGGCTAAGCATTTCTCTAGTAGCGGCTCTCCCACAACAGATGTTGCATCAATTAACAAGAGCAAACTTTGGGAACCTACTTCCCAAATGAAAACTACTTAGAATTACGTTCTTAATGCATTCTCAATGCTACTCAATTATATATTTTCTTTCATAGTTTTATTATTATTTGCTGAAAATATTATTTTAAATAAATCATGTCTGCTTGTTTGTTTTTTGGCTCTTCTAAGCTGAGGAGACAGTTGAGTGTGGTAGGTGTCTTTCTTCTGCGTTTTAAATTTTTCATTCTTTTACTGTGTTCTCAGTCTGTGTAATCTTGCCTCCTGTTTTTCCCCTTTTTTGCTTTTCAGGGAAAATTGAAGGTGTACGTGTAAGTTTCGCTGCTTGGTGGTAGATATGGTCTGAAAGCTAGGCATCTCTACTTTAAAAGCAATTAGTAAAATAAATGTGGCTTGTAACCGCATATTTAGTGATACAGACTAGCAATTTAGCTATTGCAATACAGTTCCAAATCTGAGTTGTCGTGTAAGCAAGTTGGCCATGTGAAAGGTAACATGCATGCATGAGGATAACTGTGGGGTAAGGCATGGGGTATTGCTGGATGTGCCTTTTCTATTTATTATTCCCTCCATATTCTCTTCCCACTAACAGTGCTCTGGAAAGAAAAAAAATCATCCTGCAGAAATATGTTTTGGTATATGGATTGAATTTGCAGGCTTTGGCTAAATTTGTGGTAATTTATTTGAATGTTACTGAAAAAAAAACCCATAAGATAATAAGCAGGTGCATTCATTCAAAACACTACAGTTGGCTAAAAGATTGAGTTGGTGCTCTTGCATGATTCTAAAAGAATTCTTTTTTAAAAATCTTTTTCCATTGCAGATTTCAGCGACATAATTTTAGAACCTATTTTCTCAATTTACAGGGTTTTTTCCCCTTCTTTTTAAACTGCGGTACTGCTGTCATTTGCAGAATACATAACCATTGCAGGTCATTAATTCACCAAATCAACTGTTTATTATAACTAAAAAAAACTATAACCTGCTTTGCCAAGAGAGCTCTGGCATATTATGACAAGCGTGAAAATATTTTGGATTGAGCAAATGGGCTATATGTTCATCAGAAACCCTTTCTGTCTGATCCATTGAGCCAAACATAAAACGTCTTTGATATTCTTTGTAAATAATTTCATCTTTGCTTCAGCTACTATTTTTACCTTCCGCTAAAGCTAAATAGACCACCTTTAATTTCTATCATGAAAAGGCAATAAAGCCACGGAGTATGCATGTTGCTGTGTTGAAGAACCTCTTACTCAACTATAGAAAAATATGCTGTTTTATTTTTAAACAATGATTTATCGAAGGCTTTTCATGCTAAGCTTTATACGGTTGTCATTCTGAAGTAACTCTTCTTTTGCATTTATGGCTGGGCATCTAACTTCTGCTTTATTTCTTGGCTTTTGTTCTGTATGCTTTTACACTTCATCCAGAGGAAGTTGAATGTGCTGGTCACAACAGTGGAGCCCTTATAGGTGAGCCGTTGCTTACATAAGACTCTTTTCTTTCCCACCTTTTTCCTGGATGGGCTACAAATTTGCAGGTAACAAATTGGCATCACTCCATGCTTTAAAACTGTTAGAATAAAAAAATGGCTCACTGGATTGGATACAAAGGCTCAATCTATTAAAAGTAATCTATTTTATTAATTTAGAAATAAGGAAATTATTGAAATATTTTCTTTAATTTGTGAAGAAAGTGACTTATTTTTTTAGAATTATTTATTACAACATTTCAATTACACTTGAAATTAGTATTGGTCTGATTCATCCTTACCCTCCTGCTTCAGGAAATACTATCATTGGAAATTTCTTCAGCAATATGATCAATACCTTGTTTGTTTTTATGTTCATATTACAAAGAAGTTAGGTATGTACATAATATAATAATTTAAATAAAACCATGAAAGGTCTCTTAAAGATATAAGTTTTTAAAAGCAATGGACCCTTGGGGGACCACGGTGTCACAGGGAATCCTCTAAGGCATGAAGAAATATTATGATTTAAATCTTGAGTTAAGTCTTGGTGGTCCATGGCCATGAATCATGGCCACAAATTGTATTTAAAAGGGATCTATGGTGAAGAAAAGGTTGAGAACTACTGATGTAACAGAAAATTATACAGAATTAGCTTGTTTATAGCAAATGAAGCAGCTTACGGAAATTAGCACCAATATATGAAGAAGATTGTACAATCCAAAGGGACTTTTTTGTCATCATGGCTCATCTATTTTATGAAGTGCCATCCTCTGTAAGTTGACACAACATTGCTTCTATCCCCTTGTTTTGTTTTATATGCCAGGCACAGTCATGGTTAAATCTATCATACCATTGATGAGTGAATTATATATAAAAATGCCTAAGAAACTGGAAACGTGCATCATACTGTGCAACATACTTCATTTTCTCCAAATAATGTATTGAAATCTCAAGTAAATTCTACAAGATGCCCCAGCTTTATGACTGTCTCTGTATTTTGTCATGATGCAAGATGCAGTCAAACATCTGATAATAACATCATGATAATAGCATGAAAGAGGAATTACCTTGGGGACATATAAAATACATAATATCATTAATGTATATAAACACGAAAAATCACATAGTAATATTAAAAGTTTACAATCTTTTGAGGTCATATTAGCTGTCAGGGGCTGCATGCACTCATGGGCCGCAGATTGTACATACCTGTTCTGTATTGATTGATAGGCTTCCATGGTCCCTGTAATTGGTTGAAGATGTAGAGACCTATGCAGTTCAGCCTTTATCACTGTAAATCAAACTGTTTCAAAAAAATAATGCATTTGAATAACAATTGATATTTGTTTGCATCCTATCCTAATCATCCAATAGGAGTGTTGTACATAGCGACTAGAACCTCTACTAGTTCATGTACCAATTCTTTATATTTAGCCATGCTTCACTGGCTACAACACTGTTGGCTCAAAAATAGTGTTAAGTAATATTGACTGACTGACAGACAGACAGACATACTATGGTGGGAAAATATTCCACCTTTGCAGGGGGGGGGGGAGTTATTTCCTTCTTTATAATCTTTACAAGCTGAAGGGTTATTTTAGAGGGCATGATGATCATCTAGAACAGTGGTCTCCAACCTTGGCAACTTTAGGACGTGCGGACTTCAACTCCCAGAATTCTTCAGCCAGCAAAGCTTGCTGAGGAATTCTGGGAGTTGAAGTCCGCACATCTTAAAATTGCCAAGGTTGGAGATCCCTGATCTAGAGTTTGGCCACTGCAAAATAGGGAAAAAATAGTTGCTTCCTGGGGGAAAAAAACCTTACAATATGAATATTTTCATAAGATAGGTACTGGGCAGGTTTGTTTCCATGTGAATTCATTCATCTAATAGGTATATGCCACTGGCCATGTAGCAGTCATATTTAGGTATTAGATATTGTTTCTTCTTCGATTGTAATAGATATTTTCTTACAAGCTGAGGTTTAGGCACTTATAATTTTAACTAACATTTTTCTTATTAGACTTTCTTAATATTCAAAGCATAATGATTTTTCATGTGCATTACTTAATACTTCGTGTGTGTTTGTGCATAAAGCTGTGATTCAGTTTCCTATTATGAATATTTGCATACAAGTTACATTTTGTGAATTTTTAAAAATGTTATTTGATGCATTATTATATCAATGAGGGTAATATTTTTATAAGTAAATATTATAAAGATTAAAACCTGGGCCCTATAATTTATTAGTAGATAGATGATCGGTTAAAACAACCTTTAAACCAAATATATAAAGCAACAATAAAACACATTATTACACATATCCTGTAATGAAGAACCCAGTTTTGTTTTATCATTATATAACTTACATTCCTAGCATGAAATCTTAGAAGATAGTATTTAAATTTGAGTGATTTTTGTTTATTCTCAAATTTGAAAGCAAGTTTATATATTTATTTCTGTATGGGATTCAAATGTTTAAATTTAGCAGTTCTCCCATAATAAACCTTGCATTTTAGTAAGTGCTGAGCACGTTTAGTATATTGCTTTGCTGTGTTTGGGTACATGGTGTGTCATGGAAGGCCAAAATGTCAAGTGTGCAAACTGCTATTGGTGATATATTATTTTAGGTTTCTATGCTCATGGGTGTGTTCAGTATGTGCATTTATGCAAACTTCAAAGGATTCTTGAGATCTAAGCTGTAAACGTAAATTGCATCCTTTCTGAAGCTGGAAAATGTTTAGTCTTGTTTCTGTTTTTAATGTCTGAATTATTCATAAAACATTTTTTTAAAAAACCTCATTGGATGTATTGGCTGTGAAATGTTAGTTGAAAAGCAGACATAAACATTCTGTAAAATCTGTTGTGCTCTAGGCTGCTGGAGAAATGGGGGGAAAGGATGAGGTTTCTGCATATAGGAGCTGACTTTTCAGGGTCTTTCTTTGACATTATGTGGGACAAAGCCCTTTAGGGAAGAGTTTGCTTTTCTTCATCTATGCACTTTAGAACTGGCAGTGTGCCTAAACTTGCAGCAAAATAGCTGTACTTTCTGGAAAATTGAGGCCAAATGAAAAAGAGAAGAATTTTCATGCTGGGACAGAGACTTATTGGATCAAATTGTAGTCATTTTCTTTTTTCTCTGAGTATAATTGCTTTGTGTTGAAATTTGGATGGGGTTGGCAAGAGTACCCCCCCTCCCAAACAATGCCTCAGGAATTACAGTATATCATGAAGTAGCATCGTAATTTAGGCACTATGGAGAAATGCTATTTAAGTTACTTACCATTTTGGTGGTTTTGGAATTTATTTCCTCTATTGGATTGATTGACCATGTGTTATCAAGACAGAGTCTACTCTTAGAAACCGCAGATTTTTTTTTCTATGACAATCTGTTCCTAACCTGGCTTTGATTTTCTGATGATGTACTCTTTACCGCTATAGTAAGTTCCACCCACCTTGCTGCTGGTCATCCTCTTCTTCTTTTTTTTTTCTTTAACAAGAAAAAAAATCAAGGAAACTGTCGGTTCACTAAAGAGAGAAGACAGCAAGGATGTAACAGGCAACAGAGAGAAAGCAGAACTGCTTAACTCATTCTTTGTATCGGTCTTCACACAAAAAGAAACTATATCTCAACTCACCCAAAACATTATTGTAAAAGACAAACCAGAAATAAAAGTTAAAATAAGCAAAAAAAATAATAATAATAAGAGAATACCTGTCTGATCTTGATGAACACAAATCACCAGGGCCTGATGGATTACATCCCAGAGTTAAAGGAGCTGGCAGAGGTCATCTCAGAACCACTGCACCATATCTTTCAAAAATCCTGGAGCACCAGAGAACTACCAGGACTGGAAAAGAACTGATGTGGTTCCCATTTTCAAAAAAGGAAAAAAAACAGACCCAGGAAACTACAGACCAATCAGCCTAATATCAATACCTGGGAAGATACTGGAAAAGATAATTAAAAAACAGATCTGCCAACATCTAGAAACAAGTAAAGTAATAATTAGCAGTCAGCACGGATTTGTTAAAAACAGATCATGCCAAACCAATCTTATTTCTTTCTTCAACATAGACTAAATTAGTAGACCAACTGTGGACGTAATATATTTAGATTTCAGCAAGGCATTCAACAAACTAGACCATAATCTACTTAGTAAGCTAGAAAAAAGTGGGATAGATAGCACCACCACTAGATGGACTCACAACTGGTTGACAAAGCGTGCTCAACAAATAGTCCTTAATGAGTCTAAGTCTACATGGAAGAAAGTAAGCAGTGGGGTGCCACTAGCTTCTGTCTTAGGCCCAGTACTTCAATATCTTCATTAATGACTTAGATGACAGAATAGAAGGGAACTTACCAAATTTGCACATGATACTAC
Organism: Bungarus multicinctus; assembly: GCA_023653725.1. Lineage (NCBI taxonomy): Eukaryota > Metazoa > Chordata > Lepidosauria > Squamata > Elapidae > Bungarus > Bungarus multicinctus. The sequence continues at coordinate 21,336,384 of CM042840.1, forward strand.
AAGCTGGCAGGAATAGCTAACATTCAAGAAGATAGGCTGTATCTAACAAAATGAAATTCAATATAGAGAAAAGTAAAGTCCTACACTTGGGCAAAAAACCCAAAAATACACATATAGACTGGGTGAAACCAGGCTCAATAGCAGTAACTGTGAGAGGATCTTGGAGTCTTAGTGGACAACCAGCTAAATATGAGCCAGCAGAGTGCAGCAGCAGCCCAAAAAGCCAATGCAATCCTAAATTGCATTAACAGAGGGATACAATCGAGATCAAGTGAGGTACTAATACCACTCTATAAAGCCTTAGTAAGATCACATCTAGAGTACTGCATCCAGTTTTGGTCACCACATTATAAAAAAGATGTTGAGACTAGAAAAAGTACAGAGAAGAACAACCAGGATGATTAGGGGACTAGAAACTAAAACATATGAAGAAAGGTTACAGAAACTGGGCCTGGCTAGTCTAGTGAAGAGAAGGACCAGGAGAGACATGATAGCAGTCTTCCAATATTTGAGGGGCTGCCACAGAAAGGAGAGGGGTCAAGCTATTTTCCAAGACACCCGAAGGCCAGACAAGGAATAATGGAAACTGAACAAGGAGAGATTTAACCTGGAAATAGGGAGAAACTCTCTGACAGTGAGAACAACCAATGGAATAGCTTGCCCTCAGAAGTTGTGAGAGCATCATTACTTGAGACCTTGAAGAAGAGATTGGACTGCCATTTGTCAGAAATGGTGTAGGATCTCCTGCTTGGGCGAGGAGTTGGACTAGATGACCTACAAGGTTCCTTCCATCTCTGATTATCTATTATTCTCAACTTTTTACAAGCTTTGGTATGTCCAAAGTTTAATCATTCAAAATTCCAGTAAGAATTCTGGGTTGACTTGTTCTTTGATCCGTTTGTTGGATTGTCTGTCTATTGCTAGTTTGTTTAAGCTATCCATGATATTTTTACTTTAAAAACATCCAGGGTCTTTCTCTCCTGCTTATTCATTATTGAAGTTTGTTCTCATAGTGACACAGGGAAAACCATTGCTTATGCCTCTGTGAACTTGTAGGTGTTGTCTGCTCTCCCACCCCAATTATATTGATTTGAGTTAATGTTTCATATTTCTTAAATGTCTTAACTTACCCAATCTAAATATATATTTCAGTTTTAAAACAAAATATATACTTTTAGCATTACAGTGTATAAAATGGTTTTGATTTTCTACTATGTGCTGTCCCCTAATTGAAGTTCTTTCTATCTTTTATTTCCCTGTTCTCTGTTTAAGTGAATGATAGATTGATAATATATTTCTGGGTATAAAAAAAGCATAACTCTTAGAAAACAGTTGAGTAGAGGGAATATTTGGCCATGTTCACTCACCCTCAATGATCTTAGCTTCTCTGAAGAGTGATGTTCACTCTATTTACTGTATGTAGAATAACATATTGGTTACACACACACATTATGTTAATAATAAGCCTTTTCCTGACTTTAAAATGTGACATTTTCATCAGATCTTTGTTTTTAAGTTTCCACCAGCTTAAGCTTTCACCAATAAATGCTTTGCCATTCGAACTGCATTGATTTGGCAACAATAGATTATGCAATTCGTTTTATTGATTAAATATCAAGCATGCCTACAACTATCAAGCCTATAAATGTGTAAAAATTCTTGTGATTTCAGTAAAAACACAAATCCAGCAAGGAAAGAAATACACAGATAAATACTAAAACTTAGTAAGGGCCTAGCTAGGTCTGTGGCTGCTAACTTTTTTTGCTGCTATGATTTATTAAACTGCAGATGTTTTCCCATGATTGATCAAATAGGAAATTATTTTATTCTAATTTCTCCAAAATTCAAGCAGTCTTCATGTAACAATGGTAATTGAGACTGCAATTTCTGCCATTAAGCAAGATGGTTGGAAAGTATGATGTCACATGACCACACTGCTTAACAATGAAAATTCCAGGATTTCTGGTTGCCATCATTAATCAAATCACTCTGGATCTTAAAGTGAGGACATCATGTGAATGTCATTTGCTACTTCCCACCAGCTTTCCCATCAACTTTGTAGGAAAATTGCAAAGAAAGTTACAAGTAGCAAATATATGAGCATGAGGATGCTGCAACTAACATAACTCTACAGGAGAGAACGGTGCCCCAGCACTTTTAGGAGGCTGTGGTCCTTCTTTTTAAGAAACCACCGCTGGATTCTACCCGATTGGATAATTTCCGACCTGTTTCCAATCTTCCCTTTTTGGGGAAGGTTGTTGAGAAGGTGGTCATGAAGCAGCTCCAGAGGTTTCTGGATGAAACGGATTATCTCGATCCCTACCAATCAGGCCTGGATTTGGGACAGAAACAGTATTGGCTGCACTTTTGAATGATCTCTGGTGGGATGGCAGCCCATCCTTGCTCTATTTGACTGACCTCTTGACGGCTTTTGATACCATTGATTGTGGGATTCTCCTGGAGTGGCTTCGGGGGATGGGAGTGAGAGGTCTTTTGCTGTGGTTCACTTCCTTTTCCCGCGGCCACTCTCAGTGTTGATAGGGGAGAGATTCAGCCCTCACCCACTACTTTATGGGGTTCCGCAGGGCTCGGTATTCTCTCTGCTCCTGTTCAACATTTATATGAAGCCGTTGGGTGAGATCATCCATCACCATGATCTGAGGTGTCACCAATATGCTGATGATACTCAGCTGTATGTCTCATCCTATGGTAAGTTAAGTGTTGCTGTGTCCTGCCTCTCGCAGTGCCTAAGTTGAAACTAAACTCTTGCAAGACTGAATGGCTCTGGGTTTAGGATTCCTTGACTCAGAGAGCATTACCACCTTTAGTCTTGGATGGGGTGGCACTATCCCAAACAGATCCTGTGCGTAATCTTGGGCTTTTCCTGGACTCACGATTCCTGTTCGAAGAACAGGTGGTGGTCATGGCTGGAAGGGCCTTTGCGCAACTATGGGTTGTGCACCAGTTATGCCCTTTCCTGGATCATGGTCCCCACCCACAGTCACTCTTGCCCTGGTCACTTCCCATCTTGATCATTGCAACGTGCTCTATATAGAGCTGCCTTTTAAGAGCATCCGGAAGCTTCAGTTGGTGCAAAATGCAGCTGCCCGCATAATTTTGTGCAGACCCGGTATATACATGTCACCTCTCCTGCAGGAGCTGCATTGGTTGCCGATTTGCTTCCGGTGCAATTCAAGGTGCTGGTTGTCACCTTTAAACCCCTTTATGGCTTGAGTCCAGGTTATCTGAGGGAACATCTCTTGCAAGTCACATCTACCCGACCCATTAGAGCGAAGAGGCAGGGAATGTTGTGGGTCCCACTCCTGAGGGAGATACACCTGATGGGACCCAGAAGAAGGGCCTTGTCCGTGGTGGCTCTATCTCTCTGGAACATCATTCCCCCAGAGATTAGAATGGCCCCCACTCTAGCACTCTTTCAAAAGACACTGAAGACCTGGTTTTGCCAGTGGGCCTGGGGAATCCAGAGAGGGATGGAGCCCATCAAATGGGTACTGTGATCTGCTATCGTCAGGGTGGAGGGGTGGGAGTTGGTTTCTCTGCCCCCAATTTTGTTCTATTATACTTTACTAATTTATTTGATTCTTTTTGTTAGTTTTTATTGTTTTTTATTTTTATTTTTTGTTTTAAATATGGTTTTACATTGTGTAAGCCGCCTCGAGTTGCCATGGATGAATAGGCGGCAATGTTAAATAAATAAATAAATAAAAATAAAATAAAATAAATTAATAAGAGGACCAGTCATGAATATCATTCACTTAGTGCTATTGTAAGTTGAAATGTTGACAGAACAAATGTTGTTCAACAAGGGCCATCTGTATTTCTAAAACCAATAATATTATTTGCATTTGTACTATATGAGCTGCAGTGGCGCAGTGGTTAGAGTGCAGTATTGCAGGCTACTTCTGCTGACTGCCTGCAATTTGGCAGTTCAAATCTCACTAAGCTCAAGGTTGACTCAGCCTTCCATCCTTCCGAAGTGGATAAAATGAGGACCCAGATTGATGGGGATACTGACTGTAAACTGCTTAGAGGGAGCTATAAAGCACTGTGAAGTCTATATAAGTCTCAAAGCTATTGCTAAATGCTATTGCTTATTACCAGAGTTAAATCATTCATATTTTTTGTAAACTCCATGTATCACCTTGAGTTTGTGTCTGTTCTACAACGGCTAGTTCTATAACATCCTTCAGCTAGGATGGAAATGCAAGAATTCACTAATTCCCTAAATTCAGTCCAACTGTCCAAAAAGTTCTATTTTTTTCCACAACATTGTTCAACACTGAAAAGTGTTTGCAGTTTGCCTGCTCCAGATCTCTTTTCCCTCTCATTTCCTCTTTCCTCTGGATTTCTTAAGGTAATTCAGTGTTTTGTCCTTTCCCAAGATTCTTTTGGAACTCCCTTCATTGTGTTGCATCTTGCTTTTGAGCTATTTTTTTTAAAATGCTGCAGCTTTTCCTCTTCACAGATGGTCACTGTACATTCCTATTTCAGCTTTGTGGGTCACTGCATTGGAATGCATGTCAAAATTTTGTGTTTCGTTAGGAAAGCAGACTATGAAGAATACCCAATTCTTAATTATTCTAAACTTTATTCAGAGCCCTATTTCCCCAATATCTCATGAAGATCATAATTTTGAAACCATCAAAATGTAAATGACTTCTGGGCTCCCTCTTAGCACCATCATTACTGGTCTCTTAGAGAAGCACGATTTGAAATATAACTGGTACTTAGTGCTACAAGATGGCTGTTCCATCTTCACTAAATTTCATCTCACTTAGGATTCCCTTGGGTTAATAGTGCTTCTGATAACAATGTGTTGACAATATCTGAACCGCTTCCTGATGTAATCTGCTCAGCAATATCTATGTCACATGCCTCCTTATCACATGCTTCCTTATCATCATATGAAATAACAATGAATCTCAGTTGGGGAGTAGATAATCTGTGTTTTGCAGTTATCCTACCATTAAAATAATATACAGGTACATCTTGCTTAATTACTTGCCTCTTTAGCAACCGTTCAAAGTTAGAACAGCACTGAAAAATAATTTTATGATTAATCCTTGCACTTACAACTGTCAGTGTCTCCATGGTCACATGATCAAGAGTTGATCATTTCGCTACCAATAGTTTATGACATTCATAGCGTCCTATGGTCATGTGATCTCTAGTTACACACTTCAGTAAAAATTTGGACCAGTCACTCTGTCTCAGCCAAGCTCATCTCACCAAATTGTTATTGTAGGGAAAATAGGAGGAGTATTAGGTTTGTTCAACATCTTGAATTGGTATATGAAAAAAATAGGATAAAATAAAAAAAATTGTTTGTACATTATTTATATTGACTATTCTAATTTTTTCACTCCTTTTAATTTTAAAACTATTACATGATAATTTCCTTAATTATTCTTTATGTCATATTTAATGAAAAAAATATTATTTTGTTGTTAAACTTGCTTATTGTGACTGAAAAGATTATATTATTTCTAACGGAACTAGGCCATGACATTATTAATCCCTGTCTATAATTATACAGTATGTCATTTTGAACAGGATGGATATCAGCCATATGACTTTTGCTGGGACTAATAGGCATATATAGACAAGCAACCTATGTTAAAGTATTCTATGCATTTTATGGTTACCAATTACAGTTCTGGATATCTTTGAATTAGGGTGGAGGTTTTTTAAAGCAAATTGTGCATATTTGAGGGCCAAAGTATGTTCTTGGTTTGAGTTTCTAAGACAAATATGCCTCAAATGGGAAACTGAACAAATTTTAGATGTTGCATCTAATTTTTATCTATAATATATATTTATAGAATATGAGCCTCGAGAAAAAATAACTGTAATCCAAATGAACTGCAGTATCTTTAAAGTATTTTCTTATTACTCAACATGTTTTTAAAAAAAACCAACATTAATTTCACTGTCCTAATGTATACTATGCATGAGCAAAATAATATATGATATTTGGAGGAATAGAAGCATTTTGTATTATAATCTGTATATACTTATATGAAGAAATAATGGTGAAAATGTTAATAATACAAACAGTAAATGTTTTGCTTGAAGGAGCATTTGTTTTAGGTGGTTTGCTTTATTGGCTAGTAACATTTATATTCCCTTTTTTTTAAATGTAACTACAGCTGGTTTTAGGAGAAGTTTTCGCCTAAGCAGAAAGGATAAAAAAACAAACAAGACAATGTATGAATGCAAGAAGAGTGATCAATATGACACTGCAGATGTTCCTACCTATGAAGAAGTAGCAAAATATAGGTGGCAATCTAATGAAAAATATAGACTTATTGTCTTAGTTGGTAAGTGTTAACTCCTCAATTAAGAGGTTAAGTCAAATGATGGAATTTGGACTGTATTGCTTTTAATTTTAATATAATTGTTTTTCATTGCCATGCTTGTTTTGTGTTTTTAAATTTGAAAAAAATCAAATCTTGAGCAAAAGCTATTGTATGTGGATGTCAGAAATGTTGTAAATTTCAACCTTGATCCATCTATTATAATCACCTGCTTTTGAAAAAATTAAATGAATATTATAATCAAATAATACAGTAAATTGACAAGTCAAGATTGCTGCTTGTTCTGTCCTTAAGGCTTTAAGAGGTATTTGTATATTAGAATTTCCACAGAAAGAGTGTATTATAGTTACAATTGCCAACATTTAAGGTCCTGCTCTATGATAAGCATTTCACTATTTGAAAATTAGCTTTTTCAGGAACATACAGCTTTTTCATTACAACATATATGTATAGTTTATGCAAAAGGAAAGTGCTGGATTTCTGCCTAAGAATTCTGAATTCTGTTACCCCAAGACTTCAGATAATTTCAGTAACTCCAAAGGATTTCTCTTCCTTTCCCAAGTCAAATTATCTTGTTATATGCCTACTTATTGTGGGTCACCCTTCCTAGAGCAGAAGTGCATATCTGTTGACCCCTTCACCAATCCAGTATGCTCAATTTTTCTTGAACGCAATAGTACATGACATCATTCATCCTTGCATTTCATCACAAGTACATCCCTTTTTTTGAAGTTCCACTTCAGAACTACTTTTTTTCCCCATCATAAGCCTTATTATAAGCCCTTCCAGGCAGATGGTCTATAGCACTCCTTTCTATCCAGCTCCAAGGAGCTACAGCATTTCTTCTCATGTGGTGGTTACTCCTGCTCCCATGAAGCCATTTCTTCCTGAGCCTTTACTCTTCATGTTCTTCACTAGTCATCCATCACCTCTCTCCCTCCTCATTATATTCATTACCATCTTGTGGTTGATACAATGATAGCAAGTTAAAATGAACGTTCTTCGTTTTTCCACTTCCTCTCCTTACATCTCCTATTTCCAAGTGGGCAAATTTCTTTCAATTTCTGATTCATCTGGGTAAATAATTTCCCCCTTCTTTTTGCAGACTGTAAAGCTTCCCTTCTACCCAAATCTTTTTAAGTTGCAGCATTATCATTTTGGAATAAAGCTGAAAGCTTCATTAAACTTGCTTCCATAAAGCTGAAACATCAGTTCTTCCTCCCTAGACATTTATCTAGTCCCACAGTAGAACATAAAAGTAAAGGACACCATTCTTGCCTGGAATATTGTTGTATCAAACAATGATATATTAATAACTTGCATTTATTTTATTTAAGCTGGCTAGTCATTTAAAAATGAGATAGACTGAGATATAAAATGGATGGATCAATGGAGGAAGTGATAGTATGAAGTGATATGTTGAAGAAGAAATGTGGGAAGGAGTGGGAAGTGTCTGTGGATGCAGATCTTCGGGAAAGCAAAGAAAAGGCGTGTCATTTAGTGAAATGAAAATATTCCCTAAAGGGAAAAGGCAGACACTGGAAGACCCATTCAAACATGGCCCTGTCAAGACAGACTTGACTTTTCTTTATAGATGGGAAGGGCAAAAAGCCATTGCCTGATTGCTCAGGATATGTGGTGCCCATAACCTGAGCACCAACCCACTGCAATCCAGAATGGAATTCCAAGATGGTTTAAGGAACATCAAATAACTTAGTTGCAATCTGGAATTGCTTCTACTGTCTTAATTTGTTACTGCTCACTAAACGGGCCAATCACCCATGTTATGTAGAATTCCAAACCTCCTCTCCCCCAAAATTAAATTAAAAGTGTCATAGAATAGCTTTTGTAGTAGCTTTTGTAACTTTCATCAGTTACTCTTTCCTTAGAGTTTTAGGATGTCATTGTTCATATCATTTCTGTGATTCAAGAGTAAACTGCTAGGACTTTATTATGTGCCACTAATAATGCTCTCTATTCTTGCCTAAATTCTGATTATCAGGAATGGTTCCTTATAATAAACAACATACCACACTATGTTATATAACTATATGAATAGATTCATATATTTATATAACTTAGTATGGTATGTTGTTTATTAAGTTCCTCTAGATACCAGATCGATCTTTACTGTGTTTTAAAATTACCCAAATTGCTCTGTCATACTGTTAGTTGCCAGTATAGATAGAGACTGTCCTATTGTGTTTGTTCTTGCTATATTATCTTTATAGTTAAAACCATTAACTAAATGATTCAAAATAAGCCATTAGAATTAACTGAGTTATCTGTTTTTGTTCCAGAACATAGATTCTTTAATTTAATCAGTTACAAAGCGAAGTACAATTTAGAAACCCTTAGTGTTTTCACACTAATAACAGCATAGTTCTTTAAGATACTTTATTAATTTAATTCAAAATCCAATATTTCAACTTTTCTAGTATTCATTGCGTTATATTTTTGCTGGGCAGTACTTCATTGATAGAATTTTTCCATTTAAAAATTGCAAACCAGTAGAATATGACCCTCTATCAGGAACTATTACAAACTAGTGCTGCTGTTTTTATAAAGTTTATTTCCAAGGGGATACTTAAAATCAGTTTTAAAAACAGCTTTCCATTTTCTAATGCACAAATTCAGGCACCTACTACTGTGAGCAAGAAATTGTGGGTTCTACACAGTAAGTAATAATATGGTTGAGTTGTTTTTACACCTATATCAACAGAACCCTGTGAAAAGTGTAATAAGTAGACTTTTTATAACAAATCAGATCTGCTAACTCTAAGAAATATCTAGAAATTTTATTTTATTTTGGAAATAATAAATCAAGTGCAGAAAGTGTGCTTTTACAGTAACAAAAGCAGTTCACAAATTTATTGCAATCTTCAGTCATCTTGGTGTTTTTTTCTCTTGATATTAGAAATGGCATAAGTCTGGCCAAAATCATAAAAGTGTCTTAGATAAAATCATAAAAGTGTCTTAGATAAAATCATAAAAGTGTCTTAGATAAAATGTGGAAAAAATGGCAATATTAATTGAAGCATAGTACAAATTACCAGATTTTTAAAAGCTTTATGTAAGCTAGTACTACTGGTAGTAGTGCCCAATATGGCGTGTGACATAAGTTTAATATTTTTGTCAAGGAACAGAAGGTCAGATAATTATTTTTTTCATATAGTCAGTTGACACAAAACTGGATTAAAACTTTTTGGGGAATCTGTTTAAAATGTTACCTAGTTGTTTTTAATTAAATTTAGTATCCTCACCGAGCATTACTGTTTTATAACATGATTTCAACTTTGTTTGGCCCAATTTATTTAATAAGAGTATTCTTATTTTTAAAATAAGCCTGAGTAGCCTTACTAATTTCACTGTTACTCTGCAAAAACCACATGCTTGCTTTTTGTACACTTTCTGTTCTGAGTTATAATAGCATTGAAAAAAGTAACACGATCATTTTTCACATAACCATTGCAACATCCCCATGGTCCTGTGACCAAAATTCAGATCCTTGACAACTGGTTCATATTAATGATACCACAGTGTCATGTATTTTGTGACCTTCTGACAAGCAAAGTCAATGGGGAAGCCAGATTCCCTTAATAACCATGTTACTAACAACTGCAGTGGTTCACTTAACAAATGTCAAGAAAGATTGTAAAATTGAGCAAAACTCACATAACAATTATCTTGCTTAGCAACATAAATTTTGGGGTCAAAATTGGGTTTTGGGTTGTAAATTGAGGATTATCTGTATAATATTCTGTCTTGGTTTTTGAAAATCTCACTAGTGCAGCTTTCGGTTGGTTGGATTGCAAACACACACACCCTTACTCTTTATTACAATGGGGATAGTAATAACAGTGGAAAAAGGCCCTCCATGTCTAAGGCCCTCCATGTCTTCTTTTCTGTTTTTATTTCCTTTTAGAGGTGTATTTCAATCTTTTGAGGTGAAATGGGATGAAAAAGGTACATTCTTCTTTCTGTTTTATCATTGTTCCAATACATAATTCATCTTTTAAAGTAGTTATGTGGAGAATGTAGATGGTTTTGAATCTGAACTGCCTATTGCTGTGTATGAAATAGACTGTTCCAGAAATATTTTTGGCTTGAAACTCTGAAACATATGGATGTTTGAGAGTTTTAACATAGTTGAAACAGCCTATTTTGCACTTAAAATATTTGTCATCCTCAGAAGAGTACAAAGTTGAAATACCACACACACTTTTATCCCATTCCATGCCAGGCTGTTTATTTTTTTGTTTGCTTGCTTGCTTAGTTGCTGTGTCTGATGACCCTGACATAGGCTTCAGTCATGTCTGGCTGGTGATTTTATTATATTAGGAAGATAACATCTTGATATATGGAGTAATATGGGTCTAGGAAAACTTGGTGCAGCCAACTCACCATGGCCATCTTACCCTAGCCAACTTGCCACGGAACAACTCGCGCCAGCCAATTTGTCACAGGACACTTACCACAGGACAAACTCAACATGACAAATTTTGTCCGCCACAAAAGGTCCAGTTACTTTCATCAAAAATGAAAGTAATGTCAAAGAAATGGTGACAGGTAATATTTATCGCATTGAGTAATCCTGTGTGGAATTGTCCCATGGCAAGTTGGCTGTGGCAAGTTGGCTGCAATGAATTGTCCCATTCCAGTGTAGTACTGCGATTAATGAAATAGAATTGCCTCAGCTATTATCATTAGGTCATTTCTCATGATGTTCCAAATAAAACTTCCTTCCTATTAGTTAAGTCTACACACACACACATATTTTAATTGTTTAGGTGTTTGCAGGTTTAGGTAATTTTTTATTTATTTTGATAGATTGTGCACATACCATGCAAACTTTATTTGCAGTGAATCAATTTTAGAAATGCCAAATCCTTAAGTGAAAAGCAAGTGGCACTGAAATAACAAATTCTCTCATGAGCAGAGGGATCTTTTCCATACATACAACAATTTTTCTGTTTATGTAATAAAAAGTTGGGATCCAAGCTAAAATGTTTATTGAATTCTGTTTGAGATATTTTCCCAACCTCCAAATAAAATCACTTGTTATTGCCTAAGTGGTTTCTGACAGTCAGAGCAAAACATTTAACACAATGATCAAATATGCATTGATTGTTCTAAAATTTTCTCAGCAAAACTGGATATGTGGAAATCAAAATATATACATTTCTGTGGAAAACTTCAACAGCACATGTATAGCTTATTTTTTCTTACATAAATATATTTCATTATTTAAATATAACAGTAACTACTGAATAACCTGAAAAATAGATAATCAATTTCATTTAGTTATTTTCTAACAGATTGAAAAATAATAATATGTGGCGATATTTTGCAGAAGTACATACAGTATACACATAGCAATTTGACTTTCTGAGAAGAAAATTTAAAATTTCTTAAAAATTTAAGATAAATTTAAGAAGAATATTTGTCTGTATGTTTTATAGGCCGTTCTTAAAGGATAATAAATCTCATCAGTTTTTAAAATTTTCTTAGTCAAGGGACATGACTGATATTAACAAAATGCCCTATGACAAACTCAAATAAAGTAAGAATTCGTTGTCATTAATTCTTGACTGATTTCTTTAATTGTATGAGGTATTTTCTATTTGTGCTTTTGGCCTAATCTTTGGCCATCAAGAAAGAGGGCAGCATCTCTGAGGAGCTTCTGTGGTGCAGTGGTTAAAGTGCAGTACTGCAAGCTATTTCTGCAGCCAGTTACCTAGAGTTGGCAGCAAAAGATACCTCAAATCACAGTCATGTGACTGTGGGATGCTGCAGATTGCCATTTTGCCTCTTTTGATGCCTGGACACAGTAGGGATCTAGGTGAGGGATAATGGACTTAGGCTGAACCCTGACAAGACTGAATGGCCTTGAGTGCATGGAGCCTCAGAATCTGAATGTTTGTCATCTTTACTTCAGGATGGAGCCACAGTGGCGCAGTGGTTAGAGTGCAGTACTGCAGGCTATTTCTGCTGCCTGCTGGCTGCCTGCAGTTTGACAGTTCAAATCCCACCAGGCTCAAGGTTGACTCAGCCTTCCATCCTTCCGAGGTGGGTAAAATGAGGACCCAAATTGTTGGGGGCAATAGGCTGACTCTGTAAACCGCTTAGAGAAGGCTGTAAAGCACTATAAAGCGGTATATAAGTCTAAGTGCTATTGCTATCTCCCTAGAATACAGGTACAAATAGAAGGCAGGTGACAACGGAGAAAAAAAGTGGGAGTTACCCTCTTTTCCTTTATACCTGTAGCTGGCTGGGGAATTCTGGGAGTTGAAGTCTACCCATCTTTGAGTTGTCATGATTGAAATTGGTTGTTCCAAATAGAGAAGGGAAAAATAGCAGGAGCTAAAGAAAAGTTGGAGAGGGGAAAACCAGAAATACTAATCCTACCTTATATGTCAGTGTCCTTGAAGATATCTTGAATATCTTATTGCAGGGATCTCCAACCTGGCAACTTTAAGACTTGTGGACTTCAACTCCCAGAATTTCTGAGCTAACATGACTGGTGGAGGAATTCTGGGAGTTGAAGTCCACAAGTCTTAAAAGTTGCCAAGGTTGGAGACCCCTATCTTATTGGGTTCCATAGGGACCAGCTAGCTGTAGCTGAAATGTATCATCATCACTAGACTTACATAGTACATTTAAACTTGTCAATATTCCTCAATAATGTGTTTCATGTGTTAATCTTGGTTAAATTATAATTAATTGTTGCATAATTTGGAGTTTTGTTTGAAAGTATATTTCTTTCTGAACGTTTTAATCTAAGCCCAACAAGTAGATGAACAAAATGCATTCCTGAATAGCACACAACTTTTATTGAGGAAAACCAAAGATTTCTGAAACAGCTTCAGATATAATCACACATTGCTGTTTTAAGTCCAAGTATGGTCCATATTAAATATACTGAGAAAAAAAGGAAGGATATAACATCATGAATTTTAAGATTAGTACCTTAATCTTCATATTCCATCAACATTCTTTTTTAACATTAGCCAATTGACCATTCAAGGTTGTGTATCTTTGGCAGAATAAATGACAGGCTATTGATTTCAGAGATAGTGAAAAGCCAAAATTTGGGAAACCCATAGACTGGTAATCTTATCCGCCTAGTGAATACTGAAGCACTGGAATTCTTCCAATAAAAAACTTTTGAGTAATATTTTGGATTTTGAACCGAGCTACTGTACTATGTTATAATATTAATAATCAGAACAATTAACTGGAACACATTTAAACTTTCAGGTCCTGTTGGTGTAGGACTGAATGAACTAAAACGGAAATTGTTAATCAGTGACACTCACCACTATGGTGTAACAGTTCCACGTAAGTGAAAAAGCCTGCTCTATAAATTCCTAATATAAGATTCAGCTTCCTTTTAATTAGCATAAATATGATCTGCTTGGAGTTGAATAGGGCAAGAATATCTGAATTAAGTTTTTTTTAAAGAGTCTTCCACTTCCTGAGGAACGTAAATATATTGGTTCAATTTCTGTAACATTGGACACAAGTAGGCAAAGGGTTTTTTTATGCAAAGGAGATAAACATAGTCCTTGTGTGACTTTTTAATCTTGCCAGTCTTCTACCAACTATGGAAATCACTAGAAAAGGCATTTGACATCAGAGTTACAGTAGACTGAGTAGTCAAACATAATGGGATTATTGCTATTTGATATAGAAGGTACATGACAGAAAAGAGAGGATATGTACCAACCAAAACCCGTTCCAGATTAATATTTGAGAACACAGGATAGATTTCTTGTATTTAAATTTTCACACGAGTTTCTAAGAGTTGAATTCCATCTACTTGAATTTCAACAGTTTGGTGGTAATTAAAATCAGTAGAATATAATTGTTTATTTTCATTTTCAAAGCTGTTTTTAATGCTCTTTTCAATAAAACCAGACACAACAAGACCACGAAGAAGCCAAGAAAGTGATGGTGTTGAATACACTTTTATTTCCAAGCACTTGTTTGAGACAGATATACAGAATAACAAGTATGTGGGAAGCACGAAATTCATGTCTTATTTTTTGTGTGTGCCATTTTGCATTGCTAATGTGAGACTGTTCCTTCATCTCAGTGTTCTGCCAAATTCCCGAGCTAACTTGATGAGAATTCTTGGATGCCAAAAGCATAGTTTAATTTCAGTTTCTAGTATAAACCATATGTATTGCACCTCAGTGGACAAAACTGAGTGAAATACATATTACAAGCCATCATTTGAAATTAAGTTTTGTCCAAAGACAAACACAAGATGAATCTATCAGAAGTTTCAGTCTCTGTATTTAAAGGGTATTTTGAAAATAGAAAAGAATTAAGCATACTTATTTTGTGTCCAACCTATGCCCTATGAAGATTTATACTAATTGTTCTAGCATTGTTCCAAGGTTTTGATGCTGGACAAATAAAGTTTTGAAATGATTTGAATTTGAAATAAGATATTTTGTAATAATTATGATTTTTCATTCAATTTTTAAACATCTTGATTTCTTTAAAAAATGTTACTTGGCACTTGATTCCCTTTATCAATAGATAAAAATATCAGTTTATCTTTCTTTTTTTAAAAAAAGATAAGTGGGAATAAGATTTTGTAATAAATATAAAATATTTTTTATTTCAGATTTATTGAATATGGGGAATATAAAAATAATTATTATGGTACCAGCATTGACTCAGTTAGAGCTGTTCTGGCAAAAAATAAAGTTTGTTTGTTAGATGTACAGCCTCATGTAAGTAAACAATAAAGTATTTAATTTTCCTACCATTAAGCTAATATGTTCTGTAGGGGAGATTACTAGTGAAAGAGAATTATTCTCAAGGGGGAGATTACTAGTGAAAGAGAATTATTAACTTGGTAGCAACTGTACTAGAATTGTTAGTAAAATGTAAGTGTGGATCTGAATATTAAAATACACTCTGTTTAGTCTAAAACTTTGTTCAGAATTTACATCATCCCTTATTCTCATATCAATGTTAAAGATACTACAATACAGGAGCAAAAATAACCAGCATTTCATAAATTTCTCCAAAGAATCATTTTGAATGAAATATTGTATGTTATATTGAACAATTAAAATGCTACATAATTTATATCTAATAAGACTATCTGTTATTAGAGAGGAATGCCACATAGAAACTAGAAAGGACTTGTCTTGTTACAGAGTAAATACATTTTAATATAAACATGTTCACCTTAATATTTTCATCCCTCCAGACAGTGAAGCATCTAAGGACTTTGGAATTCAAACCATTTGTGATATTTATAAAACCTCCATCAATTGAGCGTTTAAGAGAGACACGAAAAAATGCCAAAATAATTTCAAGCAAGGACGAAAAAGGTGCTGCCAAGCCTTTTCAAGTGAGTAAATTTTGCTTTCCTAGAAAAATGAAAATAAATTTTAATTTTTATACCTTTAAGATTTGGTTATTTAAAAATACAAAATTTGGACAATTTTAGTCTATTTCAGCGATGATTGTTCAATACAAATTTACTTGTAAAACTGATTTTTTTTTTCAAATAAAATATATTCTTTTTTTAAGATTTCTGTCTTAATTTTATATAGTTACATTCAGTTTTTCCAAAAGCATAAACATATTGAATGAGCTCTAAAAAGAGACGTAGGAATCTAAAAAGGATTCTTTGGATTCTTTCCAAAATTCCAGAAATAAATATAGTGTCTTACTGAATCTCTTCCTTTCAGCAGACCTAATTTTAAGTAATATGCTTCTCAAGGCATCATTCCTATAAAATAAATTTTTCTAATTCTGTTTCTAACACAGAGACAGTTTATAATTATCTATTGTTTGATGTCTGATATGTGTGAGAATGGGGCTTATTTGGAAGTTGGGCAAAATCAAATTTCAAAATAATCTGAATTTGAGATAACATTTTGTGACAATTAAAATAATCACAATTATTAATTAATTATAATTTTAATAAACTATTAAAAATGTTAACTTTCCATTTTAAAATCAAATAGCAGTACTGAAAGATACAGTGAGAAAGGGCCATTGATTCGCTATCTCTGCCTACTGAAATCTAAATACTGGGCTATTTACAACAGGGGCAGTATATGGGAAATTGCCTTATAGAGGTAGTCTTGATTTACAACAATTCATTTAGTGAATGTTCAAAGTTACAACAGCACTGAAAAAAGTAACACAATTGTTTTTCACACTTAAAGCCATTGCAGCAGTCCCATAATCATGTGGTCAAAATTCAGACACTTGGCATCTGTTTCATATTTACAACAGTTGCAGACTCCCTTTTGTGAACTTTCTGACAAGCAGAGTCAATGGGGAAGCCTGATTCACTTAAAAATTGTAATTAATTTAACAATTGCAGCTATTCATTTAATAACTGTGGCAAGAAAGGTCGTAAAATGGGGCAAAACGCACTTAACAAATGTCTCAAATTTTGGGCTCAGTTGTGATCATAAGTCAAGGACTATCTGTGTAGAGATTTATAGCTCAATATATACACTATAATTTTCTGTAAAATTAATAGTAATGTAACTTGATTTGCTTTATATATTTGACTAATTGCTTCTCTTTATTTAGGAAGAAGATTTTCAAGAAATGATTAAATCTGCCCAGATTATGGAAAGTCAATACAATCATCTTTTTGACAAAGTTGTAGTAAATGATGATCTTACCATAGCATACAATGAATTGAAAACAATTTTTGACAAACTGGAGAGAGAAACATTTTGGGTCCCAGTCAGTTGGGTGCATTCCTAATGTTACACAGACGTCTTCATGGTAGTCAGATGGGTCCAAGTGGACATATTGTCGCTGGGGTCTTTTTCTAGTTATGACATGTTAGATGAACATTGCAGGAGACGGTTGACCTTATTTTTAATGGGTTAATAATACAGTTTTCTAGGCAGCAGAACAAGGTGAAGCCTTATTTTTATTTAATTGTTTTCTTGTTTTTTAAAAAGCATCCTCAACTACTATAATATCATCTTTCATAAATAATTTGCACTCTCCATGACATTTTCTTTAAGCTAGGATTTACTAGAACATCTTAACATGGAAGATCTCTACTAATACTATATCTGATTTTGGTTAGCACTTGAGAATATATTATAACTGGAGCATTTATTTTTTAAGAATATAAATGTCTGTTTAGTACTGATCTATAATGTAAACTGCAAATTTCTCTATATTCATCTTGACATTGAATAAATTTAAATTACTTTGGTGGGAAAATTATTGAAATTTCTTTTCAATAAGAAATATGTAATATTTTACATCTTAAGTATTTGTATATTGTCTTGTTGGATTTAAGACAATGAGGTTTTCATTTAAACTAAGCTTGAAATTGTTTGAATAATTCTTACATAAGAATAAAACAATGTGGTGGAGGATCATAGCCTTTGTAATTGAGTCAATTGTATACATATATTTATATAAATACTTTATTAATTTAAATATATATATATTTCTAAAACTGCCTTTGAGAAGAACCAACCGTGTTTCAGTATGAAAAACCTTTGAATCATTCCCATTTTACACATGCCATGGGTGATTAATACTTAAATTTTCTCAAATGAAGAAAGAAATTTTAAAATTTTCTGTTGACACCAAATGAATTACTGGATAAAGAGAAATATATGTTATGTGTTAGTGAATCTGTCTTAGCAAGAGCATGTGATGATTATACATCATAACCTTAGTATGCAAAGAAAAAGCTCCATTACTTTATGTATATAAAGGCAAAGGAATTTAGGAATGAATATATTATATATATATATATGACAAAAGATCTAAATAGATTTTTAAAATATTTCATGGTGCAATTTATTAAACAAATCCATTGGTCTATGGTTTGAACACTAACTTGACAGTTCAACATTCCATGTAAATATTTTAGTTTAGGTAGAGAAAACTCACCAGGCCTTTGCCAAAGTAGTATAAATAGGCAGTTGCATTTATGTTTTCAAATTATATTACACACAGGAAGTGCCAACAATTACAATGTAATCTTGGAAATATATAATAGTTTGACACATTTGTAACTTGGCACTGAACATATGCAATGTACTCTTCAGTGTCTCAGGCTTTTTATATTTGGTGAATTAAATATTGTTGTTTTTCAGTACCATTTCGTTTGCATGAAAATAGTGATCAGGATTAAAGGTAGCCCTTGACTTAAGACCAAAATTTGGACCAGAATTTTTGTCCTTTAGCAGTGCAGTTATTAAGAAAGGCGCCACATAACCGGATATGATTATATCACCATTGTTACCTAGGTTGTTAAGTAAATCATGTGGTTATTAAGTGAATTGTGCAGTCATTAGGCAAATCTGGCTTCCCCAATAGATACTGCTTAATTGGAAGCCTGCTGCAAAAGTCCTGAAACAGAATCATGTGACCGGAAGAGAGTGCAATCATTATAAATGCAAGCCAGTGGCCAAGGAGCCAAATTTCAAACGCATAACTATGGTGGGTATAACAGTTGCAACTTCGAAGAAAAAACAAACTGAATGACTCTTAGTCAATCACTCTCTCTTGTACCAACTCACCTCACAGGGTGGTTGTTGGGAAAATAGGAAGAGGAAGGAGTAGAGTAGTGCATACATTTGCTGCCTTCAATTATTTAAAAATAACAAAGGTGGATTATAAATAAAATAAATTGTAAATCACTTTTTTCAAGGCTATTGTAAATTCAAGCTGTCATTAAACTAACATTGGTAAGTCGAGGACTGCTTATCTTATTTCAGCTGAAATGTTCCATTTTAATTTACTTGATTACATCATTGTGATTCTCCTAACTCAGGGGTGTCAAACTTGTCGTCATGATGGCATCACATGATGTATAGGGACTTTTTCCTCTTTGCTAAACCGGACATGGGCATGGCCAGCACATGATTCATCCAGCTCACGGGCCAGGAGTTTGACAGCCCTGTTCTGTTATGTCCTTAGTGTCTTTGATTAGCAGTGGATACAATATCCAGAGTGCTGAAGTGCCTGGTATCTGCCAATGTCTACATTTTGTATATAAGATAATCCAAAGTGGTTCTTTAGAAATAGACTTTTCTCTTTGGATGTAGCATGAGAGGCCATTCTTAAAATGTTTTTTGTTAAGAGTATTTGGCCTATTACTATAAAATATTGTCATAGCCCAGGGAATCTCTATAAACTATATCACCATTGTGTTCATACTAGTGATAGTGAAAATTATTAATCTGCACAAAGGATTCCTTTGTCTTCTATTTTGTGGGAAAATTAACATCTCGATAGCTTGGATGGAGGTGGCCCAAGTTTGTTGGTGGCTTTGATGTTTGTTTTAACGAGAATGTAATCGCCTTAGTCCAAAAGCACAGGTGTCTGTGGAGCTACTCATAAGTGAGAGTTGTAGGGTTTTTTAAAGCACTGTGGAATCTTCTATGCATGCACATCTGGATAGTGTGGTGCTTTGGATCATATACTTAGCATTCAGAGGTTTGAATAAATGACAAAGACTGTAAAGTCAGTTTTGCTAACTATGAAATCGACTGTTTTACAAGCCTCAGCAAATTGTATTGCATGGTTCTTGATAATTGTTTTTTATATATTAAATACAAATATCTGTATTGTATTTTTGCTGTTTTGTCATTGTAAAACAATGTTAAACCTTTTATACTGCTGAATTCAGAGCAATACTTGAAGTTGTCAACGATTTCATTTAAACTGATAATGTGCCTGAAATACAACTCTTTTGCCAGAAAACAATAAATTATTGATATAAGTTTACTCAAGAAAGTTTTGGTTCTTAAAACACAACATCTTATTTTCCTGAATTTCAAGTCATTCCATTTCATAAAACTTTATAAAAGTAAAATCAGATTTTATTAGCTATTCCCCTAATAAAATACTTGTAATAGATTAAAGAATAAATACCTAAATTTCAGCCACAGTTCTCTGAAAAGAAAAAAAAGTTATTCACAGTCATTATAAACTTCAATCTGTGATTTTATAATTAAAAGTTGAAACTAATAAGGTATTATAAATAATGTATTGCTTTCCTATAATTTATATTTGAAGATGGGTCCAACATTAAGAATCCGGTTAGGAACAAACGGTTAGTGCCAAATTCCCACTGTGAATAAGTGCTTTTTCCTGCAGTTACTAGGAATACTAGTATGGTTTTGGTTGTGTTCTGTTAAAAAGGGGTCACCTGCAAAGGCTTCTTGCCTAGTTGGAATATAATATTTTTATATGTTGCACTGCAATAAAATATGCCTTTATATCAGCAGATATAATGGCTTTCTACCTATTTTCTTTGAATAGGTTAAAGTAATACCCTCAATTTGATATTACCTTTATTGTTATCCAGTTTGGAAATTCAGGTCACACATATATTACTCCATTTCCCATTTAAGGCGCATGTCCTTTCTGACAGCTTACCACTTAATGGCAGACTGATTTAATAATGTCCTTTGTTAATTAACCATTGGGATCAGAGATCAGATGAGAATTATTGTATTCTGCTGCTAGATATGTGGCCAAATTGTCCCATTTATGGTATAGTATAATTATTTGGTAGTGTTTTGAAATCTGAATTTTGTGTACACCAATATTTTTAGAAATCACTCAATCTTGGGCACTCCTCATTTTTTGTATACTTGTTATAACTCTCCTACATACACACACACACACAGGTAAAGTTTTCCATCAGTTATGTCCGAATCATCTCTGTTTCTTGGCTGAGGGAGCCAATGTTGTCTGAAAACAATTTCTTTGGTCATATGGCCAACATGGCTATTTGCCAAAATGGTACCTATTAATCTATTTGCATTTGCATGCTTCATATTTTTAGTTCTTGATTTTAACATCTTACTGAGTTAAATCGAGTTAGCCTGGCAAAGATACATATTATTCACAAGTTAAACGTTTAACAAAGCTTGGGAAACATAATCATATTTCCAAAGACACTGCATTTTCTTATGTTATTAAAACTGATGGAATTTGACAGAATCCAGGCAAAATATTTCTACTCCAAACTCCAAATGAAATTTGGGCAGCCTTTAATGCAAATGTTTTTATCTTTTTTTTTTTTAATACAGCCCTTGTATTATATGTTGCATTGGCCAAATACAATGAAATATAAACCTTTGAGGAATTGTATTAGATATAGGCAAAACATCAGCGGGCTTAATTCTGCTTAGAGCTCATCTAAAGGAATCATACAATTTTAAGTTATTTTTTTGTACCACTGAAGTGGAACAGTAAAAAGGCTGCCGGGTTAAATGTGCAGTCCTGAGAAAAAAGGTTAGGAATGAGTTAAGGTCAGTGGTGGGATTCAATTTTTTTTAATGCAGGTTCTATGGGTGTGGCTTGGTGGGTGTGTCATGGTTTGGTAGTGTGGCAGGGGAAGGATACTGTAAAATCTCCATTCCCTCCCCACTCCACTAACCTGCTTTCCAGCTCAGTTCTGCTGTGCAGGGCAACAAAAGAAGGCCCAGTCAATCAGACTCAGGAGGCAGAGAATAGATGGGGGTGGAGCCAGTCAAAGGTGGTTTTTCCCGGTTCTCCAAACTAGTCAAAATTTCCACTATCAGTTCTCTGAATTACTCAAAAATTCCACTACTGGTTATCTAGAACTGGTTAGAATCTGCTGAATATCACCTCTGGTTAGGGTGATTTGAAATCCATGTTCAGATCAATTCTGTCCTATCTAGCAAAACTATCTCTTTCCCAACATCTTAAAACCATATGTCTATAATGGCAGACACTTTTTAAATTAATTTCTGATCCATTACTCACAAATACCTGCAAATATGTCCAAAGCATTTGGTTCCATTCTGCCTTAGTCAAATTTAAGTGTTCCTGTGCTTTAATTACAATATTTAGTCCTTTAGGTTTCCTCTAGTGTAGAGTGTTCAAATTCCCTTGCTATCATGCTTTCTTCCAAGAATTCAAAACAGAATTTTTCCATGGAAAGAATTCCCACAATCAATTTCAAAATCAAAATCTTACTTCAAATCCATTTGGACCTGTAGTCCATTTATAATTTTACAAAATCAATGCTGATCATTCTATTGCTTCTCTTTACTTTCTCTTTTACCATTTTGGTTTTTGAGGCACTGTCTGGTCACCCTTTTATTGCTTATTTTTTAAAAAAAATTGTGTAGTTCAACTTACCCTTTTTTTTGTTAAGGTTTAGAAGAAGCTTATCAAGTTCATCTTATAAAATATAAACGTTCTTTATAGTTGAAAAGCAATTACAAGCTATTTCCAAAAGTGATTAAGAAATGAGGCTCAGCAGCATGCTACGTCCTCAAGGCTATGTTATACTGAGTTTGATGGATATCCCTTGACTCCCAGCCTTTCATCTCACAAATTTCAGCTACTAGTTTGCTCAGCTGTCTGGAATACAAGTGGGGATCTCACAATCTCTCCTTTATCCAATGTCTCCTTCAGAGACATCTAATTTACCATGACTCCTCACCAAATGTCCAAAGTACAATAATTTTTTAATTCAATTAACTAACATTGATTTTTCTGGATTACTTGTGCCGTATTTACTTAGATCTTACCAGTCCAAATTTTTTTCTTCACTTTTCATTTCGAATCCATTTCTTCAATCCTTTGATGCTAAGGCTTGCTTTTCAGAAACCATTCCAAGCTGATTGATAGTTGATTTCTCTTTTCACAAACTTCCGTTTTCTGCCTTTATTTCCACCTTCATCACGATGGTCTTCAATCTGCAAGAGCTAGTAGACTATAAGCTCCTTCCTTAGTAAACACGATGCATCTCGTTTTGCAGCTCCTGAAGTAGCATTTCAGTTTTAAAACGGTAGGAGGAACATTACCTGTTGTCTCATGCAATTTCTTCTTTAAAGAAAACAACTGATGTTCAAGGTAATTAAAACAGCAATGCATTTTACTCTGGTTGAAATCTCTGAACAGCAACTATATTTAATATATTGTTCCAAATATTGTTTCTAATTTAGCAGTCATTCTGTATTTATTCACCCATATGCATGCATACATACATTCACACACCCTTTACAAATCTAATAAAACACATTGCCAATTGACAATATGTCCAAAACAGCCTAGCAGATACATACTATCTATACTGAGCAAAGTTGACAGATGTTTGGCTCAAGGAATGCTCCAAGTTTTATTCCTGTAACTGTTTAAAATAAGTGTCTTTGTCAGACATGGCCCTGATGTCACTTGAAAGAACATTTTGAGCTTGCAAAACTGACACTGAAATCCTCTGCAGTTGGAAAAAAATTATCTGTGGCTAGATCAACATTGCTATAAATCTCAAAAGCTGCTTTGTGGAATGCAAGCAAGATGTAGTCAAAAAGGGAAAGTATACCTTATCCAGAGTGAGAACACAAATATCCTGGTTTATTTGGAAAAGAAAAGAGAAATATTAAAATACCTGCTTCAACTGTAGTTGGTAGGTTTGTTTTCTCTCCTTTCCTTACATAAAGTTTATATTGCATTATTTGTCAAGAGGTAAACCTGGAGCTCCATGTGATTCTGCCAACTTTACAAAAATTTCCCATTTTTAGTTTGGCCATGCCCACTTTTGGCACATAACACTTTTCATTGCCGACTTGCAGATTTCAGAAAATTGTTCATCTCTTATCTAACAAAACATGTCCTTTGCCTTCTTACTCTTGCCTTTCTCATACCAAAACTAGATCAACCAAGGAAATATGACTTCAGCAACAGAGTGGTCAATGTCTGGAATACTCTACCTGACTCTATGGTTTCTTCCCCAAACCCCAAAAACTTTAACCTTAGACTGTCTTACTATTGACCTCACTCCTTTCCTAAGAGGTCTGTAGGGGATGTGCATTAGCACACCAACTTGCCTACCATCCCTGTCCTATTGTTTCTTTTTTATTTTTCTTATATGTATCCATTTCATGTATTCATAACTATGTTTATAGTTATACCTATTATCTTGTAAGCTATTGGCAAAAATAAATAAATAAATAAAAAAGTATGTTTTCATACTCTTGGCAAACAATAAAGTAGTCCCATCATGATCCTTCATGTCTTGAGATGCAATCTCAAAGCCTATTGATACATTGATCATTAATTCAGAAACCCAGTTTGGTGTTGTGGGCAAGGTACTACAATCCTGAACTCGGAAGCTGGCTAGTAACTTTGAGCCTGTTTCTCCCTTTCAGCCCAATCACAAAGCACCAATTGTGATAAAAATAGGAGAAAGAACTGTACATCATCGAGTTGTTCAAAATACAGAACATAAATATTGGTGCTGACACTTTCAAAGTCCAGAAAGCCGTATCTATGTACTGAGAAACAGTCAAGCTGGAAGATGATTCTGGTAGAATCCCATGCTAGGTCCTGGATTATATATAACTCTTCCATCTCCTTGTTTGGGAGCATCATCACAAGAAATAAGAACCAAACCATGGAATATCCTAGCTAGAGAGTGAAAATAATGGGCACTACACCATCCCAGGGATGTCCTCCAAGTGTTTAAAACTATTGTTTGCTTGCTTTTTTTTTTTTCCAGAAACTGAGCAAACTCCCAGTTATGTCTGCCAGACTGGACTTAGTTGCTCTTTGTGCTCTGATACACACTCCCCCATGTCTTACTGTATTCTTGTTATTTGTGTGTGCTTTGCTGCCTTCAGGTTTTTGTTCTTGTTACTGTTGCATGATGGTAGTGATGGAAGTAAACATTTTAACCATTAATTAACGAGTAACATCTAAAATTTTGCAAAAATGAAGATTTTAAGGTAATGACACATTTGTTGGAAGATGTGAAAGACCAGTTTTGAGAGATATTATCAGGAAAAAAAAATCATTATATGTGGTTGCTAAAAAGTGGATATCAAATTAATGGCACATAATCAGCAATCAAGGATTTTTTAATGTGTTCTATTATTGCTCTTAAATAATGACAGAGAAGTGAAAAACCCTCCCACAAAGATGAAAAAAATGTATTATCAAACAAAAGTAGTGTTTTTATTTTTAAAAAAGTGAAACAAATGTGACAAAAGAAAAAATATATGTAATTTTAACTGTAAATAATTTTAATTTTATACGACTTTTTAAAGGCAATTATTCAAGTACTTGCATATTTCCATTTGTATAACTTGTATTTCTAATCTACTGTATTTTGTATAAATGAGTCCCATGTTTCATTATATTTATGCATACAAAATCTACATCTCTAGATTATCCTATTATAGGAGCATGTACAATCAGGTCTTCAGTCCATTGAATGAAAAGAGCAATACATCTATTTTTCCAGTGCTGCTATCCCCATCTTTTGTCAATAGTAAGGGTATAGAACATATGGTTCATCTGAAACTTTAACTTGTGTCACACAATTATAGATATAGAATCCAATAATTTCTCCCAAAATTTGGTAAATATAAGACATTGTAAAAACATATGTTTCAAATAAGCATTAATCATTACATCTCCAATAAAATGCTTGTTTTGATGGCTTTTTTTTCTACATAAACATAAGAATCCAATAAATTCTAAATATGTTTGATTCTATATGTCATGGTTTTAGGTCCATTGACACTATTGTTATAGAAGTTAAAATGCTTTCCCATTGTCTAGGTAATATAAAAGGAAATTTTGATTCTTTATTGCATTCACTTCTTAACACCTCCAGGTTAAATTGATTTATTGCTAACAAGAATCTATAGAAACTAATAGTAGGCTTTTTAGTTTTAATAATTTAATAAATTGTTCTAGTATCTCAGGTGCTAGAAAATTCTGCTCTTCCAAACAGTTACTAATATTTTAACTGTAAATATTGCCATTGGGATACGCCTTGAGAATAATATTTGTCTCCTAATACATCATATGTTAAAAATTCATCTTCATCTATTAATTGTCCAAGTTAATATCCCTGCTTTCCTCCAATTTTTCCATATCATAATCTATTTCCCAATTTTTAAAAGCTGGGTTTCCTTATGAAGTCAATTAGTATGAGGAAAGGGGTTGAATCTTTATTAAACATTCCATTATTTTCTAAGTGATGTAATTGTTTCCAGAAATATTAGAGTTGTAGTATATTTAAATCTTAATATTGTCCATTGAACCAAAGGTGCTATATGTATATGTGTATATTCCAAGGTTGCTCAAATCAGAAAATTAAGACCAACTGTTGGGTTCCAGATCAGTAATCAAAGTTTTTAATCATTTTGCTTATTAACTTTGGCACAAAATTGTGTTACTTTTGGCACTTGAATTACTGCATTGTAAAAGAAGTCTAAAATTTCTGGATTAAAATAATAGCCTGACATTAGAGGAACTAGTAGTTTTAAACAAAACATATTCCTTTTACTTTCTTCACTATGTGAGAAAAGAAAGGCACGTGTTTGTTTTCAGCAGTCTTCAGCTTAATTCCCTAAGACATTTATGAAAATCCCTTAAAACCAATGTTGATATGAACCTGCATTATATTATAACCTCGCACATTTTGAATTCAAGCAAAAACAGAATGAGTTTCTTGTACAAATGTATGCAAAGTAAAATAAAATATACAGCATGTTGAGAGAGTTTTGTAAGATAGGCTTTTAAATCAGGTTGGGCATGCTTCAGAAATGATTTAGAGAAAGGACTCTAGGCTTTGCATGACTACAGCACATTTTTGCTATTAATTAAAGCACCTATATCTGTTTTTCAGACTGGTGTATAAGCCTGAAAGAAGAGGCAGTTTTATTTACAGTTGCCCAAGTTCTATTTAGAGTTAGAATTTTCACAAGTTAATTCTTTAAAGTAGTAGCATTTTGTTAACTGTTCTTCATATCAGTTAGAATTCAAACTCAGTGAATTCTTCCCAAATTCATAGTTTTATTATTTCATGTATGACAACTGAGATAAAAATTGAACAAACCATGGTTAGATTAACCATTTAAGCATGTCAGGAAAGCACAGTCTCAGTCATTTCCATGTTCTAAATATCTTATATTTTAAATACAATTAGGAACGAATGTTTATTTACTGCACATCGAATAAGTATTTGTATGTTTTCCATTTTCTGTAAAGTACATTCTCCTTTCCATAACGAACGATGAAAGCTTAATTTGACGTTCTTCATATAACAAGGATAATTTTAGTATCTGGCAAAAACACATTAAATCAGTTTTACTATTAAACCTCCAATACCATCATTTCAAGCAATTCAGATAATTTTCTGGACCTGGTTATATAATTTCTGGGAACATCAGAAATAAACATTGTGAATAAATTCCACATCTTCACTGCATTGCTAAGCACCTAGTGAAACAAGTCTAAGAGCAAATTACTAGGGCTCTGTAAACTCTTAATTTTAAAAAACCATTAGATCTGGTTCTTTCAACAATAAAACAAGTAGCTGCCAAACCTGGAAGGCGTTGGCTCCTTCAGCATGGTAGCATGGCTCCAGTTAGAAAACTTGATTTATATGAGTTTTACCAGAAAAGGAAATGGAGGGGGGTGTAAATACACCCATATGGACAATTGGAATATCCATGGCAGAAACTTTGAAAAAAAAATAACAGAAAGTTGGCTGAATGAGGAGTATCAGAATGTACACTATGCAGGGAGACACGTATTGTAACACTAAGTTCTGATTTGGTTAAACAATAAAAGAAACCATGTTGATAAAAGGGTAACTTTTGTTCTGTAATTTGGCTAACTACTTGAAATAGATGTAAAGTAATATGTAGCCTCATTTTTAATTTCCTTCTCTTAACAGTGTACATCTGTCATCCAAGCTGAGCGTGTTAGTATGGGGGCAGGGAGAATATGTATCCCTTTACTTTAAAATAATATTTCTTTCTGTTTTGCTTGACTGCTGACATAATATGATCATGATGGTGATGGAAACCAGATACAACTGCAATAGATTTTTCCCCTCTCAGTAGCTGAACTTACATTTAACCAAGCTGCATTCAGTCCAATTTATTTTAGAACCTGTTTTCTTAGAGGAAATAAAGGTTGATTTTGTCATCACTGGCTGTGGTTGCACAACTACAGTTTCTGTTCCAGGTCAAGCGGTATTCAAAACATGCTCTTAAACCTCATCATCATATTTCTATTTATTACAAGTGGGTGAGATATTTAGATTTAAAAGTTATTGGAGCTGGGATTTTTTCCTCTTTCCCCCCATTTTTTATTAAGTATTTTTTTTGCCTATTTTCCTTACTTGAGATCTTCCCCCACGTACCATTTCTCTACTTTTAACCATCTTTATCACATCACAGTGTAGTGATATAATGTAGTCGCCTGTCTCACATATGAAAAAAAACTCCTGTAATCTGCAACTCTTACATTGCAAAAACATGGACTACACAACTCGATCAGGGCAAAGCAATAGATGCAATCTACATAGACTTCTGTAAAGCCTTTGATTCAGTGGTACATGACAAACAACTCCTAAAACTAAAATCTTACGGTATCTCTGGACACCTGCATAACTGGATAGAAGCATTCCTGTCAAACAGACAACAAATAGTCAAAATTGGGAGCTACGCCGCCTTCGGTCCGATCTAAGTATAGTATATAAAATCATACATTGCAATGTCCTACCTGTCAATGAATACTTCAGCTTCAACCATAACAATACAAGAGCAAACAATAGATACAAACTCAAGATAAACTGCATCAAACTTGATTGCAGGAAATGCAACTTCAGCAACAGAGTGGGTCAATGTCTGGAATACTCTACCTGACTCTGTGATTTCTTCCCCAAACCCCAAAAACTTTAACCTTAGACTGTCTACTATTGACCTCACCCCTTTCCTAAGAGGTTTGTAGGGGGCATGCATAAGCGCACCAACGTGCTTACCATCCTTGTCCTGTTGTCTCTTTTATTTTTCTTATATCCATTTCATGTATTCATAACTATGTTTATTCTTATTCCTATTATCTTGTAAGCAATTGACAAATCAAATCAAATAAAAATATGAGATTCTGAGTCTGTGCTGTCCCAGCCAGTCTATGGGAATTGGATAGTTACTTAAGAATTTTGAGCTATCCCCTTAAGGGAATGCATCATGGGAAATCTAGTTAAAGGTATCCTGGGAAATGTAGTTCATGTCACATCGCCACATCTGTAATCCTGATTGGTCACTAAATTGACCCTCGATGGGTTGGAGGAGTTTCCTCCATTTTTTGTCTGAACTCTCTAACTCATGGCAGCTTTTCTTTCTATCGCTACGAGATGGGTTAGGAGATAACCATCTTTTTACCTGCAAGGCAGATATACAAAGGATTGGTCATTATAGAAGAACTTCATCACAAATGTGAGTTATGAAGATATCTGATGTATCAATAAATGTACTTCGTTATGGATGTTTTGTGGAATTTATCTATGCATCTGCACAGCTACAAATCCACCTCTGTGCAAGATACAGAAAAGAGTCAGCTCCAAAGTTAAAAAAAAAAAAACCTCAAAAACAATATAAAAAAAGAATAAAAAAATAATATAAATCATTACAAATATTAATCTGTAAGATAGTACACTCATTTTTCCTAATAATACAGCTCTTTTATAGGTATCACATCCCTGTTCCCAAATTCTCAGGCAGATGGCTAAGCCACTATTGAGCAAGATTCGGACCACTTTGACACCACAGGGGAATGTTATTATTTTATTAAATGTATATGCCACCAGTCTTGCTATTGAAGCAACTCTGGAATAATTATAGTCCACAGAGCGAATGCCGCATTAGAAAGGAAAACCGGTAGCGGAAATTTTGAGTAGTTCGAAGAACCAGCAAATCCCACCTGAAACTGGCCCCACCCACATCTATTCTCTGTCTCCGAGTCCCAGCTGATTGGCTGTGTCTTTTGTGGTTGCCCTGCATAGGAGAATGAAGCTGGAAAGCAGGTTAGTGGGGTGGGGAGGAAATTTTGAAGTAACCTTCCCGTCACGCCCACCAAGCCACGTCCACCAAGCCATGCCATGTTCACCAAGCCACGCCTACAGAACTGGTAGTAAAAAATCTTGAATTCCACCACTGATCACTACCATAAAAGAGAATTAGCTCATATAGTCATGTTTCTGTTTATGAGCATCATGGTTTCCTGGTGGTGAAGATTGCTTGCCTCTCACTCGGAAGGTTGAGAGTTTAACCTTAGGTCATGGGCAGATGTTTATCTCTTAGGAAGCAAAGAAAAAAAATGTATGTTGTGAATTCTGTGCGGCAATTGTGGCATCAGAAAGGGCATCGGGCCAGAAAACACTCAGCTCCACCAGTCGCCCTGATTGTACCTCAAATTAAAGATTACAGGATCATAAAAAGAGGAGGGAAAAGTCATGTTTCTGTCTGATCTACCTGGGTGCATTGACAATTTTATTTATTTATTTATTTACTTACTTACTTACTTACTTACCTGTAAGCAATTGACAAATAAATAAATAAATAAATAAATACTTGCACACTTATTTATATCCCACCTTTATTATTATTACAAATAACTCAAGGTGGCAAACTTATCCAACACACCTTCTCCCTCCTACTTTCCTTGCAACAATCCTGTGGGGTGAACTTGGCCTGTGAGAGAGTGCCTAGCCCAAGTCACCCATCTGGCTTTCATGGCTAAGGCAGGATTTGAACTCACAATCTCCTGCTTTCTAGGCTAATGCCTTGATCACTAAATTAAGCTGGTTCTCAGCTGTTGAATCAACAGCCTAAAACAAAGCTGGGCATGAAATTTGCTGTTCCATTGCTGATCCTTTATCATTATCATTATTCTTTACAACTATATATCACTGCTGAATGTTGTCCTGATACTTACTAAATATAGGCAAATTCAATGTTTTCTTCTCTGTATTTACTGTTATTTGTTATTATCATATCCAGAAATCCCATACCCAGAAATCAGGCTGCTGCAGCAAGACTTAGGTAGACAATATCAAGCCTAATTGGAATCCTGTAGACTGGATTGTCCCATATCCCAGCTGAACATCTCCCAGGTTTAAGAATATACCTGGGAATGTACCAAAGCAAAAATAAATTCACAGGGGAGACAGGCAGCTTGTATCATGTTTGTACAATAAACTATGTCTTATGCAACAGAACAATGATTGATTAATTGCTTGGAAACACTTACTTGAGTGGAAAAAAGTATCTTAAAATGGCAAATACAGGAAAAATGGTAAAGTAAAAATTCGCTTCTCTCTAATTCCAAATACTGTAGTGAGGAAAAGGAAAGCTGCTGTATTTTAAATTACAAATTTATTTATTTATCAATCAAATTTTAAAACCATCTCCCTCACAGATATGTATTTAAGAAGAGTGTTAAAGCAGAAGAACTAGACCATTTCAAATTACTTTCAGAACAAGTGGGCAATAAACTCATACAGATTGTATATTCCTTGTTGTGATGATGTTTAAAGAGGAATATACGTGATTACTTTAATATTAATATGTAATATACGGCTTTTGATAGCTATTGTCCAGCTTTGCCTTACTTGGGAAGATTGTTGAGAAGACAATAATTCTGCAGTTGAGGAGATGGATTATCTAGACCAGGACTGTCAGACTTGCAGCCCGTGGGCCAGACGCATCACACACTAGCCATGCCCACACCTGGTTTAGGGAAAGGGGGAATCCTGATACATCACATGACAACGTGACAATGCGAGTTTAACACCCCTAATCTAGGCCCATTTCAGTCAGGTTTTATTCTGAAAACTAAAACAGCTTTGATCATGCTTGTAGATGATCTGTAGTGAAATCAGAATGGAAGGGGTGCATCTATTCTTGTGCTACTTGATTTTTCAGCAGCTTTCAATACTGTCTATCATGTTATCCTTCTAAACTAGCTCCATGGAATTGGGGAGACATGATTATAGTGGTTCTCTTCTTTTCTCCAGGGCTGGTTCCAAGCAATGGATTGAATTTGCTTAACTACCACATGTTCAAGTTAATGACTAAGTTTATTTACTTTACAACCAACATAAAATGGTAGTAACTTCAAGCCAGGCCAGATAATCTGTTTAACAACCGCAATGACTTTTGTACTTATGTCGCAAACTCCAGCTCAATTGTGGCTGTTAAATGAGGATTACCTATAAAACAAATTGTGAATGCCCAGTTTGGTTAACTGGTCTATTTAACAAAAATCCCTGTGAGCTTCTACTACTTATACACTGTACATTTAAATTCTCCAAAAGAAACAATGTATTAAGAAGAGGCACAAATCTCTGAAAAGAGATTCATGTTTACACTAAGGTGACCATGCTGATTTTAATACAACCATCACAGGGCATGTTTCTGTAGGTCATCATTCCATCAAGGATAGAAATGAATCTTCTTCAGCCATGATTTCCTCGTTTGATCTTGTTTGTCACCCTCCTTTATAAAACAAATGATTGTCTATGAAGTCAATAGAACCACAGCTAAGAAGCTGGAAAACAAGTACAAGATGCTCTTCTGATTTAGTCTCCTTTTACTGGTTAAGTTCTTCTAAATCATATTAAATCTTGGACACTGCATTGCCATGCATTCCCATCTGGAACCCATTTCTCGAAATGTCCTGCAAAATCTCCTGCTCTGTCATGCAGAAGAGAAGCAACTGCTTGAGAATTAATAAATCCTTGATTTATTATCCCCCCAAAAGTATGTCTCACTTCAAGCAAGCTTTTTTTCTTTCTTTCTTGCAGATTGTTGAAGGCATCATCTCTTGGCTAGACAACTTGCTCAGAAAATCACATACTTTCTCCATGTCACACTAAATCCTATCTGAAAAAAACTTTATTTCCCCACTGCAACCAACTTAATTCACAATTGAGACCATTTGTGTTTTGGTGTTTTGTCTTTCAAACTGCCATCGCAAACTGACTGTTCTTGGATGAAGTGGGAGTTCAACTCCTAGAGTTTCCATCCAACAGAAGCCAAAGAACTTTCAGCAGATCCAACAGGTCAGGAATCCCACAGATTGAGCAATAGAGCCTTAAAATCTTTTGGGTCTCTTTGGTTCCTTGCTTTTTAAAGGATCACAATAGTAACATTTGCCTAGGTATTTCTGAGGGATGCTTCCATAAGCCTGACTATAGCTTCACAAAGATAAAACTAACTAAAGGTGACAAATGCATTCTTTCCTACTACTCTGTATTCGGAAAATATTTAGGACTAAATTAATTCAGTTTCCCAGTCAGTCAATTCCTGAAAATGGGCAGACCCAACTGATTCATTTCTGAGTCTTCTCTGGTGTATTTGAAACTAGCATTGTGAGTGATTTCCATAGAACTGCTGTGATTCTATAGTTTGAGGGCAGCTTGCTTTCTTCTTGTAGGATTCTGCCAGGGTTCCAAGTAACAGACCCAATGTAATAAAAACTCTGAAGTCATCCCTGAGGATTTTCCTCACTCTTCTAAGGCAACGAACCCTAGCAGTTTTGTCTAGTGGTATCAGGGGAGAACCCACAGTGTTTTGTGCTGTGCCCACCACCCTCTGTAGTGTCTTTCTATCCACTCTGTAGTGTTAAGCCAACATACCACATGGTAATGCAGTGAGTGAGGATGCTTTCTATTGTAGACTGGTAAAAGGAGATAATCAGATGTTGTTCCACTTTGTTTTTTTGCAAGACCTTGAGGAAGTGGAGTCTTTGTTGGGCCTTTCTGGCCACCTTGGTCATGTTGATTTTCCAGATGAAATCTTCACTGAGGTAGACTCCCAGGAATTTAAAGGAGAAGACTCTCTCCACACAGTCCCCCTCAATGTAACATGGAGCAGGTTCCTCTCTCTTCTTCTAGAAGTCTAACACCATCTCCTTTGTCTTGCTGATGTTCAGATTCAGATTGTTTGTAAGCACCAGGTGGATAATTTTTGAACCTCTCCCCTGAACCCTTTTTTGTCTCCACCTATAATAAGACCCACTAATATCTTCTACAAACTTGATACTCATAGTGGATGGGTCAGACGATACACAATCATGTGGGTAGTGAGTACAGTAGGGACTGAGCACACAGCCCTATGGGGAGCCAGTGCTAAGCAATCAGGGAAGTGAATATGACAGACCCAGCCCTCACTGTTTGTGGGCAGTCCCCCAGAAAGTCCTTGATCCAGTCGTAGATGGAAGAAGGAAAATCCAAGTCAGTCAGCTTTTCGATAAGGATGCTTGGCAGAATGGTATTGAAGGCTAAACTATAGTCTATGAAAAGCATCCTGACATAGTTTCCAGGTTTCTCCAGATGGCTTGCTACAGAATGTAAAGCAGTAGCTATGGCATCGTCTGTTGACCTATTCCCCCTATAGGCAAACTGATGTTTGTCAAAGTCCGGTGGGAGGCATGTCCTGCAGTTCGGTATGTTGTGGGACTGCTGAAAATCTCTGGTAATCCTGAATTGATTTGCGAGCCTGATGTTTAGCAGCTCTATGCGGGTGTAGGCAAATTTTGCCCCTTGCGCTATACTGTGCACACACATCCATATACATATTATTCCAAGCACCACACACCAATACCGGAAACTTAGGGTGGCTGCATGTGAATGCGCCACTATCTTAGGGGAAAAAGGGGAAAGTCCAGGTGGTTTTGAAGTATCCCAAGTCTGATGATTCACCAAAATCAAATAATTGATCTTATTTCATGAGATGGACATCCTGTGCATGTGTAATACAATAACATTCCTTCTGTGAATGTAATAACATTAAACCAGGCATGACATAATTTTTCTTTGACTGATAATATAGGTAGTCCTCAAGTTATTATTGGTCATTTTACCAAAGTTACAACAACTGCAGAAGAGGTGCTTTACAGCACTCTGGCCATGATAAATGGTTATGCTGCCCCTGATGTTCATAGGATCACATATTGGGCATGTGAGCTTTATGACTGGTTGCAGAGTTCCCCTGCCACATGACTGAATTGCGATGTTTTTTGCTGGTTTCTGGTATTTTGTGTCAGTTTACAGCAAAAATCATTCAAATGAATTGGTGCTCTCTTGACAATTGCAATATTTGTTTGACAACTGAAAGTGTGAGAAAATTATTTCCAATCATGTGGATTCCTTGATGTATGACAACAATGACTTAAGACCACATTTCCAGCCCCAATTCAACTTGTAAGTTGAGGCCTACCTAATTGCATTTAGGCAATTGGCTGTTGCCAGATTTGGTGACAGCTATTGAATTAAAAAGTTAAAAAGATGAGAAGGATAATAGTAATACCGTCCTACTACTACAGGCCTAAGGATATTTACCCATGTAGTAGGGCTATATTACTATTATCCTTCTCATCTTTCCTATTACTTTCTCATATTGGTAACTTATGATTATATCACTTTGTTATTTAATAATACTAGCCAGAGATATTCTGAATGGCGTCATAGAAATGTTGTAACATAAATGAAATAGAAACAACTGGAATTTCAAAAGCATCCCATGATCCATAAGCTCAATAGCAGTGAAATAAATACTCAACAATGCATAGAAATGTCAAACAATGAACCAAATCTTACATTTATCTTTAGATTTGGTGTTACTTCTTTTATCAATGTTATCTAATTGGAAACCAGTTAGTGAAATCACAATCATCTGAGAAATTATAAACTGCCTTCATCACTGGGTATTTTATTTATTTGTCATTTTATCTTAAGCTAGCTGATAATGCAGGTGGCTTTTTTTTGGACTTCAATAGTCATTGCTCAAGAGTGCTGCATATTTATTATCTTTAAGGTTTACAAATGCATAGCATTCTTTTCTAGCTACACCTTTCACTATGTACAATGTGCAGGCTAAGAAAAAAAACCTGCCTAATAACAGAATGGCTGCTTTTCTGGCAGAATATAATTTTTTGCTGATTATGGGAGTATTTTGGGTCTTGAGGATTCCTGGGAGTGCAAGGTCAATCAGCCTTGCTAATTGAGCATATTTGGGTAAACACATTGCAGGAGATCAGAATGAGGTAGAGAACTTCAATCTAGCCTGGTATCAGGATAAGACTCTGGAGCTCTTTGTTGTAGACTGAGGTAAAAAGTGTCAAAGAGCAATATACTCAAATAGACTTTCAAAGTCATCATGAGTTAAGCAGTTATGATCTTTCAGGCTTGACAGGGCCTGGTCTAGGGTTTTTTGGTGTCCTGAGGTTTCAGTGGCAATTATGGCTGGCATCTTTTCATAAAGCAGAAAAAATATTATTTCAGACTTTTAAAATTGGATTTTAAAAAACTATAAATATTTTTATCTTTTTCTAAAGGAAATGAACATATAAATATAGGCAGGCTGCAATGTGAATTACATTTCTTCACTTTCATCTTTAATCTATCTACCTACCTATCTACCTATCATCTATCTCCATCATCTGTTTATCTATTTGTAAAATTTATTGGCTGTCCACCTGACCACAGTCTGGGCAATTTACAATGTTAAACAACCTTTTTCTAACAAGCTGAGTTACCTACAGGCTGTAAATAGTAGTATTTGCTTCCCTCGATAGATCAAAGAAAACTAAAAAAATTCCGTTAAAAATGGCGGAACACTCAGTTGCTGCGGCTTTTTGTTCTCCAGTTTGGTATGTGATTTTGGTGATATATGTGTCTGAATCTTGTTGCATGGGGGAGGTTTACAGCTGGCAAGAACTAATATGCTAGGGACTGCAGTCTGCTAAAGCTATTGTGTCAGATTTTCAAAGGACTCACAGTATTCCCAAGGAGGTAGCAAGACCACCAGGATCTCCGTGGATTGTAGTGGGATTGTTTAAATGGCGCAGATGACGCAGAGAGAGAAGGCGGAAAAGGGAGTTTTAACTCGCTTAAAAAGACAGCCACACAAACCATCGTTTCCAAGTATCTTTCTCTCAAACGCTCGGTCCCTCCTCAATAAAATGGATTAGATTAATCTGATGGCAGTGAGCAATCACATGATAAGGGACCGCTGTGTGATAGTTATTACAGAGATCTGGCTTCACTCAGCTATTCCCGATGCCTCACTACAACTGGCATGTCGTACCATTCACTGACAAGACCGTAATAAGGACTCTGGTAAGACTAAAGGAGGTGGATTTTGTTTATATGTTCATAATAACTGGTGCACCAACAGCCGCCATGTTATAAACACTGCTCTCCTGATTTAGAGGTGATGACAGTCATGTGCAGACCCTTCTATCTACCTAGAGAACTGACAGTGGTGATTTTTACAGCTGTTTACATATCTCCTGATGCAAATATTAGTACTGCACTTGCATATTTGCATCTTACAATAAATAAACAACTTAAGGCTTATCCTTATGTGGCTCAGATAATAACTGGTGATTTTAATAAGGCATGCTTAAAGACTGTTTTTCCCGAATTTACTCAATATGTGACATGTGCCATCAGAGAAAACAACACACTTGATCATGTGTATTCTAATGTAAAACATGTATATAAAGCAGTATCTCTTCCACATCTGGGACTTTCAGATCATTTATCACTGTTCCTTATACCAGCATACACCCCCCTTAGGAGGAAAACGAAGCCTAAAATCAAACTCATCAAGATCTGGTGGGAGAGAGCACTTGATCAGCTGCAGGATTGTTTCTCAAATGCTAATTGGAATTTATTTGAACAAGAGGATTTGGAGAAATATACAAAAACTGTACTGTTTTACATCTTGTGGATAGCTATTGTGAATAAGCGCATCCAGATTTTTCCAAACCAGAAGCCCTGGATGAACAAGGATGTGCAATTTCTTCTCAGGACACGTAATATGGCATTCAGGTCTGAGGACAGAGTTTGGTATAACAAGGCAAGAGTGGAACTGAGGCGGGGCATCAAGGAGGCAAAAAAGGACTACAAAGGGAAGATTGAGGACACAAATAATGATCCACGATGGGCTTGGCAGGGAATTAAACACATCAATAATTACAGGGGTAGCAACCCCATATCGATCAAAAAGGACACATCACTGGCAGAAGAATTAAACTGATTCTTTGCCTGGTTCGAACTGAATAGGTCTTTGAACATACTGCCTCTACAAACCACCAGTATTTAGCTGTTCACAGTACAAGAGTATGATGTGAAGCAGGTGCTTAGAGCAGTGAATGTGAAAAAGGCTGCTGGCCCTGATGGGATACCTGGGAAGGTACTCAAAGCATGTGCTGACCAGCTCACAAGTGTTTTACAAATATTTTTAACCTTTCTCTTACACAAGCCATTGTTCCATCTTGTTTTAAAACTTCCATTATTATTCCAGTTCCCAAAAATCCCTCTCCTGACACTTTAAATGACCATAGACCAGTAGCTCTCACACCCATAATTATGAAGTGTTTTGAGAGACTGGTCTTAAAATATATACAAGATTGCCTCCCATCCAACCTGAACCCATACCAGTTTGGCTATTGGAATAACAGATCCACAGAAGATGCTATTGCCATGGCTCTCCACATTGCACTGAGCCATCTGGAGCATAGTGGGAGCTATGTAAGGATGCTTTTCGTTGATTACAGCTCGGCTTTTAATACCATCATTCCGGATATACTGATTAAGAAGTTGCTAGAATTG
Organism: Bungarus multicinctus; assembly: GCA_023653725.1. Lineage (NCBI taxonomy): Eukaryota > Metazoa > Chordata > Lepidosauria > Squamata > Elapidae > Bungarus > Bungarus multicinctus. The sequence goes on from CM042840.1 coordinate 21,375,162, forward strand.
GGCCTCTCCTCTCACATCTGCTGTTGAATAAAGGACTTTTCTTACTAACAGACCCCAAACTGTTAGGAGTGACAGCTATTTTTCCGCCATTCTTGCTCTCAGCACTGGCTTTCCACAGGGTTGTGTGCTGAGCCCCCTTTTGTATTCATTCTACACGTATGACTGCACTCCCTCTTGTCCCACTAACTCTACAATAAAATTTGCAGATGACACCACATTGATGGGACTCATATCAGAAGACGAAACAGCCTATAGGTCAGAGGTTCTCAAACTGGTCTTGTGGTGCAAGAGTCATAACCTTGCCCTGAACATCAAAAAGACCAAAGAATTGATTATAGACTTAAGATGATGCAAAGCAGAGCCTCTCCCTCTATATATCAATGGAGATTGTGTGGAAAGAGTTCATAGTTTTAAACTTTTAGGAACTCTTATTTCCGACAACCTTACTTGATCAGTCCACACTATGGCCACTGCAAAGAAGGCCCAACAGCGCCTGCACTTTCTGTGGCTGCTGAAAAAGAGTGGTCTGGGCGAGAAGTTGCTGGTTACTTTTTACTGTTCTACCATCGAGTGCATTTTGGCATACTGTGTAATGGTGTGGTATGCTGGATGCTCTGTAGTGGATAAGATAATGCTCCAGAGTTATACACACAGCACAAAAAATCATCGGTTGCTCTCTTTTTTCTTTGGAAGAGATTGCGAAGACCAGACTCCTCTCTAGAGCACAAAAAATCTCCACAGACCGTTCTCATCCTGGTCATTCATATTCCAACTGTTACCATCAGGGAGACGTTATAGGTGTCTTAAAATGAGGACTAATAGACTGAGAAACAGATTATTTTCCAAGGCAATAATTGCCTTGAATCAAACAGTACGTTTGTGATTTAATTCTATGTATAAAGTGGCATTTTTAAACTATCAAACTTAATATATGGTTTAAATAGGTTTTAGACTAGGTTTTTAATTATTATTATTATTATTACTTTAATTATTTTACTTTTTAAATACCGTGTAGCATGACTGCGATGTGATATTTGGAGCACTGTGCTGGAGTAGCTTTCAAATTTCATTGTATTTTGAATGGAATGACAATAAAGGTATTCTATTCTATTCTATTCTATAGCAGCCATCTCTGTTCTGAATTTACAGTTTCCAAGAATTACTTTACTTACAAATAGATATAAATACTTGTACCTAAAGAGGAATTTAAGAGAGGTCTCCTTTGCATTTTCTATAACATTAGGTTTCATTTCTTCTGAATTCAGCTCTGCCCTTTGTGCTAGTAAATAAAATGCCAATCATTATCTTATCAGAATTCAATAAGTCCTAAAATAGATTTAAGTGGATTTCCATACCTTTAAAGAACCTGGGAGATTCATTTATCATCAGATGTTATCCAACATTCATTCATAGGCAAAGCTTCCTTTTATGAAGCTCTATTAGGGAAAAAAAGTGAGCAGGTCACTAATAATAGTAGTAGTAGCAATAATAATAATAATAATAATAATAATAATAATAATAATAATAATAATAATGATGATGATGATGACAGTTAGTGTAACAAAGCACTGCATGGACAGTTCCTTGAAAAGATCCAAGGAAAAGTAGATAAGGAAAAGACCTGGTTATTGCTGACCAATGGAACACTGAAGAAAGAAACAGAAGGCCTGATTCTTGCAGCCCAAGAACAAGCCATCAGAACGAATGTAATCAAAGCCAGAATAGAAAAATCTGCTGATGACCCCAGGTGCAGACTCTGCAAAGAAGCGGATGAAATCATTGATCACATACTGAGCTGTTGCAAGATAATAGCTCAGACTGATTACAAACAACGTCACAACACAGTCGCTCAGATGGAACTTGTGTCACAACTACCATCTGCCTGTAGCAAAGAACTGATGGGATCATAAGCCTGAAAAAGTGGTCGAAAATGAGCATGCAAAACTACTATGGGACCTCCGAATACACACTGACAAAGTTTTGAAACACAATACTCCGGATATCACGATTGTGGAGAAGAAAAAAGTGTGGATCGTCGACATTGCCATACCTGGTGACAGCAGAATCGACAAGAAACAACTTGAAAAAGTCACCAGATATTAGGACTTGAGAATCGAACTGCAGAGACTCTGGCATAAACCAGTGCAGATGGTTCCAGTGGTACTCGGCACACTGGGTGCTGTGCCTAAAGACCTCGGCAAGCACTTAAAAACAATTGGCGCTGACAAGATCACCATTGGTCAGCTGCATAAGGCCACCTTACTGGGATCTGTTCGCATAATTTGCCAATGCATCACGCAGTCCTGAACACTTGGGAAGTGTTCGACTAGTGATTTGTGATACGAAACCCAGCATGTTTATCTCATTTGCTGTGTATACTGTCATTTTTGTGTATTATAGTAATAATAATAATAATAGAATTGGCAACCTGGGCTATTGAACAACTGTCTAATTGCTCTAATTTTTGTTTCATTTTAGATTATATATCAGTACATATTATTGTATTAAGAAATCTGGGAAAAGTGTAGAAGAATTTGGGACATATGATCAAAGTCAACATTTCAGTGATGCCTTAATTCATTGTTAAAAAACATTGATTATGCAAATGTTGGTTTATGAAACATCTGTTGATCAGCTCACTTCTTCAATATGTCTGTAGACATATTTATAAATAGTAAGGATCACTAAAATATTTATTTATTTATTTAATTAAACTTTTATACCGCTCCCTCTCCCAAAAAGGGACTCGGGGCGGTGTACAGCCTACTAAAAACATACAATAAATACCCAATAAATACAATTAAAATAAATTAAACCAAATTGATCCGGCTGTCTATCCCAAGAATTCAGTTAAAAGTTAAAAGCTAATAAAACCCCAATTAAAATTAAGTTAAAACCAAAATACAATTACTGGGCCAGGCCAGCCTGTTTAAAAAATAGGGTTTTCACTGCGCGCCGGAAGGTCAGAATATCCGTCATAGCCCGTATCTCCGGGGGGAGATCATTCCATAGGGAGGGGGCTCCCACAGAGAAAGCCCGAACCCTCGGGGCCGTCAACCGACAACGGCCAGGCGGCGGTACCCCAAGGAGGGCAACCCTGTGGGAGCGTACTAGGCGGCGGGAGGTTGATGATGGCAGCAGGCGGTCCCGTAAGTACCCAGGTCCCGAGCCATGGAGCACTTTAAATACTGTCAGTACCACCTTGAATCGAATCCAGAAGGCCACAGGAAGCCAGTGCAGCCTGCGGAGAAGCGGTGTAACGTGGGAGCTCCGAGGAGCACCCACAATCACCCACGCGGCTGCATTCTGGACTAACTGCAGCCTCCGGAGACTCTTCAAGGGGAGCCCCATGTAGAGAGCATTGCAATAATCCAGGCGGGAGATGACGAGGGCGGAAGTGACTGTGCGAAGTGCGCCCAGATCCAGAAAGGGCCGCAACTGGTAAATCAGACGAATCTGATAAAAAGCCCCCCTGGCGACGGCTGCAATGTGTTCTTCTAAAGACAGCCGTACGTCCAGGAGGACACCCAAGTTGCGCGCCCTTTCCACAGGGGTCAAGACCTCTCCCCCCACGGCCAGCGAAGGAACCAGCTGGCTGTATCTGGGCGCAGGAAACCACAGCCACTCGGTTTTGGTCGGGTTGAGACGAAGCCTGTTACGACCCATCCAACTCCGCACGGCCTCCAGGCATCGGGACATCACTTCGACGGCTTCGTTGGGGTGGCCCGGGGTGGAGATGTACAGCTGAGTGTCGTCAGCGTACTGATGGAACTCCACCCCGAAGCCACGGATGACCTCACCCAGCGGCTTTACATAAATGTTGAACAGCAGGGGCGAGAGCACCGACCCCTGAGGAACCCCACATCGTAGGGGCCTCGGGGCCGATCTCTGCCCCCCCGTCAACACAAATTGCGAGCGGTCGGAGAGGAAGGAGGTGAACCACCGCAACATGGTGCCCCCCACCCCCAACCCCTCCAATAGGGGTTGGACAGTATCAAAAGCCGCTGAGAGATCTAACAGGACCAGGACAGAGGAACAACCCCTGTCCCGGGCCCTCCAGAGGTCATCCACCAACGCGACCAACGCCGTCTCCGTGCTGTGCCCGGGCCTGAAGCCCGATTGGAGGGGGTCAAGATAACTCGCTTCATCCAGGTACTGCGGGAACTGACGTGCCACCACACTCTCGACAACCTTTGCAACAAAGCGAAGGTTGGAGACAGGACGATAGTTAGATAACAATGCTGGGTCCAGGGACGGTTTCTTGAGGAGGGGCCGCACCACCGCCTCTTTCAAGGCGGCAGGTAACAGCCCCTCTCTCAAGGAAGCGTTTATAATACCCTGGAACCAGCCTCGTGTCACCTCCCGAGTGGCCAAGACCAGCCAGGAGGGGCACGGGTCCAGCAAACAAGTGGTGGCATTCAGTCCCCCCAGTATCCTGTCCACGTCCTCCACAGTAACAGGATCGAACTCAACCCAATTGACCGCACCGATATCCACCCCCGCCCCCCCGCCCGGAGATGCCCAGTCGGAGTCCAGCTCGTCCCGGATCTGAGCGATTTTGTCCTGCAGAAACCTAGAAAACTCCTCAGCCCGTCCCTGCAAGGGGTCCTCCCGCGCTCCCACCTCCAGTAGGGAGCGGGTCACCCTAAACAGGGCGGCTGGGCGGTTTTCCGCGGACGCAATAAGGGTGGAGAGGTAAGATCTCCTCGCCATCCTTATCGCCACTAAATACGTCTTAATATAAGATCGTAATAGTGTTCGGTCGGACCCAGAACGGCTGGCCCTCCAACTGCTCTCTAGGCGTCTTTTCCGGCGCTTCATCTCCCTTAGCTCCTCAGAGAACCAGGGAGCCACTTGGGATTGGCACCGGGTCAGAGGCCGCAAGGGCACGACTTGGTCGAGGGCCCCAGCAGCCACCCTATCCCAGGTGGCGACCAAGCCCTCAACCGAGTCGTGTGTGTGAGCTTCGGGAAATGGCCCAAGCTCCGTCAGGAACCTATCAGGATCCATCAGGCGCCTGGGGCGGTACCATTTTAATGGTCCCGCCTCCCTGCAGTCAGGGGGTGCGGAACGGAAGTCGAGCTTCAGGAGCGAGTGATCCGACCATGACAGGGGTTTTACGACTATATCCCCCATACCCAGATCACTCTGCCACTGATCAGAGACGAAAACCAGATCCAAGGTATGACCTCCCACGTGAGTAGAGTCCCGAATTAACTGGGTCAGGCCCATGGCCGTCATGGAAGCCATGAACTCTTGAGCAATCCCCGAGGTACCGCCAGCAGATGGCAGGTTGAAATCCCCCATGACCATAAGCCTGGGGGTCCCAACCGCCACGCCAGCTATGACCTCAAGGAGCTCAAGCAGGGCTGCTGCCGCATAGCAGGGAGCCAGGTATGCGACCAGCAAGCCCACCTGAACCTTGGGACCGAACTTCACGAAAAGGAGCTCACACCCGGTCGTCTGAGATACCGTGGCCTCCCTCGGACACAGATCCTCCTTAATAACTACCGCAACCCCCCCTCCCCTCCCCTGGGCCCTCGGCCGATGAAAGACCCGAAACCCGGCTGGGCACATCTCCACCAAAGGGACTACCCTCTGGTGGAGGGGATACTTATAATTATATCTTATAATTATATCTTATAATACTTATAATTATATTTGATACTTATAAGTATATATACTTATAAATACTTATAACTATCTGTGCTTTCTGGAATAAATCTTCTGATTCCACATCATTCTTCTGCATTAATCTTAGCAATGCATATATAGTCCTATTTTAGCAGAAAGCTTCATTATTTTTATTTATTTATCTATTTATATTTAGCTTAATTGTATTCATGTCAAAGTTCTGTAAGATTATTGTTATTTTGGCTGCAACAAATCTGGTATTACAGATATTACTCGGAGGAACTAATTCTAATAATCACGGAAAGAATTTTCAAGGAAAAAAAATCATATACTTAATTCTGGATAATGCAAATATAAATTATAATTTATGATCACACCTAAAATATTCTAAAAAAACTATTGCAAGATTTACAGTATATGTAGATTTAATAAAAACTGTCATTTTTAATTTAAACTAAATTTGTATATCAGTGATTGCATGATCTCTGTAGATGCTAGGAGTTAAATAAATAAAAAAATAATTAATTTGAATGCACTATTTTTTTAAAAAAAGAAAACAGTCCTAAGGCCCATTGTGGGGAGCTCACAAAAGTGTTCGTTTTAGAATTACACTATATATTGTTGTGTATATTTTTAAAAAGAAAAAAATGTTTACTTTAATAAGGATTTTTAATGAAATACAGAGAACAAATACATAACAGAAAATGCTCTCATATAAGTACTTCTTTCAATAAAATAAATTCATAAGGCAGTATTAAATACTTTTGTAAAAATAGATATATTGGAAATTGTACTCCTTTAGCAATCCTATAAACATATCTAAGCATTTTCAGAAAAGGTGGGATTTTAAAAGTTATCAAATTCATCCTGCCTTACATTAATGTTAAAGTAAAATTATAATTTAACTAGTATATGTAATTTGAAGCATTATATAATTGACTTAGCTCGGGACATAAAAAGCCGTAGAAATATATCTTTTATTTTATCTTATTTTGTCTAACTTTCTAAATTTAAAGTAGTCATTTTCTAATTGGTTTGCATGTATTTAGACTTTATTTTGTATGCCGCCCAGTTACTATGTGAGATGGGCAGCAATACATATGTGATGAATTAATACAAATAATATATAATAAATCATTGCAAATCAGAAGTCTAGTCCTCACTCCGTTTTTTTTAACTGAAGAGCCAAGCTCCTACTACTAATATTGTATAACTGCCCGAATTGGTAATCTAGTCTGCTCGACATGCTGTTTTCTCAAAATATTTTGCATTGCAGTGCCCCTAACTCTTTCCATTTGATATGTTGACCGGGGATCATGGGAAGTGCATTTCTTCTCCGGCAGCTTCTGGGTTGCTGGCAGCCATGCCATTCGTTTGACGAAGTCACTGAAACTGGGGATAACAATAAATGTCAATTAAGAAATCCGCAGAAGAAGAAAAAAAAACCCCAACCCTGCGTGAGCGTGCATGTAAAGGCGAGAGGGAGATGACTGACAACTCAAACAATCTGTTAAGGAAGAAAGGAAATGTGGTGGAGCCACACCGTCCCAAAGACGGCGGATCCTCATCTGGGTAGAATTCAAAGCAATCAATGAACGGCGGCGAAGAACTTCGGCGCGAGAGAAAGGGGTGGGTCCGGCCTACCACGCGCGTTGTTTACTACAGGAGAAAGATCCTAGCAACCGAAGAACTAACGTCCCTATGGCAACCAGCGGCGCTAGCTCTGCAACAGAAAGAGCGGCGGACTAGGCCATATCTTCCTAGATTCTAACAACTACGGAGCGAACCGGCGTCTGCTCAGTCTGGTAAGCAACTGCGAGCAAGTAGTGTAATATATATTCAATATATATTCAGCATAACAAACTTTGGTCTGTATGTTTCCCTTCTTGTTTTTAGCATCTTTCTGCCAAGACTCTGGTATGGTCATAAGCCATGGGAGTAGCCTTGACTAGAGCAGCTCAGTGGACCGCGGCTGGATCTGGAACGGGCACCTTAGAAATTACCCCCCTGAACGAATCTCTTTTGAATGAAATTATCAAGTTTACAGAAACATTTAGTGGCAAGCATCCCCAGGAAGCAGCGTTTGTCTTTAAAGAACCACTTGAATGGCATACAAAACTAGAACCATCGGCATTTGAGGCAGGCTATGATATCAGGTAAGACTGTGGCCACATCATTTTTCCCAGAATATACAGTATAAGAATAAAATACGTCTTCAAGATAACTATAAAGATGTTTTTTATCAGTGCCGATTTTGTTTTCTTTAGGCTCTGATTTGGATCTTTTTGCCCAGTGATGTCTTAATAGATATGCATAATTTGCATCTGTAAAGCACTGTAAAGCAGTATATAAATCTAAGTGCTATTGATATCTGAAAATCTTCAGATTAACAACCCTTCGTATTAGTCAAGATAGTTTGAAGGATGTAAGGAACATATTCATAATAATAGGTAGAGTTTAAAAAGAGACAGTTTGATATAGCAACTAAAATGCTGAGCTAAAAATCAGGAAACGGTGAGTTCTAATTCTCCCATAGGCATAAAACTGATTTAATGGTTTTGGGCCAATCATGCATTCTCAGTCCAACCATCTAACAAGGTTGCTTCAGGAGATAGAAAGAGACAGGAGATAGAAACATTTAAGTATGAATGCTACAGCTAATCCTAATGTTACAATGGAAATTAAAGTGAGGATTGCCATTTTTAAGCAGTGTATCATACAGTGTCACATCACATGACTGCTTTGCTTAGTAATAGTAATACTGGCAATCTCCATTGTGTTATAACCCTAGAAGCATCCAAGTCAAGTGGGAAGAGATAAGGAGTGTGTGGCTCCTGTGGATGGGCCGTGGGAAGGCAACAGCAACAGGCAGGTACAAGGAATTGTGTGTGTTTGTGGGAGGGGAGAGTTTTGCAACAGAGGATAAGATCCCTGGGATCTTCTACTCCATAATGGGAAAAAAAGCAGCAGGAGCGACTTGTGATCTTCCCTTCAGTTTTCCACCGATTTTGCTTATGGGAAGCTTTACTTTAGAATGCATGAACTAGAATGGACTATGGAGGTCTTCTTGTCCAACCTCTACTCAAGCAGGAGAACCTATATTATTTCAGATATGTGATTGTTCTTAAAAACCTCCAGTGATGGAGCACCCATGATTTCTGGAGACAAGCTGTTCCCCTGGTTAATTGTCCTGACTGTTAGGAAGTTTCTCCTTAATTAGAAGTTGCTTCTCTCTTTGATTAGTTTCCAACCATTGTTTCTTGTCCTGCCCTCTAGTACTTTAGAAAATAAGTTGACCCCCTCTTCTTTGTGGCAGCCCCTCAAGTACTGGAATATTGCTATTGTATCACCTCTAATTGTTCTTTGCAGCCGTACTTCATATGTTTTAGTTTCCAGGCCTTTGATCATCTTAGTTGCTCCTCTCTGAACTTTTTTCCAAAGTCTTTTTTGTAGTATGTGACCAAAATTGGTTGCAATATTCCAGATGTCGTCTTACTATAAAGTGGTACTAATACTTCACATGATCTTGTTTCTATGCCTCTGTTTATACAACCCAGGATTGTATTAGCTTTTTTGGCTGCTGCTGTACACTGCTGGCTCATATTCAAGTGATCATCCACTGACTCCAAGGCCCCTCTCACAGTTACTGTTTTTGAGCCTAATTTGTGCTTAACTCTTTGTTTTTCCTGCCTAAATGTAAAACTTTGCTTTTTTCTACATTGAAATTCATTTTGTTAGATAGGGCCCATTATTCAAGTTTGTCAAGATCTTTTTGGATCTTGAGTTTGTCTTCTGGGGTGTTGGCTATTCCTGCCAGTTTAGTATCATCTGCAAAGCTGGTAGGGAAGGTTGCAAATGGCAATCACATGACCATAATGCACTGTAATGTTATAATCACAAGATGGGCCCAGGCATCCTGATCTCAATCGTGACTGTGGAAACACTATGATGTAATTTGTGGACCAATCACAAGTCCGCCTCATTCAGTATCATAGTGATTTCTGTAGCTGAACAAATGGTCCTAAGTCAAGGACTACCTGTAAAAATAAAGTGGGATAAAAACCTAAAAAGAAATAAATTTTAACTTTGGCTACATGTGCCTATAATGTATTTGTCTGTACCAAGTATACATATTGAAGTGTCATAAAAATTACCATGAAATGAAGATCAAGGATTATGAGAATTATCATCCAAAATTCTGGAAAACCCAGCATTAGAAAAGCTGATCCACTTTATTCTTTTTGAAAAACCAATAGATGCCATGTAATTTCTAGATTTTGTATATGAATTAATGGGATATTAAATTTTGGTTAATGAAGCTCGCAACTTTTCCTTTTCAAAAATAATCATTATTTTAAGGCTGTTGACACAGACAATAATAAAAAATACAGAAATGCAAAATACAAAAAAGATAGCAAATTGAGGCAATTTATGTTTTATTATTATAAAACATAATAATTTTCTCTTTAAGGAAACAATTTTATTGTATAACCTATTCTTAGCAAACTCAATAGCATTAACATGATCAAAGCAAACAAAATAACCTAGTATGTAAAAATAATGAATTTACAAAATTAACAATAAACATGATGGTTATCCATTCAAAACTAAGCAAACTAAATTAAGGGCCAAACACACACGCTGGAATAAGATTGCTTTGAGCTGTTTATGAAATGTTAGCAAAATCAAGGTCATCTATACTTCTGGGGGATTTTGTTCCACAAAGTAGAAGTAACAATAGAATAGAATAGAATACTTTATTGGCCAAGTGTGATTGGACACACAAGGAATTTGTCTTGGTGTAAATACTTTCAGTATACATAAAGAAAAGGAACATTTGTTAAGAATCAAGAATCATAACGTACAACACTTAATGATATCATAGGGTATCAAAAAGAACTGCCAATCCTTACCCCATGGGCCACATGAGGAACATGAACCTACCACAGGCCTATTTTTTATTTTTCTCCTACAACAGATGAGAATTCCATTCTGGCAAGTTCTTGCCTGATATATCCCATGATGTCTTTTAAATATAACAACCAGTATTTTGAATTGATTTCAGAAGCTAACTGGCAACCTAAGCAGTGACCTCATATTAGTTTATTCTAGCCTGATGAGATTGACAACTTAGGAGTATAGCATCTTTATTTTGTTCCAGCTGTAATTTCAGGTTGTATTTTAAGGAAAATATTTTTTACTTCAAACATGTTTATTCCAATAAGTAAATAGGTACGGATTTTCTTGTGAAGAAATATTTGGAATGTAAGGGCAAAGGTCAACCAATTTAGAATGTAAGGAAATGTTATTTCTCCTGGAGTATATAAAATAAAGAAGTTCAAATGTTGATCCTGGTTTAATTTGCTACAAAAATATCCTTTATTTTATTAATATAATCCAAGCTATTAAAAGACAGCTCACAATGTTTAATAAATTAATTCTGATAAGTTAATAAAAGAATTAACATTCAAACCAAACACTATTTTATTGGAAGGCAAGATCTACTGTTAGATGGATTAAAATCAGTTTGAAAAAATGAATTACAAATGGTCATTGAGAAAGAGGATTAGAATTTATATTTCAGTTTTTAAGACTTGGATTTCACATCCTCTGCCCAAAGTAGAAAAAAACTACATAAAAAGTATAGAGTATATGATTGAAGAAACTGGTATACATGACTAAAAATTGGAATAACTGCAGTGAATATTGGAATAACTGCAGTGAAAAACAAGCTATGTTTATTTATTAAGAATTACTGCATTTTAAATTATTATTTTATTCTTTCAGTGAAAAAACTGTTCAGTCTCAAGAAAAAGACAAAAATGGACAGCCACTTCTCCTTCTTAAAGGATCAACTATTAGCATTCGCAGTTTTGGGCAGCTGTCTCACTTACTCTCTATTGCTGGGAAAAAAAGACTAAAAGAAGCACAGGCATGTCTTGAAGGTATTCTGTATACTCTTTTCTGAAAATCTGGATATTTCTAGATTACAAGATGATTAAAATGCCTGTCCCCAGTTCTTACCTTGTTTGGCCTTATTCTATTTCAATAATTAGTTCAGAAGGAGAATGTGTTGCCACTCAAACCTCGGAGAGGTAATTTATCATGATTCAAAATCATAAATAGGCTAAATGATGCTAAAATGAAATGTTTTACAATTAATGGGTTAATTTTTCATTCAAATTCATATTTATTTGTAATTAACAAGACCTTCAAAGATTCAATCTGAGTTTTTTATGTAATGTAAATTACTTATAGCTAATAGAGATCCCATTGTGAAAATTCTTGGCCCTGGATATGGAACAATTGAAGGAGAGGATTTGTCCATGCTTCGTTTACTAGACAAAATTAAAAAGGATGATGCATCAGACAATGAAATTAAAATGAAAATTTCCCTACTACTTCAGCAATTGGATATGCAGTTGCTCAACAGCTCGCTGAAACAGATATCACAGTGAGTCTATTTCAGATAATATTTGTTTACATAAAGTGAATTATGACCCTCTCACAGGGCAAATCTTATACTTTTACATTTTTTAAAATAAGATTTTTGTGATTATTAACTGAAAATTCAAATAATTCACAATAATTTGGAAAGGGAAAGTTATAGAAAGTAATTTTGAATTTGGTGCTTCTGCAGTTTACTCTTCAAATATTGTCACATACAGGCTTTCATCTGAGAATAAATTAAGAAAGTACATACAAAGATTTCTGCCTTGCCCTTTTGCCTTCCTCAGAAGTAATTTGGGCACATTTGGTGCTAGCATAGACAATTTGTCAGAGGAAAATAGGAAGATTGTCAGAAAACAGGAATTTATTTTTCCACAAATGTCCACCTGAAGTCTAAACCTAATTTTTGGTAGTTTCCTCTTTACCCAACAGCCTTTGATACTCTTTCCCAAACCAAGTGATCCAGTGTTATATATGAGATTTTCTGCCTTAAAGCTAATTAGCCAAGCAGTTAATAGTCTTTCTGTGGTATATGGAATTGCTTTGAAAAAGAAACCCAATGTATTCTTTGATTGAAACTTTAAATATTGTTAGAATGTAATTAATTTATTCTAATTACAGAGAAGTGAGATTAACACCAGCTGCTGTGAAAAATGAAGTAGAATTGCTTAAGCATTTCTCTGGGCCAATGGAAGATGCAGTCCTTGAATCACTAGACTATATATCAGGTTCAAATTGTGTTTTTTTATTCTTATAATTTTTTAAAAATTGTATATTAAATTAAATAAAAGAGACTCACAAACATTTTGGGTTCATGAGGATAATGGAGAATTTGATAAAGTGACAGAATAGAATAGAATAGAATATTGGCCAAGTGTGATTGGACACACAAAGAATTTGTGTTGGTGTAAATACTCTCAGTATATATTTATTTTATTTATTTATTTATTTACACATTTATATACCACCCTTCTCCCAAAAAAATATATAAAGAAGGAACATTCGTTAAGAATCAAAAATCATAATGTACAACACTTAATGATAGTCATAGGGTACAATCAACATCAAATCATACTAGGAAACAGAGGATATAAGCAACAAAGTTACAGTCACAAGTGGGAGGAGATGGGTGATAAGGAGTGATGAGAAGATTAACAGTAATAGTAGTGTACACTTTGTAAATAGTTGAACAATGTTGAGGGAATTATTTGTTTAGCAGAGTGATGGCTTTCGGGAAAAAACTGTTCTTGTGTCTAGTTGTTCTGGTGTGCAGTGCTCTATAGCGTCGTTTTGAGGGAAGGAGTTGAAACAGTTTATGTCCAGGATGTGAAGGATCTGTAAATATTTTCACAGCCCTCTTTTTGACTCATGCAGTATACAGGTCCTCGATTGAAGACAGATGGGTGGTAATTTTTTTTTCTGCAGTCCTAATTATCCTCTGAAGTCTGTGTCTGTCCTATTGGGTTGCAGAACCAAACCAGACAGTTATAGAGGTGCAGATGATAGACTCAATAATTCCTGTGTAGAACTGGATCAGCAGCTCCTTGGGCACTTTGAGCTTTCTGAGTTGGCGCAAAAAGAACATTCTTTGTTGTGCTTTTTTGATGACGTTTTTGATGTTAGATGTCCATTTTAGATCATGTGATATAGTGAACCTAGAAATTTGAACAATACTGTGTTGCCTAGTATTGTAAGAGGTGGTCGTATGGGAGTGTTTCTTCTAAAGTCTACCATCATTTCTTCGGTTTTTAGTGTGTTCAGTTCCAGATTGTTCCGGTTACACCACGAGGCAAGTTGTATAACCTCCTGTCTGTATGCAGATTCATCGTTGTCTCGAATGAGACCAATGACTGTTGTGTCATCAGCAAACTTCAGTATTTTTTTTTTTTTATTTGCATTTATATGCCGCCCTTCTCCGGAGACTCAGGGCGGCTTACAGTCTATGGAGCACCATGCTAGATGCTCGGCAATCGCCTTCATTCCATTGTATATGCCTGCTTATTACTAGGGCTTTTAGCCCCCCGCAAGCGGCATTTTTACAAGGTCAGCTTATTGCCCCCAACAATCTTGGGTCCTCAATTTACCTACCCCGAGAGGATGGAAGGCTGAGTCAACCTTGAGCCTGGTGGGATTCGAGCCTGCACTAATTGCAGGCAGCTTGCACTAAGTGCTAGATGATTAACAGCCTGCACCACCAAGGCTCTTTTAACAGATGGATCATTTGAGATGCAGTCATTGTATATAGGGAGAAGAGAAGTGGAGATAGCACACAGCTTTGGGGGGGCTCCTGTGCTGATTGTACAGATATCGGATGTGATTTCGCCTAGCTTCACCTGCTGCTTCCTGTCTGTTAGGAAGCTTATGATCCACTTACAAGTATGTTCAGGTACTGCTAGTTGGTTTAGTTTACTTAGAAGAGTGTCTGGAATGATGGTATTGAATGCTGAACTGAAGTCTACAAAGAGGACCCTTGATTAGGTATTTGGAGATTCGAGGTGTTGTAGGATGTAATGCAGAGCCATGTTAACAGCATCATCTGTCGATCTATTTGCTCGGTATGCAAACTGCATGGGATCTAATAGCGGATCCGTGATGGTTTTCAGATGGGACAGGACAAGCCTTTCAAAGATTTCATAACTACAGATGTTAGAGCAACTGGTCTGTAGTCATTCAGTTCCTTGATGGAGGGCTTCTTTGGCACTGGAATGATGGTAGAACATTTGAAGCAGGAAGCAACATAACCCATCTCTAGTGATCTATTGAAGATTCGGGTGAAGATGGGGGCCAATTGCTCAGCACAGACTTTTAAGCAAGACAGGAATTTCACCATAAACTGATCATGTAAGGGAAGAGGGAAGTTAACAATTTTTACTTATATTTATAATTTTTAAACCCACTTCCATAGACTGTAACAGGGAAAATAGCTATCTACACAGTTCTGATCTTTGTACAGTATAGAGATATTATGACATCTGAATATATTTTCCAAGGCTTTCTTTGCTATTCTACAATTGCTAGTTTATGGCATATTTTTTGATTGCTTGGTTCCTTTATTCTTGATAGTTGATCCTAAAAGGCAGAAATTTTCAACAATTTCAATATTTTCACAACCAATTCTAAGACTGGTTGTTATACCTGTTATCATTTATCTCTGTTTATACCCCCCCCCCCAATCTCACTCTTGTCTCTGGACAGTGTCACAATTAAAACATAAAGCCAAACAGTGGAGTAATTAAAACAAAACTATTAAAATATGGTTATAATCCATAATATAAACTAGGAAAACTTATGGACAATGTAGCCATTTAATGGATTCTATACTTCCAGGGATCCCCAGACCTGATGACTTCACCCAGTATCTTTTATATGGTTAATGTTAAATAGGAATGGAGAGCATGCCATATATTAGGGCGGAGGGAATAATCTCTCATTGCCAATAAATACTGACTGGAAGGAAAAAAAACCCAGCATAATATGGAGCTTCCCACATCCAGTTCCCGAGGCTGCTCGATATGGATACCATGATTGATGTATCAAAAGCTACTGAGAGGTCATCTCAGTATAGATGGATGCATGACCTTTATCTTGTTCTCATTAGAGGCCCCCAAAAATACAATTGATACTGTCTCTGACCCATGCCCAGGCCACCAAAAATACAATTGATACTGTCTCTGACCCATGCCCAGATCTAAAATCTAATTGAAAGGGGCTGAAATAATTTGCTTCATCCAGAATTCTCTGAAATTTTTGTGTCACCACTTTCTCAGCAATCTTCCCTAAAATGAGAATATTGAATACTGGGCGAAGATTATTCAGTGTGGTGGAATTTAATTTTGACTTCTTGAGGAAGGGCGAGTAACACCTTTTTGAGGGTTGGAGGAACAACTCCATCTCTTAAAGAAGAATTCACCATCTCCAACCACAATACATTAACGTAGCAGCCTTATCCAGTCAGGAAATATATAGATCTAATGAGGAGGCTGAGCTCATAATAAATGTAAATCTAATAAATAATTAGTTCTCCCTTTTTTACTTGTAAACTTAGTTTTTTTTTCATTAACATCATTGAAAAGAACTTGCAGATGTATTATATTTTCAGTTATCAATATGGTTTCATCAGCATAGCACAGTTTATTAAATGTTTCTTCCTTCAGTATTAAAACCACCCTCATATCTTTTCAATGCAGCTCCCTAATATGGCACAAGACATAGAAGTAGCCCTGGCATATTAACCACCTCGTTCAGCAACCATTTTAAGTTATAATAAAAATAATCATTATCCTCATTATGACTTTTGCAGCATCTCTCAGGCACGTGATCACCATTACAGTCAGTATGCACTGTTCTGTGCCTGATATATTGTTTTCCTTGTGCCCCCCTCTTTGCAGAATAGAGAGATTGGAGAGAAAGGGATAACAAAAGAATAACACAATGGGGAATACACCAGCCTGTTTGAATAGAGTGCTCATGGCTGTTGGTATCAGCACTTGATTTCATTGTGCATTCCCCATTGTGTGCCTGCTTAATCTCTTATAATCTTTTCCTCTCCAATGAATCCAAATTGTACAATCATTAATTCCCTTTCTGTCAATTATCCTAGAGCCAGAATGAGCATTCCAAAGGTTGGGGGAATGGGAAAAAGGAAAGTGCAATTACATTCACTGGATTTCCCTCTTAGTTATGATTTTGCTTAACGATGAAGTTGCTGGTCCCATTTGTGGTGTCTATGAGGGTTGTCTGTAGATGATTCATGCTCAGGCATGGAATATTACCAATTTTACTTGATATTGTTAATTTTTATTATGCAGGGTCTCTCAAATTGTTGTGTTAATTTTTGACAATGCTTGGACAACTCACTGCAGGTTTTTTTTTGCAAGATTTCAGAAGTGGTTTGCCATTGCTTTCTTTCTAAACTGACTAGCCAAGGTCATCAAATTGGCTTTGTGCCTAAGGTGGAACTAGAATTCATGATGGCTTACATCAAATTGGCTCTCTTTTTTATTAATATGATTGACTGAATATGAAATGTTTCATTTACACTTATATCACAGTGGAAGTTTATTTACCACCTTTTTTCCCTCTGTTGGGTAAATTAAAGGGAACTAAAACATTGCTCTTGTTTTTTCAGATTATGAATTCTTCAATGGATGTCGTGCCCCACCTTGGAGACAAGTACATGGGGAAATTTGCTATTTGTCAATTAAACCACGTGATACAGATGTTATGTTTGTTACTTGTAGCACAGCAGGAATATTCTTAAATGGAGTAAGTAATTAAAGCAAAGCTTTGTGACATTTATTTCAGAGATTGGGTCTATAAATATATGCTTACTGGTTAAAATTGTTGGGTTACTTGAAAGTCACTAACATAAACACTTTTCTTTTAATAAGACATTTGAATGCATAATTATCTTAGGTTTCAATTTTTGCACCCAAATAATTTTGTGATGGTCCTGTGCCCCTACATTCCATTCCTGCTGTTCCTTTCTATACTGATTTATGCTATTTGTTTTTCTACGGTAGTTATGAATTAGAATACAAATTGTTTTCCTTTATTCCAGCATTTGTGATTGTGAACTGGATTATCATTATGCATATAGAGAAATAATATAAGACATTTTAATATAATGAGCTATAATGCTGCTGAGAGAAATAAGGATTATAATTATGTGATAGTATTGAAACAGAAGAAAATAAATAATATTGAAAGCAAAATGATAGCTTTATTCACATTACATTTTAAGAGACTTTTCAGAATAGAATGGATTGAACCAACTTAAATCATGCCAGAGATGAAGGTTGCAATATGTAAACCACCTGGAAATAAGTTCCATTAAATTCAGTGTGACTTAAATTCAGTGTGAACTTAAATTCAGTGTGACTTAAATTCAGTGTGACTTAAATTCAGTGTGACTTCAGTGTGTAAATTCAGTGTGACTTACCTAGAAATGAGTATAACTCTATGTTTCTAAAAAATGTGTGGATCAGTTTAAAATGATTAAAACTTGATTTTCTTATAGGGAAGGAGCAGTGAGAGAGATGAAATTGACTATGAGAGGAAAAGTGACATATATAAAGATCTTGTCACATTTTTAAGAGAACGATCAGCAGCATTTGTAGAAAATATGGTTAAACAGGTATGTATTTCTTGTTATTATACTTCTAGTTCTTATCTGTATTGTGAACAGCTTGAAAGCTTGCATATCTTAGTTCTTTTTATGTGGCTTTGTATCTTATTTTGGTTTGGTCTGTTTTTGCAATATATATTTATACATGCACAAATACAATCACACATTGGCCAAGTTAACACATATTAAGTCACAGTTTGGCTGTTTGGTTGTGTGAATGTTGGATAAAATGCAGGAAGTCTCAGGTTCTAGTTACCCTCATCAGTGGAAGTCACAGAGTGACTTTAGGTCAATGACTCTTTCTCAGATCTCATATAAAGTTGTGGGGGGAGATATCTGTAGAGAGCATTATGTTTATTTGAACTCAGTAATCCCCAAAATGGCATGTAAATTCAATAAAGCATTGTTAAACAACTATGAATCAATGAAACATGTAAGTCTACTAATAGGTTCTTTGATTAAATTCTTTTGGTGATTTATAATATATATGGAAACCAATTTTAATTATATCAGGTACATTGCCCAGAATTATTAGATCTGGCTGATACTTAAATTCTGCTAAATAGTCCTTGTTATATTACAGACTGCCTTACTTGTGCTTTTATAAACATGAGCACAGTGATCAAAAATTATATTTCAACGTTTTATTTAGATGATCTAATGCTGAACTAAGTCACAGAAGTGAGAATAGAGCAGATAATATAAGAGATTATGAAAAGCTTTAAAAAAATTAGAACTTTTTTGATGATGAAAATCATTGGTAAATACAATACTCATTTCATTGTTAAAAGTCAAATGTAAGAAAGTATTTTGAATGAAGTTATTAGGAAGCAGTTTTTAAATATTTTATCTATAATATTTTTTCATTTGTGCATGAACCATAGAAAATATCTATGGCTGGCTCAGGAATTTATCTCTAAATCTGGAATTTTGCCAGTAAATTTATTTCCTAGATCCTTAACACACTTATTTGGAAGCTGTTTTGATTTTAATGGAACTTATTTCCAAGCTTAGGTCTGCAGCAGTTGGCAAAAAGTCTCTGCTCATCTTTCTACACATGTTTTTCCTTTAAGCAGTAGTATAATTTTAAAGCAGGAAAATATCATATTTTAACAAAAAAGATCAACTGTCTTTGACAATGCTTTAAATAATCAGAACCATTCCTCTTTCTAACTTCATCTCTTATTATTTGAATAAAAATATTCATTATTTTTCAGCTTTCTTTGATTTCAGCATTGGGGATACTTCAAACTGACACAGCACACATGGCTGTTACAATGTTGCAGCTTTAGTACTTAAATATTGCTGGCAAATCAGAATAATATTTTTAATAAAAGATAGCAGTTATAATGGCATTTATGGCAAATCATTTTCTTTATATTTTTAGATGTTGCATTTTCATAGAAACATGCATTGCAAGTAAGATAAAAATGGCTAGGTTTTTGAGATAAGGGGAAAAAATGCTAACTCTCATAATCCATAGAGAAATAATGACATCATCAATAAATAAAAATCTAAAATAAGCTTTATACTGACTGCACACTGACTCAATTAAAAGGGAAGAAGTGTTTCATAGAGCATGGAAATCCTGTTGCAAGTGTTTGGATAACAATAAGAAAAACAAAATTCATACAGTAGTAAGGATTTATTACAGACCTGAACAAGCCGAAAGTAGAGATGAGGAGTGTTGTGTCAAATGACTAAACATTTAAAGGGGCTCAAATTGTGACAATGGGAGATTTAAACTTCACTGACATCTGCTAGAAATGTTAACTCTGCCAAGAGTCAGAAGTCCAATTAATTTCTGTCCTTGCTGACAACTTCATTTGTTAGAACAAGGATTTACTATCCTGAATATAATTTTTACTAATAGACAGATTTTTTTTTAAATAACTGGGGTTGCTGTCCTTGATTTCATGGTAGCAAGGGGAGGAAGAAGAATCTGACTTGTACATTGGGCTTCACAATAATAAATTTAAATAGATAAACAGTAAATTTAAACAGATGGTAGGCCAGTTTCGATGTCTTTACATCCAGAAAAAGAAACATATTAGGGAAGGATGAGAGATCCTCTAAAACATATTATAGTATAGGTATATCTGCAAACAATTTCTGTTTGAAAGAAAAATGGAAGATATCTATTGGGACCATTGTGAATATACATAGTACTTTCCAAATTGATGCAAAGAAATAGACTTGTAGAACAAATGGCCAGGGGTTTTTTATTCAAAGAAGGATACAAAGCAGTTGTTAGGTCCAGTAGGGATTGAATAAAAAAACATAAAGTGAACAAATGCCCCAAAGAACTCAGAAAACATTTTCAGGAACATCAGAAAGAAATTATTGGTAACAGGTGATGACAAGAAGGAAGCATTCTTAGTGTATCTTTTATGTCTGCTCTGAGAAGGAAACAAATTTTTAGTTGGCCTCACTTCCAATAGAGGAAGTCAGACTAATCAAGGAAAAGATAAAATATCACCTAAAAGGTAATTCAGTGAATTTATGTCTCCAGGGTCAAATGAATTGCATCCTATCATACTGAAAGAACTAGGAAAAGGAATTTCAGAAGTACTAATTTTATTTTTCGGAAGTCCTGGACAAACCTAGAAGATTGAAGGAGAGTAAATGTTAACACTGTTTTCAGAAAAAGGAAAACAGGGTTTTCACAACTCGATAACTATTCTGGCCAAGGTTTTTCAGGAGATAATTAAACAGCATATTTGTGAGCATTTAAATAGCAGTGCCACAATTAGGAAATTATCTAAAGATAAATTAACCATGTCTCATTTTTGGCAAAGTTATTAAGTTGCTTAGATTGGGTGAATATTGTGTGCCTTGTTCTTACCAAGAAACACGAAAGTAATAAACTAGACAGGGAAGACAAAATGGTCTCATAACTAAAAATGATGAAAAATGGCTAAGTGACTAATTTAAATAGCTCCTTGTTGAATTGGGAGGTAGATTTGAATTAGCTATGTCTTGGGCATATTCCAAATTTTTACTAGTGACAAGGGTGAGGGGATGATAATCAGATTTACAGATAACATAGTGCTAAAAGGTATAACTACTCCTTTGGAAGAGTAAATAAAGATTCAAAGAAATGAGCTTGTACAATTAAATGAACAATATGAAATTCAGCATGGATAAATGTAAAGTCTTTCATCTAGGGTGAAAAAATGAATGATATAAATATAGAATGGCAGAGATCTGGCTTGGTAGTAGTACATGAGAAAAGGATCTGGGTATTTCAATAAATTGAATTAAATATGAGCTAAAATTATGAACTGAAAAATAAGTAATATTCTGAGAGTTATTGACAGGAAAACATTTAAATAAAGACTGGACAGTCATTGTTTAAAATCAGATTATGCACCAAACTGGGAATTTTCTTAGACAGGAATATGTTCCAGCTTTATGATTTTATAATTATGTTTGCCACCTTGAGGAGGGAGGGAGGGAGGAGGGAGGGAGGAAAGGAAAGAAATAGATAGACAGACATTAACTTTATCTCACTTTTTGACAAAGTTACTAATTGGTGAAATGCTATGTGCCTTATTATTATTAGATGCTTAATTTAAAAACACCATACATTCTTATGTTTAGTATTTATATCAAATATTTATATCAAATGTAACAGAAGAAAATATATTTAAAATAGTTATATATAACTTAGTTCATTATAGTATTTCAGAAAAATTCAACATTTGCAGTCTCAATTTTATGAGACTTAAAACAGCTTCCTTACTAGCCTTAAGTATCCCATGGAAAATACCAACTTCCACTTTTTGCATAGGCAAAGAAATCGAGATTTTCTTGGTAGGTAAATAACACATTCGATATTGCAATATAATGCATATTCTAGTAAAACTCTTAATATTTAGTGCAGTGTTTATTTTCAATAAGTGGCTCACATTTGTTTGTGTTACAGATTCTTCCTACAGAACAATCCTTTTCTTTTGAGCAGAGGCTTAAGTTTTTAGTAGCAAAGTGGTTATCTACATAAATATCTGCTATATAGCAAAAGTTATTTAATATCAAGATATTCATTTTCAGAACATTAAATAGGACTTTAGCTAATAATTGTGTTTTTTAAAATACAGATTTTTTAATCAAAAAAAATATTTAGTTTCCCTATGGCTATCTTTTTTAAAATCAAGAATTATGATTGACAATTTTTATATGCTAAGAAAATCAAACTACCTAGCTATCCACTGATTTACTAATTTCTTAACATGTTTTACTCATTTGGAAATATGACTTTTCCTAAACATTTTCGCCTTTTATTAGAAATATACATTTTTTGATGAGCCAAAGTATGAAAAGCATTATCAACATATGGAAGCAGTTGAGGGAGAAGAATATGGCCAAGCCCCAAAATTTTACGACTATGCGGAAAAGAATGTATTTGAAAAGCCTAAGAGTCCTCTTGTAAAAAGTAAACCTCCTGACAGCAAGAAATTAGAACCATCTCTTAAGTGGAAGACAACAACAGGCACTCGAGAGTATGTAATTCTTTTAGATTTTCTGACAAATATAATTAATTAACCTGGACGTTTGAAATGTAATATTGTTATCATTATTTTTTTTAAAAAATATGAAATTGAACAAATTTAAATTATATTTTAAAAGCTTTATTTAAATATATTTTGTTTTCCAAAATGTTATTATTCTTATTTTGTGACTTCTTAGCAATTAGAAAAGTTTGTATTTAAATCATATCTCTTCAATTTAAGTACTGTACATGCCTCATAAGCAGACACAAATGTAGGTAGGAATGACTGTATCTGTATGATTTAGAATGGAGCATTTAGGATCCAAGAGGTAAGCTTGTGGCTCCAAATGTTCACATTTGACAAACAACTTAATGACACCTTAAAATTTTAATGCTTTGTGATTGGCCAGTCTGGTTTGTTGTTTCATTTATATCATAAATGATAATACAAAGCAGAATATGTGTTTATTTCTTTCCCTCTAAGGAACGAGGGTAAGATTGAGAAGAATAACTGGACAAGACAATAGTGATTTTAACTTTGCTTCTGAGAATCTGAAATTCTATTGATTGCACTATAACAGATTCTTTACCAATTATCATTTCACACAGACAACAGGATATGTGCACATAATACAGGCAGTATTTTGCTCAAACAGCTAAACTAAGGTTGATAATTGGAGACTAAGCTAGGTTGAGGTTCCAAAACCAATCAAAGTAGAAGACAGGAGAAGCAATTGGTTTGAGATACAAGCTCAAAAAAAAATATCTCTGAATCAGAGTTGCTGGGTGTTGAGCATCATATACATTTAATAAATTATTTGTGGTTGGTTACACAGATGATTATAATATAGCCATGTGCCATTTTTTTTCCTCTGGATCTCTTAAGATGTCCTAATTCTATTTTCATGATTGGTAATATATATAGCACAGAGAAAAAAAATAAAAATCAAATCTAGAAACCCAACAACAATAAAATTCAAATGTATTGTTATCAGTTGGATATGTTACTAGGTAGTTGAGCAAGTATCTCTTTATTGTGATTACCCTTATGTAAAGTACTAGTTAATTGGTCCTTTTGAAACAAACTTTTAACCAATTCAATATTCTGGAACTATATGAAGATTGATATGTCATAAAGAATTCAGGTAGAGGAGAGAAGCAGGTGCCCCTCAAGATCACTTGGGCTCCAGTAACTTTGCACATCTATGGTCTGGGAGTGATAGCAGGTTTTTAGGACCTCAGTTCTTCCAGCTCAGCTTGTATATCTTTGAAAAATGGAATTTAGAGGATAGAAAATCTTCTGGTAAAGAAAGCATCACTCAGAGGCTTTAGCACAACCACATTTTGTCTATGATATCCAACTGGCATGCTTAGTGGAAAAAGGATTCTGATATACTGCACATAAAAAAGTAAAGGTGACTTACAACCACAACTGAGCCCAAAATTTCTGTTGCTAAGCAAGACAATTGTTAAGTGAGTTTTGTTCCATTTTATGACTTTTCTCATCACAGTTATTAAGTGAATCACTGCAGTTGTTAAGTTACTAACATGGTGGTTAACTAAAAGTGAATATGGCTTCCCCATTGACTTTGCTTGTCTGAAGGTTGCAAAAGATGATCACATGGCCTTGAGCAACTGTCATAAATATGAACTAGTTGCCAAGCATCCAAATTTTGATCACATGACCATGGGGATGCTGATATGTTGTGTGAAAAATGGTCGTAAGTCCATTTTTCAGTGCTGTTGCAATTTCAAATGATTACTAAATGAATGATTGTAAACTACCTATATTACAACATTTACTTATGTGTGCAATCTAGATTTTCACTGTGACAGTATATTCAGCACCAGTGATCGTTAATTGTAACGGCCCATCAGCTAAATTCAAGAAAGATCACAGAAAGGATGATAAGAGGTGCTTATCAGAGACATATTACTTACTTCAAGAATTGCAATAGTTATCCATACAAGTTGTGAATTGCACCATGAATGGAAATGCATTACAGTATTAGAACAGTCATATTTTCATTGTAGCTCTTGCCCAGTTTCACAGAAATATCTGTTAAAAGTAATTTTGAAAAGTTAAACCAATAGCTGCAATAAAAAAGTTTAAAGAAGAAAAAAGTCTGAGTCTGCTTTTAATATCAAAATGCTATGACCGCAATCCAAGAGAGAATTAACTGTGCATAGGTCCATTAAAATCATTAGGTTTATTCTTTGCTGTACTTAATTGAGCTGAATTATGGCCCATTTATAATTCTAGATTCAGCAAATTTTGCTGATAATTTGTGATGACATCAGTTCTTTATGCTTCTTTAACAAATTATTCAGTCTAAATGGTATGACATTAATCAGTTTTAGCCTTTAATAGACATGGTTCATAAATTAAAATATTTATTATATATTCATTATATCCTTAATTGTCAAAGAATAAATGTTAAATCCTTTTAGAGGCAAAACAGCAAGAAAATGTGATGAAAAAGAAATCAAACATGCCACTCCAGAAAGCAAGAAAAGATCCACTGGAACACCAACTGCCTCTCTTAAAAGGTACGCAGTCTTAATAATGCATAGTTTTCTTTTGCTTGAATTAAAATCACAATTTTTCAACATGAACAAGATAACAAATGATTTCAGCGTCTCAAATGAATAAACTGAAATGATTGAATTGTATTTGACTGACTTATTTTAAGGTTGTTGTTGGTTTTTTTTTACTATTTTTATGTGCAAGAGTCTGTAAAATCAGCGTTAGTCTCAGATACGAATCTTACTTATTAAGTTTTCAAATGGAAAATTTTCTGGTGTTCCCACTTCTCTGCATGACCAAACAGGGAACTCCCAAGCTGAAAATATAAACCTGTTGGTTCTGGCAGAATTGTGTTATATTTGCATCTGCTACCATTTTTCCAATCACAGACAGAGAAATGATGATTGCTTGGCTTATTGTTCTAGTAACTTGGCTCTTAATAGACATTTCCTTAGCTCACATTTCTTAAGTAGTATATAGCAACAGATCTCAGTTTTGAACAGTGTGCCCTGAAATTTAAATACCCGTTTGGAGAGCTTTTGTATTGTTTTGTTTTCATTTTTAGTAATCTCGCTTTCTCTCTTCTTCAGTGTTCTGGGACCAAGTTAGTATCAAAATCTGAAAAGCAAACAAATACATCCATTCCAACGACTTTCATAGTTCGTCACATTGTTTCTCCAATTTCACAGTATTCCATCAGTAAAAAATTGTGCAGGTTCAAACAAATGATTTTAATTTTTCCCACTGTGTGTCAGTTTAGAAGATTATGTAAATGTGATGTAATTCAGTTCCTTATAGAATTTAGCTACTTTGTTTATAATTAGATAAGAATTTATAACTAATAATGAGAATATTAATATACAGTTTTGTATGCCAATTTTATAAAATAATAGCATAATACAGTGAGGACATATTACATATGATATATAGCACACATATAGTATCTTCTGATCATTTTTAATTATTACTATGTTGCAAGAGATTGTTCCAAATATAACTGAAATCACAAAGGATGCTTCATCCTTCTTTTACAAGCTGTTTTTATACTGAAAGTTGCATGTATATTAATTCTTCAGTTGTTGTTCCACATGAAGAAGAAAGCATACATTTAGCTTCAGAAATAAGGTGCTTGCTTAGCTTTGAAAAATTGTTCAAAAGAAAAAAAAAAGACTTTTGGAAAAGGAGTCAATCCATTTCCCAAATTCTTCAATCTACAACTATACTAAAACAAAAAATCAAAACTGGAATTTTTTTAAACATTTAGTTTGTTCATATGAGATGATAAACCAGTCTCTGTAATTTCATCTTACTATGTGAAATGGGGTAATAATATTGTTCTATCTTATTCTTTCTTAACAGTGTTGCAGCTTGGTAATTCAGAAAAATTATTTCACTTTATTGTTCAATTTATATAACATATTACTCTGGACAGCTAACAGGAAATAAAACAAAGATATATACCTTGGTGTTCAGGAGGAAATGATTCAAGTGCATTAATGATTTCTGATTAAATAGATGCTGGTTTCCTTTATGAATTGTATGCAATTAAAAATGATTTGTGAAATATGAGAGTAAGTGCATAGCACTTCTTGAAAACAATGGCGTTTTTTTTCCCAGCAGCAAGTCAAATGCAACTATTTTAATGAAATGTTTTAAAAACAACATTATATTAATAAATTGGGTCATTAAAAAGCTGTACCATGTATCTTGTTTTCTGACTTGAAAAACTGAAAAAGAATACTGTTTTAAAAGATGCTGCTATCATCAGTGGAACAACGTCTGCAAAAGTTGTGGGTTTTTAAGAAGAGATTAGACATTTGTCTGAAATGGTATAGGGTTTCCTGGTTGAGTAGGGGATTGGACTAGAAGACTTTCAAGATTCCTTCCACCTCTATTATTCTGTTACTCATATTGTCAACTGTTATGGAGCATATTTTCAAATCTTTTTCAATACATGCATAAGTTGAATATATTATTCCCATCTTAGTGTGGCTTGCATTAAATTTCTGCCTCAATAATTTCAAATTTATATATTTTATGGATTGTGCTTTTGCTTTAATGTGGTTATCATTTCTAGCTGTGATTCTCCCTTTCTTGCTTCACTTTTCCTTCTTTTTTGGTTTAGTAAACTTCCACTGAAAAGTGAGGATGCAAGTGAAAGTTCTTCTGAGAGTGAAGAAGAGGATGAACAGCCTGAACGCCATCAGGAAATTAACACTGATTTGCCATCCGAATATTGGCAGATTCAAAAATTAGTGAAATATATAAAGGTAAAAAAATTAATTTTGAGGAAAGAGTTCAAAGGATCACATTACTTCTCTTCTAATTAAATTATAAATTCAAAATTATTATTTCAGAATCTCTTCATTTTGTTTTCATTTTTTTAATCAGTTTGCACCCTAAAATGATTTTGAATCTCTGTTGTAGTAGATCTAAAGAATACCATTTAGTTTAGTCATAGCAATACCTTTTAAGCCTTTTATACCTTTTATTGCAAAATAGATGAGTAATCCAGTGCAACCTATTAAAAAGTGGCAAAATATTAAATATTCTAAATTCCATGTTATTTATTGAATTATATAGACATTCATCTCAATGAAATATCTCCTGCATTCTTCAAAGTTGTGACATAAGGAAAAAAAACCAGAGTAAAAACTTGACCTAACAGTAACCATATCATATCTCTGTGCATGAAGGCTTTGCAACAATTTGGAATTAGGCCTTTCTGATTGCCTGGTCAATTTTACTATTATTTTTTTCACTCTGTTGGGATTTATTTATTGTTAGGTCTATATATTTAAGAGATCACTTATGGCTTTTGTTTTTATACACAGTTCCTTGTTGGTTATGTTTGTGCATATGATCCATGTTATAGAACATAGTACATAGAACAGAGTTGGAAGGGACCTTGGAAGTCTTCTAGCCCAAACCCTTTTTGGGTAGGAGTCCCTATACTATTCCAGACAAGGAGCTATCTAGTTTATTTATTTATTTTTAGATTTTTATACCGCCCTTCTCCCAAAAGCAGGACTCGGTGTGATGTACAGCCAGATAAAACAGAACAAGCTAGGAATTATAGGGTTAAAAACAATTTAAAATAATTAAATTTGTGGCCAAAGGATAAAAATTATATCAAACATATAAAACAGATAAAAAATTAAAATACCAATTTAAAACCCCCACAGTTGTTACTAAGCCAGGCCAGTCTGTTGGAAAAAGTGGGTCTTTACTGCGTGCCAGAAGGTCTGAATGTCGGTGGTGGCCCGTATCCCCGGGGGTAAGTTGTTCCAAAAGGAGGGAGCCCCCGCAGAGAAGGCCTGCACCCTCGGGGCTGCCAGCCGGCATTGTCCAGCTGACGGAACCCCGAGGAGGCCGACCCTGTGGGAGCGCACTGGGTGGCGGGAGGCTGTTGGTGGCAGCAGGTGGTCCCGTAAGTACCCAGGTCCCAAGCCATGGAGCGCTTTGAAGATAATCACTACCACCTTGAATCGCACCTGGAAGGCCATAGGAAGCCAATGCAGCTCGCGCAGGAGCGGTGTAACATAGGAGCTCTGAGAAGCTCCCAAGATCACCCGCACAGCCGCATTCTGGACCAACTGCAGCCTCCAGATGCTCTTCAAGGGGAGCCCCATGTAGAGAGCATTGTAGTAATCCAGGCGGGAGATGACGAGGGCGGAAGTGACCGTGCGAAGTCTCTAAAAAATCTCCAGTGATAGGTCCCCTACAACTTCTGAAGGCAACGCATTAATTGTTCTCTCACAGTTAGGAAATTTCTCCTTAGTTCTAGGTTGCGTATTTCCTTAATTAATTTCTATCCATTGTTTCTGGACTTGCCTTCTGGTGCTTTGAAAAATAGGTTATGATTTTGAAAATAATTTCATAATTATAATTTTGAAAATAGGTTATTTTTAAATTATCATATTTATGTAATAATATGATTTCAAAAGGCTAATTATTAAATATTTAATCCTACTTTCATATTTGAGTCAAATACTCCAAAGAAGCAGCTTGATTTTGACTGTTCTTGTTTCTGATGTGGCTCTACCGGTAACTATAGGAATTCATATAGACTAGGTACAAAAAAACTTCATTCATTTATTATGTAGTAACATATAAAAACAAAAAGAATATTTCCATAAAATGAAAGCTTCACAACACATCAATTTAATTGTTCTGATGGAAAACAAAATAATGTTTTTAAAAAAGCAATTCCTTTATTTGTTTCATTTTACTGAATTACCCATAAGTTGTTTGTGTGAAAATGTTATGGAGTAATTTCTATTAAATTTAAATAATATGTCATATTTGGAAGACTGGAAAAAACAGTAGACTTGTTCTTTCTCTGTGTTTATATAATTAATTCCAGAACACTTCTGCTTGAATATGAGAAATGTATTAAAATAGCATTGGGTTTTGAGTAAAACATTATCTTGTATTAATAAGCTAGCAAATAACATATTTTGTACCCATGGGTGGTCATTTCATCTTTTTTTTTAATGAACCTTAAAGCTTTTGCTGAATGCTTGAGTATTTTAGATAGTTTTTATTTTGATTGTTTTTGGCTATTTCATTGTAAATCACTCTGGACTCCATCAGAAGGACAATGGGTATATCATTATTATCTTCATAACAATGTAAAATCACAACTGCCAATTCTGTAGCTAGTGTTGGCTTTCCTACATGTTGTGTTCTTCCCAAGAACCCAGTCTATCATAATGTATCAGCATAGCATATGTAATCATCCAAATAGTCTGGTCTTTTCAATTGACAGATTGAAAAATTAGAACAATATTATTATTAACAATTTCATATAAACTTAGAGAGTAATTAATAATCTGCAAATGGACCCAAATAAAAATATACATTATGAAGAAAGATCATCTCCTTTTCCGCTATAAATGCAATGCAATATATCTACTGATTTATTAGCTCCAAGAGAAAAATGGCAATAGTTATGTTATTAGGTCTTTGGAGTTATTCAGTGTATTTAATTAGATGATGTATCACGGAAGCTTTCCAAAATAAATGTTTGCCACTTTTTATCTATTTGGATGAAGACCTTAACAATCAAGAAGTAGAAATAAATTGCTTTAGATTGGCTTACAAAAAAAATTAAAATAAAACATCAGACATCTCGTATATACCCCCATAAATGTCAACAGTTACAAAAGGCTTTTTAATTTGTTTCATACTTTTGTTGGATGAACTTTTTGAAATAATGTACAATGCTGGATCAAATTAGTTATTCAGATAACAGCTGGAAAAGTGACTTATGGAAGCTTCTATTAGAAAGAGTTCTTTTTATGATCTATTAAAGATAGAAAATAAGTATCATTGCTCATGAAAACAGTACAGGAAAAGAAAATCAAAATTGGAGACAAAAAAGGGCTACTAGAAAGAAAAAAGTACATATGAGAAAAGAAAAGTGATACATGATAAGAAAATATAATTAATAATATACCAGCTGAACTATACATGTAACCAAGCAACTGTAGCCAAGTTGACCAAAAATCTAAACTTTTGGCCCAGATATAGCCTTACCCTTCCTTTGAACCATCACAATTCTCCTAATTTCAAACCTACCCTATGCATACAAGAAAATAACTTGCTCATAGCTTCCCTATCATTATCATCATCAGCAACAGCAACATGTTTCTGTATTGAGAGGCTATATAAAGGAAGGCCAGTTGTTAAAAAACAAAACACCCAAATGCATCATTTTTTTGTTGCAAATAAAAAATTTCAAGAGTGAAGTCATAATATACCAACAAATTGCAATCACACATACAGCTGGCAGTATAAGTTAAAGAGATACAAGTTGGATGATGAATTTCTACCATGGCAGGAAAAAGTTGGAGAGAAATCTACAGTATTTCAAAGGAATATCAGCTTTCTTCAGATTCAGATAAACCCCAACAGACTGAGAAAAAAATAAAATTGACCCTCAAAAAACCTGTCAATACCATATGATTAGCTCCAAATTGCTGCAAAACCTTCATGCATAGAATGATATGGTTCTGATATGATTACTGTTAGGTCAAGATGTTACTTTGCTGTTTTTGCTGTCACAACTTTGAAGATGCTGGAGACATCGGGCCCAGTCAATGTAAGAACTAAGTAGAGTCATGATATCTCACCATACCAAAAGAGAGCTTGCCATAGGTAGTAAAAAGATGTAAAATTTTGAAGTACCAGTGCAGACTGAGGTTTATGTTCTATTTATGCAGCTGGTGTTTAAGGGAATTTTGCAGTCTTACCCCACTGCTCCCTGTGTTTGAAAAACAAACAAATTAAGCAGCAGATGTCAGTTAACCAAAGTCTTACCATTTCCCTAGACAGACCAAAAACCATGTATAGTGCAACTTATAAAGTAGTAGTTAGATCTCTTTATCTACATTATGGACTCAGTCTTTCACCAAACACTTACCTGCTAGTCACTCCGAAGCCTGGATGCTGTCTTTTAGAAATTATTCACTCCTGGAATTTATGAATAACACCAATTTTGTGAATTTAACACGTTTGCTTGCTGATCTTGTTTATTCCTGAAAGCATTGTTCCCCTCATATTTGAATGCTCTGTTCATATGGTTTAGTTTTTCTTTGGAAAATCTGTTGGCTTTAGTGCAATTCAATTGCCCAACTTTTTATTCAAGCTCAGCTGCTTGTTGTTTTCTTGACAGTCTGAAACGGTGATGGGTCTTCCCAGATTAGTCTTGTTAAATGTCTTTTGCAGACATTATTTCAGGCCCAGCCATGACCCCACACCCACTTGTGGCAGCTGCAACTCTTGCCAGATACTAAGAGCAGAATTTCTCCAGATTCCTCTCTATTATCTGCTCTATTTTGAGAAGAATTCAGCACTTTCCTCTGGTGTTTGACATCAAGCAGAAACACGGCCAGGAAATGATGTGCCTTCCATACGTTCTGGAACTTCTGGTCCTGGAAAGGGAGGGAAGGTGAAAGAAAAGAGGTTACTGTTAAAAGATCTATTCAGTGTAGCAGCCATGCTGACTGATGTAGTTTCTGTATGCCATACCCTACAAGTTATGGGTAATGTATACTTTAAATGTTCCTGTAAAATGAATAGGGGCAATGTGGATATTTCCCTCCTTTCTAATACTCAGATCTCTGTGATGACAAAGAGAGTGGAAAAAACAAATTGAAACAAAGGAGAAACAACATAATTCTGTGTTTTGCCTTTCCTCAAAGTCCATTGTGTCCTTTGAATGTTGATCCTTTCTCACTTAAAAAACAATATGGAATTGATGGATGGGCATAGTGAAATTAGCCTTACTAATCTATAGTAGCTCTCATTTTTTAAAACCAGGCTGAATGAGTTTGTAGCTTTCTTGATAATAAAATCATTTTTATTCATTCTGGGCTGGATGCTAATTTGTTAGAATCCGAGAGGTGAGTGAAACAACATCTTATGATGTAATTTACATTTCTTTTGCACAAGTATATGAGTTCTCTGTAATTTGAATGCTGCTATCTGTAGGCTAGAGCGTGCCTCCTCTCCTTCAAGGTGTTTAACAGGTTATATAACCAGCTAATTCTGAGATGTAAACAATGTGGTGGGTTGGTTTTTTTTTTTGAGAAAGAGAGTCATTCTGCTTTGTTTGAAGGAGGAAGTAATCTTTTTCTTAAAAAGGTAATTCCTTAAGCCAGCTGGATTGCCTAGTCTCCAACTCTTGTTATGAAGACATTGGGAACAAGTTTCAGAGGATTACAGAGGATTCAAATTATCTACATGATTTTCAGTCAGGATTCAGGCCAAATCATGGGACACAAACAGAATTTGTTACTCTAGTAGCTGATTTAGATAGGGGAATACATTGTTTGATCTTGTGAGACCTCTCACTGGGAGTATCCTTCTGGATCAATTACATGGGTCGGCAGTAGTGAGCACTATTTTACAATGTTTCTGGGCTTCAGTCATTGGTTCCTCATTCATATATCCTCATTCATATATCCATATATTAGGAAAGTGTTTGAGTTCATGAGAAGCCTGCATAGAGTCTGACAGGGATCAGAACTCTTTCCCATGTTTTAATCTCTTGTAAAATCACTGGGAGAGACCATCTATCAGTTCAAGGTGATATGTTATTAGTATTACTAGACTGATGACACTTATTTGTATGTTGCTGCCTTGGGCCAAACCAGAGATGCTCTGGAAGCTCAGAACTGGTATCTAGAGGTTATAAGGATCTGAATAGGACAAAACCATTTCAGATTGAATCACATAAAACAGAGTAGCTTGTTTTTAGCAAGCATCTAGTAACACTGGATTATGTGTGAGATGATACTCTTTCTCTGTGTTCTCTTTTCATAGAACTATATTTTGATATCTTTGAGCCTTTGGCTCCTGGTGGTCCCAGTGGTATTACTCACCTTTTGTATTTATTTTTTGGATTTTATCATTACATATTTTTATTTCATATGTGTCTGTATGTGTGTGCCTAAAGACATTAGGGATTGGGCAGATCATAAACATTGTAAATATTGTACAAAAATATCAGGGAAAAAATTATTCAAAAAAGAAATAGCAATAAGGAACAAGATAGAGCATAGGTCAGATGCTTCAACAGCAACATGGGTCGGTATTCCAATGGGATATAATACCTTCATAGACTTAGACTTTGCCTATATAAATAAATTTGCAGCTCTACAAAATTAAGAGGTCAGAAAGTCAGGATGCAAAGAAAATGTCTGAGAAAAGTTTGAGCAATAGTGCAAACCTATATTCTGAACCCAGTCTAGAATTTTTCCCCCGGTATCATGCAATTTTGTTTTCATTCTTAATTAAAAAAAAAAACTGGTAATGGTTTTAATTTAAAGTTTGCTTCATGTATTCCTTTGTTATTGAGACATACCAGGCTTGACGGTGTCAGTGCTTAATTAGCTCTTAAACAATACTTATTTTCCACGCATTACAGACATGTAATGTGAACATTATGGAATCTGTGATTTTTATCATGGTTATGATTTTCCACTGGCCCTGGTTATTTTAGTCTCTGTGTTTCATTCACTGCCAGGCTATAACCCAAGAACTGCAGAGGATTCAGGAAATGGGACGAGAAGTTATTCCACAACTCTGTAATACTCCTCCATAACTCGTCACTAACAAGTTGCAGCTTGACCTGTGTTCTGTAAAACAAAATGAAAAGTTGGATCAGACAATGAATATTTAATAAGATATTATTGCTATTTAAAAAATCTACCATAAAACCATAGCTGAAGTAATTGTGCCTTTATTCTAGCAAGTAACACAAGTATATCCAATAAGGGAGACTAGATCATCACAAGCATATCCACCTGCTTAGAATCAAAATTATATAAGGCAATTAAATGAGAAACTAATAAGCTCATACTTTTAATGTGTCCAACTTAGTAGGGTATTTTGTTTCAATGTAATGAATGGAAGCTGAATTAATCTACCTACAAAAATTCATTTGTAGACAACAGGTAGCCACAAGTTAGATTTCAAACAATAATCTAGATTTTTCAGATTCATTTGTAAGGCTGGCTTTTAAAGATAACAACATTAAAATTGAAAAAATCTGGTAGTACTGTAATAGGACTGCTTGGGAGGTTAGAATGTGAATGAACTGAAACAGTAGAATTATCTGCCAGGTTTTTTTGGCTTTAGTACCCTATTGAGTCAAATACCAAGGAACAGAGGAATATCTGTTTCTTTCTTGGGCTTTTAAAAAATGGCAGATATTAAAGATAAACCAATGGTTTGTAATGTATTCCTGCAAACATTTTGTATGTTCTATGCCCCCTTTTTGCCTGGCAAAAGTAAGATATGACTAATTATGGAACTTGTTTTGTACTAGGGGCAGAAAGCTGAGGGCAATGTGGTTGGAAACTAGACATTTCATTTCTTTTTTTGGATGGGATTTGGATGTTAGATAATACCCTGAACAGAATTCTGCAGGAGCCATATGGACTCCAAGGAGTCTGTGGAGCTTGTGAACTAGTCCCATTGTATTAACTGACTGAGAAATTTCTGTAAGGAGAAAGAGAGGCCTATTCTTCTAATTTTCCACTTAGTTTGGCTTTTTCAGAAGAAAAGTAAGTAGGCCAGTTCTAGATTTGTAATTGTTTTATATTAATTAATGTTTGTGAACTTGTCATATACCTACCTACATTTTTTTTGTTTTAGTGGAATCTTTGTTATTGCCCAGTGATGAATGAAATGAAAAATGCTATAGATCTTATTTCAGGAAGGTGGTTTTTCTTTACTTACGGCTGTTACTTAGTATAATTCTGAACTTCATCTATCATCTAAAATGTGCTTAGAATTTTTTCTCCAAGCATGCCTTTAATTATTTATAATTGAATTTATATTCTCTTTTCATTTCAATTTGCGGATATTTGTGCTGAACCATCCTATAAGTGGAGGTAGATTTTTAGAAATAAAATCTGCCTTTAATTTAAAGCTTTGAAGTTAAGTATTGCAGTGCCATAGAACTTATTTTGCATGCATAAGTGCACCAATCATGCCTACCGTCCCTGTCCTATTGTTTCTTTTTATTTTTCTTATAAGTATCCATCTCATGTATTCAAAACTATGTTTATTCTTATACCTGTATCGTGTAAGCGATTGACAAATCAAATCAATCAATAAAATAAATATCCAGTTTCAAAGACTTTAACAACATGATGCAGCTTTTGTGTACATTTAATAGAAAATTATAATTTCCATGTTGGTTAAAATTTACCCTTGAAAACTTTCTCTAATAGCTTAGTAGGCAGAAAAATATTGTTATGGTAATCAGTAGTAATGGTTATAATGTAGCGCAAATGCATGAGCGCCTATGAAAAATACTTCATGAATTTATTTTAAAATGTATATTAAACAGTGGAAGCAATTTTTTTGCATACAAATTTTGTACAAAAACCCTCAGATTTAGTCTTACAAATGTAAAAGTAAAAGAAACTTTCAAAAGTCAGAATTGTATCTTCTCTTTGGTTTATTAAAATATTTAACAAAATTTAACAAAAATAGGATTTTCTTTTATTCACCTCACTAACAAATCCCACCAAATTGAAATATGCACATTGCCCTTATAATTTTGCTGTATAATTTTTTTAAATCTTGGTGTGTCTGTTCAGTAAAACCTACTTTACCCTATATTACATTGATGGTCTCATTTATAGGCAGGTAACCAGACGGCGACTGTAATTGCATTGTGTTCAATGAGAGATTTCAACTTGTCTCAAGAAACGTGCCAGTTGGCAATTAGAGATGTTGGGGGTCTCGAAGTGCTGATTAATTTACTTGATACTGAAGAAATCAAATGTAAGGTGAGTTAATTGCATAGTGAGCAATATTTTTAAGGATTCCAGTAGCTTTCACACAGGGTGATCATTTTGACTTTCAGATCCTTCTCTTTTTTTTAAAAGCTATGTGACTATCACTCATCTTGTAACACTGTGTATTTTAACTGAAACCTCGTAATGAGTCTTAATATTTAAGTCAGGGGGGAAATTTAAGGCATTAAAATAATTAAGAACTTATGCATGAATTACAGGGAAATTTTGAGAATCCTTCTGGCTTCTATGGGACAATGGAAATAAAGATTTCTTTGGCTATTTCCTTTTTGTATCCTCACATAAATTCTCTTTAGAGGCTTTTGCCATCATGTCTTAGGAAGCAAAAGAATTTGCTTCTTCAGTTTTGTCACAATTCATCACAGTCATGATTGATAGTAGCAATTTTCTATTTGACGGCATAATAATTCCTTATTCTCATCCCATGAGTGAAACAATCATCCTTAGGAGTACTTAAGTTTTAAAGTAATATTTTACACTTTAAATCAATACCATCCCAGGTATATGAAATATGTAATGCTTTATTACCCATTATCTTGGAGGCAAGATTAGCTGATAAGGAAGATTATAGGAGTGTTTGGGCATGGGCCTGCTCCCAATACTCTGTTCATTAACCAGTCCCTTCCCCAGCTGCCTCCCTTATAGATTTTGCCTGTTTCACTAGTATTACATTCTTTTCAGGCTTCGACTCAACCCTTCCAAGACCGAGTGGCTGTGGTTTCCGGCGGCCCGATATAGTCAGCTGACTCCGTCGCTGGCTATTGGGGATGAGATCTTGACCCCCACAGAAGGGGCTCGCAATCTTGGTGTCCTCCTGGATGTACGGCTGTCTTTGGAAGATCATATTACGGCCGTCTCCAAGGGGGCTTTTTATCAGGTTCGCCTGATACGTCAGATGCGGCCCTTTCTTGATCGGGACGCCTTACGCACAGTCACTCATGCCCTGGTCACCTCCCGTCTGGACTACTGTAATGCCCTCTACATGGGGCTCCCTGCGGGGAGCACCCGGAGGCTTCAACTGATACAAAATGCAGCCGCGCGGGTAGTTATGGGGGCGTCGAGATACTCCCATGCGACGCCCCTCCTGCGCGAGCTGCATTGGTTGCCGGTGGCCTTCCGGGTTCACTTTAAAGTACTGGTTTTGGTCTTTAAAGCGCTCCATGGCATCGGACCAGGATACTTACAAGACCGCATTCTGCCAGTAGTCTCCCACCGACCGGTGCACTCCCACAGAGAGGGTCTCCTCCAGGTCCCGACGCCTTCTATGTGTCACCTGGTGACCCCGAGGAACAGGGCCTTCTCTGTGGGGGCACCCGCCCTCTGGAACGGGATGCCCCCTGGACTACGAACGACCAGTGACCTGAGGGCCTTCAGACGTGACCTGAAGACTTGGCTCTTCGAGCAGGCCGGCCTGAGCTGACTCAAATGGGATTTTAAATGGGGTTTTTAGATTAGTTGGGATGGGTGTACAAAGTTTTAATTTATTTTAATTGGGATTTTTAGATTTTTATAGGGACAGCCTAGGGTTTAATTCTTTTTTAACTATTTATATTTGTCTACATGTATTTTAGTTGGCTGTTCACCGCCCTGAGTCCTTCGGGAGAAGGGCGGTATATAAAACCTAAAATAAATAAATAAATAAATAAAATTTTCATACTTGTCACTGTTCCTCACCCTTATCTTTGGCAACAACTTTTCTCCAGCTTTCTAGAAGGTAGAGTAGAGAAGAGCAGACTGCTAGTATTTCATTTTCAATGAGGGGATGTTTTTGGGGTTATTTGTTATTTTGTTTCATTTGTCCCTTGCAATCACTCTTCCACTCTCCTCTCAAACTAAGAATGTAGTCAGTTTCAATTAGTCAATTTCAGTTCTTTGGCAATATAACTTATAGCCAATTCTATAGTTCCAACAGGCCCTGTGTCCTATTTTCTGTTACTATTTCTGCACTGGCATTGTTCCATATTTTATATTATTCACTATTATTTTAAACTTGGGAGATGATCTAATGAGGTAGGAGGAGTAGACCTACAGAAGAGAAGCAAAGTCCTCAATCAGAATCTCTGTTTTCTCTGCTTGCTGGTGAAATTCTACAAGGAGAGAGCAACAAAACCAGAGAAAAAAATAATCAGCCTGACTAAAGTGAATAGCACAATCCCCATTCAGAACAGAACCACTTGATATTCATTTAGACCAGGTGCTGTAGAAGCAGAATATGAATTATACTGCCATTGTTTGACTCCTGGGTGGATGGAAAGTAGTAGAAGAAGACTCTGCCTTCCTTTTTTTTCATTCTGTAATCAACTTGCATGGAACAAAGAAAGACACGTAGCATCTCCTGTGGCATGAAAATCTGCATATTACAGGTAGTTTTCAACTTTCAACAGTTCATCTAATGACTGTTCAAAGTTATAACAGCAGTGAAAAAAGTAACTTATGACCATTTTTCACAGTTATAACCTTTGCATCATCCTGTGAACATGTGATCAATATTCAAGTGCTTGGCAACAGGTTCATATTTACGATGGTGGCCGTATCCCAAGGTCATGGGATCACCTTTTGCAACCTACTGACAAGCAAAATCAATGGGGAAGCTTAATTCACTTAACAACCGAGTTACGAACTTATCAATTGCAGTGATTTACTTAACTATGGCAAAAAAGGTCGTAAAATGGGACAAAAATCACTTAACAAATGTCTCAGAGATGTTTGGCTTCAATTGTGGTTGTAAATAGAGAACTACCTATATAAAAAACTTTTAAAAAATAATCTGTACTCTAAAAGAAAGCAATCCATAACAATGCATTTTTTCCCATTAGATTGGTTCATTAAAAATCCTGAAGGAAATTAGTCAAAATGCTCAGATAAGACGTACAATTGCTGATCTTGGAGGATTGCAGATCATGGTTACTATACTTGATTCTCTAGATCAAGATTTGAAGTGTTTGGCTGCTGAAACAATAGCTAATGTAGCTAGATTCAAACGAGCCCGGAGAACAGTCCGCCAGTATGGTGGAATCAAGAGACTAGTAAGTTGCTTACGTACTCAAGTTTTGGTATCAGAATTTCAACTTAATTGAAATTAACAGTATCAGAATTTCAACTTAATTGAATCTAACAGTAGTATGAAATTAAATGTTGTGTACCAATGTGGTCAAATAATTTTCTCTTTCATGTGACAGAAAGGTCACTCTGCTTTTTTCCCCCTCATGCATTCTGCTGCACATTTAATGTCATAGCACTAATATGTCTAAAGATACTTATACAAGTGGTAGGGCTGTTATTACTACTATACTTATCTATCTTCTTCTACTATTGATATCTTATGATTATGTTGGTTTGTTGTTGATATGTACACCAAGATCTTATGCAACAGAGACAAATTATTTGTGTGTCCAGTCATACTTGGCCAATAAATAATATTCTGTTCTGTTCCATCCCATCCCATCCCTTCCCTTCCTTTCCCTTCTTTTTTCCTACTCTACTCTACCCTACTCTACCCTACTCTACCCTACCCTATAGCAAAATTAGCAGAGCTGTGGTAGCGCAGTGATTAGAATGCAGTATTGCAGGCTAATTCTGCTGACTGCCAGCAGTTCAATTGTCATCATCTCAAGGTTGACTCAGCCTTCCATCCTTCCGAGGTGGGTAAAATGAGGACCCAGATTGTTGGGGGCAATATATTGACTCTGTAAACCGCTTAGGGCTGTAAAGCGGTATACAACTCTAAGTGTTATTGCTATTGCTATGTTTGTATAGCCTTCCTTTAAAAGAAAATGAACAATGCGGAGTGAGAACAATTATTTTTAAAATGAACAATAACAGAAGCATCTCTCTGAATTTCTAAATATTCTATTTAAACTGACCAGATCAGAATAGTATTTCCTAAATGAAGATAGTTTTGCTTGCATTCTAAACTAACTGAGAAGTACATTATTGGGCATTCCTTCCAACAGTTTGGATAACTGATTAAAAGCTCACTAAATATACTTCTCACTTAACTGGGAGATGCAGGAGGGTTTTTCATGATTATATAAATGGAAACATTCTCAAACTTATCCATTTTTTATAGTGTGAGAAAATCCAGGGTAAACTGCCTTTTTGTGGTATCGAAGAGTTCTCTCTGTTTTACCACAACTGCTGAAAATCATCAGGACATTACTTGTTATTTTGAAGCGGAATATAAACAAAAACTCTAAAATAGACCAAAGATATTTTTTTGCAACCCAAGAAAAACTATAATTTTTTTATTTTAATCCACATGTGACATATACAAATTTTTTTGCATATTTGACCCGTCCACAGTGTCTGCCTTTCCCCAAAATCTCACACGGGAACTGAGAATATGGACTTCTTTACAACCAAAAGCTTATAGGCAGCAAGAGCTAAAACACAAGTAAGATATTTCCTTTCCTTTCTAGAACAAGTGTTGTAAGCAGAGTGGTATCTTGCAGCGTCAGAATGCATATCAGGGTGTTCTTGGTCAGCTTTATCGGATTTTTATTTTCTTATCAGGTTGGGCTGTTAGACTGTTCTGCAAGTCTCAATCAGCTTCAGGGAAAGGAAATAGAAGTAGCACGCTGTGGTGCTTTGGCACTATGGAGCTGCAGCAAAAGTGCTAGGAATAAAGAAGCAATCCGTAAAGCTGGAGGCATCCCCCTGCTGGCTCAGTTACTGAAGTCTCCTCATTCAAATATGTTAATACCTGTAGTAGGAACTTTGCAAGAGTGTGCCTCTGAGGTAAGCAACCATCCTACATCTGAAAATTCAAATGACCATCTTCCGCAGGTCAAATAGAAATCAAAAGTAGACAATGACTTTTAAATTTCAGGTGCATATGAAACAATATTCTGTCTATCAATTCATCCATCAATATACTAATCAATCACAATGACATAATTGACTACAACATAAGGTAGTTTCAGTGAACTCCTATAATTATATTTCATTGTATTTTAATTAATACAAATTA
Organism: Bungarus multicinctus; assembly: GCA_023653725.1. Lineage (NCBI taxonomy): Eukaryota > Metazoa > Chordata > Lepidosauria > Squamata > Elapidae > Bungarus > Bungarus multicinctus. The sequence goes on from CM042840.1 coordinate 21,416,700, forward strand.
TGGTATTTATCTGAAAGGAATATGAGTTGTCATTTCCAAATAATTACAAATAGAAATAATTGAATTTTATGTGTGTGTGTGTGTGTGCTTGTGTGTGTGTATGGAAGCTGATCAGTCAATTCTGATGGCAACCAACAGCTCCACACTTAGTTGATAAAAAAAGTGGGTCTTGATTTGAGGGAAAATGCTAGGGAGAAAAAAAAGATCACTATCCAAAAAACTTATCTCCAGATTTTGTAATCAATCCCTTTCTATCTGAGCAATAACGAAGTATTTGTATACCAATATGGGTGCAAGTGGGAGATCATTTAATGTTGAAATTGTATTGTCTTATTTTATAACCTATTAATTGTATTAATTTTCTTTGGCTCAGTGCTGTTTTTTTTAAAAGAGAAGTTTCTGACCAATGTGTACAGAGTCCTTGACTTACAAAAGCTCGTTTAGTGACTGTTCAAAATTACAGCGGTACTGAAAAAAGTGACATGACTGCTTTTCACAGTTATGACCTTCTCAGCATCCCCATGATCATGTGATCAAAATTCAGATGCTTGGCAGCAAGTTTTTTTAATAACCATTGCTGTATCCCAGGGTCATGCGACCTTCTGACAAGCAAAGTCAGTGGGAAAGCTGGATAAACTTAACAACCAGGTTACTAATTACCAACTGCAGTGATTCACTTAACACTGAAGAAAGGCCATAAAATGGGCAAAATTTACTTAACAAATATCTCACTTAACAACAGAAATTGTGGGCTTAGTTGTGGTCGTAAGTCAATGACTACCTGTATTACACATACTTATGCACAGTTATACAGTAGGGAGACAAGCAGGCATATAAACTCTCTAATTGGTTTTGGCAGGAATTGTCAGCCTTAACTCATAAGAAAAGGAAGCTTTGTAGTATAGACGAATATTTGCTGGTTTTATAGTCTTTTCCTATTAATTTTCATTGTGTGAGGAATGGCAAAGGCAAAAATAATAATAAACTTTGTCCATATGGGAATTTATTTTTTAAAGGTCTTTTCAAACTCCTTTCTAATGGTTTTTATTTGTAGCCCAGCTACAGACTAGCAATCAAACAAGAGAAAATGATTGAAAATCTTGTGAAAAATCTGAACAGTGACAAGGAAGAGTTGCAAATGCATTGTGCCAGTGCAATCTTTAAGGTAAGCATTAATCTTCTGAGACAAAAATCGTTCTCTGCACACTATTTCTCTTTAAAAAAATAATGGGACAAACTGGATATTTATTTAAGAAAAAATGGTGGGACTTCTTCACCTACTCTTTATTACAAAAACTGAAATAACTGAATTAACACAAGAGCCTAAGAAATACTAAGCAATTGAATTTGTAACATGCCAAATTTTACTACTGATCAATTTATTGATTTTTTAAGATATGGCCAGTTATCTTGCACTGATGGCAGGGTGATTAAAGTGGAATATTGCGGATAAACTCTGCTCATAACCTAGAATTTGATTCTGACAAATAGCCTTCTATTTGTCTGAGGTCAGTAAAACGAGGGCCCAGATTGTTGTGGGAAATATGCAAATAATGCTTATATTATATACCATTCAGAGAGTGCTCCATTCATGCTTGCTTGCTTATTTGTTTATTTATTTAGGAAATACCAGTATATGTGGCTGTTCATCTACCTATAGGGAAATTGGGGTATTGAACAAAAATAAAAACACCATAGACACAGAGTTTTAAACCATTAAAGCAAAAAAGTCAATGCTGAAGTCCCAATGAAACTTATATCCATGATTCAACCATACCATGCCAGCCTCATCAACAGCCTGGCTCCAGTATCTGGAGGAAAAACCATTGTTTTTCTGAAAGCCAATAATGTCAGGCCATCCATATTGATTAAAAACTGTACTTGCCAATGTTCATTCTGAGACTTTTCACTGGAGTACTGAAGAAATGGGCTTGAGATCTATTTATTTTAATAGGATTTAAGCCTATACCGTTTCTTTGCATCCTTCTAATTTAATTTAAGAATCTAAATATTGCTTCTAGGATTTTAAATTTAGTCCATTTAAATCATAATGTGTCTCTAAACAGAACAGAGTAGGGATTGATCTGGATTTAAAACGTGTTTTCAATGTATCTTTGTATTTATATTTTCTTTTGTTTGTTTGTTTTTACATAGTGTGCTGAAGATCAAGAGACTCGTGACCTTGTTAGGCAACATGGAGGTCTGAAACCTCTTGCTACTTTAGTTGCTAATTCTGGAAATAAAGAACTTCTGGCAGCAGTGACAGGAGCAATCTGGAAATGTGCAATCAGCAAAGAAAATGTGACAAAGTACTTGCAATATTTGTTGTCTTGAAATATATATATTGTAGTTAGTACTTCCTGCTTATAACCAACCATAAGAATTTACAAATCATCAGGATTTAAAAACCATTAGGATTTAATAGTTACGTGTAAGTAAAGTCAGGAATATTTAGGTGTTTGTGCGTTTTAAATGGGGTTCTGTCTAATTGTCATACTGAAACTTAAAACATTCTGAAATATTTATTGTATTAGTTGGCAATCTAATAATATAAATTTAAGCCAACATTTACTTCTCTAGGATACCTGTAATTATCATCGACTCTATTCTTTATCTTAATGCAAATCAGATACATTGGAGTAAAAATTAGTTTTTGTGCCATGTTGGGTAAGGATAATGGGAAACACAGTCTAATCCATTTTACAGATCACTAAATTGAGGAAGGATATCCAAGAGCTATTGGTATCTGCAAGCAATGACAGGTCTGCTTTTTATGCATTTATGTGCAGTGTTGCAATGCAAATATGAAAGGGGGGAATTTTGTCATGGAGCATGATGGACAGTTTGGCATCATAATAGATAGGAACATGTGCTTGGCAGTTAGAGAATTACAATTTGTGGTGTTAAAGCAAGCAGCAAACCCTTATAAAATAAGCTATATCAGAAGTAATTATGGCAGTAATGTCAAGATTTGGCTGAAATGGGTTTGTGTATATATGTATTGCCAGTTTCAAATCTGTTTGCGAATCTTGAATTCCATGATTCCTAATTATAAGACATAGTCATGATTCAAAACTATAAAATTCTGGAAAATACAGAAAGTACAAAACTTCTACTAAATTTATTTATTTAGAAACTTAATTCCTATTGTATTGTAGAATGATAATAGTTCATCTGCCATTAAAACACCCAAAATATGAGACAGAATAATGAAATCTGAATTCTTTGAATTTAATTATAATTGGAGTAAGTCTATTAACAAATATTATATTTATATTTAGTCATGAAACTTTGATTTTTTTAGATTCCGGGAATACAAAGCCATAGAAGCTTTGGTTGGCTTGCTAACAGATCAGCCAGAAGAAGTTCTTATAAATGTGGTAGGTGCCCTTGGTGAATGTTGTCAGGAACAAGCCAATCGGACCATTATCCGTAGATGTGGTGGAATCCCATCTCTTGTTGCCTTACTCACTGGAACCAATCAGGCTCTTCTTGTGAATGTGACTAAAGCTGTGGGATCTTGTGCAACTGAACCAGAAAATATGGCGTAAGTTTTTCTCTTTATTATATATTACATGCACATTGCCATATTTGCAGGAGTGAGATTTTACTAGTTCGCACCTATTCGCTAGAACCAGTTAACATTCTAAGCAGTTTGGAGAACCAGTTGTTAGAATAAATTACTGGCCTAATCCTGTAAGGAAGGCAGGAAGGAAACATTCTGGTGTTGCTTACAGAAACTGCCTCTCCTTATTACATTCTTGGCAGGACTAGACTTCCTATCTCAGGAATTTCTCTGGAGTTTTTTTCCCCTCCTTTGCTGGTACTTTGCTTGTGTGGAGTGACCATTCAAAGTTACAATGGCACTGAAAAAAGTGACTTATGACCATTTTTCACACTTATGACTGTTGCAGCATCCCCACAGTCATGAGAGGCCAGGCGAGGAGATGCGTACCTCAATGTGAGTGATATTGAGTTGGCCACACCCAGCCAATAACATGACCACCAAGCCATGCCCACCAACTAAGCCACGCCCACAGAACCAGTTGTTAAAAAATTTGAATCCCACCCCTGCATCTTTGTCACATTTGAAATTAGTGCTATGAAAGTCACATCATAAATAATAATTGCATTTAGCAAATATTTATTATATTATAAAGGATTTTAAATAAATAATATTTGAATATTTCAATAACTAAAATATTAAAATAAAATTATAAATTAAGCTTCACAATATTTTTGGGACTCTTTTTTCTGTATTCATTGATGATTTTGTGATGGGCTAAATATGAAATTATCCTCCTTGCTTTGAATATGGTCAATAGAATTTGAAATCCTGATTTTTACTTATATGGGAGCATCAAATGGCACAAGTTGTTTCATCAAGTCATGTTGTTTCGAAGTCTTTTCTAAAATTACGTTCTAATGTATAACTGCTTCTGGTTTCAGAAACATTACTATAACTATGGGATTTTGTACAGTTTTGGGGATCTTGAACTTTTATGTTAAATATGATTTAATATAGGGGTTGATAACTTGTAGTCTTAAGATCATAAAGAGACCTTGATATCATGTAGCTTTCAGTTAATTTCAGCAGCTTTTTACAAGAGTGATTTCCAATATTGCTGTAACAGTCTATCTCTCTTTTGGAGTCTTCTGTAAGGGGACAAAAGATAATCAAAATAAGTTATCTTTGATGGTATTTTTTATTTATGTATATGAGAGAGAGAATGAGAATGTAAATGGTCACCTTACCAATTCTGGATCTTGGTGGCTTTTCAGCTCCACCATTTATTTATACGAGTTGTGATGGAATGTGAAGAAGAATGAAGACACAATGACAAAGAATAGGTTGTGTCTCCTTTCCTTAATAAAATCCTAAAAATTAAATTGGTCTCTTTTAATGGAAAGATTTGAGCAGGCCAATAATGACTTACTTTATATTCTGTATTATTTTATGATGTTAATATGGGATCATTTCAGTTATAGTGATATCAAGTCTCAATTTTAAAAATACTGAGTAGATCATACCAATTTTCAAAACTCTATATTGTTTGTATTCAGTTAGAAGAATCGGATCATTCTGGTAATACATATTTCAAAATACCACATAACAATTTAGGGATAAATATACTGTATAGCAACTTCCAAAGTTTAAGTAGTTTAAGGCTGATAAGCATAGGAATGATCCTATGCTTTTCTCCCGAGGCAGACCATCTGGCTTATTTAAAACAATTTTACTTCTAAAGTTTGAGCTAGAAAGTTGGGTTTCTGGATGAGATTCCAGGATCTTCTGAGTAAAAACTGTATCCTTCACCAACAAATTGTCATTCCTTCTTTGATAATATCTGAATCCTAACTCTCAAAAACAATTATATATTTCTTTCAAGGTGCTTTAGGGCAAAATATATTTCTCCTTCTTCTGACCATCTAGGCTTTTAAAAATCTTTTACATAGTTGGCATTATATGAGTTTTCCTGAAGTATTTAAACGTTTAGTAGCTGTGCATGGAAACTAAAAAATATCAAACCACACTTACTTTTTTTTCTTCCCACATTACACTCTTATGCATAAACCAAGTTATTGGTTTTTGACTTTTATAATGTAAAACTTAGATCTGAGATTTAAGCATTTCCTTTTTGGATAAATGTTTCATTAAAAGCTTCAAGTAATATTTTGCTTTATGTGGAAAAAGTCTTGACAAGAGCATGTAGTAGTATGGTTCTTTGCTTCTGTACAACTAAGATCAAATGAATATAGCCCTTGTTTCTCCCACTGTTTTATTTTGCCTCACTTGCTTTTCTTAGTGCAGTGATTTAATTTCCTTGAAAGCACCATTTGTTTTCATGCTTTGGCTGTCACCCAGTGGCAAGATAGGGCAGAAATGTAAATATGGCATAGATGAATGAAGCAAGTTCAATGGAAGAAAGTATGCATAGAATTAATCATTATTATATCATATCTCATAAATAATGGTTAGTTCACATGTAATTTTTGTATTAACTGAATACTGGTGGTAGAATCATAAATTGGCAATGAAATCCAAACAACTTATTGTAGAGCATTAGCAATAGCACACTGCTTGGAAGTTATTGCTTTGTCTCCAGTTTTATACTAGAGTAGACAACCCATTACCTGCTTGGTCATCATTCCAGTTGGTTAATCATCATTCCAGCAGACAAGTCATTATCCATCATTGGTCATCATTCCAGCAGACCAGTTGCTCTAACATCCGTAGTTATGAAAACATTTGAAAGGCTAATGCTGTCCCATTTAAAAACCACAGATCCACTGTTAGATCCCATGCAGTTTGCATACCGAGCAAATAGATCAACAGATGATGCTGTTAATATGACTCTGCACTACATACTACAACACCTTGAATCTCCAAATACCTACACAAGGGTCCTCTTTGTAGACTTCAGTTCAGCATTCAATACCATCATTCCAGACATTATTCTAACTAAACTAAACCAGCTAGCGGTATCTGAACACACTTGTAAGTGGATCATAAGCTTGCTAACAGACAGGAACCATCAGGTGAAGCTAGGCAGAATCATATCTGATACCTGTAGTACAATTAGCAAGGGTCTCCCAAGGCTGTGTGCTTTCTCCACTTCTCCCTATATACCAATGATTGCATCTCAAACGATCCATCTGTTAAAATACTGAAGTTTGCAGATGATACAACAGTGATTGGTCTCATTCGAGACAATGACAAATTTACATACAGACAGGAGGTTGTACAACTTGCCTCGTGGTATAACTGGAACAATCTGAAACTGAACATACTCAAAACTGTAGAAATGGTGGTAGACTTTAGGAGAAACACTCCCATACGACCACCTCTTACAATATAGACAACACAATATCAACAGTAGAGACCTTCAAATTTCTAGGTTCTATCATATCACAACACCTAAAATGGACACCTAACATCAAAAACGTCATCAATAGAGCACAGCAAAGAAGGTTCTTTCTGTGCCAACTCAGAAAGCTCAAACTGCCCAAGGAGCTGCTGATACAGTTCTACACAGGAATTATTGAGTCTGTCATCTGCAACTCTATAACTGTCTGGTTTGGTTCTGCAACCCAACAAGACAGACACAGACTTCAGAGAGTAATTATGACTGCAGTAAAAACAATTACTACCAACCTGTCTTCAGTCAAGGACCTGAATACAGCACGAGTCAAAAAGAGGGCTGTGAAAATATTTACAGACCTCTCATATCCTGGACATAAACTGTTTCAACTCCTTCCCTCAAAATGACGCTATAGAGTACTGCACACCAGAACAACTACACACAAGGATATTTTTTTCCTGAACGCCATCACTTTGCTAAACAAATAATTCCCTCAACACAGTCCAACTATTTGCAAAGTCTGCACTATTATTACTATTAATCTTCTCATCACTCCTTATCACCCATGCTCTCCCACTTGTGACTGTATGACTGTAACTCTCGCTTGTATCCTTATGATTTATATCAACTGTTTCCTAGTATGATTTGATTGCTTATTATACCCTATGACTATTATTAAGAGTTGTACCTGATGATTCTTGACTCTTGATGAATTTATCTTTTCTTTTATGTACACTGAGAGCATTTGCACCAAGACAAATTCCTTGTGTGTCCAAACACACTTGGCCAATCAAGAATTCTATTCTGTTCTATTGTATTGTATTCTATTCTATTCCAGAAATATTTTCTTTTTTTTTCATTTTTTTATTTTTTAAATTTTATTAACAAATTTAAAAAACATACAAATACAAACAAACATTGGTACACAACCAATCCAAATTTTTTCTTACAATTGTTGTCGAATCTGGTAAGTCCTCATTTTTTTTCTTTCTTCAAGCATTGGTTTAAACATTATTCTACAATCAATAAGCTCATTAGTTTACTATATTATAATATTATATCTTATTTAACTATTTAATCTATATATATAGATTATATATAATCCAATATGCTAAACTATTCCAGAAATATTTTCTTATTCAGTCCCTCAACACCTTCAACAATGGCAGTACTTCTAATGTATGGCCTTCACTGAAAAAATTATTAAAGATTCTGGAAAATATTCAGAGATGTATCTACCATGAAAGTAGTTAATGTTAAACTGTATAGGATAGTCATACTTCAGGAATTGACTCCAGAATTTTTAAATGATATTTTGAATTACATCATAAAATGTTTATAATAAGTTTTATGTCATGAAATATTTTATACAATTTGCAATATTACAATTCTGTGCCAGGGGTTCTGGATTTTGAACGCATTCTGTAAGCCCACCTTGATCAAAAATGTTTTGCTCTATGATATACTATTTGCCCAGTTAAAGGTTATAGGCATAAAATTTTTAGTAGTGAATAAAAAGAATATAAAAGCATGGTGGTGAATTCAAACAAATATCTAAACATGTGATCTGAAAGATATAGCGTTATTTAAGTGAAAGGAAAGGAACTGTTGATCATTTGAGTGAAATCAAATAATTCTTGAGTTAAAGTACGCGTTAACTCCTTAGTTTATATTTATATTTAATTTCCAAGAACAATTTTATCTGAATGCCAATATGTGAAATACCGGCTTGAATCTAATAACAATATATTTTATTACATAGATACCTCAGGCTGATAACAGAGCACAGGCAATAGAGCATGTGTGTTACTAATTCAACAGAATGCTCTTTTGTTTTGTAAAAGTGTTTTATGTAACTCATTCAGGTTTCCCTTAAGTAGTTTTTTTTTTACAGAGCTTTCTCTAACCTGACATCCTTCAGATCTCTCTTAGCATTCTTAGCCAAGTTGACTGAAAAATCTGGGAGATTTTATACAAAGCATTTGGTGAGTACCAGGTCACTATAGTCTAGAGCAGTGGTGGTGAACCTATGGCATGCATGCCAGAGGTGGCACTCATAGCCTTCTCTGTGGGCACATGTGCCGCTGCCCCAGCCCAGCTCCATCACATTTCTCCATTGTGCTTCTCACCGTTATTTGCAGAAGTAAAAAAATGCATGAAACAGCATTCTACCTTTGTTGTGGTGCATTTGCTGTTGCTGCCTCCATGGCCTGCCCCTTGTGCAGCACAGTTAAATTTAGCGAGCTTCACAATGGGGAAAATGGGGTCCGTCCTCCTCCTGGAGCCCATTACAACACGGAGCAACAATGCGACCCTGCGTTGTTGTGGGCACGCTCTTGCCTCCAGATGTCAGTTGCTTTTCCTGCAGAACTGCCAGTGTTGCGATGCTCCGCTGGCCAGCTGGTCTTCAGATCTCCACCAACCAGCTGAGTGTGGGCACGCTGCTTCTGAGCTCCTCAGCCTCCGGATGTCAGATTCCTAACACCCAGCACCAGTTCAAAGATTTCTTTCTCCCCCAAGGAGGAAGAGGGGGGAGGGGGAAGAGAGAGGAAAAGAGAGAGAGAGAAAGAGGGGGGGGAGAGAGAGAAAGAAGGAGGGAGGGAAAGAGAGGGAGGGAGAGAAAGAGGGAGGGAAAGAGAGGGGGGAAGAGAGGGGGGAAAGAGAGAGGAGAGAGAAAGGGAGAAAGAGGGAGGTAAGACAGGGAGGGAAAGAGAGAGAGAGAAAGAGGGAAAGAAAGGGAGGAAAAGAGAGGGAGGGACGGAAAGAGAAAAAATGAAAGGGGGAAAGAGAGGGAGGGAAAGAGAGGAGAAAGAGAAAGAGAGGAGAAGAAAGGCAAGGGTGGGAGTGGGAAGGAGGGAAAGAGAAATGATATTACAAAAGTTTTTCTTTTTTATTGTTGTTAAATGTAATATTTCAAAAGCAGAAAAAAATGAAGGGACATAAAAGTGTATTTATCACATTTTTCTTAGAACAATTAGCTGAACTCTGTGTTATTATTTTAGGTAGTAAAACCTCATAATTCAGGTTAAATTACCATGTTGGCACTTTGTGATAAATAAGTGGGTGTTGGGTTGCAGTTTGGGCAATCGGTCTATAAAAGGTTTGCCATCACTGGTCTAGAGGCTGGTCTAGACTATGTAAAACATGTTCTTAGAAAATTTTCCCCAATGTATTTGTTTGAGGGTGTTTGTGTTTATTTATCTATCCTTCACAATTATATTGTAAATGTTTAAAAAGATTTTATGTTGTATTTTATTTAACTTCAAACCGCTCTATCAGTAACTCTTATGCATTAAAATTTAAGATTGCTAAACTAACCAGATGTAGCTTGACTCGCAGATTTACAATACTATTTATCAAGTTTGTAACTTTTTGTTTAAGTTTACAAGAGTTGAACTGCGGTTTTCCAAAAGATGAGATTGTGCTTTGTAAGACTTGAAACCTGTAATCTTACCAGGGAGCACAATATATATATATATTCAGTATAACACTGTTTACATTTGTGTATGTGGTCTCAATTGGCAGGAGATGCAGTCAGACTTCTTGAGAGTCCTGGCATATATTGGTGTAACAAAAAGGATGATAGCTATAAGAAACAGATGTTGAGTGTGTGCGTGTGTCTTTCAGAAAGTCTGAGGCTTGTTTATCCTGGAAATATTCAATATCAAATTATTAAAGCACAAAACTGGCTTGCTCTAGATTCACTTAGAACTGTTACTTTGGCAATAAGACAAATGTAACCCTGCAATCCATTTTTAAAAAAAATGAGCTCATGTATTAGTTTAAAAAAGCAATTGCATAACCAACAATAATCAAGCAGACGTATTCCACTATCAATTGCAAAACTAATCAATGTGACCAAGATTATTTTACATACACACTATTTTAGGAAACCATTAGTGTTCTGTAAAATGACTGGCCTCCAGATCTACTGTTCAAAAGGTTTGTTTTCTGTTTTTCTCTAATGATTTTCCTTGTGTGTAAAAGTAAGGCCTGGAAAACACAGGAGAGTTACGATTCTGAAGTTATAGTGGATATCTCTTGAAGAGTGATGATTATATTATTTATGGCCCTTCTGGAGCTGGAAACAACTTCACCCAGGGGGATGATAGAAAAGTAGTGGAAAGTAATCAAAACTGGTCTTAATGGGAGTAGCACAAATCTGGAGAATAATATTTAAGAGCTCAAACATGTACATATGATTAAGGAATAGTTCTAGCTCAGGGGTGTCAAACTCAATGTCTGGGAGCTGGACCTGGTCCATGGGGTGCTTAAATCTTAAATAGAAAAAAATTCTATTTGGAAATAACAAAGGACCAGCCCATGGTGCCTCTGGCAGCCATTTTTGGCATGGACAGCCTCCTGCAGCACCCTGCTGGCCAAAACAGAGCACGAGGAGTGGGGGGGGGAGACATGCAGAGGTAATGTAGGAGGCATCCATCATGTCTCACCACCACCCCCCGGCTGCCCCATGGAGGAGAAGTACAATGCTGATCTGGTCCTTGAAGAAATCCAGTTTGACACCCCTTCTCTAGCTCTATAGGAAAGGCAAAAAGATATTGTTTGTCATAGGTTTGTATTCAGGTTATACAATCAGATCAAATGAAAGCAGCAGAGAGATAGGTCCTTTACAGTCAAACTACTGGTAGTTCTCTTTTAATGACCATTCATTCAGTGACAGTTCAAAATTACAGTCAAACTACTGGTAGTTCTCTTTTAATGACCATTCATTCAGTGACAGTTCAAAATTACAATGGTGCTGAACAAAAGAACCTATGATCCTTGCCTAAAGTTATAGCCATTTCCTGTGGTCACATGATTGCAATCTGGGAGCTTGGCAACCTGTTTGCCCTTAGAACAAGTTCTATGCACCCATGATCATGTGATTGTCATTTACAATCTTTCCTACCAGCTTCCCTGGAAAGTCAGTAGAGAAGCTGGTGAGGTCACAAGCCACAATCACTTGCTAACTTTTAGTGGGCATTCTTGACTCTGTTCAGTATTACAATCCAAACTTCAAGATTCCATCTAAAGGTGTGTCCTTTCCTTTTCCTATCCTTTCTTTTCCATCTGATTCCTACAAAACATTCTTTAAAATTTTTGTCTATAGCCATAAATAAATGAAAACAAATGATCTTTCAGTTCCTTAAAAATAGCTTCCTATTTGCAATCTAAGAATATTTTTGTCCATTTCTTTTTATAAGTTTTGTCTCTTCATGATTAAAATTCTATAACTTGGGCAACAGGAAAACATAAGACTTATATTAAAATATGTTTTGATTTTGCTATGGCTTTCAGCATAGAGAAAAGCTTGCTTGTCACTTGATGCTTAGCTACGAGATAGTTCATTCTAAAACCAGACAAGCAAATTTGTCGTTTTGACTTAGAAGAACCACTATGTTTGGCAAGCCAACAACTTTTCCTTCTAGTCAAACAACAATGAGCTAAGGATTTTAGCAGACAAGGTCAGTTAGCAGTTCAAGAGTCAGCTGAGGTAGCAAAACTGTTCCACACTCCAGAGTGTAAAGAGTGAACTGAGCCTGTTGCATCCAAATAATCAGACTAGAAAATGAGTCAATGTTTTGGCAACTGGTTATAAGAGCATCAAGGTTATTATTTATACATTATTTCCAGCACACGTTTATCTCTTAACAGGCCAGATGGACAATTCAGGGCTTGAGCTTCCATTCTAAATCATCTAGATTGTATTGCAGGTATCAACAGCAAGCCCAGCATAAACCTGTAAGGAGTTACCTGTAAGGAGTCTTTCTGTTGCAAGCTTGTGGGTTCTGTGACTTTCAGCCCTTTGAACTGAAATTCTTTAAGAATTAGACTTCCAAGATACTCACATCTAGATAAATGGATAGAGAGTAAATGATAGTTTAAGGAGAGTGTTATGATTAAAATAATAAGGGATGAGTAGGAAGCAGAAAACTAGGTTCATCAAAAGTGATTCTGGACATCCTACTTTGCCTAACTGCATTTTTTTTATTTAGTGTATGGCATATCATACATGGACTACTAATATATATTAACATTTCACCTAGAATGGTAAAACACAGTAAAATATAAATGCTAAAAAGATCTGTGTTCAAATTCCAATGTGCAGCATTGTTTATATGAAAAAAAATCAGTTGCTGGTCTAGCATATACCCTTAGCATTGTTGTGGCCCTTCAGCAGCCAGTTGAGCTGGCAGCAGATTCAGACTCTGAGGAGGTAGGGGAGGAACATGGGCCAGTCCTGGAGTCTGGGGAAGGCTCTGATGAATGCTCTGCGTCCAAGGCAGAGATCTGGCAAAGGCCATCTGACAGTTATCAGTTGCCTTCAGAGTCGGATATCAGCGAGGCAGAAGAAAACCTGGAGCCTGTTCCCAGTATGCGCATCCACAGAGCTGCCAGAAGAAGGGAACAGCCAAGAAACAAAAATCAACTTGGGAATAAATGCACAGGTGAACAGTGAATGGCCCCTCCTATAGGGAATAAAAGAGGAGCAAAAGGGGAGTGGGGTTTTGCAGGAGACAATTAGTTCATTTGGGTGAAGATCTGTTCCTGCAATCTTGCCAAATATTGTCTGCTACAGTGTGGCATCTGAAAGATATTGGCCTGGCAACTCTCCAAGCCTGATCAAGATCTGTAATTGTGAAATATCTTGAAAACTGTTGGCCAGGACTTTGCTGGAGAGGAATTCACTGTAAACTAAATAAAAGGGTTTTATCAGGATGAGGAGTCTAGGTCAGAACAAGCATATAGTATAGGTCATATAGGTCATAATGTGATCTATAGTTTGATGTGGAACGTCACAGTTACACTAAGGGGAAGATACTATGCCCCATTTATACAGCTCCAGCAGATGTCATGTGAGATGTAAATCCTATTAAGGATTACTGGACTTGTAGTTCAAAGTTGATTGTACAGATAATGAAAGTTTTAGAGTTGTCAGAAAGTGGAAAATGTGAATAGAAAACAGTGGAGATAATGCAGACAGAATAATGTAATGTAGCAATAGCAACAGAATATTTCAAATCTGTAACTGGATGGGTTGAATCAAATCAAAAAAGTAAATTTTTACCTTATTAAATAGTAGTATGGTACAGTTGATATAATGCAGATCTTTGAAGACGTATAAGTTTGGAAACCACTGTCATATATGGCTTTGTTGAGAGATCTTGATCAGATTACTGTCAGGCTTGGCTGCCTTATTCTAAACTGCTAAAACTAAGAGCTGGTTTTTAGAAGTAAGATAATTTAAGATATAATTAAAAAGACATTGAAACTAACTGCTATTGAATAGTGTGTGCATGTGTGTGTGTGTGTATGTATTTATTGTAAAATGTTACAAAACATATACATGTTTGTAAAATATTATCAAATCACCAGTGTCAAACCCGCCGCGTCACATTGCCGTCACGTGACATATCATCAGGTAGATGTAGACTGTGCATGATGCATCCAGCCTGTGGGCCACCACTTTGACACGCCTACTCTATCACATGTTTCTTAAATAGCTTTTAATTTTATTGCTATCAACTTTTTAAATTATTTATTAGTCTAAAATTTTATTTCTTACTTTCTAGGCAAAACTTTTATTTTTGCAACTTTTTATCTATGCTGGCAATATAAATTTGTCTGCATTATGTAATGTTTGAAATTGACATTAGCTCTTCAATAAATTAATATTAGTATTTCCAAATTACCTGGATGATGAAAGCAAAATTATATAACCAGGTTGCATTGATTTAAGTAAAGCTGCACTTACATTAGACAAAATTGTGTTTCCTAAAGCTTTCTAGCTGGGTTACAATAATTATATGATTATGTACTAGGTTGATTTTATGCTTTTCATTCCTTGCAAACTCATTTTACATAATGAACATAAATTAGATGGTTCTTGCTTGATTTCTACATAGGTAAAATATCTATTTTATTTCCAAAATAATGTATCCACAATTAGAGACATGGACAAACTCTAGAATTAAACATGAGGTTATAAATCAAAGTGTGCTTGAGTCTCTTTATCTTCACCTCATCTGCTTTGAATTTTGCATATCTTCCTGAACAAAACTGAGTTTGTAAAGATATTAAGTTTTGTTTGGTCTTCCTCTACATTTTAAAGTACTCTGTGGATTTTAATATGAAGTTATGATCCCCTAGACTGATTGATATATAAACATAAGACAGATGGTTTAAAGATGGCTCTGATGATAATTCATTTTTCAGCTAGACATGAAGATACTTTGATTACAGTATGTTTAAGCAATTATAACAGAGTATTCAGTGTTAGTCTTGTCTTAGGGAATGCATGAGAAACAAGTTGTACGTTATTCATATCCAACAAAGAGTGCACTGTGGTAGTGTGACCCATTTTCATTCTGAATGTTAGGTGAGCACATAGATATTTAAAATATGTCATAAAGCAAGTTAAATAAATTAAGCATAGACTCAATATAAAATACATAGCTTTTTGGCATAAATATTTGTTTTGGAATGTATTTATTGCTATATGAAAGAAACCAGTATGTTTGAATTTTGGTTTGACTTTGCATAAGCTTGTTAAAAAGTCACATGGCTTGTTTGCAAAGTTTACTAGAGTCCTTCTATATAGTACCATTTATTTATTTTTATTTTATTGAGGAATTAAATATATATTTTTGAATATCTACAATCATATTTCTAAATGATATACATAAAATCACCCAATTATAAAAAATTAAGTTTATTTATATCTAAAAATTATTATAAGAAATCTATTCATAACGAATATCCATGGTTTTAATGATATAATTGAATAAATTGAACTTGGATAAATAAGCTATCATTCAGTTAATCAAACTCATATTTTATATCTTCTAATTTTCAGTTAAATATCTTCCATGTTTCTCTCTGATAGGATAATAGATCGCTTGGATGGTGTTCGCTTATTATGGTCATTGTTGAAAAATCCTCACCCAGGTGTTCAGGCCAGCGCAGCCTGGGCTATCTGTCCTTGTATTGAAAATGCAAAGGTAAATAAATGGATTGAAATTATAATTAAATAATCACCAAATGTTGTGAATTAAACAATAAACAATCAAAAAAGTTTATCTATTTCCTAGCAAGCCATTTGACAATGTATCGGTGATATTCTGATTAGCAAGTTACCAAATGTTGACTGAATGGTATGACATTAAATGGGTACATAGGAAGGATGAATTGTGCCTTATCAAACTGGAAATAATTATTAAAATATTGAGTCGGGTATCACAAGAGTTAAGTCTTGGTATTCAACTAGCACCTATCACCAATATTTTCATGATCTTAATGAATCCTTATCAAATGTGTAGATGGTAAAAGTGGGGGAGATAGCTAATCTAAAAAAACATGCATAAAATTCAGAATAACATTAAATTACAAATATGGCTTAAAATAGTATAATAATTTGCCAGAAAAATCACATTTTAATTTAGGAAATAAAATCAATGCGCAGATAGAGGATAGCTAATAACTGGCTTGCTTACAGGATTTCTAACAAATGTCATATAACTGACTGCAAACAGAATATGAGTTAGTAATACATATGGTTGTTGCAAAAAGCCAAATGCAACTTTAGGCTGCATGAACACAATACCACTATTGTAGTTCTATTTTATTGTATTTTGGCCATACTTTTAATCAACTTTATTTCTCCTTCCTGTCCAAGGTATTGTTTTTTAAATCATAGGTTCTCTAGAATTATATTAAATTGTTAGCTACACTAGATGAAACAACTAAAAACTCATTTGCTGGTTAATTAAACTTTAAAGATTCACATTACATTGATTTTTTTACTCTACCTTATTGCTAAATTACTTTGTGTCCTATGTCACTTTGAGACTTTGAGTTGGTGAATATCATATCGATTTCCAGAGTTAGGAGTTTTAACTTGCATGGAATAACATGAACATATCTGGAATAAAATCAGGCTTTGGTTTTACTAATAATGTACTAAACTACATGTGTTAAAACTGACCAGTACTGTCCTTATCTTAGTGGGAAAATTTACATATGGGACAGGTACAACTAAAACTAGATACAGTATTAGCTCTATATTTTTACTAAATGTTATATGAAAGCCTTAGTTAACCAAAATTATGATGGATTGTGAAGATTAGGTCCATCTGATGATGATCAAAGCACTTGGAATATTGTGTCTTGGATATAAGGGAAGTAAAGAGTATGAATTAGCTAATTAAATGCATAAATAAAAATAGATGTGTATCTGTAAAATTAAGGATATAATAGAACTGAATGAAGATGGTCTTATCTTTTGGAGAAATGTTGTTGTCAATCATTTCATCTTCTCCAGACATCAGCCACTCTATGGATTTAGTGCTATGTGGAGAAAAACATAAATATAGGATCAATTATATAAAATAATGAATGAAAGAGGTAATATATATGTCCAAAGTATGAATTGGTATCATCTAGGTTACATTGTACTTTCATATGTACATACTTTTTCCTATGCATAATATTGGAGATATATGAATACGCTTTGATGTTCAGGTTTTTTTCTGTTTAATTGCTTTATATAATACCTACAATAATATTCTAACTTTATGCTGCTTAATTGATTAGATATATAGTATTAATCACATATGTTCTAAGAGTCCTCTGAACTGTATTTTGGATTTGCACATGTTTTATATTGGGCGGTAGTTGATTTGAATATGAATTAAATCTTTAGTTATATCTTTAATGTGTTCTAAATAGGAGTTAAGTCTATAGGGCTATTAATCATGCTTGGTCAGGGTGTCATATTTATAATAATTGTCTTGCATTGCTCACATTATCATTTATACTAGATTTCTACCATGACTACATCACTGAGAAAATAAAGCTTGTTATGAAATACTCAATTTTGATTCATATAATACATTTTAACAGGAGTTTATTCTTCCCCAAAAGGAACAATATTTGACCAACTTGCTAACTTGTAAATTGAAAAGTTCATGATTATCGAATTCAGAATATGCTTCCAAATTAGGAAATAGTTTGTCTAGTTTTTATTCATCTGTTCATACATTTACCCATACACTGAATGAACATGCGTGGGAGGGCTGTTTTGAATACAAATAAGTCATAGCAAATTTAGCAAGGGCAAAAAGGGAAATGAACAGCAAGTCAAAAACATGCACACTTGAAGCAATTGAATATGCTGTTTAGTATAAGAATAATTATTAGAATTCTGATAAAACATGCACCACCTCCAAGAAATAAGAGATGGAAAGACATAGTGAAACATCAATTGAATGGAAGGATGGAAATGTTAGGGTGTGTTGATACAAAAGAAGATGAGAAATTAATATAAGCCAGATACATATGAAGGAAAATGAACAAGGTTAGGAAAAGGGAGCCAAAATATAAGTAATACCATGCCAGAATCAACAAGGGTAATGTTTAGAGAGTTAGACTGAAGACGAAAGGCAAGGTATGTTCAAATGGCTATTGGCTTCTTTCCCAAATATCAGTGCTGTTTACACTGTTGAATGGTACTCTACATGTTCCACCCACCTCCATAAGCTGGCCAGCACTTGCTCCAGCTGTCCAATGTAGGGAAACAGTGACTAGCCAATGTTCCACTGACTTTCCTTGCTCCTCCTTCATTCCATTTGCTTCACATGACTAAAGAAAAGATGAGGAAGAAGAAGGCAGGGTAGATGTGCTCCTCCCAGCAAACAAAAAGCAAAGAGTAAATAGTTAAAGGTACCATGGCATTTTATTTATATTTTTATTTATTTTATCCTGCCTTTATTATTCTTACAAACAACCCAAGGTGACAAACATATCCAACACATCTTCTTCCTACTATTTTCCCCACAACAAAAACCCAGGGAAGTTGGTTGGGCTGAGAGAGAATGACTGACCAAAGTCACCCAGCTGGCTTTCATGGCTGAGGTAGGACTTGAACTCATGATCTTCTGCTATCTAGTCTATGCCTTAACCATTAGACTGAATTGGCTTTCTTTTGCTCAGGAGAGGAGTGGAAATCCCTGAACATGGGATGAATTGTGAGTTCTTGCAGTAAGTAACTGCCTGTCTCATATTGCAGAGGAAATGTAGCAAATTTAGCCTTATTATGTTTCTTCTGAAGCTCATTAACTTCTGAAGAGAGAACATACAATTCTCATACCAATATGTATCAGCACTGCCCTTGTTTGATAGAAAGGTCCAGAATTTGGGAATGGCAGCTAGAATATAAAAATTGTATCTTTTAAGATAGAGACTTCTTTCGCAAAATACCTGTTGGGAAACACAGGAATTTATCATGGGTTTGTTTATCTTATTACTTGGGAATTATCACTAATCTTACATAGGAATATGCAATTTACTTTCTATAGGCATTGCCCATTGAATGCCAAACATATAGAATTACTGAAACCTAAACCTGAGTTCTAATCAAATGCTCCAAGATAGTACAAAAAGGAAAGAGAGGAACCGATTTTCTTGATGAGCAAAGATCAAATTTACTTTTACTTTAAAAGACATAATTTTAAAAATTTGCTTTAAAATTAGCAGCAT
Source organism: Bungarus multicinctus (assembly GCA_023653725.1). NCBI lineage: Eukaryota > Metazoa > Chordata > Lepidosauria > Squamata > Elapidae > Bungarus > Bungarus multicinctus. Next base: position 21,436,100 of record CM042840.1, read on the forward strand.
CAACAGTTGGGTTGAATAAGGTGAAAAAGGATGCAATGGCAACACAATCCAAGCTCACCAATTTTATGTTCTTTATGCCTTTCTTTAAAAATGTGTATTCTGTTTTTCTGTACTCTATGTATTCCTCATGCTTTCTGTATGATATTCTTTATTTTTAGAGCTCTGAATTGTTAACTAAGCAAGGAATATAATGTTTATATTTTCCAATATCCCTCAACTGCTAAATAGAGTAGCAGTCGCCAACCGGTGGGCTGCGTCCCACTGGTGGGCCGTGAGAAAATGTTGGTGGGCTGCAGAGAAATCTCACCCCCAGAGCACCCCCCCAAAGCAATTAATCCAGGCTGCGCTGAAACACAAGGCTGTGCTGCCCACATGGTCTGCGAGAACCCTTCCCGCTCACTCACTCCTTACCCAGTAAACTTGCCTGCTAAATTTCTGTTTTTCCATTTTCTGACCATCATCTGTTCTTCTGTGCCGGGAGATTTAGATTAGCTAGGAAGCAGGAAATGGTTGGATTTCTTGCTTTCTTATCTAGTCTTTCTTCGGCTCTGCTTTTAAGTATAGCCGAACCTCCGTTAGGACTGAAGGTTTGCTTGCAAGTAAATTCAGTGCAGACTCACAAGCAAATTTGAGAGACTGAGCTAGCTGATGGCAGATAGATAGATCACTGAATGATTCTGTGAGCATCTCAATCTGCCTGCTTTGCCTGATTTTGGGTAAAAGTTGCTCTTTTTTATAAAAAAAATCAATATTTACATGCATGGTGTGTTGTGAGTTAATTTTGTGAATTTTCTTGCTAGCAAATTTTATGAGTTTGCTTACAAGCAAATTTTATGTGACAGACTGAGCTAGCCAATGGCAGATAGATAGATTTCTGAATGAATCTGTGATTCTGTGAGAAACTCAATTTGCCTGCCTGCTTTTGGGTAAAAGTTGTTCTTTTTTATAAAAAAATCAATATATAAATATTTATAATATTTATATGCAAGCCATACCCAGCCAGTCACATGACCACCAAGCCACACCCACAAATTAGGCCACACCCACAGAACCAGTTAGTGGTCCCTGGGATCTAAAATTATGAGTTTGGTGGTCCCTGAGGTCCAAAAGATTGGCGACCCCTGAAATAGAGAATAAAATTTATGATTCTTCTGATTTTTGTCATTTCTGATACTGTCCTATTCTATCTTAGACAGCAGGGAATATAGATTCTATGAAGATACTAGCAATGCTAGAGGGATATACTTTTTCAAGATCAGAAAGAAAGAAAAACAGCTTCCTTTTATTTTTTTATATTTTTAATTTTTTTTGTCAATTGCTTACAAGATAATAGATATAATAAAACATAGTTATGAATACATGGCTACATATAAGAAAAATAAATAAATAAAAAAATAAACAATAGGATAGGGACGGTAGACACATTGGTGCACTTATGCACGCCCCCTACAGACCTCTTAGGAAAGGGGTGAGGTCAATAGTAGACAGTCTAAGGTTAAAATTTTGGGAGTTTGGGGAAGAAACCATAGAGTCAGGTAGAGTATTCCAGACATTGACCACTCTGTTGCTGAAGTCGTATTTCCTGCAATCAAGTTTGGTGCGATTAACCTTGAGTTTGTATCTATTGTTTGCTCTTGTGTTGTTATGGTTGAAGCTGAAGTATTCATTGACAGGTAGGACATTGCAAATGACCTAACTGTAACAGAATTGCCCTATTAATTTTCTTTGATATTTTAAAGAATGTAGAGTGTGTGCATAACTCTATGGGAAATCATGGGGTTGGTAGATCTCTAGTTGTCATAATTTGTCCCTCTTTTTAATTTTTATGTAGTTATATGCTGATTCATATTTGAAAATGAACCATCTTTGAAAGACTTTATTACCATCCCACACAATGTCATAGAACTGTTAGATCTCAGAGCTTTGAATACAGGATTATATAGAAAACATGGAAAGTTGCAGAGTTGACTTGTAGAAGTTATTGGATGCTAAGATTAAGGCAAATAATTTGCAAGATTACTTCCTTAATGTCAGACTAGGGAATAGAGCCAGTGTTATAATAAATGATACTTTGTGTTTATGAGGAAGCTTTCCTCTTTCATCACAGTCAAGCAGATCCAGGTGTACCTTGGCTGCCTGCAGTGGGGCATTGAAGAATTAAAAGGCATGCTGCATGGGCAATAAAAGCATTTCTGTATATTACGGCAAATGTTGTTCCTGTATGGTGCTAATGATTGTTTTTTTGCAGTGGAAAAGTATATATCAGAATTAATCGTGTGTGTGTGCTTAAAGAGCAGTATTGAGGCAACAGAATCTTCTTAACAGAAGTAGATTTAGATTAATTAGCCGGTTAATTCAATAGCTACAAACCATAACGGTAGAAGTAATTGCTGTGACAGAGTAGAAGTATATTAGCCAATCTAAGCAAATAATTATGAAGAATTGCAGTGAAAAGTGTTCTGAGCTATGTTGATATTGGAAAGTCAATTTGTAGTCATGATACTACTTATTCCCTGTGGTGAATAATGTAAACATAAAAAAACATTCAAGGATTACAAAGTCTGCCTTGTTAGAAGAAGGTTGCCATGTTGATCCCAAACAAAGACTGATAGGTTCCAAAATGATTCAGGCACTTTTAATTGCACAGAAAATAGATAGCAATCTGATGGATATTTAAAAAAGACCTTTATTTAAGACAATAAAGACATTTATCACATCCTGCATATACGAAACAGTTTTAACAGTTACTTTGATTAACTTTAATTTTGTGAAGCTTCAATACTTGAAAAAGTTATAAATGAAGATCTAATTTGTGGTAAGAAGAGCTATGCTTGACAATCTGGGCACCTGTAATTGACAAGTAGAATATGTAATGAATTTATAATCTGATTACTAAATCTTATGAAAGAAATACACATTTCAGCTATTAAAATTATTAAAAGCATATGTGATAAATCTATAGTGAAGTTGGCAGAAAACAGAATTATATTTTTGTTTGTGAATAAATAGCTACTAAAAGTTTTCATGAAGGAATTCAAGATCAGGATATTAATTTTTCTTTGGGTTCTTAGAATCTCAGATAATTATACTTCTATTGAAAGAAGGAGATAATTGTTCTGATCAGAGAAGATTCTTATTATTATATATAATAAATATACTTTATCTGACTTCAAATTATTTATTCTTCCCCTTGCTTGCTGTCCCCATGTGACTGAAATGTAAAGCTCCCATTACATTTAAGTTTTTAAGTATCTGATATGTGTTAACTAACCACCAAATCTGTTCTTATGTTCTTACTATTATTAGAAATAATATTGTCTAATATTAGAGTGTTATACATAAATATCTATGTATGTGTGTATTTCATTTGCCAATATTTTTGTGTTAATTTCCATGATTTTATTAGAACCACTGCATTAAAAAAATCTATTGTACATTATTTAGGATACATTAGTTAGCTTTTGCAAGCTTTGACACAGACAATAAATGCATTAAATTAACAGGATTAGTATATTCATTTCTAGCTGTTATTACTCAACAGTAATAATTTTAAGGACATGAGAATGAATATGTGTTGTTCTGATCTGTGGCAATTATACTAAATTTAATGAAACATAAAATATTTCCCTATAATTGTACATAATCATTTACTATATTGTTTGCATTAGAATTAAACCATATGTACTCATGTTCCATAATAGTGAAGTCTTTACAGGTAGACAATATTACCCTTCATTATAGAACTCATTTTGTATGGCATCAGTCTGGACTAACAAAATATGGTTTCAGAATTACATTCCTCAGGTGTATATATAGTCTTTTCCAAGATGGTTGGCTCACATATTAATTACTTACTGTATGCTATAAACTCATTTTCTCATTCAACAGTGTTTTATGAAATGCAGAAAAGACATACTGAATTTTCTCTTTTTCCTATCCTCCTGTAAATGGACTTTAAAATGGTTTCCTTTAAAATGGTAGGCAGTGAAATTAGACAAGGACAGGTTCTCTAGAAGAAACCATAGTCCATAGAGGATTCTTGGTAACTCAGGTTTATTTGCACAGCCACACCATCACATTTTTGGGCAAAAGCAACCAGAGTTGATAAATTGGCTTTGACATCTTAAGCTTTCTAAGATGCTCCAAATGGAAAATACTACTGATTTTTTTTGGTATGCTTTTATCTGTAAGGATATAATGTTTATAAATAGCGTACCTTTTCAAAGCAGCATTTAGTTTATAAGAGTTCGGACTAATATGAGATGTAAAATTATGATTCTGAAACATGAAAGAAATACAACACTTTAGAATTTTGGCAGATAAGTATGCTTTTCATGGTATGTTCATTTGAAAAGCAGTAGCTGTAATGATCTGGTCTCACAAATCACATGTAATCCAGAGGTGTGATTGTGAAATACATAGAGCTACCATATTTTTGAAGGTAGAAAATAATTATTTATGCCATGATGCTAGAAAAACCTGGTCATCTACAAAGAAGATATTTATGTCATCCCTATTTGCTGAGATTTAGTTATAATTTTGAAAATTATTCACAGAAATAATTTTTTATAATTTGTCTTGTTTTCACTTAGGATGCTGGTGAAATGGTTCGTTCGTTTGTTGGTGGTTTGGAACTAATTGTTAATCTTTTAAAATCTGAAAGTAAAGAAGTTTTGGCAAGTGTATGTGCTGCAATCACCAACATAGCAAAAGATGAAGAGAATTTAGCTGTTATAACAGATCATGGTGTTGTTCCTTTATTATCCAAATTAGCAAATACAGTAAGTAAAACCTTGTTGCTCATATTCTGGAACACATTGTATGATGTTATATTTTATATTTCTTCTGCAGTTAAACATAAAATGTTATTTCAGAATCTGCATACTGCGATAAAAATATAATTGTTCAAAGATCCTAATTTTTTTAAAAAAACCTGATGTTAATAAGCAACTAAGCATTGACAACAAAGAAACCATCCTTTTTTTCTTTTTAACCTCCTTTCATATTTTTAATAGCTGCTGTTATGTGAAGTGTCTTCCGTTAAGACATCAGGGGATGCATTTTTATTATAATTTATTTTTCCTCTTGGTTTAGAACAATGACAAATTAAGGCGGCATTTAGCTGATGCGATTTCTCGCTGCTGCATGTGGGGAAGTAACAGGATTGGTTTTGGAGATACCAAAGCTGTTGCCCCTTTGGTACGTTATCTGAAATCAAGTGATCCAGAAGTTCACCGAGCTACTGCACAAGCACTGTATCAACTGTCAGAGGATCCCAACAATTGCATTACCATGCATGAAAATGGAGTGGTAAAGGTAAGATAGATAAGAGAGACAGACAAGAAAGACAAACATACAGACGATAGGTTGATAAATAATGGAGGTAGATAATAATAGATAGACATTCAACATCATTTATCTCTTCTTATAATCTCTTGGGATTTCTTTAATATATTGTACTATTAAAAATAGTTTGAAAAGTGCAATAAGCTAAACTAAAGCTATTAGGTTACTAGCTTAGGTTAATCAATATTTTTTGAAATGCTAGAACTTTACAAGCTGCAGTGGCTGGCTCTCGGTCTCTTCTAGGACTAGTTCAAAGAACTGGTATTATCTGGAGGTCCAAGTACTGGTTCTAAAACATCCCCTCCCAAACATGCCTACCTAGCTCTTTCGTTCATCTTAGGTGGTCCAAAGCACTTAGGTAAATGACTATCAGAAATGACTATGGTAGAATTCAAGTTACATAATATTCTTGTTTGTGGTTTACAATTATCTCAGGCATTTAACAATGCTCTCTTTGTGCCTATCTACTTGGCATTTTATATTTAATGTAGTATACCTTTTATGTTAGCTTTTATCTTTTTAGTTTCTCTGCATGTAACTAGGAAAAAAACAAAAATAAAATATGTAACCCTACCGTATTTTCCGGCGTATAAGACGACCGGGCGTATAAGACGACCCCCGATTTTTGGTTGACTTTTTTCAAAGTCATCTTATACACCAGAAAATACGGGTATTCAAAATTAAGCTGCAAGGATTTGTAAATGCTTCTCCTTCCTTCGCGCTCGCATCAGCCGACCGTACAACCTTCCTCCTCCGGCCCCAGGGCGGCTCTCTCGGTCTCTCTCCCACACACACGGAAGACGACCAGGCCTCCCGCGGAGCATGATGGGCCGGCAGAGCGGCCGCCATCTTGTTTTCTTCGGGAAGGGGAGGAGCGTCTCCCGGCGACGCCCGTAATATTTTCCGGCGTATAAGACGACCCAGCGTATAAGACGACCCCGGATTTTCGGTTGTCTTTTTTTGGTTTCAAAAGTCGTCTTATACGCCGGAAAATACGGTACTATATTTCAAATTCCTCATTCCATTGTTAGCTAGCTAAACTATATTGAACTTTGCCTCACAGCAATATTACTACACTTGAACGCCTGAATAGATATAAGTAATTACAACTACAAGAATTTTATAATTTACTCTTAAAATCATGTTACATAACATTCAACTTTGGAAGACTCAAAATAATGAGTAAATCCTTTTATCTTACTCTCAATAAGAAAAAATGGATTTTATAGTATACAAGTAATGCTACATGTATTTTTGAAACTTTTTAAAATCTGAAAATCTCAGTTTCTGGCACTAGATAGGATGGCAATTTCCTACATTGTTTGAGAATTGATCTTTAATATGTGAACTAGTCTTAAGTCTTTTTCACTATGGAATAAGATAATTTTATTTTAAATTTGTGGAAACTAGTCAAGTCAAGCCTATATATTTACTTCAAATAGACTAAAATATGGACCTATTTATATAGGTAACATTCTCTATTTAATTTGAATACTTCGTACCTTCTTTTGTTTGCTTTAAAAAGTTTGATGCTAAAACAGTTTGATGCTACATATAACTTGGGAGCCTTTTTTGCAATAAATCATACCAGTAGCTATGAACATTGCATAATAATGAACAGATAGTTGTGCTGCTATCTTACATATTAACAATATTGATAAGTAGCAGTGATCTATCATCAGGCTGTGGAACACATGGATGGTTGGCTGCAAGAACTGATGGAGCAATAAAACTATAGGAATTATAACTATACAAATTATACACAGAATAATCATGCCTTTTGCAGACCTCTTTTTAATTCAGGATTCAGTAGATGGCAGTAACAAGTGACTTTGGCTTATCTTAAAAAAATAAGCAGGATAATATTTGGTTAATACTTAGATGGGGAGACTATGAGAAAAATCCTAGGATTGTAGCCTAGATTAGAAAATCAAGAAATCATCAAGAAATCAGAAAAAGCAATGGCAAATCCTTTATACATTTTCTGAGAACATTATACGCATATGTTTGGGTACAGTAATCTCAAATTAAGCTAAATTTCAGAGAATTTTTGCCTTCTATGTTGTCATATATTTTTGTTCAAATGTATAAACATCCTAGGATTTTTCTCATAGTCTCCCATTAAGTATTCATTGTAATGAAGACAGAAGTCAAATTTTGTCTTATTTTTACAAGATAAAACTCTTATCATCGCTTATGCTTTTGAGGGGAGCTGTTGCACAATTATAATTTCGTAGAAAAAAGTACAGAGTATTGCAGCAAGATATTTTTGGCAACTTCTTGGTATTTTATTAGTGCTTCCTTTAAACAGTGGGATGTCTTGAATAATACTCCTAGCTTTTCATCCTTCTACCCATTTCCTTTTTTTAAAAAAAAAACTCATATCATGACTAGAATGTTGCTGTCTGTATTATTGCTACATTTATTGTAGATAATGATTAGTTTAGCAGTTGTTGAGGATCATGGCTTGTGACTATTAAACAGTTTACATCTGCCTAGATGATAAAACCACTGTGACCATGTCATGACTTTCCATGAGCAGACCATGTCATGACCTTCCATGAGCAGAAAAGGCTTTCTAATGCAACCCAGTACTCCACATTCATTAAAATAGATTGATAGTCACTGACCAAGTCTGGTCATTGACCACATGTTTAATTAAACCAGTTCAGTATTCATGTCTATTGAATATTGTTCTCAGTATTCAAGATTGACTCTGAAGATCAAGTTTCCAAGGTATGTATGTTAATTGAAGATGATTCTGAAAAAAAGAGCCAACAAACTCAGGAAAGACCAAGAAACCAGTAAATAGATTTGTTCCTTAGAAGCATTCCTGATAAGGAGAGAATGGAAGATTGTCCATATGTGTTCTGGATAGCTGCTTCTCACAAGGAAAGTACAGGACAGCATATGCTCAATTTTACAATCTTTTTTGCTGCTGTCATTAAGCGAATCACTGTAATTTGCTTAATGCAATCATTAAATAAATACAGCCTTCCATTAACTTTGCTTGTCCAGAACCCCCTGGGAAGGGAATAAATATCAATCACATGATCCTAGTAAATTGTAACCATCGTAAATACATACCAGTTACAAAGTACAAGAATTTTGACCACGCGACTACAGGAATGCTATGAAGGTCATAAGTAAAGAACTTTTTTCAGTTCTTTTAACAATCGTTATATGAATGGTTGTACGTTGAAAACCAGCTGTACTTCTAACAGACTTAATCTTTAGTTCATTCCAATATTGTGGTAGAATTTGATTTCTTCTCATTTCTTCTTTGTCCTATTGCACAGTGTTCTTCAATGCTTTAACAAGATTCTTTGTAAATATAATAGGAAAATTGTCTAGGATTATCATTTGTATTCCCCTTTTAAAACTTCAGCCAATTTCTTTTGTAGATCCAGTGTCAGTCAGTCAATCAGTCAAATGTTTATTACGGTCAAAGACCAGTACAAATAGATCCATTGAATCTTATTTTTTCAAATCATTTTTGAGCTGTCATAAATCTACTTTTGATATCTTTATCTTGTCAGATAAAATGTGTTCTACATTTCTCATTTCTAATAACATCTACAGTATAACCTATCTATAGAAGCAAATAACATTATTGACATTGTTAATATTGTGGCTACTAATTTTTGACTGCATTGTTCCAAAATCTCTTTCAGCACTTTCATTGTAAAAATGTTTCATTGTAAAAATCTATTGTAAACATGGATTTTATAGACTTGTATCTTTTTTCTTTACTTAAAATCTTTAATCCTCAATAATGTCCAGTTTTCAAATCATGAAATTGCTTATCTCTGCTGTACCTTCCGAAAACCTAAACAGATTTCCAACTGTAAGCTGTGCATTCTTTATAATTAATTCCAAAATCTTATTGTTTCAGTATTCCAAATATATCTGGACCCTTAGTTCATTTATAACTTTTTAAAATCAAATTTTTATTTACTCTTTTGCTATTTATTTCAGATTCTTTAAATTCTTAAGCTTATAATTACTTTTTATTTTGTTCAGAATTGAAGATAAACTCACTCAGTGAATAGTTTACAATCTTACGGTTCTGAAGAGATAATTGTTTGTAATGTGGTAGGGGGTGAGTCACGTTGTTTATCCTGTTTGGAATGATGGTTGGAAGTCACTTCTTTGTATATTTTTTTCTCTTTATTATATTTTTATTTCTACTATTATTACCTTTATTGTCAGAGTACAATATGTGTACAATGAGATTGGCTGAGCCCCTTCATGCACTCCTCTCCAACACAACTCACAGTCCCTAACCCAGTCCCAATCTTATTACACTATGTGACCTTGTTGCATAATGTGCCGGCCCTTCTTCATTTGCTCTTTATTTTTTATTTTTCCTTGCAACATTTTTCTTCTTTCCTATTATAATAAAAATTCATATGTATAACAGACATGCCAAATATTCCATGAAACTTGTGTTGCTCTGATTGTTTCAGTCAGGTTTTGTCTGTGGCTATCACAGATATTTCCCTGACAAAATGACAAGTACATTTAGTACACAGCATTATTTTTTTTTAATGATAACATACCTGGATACTGTTTTACAAGAGATTCTTCTATATTAGAAGGCTGGATTTACTCCAGGTCCTCTTTATTCAGTATTGATAAAAGTAATGAAGTGAGCATTTGCTAAGCTTGCCTCTACCATATGTGTGGGGGGGAGATGTGTGTGTGGATTAGATGTGGATGTAAGTGTGTTTATGACTTGCAGACGTGTTGTTTTTATTTTTTTCTAGAAAGCTTTTAAGGCTTGGCTTTTCCCTCCAGTGTTGGCCATGATGGTGAAGTTAGACCAGCATTTTTGCCATTGATGGTCTGTTAAGAGGTTTATATGTACGTACGTACGTACGTACGTACGTACATACATACATACGTACATACATACATATATATATATATATGTGTGTATTTTATTATTTATATAGATGTTTGTTAACTGCCTAAGATTATTTTGTATAATATGGGTGGCTATATAACTATTATAATCAATAAATTAATAAAGTATAACTCAAAGCTGATTTACATAGGCAGATAGGCCATTTCGGATGTAATTCAGTGGAGAGAACATTTGCATTAAATATCATCTTTAAACAACTTTCTTTTTGGAGCAGGATTTAGAGGACAGGTTTCAAGTAAATGGCAATAAGAGCATATATGAGACACATTATTTCCAGTCTAATCCCTAGTAAAGGACAATAATTTCGCTGATTTTATTATTATTGATAGTCTCCCCTTTGGTAACTTTTTAATTTAGGAACATTTGGGGAAACCTGTATGTTGGCATTCTCTACTTGGCATGTTCTGAATATCTTTTAGTCTTCTAAAAAGAAGTCTGTCCCACTAAACTGTAAGTTTGTTGGAGCAGTTCAACAGAAGCTGTGCCCTGCAGCTCTTTTAGTGATAAATGAGCCATTTAAAATAAGTGGAGCTGCAGCCAATTTATGCAGAAGGAATCATTAAAGCATTTTTAAATAGATAGTTTTGAAGGTTCAAAATGTATGCTAAACTCCAATATATACTCTGAATTTTAATGGAAAAGGTTGCAGCTCTTTGACTTTTCCAACTTTAACAGAATTTGCCAAAAAACCAAAAAATCTGGCATGAGCCATAGATAACAGTTCCATCTTTCATCTAGGTTTCTCTTCTGTATTTATCTTGCTTTAGAGAATGCAGGGAATGTCCTTTTTTCCAACTTGGCACTTTTATCTAAACCACAGAAAATACATTGAGCAGCTTCTTGCAATTGTCTAAAAACAAATTCCAGTTCAGGAGACTTTGTAGAAAAGTCAGGCTGGGATCCAGAGATCCCAGTGCACAACTGGAAAACATTTCTACACATCCATAGAGGAGTCACTGATTTTCCATACAGCCACAGAAAATCCCCTGGTCCACATATGTAGCTTTTTAGGAGCAAAGAGGAATGTTAGCTATAAGAAAACCCACTATGCAATTTGCATGCCTATCTCAGTTAACCTGAGGTAGGTGAAAAGCAAAACTCCCCAAAGAGTACTATTTGTAAATAGTGCTACCTTAAAATATAATTGTACAACTAATAAAATGAATTTCTTTTCACTGGCAGATAGCAGACTGAGCACACTGAGGCAAGGTGCCAGGTAATTATTTTTGGCAATGAGCTGAGCAAAAATAGTTTCCTTGAGGGAAAAAAAGAGCATTCACAGAAGCTGAACATAAGAAAAAACAATAATAATGTATTTCAGACTTCTTGACTAGCCTTTTTGGCAATCATTAAAAATATGATACATTTCTGCCTGAAAACAGCAAGTTTAATTTTACCAATTAGCTGAATATTGTATGTATTGAATTAAAGCTCTGGCCGCTGGCTGTAGTAATTAACCATCAGAACACACTTGTCAATATCTTCTTTCAAAATGGCTTGCTATGTTCTTGGTAAGATTCCTACAGACGCTAGATTTTACCATTTATTTGATAGTACTTCATATTATAGGATATTTTTACACATTTCAACTGTTTGTTTGTTTTTATGTACCGAAAGCAGCTGTTAGACATTTACTTTTATACAAAGGAAACTGGCGAAGGAAGAGGTTTTATTTTTTAGGAAAATTCTTCATGTCTTTGTAGATGCAGAAGAAAGGAAGGAATGCATTTCATTCCTTGTTGCTTCTTTGCCGGCTTGTTGTTTGGCAAGTCCGAGCAAATGATGGATGTACATTTATTTGCAGTCTTTCGGTCATGTAACATCTTAAAAAATCTTCAGTCTTGTATGAGTGTTGAAATGTAGCATCTGGTAGGGCAATTTAGGGCTGAATAAGGCCACAAGATGAATATTGCAATGCTTCCTTTCAGAACTAGTCTACAGATGGCAGAATTTTCTCATAATATTTGTGATCCCCTAAAGTTGGAAATCTTCGAAATACCTGAATTTGATTTTTTTTACTTGTCAATTTTGCATATATTTTAATATATACTTTTCCCTTTTCATGCACTTCCCTTTCTTTTAATATCAGAATTTTTTAGTGTCATTTTGTTTACAGATATTGCAAGGTTAGATACATGGTTGTTGATTATGTGCCATCAAATCAATGTTGAATTTTATTTACCATGGAGATAGAACTTCAAGACGATCTATCCTCAGTCTGCCCATTCAGTCTTTCAATAATACATTCATCACTGCTACAATCAAGATTATAACATCCTATTGTTAACTGAGCTATTGATTAAATCACTTTGTCACCACATATTGTACACAACACATTTTAATGAAGGTTTTTATTGGTAGTTTTCTTTTAAAATTTGTAATTTTAATATTTTACCCAGTTGCATATTTTATTATACATTGCTGTAGGGCACCAGAATAATAAAAGTAATAAGTGACAAGTAATTGCCCAGCTTGAACACAAATGATATTTTTTCATAGCCTTCAAAATTCCTGAATCTCAAGTTTTAGAAATGAACTTTACCTCATTAGCAATATTAGTGAACATTTCTTAGCTCTTAAGAAAAAAAAACAGAAGGCAACCAGCCATTTCCTGCTTATTATAGAGTGAAGAATTAACAACATTTTGGTTTAACGGTTCCTTAGATTATATGCCAAAAGTTAGGTTCCAGCCCACATGGGATTTCCCCCGTGTTCATTTTCAACTGGAATCTGTTCACTTTTGACCATGATATTTGAAGGCCAAGTTATTTCAACAATATACAATATATATTCCAAATATTATGTTATCCTTTTATTAGTTGAGAATAAAAAGAATGGAGTTAACTAGTAATGAAATGGTAACTCAGTTCTAATCCTATTTAGTTTTGGATTATGCCACATGTATTATTTATCATTTAACTGAAACAGAAGCTTTTAAGGAGCAAATTATATGTGTAAAATAACACATATATTTGAAACTATAACACATAGTTTCAGGCTTTGGTTGAAAACAAGCACTGACTCTATCTAGATTGATACTTCTTTGGATGGATTTTGACCATATGTTTTTATTCAAGGCAAGTTTTTTTATGTATGTAACTTTTTAGAATACAGTGAAAAAGTCCATTTCTTTCCTAATTAGAGAGTCAAGGAATTCAACAACTTTGAGAAACAAGCAATCATTGAATTGAAAAAGAAAAATTAATACAGTAATAAATCTCAATTGTATCTATTTTAGGCAATATATGTGATCTTATTATACATTTATGAAGCTTTATATTTATAAATTCCTTGATGAGGATATGGTATTTATTTAGGTAGCTAAGTTAGTTCCGATTGGTAGTTTCCAGAAAAAAAAGTTTATCATACAAACCAGAGATTCCACTTGAGACATTTTGAATGTAAAATCTATAGTCTCCAAGTTTATCTGTGATTTCTCTTTAGATCCAATATTTGCCTGTCAAATCAGAACAAACAATTTTTAAATTGTATTTATTATTTTTAAAGGAATGCATTTTAGTTATGCATATAATATGAAAAGTAACAAGATGATGATTTAACTGTATTTCCAATTTGTAAAATTCTCTATTCCTAATATCTTGGATCCAAGCTCATTGCACAATAGGTGGACATAATTCCTTTGAAATAAGGGCTTCTTTAGAGCAATCTCATCTCAATCTCCCCTCTCCCTACAATTGCATTTATTCATTGTTTTAGCAAATTTAACAAAAGAGACTAATTAGAAGAAATTGGACAGCCATTTGTCCAGAATAGTGTAAGATCTCTTGCTTGAGCAGAGGGGGTTAGACTAGAAGGCCTTCAAAGTCTCTTCCAATTCTGTTATTCTATATTTTGCAAATTTGAATTTATTTTCCCATTTCCTCTCAGTGTTTATTCAGCCATAAGTGGAATTTTTTTTTAACATTAGGATTTATAGATTAGCTCTAACATTTTGCCTATAAAGTTATGGTAGTAGTAACCAAATACATTTCCAGCTCTCTTTTAAAATGAATTAATTAATGTATAATCTGTGTAATGTGTATAGACCTATAAAAACTGTAGCAGATATAAATAAGGCATGTTATCTTGAAAAAGCTTCACACCAACTAGAGATTGGCATTTTTATAAAAATTTATTAGCTGACTAATAAATTGTAAATTCAGCCTGGATGATTGAAAATCTCCTTAGAGACTTGTCTGATAAAAAATCCTTTAATGCTACTAAATAACATGATTTTAGGGGAAAAGAAATAACAATGCTTTTGATCATAAGAATATGATATGAATATTTTAACCTTGAACTACAAATATTTTCTTTTATTTGCATCACAATATATATAGCAGAATGGTTTTATTATCAAGTCCCCAAACACTGAAAAGAGTATTATTTCAAAAGTTATCTTTGAAGTTTATTATGATTATTAAGATATTAAGAAAACAAAAGATTTATGAATATACAATCTATAATCATAAATAGTATTTTTCTTGTTTCATGTTGAACTTTGGGGAAATCATTGTAGTTACTATGTGCATACATAACTTTGGTTTTAAGTCAGACATATGATTATATTTCTGCCTTTAACTCATCTGCTAGATTCATAGGGAAATTGCTTCATGATGCAATATGCTGCAGTTAAAAACTCATCAGAACTTCAGATTGTGGCAGAAAATAAAAACAGGAGATGACTTTCAGAAACTGAATGGAGGAAGGGACTTCAGAAAACACAAGTAGTTTATGGGAAGAAGCCACACCAAGTTGTGCCTTACATTATCCATCAAAGAGGCATAGCAATGCCAGGCTCTTAAAGCACCATATTTATGTCACTGATAAAATTCAATAGTCTCTCTATTTGGTAAAACTGATTTGCAACTTTGGAGTCAAGTTCATTCTATAATAACAACAAATTATTAACAGCTGTGCCTTGATTAGGAGCCTGTTAGTTGGGCTCATATAATTAGTGTCAAAATCAATTTATTTGTGTATTGCATTTTTCCCAAACAGATTGAGTTTGAAGGTTGTTCAGGTACAAATATCACGAAGTATCAAGCAGATTACTTTAATGTAATTACTGTCCAGTTAAAAGCATATCAATTTTAAATAATCACAAGAAAAATCAGTAGGCTAGTTAAATATTTCCAATAGCAATACCAACATTATACCCCAAAAGCAGTTCATTCAACTCTTCACATGTTGGGTTTTTCTGCATAAAGAACTTAGGGGAGCCGTGGAGTGCTTAGTTAACTCTCAATTTACATGCCATTTCCATGAGACAACCTCCCCAAGCTTAATGAAGATAAAAGTTTTCTGTAATTGAAAACATGCAGTTTTCCTCAGTCAAGCACACCTCTTGTAGGCTTCTTGCAAGTTGTATCATTCCCAGTCTTGAGGGCAGTACTACCAAGAGGTGAGGTCAATGCTAATTCTGAGATTCAATTTTTCCTCCAAGAAGTTTATTTTTCTGCAAGTACAGCAAAGGGCTGCACTCAAACCTTTACAAAGATTAGCTTCAAATAACTGAATCAGGTACCACAGGATGTATGCACTTCTATATAACCATATTGTTCTTGTTACAATTATTTTATGTATTAAAGCTGGATTATGTGTGTGTGAAGGAGAAAGAAACTAACTGTTTTCTTTAGAGGAGATGAGCATTGACTGCATAGGAATACAGTATATAGTATACAATACTTTATTCTCTCTCATTTACCAAATCATTTTTCAATTGTCATATTTGGTGAACAATTTAAGAAGGGAGATGAAGAATAATGAATGAAGGACCTATCTACAAAGGACCTTATATCTATAGATTATAAATCAAACTGTCTTCTTTTACATCTCAGAGTATTTCAATATCAGCAATTGGGGAGATTTTTTCAAACACAAGTAAATGGATTGCCTGAAAATCCAAGAGTTTTTGAGCTTTCTTTATCAATATAGAAAGGAATAATTTATCCATCAGTTGGAGACAGAGTTGGCTAATCAATTCCTGACATCCATCAATTGTCATTAAGTGCTTGGTGTTGTTTCAGGCTCATATAAACAACATTTTTAATCACTTGGTTTGATGCTTTGACTCATCTGAGTTTTGTAATTCTATTGCTACCATAGTATCTTACTTCCTTGCAGTAATGCTGCTATTTGCCCTTGAATGAAGTCTGCTGATAATATTTGGGGTTAGAGCAATACCTACTTTTTCTAATTCAAATTAATTCAGCTGATTCAGGACAAACATTAATTTGTCCTGAAAACCTTGCCTCTCAAATTCCTGTGATTCTGTGAACTGCATTACAGACGTTTGTAACACATGTAATACAGATAATCCTCAACTTACAACCATTTGTTTAGTTACAATGGCACTGAAAAAAAAAAGTCTTATGACTGTTTTTCATACCGTTCCAGGATCCCATGACCATTGTGATCAAAATGTGGGTGCTTGGCAAGTGCATGCATGGTCCTAATCATGTGATGCATTTGCGACCATCCCAGTCAGCTGACTTCCAACAGGCAAAGTCAATGGACTTGCCCCATTAAGTGAATCAACAGCATGATTCAATTAATAATTGCAATGATTGCTTAACAACTATAGCAAAAAAAAAAAACATCGTAAAATGGAGCAAAACTCACCTTACTGCCTTGCTTAGCAATTGAAATTTTGGGTTCAGTTGTAGTTGTAAGTTGAGGATTATCTGTACCAGTTCTGTGGTAAACATGTACAAACTAAACAAATGGAGGTGAAGCAAAATCTTGAAGGTTTTACAGGTGACATCTAGAGATCAGAGAATGAGAGGTGACTGGCAAGATGCTTACATTCTACACAAATACTGTACTTCCTAAAATATAAAATTGATCTTCATAAGCATATCTCAGATGTGTGCAGTTAGATTTCCTTTCTCCCAACTGTTGTAAGGCTAATAATGAATGGTAGTGATTAGTATTTACAATTGTGTTAACTTTCTGTTTATATATGTAGTTGCTCATAAAGTTACATAATGCAGCAGTATTAAAATATGCATAAGAATTGAATGGTAACATGTTTTTGTGGTTGAGTTCAATGTTGCTTATATTCAGAACACTAAATGCTACAGATTGAAAAATAATTTTTAATTAAGGCTACATGCTTTAAATCCCGTGGTTGCCATAATAAAAATTTAGGACACTTTCTTAAATCTGAATTGACCGCACTGCTTTCCATGAAATGTTTATATTGGGTTATGAATATGCAGACAGTTGCAGTGCATGCACTAGATTATAATGAATAGCTGACAAGGGGAGTCCACCGTAATCCTTATTCTTGTACTCTCACTCACTCCTATGGAGAGCTTGTTTTGTAGCTGGACTGCTACTCTTTTACAGATAATTTTTTTTTCGTGTACATTAATTCAGGAGCAAAAGAGTGGAAACTTACTCTGTTTTCTTGTCATTTTATAGCTAGCAGAGTGGCTGGATTTATAGGCTTAGATAGTCAAAAAAGTCAAGATGGTGGCGGAATTATGGAGTTATTCCCTAATACACTAAAAAGTTGGAAGCTAAATTTCCAGTTAAATACAAAGGGTTGTTTTTAAAAAATTTAGAACTCAGCTGACATTTGAAGAAAATAGGAGAAAATATTCTCATTCCTGCAGGCCTTAACTCATAATCTTCCAGGAAGAAATGCATATGCTAAGTGATAAAACAAAATAAAAGAAAGGAACTGTTCAGTTCAGACCATAAGATAAATTTAAAATGTTATTTTATTTTGCATTTACCTCCACATTTCCCCCGATGAATATTTCTTTCTATTTTCCAATCTTTTGCTAGTTTGGGCTTTTTTTTCTTACCTACCTGCAACAGACTGATAAAGCCCATCATCTTCTTTCAGAAAGAAAGACAGAACAAATAAGATGATTGGGGTTTTTTTTGTCATTTTTTTAAAGCTCATCAGAGAAGGAAGATTCCTAGTCCTGATAGATTGTTCAGAATTTGAACAGAGTTAGTTGTCTCTGTACACTGTCTAAAATAGATTTAGGTTTTGAAAGATCAGATTGTATTTGAATCTTTGGGACTGTTTACTCCCCATACATGACATAAATCTATTGGCCAATATTCCAACAAAAACGGAATTAAAGTTCTATTGCTAAGAGCAACGGTTTTTTAAATAGAGCCATTAACATACAGGAGCATCTAACTCTTCAGAATGTTTCCAATGGAAGTGGGAAAACTTGGAACTTTGTTGAAAGGCCAACATTCAAAATGATGTTGTTTAAATGCCAATCCTGAACATTTGCCACCATAATATTAATGTAATATTTTTATTATGACTTTGTACATAATGCGATTGGTCTGAATTTTTTTCCTTATGTGCTTATCTTAAATGCATTCTATTCCGTTCTTTTTAAAACGTGCTTTTGGCTATTGTATTTTCTCTAAAGAGGCTATTGAGAATCCAGCTTTGAGCAGCTGATTCCAGAATGTGGAACACATGGCTATTTTCATTCATTATTGGATGGATTTCTGCAGGCGTGTTATTTTAAAATAATTTATTTTTAGTGTAATGTTTTTGGTTTGGAACCCTTTCTCATTTTATTTTTTTTTCCCCTGCACTTTTATTTTTAACAAGCTTCTGCTGGGGATGGCAGGCTCTACGGATGAAACTCTTCAGGAAGCTGCAGCTGGTTGCATAGCAAACATCCGCAGGCTGGCTTTGGCTACAGAGAAAGCTAAGTATGGCTGAAACTCCAAGCAGCTTTTATCAGGCCCTGTCAGCTTTTTCTGTATAATATACTGTATGCTAGGCTCAGATTGATGGGCAAATGATGATTGAGAATGTCTCAGAAATCTATATTTTCAGTTATTTGTACTAGTGTGGCATGCCTAATAAAACAAATGGATACAATAGTGAAACATAAAGTGAAAAAGTGCATGATATTACCCTTATTACTGTATTTTAAAAATTATTTGTATTTTATCACTTCATCTAGACATATTTGGGATAACCAAAACACATCAGTATATATTTCAAAGAGTTGTAAATTTAATAAAGCTGCCTTTCTTCTTGTTTGGAATGCTGGTGTCAAACTCAAGGCCCATAGGCTACATCCTGCCTGTGGGGTACTTAGAACTGGCTGATGGGGCTGTCTTGTAAATAGCAACCGGCCTGTGATGCCTCTGCCAGTAAAAATGAAGCTCCATTTTCACTGGCAGAGGGTTGCAGGAGGTTGTCGAGTTGAAAACAGGGCTCAGGAGCCTGTTTTCGCTGGCAGAGCACCTGGGCTGCCACAGGCTCCCATTGACATAAGTGACATCAAGCTGGCCATGCCCACCCTGGCCACACCAAACCAGCCCCTGCCCCCCACAAGATAAAACATAACCCTGATGCGGCTCCCAATGAGATCAAATTTGATACCCCTGCTGTAACAAATGTATTTCCTTTCATTGTATGTGGCTGTACAATTTTTTACTAGAGTGTTAGACAAGTCTGTCTAATTGTTCCATTATTATGATTTTCCTTACTTAAGTACTTAAAAATCGCAAGAGGACTACATTCACATAGGCCATCTGGAACTATACAAGGACGTTAAATACATGAATTTTCCTACATGCTCCCAACATTCCCTCTAATACCCATACTTTAATACTACCTATACCAACAAGGTTAATTAATTTGATTAGAAATACATAGTGATCCAAATATAAGTTCAAGTCTTAGAACTCACAACTAGATATATTATATCAATTTAAAACAAATAGGCATTTTCTTCTTCATTACACTATCTCTGATCATGTCCTGTTTTTAACTCATGGTAATGTTACCCTGCAAATTATGCTAGATTCTAATAATCAGTTTTAGGATCATGGCTTTTCCCAAAGGATGTTGGAAATTATAAATGGCAGAAGATGTGTATAAATCATTATTCCATGTTTCTAAATTACCCCAAATTTCCAAGATTCCTTACGGGTTTTCTACCAGATTTCAGTTTGTGATGTAGCCCATATCCATAATTAACTTCCCTATGGAAGTAGTTGCTGCTGATACAATTCCTGTTGACTAGCCTTTTTTTCTATATTGTATGTAGGAAAATTTATAAATATCACTCTACATTAGCAATTCTTCCCTAAAGACTTCAGCCTTATCAAATATGTCAAACGGACTGTTATTTGTAAGCATTAATTTCCTTTTCAAATGCAATAAATATCTTTTTTTTATCAACCTTGTCAAACCATTGAAAGCCTAACTTTTTTATATATCTGCTGCACAAAAAGTTGCGTCAGATCATATATTTCTGTCCCCAGAGATAGTTTAAGTATTTGGAAGAAGATGAATAAGTTTTGCAAAATGAAATACAGTAATAAACTGACCTTGACTGGCTGTTTGATTGATTTATTCTCAAACCGTATATCAGCCTTCTCTAAGATCATGCCCTCCAGATGTCTTAGACCTGTAGTTCCTAGCTTCTGGGCGCACTGCCTGAGAATTTTGAAAGTTGTGGTCTAAATATATCCCAAATACATTGCAATGCTCAAAACTGATGTGTAGATTATAATCCATATAAAGTATAGATCAAAGAAAGTAATTACCCAAATATTTACATTTTATAGGGTCCTGTAAAATTTTCCTTCTGCTGTAGCAAACCTGAGGTCCAAAGCAACTATCTTGAAATACATGACACTCTGTTAAAATAAAATAAAAATAACAATACATGATCAAGAGGCAATTTGGAACATGTGTGTCAATGGCAGTTTGGCAATATTTTATTTTACACTTGGAGCTCAAGCTTCAAAATGTATTTAATACCTTTTCCAATTTGATTATGGTCAGCTTCCAAATGAGTGTAAATCAACCACCCTCCTGTAGATGTCATAAACACTAAACTGTACTTTCGTTAAAATGCTCATGGGGGAAATGACTTTACCCAACCACTCTGCAAGAGAAGTGCTATCATACTCCAGGAAGAAAGCTGAGAGAGACAACCTGCCTTTCTTTGAACTGAAACTATAAAGTTTTCCCTGCAAATGTCTGTCAGCAAACCAAAAAGGCTTTCTTTATCGTTTTTCCTGAATGTATGATTTATTGCCTGATGACAGACACTTATTATCAACTAATCAATTGCCCCAGGATGCTCAACTAGGCACTGAAATGTGAGCTTTATATTCATTTCCTGCTAAAGTTCAAATGAATGAAAATATATGTTACAGGCTACTTACACATTGTTTTATCTCTCCCCCCTCCCTTCTCCCAGAGCTCAAATGTCTATGTATAACAATGTATAGGTTCACAGGCACTAAATTGTATTTAATGAACTATATTTTTAATTTTTAAAACATTAGGTTTTGTCCTGTTTCTTGATTGCATAATATGATGGGCTACTAGATACCATATTATGCTTTGTTTGTTTGTTTCCAGCTTTTATTATTTTTACAATAACTCAAGGCAGTGAACATTCCTTATACAACTTTTTCCTTCTATTTTCCTCAGATCAACAATCCTGGGAGATAGGTTAGGCTGAGAGAGAATGACTGGCCAAAGTATTCCTGCTGGCTTTCATGGCTAAGGCAGGGCTTGAGTTCACAATCTTCTGTTTTCTAGCCTTAATCACTAGACCAGACTGTCTCTTTTATATAGCTGATTTTTTCATGCTGAACATGATTTCTTCACTTAGGGATAATTATGGCCTGTGCCTATATAGCTATTTCAAGTGAGATGGGAAGGCTGATCTGTTTATTGTGGGACAGCCAGATCCAGCACTCATATACGAGAGGGGATTCATCTTTGGAAGCACTTCTGGGTGTCCTCAACTAGCAGACAGTCATGGCCATCCTGGATTTAGAAGTATTTCCTCATGGAAACTTTTCTGACACCCAAATAAGCTGAGGCCATTTTGATGCTCCTTATTACCCTTGATGTTGTTGTTATATTTTGAACCACACACGTTTTGGTATAGAAATCTCTAAGGAGAAAAAAGAACAGTTTCATTGAAATGAGTGACTGCATAAATATCATCATCATCATCACCATCCATCATCATCATCATCATCATCATCACATTATCATCATCATCATCAATAACAACAACAACAACAATAACAACCAATTGGCTTGACCAGGATTCTTTCTTTTTTATTGTACAACAAAAATGCAAACTTGGCTGCCTTATTTAATTATTCCTTTGAGATAAACTGGTGTTTTTAAATTTGGCAACTACGATGTGTGAACTTCAACTCTCAAAATTCCCCAGCCAGCATGCCATAGGATGGATGGATACACAGATAATATGGATGAGATACATGGAGAAAGCAACATAGAAAAGCCTTTTTCTATTCCTGGCTCGTTATCTGCCTACAAATCCATAAGTTTTCCCAATGCTTTTGCCTAATCGCATTTTGCATCATTTCAGAATGCAGCCTTCATTGCTTCCAGGAATTGAATTTATTTATTTATTTTATTTATTGTTCGTATTTCTATACCGCTCCCTCTCCCAAAAGGGACTCGGGGCGGTGTACAGCCTAATAAATATATAAAATACAAAGTTACAAAATTAAATAGAATTTAAAACCAGATTAAACATAGATGTAGCTGCATCCCGAAAAATTTTAAAAATGAGATTAAAATTTAAAAAACCCTGTTAACGTAAAACCCCATAGACCCTTACTGGGCCAGGCCAGCCTGTTTAAAAAATAGGGTCTTCACTGCGCGCCGGAAGGAGAGGATATCTGTCATGGCTCGTATCTCCGGGGGGAGATCATTCCACAGGGAGGGGGCTCCCACAGAGAAAGCACGCACCCTCGGGGCCGCCAGCCGACAACGATCAGGTGGCGGTACCCCAAGTAGGGCGACCCTGTGGGAGCGTACTGGGCGGCGGGAGGTTGTTGGTGGCAGCAGGCTATCCCCTTCCCTAGCCAATGTATTCAGCCTTCAGTTTAATCTTTCCTGGATCCCAAAAGTTTTCTGTCGGCATTAATCCAGAGCACTTCTCTGACTATTTTTTTTTACTTTTAAATAACAAAGTGGCAGTCACACATTCCCATTGCTGAGGCATACTGAGACCACTCCACCTCACTACTTTGATACTGATTTTACAGATTTGAAAACAGGCTGGAGTCAACAGACTCCAAGCCGTGCTTACTATGTCTGTCAACTCCTCAGCTTTCCAGCATGCTCCCTGGGACACAGGAACAGTAGATGGAGTAAGAGACTAAATAGCTCAGTCAGCCCAGCAAACTCTAGAGTTTTGATGACCTCCCATTTACCTTTAAGGGTAAAATCCTAGGTTAGTCTCACTCCATCAAAACAAAAACATTCCTTCTTCTGGAACTAAGCCAGGAGAAATTTTTGGCCCAAATGTAGCAGGCAATTGGGAACCATTTCTGTTGCCGTTACTGTTGTGATATGTATATAAATATTCAGAATCATATTTTACTACTTTGGCTCAGCTATAATGTTCACTGCTACTCAGCAGGTTTTTTTTTATTGCTATTATCAAGATACTGATGTGAGTGAACTGCCACAAAGCAATTGGCTCCTCTGAATAGGTAAACCGTAACAAGAAGGTTTAAGTCATCTTTTAATGTACAGTCTCCAACTTCAGAAAATTTGCAGAAAACATACCTATCGTAGGCTTTGGGCAATCATGCTTTGCATTAGTATTTATTTTTATCCTATTTCTTTGCTCGATGCCTCTGATGGCCAGTTCTTGGCCAGTTCCTGTTGGGTATGAGATTTTTTTAAAAAACCAAGTCTATAGTCAGTTGTGTTCAGGGCCATAAATTTGCTTCTCCTCCAAAGGGCTTATTCTCCCCACCCACCCCTAGAGTATCAGATTGCTTAATGCTGGGTTGATATTGGCCAGGCACTGTGAAGAGGAAGCATAACTGGGGCAGCAGGGAGCAAATCTACAAGACTATTTTGAGGGGGGTGGGTGTTAAAATCAAAGCAGTTCAGTGGCTACATGGGAAAATTGTCTTGTAAGCAACAGTTAAAAATAAAACTCTTTTATATGGTAAAAAACAGGGTGGGGCAAAACACGCTCCTTTGCATCAAATGGCATGGCTTGATCTATACATTAGGAAAGAGCCACTGTCTTAGCAATACCCAAATAGTGTAATTCAGCTTTTTCCTTACCATGCTAGCTGAGGATAGCAATAGCACTTAGAATTATATAAAGTTTCACAATGCTTTACAACCCTCTCTAAGCGGTTTAGAGAGTCAGCATATTGCCCCCAACAATCTGGCTCCTCATTTTACTGACCTCAGAAGGATGCAAGTGTCCATTCAAGGCTGAATCAACCTTGAGCCAATGAGATTTGAACTGCCAAATTGCAGACAGACGGAAGTCAGCAGAAGTAGCCTGCAGTATTGCACTCTAACCACTTTACCACCATGGCTCAAGATGATGGACATTGCAGTCTGCATGTTTATTTATTTATTAAATTTATTTGCTGCCCATCTCATTTCAAATGACTGGACAGCTTACAGTATAATAAACATTAAAAACAGTATCATCAAATATAAAATGAAGAACAGACAAAATGTTTGAAGGACATCCAGTTGAAAAAAGTTGTGATTAGTTTCTCCTCCTTTTTAACCTGCCTTCTTTAACCTTTGCTCTTTTAACACAGTTTATCCTCTTGCTTTTTTAAGGCTTCAGTTTGAGTGTTAGGGCCACACACAGCTTTGGTTTAATTCCATAAAAGTATTTTGTGAGCACAAAGGGCATGAACAGCTGTTCTCTACAGCTGTTCTCCAATGGCAGCTGTGGAAAGCAGGTGCACAATCCTAGACAAAACACAACTGCTTTAAAGAGTTGTAGATAGGTGCTGCTTTTGGCACAAGATGCTTTCCAGAGCATCCTTTTCTCATCAAATCCAAAGCACTGCACAACCCTATTAGATACTGTGATTTGGATCCTGACATCTTTATATGGCAAACATTACACATTACTGCATATTGGCCACACACAATAAATTGTATACTGAGTGTTTACAAGGCAAAGTAGCGTCTTGTGTCAGTGATGATTGTTATAAGAAATGTAGCAATAGCTGAAACAAAAAAAATAACATTCATTTAATCATTTCTGTTTTTAACTTGAGTGTATGACTCTAGCAGCCTACAGAAAGCAATTGTGGAAGGAAGTTGAAAGAGGTTAGGCTGCCGAGCTGCTCTTCAAGAATGCAGATTTCTTTGTGGAGGTAATTAAGCCTCAAATAGAAGCCAATGCATTTATATGCTCAGTGGAGTTGAATATTTATAGTTTTAGTTTCTCCTTCATCCATGCCACTATGCCAATCTTCAGTTTTTGACAAAGTCTGATAAATACATTTACAGGTATAAAAATCAAGCTTGGATGGTTTTCCATAGCTGTCTGCAAATTCTCTACATCCTCTTTCCCCTCAACACCCCTATTTGAGAAAGAGATGTATAAAAGGTTTGCCAAAAAAGTTCTTTCACTTTAAACCCAATCTCCATAGTGAGCTATCAAGTTTTGTGTCACTAAATTAGCACACAAATAAGTCAGTCCCCTCAGGAAACAGCTATCACTGAAAATGGTGAGTAATAGCACCCAGGGGACTTATTGGAGAGAGTGCCATGTGAGTGAAGCAGATATCACAGTATTGGGATAAAAGATAGACCCAAGGTACAACTCCTAGCCTGTTACTTGCCCGTGCCTGATTAACAATTATCATTTTAATTCAACAAATGAGATATTAACAGCTAATTCTGAAGCACTTTTTAACTGCAGTGAAAATAATTCCACTGAAAAAAAATCTTGCTTATAAAATGGACCCTCAGGCTGCCACTGTGTCTTCTGCTTCTAACAGAAAAAATAGTATCCAATAGAGAATGTGTTCATTGTCTGGTGCAATCAGCCCAAGTGTTCCTTCCTTATGAGCTTCCTAAATTCTTATGTGGTACTGTTTCTGTTTTAATTCCTCAATGAACAATTCTCTTTTGTGTTCCTCTCATCCTGTTTGGGAAAACAAACACGAGAGGGAAGGAAAATGGTGTTTGTGTATATTCTTTCCTGGTATTTGCATAGGAACAGACTCTCAAATACTTAAGTAGTTTGGAGAAAAACTGATGAATGGGTTAGCCCTCTTGCTGTGAAGAATTTTAGGAACAGTTTTGATAACTTGGGACTATTTATAGTTATGTTTTAATTCAACCTTCAGACAAACACATTCAAATCCTAGGGGGTGCACCATCAGGGATAAAGGCAAGAAATTTGATATCTCAGTTTTGAATTTAAATTCAGCACTTTGCTTGTGGCTGTTGTGTCAACAGAGAAATGAGTGCAGTTCAAAGAAAGGTAAAAAGCATGGGAGAATCACATACATAGCTTTTCATAACCCTTGTTTCAGGCCACACCAGTGGTGGGTTTCCAAATTTTTTCCTACCAGTTCTGAGAGAGCGCTTCGCATGCGGAGGGCTCAAAGATCGCTGCCTGTATCAATGCTGTTGAGCTGTGCTGGTTTTTTTAGCTCAACTGAGGCATTGCAATCCACCCTGCCACACAAATCAGCTGAGCTAAAAAAACAAGGGAATGTAGGAGAGGTAATGACAGAGGTGCATGGGTGGGGCCAACCAGAGGTGGTATTTGCCTGTTTTCCAAACTACTCAAAATTTCTGCTACTAGTACGCCGGAACCGGTCCAAACCAGCTGAATGCCACCTCTGAGCCACACAGGAATATTCTTAGGTCCCCTCTTTACTAGAGTGAAGTAAAAAAAAATTATACACCACAACTAGTATATACTTGAAGTACATGCTTCCTTTTAAAATGTTTGGCAGCATATGTAGTACAAGACTTTTGATGCTCACTGGGAATTTGTCTGGGAAATAAAAGAAAACTTTGCCAAAGAAGGTAGCAACAAACATTCCCAAGACAGAGCTGTTGGAACTTTCTGTACTATCTTGTGTATGTGCAGGCCGCTCCGCGACTGTAACACATACACAGAACAAAGAGGAAAGATAAAAAGAGATTCACCCCAGCAACAGTTGCCCAGCCAGTGAGAACCGCGCACATATAGAAAGTTATCATATCTGTATGCGTTGCTTGAATTCCTTTGTTGCCTTCTGCATCCTCCTACCTTTTGCTAATAAAAGGGGGTCCCGGAGTCAGCTCTGGGCTCTCATCCCGAGAAAGCTGCCTTGTGTGTCTTTCCTCATTCGGACCCCTCATGAGCAGCCCACAAGAAAAACAAATCTGGTGACTCCGATGTGATAACCTCAGCAGTTGTACGTCCCTGGACCTCCTCTACTCATCGCCTGGAAGAGGCTTGTGCACACGGTTCCTTCTGAAGCAAGATGGCAATCCCATCGTGAGTATGGGAGTAGGGTTCTCTAAGGCGCAGGCGGCGCACCTGCAAGAACTTAGAGAGCTAACCAAGCCTAAATTTAATAGAAAATCCACCCCGACTCTTACTAAATCTGACCTTGCCAGTTTAATGGCATATGTTTGGAAGCATTGTCCGGCTTATCCGGAGAGAGGCTCGCTTAAGGTGACTACATGGAGAAAATTGGGCATTTATTTCCATGAAAGTCCGAGAGCCCCCGCAACCATTCTTTCTGTCTGGCAGGCAGTTATGGAGACTCTGATACAACATGACAAAAACCTGCATGAGTCTCCTTCAATTGTCCCACAGCCACTGCCATATCAACAGGGGGCTGCTCTGGGGGATAAGGCTGCCTTTTCTGTTACTCCAGTCTCCCCCCCCCCCCCAGGCTACTGCCCCTCCTGCATCCCCCGAGCTCGCTGCGCCCCCTCCCAACTCCACCATGAGGGCAGTTGCTACTGCTATAGCACAGGCTCGGAGTCAAGGTCTCCTTGATCCCGAGGAACTCGCACAGTGCTCTGCTTTTCCTGTGTCATTTACCAATCTCCGTCCTCCCCCTCGGGAAACTAAATTCGGGGCTTGTAGCCAGCCCCACCCAAAAGGCTGCACAGTGGGCGCTATTTCCTGCTTCTTTTCCAGCTTCTGTTGTTCTTGCTGCTGACGTGTCACTTGATGCTGATTTCCCCAACGCGTCCTATTTTATTCCCGCCTCCCTGACCCAGCCCCTTTTCCTGACCATTTCTGCTGTTTTGCTGCCACGTGAGTCATTTACGCTCCGGGGCGCCTCTCTTCAGCCTGCTCTTTTGACAGAATGGCCAGGGACTCTTTCCTGCCACCCTCCCTCTGACCCTCGTTTTACGCAGCTGCCGCTTCCTTGTTGCTCACTCTTTCCCCCATTTCTCCATGGGAAAGCCATTCTTACTTCCATCAGAATAAAAAAGCGCTCATTAAACAATTTGGAATTTCGGCATCAGAAGCCTCAGCCATTGTTTAGCAGTGTGCTTCCTGTAGCAAACAAGCTCACTCATTACCAATGAGAGTAAACCCTAGGGGTACCGAGTGTTGTCAGATTTGGCAAATGGATGTTACTCAATATCCCTCCTTCGCCCCTTGGAAACATCTTCATGTTTCAATTGATACCTATTCAGGATTCATAATGGCAACTCCACAAAGGGGTGAGGCTACAAAGCATATAATTAACCATTGCATTTGGACTTTTGCAATGTTGGGACGCCCAAAAGAATTAAAAACAGAAAATGGGCCCGCCTACACTAGCTCGCTATTTGCAGAGTTTTGTAACCGTTGATCCATAGTACATGAATTCGGTATCCCATACAATTCGCAAGGGCAAGCATTGGTTGAGCGTGCCAATCAAACCTTAAAAAGGGCCCTGGACCGTTATAATATAAAACGGGAAAATCACCCCTGGCCTCCCAGCAGTGCAAGATAGATTGAACCTTTGTCTTTTTACCTTGAATTTTTTAAACCTAACTGGGACCCCACCCACCTCTGCCGCAACCCGTCACTTTTCTGCCTCTCCAATCATGGTTATCAACAAGCCACAGATCTACTATTGACAGCTCCCTGATCCGACCTGGAGAGGCCCAGTTGACCTGATCACCTGGGGACCAAGAGATGCAAAAAACACAAGAATTGGTAATTCCTGCCCAAGCAAAGAACACCTTTTTAACCTTGGCAGAAACCATTGCAAAAGAACTTCAGGTTTCCAATTGCTTTGTTTGCGGGGGAACCAGTATGGGAGAACAATGGCCCTGGGGAAGCCCAAGAAGTGGACTATGATCACATTGAGGCAAGAGGCGCTAACAACACCTTGCAAAGGAAAGTGCTAAATCCAGGACATACATTATGCAAAATCGTTTGGCCCTTGACTATTTTTGTTAGCAAAAGAGAGAGGGGTATGTGGAAAGTTTAATTTGACAAATTGTTGTATAGAAATTGATCAGAGCGGGAAAATAATACAGGAAATATCTGAAAAAATGGTAAAAATTGCGTACGTTCCGGTTCAAACATGGAACGGGTTTAATATTAATGATTTATTTGGATCCTGGTTTCCAAAATTACCGGGGTTACAGGCTATTGTAGCTTTAATTGGGATGATTGCGTTCAGTTATATTATATTACCATGTATTTTGCCTATTTTTGTACGCACTATTAGTAATAGCTTATCATTACTCGCTGAACGCAAGGCTACGGCGCAGGTAATGGCATTATGGGCGAAGACTCAAGAAGAGCGTCAGAAAGATCCTCTGAATCCAGAAAAACTTAGCCTAATGGCCGCAGTGTGGGACGAGGGAGAGGAGGAGCCAGAACGACGCAGCTATCTCCATCTATCGGACGAAGAATCCTGCCTTTAAAAACTAAAACAGAGGAGATGTTGGAACTTTCTGCACTATCTTGTGTATGGGCAGGCCGCTCCGCGACTGTAACACATACACTAGAACAAAGAGGAAAGATAAAAAGAGATTCACCCCAGCAACAGTTGCCCAGCCAGTGAGAACTGCGCACGTATAGAAAGTTATCATATCTGTATGCGTTGCTTGAATTCCTTTGTTGCCTTCTGTATCCTCCCACCTTTTGCTAATAAAAGGGAGTCCCAGAGTCAGCTCTAGGCTCTCATCCCGAGAAAGCTGCCTTGTGTGTCTTTCCTCATTTGGACCCTTCATGAGCAGCCCACCAGAAAACCACACAGAGCCAAGGAAACTGCATAGATTCAATAACCAAACCCTGAGCCCAACTTGACACTGACTTTTAGAATGCCATGCAAAATAATTTGGATCCTTCTTTCTTTTCATCTATAACATTTATAGCGTCTGCTCCCTGGATTGTTTTCTGTTGTGAAGCAATATGTATCCTCAGCCTGTTTTTGAGCTACCACCCCAGACAATCCTTTTGTAGGGCCATATGTGAATATGTTTCTCACCCCTGACCTGTTGTGAATATCAGGAATATAGGTCTGATATTCTTAATTAATGGTCTTAGACTATCATTGCAGATCATTGTTCTATTTAATTTTGAAGCTTGCTAAAACAATGAATGTCTCATTAATTTCTAAAGAAGTGTAAAAGTCAGGGTGGATGGCTGGCTGTTTCTTAAGGAAACTTCTGACTTTCTTGGATTGTCTGTATTTCTCCAACAGTAACAAGAGGTGGTGCTGTCTCTTCCTAAGGGATGATTGTCAAATTATAGTTACCAAATAACAGTGCTTAAAATAAGTATTATGCATGCCAACTGCATAACTTTAGCAGATCGTTCAATTTTATTTGAAAAATTGCATGGCTAAACTTTGGCAATTTATCTTCACACCCCAGTCATTAAATAAGTATTTAAGGCAAACTGGGTTGACAGTGTATACAATCTGTGTGAAGAGATTGACAGTAGGATGCAAATAATAGGATGCCCATAGAAAAGTGTTTTGGCAATTAACACTTGATTTCATGTTTGAATTTTTTAGTTAAATAATAATAATGTTGCAAGAAGATTGCACAGACTAACTATAGTGTAAACAATGGCAAGACAAGTAGCAACAATGGTGCATTGGAAGATATGCAAGAAATACGATTTGCCCTGTAAAGAATGGGTGGGACCACAAAATAGACAAAGTAATAGAAAATAAAGATGCTAAAGTGATCTAGAATTGTAGAATTTAGACAGACAAATGCTTGCCTCATAACAGCCCAGACTTATAATTGTTAATAAAAAAGGCCAAAAAAAATCTGGTTAGAGGACATGGCAACACCTGGAGACAACAGAATAGAAAAAAACTGGGAAAAATTCCAAAAAACAAACAAACAAACCTGCAAATAGAAATAGAATGATTGTGGCAAAAGAAAACAAAGATAGTACCACCTGGGTGCAATTCAAAACATCGGGAATATCACTTGAATACTATCAGCATTGACAAAAATCTCATCTGTTAATTATAAAAGGCAGCTTTATTTGGAAGAATTTAAATTCGGGGATGATATCTTTATCACTATCAGTAACATCTGCATATCCCTAGTCCTTCAAAAGGACTCAATAAATAAATAAAATCATGGACTGTGCTGAAATGAGTAGATTAACATTTGAAATCAGAGAATAAGAAGATAAACAATTTTATAAGATTTGGGATTTATTTTATCAATGGTTAGACAATAAAATATGGTAATGAAATATAGAATATAAAGAATATATAAAGATGTATTATAATATAACTATGGGATAGATTTGGGGTGATAATATGAATTGTCATAATATAAATTAATTAAAATATGGATTATTTTGCATAACATGAACAAATAACAGTATAGTCAAATGATTAATTAACAATGATATTAATGTACTTAGGAATATTTGATAGACAATATGAGAACATATACAAGTAATTGTAAGTGATGACTATGAAATGGATGCATAAAATTATTTGTAAATCAACCAACACACTGTATGTTCGTAAGTGGAAGATGGCTTGATGTTTTTATGTTGTGTTTGTGTATATTTGTTTAAAAAATAATAAAATTTGAAAAAAAAGGACCCAATAAATGGATAAAAATGCCAGATACAGTCTAAAAACCTAGCTGTAATAATAATAACAACAGGAAATGATAGTGATAATTGTAATAGTGAGATAATGGCAACTTGCAAAATAAGTATAATCCTAAATTCCAATATATTTATTTAGAAAAATGTTTCTAAGTTCCACATAAAACAAAAATGGCATTGCCCAATTAGTAGTTTGAAAATGTGTCTATTTTCTAGAAAGTAAACTAGTAAACCTCCCAATGGGCTTAAATGAGGAATGGTGAGCCTCATCAGTTTCAGAATGGATGTTTTATAACTAATGATAAAGTCTTCCCTGATGTGTTTACTAATCCATGGTTTGCTGATGTGAGGTTAGCCGAATAAGTCAAAATTTATTGTATTCTCAAAATACAATGCATGTTAAAGCCATAAACAGTAATATGGATAAATTCACAGAAAGGAACAATATTTAGAGACAACCGAGGAAGCTTCTTGGATGAGAAGTGAAACATCTTCCTCAAAAGGAAAAGAAAAAACAGTCTTGTTGCCTTTTGAAAAAGCACCTCTGAGAGAACTATCTTTAGTGTACTAGAACCTATCCAGTAAATAATCAAAATAGCATAGTGGTGGGGAGGGAAATGGAGGTGAATGTTTTCTCTTGTTGGTATAAAAACATCCCTTATCCTTTTGGATCTAAATTATTGTTCTTCAGACTTTAATGCACCATAACAAGGTCTCAAACAGTATACACGCACATACCATGCTTTACTGAAGGCATACTTGTGAAAATGTGGAATTCATAATATGGAAATCCATGAGATGATTTTGATATCTTTGTTGCTTTATACGCATACAGAAGTCAGAATGAAAAGCAAAGGAAAGAGGAAAGTCAAACAAACCACAGGAAATGAAGGATGGATGGTGAACCGAACACAGCAATGCAGATGTCAAAGAGATGGAATACCAGGCTGAACCAGGAAGTTCTTGTAATAAATCAATGACATCAGCCAGTTCAGGTTCTATATCATACAGGTTCTTGACTGAGCCTTTCAGGGAGAGAGCGTTTCGCGCAACAATGCTGGAATTGCATAGAAGATTACTAGGTTTTAGAGACTTCATAAAGGCCACTTGGCAGGACCTGTCACTCTGTCACTTTTTTTTTTCCTTTCCCAAGTTCAGCACCTTTTTTTAGATAACTAACAACCAGAAAAGAACAATCTGAGGAAAGAAGGTATGCTTTATAACTTGGTACTTTTCATAACTGTTTCTTCTTTCAGAATATCTCACCAGCCTACAGGTACTCATCATAATATTTTGCATTCCTAAAACATTTAGGAACCCTTACTTAAAAACAATCTCAATAAACTAGAGTTGCCATCCTGTTGAGCAGATGAAGATATTGGGATGAGATTTCTGGTGAAATCAGGAACTTTAGAATCATAGGGTTGGAAGGAACTTTGAAGGTCTTATAATCCTACTGCCTGCCCAATGCAGGGAACCTTATATTATTCTGGATAAACAGCCAACTAATCTTTTCTTGAAAACTTGCAGTGATGGAGCACCCAAAACCTCAGAAAGCAGAATGTTTCATTGCTTAAGAACTTTCAGTCAGCTTTATGGTAACTGACTGATTTATACATAGTCCTAAACTTCGGGAGAATTTCCAGCAAATACATCTGAAAAACATCAGCCTGGGGAATATTGCAATAAGATTTCCTTAAGATGGAACCAAATAAACGTATTCTTGGAAATCATCTGTTTGAAGATGAATTAACATTTGGTGAAACAAACTTATACTCTACTGGATTTTTTATGGCTCTTTTCCATTGTCCTGTTCCTTGTTTAGAATAAACATTATACTGTACTAGCAACCCAAACCATAAACCATAGTCACACATCCTGCTAAGCCACAGTTTGCTTAACTATGATTTATTTCTTCAATACACCACAATTGACTAGTTTGTTGAATACACTAAATCACAAACCAGGGTGATAAGTTCACAAGTCACAGTAAGCCATAATGTGGTTTGTTTGGCTTACTGTGATGTGAAAAGCCATCCTTAATATAGA
The DNA here is from genome assembly GCA_023653725.1 of Bungarus multicinctus. Lineage (NCBI taxonomy): Eukaryota > Metazoa > Chordata > Lepidosauria > Squamata > Elapidae > Bungarus > Bungarus multicinctus. Next base: position 21,470,273 of record CM042840.1, read on the forward strand.
TTGCCAATTACATTATGGTTTGAAATAAGCATACTGTGGGTCTTTGATATATTCAGAGACTGTCCTGTAATAGCTGTTGTGACATATCTTCAGTGCAAAGAGTTTGCAATAAGTAGTAAGATTTATTCAAGTTAATCCTTGCCACAATGCACTGAATAAAAATGCTGTAATTCAGCATTTCTTGTAAAGAAATATTGGTGCTGCTGCTTGCTATTAAAATAAATTTTAAAATCCCTTTGTCAGTAAATGGAATTCACTTGGGAATAAAATAACTATTTTTGATAGCACAATCATGTCTGCCCCATGGATGAAATGATATACAAAGTTCAGTTCTCACCTCTTTACCCTTTTATTAAGAACAGTCATTTGCCTTTATCTTTTCTAATTATTAGCAAATTAGCACTATAACTCATATGCCATGTCCTGATTTTCATTTTATGGTACTTCCCCACTAGGTGTAAAAGTAGTTATTTCCACACTGTTATTACAAATAACAGCATAACAAAGTAGCAACAATGATGCATTTGAATACCTGCAAAAAATATATTTGCCTGCAGGCAAGAACTGGTGGAACCACCAAGTAGACAAAAGTAATGAAAAATAAAGAAGCTGAAGTGTTGTAGGATTTTAGAGTTCAAATAGACAACACTCATTTGCCACACAACATTCCAGACATAACACTTATCAATCAGAAAGACAAAGAAAGCAATCTTAATCTTAATAGGCGCCTTAGCTGCAATCCCAAAACATCTGGAGCACCACTTGAAAACCATCAGCATTGACAGAATTACTATTGGTCAATTGCAAAAGGCAGCTTTACTTGGCACAACTTACATCCTGCACCCTTTAATATTATTAACAACAACATCTACCTATCCCAGGTCACTGGGAGGATTCAATTGGTGGATAAAAATGCCAAATCCAGTCTAAACATCTGGCTGACCGTGGAACCAATCTTAATATTCTGGGCAGTTTAAAACAAAACAGTACAAAAGGAAAAAGAACAAAGATGGCAGAGACAACCTAAGATTCTTACTTACCAAACACCTGGGTGAAGAACCAGGTCATCAGGACCTTTCAAAACACAAGCTTAGAATTTAAATCTCATATAATGAATTAATGTCCCAGGATCTCATGCAAAGTTTTGAATGGCAGTGTCTAGCATCTTTTGTTAAATCGGGGTCAGCTTTCAGTGTCCAATGACAGGACTCAACATCAGTAAGCTCTGCCAGCATATTCTTATGCTGCACAGTAGTATATGATTAGCACACAGTACGGATACAGCCAAATTAGAAGGGAAATCTAAACGTGTCCCAACATTTAATATTAGCACTTTAGACATGGATCTGGGTGTGAAGACCACACTCAGAAAATCAGCATGCTCATGAAAAAAGCAAATAAAAACCCAAACAAGAAAATGTATAAATAAGATAGTATGAATGAAAAAAATATTCCACTTCCAGTAGTAGCAAAATTCTGCTTCCAGGAAGTATTAAAAGAGAGTATGAAACAGCAGTTTAAACAATACACTCTCCTATTTTTTTCTATTAATGTCCTAATTTCCCCCCTTAAAACTGAAAATGAACTTTTATAAACTGTATATATTTTTGCTTTTTAAAAACCCACAGAATCATTTGAAAATATCATAATAGTAACCTTTAAAAGCTAGGTGAGTTGGCTTCAAAATATTTATGAAGAGTAGATTCACCAATAATTTTTAAGTTATTCCATCTGTGGGAAGGAAATGGTGCCAGATAATGGCACATGTAACTCCATTACCATATGAGCTGCCCTGGTCACCAGTGTGTTTTTGGGTGCAATTCAAGGTGCTGGATTTCACCTTTAAGGCCCAGCCTGACTTTGAACCAGGTTAGCCGAGGAATCATCTTTTTCCTAGAGTTTTTACCATCCAATTTGATCCAGCAGATTGGGTACATGCAGCAAATCCCCTCAGCCAGAATATCAACTGGCAGATACTAGAAGACAGATCTTTTCTGCTATATCCCCCTCCTTTGTGGCATATTCTCCCCTTAGAAATTAAAATGGCCCAACTCTGTTGAATTTTGGTAAGGCTTTAAGAACTTGGGTGTGTAACAAAATTGTATTAAGGACTCTGTTTCGTGATCTAATATTAGTTGTTAATTATCTTGGCTGCTATATGTATTTATTGTTTGGATGTTTTTATTGTTTTACATTGTTTTAACTGTTTTATAGTTTCAGAATTGTCAGCTGCCCAGAATCACTTGGCTCGGATGATTGGCTATAGAGATTGCTTCAATAAATAAAGACATAATTGGTACCAAATTGTCCATACAACAGTGTAGGTACTAACACATTAAAACTTTAATAAATAATATTTCTACTCTCATTTATTTATAACTATGAGCTCAAGGTATATAGTTCATCTCTCATAAACTGCAATCTGACATAGTTGTGCACTTTCCCATTTACTCCACAGATTGACTAGTTTCAACCTCTTCAGTAGACTGAATAATTATGGCCCAAGCTGCTGAAAGTATCTAACTGCCACCAACGTTCCTAAAACTCTAAATTGGAATTAAAAGCAATAATAGTCTAATGACTGGGATACTCACAGAGAAAGCATTGCCTGGGAAGAGGAGGCTATTGTACATTATGTACCATTTGAGAATACTGTTGTAGTCTGAAAGGTTTTAGATTCCATTTATTTGCATAAAATAAAAATATTTATTATTTAATATAGGAATACTCATACATTCACCACTTTTGCAGAATAAGACTCATATATCCAAGGATAAATTGATTTATTTACTTATTTGTTTTTTATTTGCCACCCATCTCATGATCAAGCTACTCTTATTTATTTTGGTTTTATATTGCAGAGAGGATGGTATGAAGTCTTGTGAACAGTCCATATAATCTCTTAATTAGAAGACCAGGAGACCTTGAATTCTAGTCTCACCTTAACCACAAGGCCAGCTGGGTGACCAGTTCCTTTCTGTCAATCCTGGGAAGGAAACAATGGCAAACCATTTCAAAATCTTGCCCAGAAAATGACAGGAACTTGTCCTAGGCAGTTACCAGGACTCAACAATCATTCAAAGGTGCACGCACACTCACACAGAGAAAAGTATATATTATCCAATACTCACTTTTTCACTAATAAGTTCATTTTTCTATCCTACTAGCTGTCATGCCCGTCAGAATCTGTTTTTGAGGGGGAGACTGACCAATTGACAAGGAGTGGGAGTGTGGCTCCAGTGGCTGTGGAAGAAACTGGGGAAGGATACAGTCTGGCTGGGCAGAGCAGGAGAGATGTGGAGCAAGGGAGAGGGAATTTGGAGGAAGGCCCACTCCTCTTCATCCTAGGGAGGGACAGAGAAGGGAGCAATGTGAGTTGCGTGGCTTATGGGGGAGGAAAAGGCCTTGATTCCCTTCATTAGCTGCAGCTGGGAACACAGTGTTTAAAAAGGGAGGTTGCACACAGCAACTCATGGGAAGCAAATCGTGAGTTATCTTTTATTGTTGAGGCTTATCTGGGTTCCTGGAGTCTTCTCAACTGTGTATGTTTTGTTGGCCTTTGAAGTCTGCAATTCCTTATCCTGCTCTGTCCAGTTAATCGCTGCAGCATGGTTTGTGTGGATTTTTATTTACAGTTTATATGTACTTTGTTTTTGGACTGAATTTCCTCCACTTAAAGACTGTTCTTGGGAGAGTTTTTTCTCCAGCTGAAGGTAACTGGACATTGGGGGCAAAGTTGGAAGTATTAAAGGGACATTTCTTACTTATGTGACTGTGTTGCCTTTGTGCCATACCCTGGGTCATCACACTAGCCTTCATTGTTTTAACTTTTAACAAAGAATATAGAAAAGCAACTGAATGCAGTTATTAAAATCATGGGGAACTTGTGCTTCTCTTGATGCTGATAATTACAAGTTCCTTTTCTCTTGACCAGGCTGATGGGATTCCTGAGAGTTGTAGCTCAGCAAAATCTAGAGTATGTGGGTCTCCTCTGCTGCATAAAAGCATGCAGCAAGACTTGCTTTACTTCAAGGAGGTGGTTTCCTCACTCCCTATGGATTGCTCCTTGAGAAGAACATCAAATCTCATGCAAAGACTTTCTCACTCAGGATTTTCTCACTTTGGAAACTAACATGGAATTTCTCACTCCTATGAGAGTTTACTCATCCTAGTGAATTCATTGGGGCTACTTATAAACGTGTGCATTTAGGATCACAACCTTTTTTTGAATTGATGCCCAATTCTTCCCCTCCTCGCTCTATTAAAGCTTACTAAAATGATTCAAGAGTAAGTCACACTCTTTCAACCAAGCTACTCCATAGCCTTGCTGTGAAGAAATAAAAAAGAGACCTCAGTAAAAGCCACTCTTTGCTTCTGGAGACAAAGTAGAATATACATTAAATAATACCATATTTAATTTAGTGGAGCTGCTGAATTCAGTCAGTGGTAATCCATACGCTGTTTATCTGTTGATCAGTCAACTTGGAACCAACTTTCCCACCCACCAGTGGACTTAGTAGAAACAACTTAAGAATAACTCTTGAAGGAAATCAAGTAAAGGTTTTTCAGTTAAACTCATTTCCCCCACCCAGGTCCCTGAAGTGCAATATTTTTATTCCCTCTGCCTCCTATCCCATCTTTTGGAACTTGATGGTTTGTCATCATTTCTGGAGCAACTGCAAAATGTTTTAAAGCTGCATTTCAGCCAGGCATTGCAGACACGAAAGTCCAACATATGTGGAGCACACCAAGTTGGGGAATGTTGATTTAAACTTTAGTTGGAAGAACTTGTATTCATGTTATGACAACATATGGTATGTCTATAAATCCAGTATAAGCAAGTGTGTTCCAGGCCTATCATACACAGTCATATTCAAAATATCTTTATATTTTGGAGGACACACTAGATTTAGATATATAGTGATAGCTTCCTTGTCAAATAGATTTATGAATAAACAAATAATTAGGTGGAAAGACAAATCTCTGCCCACTTCCTTAACAGGTGAAGATCATGAAAAGTGACCCTTTGGATGTTGCTAAATGACTTGAGTCCCTGGATCACTTTCGGGTTGTTTCAACCTCCCTTCATTCCACCTCCAGAGTGAGAAGGATGTGCTGCTTTTTCCAAGACCTCCCTTATCTTTCCAGTGGGCTCACAAATCAGTGTAAAGTATATAGAAACAGGTTATAATTTTGCAGAGTTCACTAGCTTCCTCCATAAATCTATGTATTTAATCTGTTCTGATTTATTTCTTTTGAGCTGAAAGAGGCATGATCTTCAACACCCGGGGAACAACAGCATTAAACTGAATAAGGTTACTTCGGAGAGGCCATGCACTGTTAAGCATCCAGTACTTGGGCAATCACTTCCCACCACACTTTCCAGAGTGGGTCTCTCCCAGACTGCAGCTTTTAGGATTCCCACATTATGTTGCTCTTCATCTTTTAAAATGATTGAGGATTATGGCCACTGGTGCCCAAGGCGATCTAGGTCAGGAAGACTATCTTAGACAGCGATAAAGTGAAGTATCTCTCTCCCTCCTTCAGGTTTTTGATCCTCCTGGCAGATAATTCTACATAACCAGAAGGATCATGTTTAATTTTCTTTTCTGTCTTTGTTTGCCTTGGACAAGACAAGAGTTGCCTCAGGGAATCCAACAACCGCGATCCTCCTCCGCGAAAGGATCGTTCGGTCCACTATCCCGCCGCGCTCTCCACCTCTTCTCGGTCCCTCCCTGTCCTTTTGACAGACACCGCTGCGGGTTTCGCAGACCGCCGCGGCCCCGGAAGCTGGATACGACAATGGTACGATGTTCGCAGACTGAGCTAGCCAAAGAGGAAACATGAGAAGACGCGGCTATTCACGTTCCCGGGCTAGGGCGCTCCGGTCTGGACAATAAAGACGAGCCGCCGCTGCCGCCGCCGCCGCGGGGTGAGAACTCTCGCGAGCGGTGTGCGTGCCGAAAGCGTGTGGCGGGAGCTGGGATGGGAGAAGGGAAGAGCGGAGCTAAACAAATCAACGAACAAGCACGCAGTCAGACCGAATCCCGGCCCCGCAGCAATCGCAGCTCCCAACAGCCGCCAGGTACTGACCACTGGAGGCATCCCCGGGAGTGGGAGAGGACGCGCGCGCGCTTGCCGGGCTTAACCTGAACCAAGGCAACGGGAGGGAAGGGGCCCTTCCCCCGCAGACATACCTCAACTCTCACTTTCAGACACCGGGAGTGGTGCTTCTGTACCAACAAGCTCCCACAGCCCCGGTTTTCTTTCACTCTTCCTTTTGCAAGAGATGGTGGCTCTTGTCCGCAGCTGGTCTCTGGCGGTTCCTGACGAGGGGAAAAGAGAGCGGGAATCCTGGCAGGGCGGTGGGGATACAGGTGAAAGCTCGCTAAGGTTTTGCCGATCCAAAGGGAGGGCTAATACGTCCGCCGGCCGTGTCCACCACGTCCGTGGTCTCAGTAAGCGCTCGGTTTCGCCGCCGCTCGGCAGCCCCGCTCGCCTAAAGCGCGCGCGCGATTCTCTGCCTGCTCCCCTTTGAAACGAACCCGCGTCCTTCAAGGAATGAGCGATTTTTCTGCCTAAAATGAGAATATTAATGAGAATACAGTCCGGACGCCTTAACTGCCAGAAGGATTCCTTTCCGCCCCGCTACAAACACACACACACACACACACACACACACACACAAGTTAATTAGATTCATAGAAATAGCAATCATAGGCTATGAGGACTAGGTACGCAAAAGATCCTAAGGGGAAACGAGCGCTTTATTTATTTTTTTGCCTTTCCGTTTGCGGACTGGGGGCAGGCCCGGCGCTTGATCTATTGCCACTAATGACCCCAATGAACTGCGCCTTGTCCCATTTGTGAGCGGAACTGCCGCATCTCTATTAGGCGTGTTTGGGACGCGCAGATCCGCAGGAGAGCCATCCGAGGCGCAGCATCCTCGGTTGGGTGTCGTCTATCCTTCAGAGTTGCGCATCCGCCTTTCCGCGAAAGCTGATGGGGCCTGGGCGAAGGAGCGTTGGCGAAGCAGCGTTTTGGTGGTCTTTGCGGCGATCTTTGCGGAAACTGGGTCCCGCTGCGGGAAACGGCTGTCGCCTTTTCCTGCGTGCTATTCTCTCACTATTTTGCCAATGACTTTTTAAAGTGCCGCTCTGTATTGTGCCTTAAACAAGGAACTTGAGAGATGTCGACACGGTTGAAGCGACTTTCGCAAACTGAATTTCGCATGGATGTTTGAAAGTCATGTACGGTAAATTTTGAAATATGGCTGTCTCGACTTCATTAATTATTCGAAACTATGTATAGTTCGGCAATGGCTCTGGGTCACTGATTACAAATTGCAATAGGATTATTATGGCCCCTTTCTCCCTCCCAAGGAACGGGCTTGTTTTTAACTTCTTTTGGTGCTGTCAGAAGGGGACCTTCCTGGTTAACCTGGAGAACGCGTGGGAACGCCTTTCTCGGGAAGAGAAGAGTCCGGCTAAAATGAGCCAGACCGAGGCCTTCGAATAGTGGCCGCTTCAAAGGAGGGAAGGAAGTTTTTGGGGCGCCCTCACAGGCAATCCAAGATGCTACCGTTTAACTTTAGGGAAAGTACCGCCAGTTCAGCTGAGACCATTTTAATGGGGTAATTTGATGGTGCCCGGAGGCTTTTCTTTCTTTTGCCTTTTTTGTAAAAAGTCGCGTCCCTGAGGCATTCCCACCAGACCAGAGGAATGCTTGAAATATGGCGAGGGTCTTTCCGGTGCCACATTCGATGTTGGGAAAAGTCCTGAGGACTGGCCTGCAGGCACCTGGGCGAGAGCTGAGGATCGGAGGGGACTGTGGGACTCGGGAGAGTTGTTTTCTGGGCCCAGATACACGAACCCCGGCAGGTTCCAGTTCCTCTTTTGACCCAGTAAGGCTTGTAGCTTTGCCTTGGAGGCTCCAGTCCCGCACAAAGCGGCCTGCCAGGCTGACGCGCGTCCGCGGCGTGTTTTTCCTGCGGGCAAGTCCGAAAGGAAGTCTGAACAACATTCTCGCAAATATTGACAGTGCTACTCCAAGCGTTTTTGGAGTGGGGAGAAGGCGGCGCGATTCCTGGAGGTGGGGAAGGCTTAGCTTGGGATGGGGAAGTGGGATGGCGCACGGAGACGGCACTGTTGGCGCTGATCTCTTGAGTGACTTTGGTCATCAGAGAGACCCAAGGGAGCTCCGGCCGGGAAAGACTGCCTGAGTGTGTTCTGGCGAAGCGAAGGCGAACGAAGGTAGCAAAATTAAAGGTTGGGCTGCAGTTAAGGGGTGGGCAGCCCTAGAGAGGGCGAGATGAAGCAGCACAAGGCCGGCGGCGGCACTCGGGGCTCTGCTCTCATCTCTCCGCTTCCCCCCACCCAGAAAACGCGTATATGTGAATCTTAAAGCGCTTCCTGCTTGAGCGATGCTTAATTTTCCTGCCATGTATTGGAGCGGGGCAAGTTGACAGACTTATCTCGCCTTTCAAACGGGGCCCTTTCAGTCTCCCAAAACTCACAACGCACCCGCGTTTCAGAAACGAGCTTTCCAAGTTTGTTTGGCCGCATCTCTTTCTGCGCATCTTTTGCAGACTTTGCCTCTATTCGTCTTTCTGTCCTGACATCTATCAAGTTCACCCAACGCGCTAAACCAGAAATACAATCGGAGGGTGGAATGGTGTGTGGTGGTCACTAGGCCATTTATAAAGAAGGTGGTTTTGAAGCAAACCGACGGTAGTTATTAGTAAAACGTGGTTAAAGAAGTCATGGTTTGCGTATGCAGGTGAAACTGTAATTAATCTTATCTCTAGGAACGAGGACCCATGGGGCAGGCAGCATCACGTGTCTTTCTTTTTCTGATTGGGAAGAGCCCCTCCTCCGCCCGCTCCCCCTCTAGTTTCTTCCTCTTAGTGATTTCCACCGTAGTCCACTCAGGTTGTTTATCTTCTATTTCTGATGCCCACCTTCCTCTGTCAGACTGATCTTCAAAACTCAGAGGTATGTGATATTTGAGCACACACTTTTTATCCGTATTAGTAAATTATAAGATGTGAACGCATATGGGCATACTTCTGAACTGGTCCGGATGGATCCAGGGAACTTGGACCAATGGCCTTATCGGCGGGATGCGAGAAAATTACCAGTCTTGGGTTTGTTTAATTTAACCTGTTTTCCATAGATTCGCGTGTGTTAATTTGCGGTGTGTGAATGGTGAAGGGGAGGGGGAAGTGTGTGTGTGTGTGGAAACCTACCAATGGTATCCAGTGCAGGTTTCGTTTTAAACCGAAATAGCACTTAGCTACATTCCAAAAGGCAGTTGCTTGGTACTAAATCCTATTCAATTCAGTGAGTCTTGCTTTCTGGTAAGCTGGCAAAGGTTGACCTTGTTTGAAGAATTTCCCATCACAAAGTGAGATCTGTTTCCAGTGGCTTGTAGGCACGTCCATGGAATGTTCTTGGGAGCAGTACAGTAGTTTGTCTTCCTCTTTTCCTGGGATTTTCCCACACACAAACACACACACACACACACACACACTATTTCTCAGCCTTTAATCCTGGGATTTCCCAGTAGCCTCCCATCCAAGTACTAACAAGCTCTGAACTGGCTTAAGTTCGAATGTAGACAAGGTCAGATCTTAAACATGTCTCATACCTGTCTGTAGGTTTTTGCATTTACAGGCAAGAAAAGCTGATTTAAACCCGATTGTTCAATTGAATAACTATATATTCAATTTTAGCCTTAAAAAAATAATCAGCACCGAGAGCATCGCAGAATATTTTAAGCTTGGGAGGGATGAATCTGCTTGGTATACAGACTGTTCCAATAGTTTAAAGGGGAGGGGGGAGAGAAAGGCTTCCACTTATTCATAAGTCCCATGCATTCACAAGAGATTTAATGCGTGCGTGCGTGCGTGCGTGCGTGCATTTTCAAAAGTAGGGGAGCAACCACATCCTTGTTTAGAAGATGCTTAGGATTGCCTTTGTTTTTCTAAACCTCCATTACACAAGCGGGAGAATCAATATTTCTCTTCTTTTCCTTGAAGCAATAGTTTAGATCCTAGGTCTGTTGGTGGCCTTGCAAGAAAAAATAAATCAAATTTCAGCAGAAACTTTTCCCCAACCATTTTTGCTTATATTTGTTCATTTCTTAGAATGGCCTCCCTCCTTTACTGTGCAAACAGCGCTTAAGGCTGCTAAGAGTATATTTTATACAGACCATTTAATAGCAAATTATTCCAATAGAATAAACACATAAAAATAAATGAATATATAATTAGGCAAAACAAGTTCCCAGTAGCAAAGCGGGCACCTCCTGTGCGATAACTGTCTCTTTTCAGGGAAAAGAAAGAAAGAAACACAAAAGGTTATCAAATTTGTATCAGATGTAATACTTGGGAGAGAAAACACCAGGAAATCTGTGCTGTAGATTGGGAAACAAACCAAAAACAATTTTTAAAAAAACCATCCCAGAAAAAACAGTGACGAAGTGTTTTTGAACAACATAGAGACGTCGCAATCCTGGTGGAAAAAGCTGTTTGTCCTCCTTTCCTGCCCGATCTTTCTATGTGTACGTGTGTATGTGTGTGTGTGTTTGTGCGCGCGCGTGTCTATGTGTTTTTGGGAGGATCAGTCCAATTATTGCGAAAACTCTTCGGGCGAAATTCCCTTGCTCGCTTGCAGAATTGGTCCTGTCGCTAGGGGGCGTGCAGACAGGTGTAAAGGAGGCGGGGAACGAGACCGGCCGTGCACGAGCCGGGAAGGGGAGCCCCGAGACACCCACATCAGCTACGCCCTCTTGCCCAAGCCTCCTGCCCTCCAGACGGAACTTCCGTCTCTCATTCGCGGACAGGACAGCAAATTAAGCAGGTGATGCTGGGTTTTCGTCTACGATTCGGTGAGAGTGATGCTCGCAAGGGATGGGAACAGCCCGGTAAAAGGAAGCGACTCCGCAGAGAGCCCTTAAAAACCCCATAAACGCGAAATCGAGGTTAGAACTGCGCCGTTGTTCAGCAGAGGCGGCGTTTGATTTGAAGCGCGCCGCTTTTCCATCTCTCCCTCTCTCTGAGCGATAAGCCTTTGCTGGAAAGAGGCGCGTTGCCTAGGCTCCCTTTTCGCTTCTCTGATCAAACCGGCCGCGAGATGGCTTGGCGGGACGTATGAACTCAGCCATGGGGTTTTTTTTAAGTTTAGTGGGGGACCGTTCCGAAGAGCGACTGGGGCCCGCTCTTCAATATTGGCAACTTTTCGCTATCCCTTCTCTCCCGCCCCGGGGGGAGGGGGGGCGGATTTGGGTGTGTGTGTGTGTGTGCGAGTTTCCAACGGGCGCGTGCTCCTTCGGTAGCCCTGACAGTTACTTCTGCAGCTGCTTCTAGCGGTTCTCCCTTCGCGGGAATGTTCCCGTCCTTGATCTCGTGGGTCCCCCACCCCCGCGCGCGCTCCTGCATCGATGCGTCGGGTGATGTCCCGGGCCCCCGAGTAACCCGAGGTTTCTCCTTTGCAGCGCGCGCCTGTCCCCGCTGACCGGAACTGCCTGCCCGCGCTCAGCCGGCCTGCTCTTGCCTGAAGGACGTTGTCATCCGCCAGCCATGAACACCATCGTCTTCAACAAGCTGAGTGGCCAAATGCTCTTCGAAGAAAGTGCCAAGGAGCACGACAGAAACAGCAGCCGGCCTTACGGCCCGGTCTTGGAGGTCGCCCCTCGCCCGGAGGTCCTCCTGCCAGACCGTCCTCCCAATAAAGACAACCTCAGCGTTCGCCATAAGAGGACAGGGTAGGCGCCTGCAGGCTGCTGGGTCAGGGCTTGGAGGGCAGGTGGTAGGAGGGGAGGTTTTCCTGGGCAGGAGAACAGAGAAGCTGGGAGCACTGCTTGAATTATATTCTGGGGTCGCTGTCCATCCGCCTTAGCCTTTCCTGTCAGGGTCCTTGTGTGAATGATCTAAGCAACCCAACACTTATGCCTGTCTTGCAACACCTTAACTTCCAAACCTTTCTTGTTGAGCTCAGCTCAACATTCTAGTTCATTCTACAACTATGTTCGCCTGAATTATTTTCACACATTTTTAAAGGAAGATAAAAATCCCACTGATAGGCTGGGCAGTTGGCATTATAGAAACTGTGAAGGTGTATACAGCCAATCTGAAATGGAAACCGGAAGCTACCTAAATACTGTGAGAATAGGAAAAAAATTGTGCCAGGATAATGACTGAAAATTGAAGTGACTGAGCATTTACCTAGGACAGTGAGGCCTCACTGGGATTTACATCTGAGTAAACTGATGTTAATAATAATAACAATAACAATAATTAACAACAACTAGCACTATCTATTAAACAATATTACATTTGAGAGGCAGCTAGAGACAATAATCAATATGATGTCAATTAATTAATACAGAATTTCTTTTGTTGTGCCTATTTTAACCATGCAAAGCAAATTTACTACTATTTATGATTGCTTTTCAGGTGATGGATAATATATTTTTAGGGGCCTTGCAAATTTATTCAGAATTGATTTGGTTTTTAAGGAATGATTTTGTACAATTATTTTGCAGTTCACTGCCATAATAGTTATTGTGTTAACATGTAAAACATAATCCATCTGTTGTGCCTACATTATGAATCCAAAAGAATCAACATTTGCCCCTTTTCTTCAGAAAGAGGTGTAAAATGGGTAGGTAGATACTTTCATGAACAAAATGAGACACATCTAAGAGTAATGCACATAGATCAGAATGCTCATTTGTGGGAAATATCTTCATCCGAAGCTTAAGGGATGTCAAAAATGGAAGGGGAAAGGAGATTCTTTTTTCTCTGACATGAAAAGTTAAAAATCACATTGTTATACTTACAAAACATTCCTGGTTACCAAAAGAATGGTCGTGCTGTGCTGAAATGTTGAGATGCTACAGGTACTACCAACTGATTCATACAGAATCACATTTCAGCAATAATATAACAAGTAAAAAGACCAAAAATAAATTTAAAAAAAAAGTGGGGGGAGGAGGAGGCATTCATGGGTGGGGTAGCAAGGAATACGTTTGAAGGTAGCATCTTTGGAGGAAAATAGTATTACAGGACCAAACTCCATAATCTTAACCAGAAACTGAGACCAGTATGGAAGGGCAAAGAGCAGTGAAATAGGAAACTGGCAGAAGAAATCTATGGATGAAGAGAAACCAATAACAGGCCTGCTTTTGAATAGGTTCTGATATTTCTTGGGTTTCTTGTGGAAAGGCCAAATCCAGTTGCTTGATTTGTTTACTTGCATGCCCATCTTCTCATTAGGGATAGGATATCAAATGTCCTGAATCAGTTTTGAAGGGAGAGCAAACCTGCCCCTGAGTATAATCTGTTTCTCTAAGGATTCTCCTTTGTGTCCCGATTTTGGATACGGTGGATTCAAACTTATGTAAACTTGCTTCTGTGTAAATTCCACGGAACTTTATTCAGTAAGGCTTCTTTCATGAAGAGGGACTGCATATGGTTAGGCTTTACATTAATTAAACAGGACATGCCTAAAAAAACAACACATGCCTAAGAGATGAGACCAAGTTGTCCATTGGATAAACTTCTATTGGGATAGGAATGTACAAGCATCCCATCAGCCTAACATTTGCCTTTGCCTAGACAAAAATTCAGAGTGCAATATTATCTATCCAAGAAGCCATTTAGAGTATTAATTGCTTATGAGTACTGAGTTGTCTGCAAAGGTCAATTTTAATTTCATTTAAGATTGGTTGTGTGTAGAAATTACTGACATGCATTCCTCTTAATAATTAGTCATATATAGGTGCAAGACTTTGGAAGTGGGAAAGAAGTTATTGTCTGAATATCTTGAATAGCCAAGTGTATACAAATTGCTTGATCTCAAAACAAGGTCACATTAGCCACACTATCAGTTAAACCAAGTTCATCACTTTGGGGAACTGCCTGCCCTGTTTTGGAATTGCGAGAACATGTGAGATATGTTTTCACAAAAGAATTCTCAAGGGAAAGCTTGCCTTGAGATAAACAATATGCAAAACGTTTCTGTTGTGTTATCAGAAATCAAAATTAATTAGGTTGCTTCCCATCACAGCCTCTTGCCCTGAAAATTGATCTCAGCTTCCTGGTTCGTGCATGGGGATTGTGGTCAAATTGCACTTGGCTTTGCAACTTCTTCTCCCAGGTCCTGGATTAGTACAAGAGCCATGCCTCTTTGATTATATATTCACAGGTTAGCTTTGCGGTTTTGATCTGAGGTCAACTGTCCTCTTTTAAAATACAAATAGAAGCACCTGGAGAAAGGGGGTGTGTGGAATTTAATTCTTTGTCTCCTGCTCCAAACTAGGAAAATTTTTCCTATAAGACATTGTTGATCTTGGGAGGATATCCCCTATTGTTGCCTACCATAATAGAGCCATCTACTGTCTTCAGCTTGACTCACAGTGAGTTCAACAAGCATATTGTATAGTGCAGCTGTGAAAATGAAGACTGTGGAAACCACTAAAACCGTGGGTACACTCCTAGATTCTCTCCAAGTATTAATATTAACTGTACTGCAAAGGAAAGGAGAACATATTATGTACAGAAGAATGATATTAACTGTGTTTAATTAAATTTAACACTAGTTAAACTAATACATATTTTTCTCTGGTCCAGGATGGTTTTGCTACTCTTATTCCTGCTCCTACCTTGGCTTCCAGCGCATGACTCAAAGACTTCGTGGCTGCTTAGCTGCCCTGCCTGCCTACCAGACTGTGAACTCTAAAGCAGCAGTAGAATAATGACTGAAAATAAACTAGGTTTCTTTACAAAAGCTCATTCAGAGAAAGCATTCGTTTTAGATTTGGTAGATGTTTAATCTTGCCTTTCTTGTACCAGGTTTTATTTTAGTTAAGTACAGGTTAATGTGGGTCCAATTTGCTTTAAGCAGCACATGATCCATGATGTAACTTACAAAAACGGTGTGCCTAGAAATTTATGTGTGGTCTCTCACTGAGACAGATTTACCTAGTTTCAAATATATATGAAACTGGTCAACTGCTTAAGGAAAGTGGAAAAGATGAAACTCTCCCTCTATACTGAAAGTCAGCAACTTTATGATGTATGGCCTCCCACTCAGAATTCCACAGCGTGCTGTCTAGGGAATTCTGGGAATTGAAGTTCACACATCTTTAAACTGCTGAGATTGTGAAATACTATCCTACATGTCCACATTGTGGAGGTAATTATTAGTAAGCCCAGTCACCTCCCATTGATTGTATGGGTTTGGGAGTAGGGTGCTCTTACTGTTATTAGTGTGGTCTGTTGGACTGATACTAAATCATTGGCAATTCTTTGTGTTTTTGTGCTCCTCTCTTGCTGGATCTACTGGGGGGTGGCGGTATTGCATCCTAATAGTATCCATATTGCTAGATGCTCAGTGTGCTGTCCCAACCAGTCTATGGGAATGGGTTAGTTACTTAGGAATTGTGAGCTGTCCCCTTAAGGAATGCATCATGGGAAATGTAGTTAAAGGTATCCTGGGAAATGTAGTTCATGTCACGTGGCCACATCTGTAATCCTGATTGGCTACCTAAATTGATCCTCGAGGGGTTGAAGAAGGTTGCCCTCCATTCTTACCTGCACTCATGGACTGATAACATCTTTTCCTTCTATCGCCACGAGATGGGTTAGAAGATAATCATCTTTGACACTCAGGATAGTAGATCCCTTGTTCAAAGGTGGAATTGAAAGAAAGGTGCAGGAGAGCAGGCTGATTAAACTAGCCCTTTCCTCCTCAGTGCCCTGGAAATAATGGAATGGCAACTCCTGACATTTTCTCCTGCATGACTGAAAAGGTCTATATTGGAGAAGATTGTTGAACTTGCTTACTTTGGCTGCATTTCTATCCCAGTGGAGAGAAAAGCTAAAAGCTTGTGTCAAGGACCAAATGTTTTCTGTTAGCAAATACTGTTTTGTCTGCATTTTCTTTTCTTCTCAAATCCCTCTTCCAAGGTCAGACAATATTTTAACAGCTTCTTTCCTTGAAAAAAAAAATATTTTATCTTCATAAGAAGTTGAGATACTATGCAAGCCAGAACTGGACATTGGTATTTAAATTATCAAAGCCTCCAGTTTGGCAACTCCTTTTTCCTCCAACCCTTGGTTTGCATGCTTATATATTTGCTTTCTGAAAGGTTATTTTGATTTTATAAAAATGAGGAAGAACTATCAAAACTGCTATAGCTAGTTGGGATGGTTTTTTTATACAGTTAGAGTGGTAAACATGTTAAGCAAGCCCCTCTCTGCTTATTCGTCCATAAAACCTGAATAAATGATTATGCATAGTTTGTAAATCCACAAATTCCCTCATATGTCCGTATTTGTGGGCTGCTCTGAATGCCTTTAGATCTTTGTGTAAAGAACTGTGGCCTTCATGCCTCAGTTGACCCAGATGTCTCAGAGATCCTTCTGGGAAATATTTGGAATCAATTGACCTTTAGTTTAACCAGAGGGTTCTCTTTAATGTTGCTTGTAATTACCATTGATCATGTACCATGACAAGAAAAGGCTCCAGAGTATATTCCCATTTATCATTGTGACTTCTAGGATGGCATCGATAATCCAGCTGAAATTGGAATTATTGTAATCATATTCCTGTGAAAAGACAGTTGCTTGACAGCGACAAGACATTCCAAACCTAAGAAGCCAAAGGCGACAAAGCCAACGGAGCTAAAATTCAGGGTGGTTGTATCCATATTCTGGCTCTGTGTTGGGCCCATATTCAGCCCCTAGAAAGAGAAAACCTGGAGGGAGAGGAGAATACAAAAATAATGCTACAGTACAGGTGTAGAAAGTCCTCAATTTACAACAGTTCACTTAGTGACCGTTCCAAATTACAACATCACTGAAAAAAAGTGACTTACAACTGTTTTTCACACTTACAGCTGTTTTAGCATCCCATATGACTCACATTCAGATGCTTGACACCTGACTCACATTTATGACAATTTCAGTGTCCAGGAGCCATGTAATGCCTTCTGACAAGCAAGGTCAATGAGGGAAACCAGATTCATTTAACAATCGTGTTATTAATTTAACAACCGCAGTGATTCAACTTAATAAACGTGGTAAGAAAAGTCGTAAAATGGAGCAAAATTAACCTAACAAATTTCTCACTTAGCAACATACTTGCTAACGTACTCAATTGCGGTCGTAAGTTGTAATCCTCCACCTGTGATCACAGCTGGGACCAGAATTTCCATTGCTTGGCAAGGCAGTTGTAAAATGAATTATGCCCACCTCCACAATCTTTTTTGCCACGACTGTTAAGCAACTTGTGGCAGAGGTTCATTGAAGCATTCATGCAAATCCAGCTGCCCCCGTTGACTTTGTCGGAAGCTGCCTGGTAAGGATGCAAACGATGATCACATGACCCCAGGACACTGCAACCATTGTATATATTTGCCCGTTGCCTGAATTTTAATCATGCGACCATGGAGATGGTGCAACAGTCATATGGTCATGTGTCACTTTAAAAGTGACACAATAGTTTTGAGTGGTCACTAAATGGATAATTATATGTTGAGGACAACTTGTAGTTAGAAAACAATAAAATTATTTGTATTATGGAGGGCGTAAAGAGCTTGGTCTCTGGTTGTGTTAGGTCCTCTAATGGGAATCTGTAGATGGGAAGCCATAATGTAGCTTACTTGATTCAGCTTATTTGCCGTTATGATTTACACCTTAAAAAATTTCTCCTAATTCTGAGAGCTGTATATTTAACAAACCATAGGCCAGTGATGGTGAACCTTTTTGTTGTGGTGTGCCGAAAGCGTGTGTGCTCACAATAGCGCATGCACATGTGTGCCGGCCCCATAATGCAATGCACCCTGTCCCACTGCACATGCAATGAAACACCCCCACCCTGCCCACTTACCTACATTGTGTATGCATGTACTTCCCAGCTGATTTTCAGCCTGTTTAAGGTTATTTTCGCCTTTCCAGAAGCTTGAGGGAAGCCTCTGCAGCCTCGGGAAGCCGAAAAACGGGCCTTCTGGAAATACCAGAAGTGCCTGTTTTCAGCCTCCTGGGGGCCTCTGGAGCTGGGAGAGGCCATTTTCACCCTCCCGGAGGCTTGAGGAAAATTTCTGCAGCCTCCGGAGGCTGAAAACGGGCTCATTTCAGCACTTCTGGTAATTCCGGAAGGCCCGTTTTTCAGCCTCCCGAGGTTGTAGAGGTTTTCCTCGATCCTCTGGGAGGGTGAAAAAGACCTCAAACAGGCCGAAAATCAGCTGGGAGGCACGTGCATATGCAGTGCAGGTAAGTTTGGTTGGAGCTCGTGTGCCCGCACAAATGGCTCTGCATGCCACCTGTGGCAAGTATGCCATAGGTTCGCCATCATGGCCATAGGCAATCTTTCTTACAATGGTTTAAAGTGTGGTGTGAAGCTAGCCAATATGTTGAAAGTTAAATTGTCCTAAATTGTTTTGAACCACTTTCATCTTCATAGTCATATGATAAAAGATAGGAATATAAGACATTCCATCACATACTTAATTTGGGCTATATCCTTCATGATTCTAAGTTTGCTGTGCTATTTTCTAAAGTATAATTGCCTTTGGATAGATTGAGTTTTAAAACCGTTATTTGAGCATTAAAAGTGTCGATTAAGTCAAGTATTTTAAAATATAATTTTATTCACTTATTTGTCTAATTTATATACCACCTCATAAAATGACTCTGCATGGTGTATAACAAAATATTTTATGTGCCAAGGTTATTCTATTTGAGGTGTGTGGATGTCACAAACAATGAAAAATCATCATGATAGATACCAGAACTTCTCCAAATTCACATGCATTTATTCAAAGCCATAAATCAATTTAACCCAACCTAACATATACCAATATGTTTAGGAAGGCTGTAATTCAACCACCACCCCCAATTGGAAGGATAATCTAGTTGGGAAAGGCTGAATTACAACCAGGGGTGGACTTTAAAAATTTTAGCAAAGGGTTCTCTGCCCGGTTGCTGGATGGGCGTGGCCATGGAGGGCGTGGCCAGTTGGCCTCCTGCACCAAATGCAGGGGGGCCTTTTTGCTTCCCCAGGCTCCGGAGGCTTTCCTTGAGCCTCCAGGAAGGCCTTCCCGGGCTCCTGAGACTCTCTGGAAACTGGAAACGGGCCCATTTCTGGCCTTCCTGAACTTCCAGGAGGCCCATTTTTCACTCTCTCTGAGCCTCCATGCGTGCCCTGCACTTACCTGCATCCAAGACAGGCCACATGGGGACTCCTGGGAGGGGAGGGGCAAGGTCGGTGTGGCCAGCCAAGAGTATGATTTGGGGGTTCTCTGAATTGCATAAAATCTTAGCTAGGGGCTCTCCCGAACCCCTGCAAACCCCCAGCAGCCCATCCCTGATTACAGCCTTCAATGTTTACAATGAATAAATAAAAGTTACTCCTTCCACATTGGTTAGAGTTTATATTTGCTATTCTGACTTGGGGGGATGGGAGAATACATCACTCTTCCACAATGAAAGCCTAGCGGTCATTTTTGCAGAACATTTAATCCGTTCCATTCTCAACTCTGGACTGGAGTAGCACATTGGGGAAACTTGATGTGAGTGACTCATGAAGTGACAGTGAGCCACGAAGGACAATTCCCTTCCATGACTCACTGATGCTCTTCTACTTCTCCATCCCATGAATGGCAGTACGAATACATAGCTCTCTACCCTTGCCTCCTGAGACCTAGGAGATTAAGAATCTCAATATATACCTCTTTCTCTCCTTCTCTCTTACCTCATTCACAGTGCCCGGCAGAATGGTGGGAAGGTGAGACACAAGCGCCAGGCCCTGCAAGATATGGCACGGCCACTGAAGCAATGGTTGTATAAGCACCGGGACAATCCCTACCCAACTAAGACAGAAAAGATCTTGCTGGCTCTTGGTTCCCAGATGACTCTGGTCCAGGTAAGAAGGAAATGCACTGCAGACTCTGATTTAAAAAGTCTGATTGCTTGCCATCAGATATATCAGCAAAGTATAGTTTACCTCTAAATAAAATATGCGCAACATAAAGACCATTTTCAGCCTTTGAAAGCCTTGCGTGTGGCTACTATGGACCACCAGAAGTTAAAAATGTACTTTTATGTAATAGAAGGAGGAGAAATAATAAAGAAGAATAAAAATTTATTTACATGGGAGTGGCACTCTAGAATGCTCCATCTCCCTTCAGGTAATCCTATTCCAGAGATTTGTTGCTTTCTGGAAGTAAATTCTTGAAACCAGATTTGGAGGATTTACTTTCAAAAACTGCCGAACTCCCATAAGATAGGAAAAGTTTTGGCATGTTTCAGAAGAATATTTGCGAGCTCTCTTGGACATTCTGTTCCTAGAGTGACAAATTTTGCATGGTTGTAATGACTGGAGAGTAATATTAACCATGTTTAATTTTGAACTACTGCAAGTATAATCTAGGTTGCCATACAGAGGCCAAGTATGATTTTCAATCTGGAAAGATGCACATCTATAGAACAAACAACTGGAGTTCTTAGTGCCGCTGGAGTGTACTTCAGCTGTTCTTTCATGTACATGTAGATTTATTTTTTCTTCTTCAATTAAATGGAAATTGAATACCAGCTATTTCGTTCCAAAAAAGCAGCAGCCACAAGCTTTTATATGAATATTAATCTGATTTGATTTGTTTCAGAAATAAGTATCTATCTACCTCTGCATTAACACTATTAATGCTGGAAGAAAATTGGGAATTAAACAATGGCAAGAAGCCATTATTGTATGAGTAAATTAAATAGTTCCTCTAGAAACTAGGATAGCTTGACTTAGGTTTCCAGGTGACATTTATTTCATCAACATGACTGTCTATACATGTGGGACTGTGGCTTCCATAATTGTGTTTGGTTGGATGGAGATCATTTGAACAGGGTGGAGGAAATCAGGTTGGGAATATTGTAGTAAGAGTAAATCAAGTAGTTGATTTCAATGCTTTGGCTTTAATTGGGATTTCTTAGCAATAGCAACAGCATTTAGACTTATATATAGAACTTCATAATGCTTTACAGCAGGGGTCACCAATCTTTTGGACCTCAGGGACCACCAAACTCATAATTTCAAATCCTGCAGACCACTAATATGAATTTTGACTGATGGTGGCTTGCTGATATTGGTGGGAAAGTCGGTCCCATATTCCAGAGCTGCAGTAGTCACAGAACTGGCCTGTGCACTGGCCTGCCATGGATGAGCTGCTCCAGAATGACCAAAGGGCCAGTCCTGTGAGTACTGCAGCTCTGGAATATGGGGCTGACTTTCCCACCAACATCAGCAAGCCACCCCGGGATGAATTTCCTTCCAGTTCCAGCTCATGTGGCTCTACTCAAGGTAAGGTTTGCGCTTAGCCGAAGGATGGGGACCAGTGGGTAGGAGGGTCATGTGGGCGGTGCAGCCTTGTGTTCCTGCAAGCCTGGATTAATTGCCTTGGGGGGGACATTTCTCTGTGGACCACCAACATTTTCTCATAGACCACTAGTGGTCCGCGGCCCACTGGTTGGCAAACACTGCTTTACAACACTCCCTGACCAGTTTACAATGGCAGCATCTTGCCCCAACAATCTGAGTCCTCACTTTACTGACCTCAGAAGAATGGAAGGCTGAATCAACCTTTAGCCTATCAAGATCCAACTCCTGGCCGTGGGCAGAATTAGTCTGCTTTTTTAAACATTGCACCACGATGGCTCCTTGGGAATTTTCTTGTATCAAGTCTATTGTGAAATGGTGTATAGTAAATGTTAGGCAGGTATGGAAGTATGTGTTCATTCTAGTCAAGCCATTAACTTTATCATTTGACTTCTTTAGCTGTTTAGGAATAAGTTGGATACTCCCATTAATTTTTCCCTTTCTTTGAATTTTTATTAAATGTAGTCCTTTGCCTTCTTAACTTTTCATGGCAATATGTTCCACAGAAATTAAATAGCATATTTGGTTAAGAAGAAAAATGCTTCATTTAATTGACAATCTATCTTACTTGACAGAGACATGTGGTCTGAAAACAAACAAACAAACAAAAGAACTATAATAAAACATTCCAGATGGTCCTTCCATGCTTGGTCCAGCAATCCCGTCATATTTGCATGAAGGGAAAGAAAAGGAGAGAATGAATTGTGAACTGATTATTGATTATAAGAAGCCAATTCCAGAATAACAAAGACAGGGTATAATTTCAAGTTACACCTGAATGCAGAATAATTTCTCTGCAACCATACCAACTTAAACTGCCATTATTTCATCTTGGGAACTAGGTCATGTTTTAATATGCACTTGAAAAATAGTTCTTATTCCTTAAAGCTGTGCATTCCAGATGGTCAAAGAGTGTTGGATGACTGACTTTAATCTAGGATTGTTAAGTGCCAGGACACTTCTGAAGTTGACCAAAAAAAGTGTTCTCATGATCTGTATTTCCCTGTCAAGCATTCCATGTAATAAGGTTGACCTTTCCCTTTACATCATTCTGTCAAATTCTGTAACACGTTGTTATGTTATTTTTATTTGCTTAAGTTGATACAGCATTAGAGTTATGGTTTTATTTAAGTTTCAGTCAATTCTTTCTCATGATGGGATTGGTGCCAAATTGGAAAAAAAATCCTCTCATAACCCACCACAGTTGATTATTATTATTAATTGTAGCCATTTAAATTGCAATATGAAGCCAATTTGCCTTGTCCTAATGCCCACTGAACTTAGTGGAATTCGTTGCTGGGTAAATATGAATAAGATTGCATTAGGACTCCATAAATATGTGCCTGAAGCAAAAATACCTTTGAACTAATTTGCCTTGGGTATAAAGGAGTTCTTTATATTTGTGGTGAATCTATAGCCCCAATAAGGACTTTTCTAAAGTTATCTCTTTTAGCCTCTTAACTTTATGGCTTAGACTTAGTTTAACACCCCTGGAGGTCCATAGGCTTGTTACTCTGAACATTCGATCTTCAATATTGTTAAAATAGAATTACAGAGTTGGAAGGGACCTCTGGAGGTCTTCTAATCCAACCCTCTGCTTAGTCAAGAAACCCTAAATCATTTTAGACAAATAGTTGTCTAATCTTAAAAACCTCCAGTGTTGGAGCATTCACAACTTCTGGAGGAAAACTGTTTCATTGATTAATTGTTCTCACTGTCAGGAAATTTCTCCTTGGTTCTAGGTTGCTTCTCTCCTTGATTAGTTTCCATCCATTGCTTCTTATCCTGCCTTCAGGTGCTTTGGAGAATAGCTTGACTCCTTCTTCTTTGTGGCAACCTCTGAAATATTGGAACACTGCTATCATATCACCTCAGTCTTTCTTTTCATTAAATTAAACATATTTTTCATTAAATTAAACCAATTCCAGCAACCCTTCTTCATATGTTTAATCCTCCAGTCCCCTAATCATCTTTGTTGCTCTTCTCTGCACTCTTTCTAGAGATTCAACATCTTTTTTTCATGGTGGCCAAAACTGGATGCAGTATTCCAACTGTGGCCTTACCAAGGCGTTATAAAGTGGTATTAACACTAGTTACTGCATTCATTATGTGTATATGAAGGGTGGAAAGTCTTTTTAATAATGTCAATTTTGCAGTCTTAATTCAAAGAAATTCAGGAAACATAACATGTTAATATTTTCTTATTAGCAATGCTTGTTATTGCTTCTCTTTCTGGTTATTTATTATTTCTGCTCCTTCTATCAGAAGAAGAGTGTGTTTATAATCTCTTTTCTGGGATTAAGGTATTATGCAATCAAAGGAATGCTAAACTTTAAGCAAATTATAAGTTTTCTGAATCCAACTGGGAATCCTAAGACTTCTTATTAGACTTTTTTTTTAGCCAACAATTTTCTAGCTACAGAATGGCTTTCCTTCAATCCTCTAATCATACACAAACATACTAAGAATAACTAGACACTACTGACCAGGCACTAACTTGGGATATTTAGTTAGATGGGAATCCTGATGAAGACCCAATAGAATAAAAGCAGATGTTGTAGAGTGACAGAGAAAGCAAAGATTTTGTACACCCTCTCAATTTTATTCACTACAAGTAAGTAAGTAAGTAAGTAAGTAAGTAAGTAAGTAAGTAAGTAAGTAAGTAAGTAAGTGGTTAAATAAGTAAATAAGATACCACAAGCAGTACAAGTTGGAAAAATTAACACTGAGTTTCTGGTGGAAAACAGAATCTACTGTTTTCCCAAGAATCTATTTCCCAACCTTGGCATTTTAAAGATGAGCCTATTTCTATTTCCTAGAATTTTCAGCAATGGCTCTGCTGGCTGTGTAATTCTGGAAGTTAAAAGTCCATATGCTTGAAAATTGCCACGGTTTGGGAAACCTAATTTAAGATGTTAAAAGTAGTAAGCTAAGACTTGCAGATCCAACTTCAACTCAGCCATGGAAGTTTACTGAGGGTCTTGGGGCCATTCCTTCAGTCAATCCTGCCCCACAGGGGATTTGGGGGGGGGCTGTGTAAAAACATGGTGGCATTTGCCTTCTGAGTTCCTGGCAGGCTATTAACCAACATACAAACAAATTTTCCATGTATTAGATAATTTTGGCTTAAGGAAAGGAAGAAGGTTTCTAAAAGAAGATTTGGAAAAAAAAATTGTATAGCTGAAGTTCAGCTGAATACGGTGCCTAATTCATGTAACTTCTAGACTCCCTTTTTTCTCATTTGCTTTAGAGCCAGAAACATTATACTCCGAAACTACAGAACTAGAGCAGGAAGCCATATTCGACTAAAAGCCGCAGCCTATATTTATCTCACCAATTAGTCCTCAATTTGGAGGCTAGCAATTTGTCTTGCTAATTTGCAATGAATGCTGTATGTCATGTTTTCATTTGCACTATTCCCGTAGGGGTGGATTTATTTTATTTTAAATTTGGTTTTAGCCATTCCTAGGAATTAAAAAAAAAAGCTGAACATTCTTTCCAGAAGGGGAAATATGAATGGCTTTATTGTTGAATATGATTTGCCACAGTATGACTAATGGCTTGCTTTTGAGCTTCTGAGGCTCTGGCAATATTCAGCTATGCAAAAGCATATACTGCATAGGATATAATTTACTCAGGAAGAGAGAATCGCTTAGGTGAGCCATCTTCTCCCTTTCAATCATCTCCAATCTTCAAGTGTCTCAAACTTCAACTCCCAAAACTTTCAGCTAGCTTCATTCTGTTATTGATCCAAACATCTGGAGAACACAGTTTGGAGAAATTGCTCCTTTAGATGTTTATCCTTGTGCAATACGATCCCCATTATCCCAATAATCTTTTCCCTTCAAAGGAGATAAAGATAGGAACGTACTCTATGATTTATATTTTAAGTATGATGTTTGTTTAATGCATTGGAAAATGGGAGGCCTGCCCTAAACCCACCTGAAAAATACATTTGCTGAATAGAAACAGTTTATCACAATAGTAAATAAGGTGGAGGGAGAAGCAAAAAAGAATGAAGGGCATGTAAAGAAAAAATTATTAGTTTAATCCTGCTTCAGATCCTCCAGTGTTCTGAGAGCATAGTGCATTTGGCACTGTTGCTCAGAAATTATGGGAATCGTAGCCTACAATATCTAACATCATTCCAAGTCTGGACAGCTACAACTTTCCTAGTCCAGCTAGGAACTATGCACCTTTCTAATTTTCATTTGCTCTGTTATGGCATTTTATAGCCTGCCTTTTGTTCCAAGATGGAATTAAAAGTAGCACATGCAGGATTCTTGCTTCATCTAGGTATTCATTAAATGAAGAAATGTGCTCCAGTTCAGACTTGCAGGCCGTATAATGGAGACAGAAAATTATTTGATAACACAGAGAGTGGGGGGAGAGGGAGGGCGGGAGGGTGGGAGGAGACGGGGGCAGCTATGTATTTGCAGTCCAGGACTTCAAAATGCTGTTCAGTGTTTAGGTCCAGGACAACCAGGAGAAACTACAAAGCCTAACCATGTGCTTCTGCTGACATCTTTGGAAGCTCTGGTGATCGCCGTAGTTAACAATCTGGGGGTGACTATGGGTTTGGAACTATATGCAATTTTTTTTTTATTTCAGGCTTTACATGCTTCTGGAATAGGACCAAATTCATATGAACAGAAATGTAGCATTTTTAAGAAAGGTAGAAGCCAAACAAAGATAGTAATGACAGTTCTGAGAAACCAATAACTGATGTACTATTTATCCACTCTAAACTGACTGTATTGCTTTAGTGAAATGAAATACTAAAAGTTGCTCCTTGACCAACTATTGCATCAAATACAGCTTTTAAAAATTTCTATTTTTTTTTTTTGAATTATTGTGATAACTACAGTGCTTGGAGTGACAACTTCTTTTCTCCTTTTTGAGGCAATATGAATTGTGAGTTTATTTCCTTTAGTTCCTAAATTGGCAAAAATGACAATGATTTTATAATGGTTTTCATGAGGAAAAGACAACATCCAAAATTCAAGAGTTTGGGGGCTGCAGAGACTAAAGATGGCCCTATTTCATGCTGGATAGCTGAACTTTATTGCCTTCTGGAACACTTTGAAACAGGGAGCTGTTCACATTCATGAATAATGCTTGCTATTGACATGGAAATCTTCATTTTGGCTTTTTCCATGAAACGGAGGTGCACGCATATAAATCACGCTAGTTTTATATTGCCTGTATCAAGAGCTATGTGGATAAATCTCTACCTCTTCATGTGGCAGAGTATAATTATGCAAATATTAAGCCAACAAATCTTTCTCTCTTTCTAACCCCACACCAACAAATAAATGGTGCAATCATTAACACAGACTATTCAACAAAGAATTCAGAAAGTATATACAGTCCAAACATTGGCTCATCTAAATTTGATTACAGAGTAATACAGGTTCCTGTGTTGATTCCATTGTACTCTCTGGCATAAGAATGTCAATTAATGGGCACTGATTAGCAGAAATGGAAAGCTGGTTTGGGTTACTGGAATCAGAAAAACTTTCTAAAAGCCTGAAAAATTGCATCTTGCGTTCAATAGCCTAGTTGTATAGCCACTCACCTCCTATTTGGATGTGGGATTCTGCAATTTAAGGTTCCATTATTTGTCATTTTACAGAAGTAGGTAGCAGGTGGCTCTCCGTATATTTTTGAGCCAATTCACATCTTTTTTTCCCAATATAAGCTGCATTAGCCAGGATTCAGCAAGACTTGTAGGAGCACAGATTGACCTTTTATTTAATAACTGATAGATATAGAACTTGATATCATGGTTTTCCAATGCCCATATAATTGTTGTTAAAATAGAACTCTGAATCATTTGTCTGCTTTTATACTTCTTTCATCGCATTTACAGAGGAGAAATTCAGTTCTCAATGTTCTGGGTCAAAGACAAATTTGATGCATTTGTCTTTTATTTAGGTATCAAATTGGTTTGCCAATGCAAGGCGGCGTCTTAAAAATACTGTCCGCCAACCGGATCTCAGCTGGGCTTTACGAATAAAACTATACAATAAGTATGTTCAAGGAAATGCTGAGCGGCTTAGCGTAAGCAGTGATGAGTCATGTTCCGAAGGTTTGTTTTTGATACTTTCAAGTTGTCTCTATAAAAAGTCTGTAAAATTGAAAATAATTATTATTTCTCAAGAAGTCAATGGTCTTGCATGCTATTTTTGCCTTGATCTGTGCTCCTCAATACAGTATGTCCAATAAGCAGCATCTTCCTGGACTCTGAAGAAGAATGAATGCCTCTAAAAATCACTTCAAAGATTAAAAGCCTATATATGTCCAGATGGACTATATTGTTTGCTTAAGATGCAATGATGGTTTTGTAGAAAAGGAAGGAATCTTATGCCCATTTAATGCCCTCTCTACAAGAAACTTCTTCCCCAAAGTTAAGTTTGGCAGGAAAATGTCAATTCTTTCTGAATTATTTGAACTAATCTTTCTTAAAGCCCAGTTATAAATGTATTAAGAGACAAGAGGGAGTTCACTGTATATTTACACAAAAATATTTGTCTTCTATAGCAATTGCAGCAATTCCACTACTGCAGAGATAAATTATGTATGAAGTGAACCCTGTCTTGTTTCTTTGGGGAACTGCCAAAAATATAGTAGTAGATAAACCATGTAATTTTTTTTTTATTTTGGGGGGATTTTGTTTCTCTGCTTTTAAGGGGTGAATCTCATATATATAGTATATGAGTAATCTTTGGTGGGAAACACACTTCACCCATGTGGCTGGAAACTGAGGTTGGGGCAGGTTAAAAAGTTTATGTCAATGGATTTTAGAAAAGACTGTCACGATAATGTCATCTGATCTCTGTTTTCCACCAAATGCTTCTTTAGGAGTATAAAAATATATAAGAAAAGTTTCTGCTTGATCATTCTTCTCTTTGCAGATGTTGAAAACCCTCCCCGAAATGAAGGAGAATACAACACCCAGGTTCATCATGCTGTGAATAAAACAGAAAGTTCTGTCATAAAATCTGGAGTAAAACCAGAAGGAAGTGCCAGCGAGGATTATGTAGCCCCTCCTAAATACAAAAACAGCTTATTGAATCGCTATCTGAATGATTCGGTGAGACATGTCATGACCACAGATGCAGACCTGATGGAAAAAACAAGACAAAGGAATCATTCTGGATCATTCAGCTCTAATGAGTTTGAAGAAGAACTGGTGTCACCATCCTCCTCTGAGACTGATGGAAATTTTGTCTACCGGACAGGTATGTGCCTTTTTCCAAAGACCCTCCTCCTTTTTTGGTTCCTTCATAATTATTCCTATTTTTGCAAGAAGGTTGTTTTAGGGTGAATGTGCTTGTAATATCTCAGAGTTTAGAAGGTAAAGGGGAAAGTTTTCCCCTTTCCAGTCATGTCCATCTTAGGGCTCAGTGCTCAATTCTGTTTCTTAGCTGAGGGAGCCAGCATTGTCTGAAGATATTTCCATGGTCATGTGGCCAGCATGACTATACGCCAAGGTCAGTGGTGAGATTAAAATTTTTTTACTACCAATTCTGTGGGCGTGGTTTGGTGGGCATGGCGTGACTTGATGGGTGTGGCTTGGTGAGCGTGGCAGGAGAAGGATACTTTAAAATCTCCATTCCTTCTCTATTCCTGAGGGAAGGTTACTGCAAAATCCCATTCCCTCCCCACCCCATTAACCTGCTTTCTAGCTCTGTTCTCCTGTGCAGGGCAACAAAAGAAGACCCAGCCGATCAGCTGGGACTCGGGAGACAGAGAATAGATGGGGTTGGTGGGGCCAGTCAGAGGTGGTATTTGCCGGTTCTGCAAACTACTCAAAATTTTCGCTACCGGTTCTCCAGAACTGGTCAGAATCTGCTGAATACCATTGCCAAGGTGCAAGGAACGCTTGCCTTCCCACTGAAGCGGTACCTATTTATCTACAGCATTTGCATACTTTCAGATTGCTAGGTAGGCAGGAGCTGGATCAAGTAATGGGAGCTCACCCCATCGCGCAGCACTTGAGCCTCAAACCTGCACTGTGTCTTTAACCACTGAGCCACTGCACCCCAATGTTGATGCTAATATCTCAGGGTTTAGAAAACTATGCTGTAATTAATATTGTAGTTCACTACTTTTAACTATAAGAAAATCTAGGTTTCAATGGGTGCCTGAAATTAGAAAGCCAACATTAAAAGAATATGTTCCACCATAGAAAAAGAAAACTCAGTTCCAATTGGTGTCCTTGCCAATATAATAAGTCTTGTTAACAGGATTCCTTGGATAAATTAATGGTGCTTTAAGGCTTTCTTAAAAGGAGACATAGATAGGGTCTGATACATTTGAAATGGCAAAGCATGCTACTTGATATGAAGGAACACTGTCTTTTTTCTATTTTGGATGAACTTTGTAGCACTCAGGGAAAGCTAAGAGGGAAAGGTCTGGAATCTGGGCAGATTGTCATAAGAGAATAAATTTTTTCAATTTTTGATCCCAAATCAAGATAGGTTAGCTCCATCCTGCTACTGCTTAGTCTATTTACACCATTCTGCTATTTGGTTAATTGTTCTGAAGACCTTGGAGTTTGGCCCAGATCTTCAGTGCCAACAGCTCAAATGATTTGGACTAGTGATCAGGCTCAGAGTCAAACAGTTCCATATGAGAAATCCTTTTCTTGCCTGATTTATTAATAAATATGGATCCTATATTTTTCATATGTTGCTTCATGGCAAAATTATGTTCCTCTAAGCTGCAATGGTCGATTAATTTTGGCCCATTTAGACCTACCATGAACAGCATCCGTATGTACTTCTGAATGAAACCTGAACATCTGAATGGTTCCATGGATGAAATTTCATAATGAAATCCATGTTTTTACACTCATATATGGGATCATTCTTCAACCCTCACATTGTAATTTTTAACATTTCTTCTATAATCCTTTCCTCAAAGTCTTGCAATCTTTTCACAATTTTTGTCATGATTTCCAGGATTTTGCTTTCAAATAAATCCCAAGTTAAAGCTTTCTATCCTCAGGGAAAGAAAATAAGTTTGCTCTTCTTTGAAAAAGGCTTTGCTTTTTTCATTGTCTTGTGTCCATCCTAATGTATATTTCAATCAAAAGATATACATTTAACTTATCATCTTCTTCCAAACTTCCAATCCCTTGGTTTTCTAATTTTCTAAATACTGTATATCAGACATATTGAAATATATCAATCATTCCAAGTTTAATATGTGTTTACATTTAAGGCAGAACAAGATTCCTAGAAAGTTAAATGAAATACTGTAAAAATATCAAAATATGTTTTGGAAAGGATTATGAAAAGTTGGTTATAGAAGACTGAACAACAGACCATAGTATGGTAAAATATGAAGGGATCCTCTTTAACTCAAAATATACAGGGGTGAGAGGTGGGGATGGGCAGGTTAAAAAAAGTCAAAAGTTATATCAACTGCGAATTCTGAAGTGATAATTCAAAGTATCTGTGGGATAAAATTGGAGAATATCATTGTATATTATCTATATCTTGATTGCTATATTTTCAAAGAAACTTTCAAAAGTGTATTCCTTCTTTTATTGTTTGAATAAAAATAAATAATAATAACTCATCCTTTTGATCTGTCCCCTGAGCTTCAGTCTTATGTAGATCTTCCATTTAAGTTAAAATTATTGTGTTCTCCTTCCAAGTCTTGGGCTGAGCAATGGACTTTCCTTGAAGTGTATTCATAATTCTAAAAGGTTTTGTGTAAAACAGGAACTGTGGTTGTCTAGTTCAAGTGTTTTCCAAGTGAAATCTCTTGGTTTTTGAATGCTGTTTTTCAGCATTCCAAGTGCATTTGGTCTACATTACGCGATAATCCCCTGCCAAATTTTAGTTTAAAATGATTGTTACTCAAATGAGAACACAGTGACTTAAGACATGTGAACTTCTGTTTTTTGATACTTATACAATTGGAATTTAAAAATGGGCATACTCTTGTGTAATAGAATTGTTACTGGACTTGGCTTGTTTTCTGCCAGCTTTTCAGCTTTGACTGAGAGCTGGAGAAATTTCCTGAAATGGCTGAGGCATCCGTATACTAACCACTACATCAGGAACAAGCCGAACATTTGGAAAAACAAGCTATAAATGGTTACACAATCATGCTAATGTCTCTCTATGTGTGCAGAATTAGTGCTATGTACAGACTTCTTCTTTTGAATGTACTCTTGAAAGGCATAAAGCAACATGTTTAGATAGACAAATTTAACATTTTTAGGGTCATTTCTTTTTACTGGACAAATTTAATTTGCAAGACAAAAGACATTATGTAATACACCACTGTTATTTTTAAAGCAGGGCTATGCTTTGAAGAGGGGAAAGGTAAGACCCCCAAGTAGCCATCGTGGACACCACCTGGATGAAAAATGTGCATGTTGAAAGAGATCAAAGAAATGGGGGAGGGGGGCGGGCAGGGCAAAACTTAATTTAATTAATGAGATTACTCTTCCTGTTTATTCCTCCTTTAAAATTAGCATTTGGTAGCAGTATTTTAAAGAATTTTGTGAACTCACTCAAGTTATTAAGGAGTGATAGTACAAGTGGTTCTAGAGCCTTAAATTGTATAAACTAGAACCTAAAAACCCCATGCATCCCATTTCTAATCCCATTTCTAATTTTATAATTCCACTAGCTCTCCTACAAATGCTGGGCCAATAATTTAAATTTTCTGAAAATGTCTTAGAGCGGCGTTTTCTTGACATGTTATGATTTTCTGGCATCTTTCATAACTCTGAATATGAGAACACTGTCAAAAATGAAAAGGGTGACCTCTTCATGTCAAGAATATATGAAGTTTTAACATACTTCTGTTTAGGTAATTCAAATTATATAACAAAATATAGAGTGCTGGTACAAATATTTAGTTTATGTGCACCATCTAACTATGTGGAGTTCTGTCAGCTGCACTAAGCAGGCCAGAATTCAGGAATTCAGTGCCATAGCAGACTAGAAGATCTACCTTGGCTACATCAACAAAATCTTGCAAGTCTGACTTTGCTACATCTCCACACAAACACTCCCGACATTTGTCCCTTCAATTCCCCAGTGAATTAGGTGTCTTTCTGAGCTGTTTCTAAATATTATTTTGTTTATAAGGACTTAAAAAAACCATTTCAGTTCCCTTTGGCTAATTAATAGGTTTTGCATTTTTCCTACAAGGTCATCTTCCTTATTCTTTACAGACTTCAAAGAGTCGAGTAAATATTTTCATGCACTGATATTCCAGGTCCAGCCCTCCCTCACTCGAGACCTCCAGATACACTCAATTTTAATTCCTATTGTCCTTCAGACAGCCGTCTATGTTGCCCTAGTGTGTTCCAAGTGTATTGTTCTAATTAGTCTGTAATGCAGAACAGAAAATGTGGACTCCACTATAAGGTGAACAGACCCATATTTACAAGGATATGCAAATTAACTTTTAACCAACTAAAGTTTTAACCACATGCCAATCAGAATGGGGCACTGCCAGCTAGTTTAAAAGGGAAGATCCGTTATTCCAGCATTTATTTCTCTGAGATGTCTTTTCCCTAACTAAAAATGGTTCATCCAGATGCATGTTTTCTTTTCGTTCTATTCATTTCTATATGCAAGTTTCAGGAAATATTGAAAGCATATGCTATATCCAACAGTACATGAATATGATTTGATTTGAGATGTGTCTACAGATACCTCCTTTGGCAGCCATCAAGTTCCTTGCCATATCTCCCTTTCTAAAAAATATTTTTAAATAGGAAGTTGACATGCAAAGCACTAGAGTTTTTCTTATTTGGTAACCATTTGAAATTAATAAATAAACAAAACATTTCCAAGCTGTTTCTGGGCCCTGCAGAAACCATATTGGAATTCCTGGAAAATGAAGTAGTAATAGCAGAATGTGCCCACCTATCCAGAAAAAAAGACAAGAGATCAGCCAGGGTGCTAAGAAGCATCATGAAGAGCTAGGTGGAGTGGCAAAAAGTGACCTCACTGTTTGCTTTTAGTAAAAAATAATTTGTAACTGACCAGCCTACCATGACAGCCCTTTTATGAGGAAGCTACAAATGTTCTCCAAAGCCTTGACTCCTTCATATTTGCATCACTTCCCATACTAAGTCAATTCCAGATTTTTTTGACCTTCCTATTCCAGATTCATATTTCAATCTATTTACCCTACCAATTAATGCTTTGCATGCATTATAAGCTATATTTTAAACTATATGGCTTTTTTGAACTTGCATAGTTTTTTTTCTCCTAGATTGGGGTAATATATACATGTAAGAAAAAAAAAGAGACAGAGAGACAGACTGTATCAGTTTCCATGGCACTTCCAGGCACTCTCTCAGAAATTAGGCACAGTAGTGTTTCGTTCACATGATATATTTGACCATGTGTCCCATTGGAAACTAAATGGCTTCAGTGTCTCATAACAGAGTTTTAAGAATTCCTTTGTTGAGAGAAGATGAACAGGACAGCAACAGAAGCAAAGTCTTTGGCATATTTGTATTTGTGGTATTTAAAGGAGTTCAGGAATGATGACATCTGTGGGGAAAACTGCCTTCAGAACTGATCAGTATTCAGAATTTGAAAGTGGTGGTTTTGTTTTAGGTGTTTATGTGGAGTAGAATTTTGTGGGTTTCTGGAATTGTTTTACTTACATAGTCCTCAATTCCTCTTTCACTCTATATTTTGCTCTTAAGGTTATGATGTTGAATCTTTAGCATCTTCTATTGCAGGAGATTGAAAACCACAATTCCCAACAGCCATTTTTAAAGGTTAGATTATTTTATGTCTAACTGGTAGATTTTGTATTATGTATCAGATGTATAGATATTTTATCTTGCTTAGCTTGCCAACATGTTTTTTTTCTTTCCAGTTATTTGTGAAATGAAACATCCACTTTTTAAAAAAATAAATAAATGTGCCTGTAAAGTATATTCTTCTTTCACAACTGTTTATAAGAGTTGACAAAAATCTTCATATGAGCCACCTTTGAACATTTTTGCGGAATATGTTGCAGATTAGTCTATAAAAAGCAGGAATGAAGATAAAATATCTACTACTGCAAAATAAAAAAAACTAAAGCAAGATAAGCATTTGAATATCAAGGACAGCAAAAGTCACATTACTGATAGGTACAGCACCTATCTGAAATACTACAGAATCGGCTAGTTAAAAGATGTGGCTATTTGTGCCATAGAGGTTTTTAAATTATCTCTTTAATGGCACTTAGGATTATCATGATTATTGATCAGTTTTATGAGATTCATACAGTTTCAGAGGAAAAAAATACTTTTCATACCATTGATGATGCAGCTATGTTTAAATGTATACTTCTATTGCCTTCCGTTTTGGTTTGGCCCAACTAAGCTGCTTCCTTGGGATTTAGTTATGCTTTACTGCTTCTGAATTGGAGCCAAGAAATATTCTTGTAATGTATATCAGGGCAAGGAAGCCAGTGATCCAGACAATAAAGCACGATATTCTAAAATTTCTTATGTTCCTACTGCGATGCTGGCCTACATGAAATTTTCCAGAACTTAAGACTATTTTTAGGCAAGCAGCCAATAAAATTAATAAAAAGAAATCAGCAACATAAAAATAGGATATTTTAAAAGTGTGATAAATGGAAAAGAAAACGAAACCTTTTATGAACAATAAAAGTAGCTGATTTAACTTTAAGCCTGCTTTATGGGTGACTAGGGCAACAGTTCTGTCTTGTGGCAGAGGCAAGATATTCATTTTCTACTCTGTCAATCAAATTTATTTTCAAATCTAGCTTCACACATATCCATCAGATTTTGAAAATGGGCTCCTTAGGATGAGATCAGGGCAATCCTCTTCTGTTCAACTATTGGTTACAAATAACTTTTCTTTCATCATATTTTTGGTAGTAGGAAGCCTTTGCCAATCTACGTAAAGTACAGTATTATATTAAATATGGATGAAATATATTATAGGCCAATACATGCTACTGGTATGATGGTGGTGATGTTGCATCACTCAGATCTGGTCAATATTTATATGGTCAATAACCAATTTGATTTAATTGAAAGCCTCAGTACAGGGCAGGATATTTAAAACGTCTGGATAGCTTAGTATGGTTCTGATGAAAATGTATCTCATTCACTTACTATTACTATTATTATTCTGGAAGAAAAAACACTATGTCTGCTACCAACAAGATTTGTTTTGCTTTGCTTTGCTTTGCTATGCTCTTTCCTTTCCCCTTTCTCCCTTTCTCTCTTTCTCTCTTTCCCTTTTTTGCTCTTCAAGACTCTTTCTTTCCTGCATGCTTTGAAACCAAACTGGAAATAACTGTCTGGTTTCTTTTTTTAAAAAAACTTTGAAACTTATTATTCTCCCCCATCTATGATTGGTTTGAGTATTTCAGTTTACACTTTCAGATGAAGTTTAATGCAGTGTATTTCAACTTTGGCAGCTTGATGATGTACACAGCTCCCATAATTCCCTAGCCATACATCTTCAAATTACCAAGACTGAGAAACACTGGTTTAATGCATATCTTTTCAGCACCGTATTTCCAGTCTCAATGGCTAATGTCCTTACCCACCATCCCCTAAATCTCTTTTATCAAAGGCTTTTCTGCAAGGGAATGTTGACACTCATTCAAATATGAACCATTCTTTGTAAACCATAGAGATAATCTCATGCTCAGGAGAATTAAAGTGAACCAAAAACATATACTAGAACAGTTTTTGCCAAATCTTATTCCTTCCAAGGAGTTTGGAATGTCAATTCTCAGAATTTTGCCTAGAAGTTCTGAAAACTGTAGTCTTAATGTATTAAGAGGGCACCAGGTTGGGAAAAGCTGGTTTGGAAGCAAGGCATATCATTAAAGTAATGCCCAAAAATATAAATCCCAAGAAAGAGGATTGGTCTGGAATAAGGGATCTTGTATTTCTTGGCAGAATACCTAAGAAAAGGAAGTGGGGGGGGATAAAAACTTTATTTATTTCTGGAAAAATGTCTGACTTCAAACCTAATATCTGGAATGGATTCCTTGGGCTCCAGGTTGTTTCCATTTCTTAATGTAAATAAAACATTTGCAACTCACAATCTGGTAAATTCTGTCCATACCACTGTCTGCTGGATCTGTCCATACCTCTAGTGTAACATTATCCCATCACAGTGCTGTTCATTCTTGTGTGTTTAAAGTTGTATCAATATTTCCATTAAAAAAAGCCTTTCTAAAACATACACAGCCAAGCTTCTCTGATCCAGCTGTAAAAATTCCGTCAGGCTTGAACTTGGCAAAGCAGGAGACACATTCTCCAGTTTACATGAAGTGGATTTACACAGGTATGTCTCTGATACCAGCATTTGCATTAATGGAGGTAATTTAAAGGGAGTAGGGGTTCTTGAAACCCCTATCATATCTTGCAGATATGATTATAAAACAGGAGTTTAAACAGCCTTTATTCTAATGCAATGGTTAGCAGAACACCCACATAGACCAGATCACTCTATCTCAGCTCTAGAAAAGAGGCAACAGAAAATCACCTCATAAAAACTTCACCAAGAAAATAGCAGGAACTAGTTGATGCAATCATTAAGAGTCAAAAACTGACTTGATGATGTCTGTTGGGTCTGTCTGTGTATGTGTGCATATGTATCAATTATTATTTTATTATTATTTATTTGATTTATATACCGCCCCCTCTCCCCGAAGGGACTCGGGGCGGTGAACAGCCAATAAAAACACATATACAAGGTACAAAGTATGAGACAACATAAAATATTAAAATTTAAAAACTGAAATACAATATGGCTCTAATAAAATATAAACAAGTATTAAAAAGATTAAAATCCGATTAAAATTTAAAAACCCCTAGGCCAGTCCGGCCTGCCAAAATAAATGCGTTTTTGAATAATAATTGAATAATTACAAAATCATTCTGATTGTGAAGGCCCTAGACCAGGAATTTCTTTTCTCGAATTTCTTCCATAGCCTTACCC
The DNA here is from genome assembly GCA_023653725.1 of Bungarus multicinctus. Classification (NCBI taxonomy): domain Eukaryota; kingdom Metazoa; phylum Chordata; class Lepidosauria; order Squamata; family Elapidae; genus Bungarus; species Bungarus multicinctus. The sequence goes on from CM042840.1 coordinate 21,507,684, forward strand.
TTCATTCTCGGTGGTACGGTGGGAGATGCTTATGATCAATTTCAAAAGGTATCAGAAATGACCCATAACTAACTATGATAATTGTAAAAACACTGGAATAAGTTAATCAGATACTTTTGCATCTAACAACACTTAGTTTTTTTAAAAAAATTAAGCAGCATTTCACTTTAAATTATTCTGAGTGGTTGTTTTTAAATTATATTTTTTTTATATAAGATATATGTTTCTGGGGTTAAAAAAGCAACTAAAATGTTTTCTAGTGATTTTAAAGTTTTAAAAATATTCCTTCAAGAAACATGTATTTTTTCTAATTTCTCATTTGTATGTTTTGCTGACACAAAATGGTTATTAAAAACCAGAGGCAATAAAGAAATATAGTACTGTTTGTGCAAATCCTGCTTTCCCTTATGGATTTGTGGTTTATATTTGATTTCTCATAATTGGAGAGTGGGGCAATTAAGTATTTCTTTGAAATTGTCCATTTGTCCATAATCATAATAACAGAAATATTTGATGATGGTAGCATTTAGTTAAAATTAGAATTCTTATGTGCCTTCACACTGATTTATGATGGATTCTAAAGGGAATTTATGAGTGACCCCTGATTCCAATAGAGGTTTACGACAAATCTTAATATATCTTGACTGAACCACAAAATTAAAATGAGGCTGGAGTATTTACTCTTTGCTTTGGGTTCTAATTGGCAGTATAGCAAAACCATAAAACAATATGCGCCTGTCTGCAATAGTTATTGGTTATGTCTTTATAGGAAAATATTTAGAACTCAAAAATGATTGACAAGTGCATAGATAGATAGGTGATAGAGAGAAAGAGAGAGAGAGAGAGAGAGAGAGAGATTCCCTGTTTCCCCCAAAATATGACCTACTCTGAAAGTAAGTCCTAGCTTGATTTTTTTTAAATTAAATCTTTATTACACATTTTTTCAAACATTTATATCACGTTTCCATTTTTGACAGTGCATCAGTCAGCTTTTTTCCTATTTAAATAGTAATACTTTCATTTTCATTTTTAATTCCTAGTATATTTCTCTAACATTTGTACATTTATATTTACCTTTTTATAATTCCTTATATATACTTTTCCTGCAACTCTTAAGTAATTTTATACATATTCTTTACTTTTCTCCTCTGTCCGCTAATACCATATGTCCCAAATCTTATAATATTCTGTTTCCTCCTTGTCTTTTAACTCCATTGTTAATTTGTCCATCTCTGCACATGCAAGCACTTTTTTTATCACCATATCTTCAGTAAGGATATTTGTTTGTTTCCACTGTTGTATGAAAACAATTCTGGCCACCATCAGTATATGGAGTATGATATATTGATTTTTTTTACTCTAGCTTTATTTTTTTATGTTGCCCAAGATAAACCCTACTCCCAAAATAAGCCCTAATTAAGATCCTGCCCAATCCAGAGTGCACAGGTAAAAATTAAGCTAGGGTGGGGATGGGGGTGGTGGAGCAGCCCTACTACTTATCTTTGGACAGTTGTAGCTAGGCCTCGTATACCCCGACACCTGCCTTGCTGGCCCATTTCTTGTGCAGCCAGCAAGGCTGACAAAGCTTTCCTGAAGGCCTCTGTGGTTTATTTATTTTTATTTATTTATTTGATTTGTTAATTGCTTACAAGATAATAGGTATAAGTAAACAGTTATGAATACATGAAATGGGTACATATAAGAAAAATAAAAGAAACAATAGGACAGGTAGGCACGTTGGTGTGCTTATGCACGCCCCCTACAGATCTCTTAGGAAAGGGGTGAGGTCAATAGTAGACAGTCTAAGGTTAAAGTTTTTGGGGTTTGGGGAAGAAACCACAGAGTCAGGTAGAGTATTCCAGACATTGACCACTCTGTTGCTGAAGTATTTCCTGCAATCAAGTTTGATGCAGTTAACCTTGAGTTTGTATCTATTGTGTGCTCTTGTATTTCTTATGGTTGAAGCTGAAGCATTCATTGACAGGTAAGACATTGCAATGTATGATTTTATATACCATACTTAGATCAGACCGAAGACAGCATAATTCAAGGTTTTTTAGGTCTAGAATTTCAAGTCTGGTGGCATAAGGTATTCTACAACGAGTAGAGGAGTGGAGAATTCTTCTTGTGAAATATTTCTGGACTTTCTCAACGGTGCTAATATGAGATATGTAATGTGGGTTCCAGACTGATGAGCTGTATTCGAGTATTGGTCTGGCAAATGTTTTGTATGCTGTAGTTAGTAGTGTGATATTACCAGAGAAAAAGCTACATAGGGTTAGGTTAACAACTCTTAATGCCTTTTTGGCTATGTAGTTACAGTGAGCTCTAGCACTTAGATCATTAGAGATGAGTATTCCAAGGTCCTTTACAGAGCTTGGATCATCAACAAGGTCTTGACTATTCAGCTTGTATTTTATTTTCTGATATGTAAGACAGAGCATTTATTTGTTGAGATTTGAAGTTGCCATTTGTTTGACCATTCTGATACATAGTCTAGATCTTTTTGAAGGGTAGCAGTATTGTCTGTGGTATTGAACAGCTTTACGTCATCAGCAAAGACAACGTAGTTGCTTTTAATATGATCACAGGGATCATTTATGATGAAGAGAGTTGGTCCTAGAACACTGCCTGGGGGGACACCACTATTGACAGGTACAGAATTTGATAGGACACTCCCAATTTTGACTATTTCTGTTTGACAGGAATGCTTCTATTCAGTTATGCAGTTATCCAGAGATACCATAAGATTTTAGTTTGTCGTGTACCACTGAATCAAAGGCTTTACAGAAGTCTATGTAGATTGCATCTATTGTTTTGCCCTGATCGAGTTGTGTAGTACATATGTTTTTGCAGTGTAAGAGTTGCAGATTGCAAGATAGGTTTTTTTCTGAAACCAAATTGTTTATTAGAGAGTAGGTTGTTTGTCTGTCTGTAAGTGGAGGATAATGGATTGGTTAATAATTGAGTCCATTACTTTACAGGTGACGCAGCATAAGGAGATTGGTCTGTAATTTTCAACTAGGCTGGGGTCTCCCTTTTTGATGATTGTGGCTTGTGACCATAGGTTAGGCAAGGAGCTGGTCCTGAAAGATTTTTCAAAGATTATGCTTAGAGGTTCAGCTATGCCAGTGGATAGCTTTTTTAAGAAGTAGGCACATATTCCATCCAGTCCAATAGATAGAGATGGTTTTAGATTGTGTAGTGCTTTTTCAACATTGTCTTCTGTAAAATTGATATGTATTAGATCATTGTAGTTTTCTGTGGTTGGGCTAGGAAATACTGGGCATGATCCATTGCTGTTTACAAATACTGAGCCAAAGAATGTATTAAAGAGGTTGGCTTTAATGATGTCATCATTGCAGACTTTACCATTAGGTCCTATCAGGGGTGGGATGGATCTTGAGTCTTTGAGTTTGTTGTTTACAAAATTGTAAAAAGCACAGGTGAAACTGGTGCGTAGAATTTTTTCCTCTTGTTTAATGGGATAATTGGTGCATTCAGTCTTTATCTGGTGGCATAAATTTTTGTATCGGCTTTTAAAGTTGGCAACGTGACCAGATTTGTTTTTCCGCCAAATTGATTAGAAAGCTCCGGATCAATCCGGAGCTCTGCAGAGGCCTTCAGGAAAGCCTTGCCAGCTGCAGAAGAAGAAGGTCCTGAAGGCCTCTGATGGTGAAAAGGACGCTGGGGGGTGGGGGGGCCCAATGCATGCAAGTGAGGTTAGTCAGTGGATGTCATTTCCCAAAAATAAGACCTTTGGTGCCTTTTTTGGTGGCAAAAACAATATAAGACAGGGTCTTATTTTCAGGGAAACACAGTAGATAGATAGGTAATGAGTGCATTTAGCAGCTTTACACGTTCTCCTTATCCATTGATGGTTTATATCTTCATATGATTCCCAAGAGTGATTCAGAAATTTATCAGTCTAAAAATCTGAAAGTCTCTGGAACACACAGATAGAAAAATGTAAGCAGACTTCTAGTAGTGGCAAACGCAAGGCAGCAATTCCCATTTTCATTATCCAAAGCAAACTGAGCTGCACTTCAGTCAAACAGAACATAAAAGAACAGCTCACTGGCAGGGTTTCCTTAGTTACCACTATTGAGATTAATGGAATTAACATGTTATTTCTTTTCATTGAACATGGTTCTTTAAACCTGCGTTCAAAAGTAAATTGGTCCTCCACTAAATGGACTGTTCTATATATCATATTTTTATTTGATATAAAAAGTCACCTGATATATATTTCTTAAACATATTTTTAAGAAACATATATCAGGTGACTTTTTGATATTTATCATTTAATATCATCTAAATGCATAATTGCAGCTATTTTAAATAAGAAAATAATCTGCAATTATGAAAATAGATGATATTAGTAAAAAGCAATATCAAAAAAAGTTACCTGATATATGTTTCTTAACAAATTGATAGCCAATTTCAGAATAGTTCTGAAAATTAGTGATGATCAAGGCTTTTCATGGATTGGCTATCAATTACCAAATAAATGTCTATTATTTACACTGAATTTCTAAACCTATCATTATTATAATTCCTGTGAATATTTAGATTATATAGCTGTTATAAAGTCTTTGTTGAGACTTAAGTATTGTTCAACTCAGGAAAGAAGGAAGAATTATTGAGTTTATATATAGTTTTTAAAAATAGGAATATTAAATGAGTAAATAAAAGCAGTAAAATAAGCAGAACATTACTGCCAATCATTAAATAATTCATAAATATATTTACGTAGTTAAAATTTTATTTTATATTTTGCTATTCTATTCATAGTAAGTCAAGAAAGATTTAGAGAGATAAACTTAGCGGTAATTTTATTAAAACCAGCTAAAATTATCACTAATTTTAACAGAATGGAAGAAATATATTCTAACGAGAGACAACAGTTAGATGTTATTCTCAGTTTGGTGAAATAATTTGCCTGTGATTTTTTCAAAAATCTCTACAAATCTGATTTTCCTATAAACTTTATTGTATCCTTGAGGCAGAGATTTTGATGTCTAGTATTTTTCAATTAATTGCATATTTACTACGATGACTTTAGTGGACCTGTCAATTGTACTCTGCAAATGTCTTACTGAATTCAAAGAAAAGAAAGCATCCTGTGATATAATTTCAATATGCAATACATTATTATTATAAAACTCTAAACAAAAAGGATATTATTTAAAAAGATATGTCTCAAATTAGGAATAATAATCATCACACTGACAATAGAAATTTTCACATGAATGGTAAATCTTAAGCAATTTTGAAATTGTGTTTTCATGCTCCATTGAGAATAGTAGATCTTTATTTCCTTTCTCATTTCCCCTTATAAAGCAAAAATATTTTATATCTATGCAATTCTTAAAATTTGAACCAACACACCATTTAACTCAAAGTAAAATTACAAAAGTTATGTATTTTTTCTTACCTAGTTTTTATAAACTTGTCCCTATCTGTCCAGTAACTGAGTCTTAAAAATCTGTATCAAAATGAAGTGAGAATTGTATGCTGTAAGACAATGGCATTTTCCTTTGGGCATTGCAAATGTAGATCATGTAAGCAGCAAAGGAAGGAGGAGAGATCTGAATACTTAATTTTCCTCTTGAACAGTTTAAGCACTAATACTTCTCCTTTTATCAGTCACTGTTGCTTTCATCCTTTGAATTCCTCACTAGCTCCCTCCCTTGTACCTGATCTGGATGATTTTGCCAGCCGTAAAAACTCAAAGCTTCCTTGGCCGTACTTTTGGTTCGCTCTAGCAAAGCAGTGATCTAACGGTGAGAATACTTTTTTCAAGCTTTTTCTTTCCCCCCCTGGAGAACAATACTTCAAGGGCAACCTGCTTGTCCAGCAAATGAACATGTGGAAAATCCACTTGAATGCAGTAATGGTTTTCAGATGGCCCATTGTTCCCCCAAATTATCTTCAAGCAGCTGCTGCTTCAACCCATCTTGCCAAAGTGGGGCTTTATAGAAAGCCTTCTATTTTCATTTGCATCATGGTGAAAAGTGCTACGTTGCACATACCTGACACCAAATAATTTAATCCCGGCAAATGAATAAATTTTTCAACAAGGGTTAGTAATATGGGCTAAGGATAACCTATCTTTTCATTTCTGCTTTTCTGCCGAAAAGCTGGAAAAAGTCTGGTGGGGCCAAATATTCACAATTGCAGTGGCAAAAGCATCCAAAATATTGTTCCATAAATGAATGGTTTTCCCATATTTTGCTTTAAAGCCCAAAGAGACAAGGAGTGAAAGAAGAGAGAGAAAGTTTCTCCTCCTGATCTGGCAAAGGAGGAATGTATTTTATATTTCAAAAAGTTTTCACTGTTTTCAAATACTTTTTCCCCCTTCAAAGTAAGAAGCACATTCTTTATAAAGAACTTCCTCTACTGAGTCTTTAATTAAAGACAACATTTTCTTTTAATTTTAAAAGGCTTGACTTGGATTAAAGTAACAAGAAGTATTGCAAAAAAAAAAAATCTGCCAAATGCAAGCTGAAACCAAGGAGCCTGTAGTTAAATGCCTCACTTCATTAGACAGACGGCAGATTGTTTTTGTGGTCAATAGGGACTGAGTTTCTGAATGCCAATCAACCAAACAAGCTAAGTTGCTTCTGTGGAGTCATTCCTTTCCAGAACTTTTATTCTTGAATGGTTTAAGCCTTGTTGTCTAATCAAATATCTTGCCAACAGCATAATTATGCAGATATTTTCTCCTTTCCATGTTCATTTTTCTCTGCCACCGAAGAGCAATGGATGGTAGGAATGATAAGAGTTACCGAGTTGGGAGAAGGGTAAAAGAAGCAATGAACGAGGCCAAGATTTCTAAAAAGAGATGTTCAATTTGCAATAAGCAGGGTTACATTACAGCATCAGTTCTTAAGAAAATGGAATGGAAATTCTTATCTGTTTGCAGATGGCTCAACACTTAAGGCTTTGCCATACCCATATACAACAATAGAAAAAGGTAATTAATTCATGAGATTTTGGTGTACAGATCGTCTTTAATTGTCTTAACTTTTATGAGCTGTTCTTATACTATAATGAATCATATGTTTGATGATAATTCATTCAAGTGTAAAGTTTTTGAATTTTCCCAGGTAGCTAGCTTGTCAAATGAAGTTGTGATTGTCATTTCACACACACACACACACACCATCATCATCTTCTTGTGTTTTGTAAATAACGTGTATTTGTCTCATAAGACATAAAAATAGCATATTGGTCCCCCTTGAAAAATGATAAAGATTATTTTTACATGTTCTATAAGGTAGAACCAATAGAAATAATTGTACTCATTTTTGTGTTATTCTGGATTAAACGTACTGGTGTTAAAAATATTCAGATAAAATTGAGGAATAAATGAAGGATAATTACACTAAGAAGTTGGCTGACTGAAGACCTACTGAGAAGTGAAAGATAGATCCGTTGTTCAGTGTGGTTGGGTATGTGCAAGTGATGTATATGTCTGTGAGTTCCAGAATAGATGAGAATATTGTGTACAGTTGCTTTTCCCTATTTCTACAGATGTACAAAGTTTGGGTTGTTTCACTGTTTATAAGCTGAGCCAGCATAATTGATTCTTATGCTTTTATGAAGATTGCAATGTATGTTTATATCTATTCAGAAAGCAGGTTGGGTCTTATTTCAGGTGAACTTTTTGAGGATGGGTCAATTTTTTCAAGGTTAATAACTTTGAACCATCATTAAATGAATGATCATAAGTTGAGGATCATCTGTGGTAGTTTTATCATATTATTATTCAGTTGCCCTTTATAGAATCATTTTCATTTTTTGACATATTGCCTATCTACAGGGCCCAGACAAAGGATTTATTTTGCCTTTTCTCATTTACATAAATCAACATATTTGAATTTATCCCAACCAGTAAATTCTGGCAGCTTTTTGTCTAAGCATACTTCAGATCAGGAGGTATGCTTAACATGATGAGAAACCTACACTTGACTTATATCACACAGGTGTGCAAGAAATATATGCTAATTTTTTTCACTGTATAAATATCTTCCAGCAAAGTAAACAACTATGTAATTCTTAGACTTTTACTCTATATTTTTTGTATATGCATAATTATATATTAATGATCTGGCTCATGGATAATAAATAGGAAATTCCTTTTAATTATTATAATCTAAATTTAAACATAAAAACCAGTCCTTCTTCCTGATTGTTCTACCAACATGATTATACTTCTTAATTAAGATGTCTATCCAATGTCCAGTGGTCTGACTTAACTGTTCCGTCAATTGTCTATGGAGATTCTCAGTAATCCAGGTCATGGATGTCCCAAAGATGCTTTTTCAAGAGACAACTGGAGTGTCTGGTTTTTCTTGGAAGATGTTTAGCTTCTTACTCAAGAAGCTTTTTCAGTTCTGATAAGCTAAAGAAGCTTCTTGGATGAGAAGCGAAATGTCTTCAAAGAAAAACCAGAAACTCAAGTTGCCTCTTGAAAAAGCACCTTTGGAGTATTCCCTCCATTGTTTCATATATGAGGATGAGTTACTAACCCAAACTAAATTCACAACACAACTGTTGTGTTAATATTAAAAGCCTGTTGCATGGCTGAACTTTACTACCTATTTTTTCCCCTGTATAAATATCTTCTAACAAAATAAACATGTATTGGGTTCTCAAAGCACATATAAGCTATTTTTATATATAGCTTTAGTACATTCCACTTCCAGTGCTTCCAGTGCTAATCAATAACATAGGTTTTTAACCCAGATTCTTTTCTTAAGTGGTGGCTGGGTAATTTATCTTTACAGAGAGCTTTTTATGATTCACCCACTTTGTTTTGAAAAGAAGTGAAAGTCATCATTCTTAGAACATTGCGCTTCTCTTGCTGTGCCATTATTTTTGAAGTGGAGCTTTTGAAAGTTAGTGGAAGGTAGCTATTAGTATTTGTTAGTTTGTGGCTCCAAATCCCTGGCTATTCTTCAGAAATCTATGATATAATATCACTAAACATAGAAATGTTTAGTATGAATAAGGCATGGAGGTCAGAGAGACTAATCTCTTGTTCAGTAAAAATATTTATGTGCAACTCCCCAAAATGCTATGAATCATTTTTGGTGTTTTAAAGTCAGGATGTAGAGTAAATTATTCCAAAAGTTCTGGTAGCCAAATACTCTTCTCTCCAAAGGTTTGTGTAATATCTGTTTATCTGTGGTCAGATAACTGCCATATATAATTAGAGGCAGACTTTGTCAAGATAAGTTGCGTCAACATAGCTGAACACAAGCATGTTGAAGATACTGATGTATTTCTTCTTATTTGCTACCAAAATGCCAAGAGCATTTAAGAAGGTTCTTTCAACTGATTCAGACCCAAATTCTGCCAAATTTTTGAGCTTTGGGGTTCATATTTCGCAGCTTAGCAACTTGCAAACATGTTGAACTTCAGTTCTCCTAATTCCCTAATTGGAATGAGAAAGATTTGAGAAGGCTAAATTATAAGCCAACCTCACCCCATCCAAGGACTAAGCAAAAAGATGGGCAAATCTGTAAATCAAAGTATTTCTTAAAATGGGATGACATCAAAGACTGGTTTGTTGTTTCACCAGATTGAACAGGAAGATTTAAACCAAAAGTTTTTTGTATAGTTATAGAGGCACTAGAAGCCTCACCCCCTCTCTGTGTGTCTCTGTCTTGCCCCCCCTCTCTTTCTCTCCCCCCCCCCACAATCACATATGTATATGAAAAAATTAGGAACCAGAGGTTTCATGCAGCTGCCAGCATTCAAAGGTAAAGGTAAAGATCTCCCATATCCAGTCATTTCCGACCCCAGGGAGCAGTACTCATCTATTTCATAATTGAGGGAGCCAGCATTGTCTGGAGACTGTTCTGTTACTTCAGACAGTGTTGTTACTTTCCCTTCAAAATAGTATCTATTTATCTACTTCCCTTTGCATGCTTTCAATTTGCTAGGTTGACAGAAGATGGGGAAAGTATAATGGGAGCTCACTCCATCACATGGCTCTTGGGTCTCAAAACTGCGCTGTCAGTTTTCCAGCTGTCAAGCTCAGTGTCTTTGACTGCTGTGCCATTGCGCTCTCTCCCAGCATTCAAAACCAATTGTTCATGGCTTTCCCACACTTCTAAAGTAATGGTTTAATTGCCTTTTATCACTCCTTAATATATCCTGAAATGGCCACAAATTGCCATTTGGGAAGCCGATGGACACACACATCCCTTCTCACTTTTTTTCAGAAGAAATTATGTGTGAGAATGTCAAGAAGAGGACAGATTCTGAGATGACAAATGCTTCTATGACTTAAGAGAACAAAAAAAAAACAGAGTTGGAAGGGACCTTGAAGGTCTTCTAGTCCAACCCCCTAATCAGGCAGGAAACCTTATAACATTTCCAGACAAATGATTTTCCAGTCCTTAAAAACCACTAGTATTGAAGCGCCTACAACTTCTGGACACAAGTTATTCTGCTGATTAATTGTTTTAACTGTTGGGAAAATTTTCTTTAATTCTAAGTTGGTTCTCTCCTTGATTAGTTTCCATCCATTGGTTCTTGTCCTGCCTTCAGGTGCTTTGGAGAATAGATTGACCCCTTCTTCTCTATGGCAGCCCCATAGATATTGGAACACTGCTACTATATCATCCCTTGTCCTTCTTTTCATTAAGCTAGCCATACCCAATTCCTTCAACTGTTATTCATATGTTTTATCCTCCAGTCCCCTAATCATCTTTGTTGCTCTCCTCTGCAGTCTTTCTAGAGTCTTCACATCTTTTCTACATCATGGTGACCAAAACTGGATGCAGTATTCCAAGTGTGATCTTATTAAGGGTTTGTAAAGTAGTACTAGAACTTCATGTGATCTTGATCCTTTCCCTCTATTAATGCAGCCTAGGGTTGCATTGGCTTTTCTGGCAGCTGCAGCACATTGACGGCTCATTTTCTCCTTCACTCCTCCCCCACAACGTGGAGATTTTATGATTGATACCAATATTGTTCAAGAGAGATTGAACAGCCAGCCAACACCTGCAAAAGTTGTATTCACGTCAGGAAAACCAACATTAAATGCTTCAGTTCAAATTCATTTTTCTAGTTCTGACAAGGAATCAGGCACAAGGATTTGTTCTATTGTTCTTTTTTCTTATTTGCATCACACCAGCTCTGGTTGACACGTGTTTTGTTTGCTGTTATTTTTAGAGGGTTATGCAACCAACATGGTGGGCTTTTTCAGTGAGAAACATCTGAAAACTGTGTTTGGCGTGAATAAACATGTCCCCTCAGCCATTCTGTCAGCTGAGGTGTTCAATTAGTCAATGTCAGTGTAGCAATTCATTAAAGATATTTACAGCTAATGTTCTACAAAGAAGGCTGTCTAGAGTCTAGACGGTAAAATTTGGCAGGAATAAAAACAAAGTAAAGAAGATGACTTGTAGCATTCAGGCCCTAAAGTGACATTTTGGCCCCATGGAAGAAAACGTAATGGATCCTATTTCCTCTTCTTTGCCCGCTTCTGACCTTGACTTCATTCCAGAAGAGACCCATCTGTAATTATCATTATGTCTTAGTACTGTTTTTAATACAGCACTTTGTACTTTGCAAATCATATTTCATTCTTTCCCCTCTCTCCTGGATTTTGCATCTGGGGTGCAGTTTAATGTAAAGTTAAACATGCACCAGCTAATTCATTTTGCTAGGTTTGTGCTTTGGGCCCAGCAGAACAGCCATCATGGGAAGATTTCAAGGCAAGAAAACTTAAACTCTAGAACCTGGACCATAACTTGACACAAATATGGAGGGCCAAAGTAGTATCTAAGGTTGTACTCTTAGACTCTTCAGACTTAATAAGCTAATTCAATTTATTAGCTAACCGAAATGAATAGAATCAAGGCTCTGGTCTTTGTCATACATAGTAAGCTTTAAAAACATGTTTTTTTATGGCTTGAGCCAACGGAGACAAGTAGAAAAACAAGACAGTTCCATTATTTTGTCATTTTGCTCTCCCTCCCTCCCTCCCTCCCTTTCTCAATTAGGAACAACATTTTCTGAATGTCTGTACGTTTTAAAAGTAGGGATTCTGCATTGTGACCCATGAAATCTATAACTGCATATTTTAAACAAAAAGGTGGCAGAAACTTTATACTATCTTAAATGGTTGATGTGCCTATGTTGGTGGGATAGGGATAGGAGATGGGATAGGGAGATGGATACCAGATCAATTTGTAGGGTCTCTTGGAGTGTGTGTGTGTGTGTGTGTGTGTGTTTAGATAAAAGTAAGTGAACATGGGAAAACTAAATGGACTATTGTAAAGAAATGCAATGGATTAACGATTGAGGGAGAAAGTGTTACCTGCAGGAATATTGTATGCACTTCAGTTTTTCCTTTCTTCTGAATGAGATTTTTCTTTTCTGAGAGCAGGACTTAGTTATAAAACAATACAAAATGCCGAAACACTGGGAATTGTCGGAAACACATGTCTAATCCACCGTAGTTATGTTATATAACAAATGTAGCAAACCCTTTGCACTACTTATTCCTTTCCCTTTTAGTATTAAACTGACAAAGAGCCACACAGTTTATGGGTTATGATTTTAGTATAGTTAGACCATGTATAATTGACAGATTGGATATGTTCATAGATTTTAGTTGTTATTTATTATTTTATACTAGAATTTTTAATTGTTATGTTTACTGAGTGTTTTTATTTGTTCTGGTCTCTGGTCTATGATTGTAATAAACTGAATTAATTAAGTAATACAAAATGTTGATGGTCAGAAATTGGTGCTCTTCTTTCATGAAAATATCCCTTGTGGGTAGCCTATGGAGCACAGCCTCAAACAAATGGCATTATATAATTAAGGAAACTAATGGAAATGATTTTTTAATATTATATTTTATATTATTACATTTATGTCTCTTTTTTCATAATAGCAATTCAAGCAGCAATATATTAGTCTATTGACTAATCAGATGAACTCAGACCAAATTAAATTTATTTTTACAATTTTATTTTTAATTTCACATTTCAAATGTAAAATGTAAATTCAAATGTTATATAAGTTTTCTTCTGTTCAACATTGTTCTAGGACTTGAATAAGTTTCTGATACTAAAACATTAAAGAGTTTAGCCATATATATCAAAAGTTCCCAGGTTTTCACCCTGAAAAATTAGAAATATCTATATCTATATCTATGTGTGTGTGTGGATCTTTGATAATTCGGGTTTTCTCCCGCGTTAAATTGGAAGTATCTAGGCGACGTTTCGATGAAGTCTCATTCATCATCTTCAGACTTGTGTCTTCGGCTTTGTGTTTCTCGGAGTAATGTGAGCTTAAAGATCCACATACAAATACCCGTGAAAACCTCAGGAAAAAAAAAAAAAAATATATATATATATATATATATATATATATATATATATATATATATATTAGGCCTGCTGTTTAAGCTTTAGTTTTATTAAAAATTATAAAGCTGTTCTTTGATACTGTCAGGTAGTTGTTTTAATTAAATATTCCATTTTAAGAACAGTTAATTCCAAGAGCGACGGTTCAATATAAAATTAAACTATAAAAATGGACTTTATTAATCAATGTTCAGCAGGGTATAAATTATAAGCCTGTATAATTTATAAAAGGCTTTTCCTGCAGAATCCTTTTTTTTTCTTTGCAGAACACTTTGAGGTTTCTAAGACAAAAGAAAGATTTGTAGCTCAGTCATGGGTTTTCTTCTTTGCATGCAATGAAACTTCACATTTAGTTTTTGGTGCTCTAGGTAAAGACTTCTGAAGACTAGAACACATCCTATCGGTGTGGCTGATCATAGCCAGATAAACAAGGCTGTCGTTCAGTATAAAGCATCTTCCCATATTCCTATACCAGGACATGAGATCATCATTCCTGACAAAATCATGTGGAATTGTTAAATAATCTTCCCGCCCCAAAAAAATAATATAATCCAATACCATATTAGAAAAATGGGCAGGTGTGTTGTGCGAATGCTATATGCACATATTAAATCGCATCCTTCCTTGTAGTTTTCTTCTTGCTCACCTGGAAAAATTCCTGTAGGTGGCTTTGGGCTTGACTTCCTGACTGAAATTGAGGCTGGTAAGATTTGGCCCAGAGATGCTGTCGAATATGCATAAGAAACTTGGATATATAGTTTAAGACAGGCTGATGGGTAAGCTGGGGCTACAAGCCATCTGATTCAAAAAATGACTTGAATGGAAGTTGGATGAGATACCATTCAAGATGGCAGAATGAAGGAAAAACAATTGGTTCCCCAAGTTTTAATTCAGATTTTAGTTCATTAAGGGTACATATACATTTTAGTCACTATACCTCACATTCTGTTTTTAATAAACATTTTCTGAAGTTTCAGCAAAAAATAAAATACAAGAAAACAGAAAAATAAAGAAATGGAAAAAAGGAAGACAGAAAAAAAAGATTAGGAGTGCAAACAAGGAGAGGGAAAGGGGAAAAAATAAAAGGAGCAATTTACATCTTTCATACAGATATAAATATAATAATGTTTTGTCCTAAGTTTAACAATACTCAGTATTTCTAGAGTCATAAACAGTTCTAATTATCAACTCCCAAAATTAAAATATCATTTCCTTTAGTTTCAAGCAATATATATATATAAATAAATAAAATAACCAAAAGTGCTTTCTAGGTAAAAACGCTACATAAAGATTTTTCTTTAATCAGAATAGTAAATTTTGCCATTTCTGCCAAGTCCATTTGCTTTACCATCCATTCTTTCATTATGGGAATCTGTAAGCCCCCAAATGCCCTTTTTTTGATGAATTGCCAGATTTCAAGTGCACACATGTTCTAAAAACAAGGCAGCCTAAAATTGGAATGTAACAAAACAAATAAAGAATTTTTTTATCGTTAATATGTTGTTGATTTTAGACTTGTTATCATGTTGGTTAAGTTCCATTGAGACATTATTTTTCTAATCTACAGACACTTTTTCCTGTGAACATTCATGTGAGCTCCTTCCAACATAATGTAATTACATGAACTCTGGTTAACATAGATAGTCCTGTGAAAATTTAGCGCATGCTTCATGCCTGCCTGCAAGCTGTGGTTTGGGAGAACTGTAGGTAACCTAGTAAATCACATTGAATCAGCCATGTCCTGTTGTTTTCTTCTTCCCTTTCTTTCTTCCATTAGATTATTTGGAAAAACTGGGTCAATACAGTCATTTCCAACAGTAACAAAAAACCAATTCACACAAGATGAGTTGAATGTGCTCGTTCCAGATTTGATAATAAAAATTTGAAGTGCTAGTAAACTGCCAAAAATCCAGATGCATATTTTACTTACTCTTCCTTCTTTGCCATGTCTTAGTTCCAGAGATTGCCAGTGTGAGGGTGCTAAAGTTGTCAGTCAAGGCAGAACTGTCCTTAGAAACTGATCTATCATATTTCATGTCCTGATAGCTGTGAAAATAATCATAATAATGGTTTAGATGTATTTTCAACTCAATTTAGAAGAGTTCCCATGAAAAGTCTGGTCATCTGGAACTGTCCATAAAATCTACAGAAAAGAAAATGAATTTAAACTAGGGAAGAAGAGATTTGGTTTGAACTTTTAGGAGAGAAAGCATGTTGCAACACTTTGTTCAATGACCAATTTCCTCTGTTCTTCTGTTCTCTGAACATGTGGAGGTTTTGCAGTTCTTTTTCAGTAGTGGAAATGAGTCGTGCCTTCTTTTGATGAACAGTCATTTCAGCTATTTCCATATGTTAGATAAATGTCTGTGGAGATTCTCAGTCATCCAGGTCATGGTTGTCCTAAAAGTGCTTTTTCAAAAGGCAATTGGATTTAGTTTTAGCTTAAAGACGTTTCGTTTCTCATCCAAGAAGCATCTTCAGTTCTGAAATGTCTTCAAGCAAAAAACAAAGTCCAGTTGCCTTTTGAAAAAGATTTTTGAAACATATGCTAGATATGAAGATGGTGCCTCTGAAGGCAGCAAAGACAACAAGATGACAGATGGAATATCACAACGCAAATCCTACATTTTTAGAGCCATGCATCACTATATTATGTTTGCCATCTTAATGATGTTGATTTCACATCGCCCAGAGGTCATTATATTAAGATATTATATAGGAAACAGATCCAGAGTTATGGGTGATTGCTTGAATGTGTGGCAATATGTGGATTTCAGAAAGCATTGAAAAAAAAAAGGCTCTGTAAAGAAACTAATATTGCTGTGACTCTCAGGAGATTTAAGGGTTAAACAAAAATGGAAGCCCACCAATTCCCTCAGGAATGCTGTGCAGTGAATACAGTAAGTCCAACCCTTCCTGCATTCTTACAAGTTTTTTTTAATATGTGGTGGGATTGAATACTAGCCAGACTTTGCTTATGGCTAGCATTCAAGCTTTTGTTGATCCCGGAATCTCTGTGTAGTGAAAATGTTACACTTTGACTTTCAACATTTCCAAAAACTACAAAAACGCTCAGTGAATGCTGAAACAGCTCTTAAGCATAATAGACATGCAAGTAAACTGCAGTGACAGTAGATAGAGATCGTATAATAAAACAAACCAAGAAAAAGAAATTGCCTGCATCTGATCTCCAAGATTAGCATCACACTGGTTTTTACGAGAGGCATCTGAAAGACCGTAATAGAAAAGGTCCCTACAGAGAAAAAAGGCATAGTGTTCTTCTAAAGAGAAAATAGGTATAAATGAACATTTTCATGTTTGTTTTTTAAAATAACATAGCATCTAGCTGAAGAGTGTCTTATCTATCACCTTGGTTTTGCCTGGAAAACTGAGAAGATAGTTTTAAAAAAACTTGCAGGAGAGGGATGTTCTGTTGATCTGGAATTGAGACAACTCAGGAAATGATATTCTGTTCTGTGAAAGAAGATTGTCCTTGACAGGAAAAGGAGACACATCTGGCATCTAATGTACACCCAAAGATGTATAATTTTTTGGATGAGTGACTTATTTAACACTTGCATGATTTGACCCAGCTGTGGCATAATTCAGTGCAGCGTTATTCCATTGTTTAATTTTTTTGCAAAATTCCTGATTCTTTGTACCCAATTAATTTTTTTGGAGTGGTATGCAATGCCTAAACTCTCAAAATAAGCATTGCACTTGATTCCCAGGAGGCTTTGTGAGTGATAAGTCTTGGCTTTGCTGTTTACTAAAGGAAATATAGTGGAAAGTCATCAGAAAATGAGCTCCCTTTCGCTCTCTCTCCCCCTTTTTTCTTAGCTTTCTTTTTTACACATAACAGACCCTTTGTATGTAGAGTCATTTCCTCATCCTTCTGTGCAGCTGAGCTGTTCATTTCCCTCCCTTTTGAAGGATCTTTCACACAATGAGTAGGAAGTAAGGAAATGAAGCATAGCACTGTAATTCATGAAAATTGTCCAAAAAGATGTTCATCTGGGGGTAAGATACAAGGCTGCTAATTAAGCAAAATGCTGTCCAAATCCAGAATACTCCAGATTTCATTGGCAATTTCTGAATTTCTCTAGAAGTAGTGACTGACTCATCAAAGGATTTACAGGAGCTGAAAAGACTCAAATAAGAAGCATTTTAAGAGGAATGTTGAAGTCCTAACCATAAATAACAAAGTGGTTCCTGAACATGATGTTCACCTCTATCTTAGTTCTTTGTGTTAGTGGATTTATTTACATTCATTGGGAGACTGCCTCAGGGTTTTAAAGTTACTAAAACTTAAAAACACAATCCCAGCAAGCTACATCACTATGGAATTCTAATTAGAGCTTTTCTCTCTAAGAGCTTTGTAGAATAATGAGACTTCTCTTTCTTCAGAATTAATCTGGATTTACTAACAGAAATCTAGAAATAGCATGAAAAATTCTAAATTGGATCTAACATAATACCTAATCAATTTGAGGTCAAGAGACAGTTTGGTATCGTAGTTAAGAGACTAGGTTAGAAACAGTGGGAGGGTTCTAGTTCCACCTAGACCCAAAGCCATATAGACCCAAAGCCAGATAGGCAATCTTGGGCTACTCATTTTCTCTCAACTGGAAGAAGGAGGCAATTATAAGATACTTCTGAAATCTCACCAAGAAAATTTCAAAGACTAGTCCAGGCAGCAACCAGTAACTGCTGACTTGAAGCACACAAATATACAAACAAAATCCAAATAAATTTCTGTGTGCTTTGAATTGTTTTCCCCACTTTTTAAAACTTCTTCTCAAAATAGTTCTAAAATAATTCTAGAGCAGGGGTTTTGTTAGTTTTCCTGAATTATATGGAGAAACTGTGATATTATTCCAGAATATTAAGTATGCCAGCTTGAGTTCCTGAATAAAAGGTAGACTGTAAATCAAATATTCTTTTATTTCATCTTAATTTGAGGTTGTCCTTGATTGGAACTAGAATAATAAGGAAATATTGTTGTTACACTGTAAAATTAACTTCAAACTGTTGCATTTATGAGTTGAGGACATCATGAATACAACATAATGGGGATACAATAGAAAAGAATAAAAAATATTATGGAACAACTTTGCAACATTGTTAAATGCAACTGGGAGCATGATCTTAGTTCAGTACATAGCTATATTTTTTGAGGTGTGATGACCAGAAAGTCACAATCTTCTGGCACCAATAAAATAGTAAGGATCTCAGAAACAAACAAGTTAAGAAGATGCTACATCCAGAGAGATTTTAACATAAGAGTATCTTTCATCCTTAAGGATTCTAGGAGGAGATAATTTTCTTCATCAAACATGAGTGGCATCTACTTTCAAAAATGACTTTCAAAGAGGCTGTCTTCCATAATATGCTGAAATCAATCTAATATGAAGGCCTCCAACTTTTAAGAAATTGAATACATCCAACTGCCTTCATAATAGGTTTCATGGTATTAGTAATGAGTATTGTATTTTGAGGAGACTACGCAATCATTTCTACATCCTTTACTGGCTCTAGAAAGTATTTTTGGCATTATAACCTTTAATTTGATTTCACATTTTTCCACTTTCCATTTTTTACAACTTTGTCACTTATTGGCATTCACTTGATACAGATAAAACTGTTCTTTGGTCTTTAAGTAGAAGAATGCATTTTTCAGTTACAGACAGTCTAAAAGCTTTATGATATGTTTATCACACAGAAGATACTAATCATAGTTGCTACATTGTTTTGAGATTCTAAATAGGCTCCTAGGCATTTTCAGAAAATCAAACTGGAGAGTTGCTAGAAACAAGCAAGCAACACAATAAAAGTATAAAGATAACTTAGACTGGGAGCAACTTCACCAGTTGATCATCCAGCAATTGAGTGTTGTATAATTGCAGAGCTCAGTTATGATCATAACTCGAGAATTATCTGTATATATAATTCATAGCACTCTTGGTGATAAACATTATTTAATAGATTAAGTGGTTAATTGATAAATAATACATATCTTATGAATATGGATCTAAAATAATCCCCTTTACTGTATTGGAAAACTATGAGATGGAAAATTATGTTATAAACATTTTCAAAAACAAGATATTCTCAGGTCTATAGAAAAGATTGCATTTTGAATGGTACTTTTCAAATTTTTTTTGTCAAATTCTACCAAATGGAACAATAAATTAGAAAGCAGAGAATAGAGAGAATCATCTCCCCATGTAGCTTGCTGAATAATCTCTTCTGTATTGTTTATATTGAACACACAATTCAATTATGCCAAAAGGAGGCAATGTACCCAACAACTCCAGCCTGTGTAGCTAATGATGAGAGATGCTGGAAATTGTAGTTCAATAACATTCAAAGATCCACAGGTTGCTCTCTAGGGCTAGGCAGATCAACAACAAACTTTCTGTGGTTCCTCCCAAGCATCATGCTTCACCTGGCAGAATTAACATAACACCAGATAGAATCAATTGGCCCCTTAGATTCAATAAGAACAACTTTGGCACATGCATTGCTAATCATTTGTATTGAAGTGGGAAACCAGTTCTCTATGAAATCATCATTTGAAAAGGATGCTCAGATTAGGTTTGATGAAGCAAAATACCCTTTTGAAAGTCTCCACAGCTTCATTACCTATCCCATACTGAACATTCTCATCTGTACATGGAGTACGTTTAACAATTAATATATTTTCTTAAAGTCTCTTCTGCTTATCTAGTATAGGATATTACAAAGGTCTTGCTTCCTGATGTCTTCCATATCTGATAATGAGTCTGCTGTAAATCTTTGATTTAACAGACGATCTTTGATTTAACAGACCATCTTTGATGAAAATTATCCACTAAATTAGATCAATAAATGTAATTGACATTTATGTTGTTAAGGTGTTATTTTTAGGTCATTTGTATCACTTTACATAATTATGCAAGTAGCATAACTTGATGGAAACCATAAAAATGTCAATTACATAATTATGCAAATGGCACAGATTATAACAATTTTCTGGACTGCTGCAGAAACAATGAATTTCATGTGCTTTTTGGAGTGAAATCAAAAGGAAAAAAATGTTCCTTGCACCTAAACTGCACTGAATGAAAGTAGAAAATCATTTGGGTTGTTTTGCATTATTTTCTTAGGCCTGGATTTAACATACTATAATATTGCAAGCCCGGCTAGTTTTATTTTGTTTGATCTGTGTCACTTTTAGATGCTTTTAATCTGGGTTGTCTGTGTGTTTTGCATGTTTTATCTAGTTTTATAGGTGGGGGCTGGTTTTGTACACTGTCCATTGTAGCTGGGCGGTTATAATATATTTAAATAAATAAATAAATTTAACTAGAAAATGAGCAGAAGAGTTGGAATTGAAACAAGGAATTATCAACTGTTAGAGAAATGTGCCTTTGGTGGTCTGTGATATGTGACATGCAATTCAGTATTCATGATATATTTGTTTGACTCTTTCATGGATCTCCTTTTAAGTTCAGCAGGCCTGCCACTTTTAAAATTTTTGTCCTAAGTAGAAGAAATTTTCTTAGTTCTGTATAGATTAGTTGGAACTGAACAAAATGACAGATTTTGCCCACAAACAAATTATGCAATGCTCACCTATCCCAAGCATCCATCGGATGACAGAAGTACTGGTGCTAGTGAAGAAAAAATACTGCTACCACCCAGGAGAGAGACCCTGAATTCATTGGTCCTGAATCCAAACATCTTTCAAATTATACTTACGTGGTAAAGCTCTTATGAAAATAAATAATGGACGATATTAACAATATTTTACTTGTACCTAACAAGCAGCCATGAGAAAGTAAGTTATTCCACAATTCGCAATATGAACACTTGCTTTTTTCATGGACACGATTTTGCAGTTTCCACAGTATCACTTAGAGACAAACAAGGTGTATCTGTTACTCCTCATGGAGCATTGTACAGCTTACCACACTGAGCTTCTGAAGAAAATACAAGGTATAAATATAGTAAATAAGTAAGGTGGAGAAAGTTATATTAATAAGAATATCAATAAAACCAATAATACCAATTACACCAATAATAGTAATAATAATAGTAGTAGTAGTAATAATAATGCCAATAATACCAATAATAATAATACTAATAATACCAATACTAATAATAATCCTAATAATCCCAATAATATCAGTAATACTAATACCAATACTACTACTACTACTACTAATAATAATAATACCTTTCCACACTTCTCCATTGTTTTTTTCCACCCCAGCCCATTTCTACTACAGTTCCACAAATTTGTATTTAGCCAAAGTAGCTAGAATGATACACTAAGTGAAATCTGAGTGGTTCCTGGTTTCTTGATCCTACCCAGCTGTGTGGCCTGTACAAGACATTGTTTAAATGAAATGGTACCAAAGTCTCTTCAGCACAACTTCCAAACATCTACATCTCCCCCACCCCATGTCCTGTTCCAAATCCAATTCTATTGCTTTGCATGTATTGGGTGCTTCTGTACCAGAAATACATTCCTTGTGTGTCTAATCACACTAAGCCAAATAAAATATGCAATTCAATCCGATCCAATATTTCCACCCAAAATTTGGAATAGGGAAATGAACTAGTAGCAAATTAATTTTGAGATATGCTTCACATTAGCAGTGCTGTGCTTCTGTAGCTCAAAAGGCCACAAGGTTAGTTAAAAAAAAAAAAACCTCAGGGACATCTGTGTTATTTTCTTCAATTTTGATATGAGGTTTGTCATGTGTAAAGTTGCTATCAACACTGAAGTGAGCATTGATCTCACAATATTATTATACATATTTATCTGATATATTAATAGAACGGAGTGAAATGCAATGGAATGGAATAGAATAGAATAGAACAGATCACTTTATTATCACTTTGAATGTACACTAATTGGCATACATTAAAATGAAATTTCGTTGCATACTCTCAAAGGATCACCACCTCCAATATACACTACATAAACATGACAAAATAAAAGAATAAATACAAAACTGCATATATCCACATATATTATATGACAAAGAGAAACAACACAATCTAGTCCAGATATATACATCTACGTGGTGAGGAAAACAAATCATGCAAGTTTACAAGATAGATGACATAGAGAATAAAGCTGTTACAAAATCTGGTAGTCCTGTTAGAAATACTTCAATGCTTCCTTCCAGAGGGGAGCAACAGAAACAACCGTGAAGTGGGTGTGTGGGGTCTCTAACAATGCTTTGAGTTCTAAGCACATAGCATTTATAAGCAGTATCCTGAATAACAGGAAGTGAGCTTCCTATAATCTTCTTGGCTGTCCTTACCACTCTCTGTATGGACTTTCTATCTGAGGCACTGCTGCAAATGAAATCATTGGATTGGAATCAGACCCTGGTGAATTACCATAAATCTGGGATCAGTCCATAACATTAAACCAGGAACTATAATAAGCCTACTAAAATCATTTTAAACATCTGTTGCTTTAAAAAAAATACCAGTGCTAAAATGTTATAAAAATGGAAATTAAAAAAAAAAATTCTCTATTTTTTCAGAAACTCTGGAGAATGGACCTAACAAGAGTGAAAGGTGAGTAAAAATTTTCTTTGCCTATTGAATAATTCAAAAGCAAATATAAGCAGAGATAGTTGGAAGTAGAAGTAATGGACATTATCCTGTTCTCATCAGAAGGGTAACAAGCTTGGAAGACATGGAAAACTTTGATGGTAGCAATTCCCTCACTTTGTAAGCTAAAATTAGGGAAGGGGGGGAGGCAAACTTGTCAAAGTGGTGGATAAGCAAGAGAGAACTTGATTGACCATACATGGACTCCAGCAGGAAAAAATATTGGCATCCTTACCCTGTGAAGAACCCTTAGAGCAGTGATTCTCAATCTTGGGAACTTTAAGATGTCTGGATTTCAATTCCTAGAATTCTCCAGCCAGCATGAGGTTCAGACATCTTAAAGATGCCAAGGTTGAGAAACATTGCGTGCCTCTGCTGTCCCCATGGTGTTCTCCTCTGTTTAGCACTTAACTCATTCTTCTGCTTGAACTGGAAGCCTCTGGTCAATTGGGAAATTCCTTCTTGCTAGCCTCCAGTTTTTCGGAATATGGGGATGGTTCCATATCACCTCAGCTTCTTAATCTAAATGGCACTCCTTTGATTGAAGTGTTGAGCTGCAGCTACTGACCATTATTATTTTCTAACGAAGTCTCTTGGAGAGCTGTGTTGAGGAATCAAGATGGAAGGTGGCACTTGGCAGCATTTCAAATAAACACGCAAAAGTTAGGTGAAATTTAACAGACACTGAGCCAAATCATGCAGGAATTCTTCCCTTATTAAGTCAATTCAGTAAAAAAAATGTCTCCATCACTTTAAATGAAGAGGCTGCTTTACAGAGCCACTCATATCGAAAGGACAATGAGAGAAGGCTGTTGACCCATATGTGTATATTGAAAGGCCATTAGATCTCGGGGGAATGACAGGGGCTGGTGCCAGTTTTGGGGGGTGGAAGTCAGGCTAAGAGAGCTAGTTGTTCTGGTAGTGAAGGTACTAAGCTAGAAACCAAAAGATTGCGAGTTTTGGTCCTGCCTTAGACAGGAAAGCCAGCTGGCTGGTTTGGGGCCAGCCCCCCGCACCCCTCTCAACCTATCTCACAGAGTTGTTGGGGCAAAATAGAAAAAGAAGGGAGATAGGTTTCTGACTTGAGTTATTTATAAAAAATAATAAAAATGAGGGAGAGAGGGAGAAGCCTTTGAGAGCCACATGATAAGCATTCTTAAATCCCATCAGTCCTGAGAAATTGCAGTTTTCAGCTATGTGATGGAAGGTCAAAGGTTCTTTGATTCAGTAGAATTTTGAGGTGCTGAGAAGTCTCTGTGGGCCCTCTTTCATTTGTTTGGTGTGTTGTATTAGCCCAATCAATTGTAGCTAATCCAGTAAATCAAGTAAAATTGTGTCTTGTGTGAACCAGGTTACTGTGCATAAATGGGAGAGGGAACTATGTCTGTACACCTGTATCGAGTTGACAGGAACAAACCAATGGGAAGATTAGGAATGAGTGAGAATGTCATAATGTGAGATGGGAAGTTTCAATAGATTAGGAGAAAATCTTAATTGGAAAAATGTTCCCTTCTAACCCTATTGCCCTACTCAGGTCCAGTCCTATCAAGAGGACAGATACTATCTCTGTTCTTAAAACATGCCCAAGATGCACCAGGAGAGACAGGCAAGATTCTTCCGCTTGTACATTCTGTAGGAAATTCTTTTTAAACAGATTTTTATTTGTCTAATGGAGACAAGCATTGTTTCACTGTTTGAGTGCATGAGTATCATCATAATTAACAAACATGGAAACATTTCTTGATGTTTGTTTCCAGTGCAGTGAACAGGAAACGCTCAAACAAGGATGAGACATATTGGAAAGAGATCAATGCAGCGATGGCCTTAACCAATCTTGCCCAGGGAAAGGACAAACTGCAGGGTACAACCAGCTGCATCATTCAGAAATCTTCTCACATATCAGAAGTGAAGACAGTCAAAGTTCCACTGGTGCCAATGTCATTTTAAGTGTAAAAGTAATTTACTTATCTTTTTCTGTGTGGATTTCTTTCATGCTGTTCATTTTCTTGTAAGATCATAAAAGATCTAGAATAGAGATTGAAGTTCCTATTGTAGTCTGTGACAGTCAGGATGAATAAGCGTAGCTTATTCTCACCAGCAAGCACTAGCAAAATGATCCTAAGGAGGTTTGTGCGATTCTCATTCATTTCTTGTTTGTGATGTAAAAGCTATTCCCAATGAATTGTGTTCTGTTATGGTACAGTAAGCAAGAAATATTCTCTCAGGCTAAATTGTTTGTTTTTTAAATAACATGTCAATTATGGGGGGACGTTCCCTGCTTTTTGTCTTTTTAAGTCAAATTATTAACTTATTTTATTGTATTAATCAAACTGCACATTAACCATCTGCATTGCTATAACAATAAGTGCCTTGCTTTCCTACAGTAAACTACAACGTGGGCACAGCTTTAGACATCTGTGCCTCAAACTGTCAATCACCCAACACTTAACCTTGCATGTAGTTTTAAGTGCATCCTGACCATTCGAAGCTGACGTCAGAAAGGGTATTATTACTGTTTTAAAAGCCCTCAAACTTTTGATTTATCTGAATTAGAGACCCAGTAATATCTAAAATGAAATTGCTATATTTTACCATGAAAGAAAAATTGATTGTTATCAAGCAATATTCTGCTTTGCTCAAGGGAAATCAAATTGCTACGTTTTGTTACCCATAGAATTATTTTGATAAGTGCAATATTATGGCTTCAAGAGCTTGAGAGCCAGATTAAAAAAAGAAATAAACCTCATTCATTTTAAGAAGAATTTGAACAGCAAGGACATTTATATGCGACGTGAAGCAGCCTTCCTTTCAGATGCTTTGCAGCTTGAATGTTGTTGTTTCTCAAAATGATTAAAAAATACAGTGCCTCTCTCCTGCTGACTGCTGTTTTGGCTCTTATTATTGTTGAGCAGGACAGCAAGATTGCAGGTCAAAGAGAAATTAAATCTCACCTATGAAAATGTTCGTCTTCTTAGCTTTATATAGTGCTTAATTTTTTTACATGAAAACATATCCTGTGGCAGCTTAAGTTGTTCTTGCTGCAGTAAAGCTATCAGTAAATCCAGTGTAGATTTCTTCCTTTTAAAGTCTCCTTTAGGTTTATTGAAACTGTTATGTAAGTAAACAAAGCAGCTTACTTTTTTGGTACCAAATCAATCTATGCCTCAGTTTATTATTTACATTGGAGCTTTGTAACTTTCCACGACGGAAACCGTTATTGCCTTAATGCATCCAAAATGTTTTTTATTTTGGTATGGAATGTATCAAGTGAAGGCAATCCCCATTTCAATGAAGGAAAAAGGGCATAATGAAATCTATATATTATATAAAGTGAAAAGCCTGAATTAAAAACATGTGGGGTACACAACAGACAAACAATTGTGGCACTGATTCAATTTAAAGTTAAAATAGATGCTAAATTAGGCATTAAAAACAACATTTTAAACCTCTAGATTTGACTGCCATTGAGTCAAGTGAATTGTATAAAATAGTTTTTATGGAGGTATATCAAATTTTTCTTCAACCATCCAAAAATGTTCTAATCAGGTTCCCTCCCTTATGTAAACAACAGTAAAGCCCCAAATAGTTTATATTGAGTGGTAAAAGAAAATTAGAGAAAAAAGTTGATTGCTAGAGTTTAGTTTTGCAAAGTTGAAACCAAGCTTATTTTCCTTTAATTGTTTGAATGTTACATTTGAATAACAATATCCAGACTAAATTGTAAAGCTAGTTTTGAGAAAATATCATTTAACCTCCAATCTTGTTTTTTCCAGTTATAGTCAATAAAAGGAAAAATCAGTATATGTTAGCTGAGATGGACAAGGTAGAATCACTCTTTAATTCCTCATGTCTCACCTGATGGAATTCTCTCTCTACAAGGAGTGGCTGACATGTATTCCATGCAGTCTTTAAATCTTTTTGGGCAGTGCTTAAAAAGCATCCTTCCCAGTACTTCAAAATGTAAAAAGCATGAAAATGATGATATCATGAAGAACAGTTGGAGGAACTGGGTATGTCTAGTCTAGACATAGACATAGAAAAGAAGGACTAGGGGAGACATGATAGCAGTGTTCCAATCTCTCAGGGGCTGCCACAAAGAAGAGGGAGTCAAGCGACTCTCCAAAGCACCTGAGGGCAGGACAAGAAGCAATGGCTGGAAACTAATCAAGGAGAAAAGCAACCTGGAACTAGGGAGAAATTTTCTGACAGTTAGAACAATTAATCAATGGAACAGCTTGACTTCAGAAGATGTGAATGCTCCAACTCTGGAAGTTTTTAAAGAAGAGGTTAGATATCCATCCAGAGGGTTGGACTAGAAGACCTCCAAGGTCCCTTCCAACTCTGCTGTTCTATTCTATTCATAATATAGAAACATCACAGTGAGAAGAACAAGGAAACAGCCCTTCCCTCATATTCTGCCCTGACCATTTGATGATCAGGGCATAGTTCCATTATATGGCAGTTATGATATGACCTGTGATCCTTAGCCTCCCAATACTGTGGCCTTAGCCTCCCTAAAATGTTCAATATCCACCAGAATTTTGTCTATTTTTACCTGATACTGTCAGGTTTATACATCCAAGAATGTTCTCTGTGTATAGAACTCCCACCAGAATAGCCAATAAGAATGAATTAAGACTTTTACATGTTCATATAGCTCTGCACATAATTCTTTTAAGATGGTATTGCTAGTTTTTTGGACTCTTTGCAGTATAACCAATCAAAATAAGACAGATTTTGGTATTAAATCTAAACTGGATTGTAAAACCAACCAGTCTTCAGTCTTAAACCTGGACTCTGTTGGGAAGGTAGGTAACCTTATGGATAATTCAAAGCTTTCTCTTTTAAGCAAAACCCACCAGATCTCTAAACCAACCACTTCTAATTTCCTGAGCATGGAGGGCATTGTGTAGGATTTCTTACATGAGGAAGATAAGTGGGGATTAAATTGTGCAAAATTTCCAAAATAAACTTTCTAAATCACATAGCCATCCTGTACATGTGGGCGCAGTGGATATAGGCTGCAGAAGATTTACACCAGTTGCGCTCGCTCTATGTAGAGGAAAGTTCCTAGGAATGCAAGAGAGGCAGGGGAACCAAATCCTTGATTAAGCTAACTTTCAGGTATGCAGTCTGGTCTTCAAGTGTAGCCAGTTCCAATTGCACTAATATAAACTAGCAGGATCTGCCTTGATATAAATTGTAGAATGCATCTTGATGTATCATAGCATTTTGTGATGATGGTTATTTCTAAACTGTATAGTTAAAATGATTTGATATGAAAAATATATATATTTTGTACACAAATATATATATATATATTTACTTTTTTAGGGGGTGTTTTCATTGACATGAAAAAAGCAGGAAATATACTGTATGTTATGACTGTATGAACAGCTGAAGTTTACTTTTGAATGATTTACATCATTATGCAAAAGAGATTTCCCCACACTTAAGGCTTTGACAACCAACCTGCTGGATTTTCTCATAACAATATGAGTTTTTAAAATAAAAACAGAGAGTAAGCGCTTCGCTTTAGTTCATACTATTGTAAATTATTCTGCTATTAACTATTTTGTGAAAATAAACTGTCTTGTCAAACATTTCTGTAAGATTTTTTTACTTTTGTTTTAAAAATTCAAGTGAATAACAGTGTCAACAAAATTACTACTATGTGGAAGGAACAACCCAAAGAATAAATGTTACTATACAAAATAAGGTTGGTGTGGATCACGTGATTCCTTTTTGAAGAGAGGGGATTGAAAAAAAATACTCATGTATACAAACTATGACAAGACCAACTATTCTGGGGCACATTCACCTGGGGATCTTGACATATGTCTTCTCTGTGGTGGCCTGAACACAAATATAGAAGGTCTATGATAGAGAATTGAAATTCCCCTTGTTACAACTTCTCTTTCGAATGCCCTAATTTTGTGGTATAACCAAATATTGACACCAGCCAAGTTTATAGCATCTTCAAATTTAATTCAATGGAGAAGCACAACTGAGAATATTATTTCTGGATTTCAAGAGCAAATGCAAACTATGGTCAGTAAGATTGGGCCATCCTAATCCCCAGAAGAACAATATTCCATTGATGAGATAGAGACAGAAACAGTCCAGTCAGATAGCATGAGTTTTGGAGAATGTCCATCTGGATCAATTGGATGGGAGATATAACCAGGTAAAGATGGTCCTTCAAGTATAAGATACAGGGAAAGAGCTGAAGTTGTGTTGTTTCATTCTTTTCTGTGCCTGAAGACAACTATGTCAGGGCATTTCTGAAGTTCCACTTAGATGAATAGATTGAATACTGCCAAATGATCTCTAGGCAATGAAAAGTAAATCTAAATATTGGTGTGATTCCCCCCCCCTCCCAATTTTCCTTGAGTTTAATCCTTCTATCGCCACAAATTTAAGCATCAGAAGTATGCTCAGCACTGAGTCTCAGTGGTCTTTGTTGGTCTTTGCTTCAACAGGCATGGTCATTTTAATAACATAAGCAACTTTTAAAAATCCTCTCGTGCCAGTTTGGAAACAAATTTTGATTCCAAAAGTTGATTTCAAATGCATGTTCTGCTCAGCTTGTTTCTCAGTATTGGAGATACAATCAAACACCAATCAAATTAAGCATGCAGAGGACTGCTGATTTCACAGGATTTAAGCACACTTAATTAGGCTTGGGCTGATAGCCCAAAAGTTTATGTCTATATGTTTAGGGAATTAATGTTAACAGGAAACGAGACTGCTTATAGCAACAAGTTGTTTCTGTAATTTCTACATAGAAATTCTTTATATTTCCATAGAAATTCTTTATATTTTATACATGTGGAATAAACCTAATTCAGAATTGTGCTCTAGTGTTCTAAAGATAAGCACAGCCAATGTTACGATACAGGAATATGATACAAACCTTTGGGCTACTTTAAAAGCATTGAAAGCACATGTGCGTCATATTCTGATCATTCATGTTTTTGGTCCTGGCTCAACAACATGGTTTGCTTTCAGGAGTTCACTGCTGGTTCAGTTTCATCATCCACTGTTCAAAAAAAAAAACTATTACTGAACTGCCCTGACCCAACTGGACCCCAAATTAACCTTGTTGAAGGAGAGACATGGCAAGTTTAGAAGAATAATGATTCAAGAACACTGTGTAGCTTGTCTAGTCTTCTCAATATGTTCTATGAGGTTGAGATTTCAAGGCAAAGAATCTTCAAGTTATATCTGTTCTTTTCCACCTCCTTTGTCTCTTTCTGACTTACTGTTTCTTTTTTTGGGGGGAGAGGGATTCATTATAGAGATCACAAAATATTTGTAATGGAAAAACCAGATATATATCTATATTTATTGAGAGCATTCTATAGTCACTCACTTTTCTAAAGGGAAGCTAATTTCCTGAAAGGTCCATGCATGTCCCAGAAAGCCTGCTTGGCAGAGAATCCAAAGCATCTACAGAGAAAATGCTATGTTTGCATTCAATTACTTGTCATTGATAGCAGTGCTTTGGGTATCAATTAAATCAAGACAAAAGGTTAGGAGAATCTGAAACAGTCATCATTCTCATAAAATCATTCAGGTGAGACAATTTTATCAAATCAGTAATGATTACTGAATATAATTTGGGACAGATGAAATCTGAGATAAAGATAGAGCTGATGTTTCCAGATTCTGTAATCAATCCACTAATTGATAGTGATTGCATTGATTAAGGAAGTGTGTGTGGAGAAGGGCATGGACAAATAAGCCGATAGATTTTCTGCATTTCAATCTTTAGTCTCCCCTCCTCAAATTCTTTTAATGCAACTGTCATATCATCTTAGTCAATTGGCAATGGATAAAGTTATTGGCAATAGATGTCAGGCCTAGCTCAATATCGCTATAAATCAGTGCACCTGAATTTTTAAGCTGTTGAGGTCTGGTTCCATAATGGATGAGCTCATTTATTTGTCTTATTGGATCTTTTTTCAGATAATTTTATTTTCCATCCTGTTTTTTGGATAGGATCCCAACACTTTTTTCTCTCTGTCATTTCTTGGACATCTGCTAATGCTGCACAGGTTCTTTTAAGCTGGGTATCAATGTTCTGCAAAGTTTTACTTATAACCACCTAAATAGTTGTTATCAGTGGTCTTTGTTGATAGACTGACTTCTTTCCAGAAAACATCATTTAAATGGTAGACTTAGTCTGCAAAAACAAAAAAAACCTCCTCTTATGTTCAGTGCAATAAAATTGTTATCCCAGCAGATGCTCAGAAGATGTATGTCTGCAAGTGTTTAATGTGATCAAGAATAACTCAGAGACTTTACTTAACATGTCATTGTCTAAAAAGTGTTCACATCTTTTAGCCATTCTGGCTGGAAACAGGAATTTCAATCCCAACACATCTAGAAGGCTGATTTATAGTCTTGTACATGGATTTTCAAACTTGGCAAGGAGAATTCGGGAACTTGAAGTCCACATCTTAAAGTTGCCTAGTTTGAAAAACACAGCTTTAGTATATGATATGAATAATATACCTCCCTTGTGAACTGAAAGTTATTTTTACAATTCCTTTGAAATCAATCTGATGATGATGAATGAAGAAATACTATACATACAGTTAGATATATAAATATTTTTTTAAAGGAAGGAGGTCTTGTGTAATTTGACTGTGTACAAAATTCTGACTGGCAACTGACTTGTAGCAAACCAGAGAAAATCTCACAGTGACTACTGTTCAGATCCATTCACATAGAGCATTCATGTAGAACAAATCTAGCCTCTTATGCCACCGAAAGTTCATTTTTATAGGCCAGCAGAGCCCTCCTTCTTTTTCTCCTGTCATGTCTTGGCAGTGGAAGACTTGTCAAAGAGCCGTGTTTATTCATCCCAGTCGTGGGTCAAGTTCTTTCTTGCTAATCTTAGCCAACCAATTCTCAAGGTGCTAAGACATCAAGTGTGCACCAGTGCAAAATTGCCTCACCCAACTTTTGCCCTCATCTATCACTCTGTACTTAACCATTAGTCCTTGTGGTAACTTAATTCCCTAAAGGAGTGTCATTCTAACCATAACTACCTAAAACCTGCCAAGTGCTATTTTATGAGCCGCTGCCGAGAGTTTTAAGGTTGATTTTTTAACAATTTTCACTGGCATTTGATGGTACATGCTTGATTTACAATGCTGTAAATAAATAACCACAAACAAGAGGCATTCTTTTCTTTTAGGATAATGCAACATGACATTCTTTTGAGAGAGAGGAAAAAGACAGATTTCTAAAGAGTTTCTGAAGTTTAATTCTGAGTCTGTCACAAACCTTTAGCAGGGCTATGAAAACAGAAACTACTTTATGTAAAAACAAAAAACAGAAGCTTTGAGATATCAGGAAAAGCAAAGGGCTCTTCAAGATAAGGAAGCACCTGCTAATTATAAGAGGGCAAAATATGGCAGCTGAGAGATATGAGCTGGTAACCATCTCTTCTGAGAAGAGCTTCATCTGTGCAGCTGCACAAGAATTTCTTATGGGTTCATCCAGCCAAGTTTCTGTATTTCCTGGCTCACAGAACGTATAAAAGACACTGAATCTCTGCCTGTGTGTAGGAAAGCAATCAGCAATTTCTTCATGACCATTATCTAAGAAGAGTTCAGCTGAAAAACAAAAGTGGGAGAAGGCACATGATAATAGCTCATATTTATGCACAGTTTGCAATTCATGTAAAATGAATGAAGAGATACAGTTCTGGTTATGTCAATTGACCACTGTCTTATGCAATAGACTATAATTAAACAAATGTTGACTTATTATACACACACACACACCATTTATGTATTGTGGTAAGGACAACAATATGGACAGGTCCATGAATTGTCCAGAAATATGTAGAGTTAAGCAAGTTTGGACCTAGTTAATATCTAGTTAGAAACTATTAGTAAATGAAAGACTACGTTTCAGCCTGGCATTTTTTAAAAAAGGCAACACATTTATTTATTTTGGTAAATACAACAATATAGGCAGGTCCATGAATTGTCCAGAAATCAAGCTCAATTTGAGGATGAATTGTCTTTTAGTTTACACTGACTGGATTCACATATTTCACCATTTGTTTAATTATAATTATTGCATAAGACACAATTGTCCGCATTAACACTACAAGCTTTAAACATTGACTTATCAATAACAATTCCTTGATTGACAAAACACTGTAAATAAATTGCAAACCTTCCTCACAAAGGTTTAGCATAATGTGTTAAACAGAAGCTCTTAATGCTACATGAGCCACCACAGAATCAGCCTATTGGGCTATCTGTTCATGCATTATCTTCACTATTTATCCAGTTGTTATTGTTGTTTTTACTCTTCCTAAAAATGTCAATAAATTAATCTGGAATTTGCATGGAGCATATGACCTGTTCTTCTTCTGAACATTTCTTTTGAAGTAAAAATTAAAGATGTAAGGCAGGTTGTGAGGATTTAGCAGTGCCCAAGTTTAATAAAAATGCCACAACCATCATCAGCCACTGCCCACTCAGAAACATTCCCTTTCTCCTCTCAGAATAGAATAGGATAGAATAGAATAGAAGTCTTTATTGGCCAAGTGTGATTGGACACACAAGGAATTTGTCTTTGGTGCATATGCTCTCAGTGTTCATAAGAAAAAATAAAATACATTCATTGAGAATCATAAGATACAACACTTAGTGATAGTCATAGGTTACTAATAAGCAATCAAATCGTACTAGGAAACAAATAAAACAATATAAATTGTAAAGATACAAGTGGGAAGAGATAGGTAATAGGAAGGATGAGAAGAATAATAGTAATAAGTTTTACTAAGTAAGTTTTTTTTTTCCTCTCAGGTTTGCAATCTAGTAATCCTAGATAAAATTGCAAGTCTCCCTTGCAAATCCACATTATCCTGGAATGCTATGGTTGAGGTGTAGATTTCTTTTGTATATTGGCGATGGAAATTTAGCCCATGTACATTCTTGAGTATAAATTGTCCCATTGTGTCTGCTCTGTAGCAAAGAACCCGATCTTTGAAATGCCTGCGGCTTTGTATCCAAAGCAGGAATGCTTGGCCCTTGTTTTAATTAATCATTGCAGGTTTTTGTTGTTATGGTTCTAACAAAACATTCAATTCCTCAGGAATATTCTTGGATTGCCCTGAGAAAAAGTTATTATAAGGCAGCGCAAGTTGTATAACTGGGCAATTGCAGTGCTCT
Organism: Bungarus multicinctus; assembly: GCA_023653725.1. Taxonomy (NCBI): domain Eukaryota; kingdom Metazoa; phylum Chordata; class Lepidosauria; order Squamata; family Elapidae; genus Bungarus; species Bungarus multicinctus. The sequence continues at coordinate 21,541,906 of CM042840.1, forward strand.
TCACAAAACATAATGGGGGCAGGGGGCAGAGAGAACTAACATAGGTGACAGAAAAAGGTAAAAGAAAGCTGCAGGTATTGTGACAGCATTGTACTACTTATCCGTGACTCTTATATGCTACCTTTTTCTTAAAGTTCATGCTGGCTGGGATTCTTTTTTTCCATGCTCCAGTCTTCTGAGATGAATTGGCTGAGAGTATGACTGGCCAAATTCTCCTTTCTTCAAGTGTGGATCTGAACCAGGTTTCTTTTTCCTGGTTCAAGTCCAACAATGTAATGATGTTATTACTTGGACTGTCAATTAAGAATAGAACTCAGTTTTCTGGGTGTTTACCCAGAACTAAGTTTAGAATGAGCTAAACTCTAAAAAGAACCTATAGGAATATACACACATCCCTCATTTCTAGAGCAGCAGTTTAATGAGATCCACCAACAATCTACAGACAGTAGCACTGAATAGAGACTATTAGTGTCCATCTTGTTCCACTCTAAAAAAATATAAAAAACCCAAGCAAACCACATACATGTGCACAAAATATATATTGGTTTGTGAATGACATCTCCAACAAATGTTTATAAACCTTTAATAATAGTTCCTTAAAAATAATGATCTACATCAGAAGAAACACATAGTTTTCATAAAAAAGAACAATTTAATTTGTTTTACAAATGGTGTCAAGAAATCTATGTTAAAGATACATATACTAAGGGCAATTTCAGACAAAACTGTTTCCAGATTTTCTACAAATGTAAAAAATACATACATATAAAAATGATACTGCACTTCCATGCCCGGACGCACCAAAGCACTTCCGTGGTAAAAGGATCAGGCCAGTGACATTACCATTGCCTGGGGATAGCCAGTCGAGGGTTCCTTTCATGTCATTAGCGAGCCCACTAAAGTGATACCTATTTATCTATTTGCATTTGAGTGGTTTCAAACAGCTAATTCAGAAGGCTCTTGAAGCCAATGAAGGATATTTATCCCATCACACAGCAGCACTTGGGCTTCAGACATGGACTTGTATATCGTCAATCCAGCATCCTAACAATGTAAACCACTGTGTTCCGGTAAAAATGATGAGCCATAATTATACAATGCTATAAACACAAAATACCCAATTTATGTTGCTCTGCACAATTCTTAACCACTTACTAGGGACTCTCATGTATAATGGCCATTATGTTTGTCTAAGAAAGGAATGGCAATGGTTTTTCTGTAAAAACCATTATAAGTGAACATTTTCATAATTTCTGCTCTACTGAAACTCTATTCACTTATCTCTTCCTTGAAAAGCCTGGTATATTATGTAGTAATAGCTGGTGTGCTTAATGCAGCACATTATTGAAAAAATATTTTTAAAACCTTAAAAAATCATCATAGTATCAGTTTTGGAAGAAAACAATTTTGTCTATCAATGCTCTTTTAACACCTCTCAACTAAAATTAAAGATTTGCTACACTGTCACTCACAAATAAAACTTAATGTTAAAATTAGTCACAGCGGGAGACCTTTGAAACAAAAACAAACAAAAAACAGAACAGTGCTTTAAAAAAAATCCTTACAAGGAATGGATGTGGGAATTCGTTCTCTAGATTATGCAGAGAAATATGTCTCAATAACTGTTTCACTGTGACACACCCACACACACATAGGCTGAAAATAGTAATTTTTAAAAATTCAGTTTATTATGATCAAAAATTTAAAAAAATGGATCATCAAATAAATCAACCCACAGTTCTCAGACAAATCTCGATGACCAGGTTCAATTTATCCTACTTCAGACACATTATGCAAATACTCAGCTCTCTGGAGAAAGTTCTAATGCTCGGGAAGGTGAAAGAAAAGAGAAGAAAAGGATGACCAGGTGGATGGACTGATTTACAGTGATAATAGGTGTACACTTAAAGGGTTAAGTAAAGGACAGATTATTATGGAGAAAATCTATGTAATTGCAAAGAGTCAACAACAACTTGATGTTGACATATTTAAATGATCAGGCCAGTTTTTAAAAGGTATTTTGTATTTAAAAATGTATTTTGTGTGGTATTTATTGTGGACAACAAATATTGAGATGTACATTCATAATGAAACCAGTTTATACTTTGCTACCATTCATGTGGAATTCAAATTAGTCAGAACAAAGATTTATTTTAAAATAACTTCCATCCTCCTATCTATGGTTTTATCTAAGTATAGCAGTCAGTAACATGGAAGGAATATAGTTGATGAATTAGGAATTGGAACCCAGGTTTGAGGCCATCTTTGTAATGGAAGCTCACTAGGTGATGCTGGACTAGATGTTATCTTCTAGATGAGAGGATAACAAGAAAAGTGTACCCTGGGAAGGAAAAGATTCATGTAAATCTTTCAAAGTCTCTGAAAGGAAGCTTTGGGAAACAAAGCAGTCCAATTGAATACTGCACCTTTTCTGTTTCATGAAATTCACCACAAATCAGCAGTATCTTAGTTCAGTTAGAAGACAATAATTATCTGTCTACATAAGTGCACAAGAATGTAGGATTGTATATAAAATCCTCTAGAATTGTCCATGTGAGAAAAGATGCCACAGCAGGACATAGAGCTGCCCCCATAAGTTTTAACAGAAACAAAATTCAAAGGCAATTGCAGAATTAGATTGCAGGTAGGGGAGTTAAAGTGAAACAGAAAGATTTACTTAAATAGGTTGTGTATGTTTGTTCTAAACATTTTGCATTAAATTAGCTTCAAAGTCAATATTCATAGCTTAGGGGTTGTTGTTTTTTTTTGTTTTGCTGGACATCCACATCAAAGGAACAAATTAATTATGAATTCAAGGCCTGTCTTCCCACCCACCCACCCTTTTTTTTTTTGACCAACTGGGAATAGCCTAGAAAGACTCGGGTGCATTTCTGATCAGCATTGTGTATTTAGCTCTAGCCTAAAATGATAATCAATAATATGATTCCACTGCACTTTTCCAGCTTTGTCTTCACTGCTGAAAAGACACAAACAAGCATTTTTCCAAAGAACAAAAGTCAACGTGATGGGAAAGTTACCAGAACTACTCTTTCCACTCACACACTTTCAGTGATCCAAGAAACCCAATTATTGCTATTTGAGTTGCTTTGTTCCTTAATCAAATTATTTCAGAATGGTCAGAGGACCAATCTTTGGAGGAGAATATGCACACTGAAGTAATTAGGAAGACCTTTGATTGCAGTGCAACAAGTTTAAATGTTCTTTGGAAAACGGTGCACAAGAAAAACACATGTTGCATGGAATCCTGTAGCTGGACACATAGATTTAGAGGTGCTGATGAACAGTGTGGCAATAGTTATGCATTTGAAGCATAACATTGGCAGCATATTAGTACAGACCTAGACTAGCCTTTGAACATAACAGACCTTTCCTTGACTTTTAAGATATTAAGACCACAACACATGCCAGGATATCTTTATTTAAATATTTCAGTTCACATTGTTATTTTAAATAAATGAAAAGCTACAAAGAGAGCTACAAAGAAAAAAACAGCAATAACAGAACACATACACTCTAGAATTCTGAAAAAGGAAACAATACAATGTGTTAGACACAAAATGATAGTACATAGCTGCATTTTGTTGTTTATGGGTAAAATGATGTCTTGTCTAATATGATTAGAAGTTTGGCTTCATGGTCAGCCTGAAGAGCTAACTTAGAAAAAAAATGATAATATTTTTTCATTCTATGCAAGTAGCATAAATGTTGAATTATATTCATGCAATGCCTGGACAATATATGTCAAGATAATATGAAATAAGATTTAGCCAAGGTTTAGAAGCTATTTCTGCTTGTGCATTTCATATACTGCTAGATTATTTCATATAATAGAGTATCAGCTCCTGCCAATCTTCAGTTCTTCAGATGATTACAACTATTATGATCTCTGACCTTCTGGATAGACTGACTTGCAGGTAACAGGCAGGTTAACTTATCTGAGTTTGGAAAATGAGTAAAATCAGTCTGGATTAGACTTCAGATGGAGAATACTAGAAAATACCAAGATTGTAGACTAGAATGCGAAGTTGAAAACTATTCCAGGTGACATCATATTCCCAAGAAAACTGGCTGTATCTATTGTCACTTGGTGATGAGCTCAACCTGAAGAAATCTTGATCTTTCCTGAGTTCCATGTCTGAAGATACAACTCAAGAGAAACTGGGTCTCTAGATCTTCCCACATCATCATAAAGAATTATACAGTATAAGTATGCACTCAACCTACCACCCTACCCAGAGAAGGACTCTGTCTTGTACCTCTCCTAGAGCCAGCCCAGAGCCATATGCTATGGGGCCAAGAGGGGATAGCTGGGGTTGTAGGGGGAAGTTCTGCAGGTTCACATCCCAATATTCCCTCCCCCCCATGAGGACAGAGTAGATCTTGCTCCCAGAGCCAGTGGGAGGCTTGCTAGATTTGATTGTATTTCAGATCTGTGCAAGGTCTTCATTAGTCTCTCAAGGAGGTTTAGGTAATGCTTTGTATAAATTTTGTCTTCCTTGAATAAAAATATGCTGGGGGGGGAAAAAGAATTATATAATTAGATACGATGCTGATTTTGCTTCTATTATGGCTTGCAACCCTTTTATGCATGCATGTAACTTAAGGGTGCAAGTAGAAAAGAGGTGGGGTAAAATGTCAGGATTATTCAACCTACTTTCACTCTTCTACACTCAGTGATAGTTATAGGATACTAAATAATCAATCAACATAAATCATAATAGGATAGGATACTAAATAAAAGCAGTCAACATAAATCATGAGATACAAACAACAAAGTTATGGTATTAAGAAATTAAGGAAATAGGTAATAGGAAAGATGAGAAGTATAATAGTAATAGTAAGACAGCCTACTAGATAGTTTGACATCCCAGGATACAAGACAATATTATGGGAATCTTCATCTTCAATTGACATGGATACTAAGCTTCTGTGTAAGTTTTCCATGATGTGAGCTGCTGCAATTGTGTGATATACAAGACCAGTGATTGCAATTAATTAATCAAGCAATTAATGCATGGGTTGCTTGACATACAAGTATCCAGAATATTCAACTTTATAAGGGAAAACATGATTGACTGATTAATCAGATATATTCTTAAACATCATGTTTGTAAGTTGCCTGTCAAATATAATTCTGAATAAACCCTGAAGGAAATCAAACAAATTACTTATTTTTTCCAAGACTTATAAGTAAGTAAACACAAAGTGCTTTAGGTATACCTATCCCAGACACCAATCCCAAGTCTGTAGATTGTTACCAGTCCGTGCCATGTTGGGCACCACCTGGCACAGGTGGCGGGTGTGCATGCTTGGGATTTGCACATGCTTGAGATTAGGTTGTGCCTGCAAAACCATCCCCTCCCCTTCTCCTGCTGCTGTTGTTGCCAACTGCCACTACCACAACTGCTGGTCCATGGAGCCAGAAAGGTTGGAGACTGATGCTTTAGAGTTTAAAGATTTTACGTACTGGTATGTTTATGTATTTGCGATCCCATGTTTCCAGCAACAAATAGCTTTCAGGACCGGCTGGAAATGATTGTAGAAATTGCAGGTGATACATCATTGATATCTACTTGCAGGTAACTACTTTTACAGTTGTATTTGGATTAAAAAGCTTCTGGAACATTTACAAAATAATGCATGGCAACAGTCCAGGGTTACCAGAACAGAAATAATGGAGGCAGGATAAAAAAAAACATAGTCCAAGTTTCTACATCAATGTTCTAGAAAAGGAATGTCAAACTCACATCGTAACAGCGGCGTCACATGGAGTATCTTTTTTTTTCTGTATGAGGCCAGCATTGGCTTGCAGTATCAATACAGGCAGTCCTTAATTTATAACCACAATTGGGTCCAGAATTTCCGCTGCTAAGTAAGGCAGTAATTAAATAAGTCACACCCAATTTTTGCCACAGTTGTAAGCATTAACAGAGTGAAGATCAAGTGAGGTACTAATAGCACTCTATAAAGCTTTAGTAAGACCACACCTAGTGTACTGCATCCAGTTTTGTTCACCCCATTATAAAAAAGATGTTGAGACTCTAGAAAAATGCAGACCAAGAGCAACCAGGATGATTAGGGGACTGGAAGCTAAAACACATGATGAATGGTTACAGGAACTGGGCCTAACTAGTCTAGTGAAGAGAAGGACCAGGGGAGACAGGATAGCAGTCTTCCAATATTTGAGGGGCTGCCACAGACACGAAAGGATCAATCTATTTTCTAAAGCACCTGTAGGCCAGACAAGGAATAATGGATGGAAACTGATCAAGGAGAGATTCAACCTGAAAATAAAGAGAAATTTCCTGACAGTGAGAACAATCAATCAATGGAACAGAAGTTGCCTTCGAAAGTTATGGGAGCTTCCTCACTGGAAGCTTTCAAGAAAAGACTGGGCTGCCATGTGTCAGAAATGGTATAGTAGGATCTGCTTGGGCAGGTGGGTTGGATTAGATGACCTTCAAAGTCCCTTCCAACTCGGTTAATCTGTAACTCTAAAAACAATCACTATAGTTGTTAAGTGAATCATGTAACGTTAAGCAAATCTGGCTTCCTCCGTTGACTTGCTTGTTGAATGTTGTCTGGGAAGGTCATGAATGGCAATCACCAAGACCTCAGGATGCTGCAGATATCATCAATACATGTTGATTGCCAAGCATCTGAATTTTGATCATCATGTGACTTTGAGGAAGCTGCAGCAGTTGTAAATGCAACAATTGGCTGTAAGTATTTTTTTTTCATTGCCATCCTAACTTTGAATGGCTGCTGAACAAATGCTTCTAAGGTTCCCATGTGTATACATCATCTCATCTTCTCTGAATTTTACCCTAAGGTAAAAAAAGAGTGTAACAGCTACATAGTCACAGCAGGCTGGTTAGGAAGAAGGCATGGAAAGAGATTCCACCACAGTCAAAATTAAAGGCATCCTATGACTTTCACTTTATAATAGCAATAGCAATAGCAGTCAGACTTATATATTGCTTCATAGTGCTTTACAGCCCTCTCTTTAAGCTGTTTACAGCGTCAGCCTATTGCCCCCAACAATCTGGGTCCTCATTTTACCAACCTTGGAAGGATGGAAGGCTGAGTTAATCTTGAGCCTGGTGAGATCTTAATGCAATCCTAAATTGCATTAACAGAAGGATACAATCGAAATCAAGGGAAGTACTAATACCACTCTATAAAGCCTTAGTAAGACCACACCTAGAATACTGCATCCAGTTTTGGTCACCACACTATAAAAAAGATGTTGAGGCTCTAGAAAAAGGGAAGAGACGAGCAATCAGGATGATTAGGGGACTGGAGTCTAAAACATATGAAGAACGGTTACAGGAACTGAGCTTGGCTAATCTAGTAAAGAGAAGGATCAGGGGAGACATGATAGCAGTGTTCCAGTATTTGAGGGGCTGCCTGTAGGCCAGACAAGGAATAATGGATGGAAAGTGAACAAGGAGAGATTTAACCTGGAAATAAGGAGAAACTTTCTGACAGTGAGAACAATCAACCCATGGAACAGCTTGCCCTTGGAAGTTGTGGGAGCGTCATCACTTGAGACCTTCAAGAAGAAGAAGATTTGAACTTCCAAATTGTAGGCAGCCAACAATCAGCAGGAGTAGCCTGCAGTATTGCACTCAAAACCACTGTCCCACCACAGCTCTAATAAAAAGTAAGTAGCTGTTATCAGTATTTTAAATCAGTCTTTCAATTATTACGTTTCAGAGTTACTTACTGAGCTAATAAACATAATAAAACCAAGCAGAATGATTGCAAAGTCGAATAATAAAAATGTAAGCCATCAAAATATAGTCTTTAAAATGATGAGCAGAAGTAAAATATTCTGCTGGTGCCAAAATGTACCAGTAGTCCTTGACTTATGACTATAGTTGGGACCAGAATTTTTTATTGTTAAGCAAGGCAGTGGATAAGTGAGTCACACCTAATTTTATGATCTTTTCACCATGGTTGCTGAACAAATCACTCCTTTGAGTGAATCATGTGATCATTAAGCAAATCTTGCTTTTCCTATTGACTTTGCTTGTTAGGATCTAGATTGGATTGGAAAGCCACAAAGGATAATTATATCACTGCAGGATGCTATATCCATGTTAAATCCATGTCAGTTATTCTGCCCAAATTTTGATCGCCTGATTATGAGAATGCTGTGATAGTTGTGTAAGGATGGTCATAAGTCACTTTTTTCAGTGCCATTGTAACTTTGAATGGTCACTAAATTAATAGTTGTAAGTCAAGGACTGCTGTATTTACATGCTGTGAACAAGTTATATCTACAAGGGTTGGCAAATTCTTTTCGACCAACTATTCGATTTGTGTGTGCATGCATGTGAATTAGTACTGATAGTAGTAGATAGTAGATTATTAGTGATAGTAGTCATTTACTTGCTTTAATTATTATTAAAACAAGCAAAAAAGTGGACAAAACTGCAAAGAAAATCAAATAAAGTTGTAAACAAGCAAAAGAATCAGAAATTTTCCCAGGTCAGCCTGTAAAATATAAAACTGTGTTTGCTGACACCCTTTGAGAAGTTAGCAAAATATTAGGCAATCTCATCAAGAAGGAAAGCAAAGGAACTAGATATATATTCTGATCCTGACAGAATAATTAATCAGTAGAACGACTAAAGTTATGGATGCTCCCGTCCTGGATATTTTTAAAAAAGGGATTGGACAACCATTTGTCTGAAATGGTATAGTTGAGTTGGACTAGAAGCTCTCTAAGGTATCTTCCAACTCTGTTTATTCTGATCCCTTTTCCCTGCTGTATAGCTGCAGATTTGATGCTTTTGTTTAAACAAATATTTAAAACATTAATTCTGTTTTGTCATTCAGGAGCATAAAAGTGGACCACTCGTAAAATTGTTGCTAGAACAAAAACAAGAGGTGCATATTTTAAAACTAGTTGCAGTTCGTTCATACTTCCTATCAGGGGTATTTACCAAGCAGTCAAAATAATTAAGATGGGTGATGCAACAGTGACTCCAACTGCTGCTGTTTTTTGTGTGTTATCATCTGGCAGCACCATCTTGGCTTTTCTTAAATCAGACCTGTGAATATCCATCATTGCTGTACAAGTTATTTAAAGGCAACATACAAGAGAACCATTGGAGGATAGTTGTTGAATGTTAGAGTTGCAGATTTAAACCTGCACTGGACCAAAAATTTATGAAGATGGTTTTGGTCCCAATTGTTCTCTTGCAACCCAGTCTCACTCATCAAATTGTTTCAATTGTACCAGGTGCAGGTTTAAATCTGAACCCCCAGTCCAAGTCTAATTGCCTTCAAGTTTTGTAAGAAAAAGAGATGACTGCTGTTTTAACCATACTGTCAAGCCCGAAATTGATGTGTAGCCCCAACTCCTTTTAAAACCATGATTGATGGGACAAGTAAACTTGCATTTTTTTCTGAACAGAGCATGGTCTTACATCGACAGGCATGGAGATGAATTCCGTGATGATGCACAACTAGTCCAATTCCTTGGAGACAATTTGGAGAAGGAGGCATCCAATGATGAAGATGCTCCTGAATTAAACAATGTGGATGACTTCCTAAGAGAGCTCCAGTCACATTTTGAGGATTCTTACCAAGAGGCAGAAGCAGAAATAAAAAGCATCAGGAAGAATGGTAGACACCCCCCCCCCCCGCAACAAACTAGTGCTTGAGTTTGGACACCTGGCCACTAGTCTCAGGCATTGGTTTCAGAGGCTACTTGTGCACTATCTTCAAGAAAGCCTGGATGAGGAGTTGTTTAGGCTAGGTGGTTCTCCTTCCCGTGGGAACATGAGCTGACCCTTCTGAGACCTGGAGGTGGAGATTGATGACACTAGGCAATGTTGATTTACTTCTATTGGGGAATGTAACTTTGGAGGGTGTTTCTAATTTCCAAATTATGTGGTGTAATTCAGGAAAATTGTTTTGGAAGATGGATTTTGCTCTTTTCTTTTTAAATGGATTTCATCACTTGGAAACCTGACACATACCTTCTTATGTACAGTACAATCACAGGCACATAGAAACACACACTCTTCATGTATACAGTCCAAAATTTATTCACTTGATCTATGCTATTCTGTATTCTCCAAGATACATTGCATAAACTCTGGTTTGTTTGCAGCCATAAAGCAAAACTGATGTGCTTGTGGGTCATCCCAGTTAGTTCTACTTCATTTTACCATCACCACAATTTTATGGAAATAAAAAAATCAACCTAACAGCATGCAACAAATTGCAGGGCCCTAGCAGGTATTTGAAATCAAGTTTCCCCATAACACCTGCTTATCCATTTTCACCTCATTTTTATGTGCCACTGGTTTAGCAGTTGCCTATTAAAACATTGCTGTGTTGTGGTTGAAAGAAGGAAACCAATGCCCATTGTTATTCTGTCATGAATAAACTGCTAAGACTGCTGACAAAGCTTTGCTCAACAGCGATAGTTTTTTCAAAAGTTCATGAGCTACATACAGTGTCCAAAAGTCTTACTAACACATAGCACCCCCTAGCACATACAGCAAACATAACCAGGTGACAAAGTTAGCTATGTTTCATTTATTATACTGTATTTATTAAAGCTTGATGTTTAGTGCTATCAAGTCTCCCTGAATTATGCCAAAAGGGACTTACACAGATTGCCAATACTTTTTCAGGAATGTCACCCCAAATATGGTTAAACTTGCTTAAATTTATTTGAGGGGACATATAGTATGTGAAAAAGTAACTAACTAGAGTAGGTCACATTTAATCTCTGCCATAAAAATGTGTTGTTTATTCCCTTCTGTAACTAGCAATCACACTATTTACATATTTTTTAACTAGGGCGGTCCCACCAAGTTTGTATGGACCTTTTGAACAAGTATTTGTTCTTTCCTTGGCTTGGAACTGTATAAATTGTTCATAGAAAATCTGTAAAATCTTGCAAAGGCTGGGAAAAGTAGTTAAGCCAGCTGTAGTCTTGGCTTTTGATCAGTGTAATTTTAATGCCAGGTTTTGGGCTGCCCAAGAAATAATTTGAGCCACTGTCTTCTAATTATGAAAATTCAGTAACACTTGAAGGCCACAAAGAAAGAAAGACTGGTTTTACTTTTCATGTGTATCTCAAAATAGGAAAGGAAAAAATCCCTCATGTAGTGAGATAATAACAGCTTCGAGACAGGAAAATCCCAGCTGTTTGTCTTGGGCTAAGCTGCCACTGTCACGCTATCATGACTTAGACAGGACTTGGAACTGATCAGATATTAAAAATAATTCAAGACTAGCCCAGGATTGGTTTCACAGGATTTGGAGAGGGCTTATTAAACTTATCTGCATGTAGTATATGAGTTGTACATAATGTTGCAGAGATGATAGAAACTTGTGGAACCATTTATAAAATGACTACAGATAGAAAGCATGCCCAGATTCATTCTTATATCCAAAGACTGGAATGTTTTGGAAACTACCTCCTCCTCCTCCTTCCTCCTTCCTAAATTGCATTTGACATATGTCAGACAGCCATTAGCAGCACGTAGGATAAAGCTTTACATTGGCTTCCTCACTTCATTAAGGCAGGCTGGATGTGACCCAAGGTGTATGATTACCAAGTGATGGAGATTGAGAAAAAGTTTGCCTCCATTTCAGGCTGCTTTACTTGGCTAAAGGTTTCCTTGTCCTTGTATTTCAAATACCTCTTCTCTTCTCTTCTCTTCTCTTCTGTTCTCTTCTCTTCTCTCCTCTCCTCTCCTCTCTTCTCTTCCCTCTCCCCTTTCCCTCTTTCAAACATAGAAGCATAGAAAACTGATGTCAGAAAAAGACATCTTATGTACCTTATGATTCTTGACTCTTGACAAATGTACCGTATCTTTTCTTTTATGTACACTAAAAGCATTTGCACCAAGACAAATTCCTTGTGTGTCCAATCACATTTGGCCTATAAAGAATTCTATTCTATTCTATATTGGCCCATCAAGTCTTTGTTCTTTTATTTCCTTTTTAATTTATTTATTATTTGTATTTTATTTTTTAACTTTCTATTAGATATTTGTTTATTCCTTTCCATCCCCTTTCTTTTTCAGGATGCTGGGCTCTTTTCTACCACAATGTATGGGTCTGTATGTGTTATAGTTTGTGTCCTGTGCCTTTTGCATCATAAGCTAAATTTTATTTCCTTTCAACCTTTTAAAGAGAAAGATGAGAAAAAAAGCAGGAAATTTAATTGAAGTCTTAATGACAGGTGTAAATCAACACAAAGTTCATTTAATAGTTCTTCATTCTTTTTATTTTCAATGACTGTGTGAAGAGCTATGGATGGGTGATTTTTTTCCCCTTCTTTAAAATAAATCCACACATCTGGTTCTGCATTTGCTTATCTCTTGGCACTTTTGCTTCCCATCTATAAATCTACACAAGAAACAGCAAATTTGAGAAATGTAGCATTTGATAGATGTCATCAAGGTGATGAAGGGAGCAGAAGAAAGGAGGAAAGTAATAGAAATGCCAGCTACTGAACTCTCTGGCGGTTGATTTTTTTTTCTCCATCTGATTGGTAAGCTTGATTTCATCGAGTGGATAGCCTCCCAAAGAGATAGATATTCACCAGTTAGCAAAGGTTGCCCAATCCTCCACTAGCACTGTTCCTGTACCGTTATTGACAGCCTGAAATAAAACTATTTAGTCCATGCTTCTGTTCAAAGATGTGGAGTGGAAGATGTAAAAGGGGCACATGGAACACACAGCTCCTCAATTCTGGATTTCCAGTTCATTTTTTCCTACATCCAAGTTCTAATTGTTTTGTTTCATTCCACTAGCTACATTATGATGGGATGTACAATATTCATGTTAAGGTAATACACTTATTACACCAACTAAATCTTTAGCATGCAAGTAAATGATTATAAATCTAGAGTAGAGGGGAGTGGAGTAGAGTCGACAGAGTTGAGTGGAGTGTAGAACAGCTGAGGGGAGGGGAGGAGATTGAAGAGAGAGGAGAGGAGGGAAGAGGAGAGGAGAGAGGGCAGAAGGGGATGGGGAAGAAAAGGAGGCAAGATAGGAGAAGACAGGAGAAGATGGGATGGGAGAAGAGTGGAGGAGAAGGGAGGGGAGAAGAAGGCATAGTCAAGTCAAGTCTATAGCTCATTATAACGAAAAGCCAGTTGGATCCTTATGTGGTCAAAGGTATATAGGTCAAAGGTCTATAAAGATGATGCTAGAGGGCAGTGCTTTATTTTTCCAATTTCTCATTTGTGTTTTTTCTAATCAAAAGAATAGAAAAAATGTCAGGAATCACAGAGAATTTGCTTCTGAACAGAGCAGAATAACCACGTTGGAAAGGATTTTGTAGGTCATCTAGTCCACCCCATCCCAACCCTGTGCAAGAGGAGACCTTACACCGTTTCTGACAGGTGGCAATCCAGTCTCTTCTTGAAATCTTCCAGCAATGAAGCACTCACAATCTCTGCAGGCAACTTCTGTTCCATTGGTTGATTACTCTCATGAAATACAATACTTCTAATGCAAGTCAGTTACAGGTTCAATCTGTTGAGATACCCTCCACATGGCTACATTTGACATTTGTCATCCACCCCAGTCACATTGGTTGCAGGCAATTTTGGAAGGTGTCTAATGTAAATGATTTGTGTTGCTTTTGAAAATTCTGAACAATTTAAATTGTTAAATTGTTAAAAGTTAGGTTGCAGTGCATAACAATGAGAGCTACTATTGGCAGTGGCCTCTCCATTTATGGGGCTCTGTTCCAACAAGGTTTCAACACCTTCCCTCCATCAAATGCTTTTTCCTTTAGCAGGCTTTGAAACCTTATGGGTTGGTGACTGCCTAATCAATAAATCATCTTAAAAAAACCCCCTCCTGGTTGCTTGTTGATGTACATATTATGGAAATATAAATAAATATTTTATTTTGCAAAAACAATTTTGAGATTGGACATAAAACTAACAAATGTACTCTTGATTCAGGAATAGAAGGGAATCCTATGAAAGCTAATTATAAGCAAGTGAATATGTATATACAGTATTGCAAAAGCTCCAGACCTAATCTGATCCGAGGCTAGAGAAAATGTGAAAAGGGATTAAACTTTTTCTTATTTTTCCCAACAAATTCCCCTTCTCTGCAGGAATCCAGAGGTCTTTTAAAGGGCAGTAGGTGCAAAACACTTTGATGTGCAGTGTCACATCAAACATTCGATTCAAAATGTCTTGAATTTTGCAGCTCAGGTGCAAGAGTCTTTGATGGAATTTGATTTAAATAGAAGGGTGGAATCCTTGACTTACAACCATTCATTTATGCTCCTATTCAAAGTTACAAAGGCACTGAAAGAAGTGACTTATGGCTGGACTTTGCACTTATGACCATCACTGCATTCCCATAGTAATAGGATCAACATTTGGGTACTTGCCAACTGTCGTGTGTTTATGATAGTTACGGCTTCCTGGAGTCATGTGATTATGGTTTATGATCTTTCCAAATGGCTTTCAACAAGCAGACTCAATCGGGAAAGCTGGATTCATCTAATGACTACTTAATTCACTTAACAACCATAGGGATTCATTTAACAAACAGGGCAAAAAAGTAATAAATTTGGGATTGACTCACTTAACAATGGAAGTTCTGGTCCCCATTGTAGCTATAAATCAAGGATTACCCATAATCTGCCCGGGTTGTTTTAAACTTGTTTTGCTGAACCTTTTGAGCCTCTTTATTGAAATCCAACAGGGCACCATATTGGAGAAGACTGATCACTTTCTTAACCAAACTTGCAGAACTAGGAAACCATGTGATTTCCCTGCCCCCTTCCAAAATTGCTGCCATATTAAATACAAAGTGTATGTTTTCTCCTCTGAGTCAGTGTTGACTTCTGGCAACTGACTGAATAGGTCCCTGCAGTTTTCTTAGCAAAGTTTTCAGAAGTGGTTTGCCACTGTCTTAGGGTTGAGAGACAGAGTAACTATCCCAAGGTCATCCAGTTGACTTCAAGCATTTAAACGCATCTCTGTTTTTTTGCGGTGGCCTCTTTTTAGACAGTAACTGGTTTTCCAAGACTATATTTGCCTTGGCCCTATAGTATGTAGGGCACAAATGAGGCTGGCAGCCTTTTTTTTCTCCGGGCCCACACAAGACTGCCTTTGTCTCATCCTAGCCCATGTACAAGACAGGGAAATTGTCCTTAGTTATGCTAACATGACAGAAGCATTGTTTCCTTAGCCCATTAGTGTCCAAGAGCAGCCATAAAGTCTGTCTACTCTGACTTGCTTTATCTCCCAACACCTTGGGGGGAAGTCAGATGGTAGCTGAATCTAGCTGGTAGAAGTAAGACAGAGACCAGCAAAGGGGCAGCAAATTCCATGTGGTATAGTTGTTTATAGTTGCTTAGATGGGTGAGAATATTGTTCGCTAGATTTACATTTGGCTGATCTGCCAGAAGTACACAAAGGCTGGAATTACAAAGGCTGCTATTTTTCCCCCATCAAATACCATCCTGTAAGACAGGGGTCCCCAAACTTGGCAACTTTAAGACTTGGGGACTTCAACTCCCAGAATTCTCCAGCCAGCATTCTCCAGCATAGCTGGCTGGAGAATTCTGAGAGTTGAAGTCCACAAGTCTTAAAGTTGCCAAGTTTGAGGACCTCTGTCCACAAGTCTTCAAGATGCCAAGTTTGGAGACCTCAATTGGACCCAAGTCACCTGTTTTGCTTCCATGACTAAGGCCAGACTTGAATCCTTCTGTGATACTCGCACTACAGAGAGAGCAACACGAATCAGAATGATGAAACAGCATCAGAATGTCACAAGGCAAGTCACGTCCCTTTAATACCTGCATCACAACACCTTGCACAGACCCCAGGAGTATACCAGAACATAACAGAATAATGGAAGGGACCTTGGAGGTCTTCTAATCCAACCCCATACAAGCAGGAAACCCTATACCATTTCAGACAAATGGTTCTCCAGTCTCTTTTTTTAAACTTCCAGTGTTGGAGCACTTGTAACTTCTGGAGGCAAGTCATTCCACTGATTAATTGTTCTTCCTGCCAGGACATTTCTCTTAAGTTTCAGGTTGCTTCTCTCCTTAATTAGTTTCCATCCATTGTTTCTTGTCCTGCCTTTGGGTGCTTTGGAGAATAGGTTGAAACCCCGCCTCTTCTCTATGGACACCCCTTATATATTGGAACACTGCTACCATATCACCTCTTGCCCTTCTTTTTGTTAAGCAATTCCTGCAACCGTTCTTCACATATTTCAGCCCTCAGTCCCCTAATCATCTTCGTTGCTCTTCTCTGCACTCATTCTAGTCTCAACATCTTTTTTTATATTGTCACGGCCAAAACTGGATGCAATATTCCAAGTGTGGACTTACCAAGGCATGGCTATAAGTAAGGCTCCTTTTGCTATTCTGACAAAAATAGAATCCCTGAAAGCATTATCTTAACCATTATACCATATTGGTAATGAGGAAAAGCCCAAATTAAGACCAACCTGGAGGATGAAAAAGGCTGCCTTCTGGCTGTACAATACATGTGGTGTGTTACATTTTTTTCAGGCTGAGATAAGTAAAACTTACTCCCAGAAATAGGTTTAATTTGTGAGCTTCTGGGAGGACTTCAAGGGGTCTGCTTTTTCCTATAACTTCACTTTGGCTAAAACCTAAGGTGCCGGCTACACCCCCAATATGAAGTTTTATTCATTTCTGAATAATCCATTTTTGCTGTCACAATCCATAACGCAGCTTTGTATTTCCTGGGGCTTGTGAGTGGAAATGACAGCACACCAGGATATGTTTTAAAAAGACTGAAATATGTGAGATTTGCTCATTGGATGACACAAGTGTCTGCACAGCGTGGATTAATAAAACATTTTGCCCTGTAAATGACTGGGGAGAAATCCAGAATATCTTTTCTGTTTGTGAAATAAAGCAGCCTACTTTTTAGACAGTCAGAAATGCAGTTTATTCATTTATCAAGTCTAGCAACACATGCAAACTTTTTATGAAGGAGTCTGATGGGGAGAAACGTATGTCTTGGCTCTGAAAACTGCTCATTCATCCAACAGAATGAAGGCTCGCAACCTCAAATCCAAGGCAGTAGCAGAATGCCCTCATCAATGAAGACATAATCTACGATCATTTAAAAATTAAGCAAAAACCCAAAACTCTCTGTAAATTTAAATGATTTACCTACCCCGCCAAATGCACACTCTACTTTTTGGCACAGACTCTATATGTACAGGGCAATTGACAATCATGCTTCCATAAAACAAATTCAGCTTAAATAGAACAACCAGACCCAGTTAGGAAGGTGCTAAGGGTACATGGAACACAACAACCGAAAGAGTAGGACAATAATAAATTATTTGGGTCTTTGCAAATGCTCATAGTTGCTTCAGCTCACTGACTAACCATCGACCAGGAGAAGGCAAAGTAAAAGTTGATTGACCATGTACTTTAATGCTTTCATTTTTCTACTATCATTGATATTGGAAGCCATGCTTCCTCAAATACAGAGGTAACATCTATTCTTAAAAATAAATAGCCACAATGAATCTATCTACCATGAATTAATTCATTCTCCTTTTGAAGATTGGTAGTGTGTTCCACTGGTTAACTATGAGTTGTCATTTGTTAGTTCTGAAATCCCTGAATTGATTGTCCTCTGGCCTAGAGAGATGAGACAAAATCTTCTTGACCACTTTTTAAAATTATTATTATTTTATGGCCCTTTCCTCAAGCTAGGTCCATGTACATCAATGAAGTATTTTTGCAATCCCTCCTTCCCAACTTTTCAGGTGCCCTCACCCCAGAACACTCATGTAAGATCTGTCCCTCTTGACCATTATCACATCCTGGTTAAAATACTCCAATACCATCTGCCTATTGATTGATGGAACGATTGACTATGCACCATCAAGTTGCTTTTAACCCCCAGCGACCATCAATACATTTTTTCCAGGACGATTTGTCCCTGACTTGTGCTTTCAAGTCTCTCAACAATGAGCACTCATCATCCCTGCAGTTGAAGCCATGGAAACAAGGAAGATTTCATCCCACTGAGTTTGTCTCAGTCGCTTGACTTTATTTTTGCATCCAACTCAACTCAACTCAACTCAAATCATTAAAACGGTCATAGGCCGGCATAAGAAGGGTGAAATACAAACAATTAATCATTTTGAAAGCTAAAAAATATAAAAATACACAAAGTTAAAAACATACACAGCTGAACACACACGCATACAGAAAACTAAAAAAGGATTTAAAGGGATTAAAAACATTAAATAAATATAAAAACACATAAGTCAATATAAAGCTAAAGCTATCATAATACAAAACACTTTTAACTAACAGATCAAATACTCACTAAGGCAGGTTTGAGGCAAAGGTCATCATCTGATGAATTTTAATCACTGCTCTGCAGAACCTGGCAACACTGAATATTGGAACAGGATTAGTGTCTGGAAGCAGCAGGGAGGTTTAAAATTGTGCTGTGTACAGTGGGTATTTATACAGTATTGGTGAGATGAGACAGATACAAATATCTTTCTAGTATATGCACTGGAAAAGAGCATGTTTCTATATATCCACAGAGCTATTGCTTCTCTGAATAGGATGTTTCCTATGTTGACCTTCAAGGAGGGCATGAGTGAAGATGGAAAGGTGCTTCAAGGAACAAGGACCTCAGAGATTTAGTTCTCCCAATAAAGGCCCCTTTCCCTGGTATTTACCAGCTTCTGCTCATTTGCTGCATCTAATTCATTTTCTGGCCAATCTTTTCAAAAGCCCTACCAGTTAAGTTTCATAAACAGTGAATGTTTTGTTCCTTTTCCTACACATTTATAATAAGGGATAGTCCAATTTGTCTCCCTGTGTATTGTCTCCTTAATTGTATCTTTCAAAAGCATATTGATTAAATCTCATAAAAAGTCCCTTGAATTGCAGCATTCAAGTTCCGGAGTTTCAATTCTTTCCTTCTTGAGAATAGCTGCTCTTTATATACAACCTCTTTCTTTCACTGCAGATTTACAGGAGGAAGTGTCAAATCGTATCCCCCATGGTTTTACCCTTCATTGATTATATTGAATGAAATAGATTTTCAGTAATACAGATACCCACAAACATGTGTGGTACCACTGCAAAATCTATTTTAATGTATCTTCTGAAAATTAAAAACAAAACAAAACTATCTTCCATTAAAGGACAAAATTGAACTGATCAGGAAGGAATCAACAGTCACAACTGCTGTGAAGCACGTAAAAAGGCTTCCATATGGTGGCCATAGCTATCATCTTGACTTTTTGATGTCCTTCTCTAGATACCTCATGATGGGTACACACATTTACAACAATCATAGTATCTCCACAGTCACATGATCAAAATTCGGGCACTTGTGAAAGAACCAGCATGTATTTAAAGAGTTGTAACATCCTGGAGTCATGTGGTCAATATTTGCTACCTTCCCAACCAACTTGAAGACCTGGCTCTTTGAGCAGGCCGGCCTGGGCTGAGATGGTTTTAATTGGTCTCCATCCTATTTTTAATTTTAATTGGGGTTTTAAGAGGGGGGGGTGGAGTTTTCTTATTTTTCATTAATCAGCTAATATTAATTTAATACTTTTTTAACTTTTGTATTTTTTGTGGGGTTTTAGATGAGCTGTACACCGCCCTGAGTCCCTCGGGAGAAGGGCGGTATATAAATTGAAATAAATAAATAAATAAATAAATAAATAAATAAATAAACTTCTGATAAGACAAATCAACGGGAGAAGCTGAATTTGCTTAACAACTGTTTGGTTCACTTGTTAGGCAGTGATTGCTCAACAACCTTGGCAAAAAAAAAAAAAAAAAGATTTTGCTTGTTGGAAGCCAGATCGGAAGTTTGCAAATAGTGATCATATGACCCCAGGACTGTACAACCGTCATAAATACATTTTAGTTGCTACAACCATCACAAATACATTCTAGTTGCCAAGTGCCTGAATTTTAATCCTGTGACCATGAGGATACTGCAATGTAGTAAGTGTGAAAAAGCAGTAATTAATCACCCTTTTCAGTGTTGTCGTTAACTTCAAACCGTCACTAAAGAAATGGTTGTACTTTGAGGACTAACAGTAGTTTTTCAGAAAGCCCACCAAATGTAGATTTTTTTTGTCAGGACAGTTGAGAAATTGTTAGATGGTTCTACTGTGCTTGGAAGGCTGTTACTCTCCCGCAATCTTGCTTTTTATTTATTTTTATTATGTTTACCGTTTTAAGTGTTTTGATGGTTGCAATTTTAATTATTATTGCATGCTGTCCAGGGTCACATTCAGTGAAGTGGGCAACCATATAAATTTGCTAAATAAATAAAGCAATTACTCATCCTCTCAACTCAGTTATTCTGCCCTTCCAATTAATCCACCAGTGCTCTTTATTTTACTTTATCTTTTTTGCCAGAGTGCCTTGCTTCATTCTCTAGCAAGGCCTCATGAAGCATTTGACTCCATCCTCTGCTGAGGGACTGAAAAAGCAAAGCAGATTTATAACAATGGTTGCTCAAGTCCAGGCCAGCTCCTTTGGCAAGGAAAAAACAGCCAAGTTTTTCAGAGCTGTTTTTGGACATTCCATTGTGAGTGCAAAGTGTCCACAAATTACAGTTTTGGAATGACCAGATGTTTCTGCGGTGAAAGAAATAGACAGGCAAAAGTGAAAAGATCAGGCTGCTCTCAGGTATATTTGAAACTGTCAGCTGTGCAGTTAATGGATGGCATCCTATCCGTGTTAAAATAACTAACATTAAGTGATGAATGCACGGATTTCACACTTGCAGGTTATTTACAACTTTCTAGCAACAGGGTGATGCTATTTGCACAACATGTGAAAGGTAAAAAGGAGAAAAAAAATCAATCTGTCATCTTCATTTCATAGAGCAGTTGTGGAAAGGTTTTCTTGAGCCCAGAGCTTTTCACATGAAATGGACTATTGATTTCACATGTTTCATTGGCAGCTTGACCCATATTATTAAAAATGAAAAGAGGTGGTCTATTTCTCTTTCATGTCTTTCTATTGTCAGAGAGAACTGAGGCTCAGCAGTTGCTAATATGATTCTGTGACCAAGCTGGGGAAGGTAACAAGAGAAAATGACCCATCACTGATAGTTAGTCACAAAGGAAATTTCTTTGCAGTCACCCAAGGTGATTCAATTGGAATTTTTCTGCGGCCTGGTGCATTAAACTACACATCAAACATTAAATACAGGCCCTAAATTCCAAGCCAACATGTCCAAAATTAGAAATCCTGGAAGTTGTAATGTAGCAAATCAGGAAGGCATCCAGCAGAGGAATGCTACTTTAATAATTTTCCATTATACGAAAAAAAGTGCAGTGGCTTTGCATCTCCTAATCACTGAGACTGATAATGATATCTTAAAAGTGAGAAGTTCAATTTAAATTGCAAACTGAACACATCTCTCTTTCATCCCTCACTTAAATACCCACTCCTTCCTCTTATCCTAAAGAGGAGGAGGAAGGAAAAAAGAAAGTAGAAAGTGTCTATGATGCTGATGGATCATAGCATTCAAGAGATAGAAAGGTTGGTGATCTAGGAACTTAGGCAGAAGAAGGAAGATGGTGAATGAATCATATACTTTTCTAGTTCAGTTTTCTCTTTTTAGGGATGAATGTCATTAAAGTTACAAAAAAAGTGATAATATAAAGTTTAATTCTTTTGTGGAAGTGCTTAAATATTTAAAATAACAGTTTTCTCTTGGGCAGGAAGGCATCCTGGACTACTATTAACCAGACAAATAGGTAAAAGAAAAAGAATTGATGATATCCAAATGTTCTCAAACAGCCTTCATCTGCATTACTCTTGTCCACGAAATTCAGCCACCAACATGTGTTTGTTTTGTTTTAAAAGGTAGTCAAACTGGCTACTTTACTTACAAAGATTTGAGCAAGAACTAGAATAAAAATTTGGATTGCAAAGCAGCACAATAATGATGGGCAGTCTGGTCCCAGGGCTCTTTATGATCCATGAGTCCAATTTTTTTGGTCCAGGGTCCCATTTTTGACAATGTCTGCTGAAGAATAGTTTCTCATTTCTTTGGAGGCACCTCTCATTATGATGATGTGAAACTGTAGCATACTTATTTATTTATTTATTTATTAGATTTTTATACTGCCCCCACTCCTAAAAAAGGGACTCGGGGCGGTGTACAGCCAGATAAAAATAGAAAAAAGATATAAAATTGTACAATTAAAAGCAATTTAAAATGATTAAATTAATGGCCGAGTTATAAAATTATCAAAATGTATAAAAAAACAGGTAAAAATTTAAAATGCCAAATTTAAAACCCCACAATTATTACTGGGCCAGGCCGGCCTGTTGAAAAAAGTGGGTCTTTACTGCACGCCGGAAGGTCTGAATGTCATATCCCTTAAAATATCCCTTAAAATAAGCACATCACAATTAGAAACCCAACTTCACAAGCAATGTAGCCCTATTTGCTTAGTGGTTATAAACCTTCCTCCCCAGGTTGAGTCTGAGGATGGCTCACCCAATATCCTTCAGTAACGCTCAGAAAATCCAAGATGATGTTTCTATGGAAAAATGAAGGCAAACACAGTGAGGAATTTATTGACAAGGTTATTTATCAACAATCTATTTATTAACAATTACAGATGTCTTGCATATTGTGGCATAGTAATTTACAGAAATAGAGTAGGCTTAATGATGTGGGAAAGTCCAGTTCCTGTCTCTGAGTAGCCAGACTTCAAATTCATTGCCACCCAAAACCAGACAATTACACTCCATGTTGGGGCGAAGAACACATATGTTGTTTATTAACTTTTCCTCTCCTTGGACAACTTAATAGTGCATCTCCCCCGATGGGTCCATGTTGCATCAGAGCAAGAAAATGGCTGCTTTTTGCTTCTGATGAAAATTCTGGTCAGCTTGGCTTACTTGTCTTCCAAAAGAGCAGCAAAAATGTTACTTAAAATCTGGTTAAGATTATGTGTTTTCTGCTTTAGGGGGTTGTGTAGCTCCTTATAAAAGCCGAATGAAATTCCACAGTACATTTAACATTTTTATTGTTATGGTCTTCTATGCTTGGATGAGCTAATAGAAAATGACTTAGGCCACTGCTGGTCCAAGTGGAATAAAGCATAAGAATCCTACGAGCGTGAACATCAGTGCAGGACTGTGACTACCAGTTTGGCTACCTGATTGCTTAGCTTAGCCCAAGAAAAGATTTAAAAGATTTCACTGTCCAAATTATTTACCATTATACTGAGCTGGGCAGAAAATCATTTTGTTATATATTTGAAGTAAGAGCAGTGCCAAAAAAATGTCTTCTGTGTTTTATTTCCAGTTTTCAACTTGATGGAACAGGAATTGTTTTCATTTGTTTTCCAAAGAGGAGAAATGCCAATGAAATTCATATAAATGTAAGACCAAGCCTGTCTACTGGGGTGGGGGGTGGGGGCAAAGGGGGGAGGGGGAACAAAAAAGTAAAAATGGTGATCAAATAAAACAAGAATAGGCTTTGATTGTGCAGGCGCAGCTGCCATCTTTATTTTATGACATGGACATTTTTGCAAGCTATCAAATTAGGTTGCTCCCATCGTATTTTGCTTTCTGAAGTTTGTGAAGTGAAACTTAGATGATTTAATTTGATTATCTGCCATCATGATGATGTTGACTCTTCATGTGCACATAGATTTTCTTCTTCTTCTTCTTCTTCTTCTTCTTCTTCTTCTTCTTCTTCTTCTTCTTCTTCTTCTTCTTCTTCTTCTTCTTTTCTTCTTCTTCTTCTTCGTCCTCATCCTCATCATCTGTTCCTAAATTGGTGTTTCACTACATGCAACGGTGCACACACTGCTGTTGTACAGTAACTGAGTCTAGCCATTTCGTTGCTAGTTATCCTCTTCTTCTTTTTCTTTCTATCTTTCCTAGCATTAGAGTTTTTTCCAGAGATCTAGGATTTTGCATAAAGTGCTCGAGGTAGGATAATTTGAGCCTGATCATGTTTGCCTTGAGTGAGAACTCTGTGTTGATTTGTTCAATGATCAAACAGTTTGTTTTCTTGGTTGTCCATGGTATTCTTCTCCAACCCCGAGTTCAAGGGTGTCAGCACTCTTCATATCCTGTTTCTTCAAAGTCTAAAAATGTAGGTACCCAATCTAAGACTATCTGTTTAATTTTCCTCACTCTTTCTTTCTCTGTCCAATAATTATTTATCTTTGGCCTCTAAAACCTTTCAGATGTTTCCATCTTTTCCCTCACTTTATTAATTGACCTGTAGCACTACAAATAAATTTCTTCTTTGCATAAAAAGATGTTGGAAACTAAGACACATGAAATAAAAATGGCTTTAGAACCTGAAAACCAAGGATGTGTATGGAGAAAGGAGGATTGTCAAAAAAATTTCAATGACTCCACAGAATGTTTAATTCCTTTGTACAATTCTCCATTCAAATTTGCAGTGATATTATTCGCATAAAAATTGATGCAAAAAAGGCTCTAAAATCAGACACATTTTCTTTCTTTATCTCTAGCCTGTCTACCCTCTCCCTGGTATTTGACCCTCTGAATGGTTATAATAAAGCTTATAATTAGTTTGTAAAGCCTCTGACATCCTAATAAAAATATCACTGTATCTTTTCTTTTCCGTATATTATTTTGCTATTTAATATCACTCACAGAATTGCCATAAAATATTTCAATATACCCAAAACTTTATGTAGTACAACTAAGGGGAGGAAGGAAGCAACCTTTATTACAGAACTGGGGAAATAAATTACTTTTTTTTCCTTTCTACTCATGTAGTTTTGCTTTTATAAACAGTTGCTAAGTGGAGATCAACCCTGTGTTTCTCAATCTTGTCAACTTTAAGATGTTTGGGCTTCAACTCTCAAAATTCTCCAGCCAAAATGCTGGCTGGGGAACTCTGGGAGTTGAAGTCCATAAATCTCAAGGTTGACAAGGTTGAGAAATATTCCCCTGGCCTCTGCATTTTGTAGCTTTTCAGCATCGATAACTCCATGCCGTTCTAATCATGGGAGAAAGTATTGAACTAAGTTTTTCATGATAGAAACTCAGAAACTGGATTGTGCTTTCTTTTTGTTTATTTCTTTTCACTTAATTTCTGATTGCCCTACAACAGAATCTCCCTAGTTTTCTGTACCTTTTTTTTTTTTAGTTTTCCCCTCTTCCTGCCCTTTCTTTTCCTACTAAACAGACTTTGGACCAATTTATTTTATTTTTTATTTTATTTGGTTTGTCAATTGCTTCCAAAATAGGTGTAAATAAAAACATAGTTATGAATACATGGATACATATAAGAAAAATAAAAGAAACAATAGGACAGGGACGGTAGGCACATTGGTGCGCTTATGCATGCCCCCTACAGGCCTCTTAGGAAAGGGATGAGGCCAATAGTAGAATAGAACCAATACACAAAATAGGGGCTAAATGTTCTGTAGTTTATTCCCAAGTTGAGAAAAACCCGCTGTAAGAGGTGATTTACATGTGTACAATTATGCAGAGACATCTGGAGAGAGAGCTCCCAAGTTTAATTTCTAATCAGGTAATGCATGTTTGTCAACTTGATGTCCTCCAAGCTTTCTGGAGTTCAACTTTTTGACGCCCCAGTCAGCTTCATTCACGCAAAGGATTTTGCAAGCTGAACATTTGACTGGACTGCACCAGTCTATCCTTCCAAGATGCAAATCACTATTTCAGTTCATTTTTAAAAGGAATGGTGATGTGGACAGCTTTCTATGGTAATTCTTTGCAGCTCTCTGAATAATTTCCATCAGAGGATTCAGGCCAACATTTTTTGTACAATAATGTCCAGATTGCCTTAATCAGGTAAACAACCTCCATAGATTTCTTAGATGACATTATTTAAAATTTGTCCTGATTCAATACCAAGGAAGACCACTGTAGGTTCCATTTCATATCATATGTACTCATCACATGTGCAATGAATTAGCTGCAATAGTAATTGCACAGTGAAAAGTCCAAGCAATTGCTTTACAGAAATATGAACATGATGTGTCTCTTTCCTGATCACCATTGTGACATGTAATTGCCACATGGCACAGATCTGCCTTGAAAAGTGATTCTGCATTTGGCCAATCTGGTGTTGATTTTGACCTTGTGAATGTAATTTTTGTCTGTAATGTAATAACTACGATTGTATTGTTTTAAGCAACGGGACTGTATTGCTTAAACTGATCATTTCAAAGCATAAAACCTGATTGTTTCCTTGCACATTTTCTCAAAAAAATAGAATATCCGTTATTATACATAAGCTCTTTATTAATGTTGGAAAATAGTTTTCTGGCTTTGGATACTTTTCAGAGAAACACTGAATGATCATGAAAAACAAAGACAACACTAGTGATTGATAAATTATGAGAACTGTGACTAGCCCTCTCTCCACTCTGAATATCGGCTTTGCAGTTTCTTCTGTGCACAAGGGAGGTGCTGATTCAAGATCAGTGCCATACGCCAGTGGTCTCATGACACCAGGGAGTTTGCAGAGGTCTTCCTAAATTATGTTTATTAACACAACTCAATTACTCTTCCAAAGGAAATGCTGCAGAAATAATTTTGAGTATTTCTTCTAGGCCTGTGAGGTGGTCCTATTGGTTTAACAAAATGTTCTACTTATTTCAAAGGTGGGTTTTTTTTGGAGAATGTACATGAAACATTTGGGCAAGGTGGGTTTTTTGGAGAATGTACATGAAACTTTTGGGCAAGGCGATATTCTACAAAGTTTTCTTAATATCTTCCACCATGCAAAACTCACAACACTTGCATAGCCCATCTGTCTTCCCCACCCTTCTCTAGCACTCTTCCAGTTTTTACTTTGTCCCATCACATCAGTCTCTCCCAGTCAATAGAAAAGGCATGCTATAAAGTATAGACCCTGTCAGTCAAAGTATTCGACTGGCGGGATCAAGGAAGAGAGACTTTTCTACTATTGCCCCTGCCATGTGGAACATTTTACCCTCAAATCTCTTGGTCTTCGCACAAAGGGGTCAAAACGTGGCTGTGTAGCCTTGTGGGGGAGATATAGGGCCCACACAATCATGGGGCTGGTTGGCTGTATTAACAGCTGCTAATCCACCATCTTGGAATTCTCCATTTTTTGTAATTTTACAATGTTGTTTTATATTTAAAAATAATAATCTAATTCTGTTTTAATGCTTAATTTTATTAATTAAATTGTACTCCACCCAGAGCCCCAGTCTGAGAGAGAATAGAGATTAAGAAGTATGTAAAATAAATATAATAAATTGTTAAAGAAGATCTATAAGGGCTTTGACAAGCAAGCTGAAAGAGAGTAAAGTGATTGTTTCTCTTCACACTTACAAAGAGGTGACATTTCTTTGCACATAAGCTTTGAGTAAATATAGCTAAATGTCTATGGAGATTCTCAGTCATCCAGGTCATGGTTGTCCCAAAAGTGCTTTTTTACAAGAGGCAATTGGATTTTCTGGTTTTTCTTTGAAGATGTTTCTTCAAGTTTCTTGGATAAAAAGCGAAACATCTTCAAAGAAAAAATAGAAAGTCCGGTTGCCTCTTGAAAAAGCACTTTTGGGACTTTGAGTAAGTATTTCTCTCAATTTTTGTCAAAGTAACTTTTTTCTTCATCAAAAACTTGCATAGCCTTAAGTTCTCCTGGAGTTGCAGAGTAGGCAGTTTCCCTTGTGGCAGGAATTGCACCTGAGTTCTACCCTTCCTTCTAAATCCAAGGTGCCACTGCATCCTGCCCTATCTCCCCTGTTCTTGGTTACTTAGAGCAGGGATCCCCAAACACTGGTCCATGTGCTGGGTCCACAGCATGCCAGAAACTGGACCAGGCAAACAAGAGAAGCCCCATCTGTGGGATGCAAGCAGCATACAAAACCAGGGCCTCTCTGGTCTGTGGGAAAACCTCTCACCACAGAACTGGTCTCTGATGCCCAAAAGCTTGGGGATTGTTGGCCTAGAGCTATAACTTTGCCAATATCCTGAAAATAAATATGTGTGTGTGTGTGTGTGTGTGTGTGTGTGTGTGTGTAAGGTTTTTGAGCTGATAATTTTAAATAATAAAAAAGGGAGACTAGGATAGATCTATTTCGAGCTAGTTAGCTCTCTTCAGCTAGCCATACCCTTACTGGGATTCGAACCAGGGAAGTATTACATGTGAGGCAGTTGTAATTGCCACTACACCATCTGGCTCTATCCTTATCAGCTGAGGCAGGGGAATAAGTATATACTTTGTATTACAACACCCTGTTAAGCCCCAATTAAGGGAGAAAGCATACTGCTTTCTTTTCTGTCTTTCGGCTCATCACCAGAGACCATACCGACAGAAAGCTATTTGTTTCGTTGTCTTTTCTTTACATGTGTGTAAGGTTTTTAAGCTGATAATTTTAAATAATAAATAAGGGAGACTAGTATAGATCTATTTCGAGCTAGTTAGCTCTCTTCAGCTAGCCATACCCTTACTGGGATTCGAACCAGGGAAGTATTACATGTGAGGCAGTTGTAATTGCCACTACACCATCTGGCTCTATCCTTATCAGCAGAGGCAGGGGAATAAGTATATACTTTGTATTACAACACCCTAACAGTATTACAACACCTTAACAGGGTGTTGTAATACAAAGTATATACTTATTCCCCTGCCTCTGCTGATAAGGATAGAGCCAGATGGTGTAGTGGCAATTACAACTGCCTCACATGTAATACTTCCCTGGTTCGAATCCCAGTAAGGGTATGGCTAGCTGAAGAGAGCTAACTAGCTCGAAATAGATCTATACTAGTCTCCCTTATTTATTATTTAAAATTATCAGCTTAAAAACCTTACACACACACACACACACACACACATAAACAAAACACTTCTTTCAAAGTTCTGTTGCTGATGTTACCAACCCTGGTAATGAAACATTTGGGAGCTAACTGGCAAGCTCAGAGAGCAAACCAGGAGATCAAGCAGTTCAAATGTGTATAAAGATTTATTGTAAACTTGAGTGCTCTACAAGAATCTGAACTGCTAACAGCCAAGGGAAATTAGCAGGAGATAAGAGTAGAAGGAATTCAAGTGGGCTGAACTTAGATCTCTTGTGGGCATACAGGGACTTATGACAGGTAATACCAGGGGTGAAGATCAAAAATTTTTTCCTACTGGTTCTGTGGGCATAACTATGGGCATGGCTTGGTATAATAGTAATAGCAACCAGGGGTGTTTTTTTTTTACTGATTCAAATTGTCCTACCACTCCTCCCGAGCCTGGTCATTTACAATTGTTAGGTGTATCATGGAGAGCAGAAAACCAGACAAGCTATGCAGCAGAGATGGTATTCAGAGGTTCTGATCAGGTCGGGAGAACCAGTAATGGAAAATTTTAGTAGTTTGGAGAACTGGCAAATACCACCTCTGACTGGAGATTTTACAGTATCCTTCCCCTGCCCGGCCCACCAAGTTATGCCCACAGAACCGGTAATAAAAAAATTCGAATCCCACCACTGCCGTGCAGGCATTCACATCACAATGAGTAGATGTGTCTAGGAGATTAGGAATGAAAACCAATGATTGTAGAAGGATCCTAAATCATGACATCCCACTTACAATATGATTATGCTGGGGGGACAAAGAAAGAACAGGTTTTCAAAGAGTATTTCTGACATCTTATGCATTGAGGCCTATTTATTCAGAGACCAGTGTCTGAATTTGTCTTTTGAATGTGTCTTCGGAATTACTGCCAAAATTTATCCCCAATCTGGAGATTCTCAGATATATGACATATATATCTGAATATAAGCTTTCCTAGAACCCTTGCTCTACAAGCAGCTTCTTGGTTCAGAGAATAACCATTTTATCCAAGCATAACAATTGAAGTTCAGCTCCTTATCTTATCCTATATAGCTGTGATGACGAACCTATAGCATGTGTGCCACAAGTGGCACACACAGAGCCATTTGTCCTGGCACATGAGTCGCAGGCAAACTTACCTCACTATGCATCTGCGCGCCTCCCAACTGATTTTTGGCTAGTTTGAGGCCTTTTTCAACCTTTCAGGCTTAAGGAAAGCCTCTGCAGCCTGAAAAAGAGGCCTGTTTCATCACTTCCTGTATTTCCAGAAATACCGGAAGTGACAAAATGGGCCTATTTTTCAGGCTGCAGAGGCTTCCTCAAGTCTGAAAGGCTGAAAAAGGCCTCAAACAGGCTGAAAATCAGCTGGGAGGAACAGTGCAGGTAAGGGGGCAAGGGACTGTGCATGCATGCGCAGGGGATGGGGGCGTGCACATTGCCTTCTGGGGTGCTGGCACGTGAGGACACATGCACAAGTGCATGCACAATTTTTGGCACAGGAGCGCAGAAAGGTTAGCCACCACTGCTATATAGGATATTTTCTGCTTTAGACTCAGTTATCAAATGAAGAACCAGTACTTCAGTATTTAGCTATTTTGTTTAAGCTGCTTCTATCCACTGATTGAGACTGTTTTTTAAAAAGCATAAAATGCAAGTTTAAAGTGGCACTCATACTGATACTAATTCTGATGTAGTAATAGACATATTAAATTTATAGATTTTAAGGCCAGCAAGAACTTAACTGATAAGTATGTTTTGGTATGGAGGGAATGGTGACTGTTTTATAACTATCTAAATTCTTATCTTTTCTATTGTTGCTGTCATTATTAATGTGTTACTATAAAAGCAAATGAAACCCTTTCATCAGAAACGGTTGCCTGATATAATTAGTCCTGGAAGGTTCTTATTGATTCAGAATGAACTCAAAGTTGATTAAGTATATAATATTATATTCTCAAGCCATTCACTGGATGACCTCTGGTGGAGCAGAGCTCTAACCAGGAAAAAATGACCCTGAAATACAAATATACAGTAGCTGGCAAAGAAAAGGCCTGGGAGTCAACAGGTAGACATTCAAATTAATATGAGCTTGGGGAGTTTTATTTGAACTCATTGAAAGCACTGTTCTGTTCTGGAAAAAGAGAAGACAACTCTTTAGCTCTGTTCTTATCACAGCTAATCCAATCCAGCCCAAACTAGAATTTATTAAGTCTTCAAGAATGTAAAGAGTTTCACATTTATTTAAAAACCATGGAGGAGATGGTCCCATTTGCCTCTGCAGTTCCAGTTTCGTGAATAGGAAACCTTAGGGTCATCCTGAAGAGTGGTAGGATTTAAAAAAATGTACTACCAGTTCTGTGGGCATGGCTTGGTGGGCATGGTGTGGCTTGGTGAGTGTGGCTTGGTAGGTGTGGCAGGGGAAGGATACTGTAAAATATCCATTCCCACCCTACTCCAGGGGGAAGGTTACTTCAAAATCTCATTCCCTCCCCACCCTGCTAACCTGCTTTCCAGCTCTGTTCTCCTGTGCAGGGCAACAAAAGAAGACCCAGCCAATCAGCTGGGATTTGGGAGGCAGAGAATAGATGGGGCGGGGCCAGTCAGAGGTAGCATTTGCCGGTTCTCTGAACTACTCAAAGTTTCCACTACTGGTTCTCCAGAACTGGTCAGAACCTGCAGAATACCACCTCTGATCCTGAATCAGCTGTGATTAGGGCTACCAAGCATCAGTCAAAAGGAGGACAGGTTCTCCTTTCTATTCTCATGTCTTCCAGCAGGCATCTCCTTAAAGTCAGCTGCACATTGAAGACTTCTGCCTCCTAATCAGTTTTGGCATATATTCCTGTGATTGAAAAACCAGCCTTTCTAGTGGTGGAAAAAAAAATTCGTATATATGTCAGCCTAAGTATCTTTTTCTTTTTGCAGTTTTCCATTGTAGTTTTTGTCATGGATGCCAAGAAATTTAAACAGTTAGTGTCTCCTCCTTTCCCCTATTTGTTCTCCTTTCCAATTATCCTTGTTCTCCTCCGACTGTTCATCTATATGGCAATCTTAGCTGTGATCAGCCATACAAATTGTGATGGGATATAAATAGGGAGAAAATCTGACAAGAGGTTTTCAGCATAGGTGATCTTAAATCTTTGCATAGTACATTCAAATGATTTAATAACTTGAAGCTGTAAAAGAAATCATCAATCTTACAACCAGTGGTTAGGTGTGATTTATTAATTGGAATGCAAAGACTGTGAAAACTTAGGCCTGCTGAGGTAGGTTAAAAAAAAGAATTATTTTAGAATTAGAATTAGAATTCTTTATTGACCAAGTGTAATTGGGCACACAAGGAATTTGTCTTGGTGCAAATGCTCTCAGTATACATAAAAGAAAAGATACATTTGTCAAGAGTCAAGAATCATCAGGTACAACTCTTAATAATAGTCATAGGGTACAATAAGCAATCAAATCATACTAAAAAACAGTCAATATAAATCATGAGGATACAAGTGACAAAGTTACAGTCATACAGTCACAAGTGGGAGGGGATGGGTTATGAGGAGTGATGAAAAGATTAATGGTAATAGTAGTGCAGACTTTGTAAGTAGCTTTGAGGGAATTATTTGTTTAGCAGAGTGATGGTGTTTGGGGAAAAACTGTCCTTGTGTCTAGTTGTTTTGGTGTGCAGTGCCCTATAGCGCTGTTTTGAGCGTAGGAGTTGAAACAGTTTATGTCCGGGATGTGAGGGGTCTGTAAATATTTTCACAGCTCTCTTTTTGACTCATGCAGTATACAACTTCTTCTTGCCTGTGATCGTGTTTATAGTTAAATTCCTGATGTGCTAATTGTCAAAAAAAAAAAATACCTGAAAAAATGTTCAGATGATTATGCATTTTCTTTTTCCTTTTTTTTAAAGGGGCGGTAGTAGTCTGTACAGAAAGATGTATGGGATAAAAAGAATATGGATGGATTTCTAATTATTTGTTTATTTTAAGCATTTCCAATCCTCCCTCCCTTCAAAAATCAGAATTTGAACAGCTCCCAGACTGAAACTAAACATGCTTACATAATATGTGATTTTATTGTTTCTGCACATCTGCAACTAGTCATGTAGCAATGCTGTTGGGTCATGCAAACTGATATGAAGCGAGAACTTTATTAGGACAATTCAATTGTCATATCCATATTCTGGACAGATATTCACATGTAAATAGATCTACTATGTTAATAAATCTAAATAATGTGCCGCAGTGTACATTTTCTATTCTTTGGAATAATTCATCTGAAAATAGTCATTAAACTTGATCTCAGCCTGGAAAAAAAAGGAGGTGGAGGGAGCTGTACGCATAGCCAGTTTTCACAATTTTTCCACAGCTCTACAAGTAATAACTAACACCTGACACTTGGGATCAAGTTCCATAAACCAAGATTTTGCAGTGAAAATTAAGCAGATTATGTTATACTGGAATAGAAAATGTGTGCAATATCAAAATAAATAAATAAACCTGAAGGTCTTGTGATAGACGCAGCCTTAAGAGTGACCAAAAGTCAAGATAGTGGACATGATTGCATGATCAAACATATGATCATGTAAACCTAAACGTGAGACTTGGGTTACATAGCCATACCCACTGCCTCCTCTTTTTGGATCCCATCCTGGACAGTGCCAAACTCCTGGTAAGCACATTGGAGACTCTGATACAGCTTCTATTTGGGATGGTCCTTGGCCTATATAACAATTTTAAGCCATTTGAGATAACGAAATCCAAGTTTCTAGAGCTATTTTTGCGCACCTAAATGTGTCACTGAGACTGTTCTTAGATTAGAGATGGCCTTGCCAGAATAGTAAGTAGAGTGTGAATAGCAGCAATGAATTACTGGCGTAAGTTTAATGACTCTATTGTGTTTGACCCAGCACATTTTGAGTTTTTAATCCAATTGGAAGAAGGCCCTAATCCCGGAAATACATTCCCAGCCAATTGGTGTATATTGAAAAGAGATCATGTTAATAAATTGAGTATACAACACCTCAATTCTGAGTTGTAATTTAATCTGATTCATTTTTCCAGCTTTTGCAGGACCCTAACTTTACTTGATGGGAGACTCGTAGTACCTTATCTCTCCCTTCTTTTTAAGCTTACATTGTTGTAAATCTGAATACATTACAATATATTGTTTCAATACAATGATATTTATATAGCACTGCTTGTATATTATTGGGTTTACATTAAATGCAATTCTCCCTTTTCTACAGGGACAGTTATATAATGATTGCATGGCTTTCTTACTAATTAACAAAAACTTTCAGATCACCTATAATTTCATCAGGTTTTACTGCTTAGCTTTGAGGATGTGTCAGAAGACTCTTCCTAAATATCAGGTTCCATCAGGTTTAATTTTAATATTTGTATGTTTGTTTGTTCTGGCCATAATAAAGTTTATCCACCTACTACTTAACACATTTTTCTCATGTCAATAAATCAATTATTTTTCACTAACTGAGTGTAATATCCAACTAGAGCACATGTTTGTTGAAGAAACCACAGCTGGTTGGATTTGGTCAACATGCTAAATCATAAACTATAGTTCATAAATCCATATCTGGGCCAGTAGAGTACAAATATTACAAAAAATTGCACTGTGTCTTGATGCAGAATGTGTGAGTTCTGCTTATATATGCTGCTTAGCATATGTGTATTTTTTTATCTCGTTAGTGATATATATCTGTCATCTGGATTTTTCAAAACAAGATCAGGTTACCCTACTTTTAAAAACAAATTATCCTCAACAAACCCCATATGTAATCCTCAACTTACTACCACAGTTGAGTGAAAATGTCCATTGCCAAGCAAACCAGTAGTTAAGCGAGTCATGCCCAATTTTATGGCCCTTTTGTCATAGTTGTTAAGCAAATCACTGCAATTTTTAAATAAAACTTGCAAGTGTTAACGTTGTCCTCGTTTGTTGAATACCAGCTCAGGAATCATGTGACACCTGAATGCTGCAATCATTGTAAATACATGCTAGTGGTCAAGCATCCAAATATCAATCTTATGGCTGTGGGGATGCTGAACTTTTGTAAGGATTGTTCCTAAGTTCCTTTTTTTAGTGCCATTGTAACTTTGAATGGTTGCCAAGGGATTGTTTATAAGTCGAGGACTATCTGTATTTGTTTCATGGGCATGCACAGTTGGTTTCATAATGAAGAAATGCTATCCTTAAAGCATTCAGAGAGTATACCATTCAGCACATCATATCTGATTAACATAAAAATGTCACAAAAGAGACAGAATACAGGAGAATCTTCTGTTCTCATTGCTCTGGATGTGTTCTTTTGTTTGAACAAAAAGAGATAGGTTAGAAATTTCTATTCTATACCTAAATCAGGGCTGTCAAATTCCTGGCCTGCAGGCCAGATGTGTCACACGCTGGCTACGCCTAAGCCCAGTTTAGCAAATGGGGAAAAAGTCCCGATACGTGATGCCACTGTGATGATGTGAGTTTGATACTCCTGAGCTGCATGAAAGTAGAGATGTCTTTGGGATAGTCAACACTTCAATTGCATGTTTGCAGTTGCCATCTTGGTTTTTCTTTTAACTGCTCCCTGAGGGCAGTCCTGATTAATAGTGGAACCAAACTTCACAGAGCCAATATTTGCCTAAAGTGATTAAAATATTAAGCTGAAATAATTCTTCCTGAAGAACTCAAGAGATCCTCCTAGATTTCATTTCACACCATTCTGAACAAAGTCCAGTTGACTCCACTGAGTGGTACTTTAAATATGAGTAAAATAAGAATATTTTAATATATTCAACTTTTTCTTCTTTTGCTAACAAAAGTAAGCATTTTTCTAATCTGTGTTGTTCTTTTCAACCCCTTATTCTGGTTTATTGCTACAAAGCGCCTTTCTGGAAATCTGGCAAGGCAAATGGAAGCCACACTATGACCCAACAGCACACAAACATCCATAGTGCACTCTGTAAAAATTGTTTTTTATTGGAAGCAAAGTTGCACTCATAATCTTCCTCAAAACGCATTAAAACAGGCTGGTTTGCAAATGTGCTACAGATTTTATGGATGGGAGACTTTCTGTAAACAATTCTGGAGAAATCCTTACCATTCTTTCTAAGGCTGATTATGACTCTTCTAACACAATATTCTAAAATCTTGTTGTTTTATGCCTCTTCTTCTGCAAGCAGCCTTGATTTTCATAGTTGATGCCATACAAAACTGGAGCCAGAGAACTAAATATGAGTGTCACCTTTTGTGTGAACATGCTGTAAACTATGGTACACATACTTGCAGATGTTTTCTCGCCAACAGTTACAAGTCAGTCAGTTGTCCTTCATTTGCATTTAGCCAAAGGTCATTGCAATAAACATATATTAAACCAACAATTACTTTTTAAATGAACCCTATTTAGAATAGATTTAAAAAAATAACTATGACATTTGTGGACCGAACAAATAAGTCAGCCATATAAATAGCATACAAGCAAATACCTTTAATAAGCTTCTTCAAATACTTATTACATTCTTGTCATAAAACAATACAAATTTTCTTTCTTTCTTTCTTTTTTTATAACCAGCAGTCTAACTTAATGGACAACTTCTGTTGCTCATTTATCCAAAAAGCAGAGTTATGTTTTCAGATAAAATAATAAATGTTCATCCTATTTTGCTAGGCAAACCATAAGTTCAGAAAAAGCACTGCAAATCTGGGGAAAAGATAAAAACTCAAAATATGTTATTTATTTATCATAATTGATAGATGACATGTTATTATCTTGCCTCAAAGGAAGCTCTAGACAAGCAACTAACCACCTATAAAGATACCTGGGCAATTAAATGGTGTCCCTTAGAGACCGAGGGAGAACTGAAGTGGGAACACACTCAATTTCAGACTCCTGGTACCAATACTGTAGATATATGTTGAGAGCCAGTAATGAAGGTACTGGTTTACAAACCAGTAGACCATGAGTTCTAGTACAAGCCTTTGACATGAAAGACAGCTTAGTAACATTGGACCAAGCACTCTTTCTCCATCCAGCATACTTCACAGGGTTGTTGTGGGGAAAATATGAGAGGAAGGAATATTAAGTATGCTCACCACCTTGAGTTATGTATAAACAATACTAAAGAAGGATGTAAATGATTAAATAAATAATAAAATGTGTCTTTTTCCTGAGGTAAATGATACTATTATGATACATGATACTAGTTCTCATTCCTCAAAATAACAAATGACTTTTAAAGGAGAATATTTGTACCTCACAATATTTGTATTTTTGATATGAGGGGTCTCCAAGCTTGGTTGCATTCTTCAGACGTTTCATTACCAAATTAGGTAACATTATCTGTGCTTAATGCTGAAACATCTGCAAGAAAATAGCCAAGTTCAGAAGCATCAAGTACCCCACACAAATGACCTTGTTTGAGCTCAATTGTATAGATGACACCCCAAAGGTTATGTGAAACAGAAATTATAGAAAAAGAAGAGAAATGCATGAAAGATGTTTTCAAACATACTGAAGTTTCATATGTACTGACTAGGATAATACACTGCTTTGAAGGGGTCCTCTGCTACATCTCAATATTGAACAAAAAAATTCCTTCAGAACAAAATATCATTCCTTTGCTAAATGGCCTTGGTGGTGCAGGCTGTTAATCATCTAGCACTTAGTGCAAGCTGCCTGCAATTAGTGCAGGTTCGAATCCCACCAGGCTCAAGGTTGACTCAACCTTCCATCCTCTCGGGGTAGGTAAATTGAGGACCCAAAAATTGTTGGGGGCAATAAGCTGACTTTGTAAAAATGCCGCTTGGGGGGCCCAAAAAGCCCTAGTAATAAGCAGACATATACAATAGAATGAAGGCTATTGCCGAACACCTAGCATGGTGCTCCATAGACTGTAAGCCGCCCTGAGTCTCCGGAGAAGGGCGGCATATAAATGTAATTAAAAAAAACAAAACACTGAAGGACAGAATTGTGTTTCTTTTAGGCATGTGATTCTGGGCATGTGCAAAGCATGACATGGGCATCTGTTACTGAAGCAGAGGAATTGATTGAATTGCCAAGGTTCCATGTCAAATTCTTGAACAGTTCCAATTAAGAACCCAGAGTTGCTTTGGATAATGAGATGGGTAACTTATAAATTTAATGAGTAAATATAGAATCTTAGGGAGTTTTCTTTATCCAGAATCTCACAGAGTTCTGTTTATCTGAGAAAGCAATGTGGTTTTAAGAACCCCAGCAGCTGAGTTATTTTCTATTTAGAACCATTATCTTTTCTGTTTAGCTGGCATTTTGTAATCAGTCAATGAAGTGGGTCTCTTAAGTGATAATGAAGAAGTCTACAGCTTGCATGCTTTCATAAAGATCTTTAGAATCACTATAAATCTGGTAGTTTATTTTTAAACTTTACCTCAGTTCTGTATGGAGAAATTCTCATAAAACGGAACACCCCCTCACCTTCATAGTGTGCAACAGCATGGCCAATCTGCACAAGGTTAAGAGTTACCTCTGTTCCGAGAAAATATTCATGCATATGCCCGAATGAAATCAAGATGATGGTTTTAATTAGTTGGGATCCCATTGCAAACATCTGAGGGGTAATGGAAAAGGCAAAAGAGTTCCAAAAAGACATTTATTTTTACTTTATTGATTATACTAAGCCTTTTGACTGCATAGACCACAACAAATTATGAACAGCTCTTAAAAACATGGATGTACTGGACCACCTCAACTGAAGAATTTGTAAGCTGACCAGGAAACCACAATATGAACAGAGTATGAAACAACTAATTGGTTCAAAATTGAGAAAGGAGTATGCCAAGATTGTTACATATTGTCTCCTTATCTATTTAATTTATAAGCAGAAATGAGAAATGCTGCATTAGGAAAAGCAAAAATTGGAATTAACATTGCTGGAAGAACTATTAACAACCTCAGTTATGCTAATGGTATTGCTTTCCTGAGAAAGACTTAAGTAACTGCTTATTGAAGGTAAAGAAAGGAGAGCAAAAGCTGATTTGCCACTAATATTAAACTAACTAAAATTTATCAATTGCTAGACCAATTAATGTAAAGAAGTGAAGAAAAAATTGAAGCAGTAACAGATTTATTGTCCTGGCCTCAGAAAAAAAGTGATGGTAATTATGAAATAAAAATATACAGCTTCTTGCAATCATTTTTATCTGCTAAAATATTAAAATAGAAAAACACAGTGCCAGGAAAGATAGATACTGTATTTCCCAGATGTGATATATAAATATGAAAGCTGTACTATCAGAAAGGCTAAATATTTTGAAAAACAAATCAGATTCCTCAGGAAGAAAAAGAAATGTATACTAATAAACTAAAATAAAATGCTTCAATATATTCATTACTAATTCTACATATAATTTGGAACAGTCTCTAGAGAAAATCCTAATACTTGTTAGGGGGGAATCAAATCCAATACAAAAAGAGGACAACAGAACTATTTCTTTATCATGAGCCTGAGCTTACAAAAATTCAAAGAAATATTCTTGACTATCATCCTGTTGAACTTTTGGCCATCATATCACAAAGAGTTACAAGCAACCAAACAAGTGATCAACAAAATTCTGTCCCACTGTTTCAGGATAAACCAGATCTAAGTTGCAGAATTCTGAACTGTTGTGACATGGATGCATAGAAACCCTAACTTTTTGCTCCCATTTATTGGTTATCTAGATTTTTGCAAGCCAGATTTAGTTCCTCTATTTATATTTTTTGAATAGCATAATTAAAATATAATTACATTTAGAAATGCACAATTTATGAGAAAGTGCAAAGTGTTCTCTTAAGTATATTTGTGTTTGGATATTAAACAATGAACTTGGAGACTTTTTTTTAAAAAAAATTGAAGATTGTAGAAACAAGACAGAATTGACTAATGAAAACTACTTGTGTAAAATTGACACGAATTGACTAATGAAAACTACTTGTGTAAAATTGACACGAAAATTGGTTCACCTAGTCAGCAATGTTTTTATTTATAGTTTGTCACATTATCAGCCAGATGTTCAGACCAGGGATGGGATTCGACTGGTATAAGTATCGGTTCTGTTGCTCTGCATTGCACACGCATGAACGAGTGCAATTTACGACCTGCTGAGCTGCCTGGAGAGCTGAGTAGCACTGCGTGCGGGTGCTCAGCGGTTGGAAAAGCCCTTTTTTCCTGCTTTTTCAACCGCAGCTGTGCCGTTGAACCGCAGCTGCTGCGATTGAAAAAGCAGGAAATAAAGGACAGGTAAGAGTTCAGGCAGGCAGGTGAGCCAAAACAGCAGCAGACACAGAACTGGTTCTGTATCTGCTGCTCTTCAGAGCTACCAGTTCTGTAGAGCTGAACAG
Source organism: Bungarus multicinctus (assembly GCA_023653725.1). NCBI lineage: Eukaryota > Metazoa > Chordata > Lepidosauria > Squamata > Elapidae > Bungarus > Bungarus multicinctus. The sequence goes on from CM042840.1 coordinate 21,582,135, forward strand.
AACCGGAAGAATCCCACCCCTGGTTCAGACCAGATCTGGCATTTTTGTCTGCCTATCAAGTCTTTTCCAAGGATCTAGGTTAGACAGATGTGGATGTTTGATGGTGTTACAGATATATATTATTATCATCATTATTATCATTATATAATTCAGAAATTGAATATAGTTGTACTTGGAAGTTGTAATTATTTCCTTTGACTGCACTCATTGCTGGAAATAATAAATATTAAAATAAATGGGTTTCCAAAAGTGTTTATTATTCTATAATAATAATACTATGAATAAAATCTCATTTAAAAGCAAAAACTAACCTGAAGAAAATCACAGAGCATGGTGGAGTGTTGGCATGTCTTCTTTTTCAAAATAAATGTTTGCGATTATTATTCTCCAGTCTGAAAATCTGGTATGCCTAGAAACTAACATTTTGTGGATTTGTATCCAGCTATGTGGTTAGTAGCTAATGACACATTTAGAGCACACCCTTCCTAATAAACATTCAAGCCATGTCAACAAAATAACATAAATCATAACGGTAATTAGCCAATGCAAAAAATATTTCTGTAAATAAAAACAGATTTGAAAAGAAAAGCACCATTTCTGCTGTTCATCTGAAACAAGCATTTATCCATTTAACATTCATAGACTGACAGAATGGGAAATGACTTGTTAATTAATGTGTTGTTGAATTGCATTCAAAAGTTTGGAATTTGTCTCTTTCTGAAGAGCTTTCTGAAGAGGACTGTTGTGAAAAAATTGCCTAAGAATTCCTGGAAGGATGTTTGTGTTCCTGACGCTAAAGGTTGAATTGGTGAAATTTGTCAGCTCCCCGCCTGTGAACTGGTTTTGGAGCCACAGAGAAACAAGATCGTACTTAACAATTCTGTTAGCAATTTCTATAAATAGGATATTATTTTTTAATCTTTAGAAAAGTATCAAAATTCTGAAATGGTCATTGTATGTACACATAGTTTCCCCTCCTCCTTTTAATTAATGTTTTCTTTCAACACATATTACATGGTGAAAGAGTTCTTGGAGTTCTTTTTCAATAATCATAATTTTAAATAACCTAAATTTTCTAAATTCTAACTTCTGACTTCTATCACTTGCATTGTTTAAAAAAAGTCAATTAAAATAATCACTTTTAAAAATATGGAATGACATAGCATAAATGTGGTAGCAACATCTGATAGTGAATAATCGAATGATGAGCCAAACTTTCTAGAGCAGGGTGTCAAACTCACGTTGTCACGGTGGCGTCACATGACATATTGAGCCTTTCTCCCCCTTCGCTAAACTGGGCATGGGCGTGGCCAGCACGTGACACATCTGGCCCATGGGCATGGAGTTTGACAGGCTTGTTCTAGAGCAATATCTTCCAAATTAGAAATTTATTGTGTTGGGACTATAATTCTGAGGGCACATTCACATGGTATATTAAGCCAGATCTGGTGCTAACCACGGAAACCTGTACTTCAGGTAATATGCTGAATCATGGCTAGCCTCAATAAAACAAGAACTGGGAGAAAATTAACCAGTAGAAATAAACCATTTCCTCCTTCATTGTATGCAGAGGTTTCATTGGATATCTCAGGCCTGAATCATTTGCCTGTAATTCTCACAGAAAACTGGACTGGGGTGTTCTTTTCTTTTCTTTTTTCTTTCCTTTCTTTCTTTTTTCTTTTTTTAGTATTGCAAGTTTGTACCATCCCATTGGAATGTCCTCAGCCGAGCTACAGGAAGTGCAGTTAGCCTGATCCATCTGCGTGATAAATGGCGCATTTGTCCAGGAACTGACCTGGGAGTTGTCTGTTATTTTAAGTCAATGTCAGGATATAATTTGTTGGACTTTTTGAATGTATCCATCCATTATATTCCTTGACTATTTGCATCATGTGCCCAAATTTTCTTTTTAGGGAATTAGAAAGGTTATATCGGTTAGATTTCTTGAATATTTATTGCAATGATGTTTGGCTAAATGCAAATAGAGTATGATTGGCCAACTAGCCCAGTTAGTATTAGTCCACAGAAAGCTATTAAGGCTGTATTCCAATGAAATAAGATAATTGTGATTAATATAGTTTGTTTTAAAGTAACTTCCCATAGTTTGGTATATGGAAAAAATGAGCTGAAGAACAGGAAACAGCCAGGTGATGGAAAAGGCAGATGCTGAAGATGTGAAGATCTAGTTTCTCATTTGCATCTCTGTGTTTGATCTCAACTCAGCTTCCACCTGATGGCTGGGGAATTCTGCAAATTGAAGTCCACACAGCTTCAAGTTGCCATCTTTAAGAAACACTGGTCTCGTTTGTAGTCCTGAAACATTCTGGGGAAAAAATTTTCTTCTTGCCTTCACCATTTGCAAACTCAGTAGACTCGGGGTATGAACATACAATATTCATTTCTATATGCAGTCCTTATATATTTTCCACACTCCTTTGCATGTTTTATGAATAATTTAATGCATATATTTTCCATAGCAAATCTCATTGCACTATTTTGAAAAATGCAACATTTTGGCATGTGTGTGTGTTTGAGTGTGTGCCTGTGTGGGTGCACTTTCCTATATTTTGGTGGTCCATATTAAGTCTTTAATGTCACATGAACATTTTTGGCAATTAATTTGTGCTTCATCCCTAGTCTATAAAGTGGGGGGGAAATCCCATCACGGAGCAAAAAACAACGTATTTTTCACACTATAAGATGCACTTTCCCCTCCCCAAAAGTGGATGGAAATGTCTGTGCATCTTATAGAATGAATATTGCAGCGGGGGGATTGGTGCAGTACTGCTGCCAGGGAATGCTGACATCTTCGCTGCTGAGCAGCTGACTGACGGTTGGATCAGCCTCCTGGAATACCATCGATCAGCTCTTCTAGGCAGCGGGGATCGTGGCGATCCCCACGTATTGCTGCCCATTCCCTACCCGCCCATTTGCCGTCACCAATCACTGCCACTCATTCGCTGCCACTTGTACATGATTGCCCATTTGCCGCAGTGGCGGCAATGATCAGCGGTGAATGGGCGGTGGTGAATGGGCAATGGAGAACAGGTGGCAGAGATTGGTGGCGAACAGGCAGGTAGCGAATGGGTGGCGGCAAACAGGCAATGAATGGATGGTGGCGAATAAGTGGTGACAGACAGTAGCGATCCCTGCTGTTGAAAACAGCCGATCTGTGGTATTCTGGGAGGCTGATCCAACCACCAAACAGCTGCCGAGCAGTAAAAGCTCCAGTGTCTCCTGGCGGCAGCAGCAACTCAACTCAGTTGACCAGTGGTGGGCACAATGGAGCACAGCCCTGACCAGCCACATGCTGGGGCTACGATAATATGCTGAAGCTGACCAGGCTGTTTGCTGTAAGAATGCTAGCCAGATGAATACTGGATAGATGCTGGGAAGCAGAGGCAGATTTTTTCCCCCCCTTGTTTTCCTCCTCTAAGGCTAATGTGTGTCTTATGGTCCAGAGCATCTTATAGTGTGAAAAATATGGTAGATGCCATACTGGAAACACTCATTCTCCATTTCACATTTTTTTTTCTCCCAGATGCAACTTGGGCACCCAAAGCAATTATCTTCAATTACAAGTTAAGCTGGAGAGATGACCAACAATATGGGGGAAAGCATAAACTACGAGAAATGAATTTTTAAAAAAGAAAATTTAAAAAGAAAAAAATAAGTGGTTGAGTATAGCATCATATGTTCTGCATTAAGAACTATAGAAAGGAAGTTGTGGCACTTTTATTATGTTATGCTGTGATAAGAGGGATGCAAACAGTCATCTCTTTATGGTTTTTAACTCTTCTTTTCAAAAGTTCTCAGAGCAGCAAACTACACAATGGAAAATGAATATGAGAAAAATTAAAATCAAATTAAAGCCTAAAAAGTAACAAACAGCTATAGACAGTAGATGTTCAGTTAATGTAAAAATATCCAGAGTCAAAAATTATTTTAAAACGCAGACTTATTAAAAGTGGTCCTTTTCTTAAGTTAGCTTGATTCAAAATTTTCTTTTAAGCATTGGCAGAAGAATTAGTTTACACTGTTCTTTCTATTCTAGTATATTCTACTGAGAAATTTAGTTGAAGGGTTTGTCAGATTTGAATGTACCTAGAATATAGTCAAGACTAAACTGGTCACCCTGAGAAAGGAGGATGGTTGGACTTTTCTGACCTTGATGTTGACTTAAGAATTGGCAATAGTTAGGTCGGAAAATCGAATCAGTTCTGTGTTCAGTTTGATAAATAATCAAGAGGTCCAAAACCCATGCATGTGGAGTGAGATTTATTTCACAAGAATTGCATCCCTTATTTAGGTTTTAGGTGATGTGGATATAAATTCCAGGTCAACTAAAAAACTAACAGATGTACTAGCTGAATATGTTGGTTAACGATAGTGGTAATGATAATTGGTAATTGGGTTATTTTTACTTAGCTTTTTTTCAGAGGTCAGTTAATTTGGCTAGTTTGTGATTTTAGCATATCATGTGAATTATCTATTTGTTTATTTAAATTTCTTGGCCACACAAGTCCAATGGATTTAATAACTAGTTTAGGTTTGCTATTGGAAAACAGACATATAGAATAGAATAGAATAGAATAGAATAGAATTCTTTTATTGGCCAAGTGTGTTTGGACACACAAGGAATTTGTCTTGGTGCAAATGCTCTCAGTGTACATAAAAGAAAAGAAAAGATAAATTCATCAAGAGTCAAGAATCATCAGGTACAACTCTTAATAATAGTCATAGGGAATAATAAGCAATCAAATCGTACTAGGAAACAGTTGATATAAATCGTAAGGATACAAGCGACAAAGTTACAGTCATACAGTCACAAGTGGGAGGGGATGGGTGATAAGGAGTGATGAGAAGATTAACAGTAATAGTAGTGCAGACTTTGTAAATAGTTGGACAATGTTGAGGGAATTATTTGTTTAGCAGGGTGATGGTGTTTGGGGGAAAACTGTTCTTGTGTCTAGTTCTTCTGATGTGCAGTGCTCTATAGCATTTTTTTCAGGGAAGGAGTTGAAACAGTTTATGTCCGGGATGTCAGGATTCCGGCAGTTACTCCAATTAAATCATGAGCCTCAAGCCACACTCCCAAAACTAAAAAGGATTTATTTGAAGTTAACTTTCCGGCATTAGCCTGAGCGTAGTCAACTCTGAGATACGTAATTCCCTGTCACCCTTTACCCTGCTTTTCCCCCCCACTCCTCTGGGTATATCATCCAACGAAATACATTCATAGCCAAGAGTCATGAATCATGCTCTCCAATTAGCCTTTTACATGGCAGAAGCTTCAGTCATCTAATCAGTCTCTGAAGAAAATATGAATGGAATGTATTTTCGAATCCACACTGCTACCTGATCTTTGAAACTCCCCCCCCTCTTCTTTCTGTTGATAACTATAAAACATGTATACAAAATGTTTTATGGGTTGTCATGGGATGTGAGGGGTCTGTGAATATTTTCACAGCCCTCTTTTGAAGGCAGGTTGATAGTAATCATTTTTTTCTGCAGTCCTAATTATCCTCTGAAGTCTATGTCTGTCCTGTTGGGTTGCAGAACCAAACCAGACAGTTATAGAGGTGCAGATGACAGACTCAATAATTCTTCTGTAGACCTGTATCAGCAGCTCCTTGGGCAGTTTGAGCTTTCTGAGTTGGCGCAGAAAAAACATTCTTTGTTGTGCTTTTTTTATGACATTTTTGATGTAAGGTGTCCATTTTAGGTCATGTGATATGATAGAACCTAGAAATTTGAAGGTCTCTAGTGTTGATACTGTTTTGTCTAGTATTGTAAGAGGTGGTAGTATGGAAGGGTTTCTCATAAGTCCACCACCATTTCTACGGTTTTGAGTGTGTTTAGTTCCAGATTGTTCTGGTTACACCACAAGGGCAAATTGTACAATCTCCTGTCTGTATGCGGATTCATCGTTGTCTTGAATGAGACCAATCACTGTTGTGTCATTTGCAAACTTCAGTATTTTAACAGATGGATTGTTTGAGATGCAGTCATTGGTATATAGGGAGAAGAGAAGTGAAGAAAGCACACAGCCTTGGGGGGGGGGGGGGGGGCTGTGCTAATTGTACAGGTATCAGATGTGATTCTGCCTAGTTTCACCTGCTGCTTCCTGTCTGTTAGGAATCTTATGATCCACTTACAAGTGTGCTCAGGTACCATTAGCTGGTTTAATTTAGTTAGAAAGATGTCTAGAATGATGGTATTAAATGCTGAACTGAAGTCTACAACGAGGACCCTTATGTAGGTATTTGGAGATTCAAGGTGTTGTAAGATGTAGTGCAGAGTCATATTAACAGCATCATCTGTCAATCTATTTGCTTGGTATGCAAACTGCATGGGATCTAACAGCAAATCCGTGATGGTTTTCAGGTGGCACAGCACTAGCCTTTCAAAGATTTTCATAACTACCAATGTTAGAGCAACTGATCTGTAGTCATTCATTTCCTTGATGGAGGGCTTCTTTGGCACTGGGATGATAGTAGAGTGCTTGAAGCAAGAAGGAACATAGCACATCTCTAGTGATTTATTGAAAATTCGGGTGAAGATGGAGGCCAATTAGTCAGCACAGACTTTTAAGGAAGGAGTAATCTTGTCTGGCCGTGATGCTTTTCCTGGCTTTTGTTTGTGAAATAGATCTTGCACTTCTTTTTCTGTGATCACCAGAGGCTGTGAACCCAATGGGTTGGGGCCAGTTGTAGGAGGCTTGGCTGTTGTTGGTATATCTGAGATGGGAGTTATGGAGATAGGTGGCTGTAGTTTCCTTTCAAACCTGCAGTAAAACATATTCAGGTCATCTGCTAGTTGTTGATTTCCTTCTGCCTGGGAAGGAGGTTTGTTGTAGCCAGTGAGGTTTTTAAGAGTTTTCTACATGTTTGCTGGTTCATTTGTTGAGAACTGATTCCTTAACTTTTCAGAGTAGCTTCTTTTTGCTACTATATTCAGTCAACAATAGTGCTGTTCTATATACATTTCATGTTATTTTCATATTTCTACCAAATTCCTACTAAACTAACACATAGTTGAAAGATGAGAGTGAAGTTGATATTTAGAGCTTGTTCCAGAAGGGAGGTGGCAAGAACAATAAAACCCATCTCTTCCATTTATGAAGACTGAAACCTCCATTTGAAAATTAGTAAACCACGTTCCACTGTATTTTCTTCCTCTAAATACAGTCTAGTAATAACTATAAAATTCTGAAAATTTTAGCTACATGAGTAAATTCATGTCTCACACCGTTTCAAAAGTTCTCATGTCGGACTACCAGTCCTGCAATGAAACATATATGTACCATCAGTAAGGCAGAGAAAGAGTCCACTTCATATCAAGGACAGCTAGCATTTATCATGAAGGAGAAAACAAGAGCACCACAACTTATCAATACTATTAGTGATCACAACATAATAAAATGAGGAGGAGGAGAAAAGATGAGAGCCAAGGCCCAAAACTGGAGACATTGTCACATGAATCGCACTCATTCTTATAAACCAAAAGTGGACAACCTGAAATCCAACAGCTGCTGCATGCCATCCTTAAGACTAGACCTGGGCATTTTATGGCCCTTGGACCACATCTGGCCCAAGACTGAGGTCTCAGTTCAGGCTTTGGCTGTCCCTGTCTGACCCATGTGAGGTCAATTGGAAATTAGAAATCAAATGTCATAAGCATGCAACAGGCAGTGGAAGAAGAAGTCAAGCTGGGTCTGGCTATGCACAGTCATTATGTGTTCTTTTAGTTGGCTGGCAGCCATGGGAGGACCCCTGCGTATCGCTCACCTCTTGCCTGAGCAGCCTGAGGAGGTGGCAGTGGCAGTCATGAGGGGATCTGAGCTTTGCCATCCACTGCCGCCTTGTTCAACGCGCAGCTTTTAAAAAAAAACTTTATTGGATTTTTTCTTTTTACACATCTCACTCACTTAATAAACAGAACTATGACATTTCTATACATTTACATAGCATGTCCAATACAATCTACATATTCTATTTATATATTTTCTACATTTATTGTATACATTTTCTTTTCTTATTTCTATTGTCTATCCAATGGTACCATTTTTCCCATATTGCATAATATTCAGTCTACTTTTCCTTTTAATTCAGTGGTCAATTTATCCATTTCCACACTCTCATAATTTTTTTTTTAATTACTAAGCCTTTGGATGGTGTGCAATCTTTCTTTCAGCACTGCACATAGGGTATCCTTGCTGCTGTTAATACTTGTAAGGCCAAATACTTTATCTATCTGTTTTTATTTCCTTTTCATTATCCCTAAAAGAAATAATTCCGGGACAAAATCCATTTGGCTTCCAATTAATTCTTGTAACCACGTTTGTACTTTCTTCCAATATTTTTTCATTTCAGGGCATAACCACCATGTATGATAGAAGATTCGATTGTTTTGGCTAAAAATCCAAAAATGGTTGCAAGAGATTATTAAAATACAAATAGAACTAGAACCAGAATTATTTTTATTGGGGATATTTAAGAAGAAATATGGGAGAAATATAAAATATATAATATTACATATCCTGATGGCAGCCAGAATTGCTTACGCCCAATGCTGGAAACACTCATCTATACCTCCAGATGAACTGGTTATTCAGAAAATAATGACATGTGCCGAGATGGATAAATTAACTTTGATGTTTAAAGAGAGAGAGGAGAACGAACACTATCAAATTTGATGAAAATGGTATGACTGGATCAAAGAAAGATAGTTAAACAGTTGATGAATTAAAGATAAGCAATATATAAGTTAAATGTTTATAGTCGCATAAACTGTATATATTTGTAAATAATGCATAAAATAGTAATATAAGAAAATTGTCACAACTTGTCGAATTTAAGATACTTTTACTTTTTACTTGTTTTACTTGTTTTTGTTTTTTAAACTTATAAAAGATCAATAAAGTTTATTTTAAAAAAAGAAGGTACCATTTTTTTATCTGCATTTTCAGCTGTTTGAGTTTGCATTTGGACAGATCTTGGCCAATCTTGCGGATGCCAAATGCCAGTGATAAAACATTTTATGTTGGTTTTTGAAAGCGCAAACTTATGGGTGAGTGTACAGCACAACTAGGAGTTATTGGTCTGGCCCTCTACAACAATCCCAGTTCCTCACGTGGCCCCTTGGAGAAATTAATTGCCCACTCTTGCTCAAGACCCTTTCTTGTGCTCTGGCACCTGCTCCAAACCTAGTTGCCAAAAATCACTGGCTATGATTTTGCATGATTGTAAAAATGGGAACTGCATAAAACTTCCAGTCCTGGGATACTTATTTCCTTTGACAACCGGATAAATAAAAGACTTGACACTGCAATCTTGAATTCTTTCATTCCTTTAGAAACACCATCAAAGACATTCACACTTCTGAATAAGCTCATTGAGTACCAGAGAGAAAGTAGTTCCTTTATATTCCTAACCACAAGATCCAGGGTAGAGTTGTATTTCGAGACACATACATTGTCAAAGAGCATTTTCATCTACCTAATATCTATTTATTTTATATAATCCGCAACAGCTGACCAAGGTTTTCTTTTTTTAATTCCATCAAAGAACACCGTGGAATTAAAATACAAAATCGTGCTCTGAAACTAAAGAGATGCTGGCTACAATAACCATTTGCTAAATGTAAATGTTGTGTGATGGATTGAGAGAGCTCTGGTGGTTTTACTTTCAGCCATAGCCTGAAGAAACAAAAAAAATAGAATATAGAATATATTTTTTCAACATTTACATATCCAAATGTCTCTTTTTTCCTACTCTTAACTTTAGCACATTATTTGTGTCAGTTATTTAGCCAAAATATATTTTATGTAATTGATGCATTATCTGCTTAGATTAAGTGACCAGACACACACTCATTCTCATATTCTTCTAAAATGTCTAAAGACAAACAAAATGGGATTTACAGTGTGGTGGTTATTGGAAACCTGTGGCAAGGCCATGTCATCATGTATTTTGATAGTCATCTGCACTGCTATTATCTGATAAAGTTGAGCTGCAAACAGTAGGAAACAGACACACTGAGTGGTACAGCTGTTTGTTTTTTTTAATGTGTGCCCCACTTTTAGAAGATTATGTGGAGAATTCTAAATAAAACATAGCAGTGACATTTAATGCAACATGTAACAGGCTATTATGGGCTCCTGACTGGTTTCATAAAAGCGACCTAGACGTTTTTTCAAATAGTGAATTTGAAAGTGACCCTCCCTGTCTATAAAATAACTGTTTCCAATACCATTACATTCAAATTGGATGTTTTTTCCTGAACAAGTCTACATGATGTCACAAAATATTGCAGCAAATACATTTTCAAGAACGTCCACTTTTTATAGATATTGTAAAAGAGTGGGATGTATCATTAAACCATATGGTTAAAGAAAGGGACTGAGTTACTTGGCATTAAATTCACAGATTTCCTGGATAAACATTTAAACTGAACAGCGGGGACAGAGAATTAACATTTCTGTCCCCAGCAACCTAAAATTAATAAGGTACCAGTGCAAATAGATGTTTGTGCAGGTAAGATTATCAACCTTGCTGTCAACTAAAACCAAGCATTTAATAGTGAGTGCCATACCATGTGCATTAATCAAATAAGTGACAAGAAAGTAGGGGCAGGCAGGCACAACACAGGTTATGTTGACTGTAAACATCATGTTAGACATAAATATCTCAAGTGCCTATATACAAATGCACAAAGTCTGGGGAACAAACAGGGTGAACTCGAACTATGAATACATGAAGCTAGATATTGATATAGTTGGAATAACAGAAACGTGGTGGGATGAATCCCATGATTGGAACATACTGGTAGAAGGATACAAACTATTCAAAAAACAACAACAGACCCCATAAAAGAGGAGGTGGAGTTGCACTGTATGTAAAGGACCACTATATTGCTACAGAAATGCATGAAACCAAAGATGAAAACCTTCTAGAATGCATATGGGTTAATATAAAAGAAAAAAAGAATGCTATGGCTATAGGTGTATATTATAGGCCACCCAATCAAGCAGAAAAAAATAGATGTTCTTTTTGCTAACCAACTAACAAACATATGCAGGAAACACACAACAATAGTAATGAGAGACTTCAATTATCCTGATATCAATTGGACAACTAATTCTGCACCAAGTGAGAAATCAAATAAGTTCCTAACCAACCTAGCTGACAACTTTGTTGTCCAAAAGGTAGAGGATGAAACTAGAGGGACAGCCATATTGGACTTAATTCTTACAAACAGAGAAATAGAGGGAGTTGAAACTGCAGGAACCTTGGGTGAGAGTGACCATGTCTTACTAGAATTCAACATAACACAAACACAAGCAATAAAACATAATGACACCCAAGTCTTAATAAACCCAGAGAGAACTTGGGAAAGATTCCATGGATGAAAATCCTAAAGGGGAAAACAATTCAAGAATCTTGGGAAACTCTGAAAAATATGATCATAGAAGCCCAAACCAGCATAATACCACTGAGAAAGAAAAACAAGAAATCCAAGATGAAACCAGCATGGCTGCACAAACATCTCTCTGGCAAATTGAAAGAAAAATAGGACAAGTACAAAAAAATGAAAAGAAGGACATACAACTAAGGCAGAATATCAGCAGATAGCCCAAATCTGCAAAGACGAAGTCAGGATAGCAAAGACTCAGAACAAACAAAAACTTGCAACAAAAGTCAAAGATAATAAAAAAAAGTTTCTTCCAACATATAAATAACAAGAAAAAAATCAAGTAAACAGCTGGTCCACTAAAGAAAGAAGACGGTAAGGAAGTAACAGGCAACAGAGAGAAAACAGAACTGCTTAATTCATTCTTTACATCGGTCTTCACGCAAAAAGAAACTCAACCCACCAAAAACATAACTGTAAAAGACAGACCAGAAATAAAAGTTAAAATAAGCAAAAAGAAAAAAGAAAGAAAGAAATAGTAAGAGAACACCTCTCTAATCTTGATGAACAGAAATCACCAGGGCCTAATGGATTACATCCCAGAGTTTTAAAGCAGCTGGCAGAGGTCATCTCAGAACCACTGCATCATATCTTTCAAAAATCCTGGAGCACCGGAGAAGTACCAGAGGACTAGAAAAGAGCTGATGTGGTTCCCATTTTCAAAAAAGGAGAGAAAAAACAGACCCAGAAAACCAATCAGTCTAACATCAATACTTGGGAAGATACTAGAAAAGATAATAAAAAAAAAGATCTGCCAACATCTAGAAACAAGTAAAGTAATAACTAGCAGTCAGCACGGGTTTGTTAAGAACAGATCATGCCAAACCAATCTTATTTCATTTTTCAACATAGTCCTTAATGGGTCTAAGTCTACATGAGGGAAGTAAGCAGTTGGGTGCCACAAGGTTCTGTCTTAGGCCCAGTACTCTTCAATATCTTCATTAACGACTTAGATGTGGGAATAGAAGGGGAACTTACCAAATTTGCAGATGATACTAAGCTGCCAGGAATAGCAAACACCCAAGAAGATAGACTCAAGATCAAGATGGATCTTGACAGACAAGAACACTGGGCCATATCTAACAAAATGAAATTCAATGGAGAGAAAAGTAAAGTCCTACACTTAGGTAAGAAAAACCAAAAGTACACATATAGACTGGGTGAACCCAGGCTCAATAGCAGTAACTGGGAGAGGGATCTTGGAGTCTTAGTGGATAATCAGCTAAATATGAGCCATCAGTGTGCAGCAGCAGCCAAAAAAGCTAATGCAATCCTAAATTATATTAACAGAGGGATACAATCAAGATCAAGGGAGGTACTAATACCACTCTATAAAGCCTTAGTAAGACCACACCTAGAGTACTGCATCCAGTTTTGTTCACCACATTATAAAAAAGATGTTGAGACTCTAGAAAAAGTAGAGAAGAGCAACCAGGATGATTAGGGGACTGGAAGCTAAAACATATGAAGAACGATTACAGGAACTGGGCTTGGCTAGTCTAGTAAAGAGAAGGACCAGGGGAGACATGATAGCAGTCTTCCAATATTTGAGGGACTGCCACAGAGAGGAAGATGAAGCTATTTTCTAAAGCGACTGTAGGCCAGACAAGGAATAATGGATGGAAACTGAACAAGGAGAGATTTAACCTGGAAATTAGGAGAAACTTTCTGACAGTGAGAACAATCAACCAACAGAACAACTTGCCCTCAGAAGTTGTGGGAGTGCCATCACTCCCAAGTTTCTCCTAATTTCCAGGTTAAATTTCTCTTTGTTCAGTTTCCATCCATTATTCCTTATTTGGCCTACAGGCGCTTTAGAAAATAGGTTGACCCTTTCTTCCCTGTGGCAGCCCCTCAAATATTGGAAGACTGCTATCATGTCTCCCCTGGTCCTTCTCTTCACTAGACTAGCCAAGCCCAGTTCCTTATGTTATTAAGCAGTGAGGTCATGCAATGTCACACTTTATGGCTGCATTGCTTAGTGACAAAAATTCCAGTTCCAATTGCTGGCACTAACCAAGGACTACAGTGTATATAAATTCCTAATAGCAAAGCGAGAACTATGTTGTTGGACCAATGATAATGTTTGTTCTACATCTCATTCTTTTAATCTCCAGCAGAGTTTGTGGCCTGAGCAAACATACTCACACTTTACTGTGGCTGAGTTTCATCTTGATGGCACTAGTCTTCTCCTTTGTTGACCAACATCATCTTTTCTCCAATCCATGAGTGAAATAAATTTAAGCTGTCATTAGAGAAAATATTTCTAAAATTGTACTAACTCAACAGTATCTCACTGATCTTTCAATGTATATAATCTGTAACATTTTGTCACCCATTATCTTGGAAGCAGTGGTGGGATTCAAAAAATGTTACTACCGGTTATGTGGGCGTGGCTTGATGGGCATAGCTTGGTGGGTGTGGCAGGGGAAGGATACTGTAAAATCCCCATTCTTTCCCACCCCACTAACCTGCTTTCCAGCTCCGTTCTCCTGTGCAGGGCAACAAAAGAAGACCCAACCAATCAGTTGGGACTCGGGAGGAAGAGAATAAATGGCAGTGGGACCAATCAGAGGTGGTATTTGCCGGTTTTTCAAACTATTTAAAATTTCCGCTACTGGTTCTCCAGAACTGGTCAGAACCTGCTGAATATAATTTCTGTTTGGAAGGACCTTCTCATATGTTTATTATACCTTTTTTAAACTGGAGAGGTGCTCATAGGGGTTGGGGGAGGAGGGGCTGACAAACCAGGGAGAAAAAACCTCAGATCCTAAGACAAACCAACCCCATTCCACTTGTAGCACAGTACTTAGATTGTTTGGCTAGCAATAAGTTAACGGAACCAGTCACAAAACCAGAAAAGCAAACCATTTGACCAGCCAAGGATCAGTGGCAGGCTCACAAATGAAGACTACTCTGCAGAGATTAAGATAGGTGTTGCGTCATGGGAAAGAGACTCTTGAGATCCAATTGACTTTTTCCATTCTTTATTTTTTTCCAGGACTGAGAAATGGAGAAACCGCAGCAGCCTTTCTTATAGCCAGCTGCTCACAGCTCATGGCCAGTGACGGCTCTTCAAATCTCCCGCCGCCACAAACTAACCAATCATAGGCAAGTATGCAAATATATAACACTCCTCCCCATGTGGATCCAGTCTAACCAACCTGTGTCCCTCCTACAATACATAGGTGGGGCTCTTATGGGTTCTACTGACCTGCGCAACTCAGTCGTGAGTTCGTCTCTGGCCTATTTGGACAGGGTTGCTGTTTCTCCCGTCTGTCTCTGTGGAACCTCCTGGAAGGTAGAGTTGGCCATGCAGCTCCTGCCAGGTCTTTGCTGGGTGGTTGAGTCGGCTCGGCCGCTCCCGCCAGGAGTGGCTTCCCGATGGTTCTTTGAAGCCTGTTCCAGTCTCCCCGAGCTGTCTTCTTCAACGGTCTCAAGTACGTGTTTGCGAATTCCGACCAGGGCTAATGTTAGTAATGGTTGTTGCATAGTTGTTAGGGTTTGTTTTGTTAATTCTTTTGTTTGTGGAGGGTCTCCCCCTTCTTCTCTGTTATTGTTTGTGTTTCTCAGTGTGGTTCTCAATCTGAGTTGGTCTATGCGTCTCCTCCAGTTCGTCCCATCCTCGGTGTCTACTCTGTATGACCGGGGTCCAGTTATTTGGGTTATTGTTGCCGGTATCCACAATGGTTCCCTCGTGAGGTTCTTTGCATAAACTAGGTCCCCTGTTTTGAATGTGTGGCACTTACTGGAGGAGTCTGCTGGCTTTTCTGGGCTATATGTGGGGTGTAGTCTGTCTAGGTTTGATTTTAGTTTCCTTCCCATTATTAATTCTGCTGGGCTTCTATTTGTTGTGGTGTTGGGTGTCATGTGTTGTATACTTAGTAATTTTTCTATCTTTTCTTGTATATCCCCAGGTCCCAATTCGTGTAGTGTTTCCTTTGTGTAACGGACCATGCGTTCTGCTCGTCCGTTCGTGGCCAGATGTCCCGGCGCTGTTAGTGCATGCCTTATCCCTTGTTCTGCTAGGAACCCTTCGAATGCTGTTGCCGTGAATTGTGGTCCGTTGTCAGATACAATTAAATCCTGCAATCCATGTGTTGCAAAAAGTTTCCTGAGTTGTCTAATTACAGCTTCTGTTGTGGTTGAGTGCATGATGCTTACCTCTAGCCAATTTGAGTAAGCATCTATTACTATCTTTCTATTGTGTCCTTTAGTTCAATTACTAAATTACTATTGTGTCCTTTAGTTCAGTGGTCACCAACCGGTGGGCCGTGAAAATTTTGGTGAGCCACAGAGAAATCTCACCCCCAGAGCACCCTCCCAAGCAATTAATCCAGGCTGCGCAGAAACACAAGGCTGTGCCACCCACATGGCCTGCAGGAACCCTCCCTGTTCACTCACTCCTTACCCGGTAAACTTGCCTGCTAAATTGCTATTTTTCCTTTTTCTGACCATGTGTTCTGCTGTGCCGGGAGATTTAGATTAACTAGGAAGCAGGAAATGGTTGGATTTCTTGCTTTCTAGCTAGTCTTTAGATCTTTGGCTCAGCACAACCAAACCTCCCTTAGGACTGAAAGTTTGCTTGCAAGCAAATTCAGTGCAGACTCACGGCAAGCAAATTTGAGAGACTGAGCTAGCCGATTGCAGATAGATAGATCACTGAATAATTCTGTGAGCAACTCAATCTGCCTGCTTTGCCTGATTTTAGGTAAAAGTTGCTTTTTTAATAAAAATTTTAATATTTATATAAATATTTATAATATTTATATACAAGCCATGTCCAGCCAGTCACATGACCACCAAGCCACACCCACAAATTAGGCTACGCCCACAGAACTGGTTAGTGGTCCCAGGGGTGTAAAATTATGAGTTTGGTGGTCCCTGAGGTCCAAAAGGTTGGCGACCCCTGCTTTAGTTAGTCCTGCAAAATCAATGTGTATTCTAAACCATGGTCCCCTAGGTTTTTCCCATCCATGTATAGGTGCAGAGGGGGGTGTAGGTCTGGATTCCTGGCAGCATTTGCACGTTGCTACCCAGTCCCCTATGTTTTTATCCATCTCTGGTCACCATACATAACTCCTAGCCAGGGATTTCATTCTGACAATACCTGGGTGACCCTCATGTAATAATTCAAGTATTCATTTCCTTAAATTGTTCGGTATGACTACTCTATCCCCCCATAGCATACATCCTTTTAAAATTGATAGTTCTGTTTGTCTATTTCGAAATGGTTTGACAGTCTCGTCACTTGCAGTCTCTGGCCATCCTTTACCTACCCAATTTAGAATCCATGCCAGGTTTCTGTCTCTCGCGGTTTCCTTAGCAATGTCTGTTGCTGTTATGGGTAGGTTTGCCAATGTCTCAATTTGAAGGGTTGATGTGGTTGGTGCAGGATCGTCGTCTATGTCAGGTAGGGGGCAACAGCTCAGGGCATCAGCATGTGTTATGTTCTTTCCTGGTCAGTAGATTAAATTGTAGTTATAGGCAGCTAGGAATTCAGACCATCTCGTCATTCGTGGTGACAGTATGTTAGGTGTAGATTTGTTTCCTGCGAGGATTCCTAGGAGGGGTTTATGGTCTGTGATAAGTGAAAAAGTTCTGCCCTAGATATACTTGTGGAAGCATTTTATTCCTGTTATTGTGGCCAATGCTTCTTTGTCTAATCAGCTGTAATTCCGCTCCGGTTTAGATAGAGTTTTACAATAGAATGCAATGAATGCTTCTCTTCCATCGGGTAATATGTGGCTGAGTATGGCACCATCGCCGAATGATGATGCATCGCTTGTTAGTGTTATTGGAAGTGTCTCGCTGTATTGTATTAGCACGCAGTCTGATGTAAGTAAGTTTTTTATTTCCTGGAATGCTATTTCTTCTCGTCCCCCCCCCCAGGCCCAGGTAGCTTTCTTGTCAAGCAACCCGTGCAGTGGTTCTGCTATCGTTGCTTTCTGTGGCAAGAATACACTGTAAAAGTTAATAAGTCTCAAAAAAGCGCATGGTTAAGGGCTGCTTTGTAGTTTCTGCAGATTCGTACTGACCCATCTGGTTTAATAGGGGTAACAATTGGAGTTTCCCACCTTGCGTGATCTGTTGGTTCTAAAAACCCCTGTGGTATAAGCTTATCTAATTGTTCATCAATTTTTCGTTTTAACGCGAAAGGAACTTGCCTCGCCTTTAGTCTTATAGGGGTTATATTTGGGTTTAAATTAAATGAAATAGGGGACCCCCGGTACTTGCCCAGTTTTCTGTCGAACACGTCCTGGAATTCTTTCATCAGGTCCTCTTCCTAGTCTGTCTCGGTAATGTTGTTTATTCAGGTTACTTCGTTTCCTAATGGTTCAAACCATTCGAGTCCCAATAGGCTGGGTCGATCTCGGTCGACTAGGGATACTTAGTAGGAGGACTTTAGTGTATTTTTTGAATTTAACTTTGAATTGTCTGGTACCTACAACAGGAATTCTGTTTCCCTGGTAGTCCTTTAGTGTAAGCTTTTGTATTTCGAGTTCTCCCTTATTTATATCTAATATTAGTTCCTTTTATGGTATTCCATGATTCCATTGATAAATATGAGCCTGAGTCCACTTCCATCTTGCATGGCTGGCCTTCTATGGTGACTTGGACATGTACCTTTTTTGCATTGGTCGTATTGGAGTGTCCAATAGTCAATGTTTGGTGTGTTTCCTCTCTTCTGTTGTTTATTTCTTTTCCTTGCCTGTTTCTATTCTCTTGATTCCAATCGCTCCCTATTTGCTTTTCCCTCTCTCTGGAGGGGGCGTCCCATCTTTGTCTAGGGCCATAGTTATTTCTTGTTCAGCATGCCTTAGCTATATGTCTCCGCCATTCACAATATCTGCAAATAGCATAAAAGAAATGGCATTTGGAATGTGGATGGTTTACCCCACTCCCAGCACAACAAAATTCTGACCTTTTTTCATTCTGCTCCCTCATAGCTTCATACATGTTTAGAAATTTGCATGCTCTGCCAATGTCTCTTAGTGCTGCAACAAAATCTCCAATACTCTCATCTACTTTTTGATCACGCCGATAAAATTCGTGCCTTTTGATGAGGCATGAAACGTTGCATATAATGAGCTCGCAATAATTTTTCGAGGTCCAGCCAAGCCATTGTTTTTACATCGGTGGGTGCCACTAATGCCTTTGCCATTTTGAATACTGCGGGACCGCAATGGGTGAGGAAAACGGCTCTCTTCCTATTTTCTGATATTTCATGGAGGTCGCTCCCTTCTAGAATCATGAGAAATCGGTCAACGCATGATTCCCAGTCTTCAATTGTTGGGTTGAACGGTGCGGGTGATGAGTTGTTTCTGGCCATTTCGTCTTGCTCGGTCTTCATTGCCACATGCTCAACTGGGTTTCTTTGTCTCAGTATCCCATCCTCATCACCAGTGTTGCGTCATGGGAAAGAGACCCTGAGACCCAGTTGACTTTTTCCATTCTTTATTTTCTTCCAGGACTGAGAAATGAAGAGACTACGGCAGTCTTTCTTATAGCTGGCTGTTCGCAGCTCACGGCCAGTGACGGCTCTTCAAATCTCCCACCGCACGGACCAACCAATCATAAGTAATTATGCAAATATATAACAATAGGCAGCATTAGAGCCAGGACAAAGACAGAGATTGACAAGTAAATCTTATGGTGGTCTCACTTTGTGCCAACTCAAGGATGTATAGATATTGAAACACCTGCCGGTTATGGTAAAAAAGACAAGTTGGCCATAACTCTGTAAACAAAATACTGCTGCAACATATAAAAATAAGTAGAATTTCAATCACATCATCATCAGAGGTGATATTCAGCCAGTTTTGACAGGTTCTGGAGAACCTGTAGCAGAAATTTTGAGTAGTTGGGAGAACTGGTAAATACCACCTCTGGTTGGCCCCACCCCCATCTATTTGCTATCTCCTGAGTCCCAGCTGATTAGCTGGGTCTTCTTTTGTTTCCCTGCACAGGAGATGGGAAGCGGTTTAGTGGGGTGGGGAGGGAATAGGAGATTTTGCAGTATCCTTCCCCTGCCATGCCCACCAAGCCATGCCCATCAAGCCATATGATACCCACCAAGCCACGCCCACAGAACTGGTAGTAAAAAAAATTGAATACCACCATTGATCATTATCCCAGTTGCCATCTTTGACAATAGTGAAAGGTCCCAAGACTTTCACAGATCTCAACCTGAAATGGAAGATGAAGTTGTAGCATAACAACTGCCAGGAATATAGGTAGTCTTTGATTAAAATTGTAATTGAGCCTGTGATGCACCCAGTTTTATGTTCTATGGTCATTGCAAATTACCATAAATGCTGGCCAGTTGTCAAGCACAAAAAATGTGATTATGTGACAGTCGAGGAGGGCAGCTAGTGAAACATCAAATTCAGTTTGTAAGTAGCTCTCAGTAGGTACATCATAACTTCAGACTGCTGGTAAATAACCAGTCGTAAATAAAGGACTACCTCTATTGAGTCCATGAAATGCTAACTTTAATGATAGAAAAAAATGCCTTGAGCTTTAGATATGATGATGATTGCTTCTAAACCTAAGGAGATTTTTTTTAAAATTACTGAAAATGAAAATAAACTTGCTCCCATGCAAATATCTGATTTGTTTTCATTATCTAATTATCACGGATAATAAACAGATTGAACATCTTTTGATATAAATTATTTTCATCTTTTATATTTTGGCAGTTCCATGTTTCACAACTCAGTGCTCAGTGAAAGTATTGATTGTTTGGAAAAATGCAGCACACTTTGAACAATAATTTTTCTTAGCATCACTAAAGAAAGAATCTCTTTAGTGTTAATTGGAAACAGGATTTTTTTTCTATTACCTGATTCTTTTACTACCTGGTAATTTATTTCAGAAAATTAGTTTATAGTTTAGTAAAACTCATGTGTGGTCAAATGAAGAATACTTTTTTATATAAAATCCCATTTGAAAAGTATCAATCCAAGATAATAAATGCTATTTATTTTTAAAAATTTGCCACACATGCAAAACATTTAAAGATTTGTTTTAAACTTTGGAACAAGGGAAAAAAAGATTCAAACATTTTTGCAGATACTTTCAAATTAGCAGCACAAATTTTTAATTAAGAAATAGATTTCTTGTATCCTAGTTTTCCCCCTTCTGTATTTCCTCCATCTAGAACCAAAAGAAAACTACAATGAATAAAAAGTTACAATATTGACTTTTGCACATTTTTGTTCTTACTGACGTTTTATTGTACAATAGGATATTATATTTTTCATAGCTCACAAATCACATACCTTTTTAAAAAAGTATTGCAAGATTTTATATAGTAATAATAACACAGATTTAAAGAGGAGGAAGAAGACAGAAAGAAAGAAAGAAAGAAAGAAAGAAAGAAAGAAAGAAAGAAAGAAAGAAAGAAAGAAAGAAAGAAAGAAAGAAAGAAAGAAAGAAAGAAAAGAAAGGGCTTCCAGTCTTCTTGACAACAGCCAGAAATAAGTAACTCCCATTTTGAAATACATTGATGCTGCTAATTTTAAAAAATGTTAAATCTTGCTGAATTATCTGGGTTCAATTGCAATATTTTCTTCCTGAAATGCTCCTTCACTGTGGTGTGGTTATATAGGTATTAAATCTTGAACTGATATAAATGAATTCCTATTGGGACGGTAACCTAAATTTTGAATATATGTCATTCTGAAATATATTAAGTTTATTGTATTTGTATATGCTGTTTTAAAAAAATATTAGAAAGTAAATGACCTTGCTTTATCTATATTTAGGAACATGATTTTTATTGATGTTAGTGTTTCCAAAGGAAATGGGTTTCCTGTGGTTCAAATTTACTCCTCTGGTCCTCCTATAGAGAGGTTATCATTAATAAATATGGTTTTAATTTTGCAAAAGTGTGCCATCTGTCTTTATCAGGGATTAATTTATCCTGGAAAGGTGTAGCAGATGCACATGTAGCTTAAACCGAATATAAGCAATCTGCCAGCCTCCAGATGGTTCTCATAAAGAGGTAGGCAAAAATACATTTCATCTTGCTATTAGAAGAAACAATGCTTAAAATTGTGCCAAAACAATTTTGAGACTTATTGCAGGTTTTTCAATTATGTAATATGTGTATTTGCTTTCGATGCAAAAATTGGATTTTTATTGATTGGTCCCTAAAGGATTCCCAGATTTAATCATAATTGTTTTAAAGAAAACGGCAACACTCTGTTCCAGTATAAGTTCATAAACTCACACTTGTTTATTTATGTTTCATTTATTAATAACTAGATTATTATCAAAAATACATACAATTGAGAATTTGTATTTGTGAAGACTTTTCAAAAGGTTGAAGCATTTTAAGATGCAATGGCCTGTTACCCATAATTTTTTTAAAAAATGCCGTTAAACACAAATAATTCACTTACAGCATTTATTCCACATAATGTTTATTCTTTCTATTCATCATTTCAGTATAGCTTAATCAATATAAGACAACATAATAAAAGCATATTCTTAAAAACTGAATTTACTATGCACACTTATTAAATCAAATTCCTTCTAAATAGGCATGAAGACAATTTCATATTATTTCTTATTAGATGTGCATACATAAGTTGTTTATCCTTGATTAATTTGACCCTTGATCTCACATGCTTAAAAGTCCCGGCTGTATAATTCAATGCAGGGATGTTTTGACAACTATTTTTATTTTATTTTAAAATGTACTTAATACAACAGAAAAATCTATTTTGGATTGATTACATAAGTCAGAATTAAAAATAGTTGTCCAGAAATATTCTGATCTTAGAAGTGAAATTTGGAAATTGTATCATTTACTCACATCCAAAACGTGTTTCATCTAAAATGCACAACATTTCCCACAAAGTTTAACCTTTTCGTTCAAAACTTAGACTTAGTCCTATAGTACCTTAAATCCTTTCCTTTCCTTTTGCATTTCCAAATCTCTCTCGGGGGAGCAGTACATATGAAATGTGCATTTCTTGCACAAATAACCTATCCTTTAAAAATGGTTTTTTATTGACTTCCTTTGCATGCTGAGTTTTCTTTTCTCTTTCAGTTTAAGAATATTACATCAATCAAACTCTTGTGGCAGTGAAAAAATATATATTCAGGTAATATGGATACTATAAGAACTAAGGATTTTCTTCAAAAAAGTTTTGCATCAAGTAGCACAGCGCTGCTGTGGGTGGCATCTTTTAACAAGGTTCTATATTTATGATACCATTGAATTACAAATTATTTCCATGGCCTGTTCTTTCCTTCTTCTTTTTCGGTTATTTAAAATCTCTCTCTCTCTCTCTCTCTCTCTCTCTCTCTCTGTGTGTGTCTGTGTGTGTGTGTGTGATTACATTCAGGCTTTCAGTTCCACTCATCACTTTGGAATAATTTATATCTCAAACAGGCATATGCAGCTTTGGCCTCCTAAAGTTTGTCATCAATAGTAAGTCATTCTCAAACAAAAATGATTTCAGGGTCTAGTAACCGACACATCAAATTTGTAATGACTTTGATTAAGGAACTTAATGTATAAGGAACATTTGCTTTGAATGACTTGACTAAAATAAAAAAACAAACACCGTGTTATGACATAAGTAGTGTGCCATCTAGATAGGAACAAGAACTATTGCTTTCTATAATATCTCTATTATTATTCCCCCACACACACCACTCGTTCCTACCAAACTGGTAGTTTAAGATAAGGAGTTTAACAGTAAAAAATAAAATAGAACCAATTAGACTCTGATAAAAACTGATTAAAGTTATATACATACATAATATATCTACAGTACAATAGGGTCACACACCGTGCTACTTATGGCTTGTTTAATCATTTCATTAAATCACATATGTTTTATTTTATTAAACCAAGTACCAGTGCCTCTGTTCATACAATATGCTAATAATGAACTAGAATTCATTAATTGTTATGCCTTGCAGTATACTACACATGAAATCAAAACCAAATAAATCACACTATGATTTAATAGAAGTTGTGAGTCCAAGCCATACTTCAGATGTTTTGGTTGAGGGCTTGGTCTGTTAATGGTTTGAGATATGAAATATTTTGAGCATTTTGGTCAATTCTTTTGATCTCTCATTGGTATTATGATGATGATGAAGATGATGATTACTCTGTTGCTTTGCATGTACACTGAGAGTTTTTGCTGTCGGAGACAAATTCCTTGTGAGTATTCTTTCTATTCTATTTCTTTGCCTCTAAATTTCCAATATCTAATGGGTTTTCATCAATATGTAGAATCAATATTAAGTAAAGCATATTATAAACTTCGACATAGATCATAGCTAAAGGTTCCGATCATATGACTACACACATAATCTACAGATGTATTTATTTCAAATATTACTCAGATAATTAAAAGAGAAAAATCCACCCCATGGTGGCTTATTTTAAAATCTTACTAAACTCAATAAACACCAACTACTGTAATGTTCATTTTTATTGATTTTTATGTATTATTTTTCATTTTATTCAAATCCCAAATAATTTCAATGTACACATTCAAAATACATTATTAATATAATATAATAGCATAAAATAAACCTCACCAAAAAGATTACTTTTATAGGAGAACTTGTTAATTTTTAGGGATAGCTGATGGAAAGCTAATCAGACCAGAATATAAATTGCCAAATAGCGCTTTAATCATTGCCCAAAATATTATTCACTGGGGGCCATTTTAGTAATGTGTTAGTGGCAAATTAGCCACTTGTTGCTCTTGGATGAGTATTAGTTCTCTGAAGTTTGAGCCTTATTTTTATAAATAGGACTACTATTTGATTCACCCTACTTGTTGAAATTATTTTAATATAGTTGTTTAACTTCCATCAGTAAATGTTCTCAGTTTGGGATTTTCCTATGAATGTACCTAAAAGATTCCAGTCCTGCTTGAGTAATTAAAGTTTAAGTTTCTCTAAAATAAGTACCTGATGATGTATATGGCAATATATATACTGATTTTGGTATGGTTTTCAAAATTGAGTGTGATCATAGCTAACAAAGTTAAATTTAGATTTAGACTGTTCGCACATTATTCTGATACTTTTGATTTGATTTATGTGTTTATCGTATGAATTCAACTATTGTGACTTATTAATTGTAGACTATAATATTACATGTATGCTACCCTAATCAGTTTTGGTTTATTCAATAAATCATGGTTAAAATTGGCACAGTACAATATGTAAATTAAATCCTAGTTGCATTGAAATAAGAAATATATTAATAATTATTTACTTGACATTGATTACAATGATTTAATCCATGGTCTATTGCCTTAAATGTGTTGAAAATAATTAGTTAAGTAAAATCTCAAGTATCACAAATACTCAATTACTTCCTTTAGCTGGCTAAATTATAATACAGTGTAGTAGTATTCTGACATTTAAAAAAAATCCCTCAAAACTAGTAGTCCCATGTCAGGGGAAATCCCCTTGATCAGTGACTATATTCATAGCCTATTTTCATTAGAGACAAAAAGGTATTTAACTGCCCTATTTGTGTCCCACAAATATCCAATGGATCAATCCTAAATAGAGTAATTCTGAAAATTCTTCTATTCATAGTAATTTATGGGCTAGGTTCTCTTTTCAAAGAAATCGACAAGTGTCAGCTGTAAAACTAATTTTAATGCACTTTCACTAACCAATTTAGAAACGTTTTCCAACATTAATACCAACCAATATAACACAAATATTCAGGAGATTGATCAATGGGCTTTCAGTTCCCTCTAGTCTTAGAACTGAAGTAACTGTCGTATATACCCAAGACTCAAGCTCAAGTAATTAGTTAGCATCTTCCATAAATTAATGTTTATCCGCTGCATACATTTTAAAATACAAGATTGTTCTCATATTCACCAAGATTCATTTTTCTGCTGTTTCAGGGAAACACACAACTCATTTAAGAAGAACTACAGTTGTACAAATAAAGGCTGAACTATTGAAACTACTTAAAAAAATAAAAACTGAATATAGCACAGAACATAATTTTATTTTGTATTCCTAAGGCTACCAACCCTTATACACATAAGTGAAGGTGAATTCCTTTAAAATTAGTACGATTTATTCTCAAGTTTCAGATCTGAAGGATTGGGCTGTAAAAATTATCAACTCTGAATTTTACTTGAGGATCAGTGTATTATATTATTTTGTCAATTGTGGAATAGGAGACATTTGATTATTGCTTTGGAGATTTATTATGTAGATTATAATTCTTTTTCTAATGTAACTTTGTTATTCAATATTTTGAAATAATTGATCCCTTGCACCTATAGCAGCACCCAACTATCTAACCAGCGAAAAGAAGAGGGAGAATTTGTGAAAGAAATTTAGGGAGAGGAATAATTGGAAGAAGGAGGAGAAAGTAAGATACTTGCTTGATGGAAATTAGAAAAGTCATAGAACAAATGAAAATAAAATTTCTGTTGAGGTGCTTTTAAAAACGATTTCCATCAGTCTTCTTTCCCTCTGCACATTGTCTGGCTCTTGAATTCACCTAAAGAATTGCTGCCATCTTATGGAAGAGCATTTGAAAAACACTTTCCCCTAAATCCCATTTGCAAGCAAGTCTAAAACTGCAGATAAAATAGTTAACAAGCATTTCATTGTGATATAACTCCATTGCCTCTAACTTTCTAGAAGACTGACTTCATTAGACCTGAGTTGAGGATTTAAAAGAAACATACCATACTTCTGATGAATTCATGAATTTTAAAACTAAATAAGCCACAGTAATTTCATTTTTATAGCCTTCTGCAGAGATTTTAGCACTGGTGGATTCTCTTCAGCAATGCTCAGATATTTACAATTTGTCCCCTGGATTCATAATAATTGTCTACATATGAAGTTTTTTTTCTGAGCTGGAGATGCAGTTTCTTGGACTAAAATATTGGATTTGATATTATATTTTCACAAGGCATCTAGATAAATTTTATAGCATATCTGTAGGTACCAGAATTTTATGATAGCATTCTTTTTTACAAGCAAAGAATTCTGATATACCAAGTTTTATATTAAAAAGATAAAATAAACAATTTTTAGTTTCAAAATCTTTATAAGATTTTTAGTGTGTGTGTGTGTGTGTGTGTGTGTTGGGATTCAATTTTTTTTACTACCGGTTCTGTGGGCGTGGCTTGGTGGGTATGGCAGAGGAAGGATACTGTAAAATCTCCAGTCAGAGGTGGTATTTTCCGGTTCCCCGAACTACTCAAAATTTCTGCTACCGGTTCTCCAGAATTGGTCCAAACCTGCTGAATACCCACCTCTGGCATTCAGCAGGTTGTTTTATATATATGCAGTAACCATGTTTTTTTTCTCTTTCTCTTATTCTATCGATCTATATCATGTGTGTCATGATGCATAAAATATGAGCAAAGCTTTGATTATACATTACATTGTAAATACCGTTTTACTTTTTAGACTGCATCCTGTGTGGACATTCATACTTCTAAGATTTTGCTCTTTTGCATTTGTTTTGTTTAAAAGTATAGGGGGAAAGTCAACTTTTTATCTTTGTGCATTTTGTGACCTTAACCAGATATTATTACACCAACTCTTTGGAGCTGCTGCTGCTACTTTGAACAGTCATGAAAAAAAAAAAATTGGGCCAGAAACAAATGGTTTCAGAGCGTCAAAATCAGATTACAGATTCTGACAGAAGTGAATACAACACAGAGTCAGGAGTCTTTTTTCACTTCTTTATGTGAGAACATGAAAAGAGGGAAGATCTGCAAAGAAAATGCAATGATCTCTGCTAAAACTGCATGGAAATTTGCTAAAGTAAAGTTAGGCTAAAAGGGTACTTCATTTCCTGAAGCACATTAAAAATTTCACCATGAATAAATTTGGCTGTATTTTGCAGATGTCTATTAATAGGAACTTCTGAGTAGTTCAATCTCACTTTACTCTCAGCCTTGTCCATAGCAAGACTTCTGGGACTAGAATGGTTATACAGCATTCAAGAAGACATAATAATAGTTTGTGAATCTGGGCTGGTTCCATTGCATTTCTTTTGATTTCCTATTCTGACTTCCTTTCTTTGATAGCAGAAATGTGGGCAGAGTAGATATTAAACCAAATAAACTTGCATTTGTGGGAAGACTTTGTAGATAACTACAGAAATGATATTTTCCGGAAGACCAAATGCAGATGAATGAACTGTGCTTTAACAGAGAAGAGAGCACCATATATAGCAGTTGAAATCAAGAATTAGAGACTGCTATTTCTTAATATATACTCAAAAAAAATAAATTACAGGTAGTCCTCAACTTACCGCAGTTCATTTGAAGTTACGATAGCATTGAAGAAAGTAACTTATGACCATTTTTCACACTTATGACCATTGCAGCACACCCCATGGTCACGTGATTAAATTCAGATGCTTAGCAAATGACTCATATTTATGACGGTTGAAGTGTCCCAGGGTCACGTGATCATCTTTTGTGAACTTCTGACAAAGTCAATGGGGAAGCTCACTGAACAACCATGTTACTAACTTAATAACTGCAGTGATTCAAGAAAAGTCATAAAGTGAGGGAAAATTCACTTCATAAATGTTTTATTTAACAACAGAAATGTTGGGCTAAGTTGTGGCCGTAAATTGAGGACTACATGTACAAGGGAAAACAAAGTAGCTTGTTTACTACCTCATTCCTCCCTTACAAGGGAGGTCATCCTTAAAAAAAATAGTGCTAAGATAGCATTAGAGAAAGGTGATGAAATGGGCAGGGGAATTATGTTTCCAGAGATAGAAAACATTAATAGGAAGAAGTTTTTGAAAAGGGAAAAGGAAAGTAGTAGTTCTATGTCAAATAGACTTGGACATGGGAAAATGGCAAGTTAAACTAGAAACTGCATGCGCAGAGGCATCCATATACTGTTATTCCTAGACTGATATAACATTGTATCACGCAGCCTGATTTTAAGAATCTCCTTCTTGTCAATCAGCCAGATGGGCATCACTTTGCCAGAATTACTGCTTACTGGGGGTCTTCTAAATTGAATTATCAATAACAGCATCCAATCATCTTGTCTTCTATCAGCTTCTTTATTGATTGCTTTCGGTTCTTCCAAGTATCAAGATTCTCCAATGTCTGTGACATTTATGTGTTTAAAATACCTAACCCAGTGTTTCTCAATTCCACAAGCCCTGAAATTCCAAAGGTTGAGAAACAATGACGTAACCTATTCTTGGAGCTTCCAATAAGCACTTTGCTTTTTATTTCATCTTGCACAAAATAATTTGTTTTTCTTGCCTTCCATGATATTCTCATATTCTCCACGGCCACAGTTCAAAGGCATTGGATTTTCTTCGTTCAGCCTTTCTGATGTTCCTGCTCACAATCATAGGACTAGGAAAACCATAGCTTTAACAATATCATCAGTGTGGTGTCTTTGTATCTTAATATCCACTGCTCTTTATTCCATGGTTAGTTTATGTTTAGTCATACCTATGAACCTCAGAAAATACCATTTCAAATATTCTCCCCCATTTGATTGGATTGGCATGACCTGTTGATAAAATCCAAGTTTTTCAACGCTGAATTACCCCACTATTTATTCCTTGCATTTGAAGACATAATCCCTTTTTAAGAATCCAAGCCTAGCTTCAGAAAAATGTAGAGAAGGCAATACTTTACATAATCGCAATTTCAAAAGTTCAAAAGAATTGAATCCTTTAAAAAGTCATTAGTTATGTTGTTACAGAATCACATCTCTACCGTGTTTTCCCAACTGTCTGAAGGTAAGCAGTAAGGCAGTTCCACTCACCAATCACCATTCTAACTCAATTTTTATCCATGCATCCAGGAGTAGGTGGGTAAATAGAGCTTATTTTGGTAGTGGGGCTTATATTGGGTGCACGATAAAAATCAAGCTAGAACTTACTTTCAGGGTAGGTCGTATTTTGGGGGAAACACAGTATAACCTAATCAATTAACCCTAGTCTGTGTCCATACACTCAATACACAGAGGAGCAGATAGCCACAGCTTCTGTAATTAAATAATAAGATTAAATAATAAGAATTTCCGGGTTTCCAAGATGGCGGGTGGGCGTCTTCGTCGGAGTCTCCTCCGACCTGGGTGGCTTCTGATGCGGCCCCCCTTGTCCCCTGGGTCCCCCCGCCGGTGGCAGAAGCGAGGGAAGACCGGGGGAGACTGGCTAGTGCCATCAGGAGCCGGTCGGGGGTCTGCCGGAGCCATAGGGTCGGCGAGGATGACGACGACGTTGGCGTGACAGCCCCAGCGGCCTCGGAATGATCACGCAGGCCTCGGCGGCCTCATTCGGTGGCCGACGGACCTGAGCTGTTGCGGCGGCATTTTCAGCGGCCCCCAGAGCTGTTGCGGCAGCGTTTCCAGCACCGGTGGTTTCAGCAGCCTCTGGGGCGGAGGCACCGTTACGGCATGGCCCCAGCAACCCCGCGGTGAGCGTGGCGATCCCGGAGTTCCGAGAGCGGCGCTGACTCGGGGGAGCGGTTTGGAGAGCCTTGGACTGGCCTCGGCGGCCTCGTTAAGGCCGCGGAGGCCTCGGAATAGCTACTGTGACAGCCCCGGAGCCCCTGAGGGCTATGGAGAGGCCTCGACGCCCTCGGTGAGGCATGGCTGTGTGGTGGGTTCGGCGGCCTCGTTTGGGCCGCGGCGGTTCTGGAGGGGCCTGGGCGGCTCTGGAGCAGATTCGTTGCAGCCGCGGTGGCTGCGGTCCGGACCCGGAGTGGCCTTGGTGGCCCCGATAGCGGCCCGGAGATTGGGGCACCCGTGGAGTGTGTCGGACGAGGAGGGGCGGTTTCGACGCCCTTGAAGGCTTGCTAATGAGACCTGGTGCCGGCCGACAGCGCTCCTGGATAACCGGCAGAGCTGTAGGTGTTTTCCCCCCTTCCCTGGGGCCCCCACCGGTGGCAGAGGTGGTGGGCCTGGGAGGGGGGGAGACTGGCTCTGCCCATGACTCCCCTCACCCTGGGAGCTCCACCGGTGGCAGAGGTGGAAGGACCGGGGGGAGGGGCTATGTACCCCAGTTTGACTGGATTTTATCAATCATGGCCAAAGAACGCCAAAGACTATGGAGAACATTGCAGGACTGCTGTGGCGGGGTGGCCGGAGCTTCTGAGATATTTGAGAGAAGAGCTTTGGGCCCTGAGGGATGTCCCCCTCTCCCTTAAGTGGCCTTCAAGGCTCTCCA
This sequence comes from Bungarus multicinctus, assembly GCA_023653725.1. Lineage (NCBI taxonomy): Eukaryota > Metazoa > Chordata > Lepidosauria > Squamata > Elapidae > Bungarus > Bungarus multicinctus. Next base: position 21,612,808 of record CM042840.1, read on the forward strand.
GAACTTTCCTTGATGAAGGATCCTGGGATCCGGAGAGATGGTGGGGCCGGAGGAACCGGAAGAAGCGTGGGAAACCCGGGGTTTTTAATTTTTTGATGGGGTTTTTTAAAGGGTTGGATGTATCCAGGGCAGGTGTAGGAGACAGCCCGCATGGATTTGGGGGCAGCCAGGCCAGCGTGCGCGCCTGGGGGGGCTCAGGGGTTTCCGTGTTGGGGCGGCAGACGGGGGGTGGGACGCCAGGGGCCAATTTCATCAGCACGGTGACTGGGAGAGGTAGATATGCTGGGGGTAGAGGGCCGTATCCAGTTAGGGGATCGCGCTGCTGATATTTGCAAGCGGTAGCGCGCTCCGACCCTCCTCACCCATCCTGCAGCCCTGGCTGTCCGGAGCCTCAGGCCCTGAGTACCCGGCTGTTGCTGTGCAATGCCAGGTCCGTGATTAATAAGGCTCCCCTGATTTGTGATCTGGTACAGGAGGAGGCCGCGGACCTGGTAGGTACTGCCGAAACCTGGTTGGGCCCAGAGGGTGGTGTCCCTCTGGTTGAGATGTGCCCACCAGGTTTTCTTGCATTCCATCAGCCTAGGTTTCAGGGAAGGGGTGGTGGGGTGGCGGTACTTATTAAAGAGGTCCTTTGTCCTAGGGAGGCCACTGTTCCTCAGACGGCTGGCTGTGAATCTCTTTTTGTGAAGTGGGGACAAGGGGTTCAGATGGGCCTTTTGATGGCGTACCTGGCTCCCTGCCACGCCTCATCAGCCCTGCCCGGACTCCTTGAGGTGATAGCCGGGCTGGCGGTTGAGACCCCTAGGCTCTTGGTCATGGGGGATTTCAACCTGCCATCGCTCGGTGAAACCTCGGGGATGGCCCGGGAGTTCATGGCTTCCATGACGGCCATGGACCTGACCCAATTAGTTTCTGCTCCCACACACATAGGAGGACACATGCTGGACCTGGTTTTTGTTTATGGGCAGTGGTTGAATGACTGTAATTTCGGGGATGTAGCAATTGTACCCTTGTCATGGACAGATCATTCCTTCCTTAGACTGGACTTCTGTTCCGCCACCCCCCACCGCAGGGAGGCGAAGCCACACAGATTGTTCCGCCCCAGGCGCCTGATGGACCCAGGGTGGTTCCAGAGGGAGCTTGGGCCATTTCTTGAGTCTCTGGTTCACAGCTCGCCTGGAGACCTGGTGGCCACCTGGGATGGGCTGGCCGCCGGGGCTCTGGATCGAGTTGCGCCTCTGCGACCTCTGACCCGGCACAGATCCCATTTGGCTCCGTGGTATACGGAGGAGCTACGGAAGATGAAGTGCCGGAAAAGACGTCTAGAGAGCACTTGGAGGGCGAGCCGTTCTGAGTCTGACCGAACACAGGTAAGATCTTATATTAAGACTTACCTTGTGGCAATAGGGGCGGCTAAATCTTCGTATTTCTCCGCCCTTATTGCGTCGGCAGAAAATCGGCCTGCCGCCCTGTTTAGAGTGATCCGCTCTCTGCTTGAACCGAGAGTGCAGGATGACCTCTTGCAGGGCAGGGCAGAGGAATTTTCCCGATTTCTGCATGACAAAATCGCTCAGATTCGGGAGGGACTGGACTCCAATTGGATGGTCCCGGGGGAGGTGTCTGGGGCAGGTCTTGTGAGTGTTATCTGGGGGGAGTTTGATCCTGTGACCGCTGAGGGCGTGGACAGATTGCTGGGGGGTCTGAATGCCACCACCTGTTTATTGGACCCGTGCCCTTCCTGGTTGGTCTCAGCCGCCAGAGACGACACGAGGCTGGCTCCAGGGGATTACCAATGCTTGAGAGAGGGGTCGCTCCCTACCGCCTTGAAGATGGCGGTGGTGCGGCCCCTCCTCAAGAAGCCTTCCCTGGACCCAGCTGTTTTAAACAACTACCGTCCAGTCTCCAACCTTCCTTTTATAGCGAAGGTTGTTGAGAGTGTGGTGGCACGTCAGCTCCCTCAGTATCTGGAGGAAGCGACTTACCTCGATCCGTTCCAATCGGGTTTCAGGCCTGGGCATAGTACTGAAACAGCATTGGTCGCGTTGGTTGATGATCTCTGGAGGGCCCGTGACAGAGGGTTTTCCTCTGTCCTGGTCCTATTAGATCTCTCGGCGGCTTTTGATAGTATCGACCATAGTATCCTATTGCGGCGGTTGGAGGGGTTGGGGATTGGGGGAACTGTCCTTCGATGGTTCTCCTCCTTCCTCTCTGACCGTTCGCAATTTGTGTTGGCGGGAGGGGAGAGGTCCACCTCTAGGCCCCTGGTTTGTGGGGTTCCTCAGGGGTCGGTCCTCTCCCCTCTCTTGTTCAACATTTACATGAAGCCGCTGGGCGAGATCATCCGTGGTCTTGGGGTGCGGTGTCATCTGTATGCATATGACACCCAACTATACATCTCCACCCCAGACCACCCCAACGATGCTGTGGGGGCTATGTCCCGGTGCCTGGAGGCCGTGCGGGACTGGATGGGCGGGAACAGGCTCCGGCTCAACCCATCCAAGACCGAGTGGCTGTGGTTCCCGGCGCCCCGATATAGCCAGCTGACACCTTCACTGGCTATTGGGGGGAAAATTTTGCCCCCCACAGAGAGGGCTCGCAATCTGGGCGTCCTCCTGGATGTACGGCTGTCGCTAGAACATCATATTGCGGCCGTCTCCAGGGGGGCGTTTTACCAGGTCCGCCGGATCTACCGGCTGCGGCCCTTTCTGGATCAGGACGCCTTGCGCACGGTCACTCACACCCTTGTCACCTCTCGCCTGGATTATTGTAATGCTCTCTACATGGGGCTCCCTGTGGGGAGCACCCGGAGACTCCAACTGGTGCAAAATGTGGCCGCGCGGGTGATCATGGGGGCGTCACGTAGCTCCCATGTGGCGCCTCTCCTGCGCGAGCTGCATTGGTTGCCGGTGGCTTTCCGGGTTCGCTTTAAGGTTCTAGTTTTGACCTTTAGGGCGATCCATGGCACTGGGCCAGGTTACCTGCAGGACTGCATTCTGCCGGTGATCTCCAGCAGACTGGTGCGTTCTCACAGGGAGGGCCTTCTCCGGATGCCGTCGGCCACTATGTGTCGCTTGGCGGCTCCCAGGAGTAGGGCCTTCTCTGTGGGGGCCCCTGCCCTCTGGAATATTCTGCCGCCTGAACTACGCACTAACACGGACCTGCAGGCTGGCCTGGGCTGAGATAGTTTTTGTCTCCTTAATTGGGTTTTAATTGGGTTTTTAATTTCGGGGGGAGGGCTGTATTAATCTAATCAGCCACTATATAATGTCTTTTTAATTTTTGTATTGTTCGGGGTTTGATTTGGCTGTACACCGCCCTGAGTCCCTAGGGAGAGGGGCGTATATAAATCTTAATAATAAATAAAATAAATTCCTAATCCATTCTAAGTAGCACCTTCTAAATCTAGTTTTTGTGTGCAAAATCTTTTCAGTGCTTCAAATGCACAATTACAAGAACAAATTAATGAAGAGTAGTTGGAATGCAGTATTGCAGGATAACTTACTGCTCTCTGCCAGTTCAAACTTGAGTGGCTCAAGGTTGACTTAGCCTTCCATTCTTCCAAGGTCAGTAAAATGAGCACCCAATTGTTGGAGGCAATTTGTGATTCTGTAAGCCATTTGGATAGGGCTATAAAGCATTATGAAGGAGTATATGAGTTTAACTGCTATTGCTAATAGTGTGTTCCTTTTAACAGGGTACCCTCCAGAAGTTAATATTTTAAAGTATTGCAGGGTGGGGGTGAAGGAATCTGAATGACAAGCCATGAGGCAAGAGTCCTGGTTAAGCAGCTTCTAAAGGAGCAGATGTTTCAGAAGCTTATGCAACTAATATGAGTGGTCTTCTCCCGCTGCTGAAGGTGATGTCCAAGTTTTTTTCTTCCTCTTGGTGAGAAATGCCTTTGATGAGCTGCTTCTACTGGTAAAAGGAGCTGCTATGATCTTCCATAAATATTAAGATTACATTAGTCGACTTCAATCAAAGGATGGTACACAATGTACTCAAGTGCCATTCCCAGGAGCTTGAGTTGTCTCAACTAAAAAATATTATTTCTCACACCGCTTATTGGCTATCTTTTTAACATTTATAAAATACTTATATAGAAACAAGATGTGGAAATAGGAACACATACCCACATAAATTAGAATTGGAGAGAAATACCTCCTTCAGACTAGACACTCAGTTGACTTCACTTTTTCTGTGTAACACTGAAGCAAGAAATTTGCCATTGATGTTTTTGAAAAACACAAGTATATTTTTCAGTGAGCATCTTGTCAAACCAAATCTTGCATTACACGAACTTGTTCATAGAGTATCAAAATGCTGTGCTGGATTGCATTTGTGTATTTTCTCACAGATGTCTCAGCAAAAACTTTATGCAACTTTATGCATGTTACAATATATACCTATGCTATCTCTGATTGCTACCTGCTGTTGTGCAGCCTATTTCAGTTTTTTCGATCTTCGCATGTAAGACAATTATCAAAAACTATTTTACTACTTATGGCTGTTAAGTCAAAAATATTCATTTTGCAGTTATTTGTTGTTGTTAGTTGCAAAGTCATATCCAACCTATCGCGACCCCATGGACAACATTTGCAGTTATACATTAGTTTATTGTCACGGGAATAGATGCAGTATTCCTGGGAATGTGGATTTTGGTTCAAAAAGTGGGTTCAGATGAACACAGCTAGGAAAAAAACTCTGCAAAACCAAGTATTTATAAGCTTTTTATAAGAAAGCAATTTTAATATTTCAAGATGTTAATTGCATCCAGAAAAACTACCATACACCACAGCATAGTGTTAAATCATTATTTCAAACAGATAACAAATATTAGATTGAATCCAGTTTAGGGAAGTTCTTGAAGCCGTATCGTAGTTCAGTTGCAAAAAATACATATCAAATACATACATATCACTGAGAACTGAAAAACTTTGCAAAGTGATTTTTATAACATAGCCATCCATTTGGCTGTACCTTGTTTTCCTAACCAACTAACCTAATTTAAATAGCTGGTTCTCCATATTTTTCAAAAAGGTGTTCTTAAGCAATGCATTTGCTTAAAAGGCCACTTTTCCTTCAGAGAGCAAACTTTTAAAGTGATCAATAGGGGTTCAATTTTAAGTTTCTTTTAAAGATGCCCAATTAAGGCTTAATAAACTAAAATGAATACAACTTTATGCAGAGATGCATGAGTTGTTTCCTCAAGGGCTATATCAGCTTCTGAATGGCACATGACAGTAAAATGGGTAAGGTCTTGAATCATTTTCAAATGTAGCCCCTGCAGCTCAACAGATAAAATTAGTACTTTAAGCAAGTATAAAGCTTCAATCATAATTTTATTACCTCAGCACCCATTTCCCAGAATGTATACCTTGTAGAAAAAGTTGGTATGGGGTTTTCTTATGGATTTAAGATGTTATCGAAATTGGATTCTCTCATGTAACAGGATACCAAGGAAGATAAGTACATGACAATCAGACATAATTGATTAAAAGAAATATCCTACGACACATATATTTGCCTTTATTCATGAACATATAAAGATAAAATGATAGTTAATGTGGTCTGCCTTACTTTTACCTCAAAAACTGTGCTTATCCATCCACCTCCAATCAAGCAGACAGAGGCAATTTGCTGGAAGGAAAAGTACATTAGGTACAATTATATATGATATCAAACCATTTATTCTTAATTTCCAGAGAGGTACTTGAGTGTACCTGTATTTGTATTTCCTGTATGTGTAACATCCCACCAAAAGATTAATTTTATCCATTTATATAGGTAGTATCTATGACAATTTTCAATTAACTATGGATTGGTTTTTTATATTCACTGATTAGAATATGCAAAGTTTGGTGTTTTGAAAGATCTTGCATCTCTTTTTTCCAGATAAAGCATAAAAAGCGTAAAGTATAATTTTTTTTTATTATTTCTATAATTCAAAGAGCTACACTTTTTTGGACACACAATTTTAGTTACCTTGGGGGTAGAAAATGGGGATTTTGGAAAAAATGCCTATTCCTCAAATTAATCCAAAACTTCAAGTGGGGTCAGAACAATATCAGGGGAAAACTTAAGCAAATAATCTGGCTTTTTTTATGGGATGGGTTTCTGCTGCATAAATCTTTATTACAATGTTAAAAACACACTTTTCTACAATAAAATTTCATTCTTCCCCACCTGCATTATAAAGAAATATGCCGGTTTGCTGATCTATAATTTACTAAGTCAAAGATATGGAAATCAAGTGGCATTATATAATGTGTAGTGCAATGCATTTGCAACACTATCGGAGTTATTTTAAATGCAATTTTTTATTAGAATATTCTCCATGGTTTTCAATAAATGTAAAAACTGAAATATTATAAATGAAGTACATTCAAATAGGAACAGCAGTCTGCTTGTTGAAAAATCAACAATAGTTTGCAGCACCTAAAGTGTACAAAAAAGTATAAACATCTGTCTATTTCTACATTTACAGGAAATTGCACAGTATTTTAAATTGCTTATTTTAGATTATTAATTTTTAATAAGGGGGTGCCAGTGTTGTATCTTATGGAAATGTGACCTTGCATTATGATTTACAAAATTCATCCATACATGAGCAAGATATTAGAGGGGGGGGAAGAATACTGTCGAAATTTTTTTATTAATAATACAAGTTTTCTGAAACAAGCTAGCCACAGGCTGTTTGTTACAGCAAAACCTCAACAAAACAGCATATTCCTTACACAGACATATACATCCGAGAGATAGTTTCCACAGTTAAGGTTCAGAACCAATAGCTGCAAATGCAGCAGCCATTTAATTCAAAGCTTTCAAACATCAAGGCTCAATATTTTGGGGGTTATCGAATCCAAATTACACTAGTAACACACAGAAATGTCTCAAACTTGGCAAGGGAATTTACAATGCGGCTCTGTGAAGCCCTTAACCAGAAAGCATTCTCCTACAGATTTGCACCATGAACTTTGTGATGCAAAGTACCATTCCATGCCTTTCAGGGTTAAAGCTCCAATGGCTACTTATTGCAGTGATCATTTAAAAAGTGATACCTTTCCTTTTCTTCCCTTGTAATTCACAATCACCCAGGACAAGTTACAAGCTAAAAAAGATGTTGCTTACAGCTAAAGAAAGATTGTATCATCATGCTATTAAACAGGTAAGAAAAGCAATTGCCAGTAAGAAGTGCAAGTTTTATTTCTATCTGCTTGCATCATTTGAGATGTACCTCAAACAATCCTGTGATTTGGGTTAGAGACCAATCAGAATACACAGTCAACATAAATGTTTTCACAATATTCCATGATAAAGTTATGAAATATGAGGCTGCATGTTCCTAGCAAAATGGGATGCTATGTATATATTTTTTTAAAAAACCCAGAATGTTGCAATTTTGGCATGCTTATCACAGCATTTCTTCATTGGAAAAGCTGCAGGATACATTTTCCTAGGAAAATGTTCCTTGCCAAACTACACAAAAATGTGCAAACTGCAAGATCCCTAAAATAGCAGATATGAGTTTATGTACAGAGGATATTTCTACCTCTTAAATAAGTAAATAAACCTAATAAGAGTTTATAACACAGAACAATAGCCACCACAGGCACCCCTATAGCCTTCTTCATTGTTCGATAATTTTACACCTCTGTTTTGGCTTTCACTTTCCCACAATCCAGGAGTCTGAATTATTTTCTCAACAAGTTCTTCAAAAGCACATTGTACACCGTCACATGTTTTTGCACTCGCCTCTAAAAGGAAGAGAAAGAAATTGTGGCAATGTTAAAAAATACTTCAGAGTACATGTACATTATTGCAGCTTCTAGAACATGAAAAAAAGTCACCCTATAAACTTGCACCATTAAATAAAAAGCACATGTATTGGAGCAATGTATATACTTTTTGGGTACACCTATGGAGGGTTTTTTAAATGTATTTTTGCAAACTATGGAAGTCAATAAACCCTGATTAGAAAGATGTGATACAACCATTTTAGTCTTTATTTTAAAAGACAAGCAGAAGAATGAATGATTGAAAACCAGTAGCTTGCTACTCAATTTCAATGACACAATTTCATTGGTTGCCAAACCTATACAAAAGGGCAGAAGCAGTGCATAAAAGCTGCAGATTACCCATCTCTATTTGTTTGATAGAGATGAGACTACTATATGAAAAGTCAATTTTATAAAAATAAGTGAAGTATTTTAGTTACTTCTATAGCTATCTCTGTTTCTATTTTCAACAGCCATAGATTAATTTGCTACGTTGCTGAAGATTTAGAAAATAGATATTCAGGTTAGACTACTTGGCTTCATTGGAAGCAATTTCATATTATCACTCCAATTAATATGTACTGCAGAAGAAAGTATTTGAGGACAAGCTAAAAGGCAAGTTTCTTCCTTAGTAATGCCTTCCAGCCTTTTCCTGATTATTTGTGAAACTCTTTTACGCTTGCAAGACACTTGAAAAGAAATAAGCAAGATTCTGGCCTGGGGAGTTTAATTTAAAACTTAAGAGAATTCTAAGTCAGTATCAGTGAAACTAAATGTCAAGAAACTGCAGGCAAGTGAAATCACAAGCAAAAATGCTTTCAGTAGAATGTATTTAGATTTTGTTCTAATTCAACATGAGAGCCCATTTCCAGGCTACTTAGAAAACACTCATAAATTAGGCAGACAAAAAAAAAAGTTCAAATGTTTGCTATAGAAAAAGGTCATAAAAGACTGAAACTTTCTGTCATTTCACTGGAATTACCTTTTATTACTTTAGAACTAAGCATGATCAGAGCTGAACACAGCATGAAACCAGGAGACTGCTATAGGTATAGGTAATCTTCAACTTACAACAGTTCATTTAGAACCACTGAAAATTACAATGGCATTGAAAAAAGTTACGATCATTTTTCATTTATGACCATTGCAGTATTCTCATGGTCTTGCGATCAAAGTTCAGACATTTGGCAACTGACTCATATTTATGTCCGCTGCTGCAGTGTCCCAGGGTTATGAAATACTTTTGTGAACTTCTGACAAGCAAAGTCAATGGGGAAACCAGTTTCATTTAACAATCCGGTTACTAACTTATGAACTGCAGTGATTAACTTAACAAACTGTGGCAAGAAATGTCGTAAAACAGGGCAGAACTCTCTTAACAAATGTCTCAACAACAGAAATTGTGGTCCTAAGTTGAGGACTATCTGTAATTCTCAACTTATGACCGACAATTTGAAGTTGCAACAAATCTAGCTGAGGATTACTTATGACCTGGATTTGAAGTTCTAGTGGTTGAAATGCCATCAGAGTCAAATGACCGAACTTTGGACATTCGACAATTTGGTCACATTTATAGTCATTTGCAGCATTTTGCAATCATTTGACCGTATTTTTATGATGGTTTTGCTAAAAACCTTTTGGCAAAACCAAACCATTGGTTCACTGGGGCGTTTCACTAGAGCCCACAATCATAGTGGCTGCTTTATGATCTCTGCATTCACTTAATGAGTACTGCAAAAAAAATTGTAAAATCAGGTTGGTCATGGGACTAACTCTTTTTACAACCATGTAACTCAGCCATACTAGACAGGTTCCACTGCCATCTCAAATTGAGGATTACCTGTACTGTTATCACTATTTGAAGCATTCAGCTACAAATATGCACTACAGGATACCTTTGCAACAGCTATCAACTTTAGCCAAAAAATTCCCACAGCAAGTCATGATTAAAGAAGCTTTATACTCTTCTACCATGTTTTATCATTTAGTACTTTTGTTTTCCATCCAATTTCAATCTTATTAAAATTATACATATCATTTAGTCAGGCTGTAATCAACATGGTCTAATGTCCTTTGGGACAGAAACAGATTACTTATTGTTTTGTCAGAAGAAAGGAGAAAGTCTGTGCCTAGAAGAGACAGCAAGATTATGCATTCTGCTGTAAGGATATTGAAACTATATCTGGATGTTTTCTGAATACCTTGGGGCTTATGTCTGTTTCATCTATTAATTTACATAGTTCAATTTATGTTATTGCTGCTATTATATCATTTTTTGTACAAAATGATAAAATATCCACCATGATAGCAGTATAAGAACTGGACTCTGATGACAAATTGCTTTATCATAGTTGGTTTCAAGAGCTCACCTATAAATAACATGGAATGTTTTCGGGCAAACTTAAGACCTTCATTTCTGTCAACTTCTCTGTTTTCCTATAAAAAGAAATAGAACAATTAAATCTGTGTGTGTGTGTTTGTGTGTGTGTGTGTGTGTGTGTGTGTGTGTGTATGTGTGTATGTATATATGCCACCAATAATTTTTAAATCAACTTACCTTATCTATTTTGTTTCCAACTAGCATATTAACTATGTCGTATCTTGTGCAGTATGTTTCTAATTCAGTTAACCAATTGTCTAGTTTAGTAAATGTGTCTCTTCTTGTGACATCATAAACTGAAATAAAAATTTGCATGGTTATTATCATAACAAGTCAGGCCTGTGAACATTAAGTCAATCATTTTCAAATTCAAACTACCACATTACTTTATTACACTATCAACATCTAGATAACTGTTATTCAAAGCTGTATAAATCTAACTAAGCAGTTATACTAAAGGGTTTTATTTGATATTAAACTCAAAACTCTACTAAAATCAGTTTTGTTATAAATTTAAATTGCAAATCTAAGCTCCTATGAACTGCCAGATCTCAATGAAGAAAGATAAAATGTAGTTAACAACCAAATATCTGGATAGCCTATGAAGCCATATGTAGATATTATCTTACACAAATACACTGTTGCTTATAGATTCCATTCCTATTTCATTATTACATTTTTACAATATCAGCAAATCTGAACAAAGTTTTAATTTATAAAACTGAATGTTTTTGTTTTGACAAAAGTAAATCAAGAAGTTAGAAAATGAAAGGAGATTGCTAATTCTTTTACGATAACTTTTTATAGCAAGCTAATATTTTCTTCCCAAAAGAACAACTATTCCTAGAGGAACACAAATCCCCCAAATATCAATTCTGGAGAAACTATGATAGAGATGGCATGCAATTCAAGCAATGCCTTTCTTACTACATAGAATATCTATACAGTATGTACCTTCAGATTAAATATATAGCAACCAAGCATGTAATTATTTCATCACCCTTCTGGCGATTTGCCAGTTCCACTTCATCCTTTTTAGATATGCAAATTAGAAAGGAATTCTCAGCAAGGAATTTGCTGAGAAGAAAATAATACCAACCACATGTCAAACTGAAACCAACAGCAGCTATTTTGTTGTTAAAAAGGAAAAGCCAGTTTGCAAGAACGAACCACCTCAGAATAAGGGCAAAGAGCAGAATCGGGAACAATGCATTGTGAAGTACAGGTAATCCTTACTTAACAACTGGCATCGTAGCAACTGTTCAATGTTGAGAAGGACTTCCAAAAGCAACTTACAACCCAATTCCAGAATTCCAACACTCCCCCCCCCACACACACACACACAAACAGGAGTGCAGGGCAGAGGTGGGAGAGTTAAATGATCATATTTTGGGCATTTGACAACCGGCTCACATTTAGACAGCCGTTTATAGCATCCCATGGTCATACACTAGTTTTTGGTGGTTTTTGCCAATCTCCAGTTTTTACTTCCAGTTCACTGCAAAAAATATCAATTAAAGAAAATGGGTTCCTCTAATTGCCACAAAAACAAAATCAGTGTGATGACCTACATATGATTAATTCTGACTTCAAATATAGACATAAGCCAAAGACTATAAATATCACTTTCTAGCAATTCTCATAGGACTGGTTTACTACTCTTAATAACTTTATTTAACTTCATAACTTGACAGTGTTAAGAACTAAATATCATAAAGTTGACAAATATCCTGCTAGAATTTCATCAAGGCAAAAGAGTTAAAAACTTAACTAAATTAGAGTGTTTTTAGATAAACAGTGAGTAGTCACATGTTTACCCAATATAACTCCTTGTGCTCCTCTGTAATAGCTGGGTGTTAGTGTTCTGAATCGCTCTTGTCCTGCAGTGTCCTAAAAAAATTCAGAAAGATTTCAAAAAAAATTCAGAAAAATTCACCTCCTTAAAAAAGCAGTTGTTCATATAACATTTGAACTACAAACTAATCAACCACGTTAATCTGAGAATCCATCTTGTATCATAAACTCATAACATTCGTTATGACTTTATTCAACCAGTTTCTCTATGGCTCTTCAAGAGCAATTTCCCACCGTTTCATAAATAATCGAAACAGATGGTAATCATACTTGGTTCACCAATGCTAAATTCTATGTGTGGAAGAGCTATTCCGAGCAAACCAGATTAGTTTTGGAAAAAAGTCAGTCCATGCCATAAAGGTCATATCAACTTCTAATAATAGATCTATAAATCTGCCAAATTATTAATTAATAATTAGAAGTTAGGGTAGAAGTCTCAAATTTGTGACCCACGGGCCATGTGTATCTTCAAGATAATTTTTTGCAGCTGGAGCCAAAATGCAGCTATGCAGCAAGAGAGTGATATGTGATAATAAGCCAGCTGACCATGGCTAGGCAGTACAGACTGCCTGATTAAAAAGGAAGAAGGAAGTGAAACTCTGAACCTGGAGGGTGAGCCATGTGTGGTAGCTGCACATCTAATTCCTCATCCAACTGTTGTCAGAGTCCAGATTAGGGCTGGTCAGCTTCCAAGCAGAGAAAGATGCTGCTAGCAAGGATCTGCTCTGGCTGAAGCAGGCATCCCTACTGGCCTTTAAATTTTTCTCCCCAGCAACTTCATCTATTTCAGATGAATAGGAGGACATAAAGCAAACCCCTTTACACTCCGTTGCTACTGGTTGGGTGGAAAGAGAATGGCTATTCTACAAAAGGAGCACAGAAGTTGGCAGCAGTAGCAATGATAGCATTTTTCAGCATATGCTGGGAAACTAGGCTAAGAAAGGATTTCACCTCTCAATGTGAAGGAGGGTGCAACACATTCCTACCCAAACTTAAGGAACAAGATGTCAGTCTTGGGGTGGCCTTTGCCCACCCAAGCTCTGACACATGGGGCTGAGGTAAAGAAGCTGCTGCATTTTCTACTGAACTCTCTCTTCAGGGTGCTTCCTTGCCCTCTTCCTAACAGCTGTGCCACATGGCATCTCCTAGCAAAACAGTGGCCTATCCTGTTCCTAGCATTAAACTAATCCCATACACGTATTTCACAGCAATGCTAAGTTTCTGCCAATTTTTGATAGCTCTGTTAAACAGATGAGACTTATGGTCAAATCTTAAATATGATTCAATCTGCCCTTCCAACCACCTCTGTTTTCCTATTAATTAATTAGAAAGCAACAAATGGTCAATATTCTTTTTTCTGTGTAATATGAGACTTTTAAAATCTACTTTCCTCTCTCTATCATTATTACATGGATATGGAAGAATAAAAAGTATCCCAATAAGGACATGAAAGGATGTATTTTGAATTATTCATATGATGGTATTCCTTGCAATTACATTCAATTACATTCAAATTTTGAAAAGTAATATGACTACAAGTACCCAAACCCAGGGGTGGGATGCTACCAGTTCTGCCTGGTTCTAAGGAATCGGTAGCTCTAAAGAGCAACAGACACAGAACCGGTTCTGTGTTTGCTGCTGTTTGGCCCACTTGCCCACCCGGGCTCTGACCTGTCCTTTATTTCCTGCTATTTCAACCTCAGCTGCTTTGCGTGGCACAGCTGAGATTGAAAACACAGGGGAAAAAAAGGCTTTTCAAATGTTGTGCACCTGCGCGCAGCGCTTTTCAGCTGTCCAGGCGGCATAGCTTAAGGTTTTTTTATACGTGTGCACAGTGCAGGTCAGGCGCACATGTGCACGAAGCGCGCATATGCGCACAAAATGTAATCACCGAACCGGTAGTAACACTGGTTGAATCCCACCCCTGCCCAAACTTTCTAAAGATTAAGTCTTTCTGCTTTGTTTAAACCATAACTAAATATCATACTTATTCACCAGTATTTTGAAATCTCACTTACCAAAATAAGATAGGCTATTACTTATAAGTATTGCTATTAACTGACAACATATTCAGTAATATATGTAATATATAAACTAATGGAGTTTTATATTTTGTGATTAAGACTTACCCAGATTGCAAGTTTAGCCTTATTTCCATCAACTGAGATTGTTTTCACTTTGAAGTCAACACCTAAAACACAAAAACACAATGTTGTAATGCATCACTTCTGAAAATGATCACATGTTCTTATTACTCTATTATTGTGGAATAATTTGGAAGAACATGGACTAGAGTTTTAGTGGTACTTTAACACATAATACAAATGACACTCTACTAATCATGTCTTCTCACAACACAGGGAGCATGAGGAAGGCAAGTAACATGAAATACAATCTATGGTTTGTAGGATTCATGCAGTTTCTAACTTCTGATGCTTTTAATTTTTTTTATATTTTGCAAGAAGCTGCTTGATGAATGAACTTATGGCTCAGGTATAAAATGACCAACTCCGTAGCTGCATAATTTATTCATTAAAAAATAACTAACAAAGTGAATCCCGCTCGTTTTATGAACTCTGCAAAAATTATTGAGAACATAAAACCAGTACAATTATAGGGGGCAAAACAGCCCTTTATACACCATTTGTCTCATGCAAAATATAGCCCTGCATTAGCAGTATGTCTTTTTGTAAATGTGTATTGCTTACTATGAATGGTCAGGAGTGCATGTTAATAACTTTTACCAGAGGCATTATGGTATATTGTAACAGAACATTAGTACGTATAAAACTAGGGGGGAAGGTTGCGGACACCAATCTCCAAAACCCCTCTCCCCTTAATATTTGGATTCCTCAATCTTTCCCTAACTTGTAGTGTTCTGATGCCAAAGCCTCCACAAACACAAATCTTTTCCTACCCCCCCCCCCCCCACCTTTATGGGTAACTCCCGTAAAACTGTTACTCCCTGGACTAATCCACCTGTGGATCACCTGCATCTGCCCTAAGATACAGCCCTCTGGGTCGGTGTACCTGCAAGGAAAGCCTTGGGGCCACCGATGGAGAGGCCCCAGCAGCTTTTTCTCCAAGGCCCTCTTCAGCTTCCAATTTGTTTGCCTCCCTGTGGCATGTGTACACACAATCCCTATTCCTGGCAGGGTTCTGCAAGCTAACCCAGTGTTAGAGACTGTAGGCTTTTTGTTTGATCTCTACTTTTTAAAAAATAAATCAAGATCTCCCAGGGAATCCCTAGTGACCCTTCATGGCACTCTTGGATGTTTAAAGCCATAGGCAAAATAAGGTGGTGTATTATACATTATATGTCCTGGAGTCATGATTACTTTATTCATTCTTTGTCATCCAAATCTATCTTTTAAAAGCCACATCACCCTCCTCTGCCACGGGATTTTGATGAAACTCCTCTACCAACTGGTGACTTACATCACTCTCCTACCCCTTTTAAGCTTAAATATTGCAGACATTTGGGACCCATCTTGTTTCTGTTATCTTTTAACCCTTAATTTATTTTATGTTGTTTCACTTGGCTCCTTTTATTGAAGTATATTTTATAAATTTATATTTTTATGCTTTTAACCATACACCATCCAGAGTCATTTTGAGTTAAATGGGCAGGGATAAATGTGATAAACAACTCCACTCAAAATGTTAAATTTACTATTAGCTCTGTATTTTTAAGTGATATGCAAGTAAATTTTAAGGAAGAAAAAAGATGTTTTTCCTGATTAATATCACTTTAAATGCTCTTTAAGATTACAGTGCTCCTTTACCCAATTAATCTAATTACAGAGCAAACCCACTGGGAAAAAACACTTCAGAATATAATAACCATCTTCCTGATGTGAATCTGATTTCCTCTTCCTACTTTTGTAGTTATTAGGATTTCACTATACATATATTTGCATCTAAAATAGCTGCAACATAATTTGGAACTATGTATTGAATTATATACATGAATTATAAGAGATTTGAAAAGGTTCCAAACTATTCTAAAATCAATAGTACAATTTTCATTTGTTAACTGTTAAATATTAATCATTTTAGAGCTTTAATAAAGAAACATTTTTAAGGAGGCCAATTTTGTGTAGTGATTAAAGCACCAGGCTGGAAATTAGGACATTACGAGTTCTAGTCTCATTTTAAGCATGAATCCACCAGTGTGAACTTGGACCAGCAGTAGAAGAAGACAAGGAAAAACCACTTTTGAAATATTACCAAGGAAACTGCAGGAACAATTGCTAGGAGTGAACATTAACTTGAAGGCATCAAATAAAATAAAATTACAGTAAATTACAATAAAAGTATGCTTAAAATTATGGAACTAGGTAGGAAAACTCATCCTGTAAAGAGAACTTTAGTTAATGATAACATTTTTTTTCAAAATTACTATTAGAAAAAATTGGCCTGTCTAGTATATTAATATATTCATCATCAAACTCTCTGAACGAGGATTTGGAGGAATATACAGAAACTGTACTGTTTTACATCTTGACCTGTGTGGATACGGTTACTAGGAATAAGCGCATCTGGATTTTTCCAAACCAGAAGCCCTGGATGAACAAGGACGTGCAATTACTTCTCAGGACACGTGATATGGCATTCAGCTCTGAGGACAGGGTTTGGTATAACAAGGCAAGAGCGGAACTGAGGCGGGGCATCAAGGAGGCAAAAAAGGACTACAAAGGGAAGATTGAGGACTACTTCACAAATAATGATCCACGACAGGCTTGGCAGGGAATTAAACACATCAATAATTACAGGGGCAGCAACCCCATATCGATCAAAAAGGACGCATCACTGGCAGAAGAATTAAACTGATTCTTTGCCCAGTTCGAACTGAATAGGTCTTCGAACACACTGCCTCTACAAACCACCGGTACTCAGTTGTTCACAGTACAAGAGTATGATGTGAAGCAGGTGCTCAGAGCAGTGAATGTGAAAAAGGCTGCTGGCCCTGATGGGATACCTGAGAAGGTACTCAAAGCATGTGCTGACCAGCTCGCAGATGTGTTTACAAATATTTTTAACTTTTCTTTTACACAAGCCATTGTTCCATCTTGTCTCAAAACTTCATTATTCCAGTTCCCAAAAAGCTCTCTCCTGACACTTTAAATGACTATATACCAGTAGCTCTCACACCCATAATTATGAAGTATTTTGAGAGACTAGTCTTAAAATATATACAAGATTGCCTCCCATCAAACCTGAACCCATACCAGTTTGCCTATCGGAATAACAGATCCACAGAGGATGCTATTGCCATGGCTCTCCACATTGCACTGAACCATCTGGAGCATAGTGGGAGCTATGTAAGGATGCTTTTCGTTGATTACAGCTCGACTTTTAATACCATCATTCCGGATATACTGATTAAGAAGTTGCTAGAATTGGGCCTCTCCTCTCACATCTGCTGTTGGATAAAGGACTTTCTTACTAACAGACCCCAAACTGTTAGGACTGACAGCTATTTTTCCTCCATTCTTGCTCTCAGCACTGGCTCTCCACAGGGTGTGCTGAGCCTCCTTTTGTATTCACTCTACACCTATGACCACACTCCCTCTTGTCCCACTAACTCTATAATAAAATTTGCAGACGACACCACATTGGTGGGACTCATATCAGAAGATGACGAAACGGCCTATAGGTCAGAGGTTCTCACACTGGTCTTGTGGTGCAAGAGTCATAACCTCACCCTGAACATCAAAAAAGACCAAATAATTGATTATAGACTTCAGACAATGCAAAGCAGAGCCTCTCCCTCTATATATCAATGGAGATTGTGTGGAAAGAGTTTATAGTTTTAAATTTCTAGGAACTCATATTTCCGACAACCTTACTTGTTTGGTCCACACTATGGCCACTGCAAAGAAGGCCCAACAGCACCTGCACTTTCTGAGACTGCTGAAAAAGAGTGGTCTGGGTGAGAAGTTGCTGCTTACTTTTTACCGTTCTACCATCAAGACATTTTGGCATACTGTGTAACGGTGTGATATGCTGGATGCTCTGTAGTGGATAAGATGATGCTCCAGAGATTTATAAACACAACACAAAAAAATCATTGGTTGCTCGCTTTCTTCTTTGGAAGAAATTGTGAAGACCAGACTCCTCTCTAGAGCACAAAAAGTCTCCACAGACTGTTCTCATCCTGGTCATTCATATTTCGAATTGTTACCATTAGGGAGACATTATAGGTGTCTTAAAAAGAGGACTAATAGACTGAGAAAGAGTTTCTTTTCCAAGGCAATAATTGTCTTGAATCAAACAGTGCATTTGTGATTTAGTTCTATGTATAAAGTGGCATTTTTAAACTATCTAACTTAATATATGTTTTAAATAGGTTTTAGACTAGGTTTTTAATTATTATTATTACTTTAATTAGTTTACTTTTTAAATACTGTGTAGTGTGATTGTGATGTGGTGTTTGGGGCACTGTGCTGGAGTAGCTTTCAAATTTCATTGTATTTTGAATGCAATTACAATAAAGGTATTCTATTATACTACACAAATAATTAAGATAAAAGGGAAAAAATAGAGTTACCTACCATTCAAAAGAGGTGATATTTAATATATGAGAGTGCAAATGAAATAGCTCCCTTCAAATCATTAAAGTAGACACAGTTTTTATATAACTGCCCAGCTGATTTGCTCTGGGCTATTTTTGCATGCATGCACATGTAAATCACTTAATAATACAAAAGAAAGTGTTTTATACATTCTCCAATGCTTTTTGAAAAATTTATACAATTTATGAAATTTTTTAACATATCAGTTGAATTTAAATAACCATAGCAATAGGTTGAAAGCCAAACAGTTATAAAGTCAATGCCTTTTATTTATATGTTCCAAATTGGCTTTTAACCGGTTGCTATGATTAAATTCAACTAATATGTTACATTTACACATTCACAAATTGTAGAAATTCTTCAAAAGCATTGGAGAATGTATAAATAGGACAATTATCTGATAAGTACATACTTCGCCAAATTCTTACCATGCTTCATTGTGCCAGCTTTCTGTGAAGCAAATTATGAGATATTTCTTCCAACTTTCCACAGCTGCAGACTATATACTAAAAAAACCTCTTAAAAAGACAAATAGGCACAGCTGGTTCATGTAAACAAATCAAGAATTAGATTTTGTCTTTATTTTGGGATTGAATTTTTTCTTTCTTTGGGAAGCAAAAAGTTTACAACACAACATAAATTAATATACTAAATGCATGTACAGATAATGTACATAAAAAAGAATGCAAAAGAAAAAACAAGCACTATTCAACCAACATATGCAAAGTGAAGGCTTGGGTACAATTATTAGTCTGGCACTTTGGAAGGTTTTATGGTTTAATGGTTTAAGAATAGATACATCAAAATTAATAACACTTGTTTTAGATCAAGTCTGATTTTTTTGTGGGTCTATTATAATTAAAATTGTATACAATAATATATCCAGATACCTGTATTTAAAATAATATGGACATATTCAAGGGCCAACAATTACCGTAAACAGAGAAGTTTGTAAGATTAATAACTACATGATAGGGCAGAGCTTCATCTTTAATTTCTTTATTCTGTTAGAAGAGTTAAATTTTGTAAAATGTCTATTCTTAATAAAATTTGTAATCCAAAGGGGCTAATCACTATTCTGTTGCAATTATGGATCAGGATGAGCTTTCTCAATTACAACAATTCCATTTTTATTAAGCAACAAAATAACGTTAGCACTGCTTTGTATTCTATATTTGATCAAGCTAATACAATCATACAAACTTACCAATTGTTGCTGCAAGTTCTGGATCAAATGTATTATCTGTAAACCGTAACAAAAGGCTGTATAAAGCAAAAGAGAGGAGAAGAAAGAAATTAGGTTTTACAAATTCTGCTGGAAATATTCATTACCAATTCTAAACTCTATTAAGCAAGTTCATTATAGTTTTAATGAAGAGCACTTTCTCCTTTAATGTAAATATCTTCAAAAATTACGGTCCAACATCCTTACAAACAGTTCCCCTGCATACTTGTCCATCTGGAACCAGTCCATCCTGATTTGTATTACAGATTTGAAAAATTAAAAAGAAATAGTAAACTAGCACATTGTGAATAATCTTTCCTTTCCATAATGCCCCCCATTGCCATTATTTGAAAAAAAATGTATATAGCCAGTATTCTGTTTGGGAGTACATCCACCAAAAAGAGGTGCAGGGCATGTTGCTGTTAATAGAAAAATTTGAGGCAAACAATCTTATTAACCTGCCCTATTATGATCAATTTATGATTGACCACAGCAATAAAAACAGTCATTTGTAATTGTGCACACAATACATTCTCGGCATTTCAGATGTATTTAGCAATCTAAAAAGGAAATATGATTTCTAAGGCATCTACCTTATATATTATTTAAATCTCTCGCTTGGATTACTGCAATGCTCTCTACATGGGGCTCCCCTTGAAGAGTATCCGGAGGCTACAGTTAGTCCAGAATGCGGCCGCGCAGGTGATCTTGCTCCCATGTTACACTGCTCCTGCGCAAATTGCATTGGCTCCCTGTGGCCTTCCGTATCCAATTCAAGGTGGTAGTGATCATCTTTAAATGGCTCGGGACCTGGGTACTTACGGGATCGCCTGCTGCCACCAACGGCCTCCCGCTGCCCAGTGCGCTCCCACAGGGTCGGCCTCCTCGGGGTTCTGCCGGCTGGGCGATGCTGGTTGGTGGCCCTGAGGGTGCGGGCCTTCTCTACGGGGGCTCCCTCCCTTTGGAACGACTTGCCCCCAGAGATACGGGCCATCACCGACATTCAGACCTTCCGGCGCGCAGTAAAGACCCACTTCTTTCAACAGGTCGGCCTGGCCCAGTAATTAATTGTGGGATTTTAAATTTGGTATTTTAAATTTTTACCTGTTTTTATACATTTTGATAATTTTATAACTCAGCCATTAATTTAATCATTTTAAATTGCTTTTAACTGTACAATTTTTATATCTTGTTTCTATTTTTATTTGGCTGTACATCGCCCGAGTCTAATAAATAAATGGAGACCGAGCTTTTCTTCTTTTCAGTAACCCTACTACTACGGCTTGGTTCAGCTTAAAGTTATGTCATCATATAATTTTCTCATTACACTATAATATTTATGATTTAAAAACCCACTTATATTTAAAAAAACTTCAATGCCTATTTATCAGACAACAGCTACAGTGGTATTTGAATATAAAGATTTAAGATGTCAACAGTATATTTATAGATATCCACTGGAACACAATATCTGCAGGTACTCATGGAATAGAAATAATACATTCCCAGTAATCTGGGAAGTTCATCTTGCTGATCCAAATTATATGATCAACAGACTTAAAAACCCCTACAACCTCACTATACCAAAGACATACAGATTATGTGAATCAATCTTGAAGGACAGCTGCACAAATAAGTATCTAACAATAGGTATTTACACATCTGGGCAAAGTTTGTTCCAGGGATAGGCAATTCATTGCTCACTATATCTTTTAGACTAGAAAATCCCCATAAATTAGCATATCTAACAAGTAAGGATTACGTGAGTTGTTGCTCAAGACTTCTCAGGAATATGTTGCCTATTTCATCCACTGGGAGTCTGCTATAGTAGAATATCCAGGTTTCAGCCACAGAAGAGATCATGTTCTACTTGTTCAGTTATACTCAAATATACACCACCTCATGTTTAAGTAAATACACTCTGCATTAAAAAACACCTCTTCCAGTCTCTTATTCTTCATGCTAAATAAATTAATTATTCCACAAAGTATCTTAATTTTATCCCTAGTGCAGTCTCAGCTTACTTTCCTAGAGGCTCTGAAGCTTGCAGTATGCCTTGCATTATTTACTTACAGATAAACAATAGCTTGCAAAATGTAAACTTTTAAAGCCATATACTTGGGGATGATCTAATACAAAAGGTATTTTGAAACTCTGCCTGCTACCAAAGCACTTGCAACAATATAAAGGCAATGGAGATGAGGAGTGTATGTGTGTGTGTGTGTATACACAAGCATGCATCCCCCACTTTTTTCACTTGTGTACGGTAATTTCTGAATTGTAGGTTAGATATTAGAAACTATTTTACCACATACCCAATGCTATGCCGATCATATGGCCTAGCAAATAGTGACAGACAACCAAAACATCTTGAATCGCAATTCAACTTAATACAAACACTGGATAAATTAGTTATGGAGTTTACCATTGCTCAAGCCTTTCCAAAGAACTTTAAAAAAAAACTGGTTCTGTCACCAAGCCTGGGGTCAGGAGGTGGGGCTGAGCTAATGCATTGGCTATGTTAATTGTTACGGGTGGATCTGTTTATATTCTTGGTACTGGGTTGTTGTTTTGTTTTGGGTTTTTTTTTCTTTATCATTTTTTATATTTTTAACATTGTTAGCAACTAGGAGTTGGTGACCATATAAATGAAACTAAGAATCACTACCCCCCTACATTCCTCCCCCCCCGCACTGTATTATGACGTTTTTCATTTGCAGATGTTTTTCTTTTTTAAAAAAATCTGGATCCACACCCTACTCATAGCAGTTTAAAGCTCAGTCATGTCATCATACCACTACAAGATATGACTCCACCACACGTAATAACAACAAGGGGGCTGAAAGAAACACATCACAAAAGCAAGGCAAAGGTTATTGCAAGCAATCCAAGGATCACCAGTCACGTGCAGTACCATGGACTGAGCAGAGCGGCCAGAAGCAAACGGCCAACCCCTAACCTTCTTCCCAACCCCACCCTCACCCATCCCCAAAAGGCAAGACCACTCCTCTGTGAAGTCAGGCAAGGGCAACATTACAGGAAACGCCCCCCCAAATCGTGAGCCTTCACCCTACCCCAACTATAGGATTGAAGTTCAGTCTTCCAACCGGCTATCAAAGCAGAATAAAGGCGTGCCGAAAAGCTCAGGGCCTCTGAGCCTTCGCAGAGTGCGACACTCCTCTCCGAGCCACAGCTAAAAGAAGCTACACCCGCAGAGAAGAGAGTCGGGGTCGCGGCTTTCATGAAGGCAGGGCTTCCCTCCCAGAGCTCCCCCTTCCCTCAATTTCCAGGCGGGACCCCACCCCTCCCCGCCCAAGGACCCTTTTCGTGAAGAGCCGAGTCCCACCACACTTGGGAGGGCTTTCTGGCGAGTAGATATAAATGATCGCCCCATCATCGCCCAGAGAAAACGCCCTTAGGCTCGAAGGGGCGCCCGGACTGGGCCCAGGCGGGGCGGGGCAAGGAAAGCCCGGCATTGGGAGAAAAGGCCGAAACTGACCCGAGTGAAGAAGGGGAGAGCTCACCTGGATTTGCCCACGCCGCTTTCGCCAATTATGAGGATCTTCAGCGTGGTCAAAATGTCCTCGTCCATGCTGACCGCCAACGACACCCACCCAACACAGTAGGCGCCTCAATCCCTACGCCAGCTGCCACGTCTTCTGCGCATGCGCCCCTCCGGATCCGCCCTTTTGGCAACGCCAAAGTCTTGCGGTGTGCGCACGCGTCGAGGACGCTTTCCGCGTCTTGGTCGTGACTCCGCCTTCTCTTGTGTCCTGGTTCTGCCGGTCTGGGGCTCCGGTAGCGCAGGCGCACATCGCGTCTGGTGGGGGAGCGGTTACTTTGCTTGTTAAGACTGGCAGCAAAAGGAGGAGGAGTACCCAGGGTGTCACGGGATGGTGTGCTTTAAAGGAGGGCTTGGCTACAGTTTAGCATGAGTCATCAGGCTGTTGTAGCAAGGTCTGCTGTTACGTACATAAACTGAGTTACCGCCTGACAATTTCGTCACCTATTAGTTAGGGTTGTAGGTCTATGGGTATTCTCAGTAATGCAGGTCATGGTTGTCCCAAAGGTGCTTTTTTTTTTCTTTTTTCAAAAGGCAACTGAGCTGTCTTTGTTTTTGCTTGAAGACGTTTCCCTTCTCATTCTAGAAGCCTCATCAAAACTGATGAAGTTCTGATAAAGCTTCTGGGATGAGAAGCAAAACCTCTTCAGGCAAAAAAAAAGAAAGTCCGGTTGCCTTTTGAAAAAAAAAAAAAGCACCTTCGGGATTAGCTAGGGTTAATTTGTTGCATTTAATTGTGTGTATTTTAGGGAATGTTTAGCTTGCTCTCTAGACTGTAGAAGACTTGAAATTTTAGACCTAGACAAAGTAGAACTATGCCACCTTTGGTCCGATCTAAGTATAGTATATAAAATCATACATTGCAATGTTTTACTTGTCAATGAATACTTCAGCTTCAACCATAACAACACAAGAGCAAATGATAGATACAAACTCAAGGTTAGTCGCACCAAACTTAACTGCAGGAAATACGACTTCAGCAACAGAGTGGTAAATGTCTGGAATACTCTACCTGACTCTGTGGTTTCTTCCCCAAACCCCAAAAACTTTAACCTTAGACTGTCTACTATTGACCTCACCCCTTTCCTAAGAGGTCTGTAGAAGGCATGCATTAGCACACAAATGTGCCTACTGTCCCTGTCCTATTGTTTTTTTCTTATTTGTATCCATTTCATGTATTTATAACCATGTTTATACTTATACCTGTTATCTAATAATCGTTTGACAAAACAAATAAATAAATAAAGTTTCCCCCTTTGTTGAACCCCACTTCAAAGGTGGTATTCAGCAGGTTCTGACCAGATCTGGAGAACCAGTACTGGAAATTTTGAGTAGTTTGGAGATTGGCAAATACCAGCTCTGACTGGCCCCGCCCCCATCTATTCTCTGCCTCCTGAGTCCCAGCTGATTGGTTGGGTCTTCTTTTGTTGCCCTGCACAGGAGAACAGAGCTGGAAAGCAGGTTAGTGGGGTGAGGAGGGAATGGAGATTTTGCAGTATCCTTCCCCTG
The DNA here is from genome assembly GCA_023653725.1 of Bungarus multicinctus. Lineage (NCBI taxonomy): Eukaryota > Metazoa > Chordata > Lepidosauria > Squamata > Elapidae > Bungarus > Bungarus multicinctus. The sequence goes on from CM042840.1 coordinate 21,637,691, forward strand.
CCACGTTCTCCAAGCCACACCACACCCACCAAGCCAGGCCCACAGAACCGGTAGTAAAAAAATTTGAATCCCACCACTGTCTCACTTGCATTGGACTTCTTAATTTTCAGATTTGTCTACCATCATGGAGTGTTTTATTAACATATTTCAAGGATTCAGAATGTTTGAAAGCCATGTTTTAAGGCTTGCATTATACTGATGTTGCACTTTTCTGTATGAGTACAGAGCTGTTTTTTCATCTGTGGAAAAAAAATATTTGAAGGCAGATGTATTAGGGAGATGCTTGTAGCAGGAGAAAAATACAATGTAATTTTTATTGGTTTTCCTTACAGATACAAATAATCAGAGTTGGAAAGGACCTTATAGGTCATCTAGTCCAAACCCCGGCCCAAGTGGGAGACCCTACACTATTTATGACAAATGGCAGTCCAATCTCTTCTTGAAAGTCTCAAGCGATGATGCTCCCACAACCTCCGAGGGCAAGCTGTTTCATTGGTTGATTGTTCTCACTGTCAGAAAGTTTCTCCTTATTTCCAGGTTAAATTTCTCCTTGTTCAGTTTCCATCCATTATTCCTTGTCTGGCCTACAGGCACTTTAGAAAATAGCTTGACCCCTACCTTCCTGTGGCAGCCCCTCAAATATTGGAAGACTGCTATCATGTCTCTCCTGGTCCTTCTCTTTACTAGATTACCCACCCCAGTTCCTGCAACCGTTCTTCATATGTTTTAGTCTCCAGTCCCCTAATCATCTTGGTTGCTCCTTCATATTACAGCATCCTGTAGTGTCTTCTAGATATGTTGGGTCTTCAGTTCCCAACCAGCTTCATCAAAATGTTGGCTCAAAGTCCCAAGATTTTCAATTTATAAATAATTATGCTTGCAAAAGATGTTGGATGCCATGATGTGTGTACACACACAAACAAATAGGAATCGTTATTGTTATTCAATGGAAGCAAAAAACAGACTTTGAAGACTAGGATATTGTCACTTTTGAATTTGGTGTTAGAAAACAAAAGGATCACAGAATGTATCATTCTAAAGTTCTCATTTGAATCAGAAATGACCAGATTCAGATTATCATATTTTGAATACATTATATATGATGACCAAGCTCTCTTGAGAAATCTATAATGCTTTGAAGGAAAAAGGACAACCAACAGCAAAATGAACAGACGGTTATAATGATGGATGTGCCAAGAAAAACCGGGACAGATAATCCTGGAGATGGTATATTTATGTGATTGCTAAGAAATTATCTGACCACACATGTTCAGCTAACTATGGAAGATAAAAGTACCTCTGAGTTGAAGTGGACTCATGGTGCTTATATCTATGCAAGTTTCGTGGCAATATTATCAATGTGGTTTGCATTGGCCTCATTAAAAATATATTTCTGACTTTTTAGTCTAGCCAGTAAGCTGAAATTTACAGGTAATTCCTCATCCAAGTGCTAACCACAGCTGACACTGGTTAGCTTCTCTATCAGCCAAGATCATTTAAAGGATATCACCCCAAAGGCAACATAGCAGTTATTCCAAATCCTGCAATGGAAGACAGATGTCTCTGGTACTTTCATGATACTTTTTGCACAAAACCAGCATTGCCCCAAATGCAATCAATGACCACGGGCTCAGCCATCTTAACTTTGAATCTGGGTAGTAAGTAATGCAAGAGAGGTCCATTGTAAATTTGAATGGTTGCTATGTTCCCAGTTATAGAATGAAGACTAGCTAGAGAGAGTTGGACTTGATTTGCATATTACACTAGTTGTTCTATGAGAACTTCAGATAATGGAGAAGCTGTGCAGGGCTGCTGGGGATTCGCAGGGATTTGTGAGATCCTCAAGCTAAGATTCTGCACGGTTCAGAGAACCACCCACTCCTGACTAGCCCCACCCACCCTGCTCCTCCTCTCCTGGGAGTCCCTGTTTTGGATGCAGATAAGTGCAGGGCACGAACAAAGGCTCAGAGAGAGTGAAAAATGGGCCTCCCAGAAGTTCAGGAAGGCCAGAAATGGGCCTGTTTTCGGCTTCCAGAGAGCCTCAGGAGCACGGGAATGCCATTTTCACCTTCTTGAAAGCTCGAGGAAAGCCTCTGGAGCCCGGGGAGAGCAAAAATGCCCCTCCACCGTGGTGCAGGAGGCCAACTAGGCCACCGCCCACCATGGCCATGCCCACCCACCAATCTGGCAGAGAACCCGTTGCTAAAATTTTTGAAGCACACCCCTGAAGCTCTCTCTCTCTCTCTCTCTCTCTGTGTATTTCCTCTAGCCATTGTGAATTAAGTGGAAATTACCAAAGCATAATAACAAATTAATTTCAGTTATTTGAGGTATTATTTTACATTAGGTTTCTGTTGAAGAAAAAAAGATTAAAAAGTGAAAGGAAAGATATTTGTTTGCCAAAATGATTATTCTTCTAGATAGAATATTGATTTGATTTTCTTAAAAACCTTTTATGTTATAGAACCAATGAGTAACTATAGGGGAAAAAAACAAATATATACATTGAGTTGAAGTATGGATAGGCAAGTATACTGATCTGAAGCATTTTTTCTTCCAATGTTAACCTTAGCCTTTCTTTTTTCAAGGGCTATAATTACCAATTAATGACTCTATATAAGCACAATAATAATAATTATGTTGTCTGAAATAATGGACACATGTACATTGCTGAAACATTCTGCAATACCAAATTGTGAAAGGGACTAATAATGTTATCCATCCAGGATTCATAATCCCGTAATAATGGCAAGAAACTGATGGATTTAAGTAAAAATAAAAATACATTCATATATGAGTGTAACAAATTAGGTGTGCACTTACGTGTGTATATATAATTTGTCTCTATTTTTTTCTCAAAAATGAAGTACATGTTTAAAAATGATATAGTTGAGGTGTTGGATTCCATCCTTATTTATGGAAGTTAATTGATTTTCTTTGGAATACATCTTCTCTCAACTTCATCTGCCTCATATGTTGATGTGGGGACAACTGATGTGTATATTGTGAGAGCTTCTTTTGTGATACACATATACACATAGTGAAATAATTTAAAGGGGAAGTATACAGTGCCTGCTTCAAGCATTGGGTATAAAATTTTTATTTTTTTATTTTTTTGTTTGTCAATTGCTTACAAGATAATAGGTATAAGTAAAACATAGTTATGAATACATGGATACATATAAGAAAAAATATAAAAGAAACGAGACCATAGGCACGTTGGTGCGCTTATGCACACCCCCTACAGACCTCTTAGGAAAGGGGTGAGGTGAATAGTAGACAGTCTAAAGTTAAAGTTTTTGGGGTTTGGGGAAGAAACCACAGAGTCAGGTAGAGTATTCCAGACATTGACCACTCTATTGCTGAAGTCGTATTTCTTGCAATCAAGTTTGGTGTGATTAACCTTGAGTTTGTATCTATTGTTTGCTTTTGTGTTGTTATGGTTGAAGCTGAAGTATTCATTGACAGGTAGGACATTGCAATGTATGATTTTATATACTATACTTAGATCGGATTGAAGGCAGCGTAGTTCTAGGTTTTCAAGGTCTAGAATTTCAAGTCTGGTGGCATAAGGTATTCTGCAATGAGTAGGGGAATGAAGAACTCTTCTTGTAAAATATTTCTGGACTTTCTCAACTGTGTTAATATCAGATACGTAATGTAGGTTCCAGAGTGATGAGCTGCATTCGAGTATTGGTCTAGCAAATGTTTTGTATGCTCTAGTTATTAGTGTAATATTACCAGAGAAAAAGCTACGTAAGATTAGGTTAACAACTCTTAACGCCTTTTTGGTTATGTAGTTACAGTGGGCTCTAGCACAGGTCATTTGAGATAAATACTCCAAGATCCTTGACAGAGTTTGGATCATCAACAAGGTCTTGACTATTCAGCCTGTATTTTATTTTCTGATTTTTTTTGCCAATATGTAGGACAGAGCATTTATTTGTTGAGATTTGAAATTGCCATTTGTTTGACCATTCTGATACATAGTCAAGGTCTTTTTGAAGGGTAGCAGTATTGTCTGTGGTGTTGAATAGCTTTACATCATCAGCGAAGAGAACACAGTTATTCTTGATATGATCACAGAGGTCGTTTATGTAGAGTATGAAAAGAGTTGGTCCTAGAACATTGCCTTGGGGAACACCACTGTTGAAAGGTACAGAATTTGATAAGATGCTCCCAATTTTGACCATTTGTTGTCTGTTTGACAGGAATACTTCTATCCAGTTATGCAGGTGTCCAGAGATACTGTAAGATTTTAGTTTTAGGAGTAGTTTGTCATGTACCACTGAATCAAAGACTTTACAGAAGTCTATGTAGATTGCGTCTATTGCTTTGCCCTGATCGAGTTGTGTAGTCCATATGTTTTTGCAATGTAAGAGTTGCAGATTACATGATAGTTTTTTCCTAAAACCAAATTGTTTATTAGAGAGTAGTTGTTTGTTTCTAAGTGGAGGATGATGGATTGGTTAATAATTGATTCCATGACTTTACAGGTGACGCAGCATAAAGAGATTGGTCTGTAATTTTCAACTAGGCTGGGGTCTCCCTTTTTGAAGATGGGGATGACCATGGCTTGTGACTATAGTTTTGGCTAGGAGCTGGTCCTGAAAGATTTTTCAAAGATTATGTTTAGAGGTTCTGCTATGGCAGTGGATAGCTTTTTTAAGAAGTAGGTACATATTCTGTCCGGTCCAATAGATAGAGATGATTTTAGATTGTGTAGTGCTTTTTCAACATTGTCTTCTGTAAAATCGATATGTATTAGATCATTGTAGTCATCTGTGGTTTGACTAGGAAATACTGGGCATGATCCTTTGCTGTTTACAAATACTGAGCCAAAGAATGTGTTAAAGAGGTTGGCTTTAATAGTGTCGTAGTTGCAGTCTTTACCGTTATGTTCTTTCACAGATGGGATAGACCTTGAGTCTTTTAGTTTGTTGTTTACAAAATTGTAGAAAGCACGGGTGGAATTGGTGCGTGGAAGGTTTTCTTCTTGTTTAATGTGATAATTGGTGCATTCAGTTTTTATCTGGTGACATAAATTTTTGTATTGGCTTTTGAAGTTGGCAACGTGACCAGATTTGTTTTTCCACCAAAGTGATTTCTTTTTGGATTGAAGCTTCCTTATTTATTTATTTTATTTATTTATTTATTTTATTTGTCTATTGCTTACAAGATAATAGGTATAAGTATAACATAGTTATGAATACATGGATACATATAAGAAAAATAAAATATAAAAGAAACAATAGGACAGGATTGTTTTGGATAATTTGTTTTTTCTGGTTTGGGGAGTTGTTAATGGTACATATAATTTGATGACTCTTTTGACTTCAAGTAAAAATATGTTGTAATGGTCTTCTACAGTATTACATCCAGAGAATAGAAATTGCCAATCAAGGGATGAGAGATCATTGTTTATAAGATCATAGTTGCCTTTTTTGAAGTTATAATTGGGGATTCCATCATTGTGATGATTTTTGTGTGGACGTATATTAAGATAAAAGTCAATCATGTTGTGGTCACTGTTGGAAAAGGGTTCTTTAATTTGTATTCTGTAAATTGAATTCAAACTATTGCAGAAGATGAGATCGTGGCAGTTGTTAAGTCTAGTGTTGTTGGTTACTAGTTGTTCTAGTCCCAGATTTGTTATTGCATTATAGAAGATTGCATGTGTGGGTTCAGTTGTACATTCGTTAAGGGTCCAGTTAATATGAAGTAGATTGAAGCCACCAAGAAAGATAAAAGCGCCCATGTTAGTAGTGTATTTAGCTTGTTTGCATGTTTGATGTTATAATCAGGGGCTCTGTAACATAGTAAGAACCGAAATGTGATATTGAAGAACAGTTCACAGACGATAGTCTCAGGAATAGCAAGCTCCTGGGTAACTTGGATGGTTTTTAGATGTAGGAACTTTTTATAGAAGATAGCAACACCGCCTCCTCTCATATTCATATGTTACGTTTTGAAATAATGGTTCAAGCTACAAACAGAAAATAGATTCTGGTGGATGCAAATTAAGATAAAGTTTGTGACAATACCAGAAATTTGGTAGTAAAACTAAATACTAAAATGGTGGGTTGGATCTGCTCAGCTAGAGTTTAGACCAGAGGTGTCAAATTCAATTTCATTGAGGGTCACATCAGGGTTGTTTTTTATCTTGGGGGCCAGGTGGGCATGGCCAGAATGATGTCAGGGGCATCTTTGGTAGCCTGAGTGTTCTGCCAGCAAAAATGGGGTCCTGAGCTCCATTTTCAGCCACAATTGCCTCCTGTAGCCCTCTGCCAGGGAAAACTGAGCTTGTGGGGCCAGTGTTTTCAGCCACGACAGCCTCCTGCAGCCCTCTGCCAGCAAAAATAGAGTGGGGGGCTGTGTGTGGCTCTCCCGAGCTCTGTTTTTGCTGGCAGAAGCACCGCAAGGCCGATCTTTCACTGTTCCCATAGTGATCTAAGCACCCATGAGCCAGATATGGTCCACAATCCTTCAGTTTGACACTCCTGGTTTAGACAATCTTTTATTTTGAATGCTTTGATTTGTATAGTTGCATGGAACAGAATTAGATTAAATTGTTTCTTTTCATTTTGAAGTTCTTTAGATCCATGACACATTAATATCAGGGAATGTTGAGATGAGCTAATTATGATAATTATTCGTCTCCTTGTTTTGGATTCTTTTCAATTGGTTCTTTTGAACTGGTTTTGAACTGGTTTTGAACTGAAACTTTGAAAAGCTAAGCAGAGTTTGATCTAGTTGGTACTTGGAGGGGAAATCACCAGAATTTTAAGATAGACATGAAAATTGATAAAATCTCCTGAAGGAAGGCAATTGCAGAATTCTGCTATATTACTGCCAAGAGAACTGCACAAAAATGCCCAACAAAGTCACTAAGAATCAAATTTGATTCAAGTGAGACTGTCAACTCTCGAAACGACTCTAGCTGAAGCCATACTTTGAAGCATTACTCGGAACCATGACAGAGGCATTGCCTTTAGTGTCCTCTTTTGCAAAATATAAACAACTCTTAGGAAATTTTCACAGGTAATATATTAAAAATATTTAAATTGAGGGGTCCGTAGTGCTCTCTGAGTTTGGTTGTTTATTTTCTTGCAGATATTTCATCATCCAAATTAGGAACATCATCAGTCCTAGTATTTCATTAATCCAGTGTTTGAATTGAATATGTTCTCAGCATAAAAATGTCACCGACTTCACCACCATGATAAAGACTGATACATTCTGCTTTGAAGTTTGAATCCTTCAGTACCAAATAGTGACAAGCATGCAAGAGCTCTCCCTTCTATCCAACAAGCAGTCTATTTATTTGACCCATCAAAGGGCCAACATTTATAAAAGCTTTGGCATTCTCCATTGTAAAAAGAAAATACTCCATGCTGGAATTATACTTCTTAGGATAATCTTGCGATATCTTCTCTCAAGATCTCCAGAAGCTGGATGACTACTTCAAAATATAGTACTTCTAGCCAAACCTAACAAAAACAGAAGTAGTCACATTCCACCTCAGCAATCGGTATGCAAAATATCAGCTTGAATTATCATGAAGTTCTGGATTTTACAATGTAATAAATCCCTGAAGTACCTGAGGGTAAAACTGGCTAGATCACTAACCTTCTGGCAATAACTGGAAAAACAGCTGAAAAATAGAAAAGCTGAAACAGTTTCCTGAACGGACTGGCTGGAACATCCTCAGGCACTGATGCTAACACCCTACAAAAACAGCCTTGGCTTTGATTTATTCCACAGCTGAATAAATCTTGTGTAAACCAGTGTATGGCTTAACAGTGCTCACACCCAAATGGCTAACTCCAGCAGACAATGGGTATCATCTCAGGAACATTGCATCCCATTCCTGTTCAGAATTTAGCAATATCATACCAACCTGTATTAGAAGACAACAAGCTCTCATTCGGCTATATAGTCAAGGATGCTGAACAACAAGGCCTTCCTATTTACCAAGACAATGCACAGCCTATTGTAAAATTGAAATCCTATAGGCCAGCTTCGAAAACAGCTATTAATATCTAGCCAGTTTAATCCCTAGATTGCCTGGAGAGAAAAATGGTCCAATGTACCTTCTTGTGGTCTGGCCATTAGTGATGTCTCTGCCAAACCATCAGGTTTTGACCTCCCTCGCTTTGTCAGATCGAAATTGAACTGAATTAAGAGTGATACTGGAAGAAATCCCTCTGTCCTGTATGATTGGGAATGAAAAGATTCCTCTTGTGGTTGTGGTGGTGAGATGCAAACTATGCAACATATTGTGTAAAATTGCCCATGAAGTGCATTCTCTAGTTCCTTAGAAGATCTTCATGAATCAAAGAGATCGTCTGGATAACTGAATTGGACATCTAGTTATGAGGCTATTGCCATACTCCCATAGATATTTTACTTATAATTACGTGGACTGTGTATGTTTACTTCTTTTCTGTTATGTTCTCATCATTCACTAAATAAATAATAACTTCTTGGGATTCTTATTTTTGGCCACCAAGGGCCATAGAAGGACTTGACATCAATGAAGTGATATCACCAGAAGCTTGGGAATGGTTGGAAAATAAATAGGTGTATTTCAGCCAAATAAACGTTTTTGCTTCCTGTTTAAAAGAATTTATAATCCAATTTATCTAGCAGGCACCAGATTGTAGAATTCTGCATTACACAATACAATTTTCTAAACTAAAAGATGAATTCAGGATGGATGAAAAGAATTTTATACCTACTACTTACAGCCCTGTCTTGAAAAGGAGTATGGATTACTTTAGTATGGATCTTATATTTTCAAAAACTTTAGACCATGTGGTCAAAGTATTATTAGGACACCCAGATTATGGTCTCAATATCAGACCTCAAAGCTAAAGACCATATTACCAGATTTCAGTGCAAAATCCCAAGTCCACTCATAGTAGGATTTAAGAAAGACAATTTTCCAGTTTTAACAGAGAAGACTTTTTATAGATAATTTTTTAAATATCCAGCCTCCAAACCCCTATTAGTTTTATAAGTAGTTCATAAATGAAAATTTCACTTCTGTCTCATGTATTTTATATGGTAGGAATTCTAGTTCAAACCCTGGGGCTTGGCCTTTGTAAACAAGGTGCAGTGGTTAAATAATTTCCCAGTCTGTTTTTTTTCCAATCTCAGCAAGCCTTCTGTTTAGTGCATTGCCTTTCAACTCAGCAAGAGGGCTGTTGAAGTGGGTGAAATAAGAGATTTGTCCAGACGCTCCACTTCATTTTTTTGCTAAAGATGGGAAATGTTATAGGTTCATAAATTGTTTCTTACATATTGAATTGGTCTAGCTGTAGACTGCCTTTGGGCAGAAAAGAGGGGGGAGGAGATACAATTTTTCTCTCTTCTCAATAATTCTTTCCTTTTTGCTCCATCCCATACTGATTGCAAGCCCAGACTATGGCTTGTCTCTGTCAAGTTGAGAAAGGAAGAGAAATTCCCCCTAGCATTCATAAACAGAATTTCAAGTAGGACACCACTGCAGACAGAATTAGAGCCATTTCCTAACATAGAAGTTTTGTTTTGTTTCTTTGAAAGTCAGCTACACTGATTTATTATGCCCAAAGCCTGCAGTGTACACAGGAAATATGAAATATGAGATAGGATAAAGTCTGTTCGGTCACATATTTTGTAACATTCCTCAGATGAAAACAAATTAGGAAACACTTGTTGTTCTCCTATCAAGACTCTCACTATTATATATTTCTGGAAACTGGATTTCTGCATGCAATATGAAGTCAGATTGCAATTTTAAAAATTTCTGTGTTTTGGTGCTTATATTCAACTATTCAATGCAACATTTCTTGAACTGTCTACTTTCAGACAAGTTCAGGACAATCTGGACAATGAATGCTATCTGATAACTCATATTAGCTTGATAGCTTATTTAATAAACATCAGCTTCAAACTATTTCTTGCATAGAAATGGTCCTCAACTTACAACCCTAATTGGGGCCAGAATGTTCAATGTAAGGCAAAGTAGTTGTTAAATGAGTCACTCGTGATTTTACTTTTTTTTTCAATGGTTGCTAAGTGAACATTGCAACTATTAAGTGAATCGCATTGTATTGAAGTGCTTTAGCCATTGATCTTATTTTGTCGGAAGCTGATTGGGAAGTTTGCAAATGACAATTGGATAATCCTAGGATGTTGCAACGGTTGTGAACACATGCCAGTTTTGATCATGTGACCACAGGGATGCTGCGATGGTTGTAAATGTGACAACCAGTGGTAAGTTATTTTTTCAGTACCATTGTAACCATTTGAACAGTCGCTAAGCAAATGGTTGTAAGTTGTGACTAGTGCACTTTTCCACAATTCAGTATTGTCTAGATATTGGGACTATATAGTCATAACCATTCACCAGCTTACATGGCTGTCTTGATTTGGAATTCTATGTTATGCGGCCCAACAGATTTAAAGGGCAGCAGATATGGGAAGACTCCAATAATATTTCTCCCATACCAATAATTCTTTTCCTTATTCGTTCTTCAGCATTTTGTGTATTGCCACTTGCCATGTTCCAGAGTTTAAATCCTGAGATCAGCTGGTGCAAAGGATTACAAGCATAGTTATTTTACAGAGTCATAGGGCTGGAAGAGACCTATGTCCCTTTTACTCCAACTTCCTGCCCAAGGCAGGAGAACTTATACCACTTATACCCAGACAAAATGACCGTCCAATCTTTTGTTGAAAATCTCCAGTGATGAAACACCCACAACTCATGGAGGCAAATTATTCCATTGATTAATTGTTCTCACTGTCAGAAATTTTCTCCTTATTTCAAGTTGGATCTGTCTGCCTTCAGATGCTTTACAGAATAAATAGGCACCCTCTTATCTGTGACAGCACCTCAAGTAACAGAAGGCAGCTATCATGTCACTCCTAAAGGTTCTTTTTATTAGGCTAGACATACCTAGCTTCCTTAAGCATTCGTCGTATGACTTCCACACCCCTTAACAACTTTGTTGCTCTTCTCTACATACTTTCTAGGGTGTCAACTTATTTTTTTGTATTGTGAGTACCAGAGTGAGACATAGTATTCCAAGCATGGATTTACTAGTGTGGTGTTATCACTTCATGATCTAAATCAGGGCTGTCAAACTGGATTTCTTTGAGGGCCGGATCAGCATTGTAGTGGGCAGGGCATTGGGATGACCAGCCTCCTGCAGCACCTTGCTGGCCAAAATGGGGCATGGGAGTCTGCACGCAGTCCAGGCTGAAAATGGGGTGTGAGTGATGCATATGCCCTCCCCCACCCTGTTTTTGCTAGCAGAGCAGAGGCACTGTGGGCGGGTCCTTTGTTATTTCTAAGCCGGCCACGCAGGCCAGATTTAAGCACCCCATGGGCTGAATCCAGTCCGCGGGCCTTGAGTTTGACACCCCTGATCTAGAGACTATTCCTGTCTGGATGCAGCCTAGAACTGCATTGGCTTTTTTGACAGCTGCACTATACAGTGCTGGCTCATACTTAAGTCGGGATCCATAAGGACAATTAGATCCTTCTCATAATTACTATGGGTATTGCCTATTTTATACCTGCACATTTAGTTTTTCCAAAACAACTCAAACTACTATAAGGAATGTCTTACAGTATTTTGTAAATGATGTATTAAAATATATTATTCATATAATACTTTATATCTGCTCATTATTCAAGATTTGTTGATTATCCACCTGTACTTTTTTGTTCATTAGGTTGTGATTAATGCAAGTTCAAATAGTGTGATGTTTGATTTAGTGCGATATACTGTATAAATTGATACCAGATGTGTTACATATGAGCCAAAAATCAGTTAGTGAGAGGTTAAAGCATATGGTTGAGGCTAGCATATGCACACTTGCCATTGTGGTTTTAGGCACTAACTCTTCTTTGTGCAAAATGAAGGAGAGAAAGGTATTCTTTCAGCAAAGCTAAAAAAAAATGAGGCTCATTTGAAGAACTACAGCAAGACACAAGAAGTTGCAAGTATGCCTTGAATATAGGTTTATCATCTTTTACATTATATTAATAAACATATAAAATATTATTCAAATTGTGATCCCCTATATCTCTTGAGCTGGAACCAATTCCCTTGTTTTCTACAGAATATCTCTTTCAGTAGTGTGAATTCAAATAATGCAACCTTTTCATGGGATTCCTTACTTATTTCTTATATTTTCTATATGCTTTTAAATGTGAATGCTACTTGTATAAGCATTATCTCTATTCATTTTTGGAGGAGGAGGGGGAGGGGGAGGAGGAGGAGGAGGAGGAGGTGGAGGAAGAGGAAGAAAATGAAGACACAAATTTCTCCCTAGAGCTATATAATAATTGTGTGCAAAAGAAGGAAGGAAAGCAATCTAAGCTGCCCATCTCCCAGCTGTGGAGAAATGTGATATATATTTTTTGCATCTTTCCAGGCATTTGAAATGCCTGCACATGTTAAGATTGCTCAATTGAAGTTGAACCCTTCCTTTTGGAAACTGAAGTATATTCCTGGACAATTATGGCATGATGCTCAAACATGGGACAAACTATTACAGAACCAATTCTTTTTTGCTCTACAATTCTTTTTTTTTCCCCTGGTGCCCACATTCCTGAGCAGCCTAACCTGCTAAAGTCAAATCTTGACATACCTGGGAAGTAGTTGACCAGTTTATAAATCTTTGTAAATGAATGAATGGTAATAAATGTCCATTTCTGCTAATGCAGTAAACTCTGAGTATTGACATTTTCTATGCGTGTTTGGTATTACCAGCCATATTGATCCTAATTATTTCCCTATTATAATTTGCCAACAAAAGACAAAATGCCAGCTGTGCCCTTCTATGGACTGTAGATCAGATTGGCGTTACTTGAGTCTAGCCAACAATGGCCCACTCTGAGTGGGAGATACTGTCTGCTAATGTCCCTTACGAGTACAAATCTTTCTGTTCTCCTCTCCCACCCACTACCCATACTTTTCAGTTCCTCCTCTACACTTGCATATTAAATGTCGCCATATACTAAATTATTAGCATACCCAGGGGTGGGCCGCTAGGGGTTTGCAGGGGTTTGGGAGAGCCCCGAGCTAAGATTCTGTGCAGTTGAGAGGACCTCCAAATCCCACTCCTGGCTGGCCTCGCCCATCCCACCCCACCCCTCCCAGGAGTCTCCACGCAGCTCATTTTGAATGCAGGTAAGTGCAGGGTATGCATCGAGGCTCGGGGAGGGTAAAAAATGGGTGTCCCGGAAGTTCGGGAAGGCCGGAAATGGGCCTGTTTCCAGCTTCCAGAGAGCCTCCAAAGCCCGGGGAGGCCATTTTGCCCACCCAGAGGGCAAAAAAAAGCCTTTGGAGCCCGGGGAGGGCAAATCCTCCCCCGCCATGGTGCAGAAGGCCAACTAGGCCACACCCACCATGGCCATGTCCCACCCAGCAACCAGGCAGAGAACCCTTTGCTAAAATTTTTGAAGCCCATCTCTGAGCATAGCGCTTTTTCTCAGTTGAGCATGCATGTAAATGCACATTGATTAATGAAAAGATGCTATAGAAAGTACAACCTGAACTAGTCAACAGAATCTAGTAGTTTGTTCAAGATGGTGAGAGCAATGATATCAGTAAATTGTGCAACAAGCGTCCACATGAAGTCAGAGATACTAAACTTGTAGTTTTATAAAAATAAATATGTTTTATATTTTGTATTTACATCAAACAAGATAGTGAGGCAAACAGGAGCATCATGAGGTAAAACACAGAGCATACAAGGCATAGAGAAGAAAAAGCTGGGGTGGGGGGAGGGAAACTCCCTCTCCACTTCCCACAGCAACCAATCACAGTGCAGATTGCCTCACACAGGAGCCAGCATTGTCCAACCAATCAACTACAACTGTATGTTCTGGCTCATTATACAATCCTATTGTTATGGCCACTAATTTTAAATATCTTAACAAATGATGTGCTGTCACACAACGAAGTCTGGTCCTTTTGTGCATGTGTCATGTTAGACATACAAAAGAGGAGGAGCTTGTGAAGTAACACTGCTTTAGCCACTGACTGAGGATATATCTGATTCAAATAGTAAATAATACGGGACAAATGATTTAATACGGAGTATACGGCAGATACTAAAGCACAGATGAGATTAGTGAGCCAAGGGCAGTTAAGATGAGTCCAAAACTAGGAGCCATGGATAGAGAATCCTGATAGAGATTCAGAGTGTTATATATGGGCTATATTGAAGAGGCAGGACAACGGTAGAAGGAAAGGATTTCTTTATTTAGCTCTGAACAAAAGACTGCCACCCGGTGTGCCTGCTGTTCTTTTTACAGGCTGCTGTCCACAATTTCGTCCACTGATGGCTGGAATTGAACCAATGAACCAATGGGGGAAGTCTGACATCACTGACTTTTCCCACTGAATATCTAACACCCCTCTCCTCCTGGAAGAAACATTCATCCAATCAGCTCTCACTCACAGAGATAATCACATAAGTAGGAGAGACTCCTGTGAGTGCGACTAGACCTTCGCAGTTCACACCCCACCCCCAGCGGTGGCAACCTGACTAGTTGGGTCTGTTGTCCCTCCAGAGCTAGGCTCAGGGGTTTTTCAGGGGCAGGGCTCATTCCGATGGAACAGAGGGCTCTGAGTTCCTTTGCTGGATTTTCCCCCTTCAGCTAAATTATTCTGTGGTGTACTTGAGTTTGAGTCCCACCCTAGAGTGGGGAGGCTTGTGTTTTCAGTATTTGTAGTTATTAGGGTTGGTCTTTCCTCTCTATGATGTATTTCTGTTTCTGAGGCTTTCTGGTCATTCAGATTCCATTCCAATCGTCCCCGGAGTTGGTCTACGTGTCTATTCCATATTTTCCCATCTTCTAGTTCTACTTTATAAGATCGGGGGCCTGTGACTTGCACTACTTGTGCAGGGATCCATGGTGGCCCCCCTGCATAGTTGTGAGCATAGACCGATTGACCTATGTTCAAATATCTGCATTTACTCGTCAAATCTGCAGGTGTGCTTGGATTGTAGTAGGGGTGTAATCTATCTAGCTCTGATCTTAACTTCCGCCCCATTAAAAATTCTGCTGGACTTCTATGCGTGGTGGCTGAAAATGTGATATGTTGTATCATTAAGAATTTGTCTATTTTCATTTACCAATCCCCTGGTCCCATTTTTGCTAAGGTTTCCTTTGTGGACCTTACGGCTCTCTCTGCCAGCCCGTTATTCTGGGTGTGTCCAGGTGCTGATAATGGATGGCGGATTCCCTGTTCAACTAGGAAACATTCAAAATTGTTTGCTGTGAATTGGGGCCCGTTATCTGATACCACAACATCTGGTAACTCATGTGTGGCAAACAATTTCCTCAATACCTTAATCACAGCGTCTGATGTGGTGGTTTTTATGATCATTACTGCCACCCACTTAGAATATGCATCAACAGTTATTAGAAATGTTTGGCCCTGCATTGGCCCTGCCAGGTCTATATGTATTCTAGACCAAGGTGCTTTTGATGATTTCCATTCTAGGGTTGGTGCTGAAGGTGGTGTGGGTCTAGATTCCTGACAAGGCGTACAACCCGCAACCCATTTTTCAATTTCCTTATCCATTCCTGGCCACCAAATATAACTTCCAGCTAATGCTTTCATTCTTACTATCCCAGAGTGGCCCTCATGCAACTTTCTTAAGACTTGTTCTCTCAGCATCTCAGGTATCACAACTGTATCCCCCCATAACAAACATCCTTTAATTACAGACAGTTCATTTTGCTGAATTTTAAATGGTTTAAAGTCATCTTCCAGTGCTTCTTCTTCCTCAAGTGGGAAAAGCCCTCAGCTCCATGTGGTCGCATACAACACCCAGTTTAAAATACGTGCCAGAGTTTTGTCTTTGGCTGAGTGTTTGGCTATCTCTGATGCTGTGATACGCCTGGTGGTGATGTCTTCAATGAGGAGTATGGATGTGGCTGGAGCTGGGTCTTCAATAGGTTCCAGAAGGGGGCAACGGCTGAGTGCATCTGTATGAGTTATGGTCTTGCCCGGTCGATGTATAAGGTGATAGTTATATGCAGCTAAGAAAACAGTCCATCTTGTCATTTTAGGGGACAATATGTTTGATGTTGATTTGTTTCCTGCTATGATGCCTAGGAGTGATTTGTGGTCTGTGACTAGTTCAAATTGTCTCCCATAAAGATATTCGTGAAAACGCTTAATGCCTGCTACTACAGCCAGTGCTTTCTTATCTAGCTGGCTGTAATTCCATTCAGCTTTGGATAAAGTTTTTGAGTAGAAAGCAATGTGTGCTTCTCTGCCATTTGGGAATTTATGGCTAAGAACGGCCCCTACCCCAAAAGGAGAGGCATCACATGTAAGCGAAAGAGATAATGTTTCATTATATTGTACTAGAACACTGTTAGAAGTTAGGAGTCCTTTTATGGATTCAAATGCAGTTGCTTCTCTGTGCCCCCAAGTCCATTCTGCATTTTTATCAAGAAGTCTGTGAAATGGTTCAGCAACTGTCGCTTTCTGTATAAAAAAAATACTGTAAAAGTTTAAAAGTCCCAGGAAAGCCTGTAATTCTGTTTTGTTTGTTGGAGTGAGCGCTTCCTTAATTGCTTTTATTTTACTATCGATGAGATGTATACCCGTCTCATCAATTAGATATCCCAGAAATTCAACACTTGGTACCGCTCTGTGGCATTTCTCTTTTTTGAGTTTAAGGCCAGCTTCTTGGAATCTGCTCAAGACTAGCCTTAGTCTTTGTTTAAGTTGTTCTTTGTCCTCTGCTGCCATGAGGACATCATCAAAATAAGGTACTACCCCCACAATGTCCTGTAGTAGGCATTCCATTAAGCTTTGAAATAGTCCAGGGGTTACGCTGACCCCAAATTGCAGTCTTTTGCATTTGAAAGCACCCCTGTGTTTCTTCATCCACAGGTAACTGTTGATAGGCTTAAACCAAGTCTAATTTGGCAAAATTTTTCCCTTTTCCTATTGAATGTAATATATGTTGTACAACTAGCACTGGGTATGCGCTCTATTGCAATGCAGTATTCAGGGAAATTTTATAATTAGCACAGATTCGAATTGACCCATCTGGCTTAACTGGAGTGACTATAGGGATCTCCCACTTAGTATGATCAACTGGCTTTAGTACTCCCTGGGCTATGAGTTTATCTAATTGTTCATCCACTTTGGGTCTCAAGGAGAAAGGGACTTGCGTTGGTTTTATTCTGACAGGGAATTTTTGGATCAAGGTTGAGGGAAATAGGGGTCCCCTTATACTTGCCTAGGGTTCCGTCGAACACATCCTTGAATTCAGTCTGCAGGTCCTCTCTTATTTGATTATGCTCCTCTGCTTGCATAGTATGGATGGTTACCTCTACTTCTATGGCTCTAAACCATTCTATTCCAAAGAGGCTTGGTACTTTTTTGTCCATGATGGTTAAAGGCAATTCACCAGTGAAGTTTCTGAATTTTACTGGAAAAATTCCTCTTCCTAACATAGGAATTCTGTTCCCTTGGAAATCTTTTAGTATTAAACATTGTGGTTTTAGTTGTTGTCGAGTTATGCCAGGGATTGCTTCTTTTATAGTTGTCCAGGACACCATAGATATGTAGGATCTGGAGTCAATTTCCATATCACAAAGTTTTTCTCCTATTATCACTGTGATGTTGAATTTCTTTGATTTATGGTGATTAGAATACCCCACTATTGTGTGTGTTCATAGTCTCTGTCCTTCTCCATTCTATTCTCTTCCCTCCTGTAATTTGAATGAGGAGGTCTCTGGAATCCCCTTTGTTGTGGGCCACGTGGATGATTTGGGAACCCTGCTTGTCTCTGACTGGGGTATGCTGGCAGATTTGCTCTGCATGCTTCAGCAATATGCCCCCTTCTCTTGCATTGGCGGCAGATTGTATCCCTGAATTTGCAAACCGCCCAGGAGTGGTTCCCTTTACAGCCTGCACACCATAGGGGTCTCTGGCTTGTCCCTTGGGGCCTCCCTGATCTTCTATCAGGTTTTACTCTATGTATTTCTTCCTCCTCTTCTTCAGAGAGTTCTCCAATCTCCTCCTCTCCTTGTTATTTGCTGGTCGTCCCCCATACTGAGTGAACGTTCTCGGATTTCTCAATTTTAGGTGCTGGTTTTTTCAAGATTTCTGCTGCTCGGGCTTCCTCTATTACTTCTTTTAAAGAGATGCTCTTTTTAGTTATCAACTTCCTTTGCAATCTCAGGTCCCTTATTCCAACTACAATTCTATCTCTTAAAGTTTCCACATTTTCAAACTCACAGCCTGCAGCAGTATCTCATAGGTTTGTAAGGTAATCATTTATGGTCTCACCTGGTTTCTATTCTCTGTGGTAAAAGTCAAGTTGGTGAGCCAGTGACAATGCAGCGGGAGCATAATGTTCTTCTAACATCTTCTGTAATTCTTCCCATTCCATTGTTTCCATATCTTTGGGAGCAGCTAGGGTTCTAGCCGTTTTGTAGAGGCAATTTCCATAATATTCCAGGAATAGAGCTCTCTTCCTCTGTTCTGTTGCATCCTGCAGTGAATTCGTTTCTAAAAACATTCAAAATTGTCCCATATACGCGATTCAGTCATGCTTTTTTGGATCAAAAGGTTCTGGTTGAGTGTGGGCGGACATTCTGATGATCAGCATGGTGATAGCAGCGTTCTGTTGTTAGAATTTTCTGTCTTCGCCTTGTTTCCTTTGTTCTCTTCTAGCATCCCATCCTCGTTGCCAGTGTTATATATGGGCTATATTGAAGAGGCAGGACAACGGTAGAAGGAAAGAATTTCTTTATTTAGCTCTGATCAAAAGACTGCTGCCTGGTGTGGCTGCTGTTCTTTTTACAGGCTGCTGTCCACAATTTCAGCCACTGATGGCTGTTCGTTTTCCCGCCTGGAAAATGAACCAATGGGGGAAGTCTGACATCACTGACTTTTCCCATTGAATATTTAACGCAGAGCATCAGCCAGAATTAAATTAAAGGAACCAAAAGACTAAAAGGAACAAACTGGAGGCAAACCAGAATGCAAGGACAAAAGGCACACCAAGTGATAACATGAGGTACACCTTACTGTCACTCCTTCAAGGTGGACCAGATTAAGGAATCAATAGCAAGCAGTCCAATATTTATTTTATTTATTTATTTATTTGATTTGTCAATCACTTACAAGATAATAGGTATAAGTATAAACATGGTTATGAATACATGAAATGGATACATATAAGAAAAATAAAAAGAAACAATAGGACAGGGACAGTAGGCATGTTGGGGCACTTATGCACACTCCCTACAGATCTCTTAGGAAGGGGATGAGGTCAATAGTAGACAGTCTAAAGTTAAAGTTTGTGGGGTTTGGAGAAGAAACCACAGAGTCAGATATTGTATTCCAGACATTGATGTTGCTGAAGTCATATTTCCTGCAATTAGGTTTGGTGCGGTTAACCTTGAGTTTGTATCTATTGTTTGCTCTTGTGTTGTTATGGTTGAAGCTTAAATATTCATTGACAGATAGGACATTGCAATGTATGATTTTATATACTATACTTAGATCAAACCGAAGGCAGCGTAGCTCAAGGCTTTCTAGGTCTAGAATTTCAAGTCTGGTGGCATAAGGTATTCTGCAACAAGTAGAGGAGTGGAGAACTCTTCTTCTGAAATATTTCTGGACTTTCTCAACTGTGTTAATATCAGATACATAATGCGGGTTCCAGACTGATGAGCTGTATTCAAGTATTGGTCTAGCAAATGTTTTGTATGCTCTAGTTAGTAGTATGATATTACCAGAGAAAAAGCTACGTAAGATTAGGTTAACAACTTTTAATGCCTTAATCTTCCAACTCTGAATGTGCTTCCACCTGCCTTCATTTTACTGTATTTGCTGTGAACTAGGGAGGAGCTTTATAAGACATTTACTTAAAATACCTTCTTTTATACTTTCTCTTTTATCTGACTATGCCTTGATAGCAGCTCTTATCCTTGAAAGCCGTTTCCTCTGGAGTATGTGTGTGCACGTGCTTAATGAGTAAACTATATATGTAGCACTTGTCACAAACAGGTAGTTCTCAAGTTACAGCAGTTCATTTAGTGACCATTCAAAGTAACTTCAAATGGTCACTAAATGAACTGTTGTAATTGAAGGACTATCTGTATGTGACAAGTGCTACATACACCCAGTGTACTGAAAGAAGTGACTAGTGACCATTTTTCACACTTACAATCATTGCAAGCATCCCCATGGTCCTGTGATTCAAATCCAGACATTTGGCAATTGACTTATATGTCAACTCATAAAGCATTCCTATGCTTGTTTTCGAGTTGCCATAAGCAGGTGGGGGAAAAAACCTGAAGGAGCAGTACAGCAATTAAAACCAGAAGTACATTCTACACTTATCTTACAAAGTTTGTAGCCTAGACTACTGGATCTTCTGCCCGAGAAAATCCTTCATTGGAGAATGTGATTGATGACATCCAGCCCGTGAACATGCTTCATTGGAGAATCTAATTTATGACACAGGGGGAGGGAGAAACAGGGTCACAGGTGTCTGTAAATTACGTGTGGCAGAATTGGCTTGATATGGCTCAATGCCGACATGTTGCTCCTAATAAATCTTTTGGATTCTTTTGAAGCTTTGCTCAAGGCTCATGATTTAATTAGGACAATCCCTGGAACCCTGACAGCCAATTTATGATGGTTGCAGTGTCCTGGAATCATGTGATCACCTTTAGAAACCCACTTAACAAATCAAAGTCAGTGGAGAAAATCTACTTAACAAATGTCTCATTTAATAAATTAAATTTTGGGCTCAATTGTAGTTGTAAGTCAAGGATTGCCTGTAATGTTCAATAGTCCATGTTTGGAGTAGCTATGTGGTGTAATACCTAACAGTCCCTGTTCAAATTCAAATAATTCTTGGCAATAGCAGAGAAAATAAATACAAATTGCAGGAAGAAGAGAAGCTTCAAATGCTTGGAGTTGAAGAAGTTGCTATTCCTAGATAAATTAATAGCACAAAAATGCTTCCACCCTGAAGAGTTGAAGATTTTCAGAAGTTATGCTCAAGATCAGCTGAGAAATCTATGCGAAGATTGGGCTGATTGAGACACTTCACTCACTTTTATTAAAAAAACATTTCAGTGCACCCAAGACCTGATTGTCATGATGAACAGAATGTCATTTTCTGAAAATTTGGTGCCAAAATTGTGAAGTTTCATTTTTCTCTGACCCTGATTTTAACATTTTTCTTACTCGGCATGGTCCATTTCATATTTGTTTTGTTTTAAAATCTGGAATATTTTGTATTTCACCTTAATAGTTCCACTCTGTTTGAAATGTTTATACAATGTGATTTACTACAATATGGATGTGTAATTATGTGATGATTAGACAAAACATTTCTGACAAGAAAGGAAAACAGTAGTTAATAATGTTTTCCATCTGTCTGGTAAAACTTTGCTGAAAAAGCAGCACTTTGCATGGACCAGAATCCAAGGTTACACCTAGATGAGACACTGGAGATGTTGTACCACTTCCATAAATTCATTCTGATCATTGCTCACTAGTTTTTGGAAAACATTACCATCTGTTTTGCAGATAAATATTACAATAATTAATGTCAGCATGTGTTTACTTTTTAAAATCTTAGAAGAGGTCCCCTCCCTTTCCTCTGCAGAAATAACGATGCCTTTTAAATGACTAAAATGAAACACACTGTCATTATTAGGTAAAATGAGTCTGTCAATAATGTTTCCTTTTATTGCACTACTATGAGACATTTAGGGGTTTCTGTTCTCCATTTAGGCCAGAATTTTTGGCTATCATACTTGTAGATAGACAAAAAAAGAGCCAAAAATCTGCAGACCTAGCAACTAATACTGCACCGTGGCCCCCTGACCCCACATTTGCAAATCATATGCGTTTTTGTTTCTCCACAAAAAAGTGTCCTTAAGGTGAGGAAGGGAGTGTGTGCACCTTCTTCTGGCAGGATTACATTACTTTTCCAAACGAAGACTCTGAGAGGACTTAAGAGGACCTTGTTCAACCTAGTACAGTGGTGGCAAACATTTTCTGCACCAAATGCTGAAACGGAAGCACGTGCAGCAGAAACTGGAAAAACAGCTCCCTGGCGCGCGCATGTGGGAGCATCAGAAACTGGAAGCTCAGCTTCCCAATGTGCACATGCGCACTGGCCACCTGGTCTTCTGGTTTCTAACATGTATGCATGTCTGAAGACTAGCTGGCCGGCGTGCATGCATGCGCTGGAAGCTGGAAGAGCAACGGGCAATGGCTGGCATACCCAATGAAGTGGCTCTGTTTGCCACTTCTGGCACACATGCCATAGGTTTGCCATCCTAGACCTAATACCTAGATTTTTGGCCAGAATTTGGAAGTCCAATCTATTTTGAAAAGCACCAAGTTGCAAAAGGTTCCCTAGGCTATTTGGATTATTCCCTCTTGCTACCATTACTGTTTTAACCAAACAAGGAATTTTCTGTCTTCTGCACAGTAGTGGATTTGTAGCTGTGCAGATGCAGATAGATAAATTCCACAAAAAATCCATAAGAAAGTACATTTATTGGTTCATCAGGTATCCTCATAACTCACATTTGTGATGAAGTTCTTTTTTAATGACCAATCCTTTGTATATCTGCCTTGCAGGTAAAAGATGGTTATTTCCTAACCCATCTCGTAACGATAGAAAGAAGCTGCTACGAGTTAGTGAGTCCAGGCAAAAGTGAGGGAAACTCCCCCAACCCATTTAGTGACCAATCAGGATTACAGGTGTGGTCACATGACATGAACTACATTTCCCAGGATACCTTTAACTACATTTACCATGATGCATTCCCTTAAGGGGACAGCTCATAATTCCTAAGTAACTATCCAATTCCCATAGATTGACAGGGACAGCACACTCCCTGCCTGGAATTGTAAATTCCACTATTAAAAAAAGAGGGAAAAAAATTACCTATAAACTAAGATAATCAGTAAACAGTAATGCTAACTGAATAGCATACAACTATATAACTAAGATAAACAGTAAACATTAATAAAGCAACAAACAAAGCAAAGCATGCAAAGCTTGAGGTTCAATCTTCAAGGTCAGCATCTTGGTGCAAGACTACTGGTCACCTCTGGTGACCTTTTAGGGTGTACAAATACTCTTAGTGGCAAAGGTGAAAGTCTGGTGGTCATTTCTGGCAGCCTTTTAGGATTGGAATGGTACTCTTGCTTCCACGGTGTCAAAGGGCATCAGGAAGCTATTGGAAAGGGCTTTGTGGAGGCATATGCCATGTAGAGCATTTTAGTGGACATCTGGTGGTTGTTGGTACTTGTTTAGGGTGGAATGTCATTCTTGTTTTCAATGGTGCCAAAGGGCATAGGAAGGCTGTTGGAATGGATGGTGCTAAGGCATTTGTCTGGTTGGAGCCTGCATCTGAGTGACATTGACAATTCCTACGATCCCCCATCCTAGTGGAGATTTGATGGCCAATGGGCCATCTACAGGGCCGCTGACTGACTTGGAGAAGAGAAAGGTGCCTCGGGCATTATTTCCCAGGAAGAGTAGGATATCAGCCTCTGGATCTAGAGTGGGAAAGTGATGAGCAGCTGCTGTAGGTGAGGAATGCTACTTATGACCTCAGGTGTTGCAATCTGACTGCGGTTGTCTGGTATCCCATTGCATTCAAATACGGGCGGTAGTGGGAACCAGAAACTTCCATCTAATGATTCTATGCAAAGTCCAGTAGCTTTCCTCCCCGCCATACTTCTTGGTCCATGGCACGTTGATACAGTGAAGGGAAGTTCATCCTGTTGCACCTCAAAGAGGTTGAAGAATGCAGGTTTGGCCAGGGTGCAGGTGCTTTGAGTGTCTATCCGCACGTACATTTTCATCGCACCTTGGGTCGTCCTTCAGGGTACACTTTGGCTAAGCAGATGGGAAGACATGAACGAGGGCATGGTGAGTCAGTGCATAGTGCTATGCAGTTGACATTCATCCTTGGTTTTGGTTACGTTTGTCAGTCTGCTGAGGAACCCTGCATATTTCTGTGTTACGTTGAGGCTCCTTGTCCGAAGGAGGGTTACAAGGATCTGCAGTGACGGCTTGGAGTCTAGATGCAGTGTCGTTGGATGCTGGTCACTATTGCATAAGTCGCATTGCACCTTGACTGTGCAGTACTTGGATGGGTGTTTGGATTCACAACACTTGTGGCAGTATTGGTACTCCCTTAGCAACTCTTTTTATTGGGTCAGTGATTTCGCTGCAAACCCAGTGCAGCTGTTCAGCGAGTGATGAGTGTGATGTATAGGACAAAACTGGTTTCTCCTTGTATTCAGAGATCTAAATTGGGTTGTATCTGATGAGTTCTCTCCCCAACTGTGTGTGGATGAGGAGTCAATCTTGGTATTATGGACAACCATAAAGGGTCTTTCCCTGGTAGTGTGCATAGGGCCTGAGGTGATATATGGTTGCTGTTGTATCTTCTGTCATTAGGAGGACTAACAGCTCTGAGTCCACAGGCTTGGTGTATGTTGCACACTGTTGCCTGATGGGACATGAATTCTTCAAGAAGTGTGAAGGATATAAAGTAGTGGTAACCTTTGGCCATGAAGGTGTCAGACAACTGGAGCCACTTGTGGAAGTTTTCGAACAATTTTGTTCTGCGTGTTGATGTGATCGAGACAGGCGAGTCCCGGTAAGTTGAGATCCCGTTGTGCTGCTGTCAGCTGGACAAATATGTTAGGGAGATCTATGATTCGGTGAGGCTGGTTGATAGGAATTTTAGGAAATCTGTTGAGGATATGCAAGAGTGTTGCTTCTACATCCTCGGAAGCGCTATACAATTCATCTAGCCTTTTCCGTGATAACCGTAGGACAGCAGTCGGGTCGTCTAAGTGGGATACCAAAAGTGCCCTCGGTATGTCGGCAGACTGTGGCCCTAGTCACATCAAGTGTCTGATTATTTCAGCAGGGTTCAAGCATGCCGCCTGAATGGGGCACAGGAAAAGTTTCTTCCATACTAGATATTTGCTGCCTGGCTTGTCAGAGAATTTGCGAACACCATTGGAGAGCAAATTTAGCTTTCCACTCTGTACAACCAAGTTTCTTTGGTAATCTTCAGCATTTGCTGATTTGGGGAGAGGTATTGACATAGTATTGTTTTTCCCCTGGATTCTCGTAGGGTGGGTTAGGGTTGTAAGTCAATGATGGGTTGTAATCTTCCTCCCAGTACTTATGGAGAATGTCATTCTCTCATATTGGGGACGATGGTCGAGCGTCATGCTGCTGTATAAGTGGGGGTTGTGGAGGTTGTGGCAGGCATGCTGCTGCCTGTGGATTGAGTGTGGCAGTTGTCGTGGATGGCAGGTCGACTCATCAAGAAGTTGTTGTGAGCACTGGTGGGCTAATTTGTTCACTTGGCAGGCCATGAGACGTTGGAGTAGGGATGCTAGTGTTGGGAAGAGCACTGGTGGGCTAATTTGTTCACTTGGCAGGCCATGAGACGTTGGAGTAGGGATGCTAGTGTTGGGAAGAGAATTTCGGACCTTAGTATATACAACATCAGTTGGGGAAGGTTTGGTGTTAGAGGGAAATGAATCTTGTATTTTAGATCATACGTCAGTACCAGAACTGACATGTAAAGTATGTGGTTGAGATTCATCCCTGTGCTTTCCTGGTTGTGGGAGACTGTTAGGCAACTGAGGTGGTTCCATCTGCTCATTGCGAAGAAAGTGCTGCTCATCCACATAGGCCTTGACCCGTGTATCTGGGCTCTCTTCTTCCAACTCTTCGAGGTTGAATTGGAGGGAGGTGTTGTCGGCCATCTTCTTCAATGCTGTGACATGTGCTGTCTTTGTTGCGGCGTCTCTTTGCCGTTCAGCCAACTCCAATTTGGCCTGCGCTTTAGCCATTTCTGCCTGTTGGCTGGCCTGGGCTTTGGCCATTTCTGCCTGTTGACTGGCCTGGGCTTTGGCCTGTTGAGCCACTATTTCAGCCTGTTGAGCCACCATTTCAGCCTGTTGAGCTGTTATTGCCGCCTTCTGCCCTGTTACCTCTTCTGTGGCATGTAGCTCTGCATCTGTTATTGCAGCTTCTACTTCAGCTTCTGCAGCTCATTCGGTGTAACTTGCTGCTTTGAAGGCCTGAGATGCACTGCTACGAGGGGAGAATGTTCTGGAAGGATGGTGAGAGCTGCTAGCAGAGAATTGGCACAAGACACTGGAAGCTGCTTGAGGTCTAGTTAGTTGGGATGGAGGGAGGAGGTTTTCATAGAATGGTGGGAAGAAATTGCTTGTGATTGAAGACCTATGTCGGATGTGGCCTGCTCCCTTGACGCTACTCCCTGCAGACGCGCATTGTGGAGTGCTAGAGGGCAGTCTTGCTTTCCTCGACATAGTCTTCGTGTTCCTTGTGAAACTCCTCAAAGTATTGGATGTGTGTTAGGAGTTTGGGGTCACCCAGTCTTGACTGGATGGACTGGAGGTTGTTTTTGCTGTGACTCCACCATGCAAAAAGGGCATCTAGATCATCTAGCAATGTGCGGAGTTTCTCGGGGGGCAGTTTATGTTTTGGGGCATCACAGATCTTCTCAAGCTCCACCCATGAGTCTGTATAGCAGCGATATTGCTTCTCCTAATCGTTCCTGAAGAATTCTTCCATGGGTTCGGTAAGCTTCTTACTCTTTCTGAGGTTGTAGGCTTTCGGAGGTATCACCGCTTCTGTAGAGATTTGGACATCTGAAACTGGATTTCTGGAACCAGACTCCATGTTTACAACAAGGGTGGGTGGAGGATTCGGGTCTTCTGATACATCAGAGACATCTGTCATGGCTGAAGCAGTTGCCATGTTTCCAATTAGCAAAGGTTGACTTTGGAAAAATTTAGTGGTTTTCCATGCAATTCCCTTTTTTGTATGAGGGTGCTCTGCAAGCAGGTAGCAGAAAGTAGAATTGCTGCTGGATTTAATACTTGAGCACGTAGGTGGCACTGCAGAGTCTGGGTCATGCTAGCACAGCACACAGTATGGCTGCTTCTAGGGTGCGTTGTGAGCTTGCAACAGAAGGGGGAACTGGAGGTTGCATCATGAAGTCTGAAGACTAGAGGGCTGAACGCAGAAATATATGTAGTGTAGTCTGAAGATTTGAGGGCTGAATGCAGAAATATGCCTATAATTGTCACTTGCTTCACAAGGTGGCAGCAGAGGATCTGGAAGACTCTGTTGCTATGCCCATGTTAGGTTGCAGTTACTCTTGGAACCTTTGAATTAAGTTGATTAAATGGTTCACAATAGTTGCAAAAAGGGATTATCATTGGAGAAACACTCTGGTCAATATTTGTGAAACTGAGAAATCAAAGTCTGGGAAATTTCTTCTTGACCACCAGATGGGACTGTAGGCTAATTTACCAAGATGTGATGTTGCCTGTTAGGAGAGGGGTGGTTGGGTCCCAAAGGTATTTAATCCTTACTCGATGGAAGATAAATTAATCAAACAAGTACAACAGTTCAAAGGGTTATTTGTAGTCCTTGTTATGCTTAAATTTTTCCAGCATAGAAATAAGATGGATAAACTCTATGCTTCGTGAGGGAAAGGGAATTGCTCTTTGTTCACATAGCTTACTTGCTGGAGCTTTGATTTATAGCCCCAATAAAACCGGCCAGAGTAGTTGTAAAAATAGCGGGAGAGGCTTCTCTCATTACCTCTGAGCTGGAAAAAATGCACAAGCCTTTAAGCTGGAATGAGCAGGGCAAAGTTAGTTTTCTTTTCTAGAAATGCCAGTAAGACTTCTGAAACTTTCTCATTGTATTTGGAAAGGGTTTGTAATTGGATGAATACAGGGATGGATGAGAGATGCTTGGCCCCTCCCTTTCTTTACAAACTAGTTCTTTCTGAGTTAAGAATGGTAATTTGAGACACAGCACTTCATTTACTGAAGAGAAGAGGAGGGGGGATTTGCCTCTTCCTAGAACTACGATGTGTCTTTATCATGGCTGGAGAGGGTCTCTTTTTTGGTTTTGTCTCCCTTCTAGATGAGCATAGCAGAATCAGCTTTTGTTTCCATTTAAAAATACAAACAAAATTTCTCAAACTTTCCAACTGCGTTTGTAAAGGGTTTTAAGACAGAGGTTTGATTATCCTTTGAGAACTGGGAAATTTCTAATTCTCCTTGTTATGCAAATGGAGTCTCTGAGATAACAGGAAGACAAATTGAGCAGAGAAAAGGGAGGTGGGTGGGTAGAAAGGTCTCTTTGTTTGTAGCATGTGGGGAACTCCAGCTCCTCCCACCATGCAAACAGCATATAAAGAGTTCCGTTGCTCACAGAGAGAGAGAGAGATGATGAGACATGCAGATTTAGATTAACATTGCATATTCACTCCTGGCTTCAATATTACTTTGCTTTATCACAAATCCAAATTAACAGTTTTTTTATATTGATGGGCTTTAGGACTTCATCTTTTACTTTTCTGTCTTCTGCACAGTAGTGGATTTGTAGCTGTGCAGATGCAGATAGATAAATTCCACAAAACATCCATAACAAAGTACATTTATTGGTTCATCGGGTATCCTCATAACTCACATTTGTGATGAAGTTCTTCTTTAATGACCAATCCTTTGTATATCTGCCTTGCAGGTAAAAGATGGTTATCTCCTAACCCATCTCGTAGCGATAGAAAGAAGCTGCTATGAGTAGTGAATCCAGCAAAAGTGAGGGAAACTCCCCCAACCCATCAAGGGTCAATTTAGTGACCAATCAGGATTACAGATGTGGCCATGTGACATGAACTACATTTCCCAGGACACCTTTAACTACATTTACCATGATTCATTCCCTTAAGGGGACAGCTCATAATTCCTAAGTAACTATCCAATTACCATAGACTGACTGGGACAGCACAAGGAATATTCAGGTTTATGAATTAGATACTAGAGTTCTCTCTTTCAAAGGAAGGAACTATAGGCAGTAATTCACAGAATGGTTGCATAATTCTCTTGATTTGGAAATCAACATTAAAGAGTCAACCTAATGTTAATGGTGCTTCTAAATGAGTCTTTAATTGTGCAATTGCATGGAATTGTAAACAATGTGTTTTATTAATAAATTTACATTCCATATGGAGGATAGCAATTTCTTGGAATAAGTTTATAGAACCTAAAAATGACAATGATTATAGAACAACTAATTCAAATTCCTCATCCTTTTGGACATAAAGAGACCAAAAGTGCACAAACCAAGGTTGCAGTTTTATATCTATATGTCTTTTATATGTCTCTTTTCATTATTCTTTGATGCTCAAGATTTAAGGGAGTGTTCCAGTTGATCTTAGGAGGCAGGTGATAGTTTCCTCCTATATCAGTGACCAAACACTAAAGTAGTCCTTCTGAAAACCAAAGTAAAGCCTATATGAATGTTTCATTTTTAACGTTTTCTTAATGTAACAAATAGCCAAAATTTTGCTTAAGTTCAAGGGGAGGAGGGCAGGGGAAACCACCATGATTGACAAAAATTTCCTTTATTTTGTACACATAACAAAGTACTTATCTTCCCTCTTTTTAAAAAAAAAATATTCTTAATGGAAAAGTGTAACTTCTAAGAACAGCAATTTGACTACCCAAGGCTGTCATGATTTGAGAACTGTTCCTGCATATTTCTAGTCTAGTTTAAAATTTGGGGAGGGGGGGGGGGAATTCAAAATTTGCAAAATTGGAAACCATTCCTAGAAACATGTCTTTATTTATTAATCTTTAAAAGTGGCTGTATCCCATAGATATGAAGAACTAACAAATCATGCAACTATTAGGAAAGAGAAAGAAGAGTAAGCGGATTACCATTTTTGGTAAGGGCAAAGAAAAAAGGAATTCATTATTTTTTTAAGTTCCTCTTTTATTATTTTTTCCAAGGAGGTGTGTGTGTTTGTGTGCATGTGTATGCATTTCTTTTGCCCCATTTTCATATTTATAATTAAGGTTTTCCATTAAATACATGAGGCAAATTTATAAATGAATATTTTTACATCTGGAACATCCTGTTCCAGCTGCAAACATTAGTGTCTTGACAGTCTTGAAACAACATCTTATACTTAGTTCTTAATAGCCTCTTTGTCCAGTGCAAAAATAAATGTCATCTTTGATTTTCTTTTCTTTCTTTGCTCTTGAACTTTTATGCACCTGTTGAGGAAGTGAGATAAATTTTGCATCTAAATAAGTTATTCTTACATCCCACACCCTGTGAGTAAATTGCCAATTTAGTCAAACCTTTCATACCAGACATATAAATATTTGAGGTCTTAATATGCTTTATTAGCATCTCAACTCTTTCCAACCAAGTTTTTTTTTTTAAATTTATAATAGTAACACAGTCTTTTGCTGAATCAAGTCTAGAATTAGGCCTCTCCAGAGAGAGTTAAATATATTAGTGTTACAACTTGGTACAAAAAAAGCAGCCAAAATCTATTAATGCTACAAGTTGATGCAAAAACAGAGCCAATATATTTTTCCTGGACAGTTTCCACATGGATTCAGCAGACAAAGGCTGTAAGTAGCCATCTGATTTTCCATTAAGGTAATTGCTGATGTGATTGTTTGCAGGGAAAGGATGCGTTGTACATGTTTCCATTGGAAAAATGATAGCTTTGGAGAGATTAGGTAAAGAACTTCATAGCAAACTCTTCTTGCAGTCAGGACAAAAGTTTTACTGTCAGTCTGATAAAACACAGGAGCAATATAGATATGTCTAATGATTCTTTCGCGCCCCCTACTGGTTTCTATCAAAAAAAGACATTCAGACAAATGCAAACATTTTTCAAATCAAAAATTCTTGGAGCTAAAGTAGACACATAATGTCATGAAATGGTCCCCATTGCAGGAGTGATACCCACAGGATATTGTTAAAAGAATCTCAGGAGGATGACTGCAACAGCTCAGTCAAACCTCTATCCGTTTTTAATATGCTTTGATTGCACCATTATGGTTGACTTTGTCTTTTTTATTTTTGGCCACATTTGTGGACCTCCCTACATTGCATTAGATGAACTTCCATATGCTTTGCAAATCTAGGAAAAGCCATCCCTGGATAGTATGATACCCCTACAATCCTACCATTGTTTATAACCATACCCAAAGTTGGTCACTGAGTTATTTTTCTCCTTAATCTGATTCTTTTCTGACAACGATTCAAGATATTTAAATTGCATAAGGTCTTGATGGCACACAGAGCCATTTGTGCGGGCACGCGAGCCTCAGTCAAACTTACCTGCACTGCACATGTGTGTGTCTCCCAGCTGATTTTCAGCCCGTTTAAGGCCATTTTAGCCCTCCCGGTGGCTCAAGGGAAGCCTCTGCAGCCTCAGGAGGCCGAAAAACGGGCTTTCCTGAAATATTGGAAATGCCAAAATGGGCCTGTTTTCAGCCTCCTGAGGCTGCAGAGGCTTCTCTCGAGCCTCTGGGAGGCAAAAACAGCCTCAAATGGGCCGAAAATCAGCTGGGAGGCGCACGCATACGCAGTATAGGTAAGGGGGTGGGGTGGTGTTTTGAGCATGCATGCGCAGGAGGGCACATTGCATTGTGGGTGCCGGCAGGCACTCACGCACTTTCGGCACAACACAACAAAAAGGTTCACCATCACTAGTATAAGGCTTTGTCCTCTGCTTACCTTGGAAACAAGGTATAGTCATCTGGGAATTTTAGGAGGAGTGTGGCAATACCACCCCATTCGGGGTGGTTTACGGACATACCCAGATATCACTATGGCCATTTCATTGCCAGGAGTTGATTTCTCAATTTTATGTGCAAGCAGGTTTTCATGTTCAACACATGTCTAGTCCCACAGTTGGTCTATGAGTTGTTTTGGTGGAAATGAGGGACAGCTATGTCATCAACATTATCTTGTATTGAATAAGTAATATGAAGTCGTGATGCAAGAGAATGGCTAGAATGTTCTTTCTTCAAACAACCATTTCCACCACCAAGTCTTCCATTGGTTCTCCATGTTCTTTCAGAGAGAAGACAAGATTTACTCAAGTTACTACAATGTTCTTAAAAAGAGGGAAGGGCCTTTTTATAGTTTTTAGAAGGCAACAATAAAGCTGGATTACTTGAAAAAAATCTACAATTCTTCCGAGAAGAACTAATATTGTACCTTTTATTTTACAATACCATATGACACCGAAACAGCTGGATTGATATTCTGCGTAATATCTGCCTTGCCAATATACAAGAAATAGTATCACACAATTCCTTTACTCCATTCCTTACACAATATAGTTTTAGAGTTTCTTACACAAGAAGAGCACGAAGTAATCATTGTAGGATGTACTTAAGAAATCGCCTACATAGAACTTTTCTAAATGCTGTGATGGAAAATAAATTAGGGTCCTGCGATAAGCTCCCATTCTTGCCCCAGCTCTTCACCCATCTAGCAGTTCAAAAGCATACAAATGTGAGTAGAAGTGGGAAGGTAACAGTGTTACAGATGCACCTCAACACATATATAGTCATGCTGGCTACGGAAGCATCTTAGGGCAATGCTGATTCCCTCGGCTAGGAAATGGAAATGAGCATCATTCCTTAGAGTCGGGCATGACTGAGCAAGGGAAACCCTTACCTTTTTTTAAATTACACCTACTGATAATACTACTACTGCTTATTGTTTTCAACTAGGATTTATGCACAATTGTAATATGTGTACGAGAGGAAGGAACAAGGAGGATCCAACAATAATTGTGGGGGTAGGGGAGATAGATTCCAACTAAGTAAATGATATTTTAAAGATAAAAACGTTTACCTTTTTTTTCCAAAAGTTTTTTATTTTTTAAATTTTATGCATCTTATCACATGAGCAACATGTTTCCGGATTATTATACTTGTACATAGTCTTATTTTCATTTCCATTAATCTTATATAATATCAACTCATATCATTATCCATTTCGCTCATCTTTAAATAAATTGCATTTCATATTTCAATTCATTAATTCAATATCAATATCATTTCATCCATACATAGGTTTTCAAATCTTTATCCCCTATTATTTCCATTTTCAGCTTACCACCTATTTTATTTTACATTATACATCATTATTATCCTTAGTTTTCTCTAAGCCGATATATAATAAACAATCTAAAAACAGTAAAAATATAGATAAAACCAATATATTTAGGATCCACATGGTGTTTCCCATTCCCCTACTTTAATCATAATAGAATATTCTCATTATACAATTCTAATATCCATTAAATAATCAACTGTATATATATTCAGCTATATATATGCCCTCCAATAAATCATTAAAATAAGCTTCTTAATATCTCTCATTTTATCTTCACTTTACTTATAATCATTGATAATCATGTTTTTTTAAAAAATTCATTTCCATTCCCTTGTTTTGATCCTCCAAAAAAGAAAAGGGTTCATAACAACACATTTTATATACAGTTAATATTTATATGTGTGTGTGTGTGTGTAATTACACATTCCTAAAATATTTCCCTACAAGTTTTAAATTAAACACCAATATATGTTCCATGTGGTATCCCCCTTATAGAATCCTTAACCTTTATCTCTAAATTTTTTGGCTTTATTATTTATTTTAATTTTAGCCAACTTTCCCTTTTCTAAATTTCCCTGGTCTTCCTTCTTTCCTTCTAACATTTCACCCATCTTCTCTCCCAATCCCCTTTCCTGTTTTCTTTTTTTGAAGTTTCTTCTTGTATAATTTCTTCTTCTTTTGTTTAATCCTGGGAGCGTTTTCTCTTTTATTTATTAAGTCAGTCATCAATATCATAGTTTTAATTCTTTTAGTGTCTTTTGGCAATGTCTCTTGTTCTCCATGTCTGTCTGAGCCTCTTTCTTCTCCCTTTAACTCCGCCTCGCTGGAAATTCTTTGTTCTTCAACCATTGCCATTATTTTCTTTTCCAATATTTCCAATAATTCCCTTCTTTCTTTCAACATTCCTTTTGCCATTTGTAATTCCAGCTTAAAGTCTTCACTTATTTCTTCCGTTTTTATAGTAAATTATTAATATTCAAAGTCTTTTTTGCAATCCTTGCCAAAAGTCTCCTTTAATCTTTATTTCTTTTGTTAATCTTTCTGTCTCCTTGTCACAATCAACACCCAACAATCCCAGGAAATTGCATTTATATATCCTCTTGGTAGAATTTCTCCCCCTTTTTTCAAAATTTCCGGTATTCTTATTATTTTATTTGTCTTTTTTTTTATAACAGTTATAAGTCCAGTAATTTTCCATATAATTTTGTAGGAAAAAAAGTCTTTGACCATTAGATGGCGCTCTGTATCACTTTCTACTTTTTAAAGTTCTTTTCTTTTCTTTTAGTTATATTAAACAATAATTTCCAACCATTTCCACAATTAATTTTCTTGATATTAACCAATTCCAGGCAAGTTCAGCATTTAATTAATCAATTCCAGGCAAGTCCAGCATTTAATCCAATGCCTAATTAATGCCAATTTATATCATTCAAAGTTTAGTCTCTAATTTCATTATCTCTTTTTATGAACCAATTTTGTTTACCTTGTATTTTCCTCTTTTTTTCTGTTCACCACTGTGTTACTCTTACACATGGACACTTTCTTTCTACTTCTCAGGGTTATTAAGAAAAAAAAATCAAGTTCTTTTATCTGGTTGCACATTGCTCATCTCTTCACTTCTCCAGCACAAAACTTAAATTCCGGCAGCTTTCTGTCTTCAGGGCAGCCATTTTAGGCTGCCGTTTCTCCCTTTCTTCTAGGAGAGTAATACCTAGCCAGGGAGGGGAGAT
This sequence comes from Bungarus multicinctus, assembly GCA_023653725.1. Taxonomy (NCBI): domain Eukaryota; kingdom Metazoa; phylum Chordata; class Lepidosauria; order Squamata; family Elapidae; genus Bungarus; species Bungarus multicinctus. Next base: position 21,672,466 of record CM042840.1, read on the forward strand.
GCGGCTCCCCTCAACCCAGCTGGCAGTCTCCCCCTCTTTGCCCACCCCTCCAGTGGGTCAGGATAACACCAGTCCCGTAGGGACTCTTCCAACAAGGGAAACATGGACCCAAGCAGAGACCATCACCAATGGAAGTGCCACCGGAAGTCCCCAAAACGTTTACCTTTTGAACTAAGTTCAGATGTTATGCTAAAACGTAGTTTGATTAATGAACTGTTAAAAAGAATACAATAGCTGTATTCACAAAGGCAAGATGTCAGAAAATATGGTTTACAAACTTTATACAAAAAAACTGAACAAAAAATGAATCACAATACATGACCTTTGTGAAATACAAAATATTGTGTAACATCATTTTGCATGTGGTGTGGCTTGCCTAATTCCTCCCCCAAAATCGTCTCAAACTGGATATGCAGAATTGTTTTTAGGATCGTCACATTCCCCTGGCATTCAATCAAAGCACAAGGATTTCTTTATGATGTCAGTTCTTCTGCCCCACCTGTCTCTCAACATTGCCTTCTTCTCACTCCCAGCCCCTTAAGGCTTAATCACTATTTCCCTTTATTCCGAGAATAATGAAAAATAAATAAGGGCTGAGGAACAGTAGGCTTAACAGAGAATGTTGAGCCTTTGAACATTTGTGTATGCTACCTCTATCAAGTTTTGACTGACAGGCCCACACTCATTTATACTGAAGATGTTTGTACTTGGAGCCTTTTTTCCTGCGATAAGAACACTCCTTGAAAACTGCTGATTAGAATTGCAATGGAAAGCAAAGAGTTAAAAGACTTCCTTCTCATCTCTGCTATCTCCCAACATCAGAATCCTGAACTGGATTGGATCCGATATGGGGACTCTTAATTGGCTTGGCCTTCAACAATAATTCATTCAAAGGAAGAGTCATACAATTTTGAAGTAGTTTATCTTTTTCCCTCCATGTATCACTTCCAAGAGGTTAACCATTGTCATATATAATTACCATATCAGAATCTGGCCATAATTTCAAACACGACTGACTTATTTTTCATGCACTTTCTGGATACTTTCCTTAGCTAATCTTCTCTGATTTGAATTCCTAGCCTGAAATTTAAACAAGTGTGGTAGTTACTGCCAAATACATACTCACACATGCAATTTCCATTAACTCTAATCAGAGTTCCAGGAAGAAAATGCATCTTTTCTAATGTCATGAAATATTTCCATAACTTTTATAACTAAGATAAAATATTTGAGTGATGCTATCAAGAAACAATGTACATTGTAAAATGCTACAAGCAAACTTTGCTAAATGAGATTTCAGAGGAAAGAATGTATCTATGTATTTATTTAAAATAAAAACATAGTTTCCAAACACAGAGATCATTTTAGGTTATTTAATTTTTAGTTTTGTACTCCTTGGTTTAGCATATTTAACTGTATTTTTAAGTGGCCACTTAAAGACTGTGCTAATTAAAAATAAGGCAAATTCCTTGTGTATTCAATCACACTTGGCCAATAAAGAATTCTATTCTATTCTATTTTAAAAAATGTAACATGGTATTAAACATCTATAGTGCTATTCATCATTTTTCTTTTGCTTTTGAGAAAATGAAAAGCTATACTACAAAAAAATAGAAAAAATAATCTAGTGTCAAAAATCAAAGCAAGTAAACAAAAAAAAAAAATTGAGCATGCACGTCCACATTTATGTATGTGTATATTTATACAAATAGTGTCCAAATTAAACCATTCATTTAGTGACCATTTTAAAACATTTTTAAATATAGATAGATAGATAGATAGATAGATAGATAGATAGATAGATAGATAGATAGATAGATAGATAGTAGATAGATAGATGCAAGTCTTGGCACGTTCGGGTCTTTTCCCATGTAAGATTGAGTGCCACAGCTGCCATTTTGTAGATCAGGAGTTCTGGGAATATTTAAAAAAAATTAATGCTTAACTAGATAGCACAGCTTAAAGGTTGCAAACATGTAGTCTAAAATAGATGCAGTCAAATATTAAATATACTTAAAGAAATGAGTCGGATGAGTTGGATATATTGCTGGGGGGAAATTACAATACATACACAGTTAAATGTTGTTGTTTTTTAAATAATGAATGTTTTAAAACATTGCAGTCTTAAATCTGTTGTTGTTATTTTGCCAGTCACATTGGCTAAGCTTTCTCTAGTTTACAATATAATTTCCTAGAGCAAAGCGTATGAATAGCAGTCCCTAATACACTCACACAAGGAAACTATCACTCACTACCATTTGTATCTATCTGTTATCATTTCAGCCATTCATAGGTATTTATATTTATTAGAATGGTATATACCAGGGCTGTCAAACTCACAGCATCACACTGTCATCACGTGACGTATCATAACTTTTTACCCCTTCGTTAAACTGGATGGGCATGGCCAGCGTGTGTCATATCTGGGCCACGGGCTGTGAGTTTTATACTCCTGTTATATACAGTTCAATCTCTCTTAAGTTGTCAGAGAGAGAGAGGCAGAGAAATGGGTGTTACTTTATGTTATGCCCCATGTATGAGGCTTTCCATGATCCCCATTCCTTGACCCTTGAAAGAGATGGGGGAAGATTTCTTTATCTTTATATAGTGTATATTCTGTGTAGTATATTTACCTACATAGATCACCAGAAGGATGAAACCGGTCATGTTGTGCCTCCTGGTGGTCTGTATAAGTAAATTCACAGATTTAATTTTATTTATTTATTTATTTGTCAATTGCTTACAAGATAATAGGTATAAGTAAAGGACTAACAGTGTGACAACAGCTCAAAATACAGGTATTGCTCCACAAAATATCTTCTGTGCTCATCCTCTGTTGCGTTCACGTGGAACTATAAAGGATTCCAGGCAAACCAGAACACTCAACTAGAATTTGTTGAGTTGGAATAATTTTTGAATTTATAGAGAAGAGCATTAGCACAGAACAATGTGAGATCATTAAGAAAATTACCAAATTCCCCTTTTCACTGAAATTGGAGATGGCTAATTGTAAAAACAGTTTATTTATTGCTCAGTTTTTGAATGATGCACAACTGCAGTAGTGAAGAAAAAGACATGTGAATTGTGTACAGTATTCCCAAACAATGTACATAATATTTCTCTGCTCTTTTTCTAATGCAGTATTTTTCAACCATGGTAATTTTAAGATGTGTGGACTTCAATTTCTAGAATTCCTTATGCTGACTCCAAAAATTTAAACCTCTGAAAGTTGCCAAGTTGCCAAAACACTATCTGAACAGATGAGGCCAAAACACATTCTCTTCTACCTTACAATCCAAGAACAAATAATTTAATTAGAGTAGAATATGATTTCTAAACATGGGAGGGGAATTTTTAATACAAACAACAATTCAAGATGTTTGAAAATAAAAGGCATTTGAAATATGGACCTAGAGATACTTACTTTAAAGCATTTTACCACATTTATTAATTTTGTTAGGTTTATGTCGCCCACAGTCTGATTTCAAACCAAACCAAATTAATATTATTCAAGTGAGACTATTCCAGTGGGTCTTAGGACAGAGGCTTTGATATAGCAAGTTTGTTTGTTTTGTACTTTTTAAAATTTGTATTATTTCTGTTTTAGTGTTTTGTGGACTGAGGGGTCCTTTGTGCTCTCTGAGCTTGGTTTTCTTGCAGATATTTCATTACCCAAACCAGATAACATCATCAGTGTTAGTAGAAAATGGGGTTTGCTTTCCATTTATATTCTGTCAGCCATGGTGAGAGTGGTTGTAAAGCCCTTTGGTTGGGCTGTTAACTGTTAGCTAGTTTGGCAGTTCCTTGATTGGGGTATTATTTACTTCTTGATAGTTGGTCTTATATTAATCTTGATGTTAACCTATGGTCATCTGGGTATTGATTGCTGGGGAGGTATTTAAATAATAAACAAATATACAATGTCTCAATCAAGGAACTGCCAAAAAGCTAATAGCAAACAGCCCAACCACAGAACCTCCAAGACCTCTCCCACCAACACTGACAGGGCAAGACACTAGAATATAAATTGTTAGCAAACCCTGGTTTGGGTAATGAAACATCTGCAAGAAAACAACCAGGCTCAGAAATACCAAGGACCACTCACTTCAATCCTGAGCTACAAATATTCTTCTTTAGTGGTATATTATGGGTTTTCTTGTGTTCCACTAATGTACTTTAGGATTCTGGCAAGCTAAAAATATTGTAAAGTAAATAAATTTTTATTTTGGGAGCTAAAAGTGGCATGCAAGGTAAGGCACTTTCTTGTCCAATGTTTCTCTATATCAACTATTGTTCTGTCCTGTAGAAACTGTCCCCTATAATTCTGGCTTGTACAAACTCCACAAAGCAGCCACACAAAGTCTTTTTTATTGGTTCATCAGGCATCCTCATTAACTCATAATTATGATGAGATTCTTCTTAATGTCCAATCCTTTGCACGCTTGTCTTTATAGGTAAAAAGATGGTTATCTGTCATCCCTTTCATCACATATGGTAGAAGGAGGGGTAGATATGCTACCATGAGGCTATGTTCAGGCAAGAGTGAAGAGACCTCCCCCAACCCACCAAGGGTCAATTCAGTGACCAATCCGGATTACAGATGTGATCACATGACATGGCCTACATTTCCCAAGATACCTTAACTACATTAACCATGATGCATTCCCTTAAGGGGACAGCTCATAATTCCTAACTAACTATCCCAAACCCCATTAACTATAACTGGCTGGACAGCATATTCCCCACCTGGAACTGTAAATTCCACTAACTAAGAGCAAGTAACTGTATAACTAAGATAAACAGTAAAAAGTAATACTAACTGAATAGCAGTTAACTATATAACTAAAATAAACAGTTAGTTATAAAACTAAGAGAAACAGTAAATAGCAATAAAGCATCAAACAAAGCAAAGCATGCAAAGCTTGAAGTTCAATCTTCAAGTTCAACCTTTCTCTGCAGCAGCACAAGGTCAGTGACCGGTCAGGTGCAGAGCTTCTTGGTGAAAGTCTGCTGGTCACCTCTGGTGGCCTTTTAGGGTGGACAGGTACTCTTGGTGCAAATGGTGAAAGTCTGGTGGTCGCTTCTGGCGGCCTTTTAGGATTGGAGCGGTACTCTTGCTTCCACTGTGTTAAAGGGTGTCGGGAAGCTGTTGCAAAGGGTGTTGTGGAGGCATATGCCCGTGTAGAGCATCTTAGTGGACGTCTGGTGGTTGCTGGCGGCCATTTAGAGTGTCCTAGCAAACGTCTACTGGTTGCCGGTGGCTTCTTAGGACGGAACAGCATTCTTGTTTTCCATGTGCTAAAGGGCATTGGAAGTCTGTCAGAATGGATGGTACTAAGGCATCTGCCTGGGTTGGGGCCTGCATCCAATCCACACTGACAGTGGCATGCATAAGAGCACCAATGTGCCTACCATTCCTGTCTTATTGTTTCTTTTATTTTTCTTATATGTACCCATTTCATGTATTCATAACTATGTATATACTTATACCTATTATCGTGTAAGCGATTGACAAATCAAATAAATAAATAAATAAATAAATAAATTCCTGAAATTCCTCAACACAGATCTGTATTGAAGGCAAAGGGTGAGTATCTCGGCCCTCTGATTACTTCAGTGTGCGCTAAGGTGTAGGGGCATCGAATCCCAGCAAGAGCAAAAATCTTGGCTTCAGGAACTAGGATGGGAAATAGATGAGCCATATGCTTCAGATGAGGTATGTTGCTAGCTACCTCTGGTGTTGCAATTTGGCTGTGGTCATCTGGTATCCCATTCCATTCCAACATGGGTGGCAGTAGGAACTGGGAACTTCCATCTAATGACTCTATACAGAGTCCAGTAGCTTCCCTCCCCGCCATGCATCTTGGTGTGGTGCACATTGATATCGTGAAGTGCACTTCTTCCTTCTGGATATCAAAGAGGTCGAAGAATGTGGACCTGGCTAGTGAGCAATCGCTCCGAGGATCTAGTATTACATACATCCTCACTGCTTCTTCTGGGTAGACTTTGGCTAAGCAGATCTGACAACACGAGCAAAGGGCTGGTGTGCCATTGCACACAGCTATGCAATTGACACTCAACACTGGCTCTGGGTGTGCTTCTGTAGCATGTTGAAGTTCCTTGTTTAAAGGAGGGCTACGAGATGTTTGCAGTGGTGTATCGGCGTCTGGATGCAGCGCGGTAGGGTACATGTCACTTTTGCAGATATGACATTGCACTTTGGCTGTGCAGGATTTGGGCAAGTGTTTGGATTCACAACACTTGTTGCAGAATTGGAGCTCTTTTATCAACTCTTTCCCTTTGGTCAGGGATTTCTCTGCAAACCTCTGGCACCTGTTCAGCGAATGTCGAGTGTGGTGCAAAGGACAAAACCGACTTCTCTTTGGAGTCGGAGATCTAAATTGGGTTGTATCTGATGAGTCCTCTCCCAAACAGTTTATGGATGAAAAGTCGATCTCGGTTTTATGGACAATCATGGAGGGTTTTCTCCTTGCAGTGGGCTTAGGGCCTGTGGACGGTATATAGTTGCTGTTGTATCTTTTTTCATTGGGAGGACTAATAGCTCTGAGTCTGCGGGCCCTGGAGGTGTTGCATGCTGTGTCCTGGTGGGCTACGAATTCTTCGAGAAGGGTAAAGGGTATATAGTTGTGGTGACCCTTGGCCATAAAGGCATCAGACAAGTGGAGCCACTGTTCAATTAGCACCTGTGGGAGTTTTCGAATGATTTTGGTTTGCATGTCAACGTGGTCAAGACAAGCGAGTCCTGGTAAACAGGGATCCCATTGTGCCGCTTTCAGTTGTATAAGTATATTAGAGAGTTCCGTGACCAGGTGAGGCCTGTCGATAGGAATTTTAGGAAATCTGTTGAGGATGTTCAAGAGCATTGATTCTACTGTTGTGGAGGCCGTACAATTCATCAAGTCTTTTCCATGCCAACCTTAGGGCAGCATCTGGGTCATCTAAGTGGGAGGCATAAAGTGCTTTCATTGCTTTTTTGCGGTCCTAGCCACGTAATCAAGTGTATGAGTACTTCATAGGTTTCAGGCATGCATCCTGAATGGTGCACAGGAAAATTTTCTTCCAGAGGAGATATTTGCCGCCTGGCTCGTCAGGGAATTTGTATACCCCATTGGCAGCCAAATCTAGCTTTCCTCTCCTGATGGCCAACTCTCTCCAGTAGTCTGCATTATCTGTAGAGATGGATTGGGTAAGGGGCATTGATGTAGAGGGTGGGTTCAGGTTGTATGTCAACGACGAGTTGTAGTGTTCCTCCCAGTACTTACGGAGGATGTTGGCTTGCCATTCCAGAGACGATAGTGGAGCTTCATGCTGCTGTGTAGACTGGCCGCAGTTATCTTGTTGTGCCTCTGAGCTCGGGTAATGTGGAGGTTGTGGCTAGAATGGATTGAGTGTGGCAGGTGTTGCATGTCTACTTGTCGAGAAGTCACCATGATCACTGATGGGCTAATTTGCTTGCCCGGCAGGCCATGAGACATTGGAGACATTACTGATTCTGGGAAGAGAATCTCAGACCTTAGTATGTACAACATCAGTTGGGGAAGGTTTGCTGTTGGTGGGAAGTGAATCTCGTATTTTAGGTTGTACAACATCAATTGCGTAACTGACATTTAGAATCTGAGGTTGAGATTCATCCCTGTGATTCCCTGGTTGTGGGAGATTGCTAGGCAACTGAGGCAGTTCCATCTGCTCGTTTTGTAGTGAGTGCTGCTCATCCACGTAGACCTTGACCCGTGTATCTGGGCTCTCTTCTCCCAAGTCTTTGAGGTTGAAATTGAAGGAGGTGTTGTCAGCCATCTTCTGCCATGCTGCGGCCCGTGCCATCTTTGTTGCGGAGTCTCTTTGCCATTCGGCCAACTCCAATTTGGCCTGCGCTTTGGCCATTTCTGCCTCTTGTTCTGCTATTTCTGCCTGTTGAGCTGCTACTTCCGCCTTCTGCTGTGTTACCTCCTCTGTGGTGTGTAGATCTGCATCTGTTACAGCAGCTTCTACTTCAGCTTCTGCAGCCCGGTCAGCATAACTTGCTGCTTTGGAGGCCTTAGATGCACCACTGCAATGGGAGGATGCTCTGGAGGGATGGTGAGACCCAGCAGCAGAGAATTGGCGTGAGACACTGGAACCTGCTGGAGATCTAGAGGGCTTGGGGTGGAGGGAGGAGGCTTTCTTTGAATGGTGGGAAGAAGCTGCTGGTAATTGAAGATCTATGTTGGATGTTGCCTTCTCCCTCGTTATTTGTTCCTCCTGTAGTGCATCGAAGAGCCAGGCCTGGAGGGAGTTTTTCTCTTCCTGAATGCAGTCTTCACATTCTTTGTTCACCTCCTCGAAACACTGAATTTATTCTTGGAGCTCTGGGTCTTCCAGGTTCGACTGTATGTACTTAAGCTTACTTTCACTGTCTCTCCACCATGTGAGATTCTCCTCTATCTCTTTCTGCATTAGTAGGAGGCTCTTGAGAGACAACTTGCTTTTGGGAGTATTGCAGATCCTTACCAGCTCCATCTATGCATCTGCATGATGGCAATACTCCCTGGCCCAATCCTCTTTGAAGCTTGCCACTGTGGGTGAGGTAAGCTTCTTATGCCGTCTGAGGTTGTAGGCTTTCTGAGGTGTCGCCATGTCTTCGGAGGTTTGGATGTCCGGATGAGGGTTTTGGGAACCAGGCTCCACGTTTACATCTAGGGTGGGTGGAGGGTTTGAGTCCTCTGGCACTTCAGGGACATCTGTCATGGCTGAAGAAGTTGCCATGCTTCAAATTGGCAAAGGTGAATTTTGGAAAATTTAGTACTTGAGCACATAGGTGGCACTGCTTTTAGAATGAGTTGCGTGCTTGCTACATGAATTGGCACAAAAGGAGGCATTGTTGCTGATTCTGAGGAGATGTGAGAGAAAAATGCAGGGTTTGCCTGTTAGTGTTGCTTGCTACATAAATGGACACAAAAGGAAGCATTGTTGCTGAGTCTGAAGACGTGAGAGCAAAACGCAGGGTTGCCTGTTAGTGTTGCTTGCTAGGTCTGGAAGACACTGTTGCTAAGCACAGGTTAGGTTGCTGGTAGTACTGGAACCTTGCATTAAGTTGCTTAATGTTGCCACAATAATTTTAAAAAAGGAATCTTCATTGGTTAAACACTGGTTAAATTTCGGAAAGTTCATCTAATTCTTGTGAAAATTTCTTTGAATTCTCTTGGAAATTTCTCCTAGACCACTAGATGGTGCTGTGGGCTGCTTTGCTTAAGTCTTTAGGGGGGGTGAGCCCCAGAGGAATTTATTGTTTCCTCGGTTGGTAGTCTGTTTCTATGGTAACAAGGAATGTGAGGTATCTTTATTGCTCGTTTCCTGTTGGGAAGAAGAGAGAGAAAAGGGAAAAAAAGGGCGAACCCCCTCCAACCACTGAGAAGTGTAGCTTTAGTTTCTTGTTTTTAGACCATAAGAAGAGATTACTCTGAGTTCCTTCATCTGCATTTGAAAGGAGTTTGTAGGTAGTGACTAAAGGAAGACAGGGGTACATGGGTAATACCTGGCTCCTCCGTTTGTTTTACAAGTTGATTCTTTCTGAGTTAGAAGCTATAACTTGAGACACAGCACTTCTTTCTCTGAAGAGAAAAGAGGGGTGAATTTGCCCCTTCCTGCAGCCACAATGGGTGGTTTGAGGAAGAGGCACAAAGGAATAGCATGCACATTTACTCCTGGCTTTAAAATATCTTTGTCTTTATCACAAAATTCAAATTACCTTTTCTTCACTCTACTTCTTCCAGGAATCAAGGTTAAATTATCTTTCTACTGAGAGTCCATAACCATATTTTTACTGTTCTGTCCTGTACAAACTGTCCACTATAATTCTGGCTTATACAAAGCAGATAAATAAACTTCACAAAGCATCCATACGAAGTCTTTTTTATTGGTTCAACAGGCATTCTTATTAACTCACAGTTATGACAAGATTCTACTTAATGTCCAATCCTTTGCATGCCTGTCTTTATAGGTAAAAAGATGGTTATCTATTATCCCTTTCATCATATATCGTAGAAGGAGGGGTAGATATGCTACCATGAGGCTGTATTCAGGCAAGAGTGAAGAGACCTCCCCCAACCCACCAAGGGTCAATTCAGTGACCAATCCGCATTACAGATGTGACCACATAATATGGACTACATTTCCCAGGATACCTTAACTACATTTACCATGATTCATTCCCTTAAGGGGACAGCTTACAATTCTTAATTAACTATCCCAAATCCCATTAGCTATAACTGGTTGGACAGCATAACTACCATGTGAGGCTAAGAGAGAATGAATGGTTCAAAGTCACTCAGTGAATTTTGATAGTTGAGGGGTTTGAACCTGCAACTCCACAGTCCCAGCTTTACGTTTTAAATGCTATACTACACTTTTGTCAGTGAAAAAAGAGTTCTCAGAGTGGTTTAGAAATTGTTCTGACACCAGTTTTTTAAATAATCCTTCATAATGTGATCTAATCTGAAGTAAAAAAAATGGTTCAGAGATAGTTTGCCAGGTAAAAGTCAAAGAACATGAGTACCCACTATCCAGTAATGAACAAGCAATCAGGGACAGTGTGATCCTCACAAATACAAGCTTTGAGGTTGTAAGCATGCAATGAAACGACAGGTTTACAGACTCCAAAAAGAGGAACTTAATCCTGTGTTACTCTGCTTAACATTAATTAAGGTGTCCAAAAATTAAAATATGCACTGCCGCAGTAAACCTCAGTAAATTTGATTTACTGAGGTAAACATCCCATGGTCTGAACGTGTCACTCATTTTGTATAGCCTTTCTAAGGTTAACATGATTTGAGAGATATTCTTAAGAATGCTTCTTACAGATATTCGAGAATGGTTGATTATTCTCTCTCCTTATTTAGAGGCTCCTGAAAGACAGCCTTAAGACACATTTATTACTCAGCTCTACAAATACAATTTCCCATTGTTTTGCAAGAATGTTTAAAAAAAATTGCATGTGAAGAGGTAATGAAAGAGTAACTCTTTAGCCATTATAATTTGGAACCTCTTTCGTTAATTTATCAGGACCAAGACCTCTGGCTGTATTGCCCTTATAACCCATCTCTATTATGGATCATCCTTTTCATATTACATTGCATATCTGTTGCTGGTGGGTCAAAACTGTCAAGATGTGGCCTTATCTATAAGATCCTGAATCCTGATCTCTTTTTATAACCATTGTGCATGCAAAGCAGATGAGTGGCATGGTGACCTAGTAGTGAAGACACTCACCTCTTCCTGGGAAGGTTGAAAATTCAATCCTAGGCAGCAACAAATGTTTCTTTCTTTAGGGTGCAAAGAAAAAAATGTCTGCTGTGAACTCTTTGTGATGTCAGGAAGGGCATCCAGCCAGTAATGCTCAGCTCCATTCAATTGCTCTGACTTTACCCCAGATTAAAGGATTAAAGGGTCATAAAAAAGGAGTTTAAAAAGGGAGTGCATGCAAAACACATAAAAATAAAGTGGCTTTGATTGAATACTCACAGCCACTAACCTGATATTTGGGACAGCCCTTCCTACTGCTAAGAAAATCACCTGTTCATTTCTCTTGATTACACTTTCCTAAGTGTTATTCACTTTAGATATCTTGGACTATAATTTACACCAAAAACAGCTGAGAAGTTGAGAAGGTTTGTAATCCAGCACATCCATCCAGACCAGGATTCTCTCAACTTCAGAAAAGGACTTTGCAGGTACATTTATATAACAGTAATAATCAGCTTTGTCAAATTCTAGATACTAAGAAACCTTAAATTCCATTTGAGGCTAGCCATAGACTTTCACATTCTAAACTATTCTGGTATTTCTCCAAAACTCTTTTTTTTATTTCTAAAAATATTAATTTTAATGAATTGATTTAACATTTCTAAAACTAAACATTAGCACATTGAAATTAAATCATGGAGGCAAAGTTTCATTGTTGCCCTCTTTTACTTTTCCCTAATATAAGAGCCAATTGTGAGCAAAATTATGCCTATAATTGTAAAAATTGTGCTCTGAAAAAAGAGTAACTTAAGAGATGCAAAGCATCTACTGCCATGTCATTAACTTTACATTTGTCACGGAGAATAAAGTTATAAGAAATATGAGCATATGAGTCTATTGAAAACCCTACATAAGTAACCAGCATGATCACCGATATAGAGTCAAGATGAACATTCCAGGCCATGAAACTATCTACATTCTTAGTTACAGATACAATAGTGAAAATTATACATTCCGCAGCAGGGAAATAAAGAGCATTATTCCACAGGCAATCCAAACTTTTCTAATAGCATAATAAATTGTTTGCCAGCTTTGATCAGGATAAAAGTCTGCAAGCTCGGAATGGTGTGTGTGTGTGTGTGTGTGTGTGTGTGTGTGTGTAAAACAATGACTCCCACTCAGCCTGTCTTTCATGGTGGGGTGGGAGGGAGGAGAGATGGATGGGCTGGAAAGTAAGGCAAGGAAGCCTTCAGAGAAGGAGTGGAGACTGGCGAAGAACTTTCACTTCCCTTAAACTGGGCCAGCTTTGGAAACCAGACTGGAAGGCCCAAGGTTGTGGTGAGTTGTCTCCACAGTGAGTTGGTTAATTTGTCTATAACCGTGATGGCGAACCTGTGGCACACGTGCTAAGAGTGGCACGCAGAGCCATTTCTGCCGGCACGTGAGAGGTCGCCCGGAAGAGCCCCACTGCACATGCGCATGCGCCCCCTGCCAGCCAGCAGATTTGTCAGGAATCTACTGTGCATGTGCGGGGGGAGACGCATGCATGGGAGATGCACGTGAATGCGCAGAGGTGTGCGGTGTGGGGGTCATGTGCACATATGCAGAGGTACGTGCTATGCATCCAGGAGATTGCACATGCATGCACAGGGAAGCGGGAACATACACACACATTGCATCATGGGTGCAGGCATGTGAGCATGCGCATGCACGCACTTTCGGCATGCAACATGGAAAAGGTTAGCCATCACAGGTCTATAAAAACAAAGTTAAAATACTCCTTCCTCATTATAGAAATATAAGCAGAGATTCTTTGTCTATAAAAACAAAGTTAAAATACTCCTTCCTCATTATAGAAATATAAGCAGAGATTCTCAAATATAAGAGAGAATTTCACGGCTGTGAAATTTATTACATATTTACAACTTTCTAAGAGTAGGAATAGAAAGGAAATATTACTTAATTTAATAATTATTACTTAATAATTTAATAATTATTATTTAATAAGATTAAAATTTCTTTTTCGAACATTCAAAAAAAGTAATAAAACTTTTAGCCTGTTTTGAATCTAAAGTTAAACAGAAAAATATTTAGCCATTACAGGTAGTCCTCGACTTACCACCATAATTGTGCCCAAAATTTCTGTTGTTGAGTGAGTTTTGCCCCATTGTACGACCTTTCTTGCCAGTTGTTAAATGGATCACTGCAGATGATAAGCTAGTAACACAGTTTACTTGTTAAAAGGTTGCAAAAGATTATCACATAACCTCGGGACACTACAACTATCATAAATATGAGTCATTTGCCAAGCATCTGAATTTTGATCACATGATCATGAGGCTGCTACAAAGGTCGTAAGTATGAAAAATGGTCATAAGTCACTTCTTTCAATGCTATTGTAACTTTGAATGGTCACTGAATGAACTTTTGTAAGTTGAGGACTACTGTACTCTACCTATTTGTATAAACCAACCCTGCACCTGTGGGAAAAACACCAGGATGACAACGATGATTCTATCTATTTGTGAGATCTTACTACATCCCTATATTGTTATTTTTTATAATTGAAATTTATTGGACATTATTAACATATTGAGATTAGGAACAAAGGAATAAAACAGGAGAATAAAGAAGCAGATTGTTACACATCTTCCAACCATATGGTTGGGTGCTTCTGGCTTTGTTATTTTTGGTCTGGTAATCTGTTGCTGCTTCACTCCACAATAAATTATTCTTTTATGATTTAATAGTGACAAAGCAGGCAGATTAATCTCTACCAGCTAAGCCCAGGTAGTACACAGAGCACCAACATAAATTCAAGGGAAAAGAGATTGCTACTTTTAGTGGGAATGTTATGGATTAGTTTAGGCTTCCTACATACTCATAAGCCCATACTTTGTATTTGAATCTTATACTTAATCCTCATAATGACAATTGAGCCAAAATCTATGTTGCTAAATGAGAAATTGGTAAGTGAGCTTTGCCCCATTTTACAACTTTTCCTGTCACTGTTGCTAAATGAATCACTGCAGTTGTTAAGTTAGTATTTATTTATTTTATTTATTTATTAAATAATTTTATATACCGCCCTTCTCCCGAAGGACTCAGAGCGGTGAACAGCCAACTAAAATATATATAAATTACAGATATAAATACAATTAAAAAAGAATTAAATTATGGGCTGCCAATTAAAAATTTAAAACCCCCGATTAAAATAAGCTAAAACTTTCATACCCCAACCAATCAAATCTAAAACCCCTTATTTAAAATCCCATTTGAAGTCAGCTCAGGCCGGCCTGCTCAAAGAGCCAGGTTTTCAGGTCACGTCTGAACGCCCTCAGGTCAGTGGTTGTTCGTAGCCCCGGGGCTACGAACAATCTGGTTAATCTGGTTGTTAAGTGAATGTGGCTTCCCCATTGATTTTACTTGTCAGAAAGTTGCAAAAATTGTAAGTTGGGACTTACGTGACCCATGGACACTGTGACCATCATAAATGTGAGTCAGTTGTCAAACATCCAAATGTAAATCATGTGGTCATAGGGATGCTATGTCATAAGTGTGAAAAATGATCATAACTCACCTTTTTCAATGCTGTTGTAACTTGGAACGGTCACTAAGTGAACTGTTGTAAGTCGAGGGCTATCTGTACCAAATAACCAAACAACATGATTCAAGGACAAGTTACTCATTGGATAATATGAAAACCCAGTGAAGGAAGGATTTTCCCTCCTCCTATTCAATCCAGAGTTCAACCTCAAATTTCTTCTTTGCTAAAACCGAGATAATTCTTGTACATGTACAATACCCACAAGCAATCACATATGCATCTAATACTTGTCTTTATTTATTTATATCCTGTTTTAATTCCAGCAGCTTGGCAAAAGCCGCCCGAGTCAACAGTGAGTCTTTCCGCTACCGAGATGAAGGACGTGAAGGAGCCTTCGGTACTCAGCTTCTGCACAGAAAAGAGATTGAGCGTCGTCAGTGCGCCTCTGCAGGAAGCGTCGATTCTTCTTGGCCGGGACCCTACTAGACGCGAATTGCCTCTCCAAGTCATTATCTACAAGGAATTATCTCCTAGTAGAAACACGAAGCCGGTTGCTAGAGAGCCCCAAAGCAGCAAGGGCGCCAGGGGGAAAGGACAGGGTCGCGACCACATGGAGATGCCCAAAGCGCGGAGCGCACATAACTAAAGGCAGCTTGGGGACCACAAGGCAGCATCTGCGCCTCTCTTCCCGGGCGCATCTCTAGGCTGCTTCCGGAGCTACGGGACACTCTCCGTTGCCTAGCGGTCCTTCTTCCTTGGGCTTCCTGCCGTGGGGTGCACCCACTTCCTCCTGCAAATTACGCCTCGCAACTTTTCTCTCCCTTTCCTCTCGTTTCAAAAAGATCGCCATCGTTTCCCGCCGGTTCGGGCTTCCAGCCACTTTGTGATCCACTAATGAGGTTGCCATCTCGGATGGAGGCATCGCAGTCTCGTTCTCTTGCTCGCTCTGAAGGTTTCGCGGATCAAAATAAAAAGACCGCCCGCCGAAAGAAAACGCCCTTTTCTTCTTAGTGTTTTAACAAAGAACTCTGGAATGAAAATATACTGGTATGAGTTTTAATGTGATGATTGCCCTTAGGAGTGTGTGGAAGCTTAGGTTAGAGAGGAAAACGATTACAGGAAGGCAAAGTTGATAATTTTTTTTCCATAAAAAAGAAAAAAGGTTAAAGGTTAAAGCAGAGTCACAAAAATAAAACATTAGGATCCAGTTTTAGGCAAGCTTGTGAGCTCATCCCTACATTATGTGGCCTTGCTGTTTGGTGAGAACCTGCATTCACCTCTTTCTTGCTCAACCCTATTTAATATGGACTAACAGTTAAAACATTTCTTTCTCAAAAACATGATTTCCAGCCTCTAGAGCAAGAAGTATTAATTGTCTGTGTGAATATGTGTGTCTTCACACGTGCATGCATACATGCAAATAATAGTAATAGAGAAGTTTCAGGATGCAGTGCTGTTTTTTCTTAGCCCACTCTTGGAAGAAAAGACATACAGAGATTTTTTTTTCATTTTCTCTTCCCAGTATAAGATTTTATTAAGTAGTCAATATCTTGAATAGGGGGGAGGGAGCTTTGAACAATTATAAAGACTTTCCTCCCCCTTTTAAAATGCAGTTGATACTTCCTTTCCTCAGTTTCCCCTAAGTGACAGTAAAACCAGGGGAGAGAAGAATTACCAACAGATCCATACCAAAGAAGCCGTACTTAACTTCCACCTCCAGTGTTGCAGTTTCAAATCTGGAGGCCACAGATTTGGAAATTATGACAGGGGTTTCCCATCCTAACAGGCAGAAGCCACCATGTTGGTGTTAGCTTTCCTCCTAATTGTGTGACATTTCCATGAAATTGTAAATTTAAAAAGGAAGAGGTACCCAAGATTTTGTCTGAAAATAGAAATCAAATGCTGCCTTGATTCTCTTCGGGAAAGGAAAACCTGGCAGATTTTCATGATTCCATTATGTGTTATACCATACAAAGATAATATTATACCATACAAAGATTGTTCTGGAATTGTATCTTTTGAGCAGAAAAGCCTCCTATCTTCGGTGTGTGAAGGAGAGGGTTGTTTTTTAATATAAAAAGAGAAAACTAGAGAAAGGGAAAGATACATAACTTCTTTCCAAGAAATACTTTGCTAGATACAATTCCATACTCATTTCCTGCAGTAAAAAAATGAAATATAACATCATTTAGTTCTTCTGTACCTTTTTTTTCCTGCTAAAACCTTTGAGATTGGGATTTTTCTCATTGTGTGTTTGAAAAAGCCAGCTTGCAAAGGTATTTTTTCTCCACTTTCTGAATACAAGTAGTTTTGACCACAGAAGTAATATTTATACCAATATTTCTTAACTTTTATTTTTCTTTAATTTGGTAAAAAAAAGTTAAAATTAATGCATTTAATGCCATTTCTTGAAATTGATTGATTGTATTTTAAATGTTATATTATTTTGCAAATCATTTTAATTTCGCAGACCCCTGAAAAAGGGCCTTGTGGGACACCCACACTTTTTTTTAAAAAAAAAACTGCTTTATACTGCAGCCCAGGGCAAAAACATTATTCATAATCGTGATTGTCCTACAATCAGTGTCACTCAATTTTTTCCAGGTGGCAGAAAATCGGAGTGATGGAGGAGCATAAGTTAAAAGATTCCCTTGTCTGGAGAATTTAAACCTACACGGTATTTGTATATAAGAAAAGCGGGCCCTGCACCTGCGGGAATTCGCTAGGAAGAAGATGGTATTTGTACAAGAACCACCTAAGCAGGGAGCAGACAGGGCTCAGGCTCCTTCTCCCAAAGGCCTCACTCAGAAACCAAATCCGCGTATTCACGAGCGCGAGGGCAGCCGCGCCCAATGGAATGTGCTCGGGTCCCGCGAATAACGGTCGCTCAGCCAGAGGGCGGGAGAAGGCGGCAAGGCGTGGAAACGATCGCTCCCAGGCCCTGAGGGGGAAGGATCGAGGCGGCGATGGCGGTTCGTTCATACCGCACCGACTGCCTCCAGGAGCCTCTCTCGCGCGCGGTCCGCGCCTTAGGTGCCTCCGTAGGCACCCACCCGTGGCCTTATCTCCTGGTGCCTCTGGTGCTTTCGGCAGTCCTCTCTGTCGGCTTCATCTTCTTACCTAGCCGCCAACCGAACGACCTGGAGGAGCAATTCACGCCCATCGAAGGCCCCGCCAAAATCGAGCGAAGTTTCGTGCAGAAGTACTTCCAAGCCGACGACGCCCATCACTTCTCCCCGGAAAGACTGAGCACTGAGGGTGCTTATGCCACTTTAATCGCCGTGGCATCCCAATACGAAGATTCGGTGCTGACGCGAGGGGCTTTCGCCGAGCTGTTGAAGCTAGACCGGGCGGTGCGAGGGATCCAGGCGGCGGGGCTCTCCTTCGACCGGCTTTGCGCGCGCAGCTACGACTACTGCCTCAGCCCCAACCCGATCCTGAGCCTCATCCACGACAACCCGGCCTACATCGAGATGTTACTGCCCAATTTAACCTTCCCGCTTTTCCACGACCAGGTGTTCCTGGGCTTCTTTTTTGGGGGCGTCCTGCTGGGCCCGGGCAATGAACCTACGCGCCCATTTCTCGAGGCTCAAGCGGTGCGCCTCATCTATTTCCTGCAAGAGGATAACCCCTTGAAACGGGAGGCCAGCACCCTCTGGCTGGAGGCCTTTCTGGAGCGCATCCCCCTAATGCTGGGCGCACTGAACCTTACTGTTCTCAAGGTAGGGCTGAATTAGGAAATATTATTTTCAACATTCCCCCTCCATCTTTCATTTCAAATGAAACCTGCCTATCTTTTTGAGTATATGCAGGTTATGGAAAACACTTAATAGTTCCTAAGCAATATTCTTGCAAAGCTCCCTTTCCTGTAGCATCACTTTCATACAACATTTTTGTAAACTTCTTACCTCAGTTTTTGAGGATCTCCTCAGTCTCTTGCAAAGTTTCTTGTCCTCCAGCCATTCACTTGGCTTGCTTTGGCCTATTCACTTTTTCTTCATGCTTTTTTATAGTTCTATTCATTTATTGCCCTGTATAATTAAATAATCTTAGCACTCATTTCTTTAAAGCTGGTTGCTTGGAGAACAACTTCTCATACTGATAGGAATGTTGCTTACCAAATAGTACAGTGATGTAAAGTAATAGTAAAGATAATGTTATCCAAATAGTAAAGAGATGTACGCTGCTTCTCCTCCAAAAGACAGACTTTCATTCTGCATACCTGATCAATATTTGAAACTTTTTATCAAAGCATTCCTGATAGAGTATACCTACTCCTGAATATATTCAACAACAACATCTTTGTTATATTCTCTGCTTAATGTCATATATTCACTATTCCATTTAATCTTAAGCACTCCATTACTTTAAAATTTAATTTAATGCCTTATTTTCATAATTCCAGCATTCAGCAACCAAACAACATTCTATTTATACTAGTGTTGGAAACACAGAATATCATAATTGGAAGGGACCTTGGAGATCTTCTACTCCAACCTCCTGCTCAAGCAGGAGACCATATACAATTTCATAGACATGACTGTCCAATCTCTTCTTAAAAGCTTCCAGTGATGGAACACCCACAATTTTAAAAGGCAAGCCATTCCGCTGGTTATTTGTTCTGGTCAAAAAAGTTCTCCTTAGTTCTAGGTTGGATCTTTCTTTGATTAGTTTTCATCCATTGTTTCTTCTGTTGTTTTGGGATGCTTTGGAAAATAGATTGATGTTCCTTTCTTTGTGACTGCCCATCAAATATTGGAATACTATTATCATGTCACCCCTAATCCTTCTTTTCACTAGACTAGACAAACCCAATTTCAAGTGAGGTCTTACTAAGGATTTATAAAACTGTATTAGTACTTCATGTGATCTTGATTCTATTCCTCTTTTAATGCATCCTAGGATCCTGAAAAAGCTTCTTGGATGAAGCGAAACGTCTTTAAAGAAAAACAAGAAAGTCCAATTGCCTCTTGAAAAAAGCACCTTTGGGACATCCTAGAATTGCGTTGGCTTTTTTGGCTGCTGCTGCACACTGCTAGCTCATATTTAAATGACTGTCTACTATGATTCCAAGATTCATCTTGCAGTTACTGCTATTGAGCCAGGTTTCACCTAATCTGTACTTGTACTTTTGGTTTTTCTTTCCTAAGTGTAAGACCTTACTTTTCTCTACCTTGAATTTTATTTTGTTGGATAGGGCGCAGTGTTCAAGTCTGTCAAGAGCCATCTAGATCTTGAACCTATCATTTAGTGTGTTGGCTATTCCTGTCAGCTTAGTATTGCCTACAAATTGATGTTCCCCTTTTATTTTATCATCTAAGTCTACATTAATAAAAGTGAAATACCACTCATGCATCATCACAACATCTCCAGAACCATAAAGCCTACAAACTTGAAATTTGGCACGTATGTTCCTCTTGGCTTCTAGGTGCTCACTAAAAAAGGATTTTTTGAAATGACCATCAGAGCATTAGTATTTTGTATATTATTATTAATACACGCTGATGCTAAGGAATTCTACACCCCCTCCCCACCTGAAAAGAAATCTGTTCCAAATGCAAAACACAAGCAGAAGGGAGGAGTTTGTTTCAGTTTAGTTTCATAGCACAGCACAACTTTAGTACAGAACAGTTGAACTAAGCCACACCCAGGCTCCTTGCTATCTCCTTGCTCATACAGCAAATACTATTACAGTTTCCAAATGACTCTCAACTCTCACACACTGACAGGATGCTAGCCATATGAACACTGATGGATGCTGATAGGCAGAGGCAGAATTCCTCCCCCCCCCTTATTTTCCTCCTCAAAAACTAAGCCTGACCACATAGTTTTGTAGCGATGCACGGGTATCGAGTTAGTTATTTATTAAGATATTGAAGAGTAATGGACCTAAAACAGAACCTTAGGGTACTCCACTGCTTACTTTCCTCCAAGTAGATGTAATTCCAGCAAGGGCTACATGTTGAGTGTGATTTGTCAGCCAATTACAAATCCATCTATTGGTGATGCTGTCTATCCCACATTTTTCTAACTTACCAACAAGGAGTTCTGGCCTATTTCATCAAATGCCTTACTGAAATCCAAGTATACTACGTCCACTACATTTCACTGCTCCACTAATTTAGTTACTTTGTCAAATAATGAAATAAGATTTGTTTGGCAAACTCATGTTGCCTTCTCGTTTGCTTGCTTTTAGGTTTTCACAGATCTGTTGCTTGATTATCTTTTCCAAGATCTTTCCAGATATTTATGTCAGGCTGATTGGTCTGTAGTTTCATGGGCCTGTTCCCCACCTTTTATTTGAATGTTCCATCATTCAGTCTATCATATGCTTTGTATAAACTTTCTCACATTCATACATTTCTCAATCAGCTGTTGAAAGTCAACATCCGTACACCTCTTCAGTGACCTAATGCTATAGAAGGATAATAAGAGCACTCTTCCAATTGTCATGTACAGATGCAGTCTTTACACAGCTACTTTATTAAGAGCACTATTTAACTTTCATATAGTAGCTGGAAATAATGAGGGAGGAAGAGACGAGAGCTGCAATTAAGACAAAAAGAAAATAAGCCTCAAACTTACATCCTTCACATCACCCCCAGAGTCATGTGATCACAGTTCAGTACTTTTCAACCAACTTGAATTTACAATGGTTGCAGCATCTTGTGGTCACATAATTGCAACCATCCAACAAGCAAATTCAATTGAGAAAGCTGGGTTCACTTAATAACTATGTGATTCACTTAACAACCATCTGATTTACTTAACCACTGTGGTAATTTGCTTACAAGAAAATGGTCATAAAATTAGGTCCCGTGATGTGATGATTCATTTAACAACTACAACACTTAGCACTATCAACTCAAGTTGTGGTCATAAATTGAAGACTACCTGTATGCTTAAACCATATTTTCTAAAGAGCTTTTTTTTTCTAAGCAGATAATTTACAAATCCTCATTCATTCTTAGATTTCCAAATGGCCCAGTCATTTCTTTTGTGTTTTCTCTCCTTCACCAATTCCATTTAAGAGAATACAATTTCTCCCAATACTTAACTCTGAGTGTCATCCAGTATTTACTAATGTTCACTCCAAATCCTTTCACTATTTGCTAGAGCATAAATGTAATTATCATCTGTCTGTGCACAATAGTCTGGATCAGTGGTTGCCAAAAATTTTGGTAGGCTGCAGAGAAATCTCACCCCCAGAGCACACCCCCAAAGCAATTAATCCAGGCTGTGCAGAAACACAAGGCTGCGCCGCCCACATGCCCTGTGGGAAGCCTCCCCGCCCACTCACTCCTTACCTTGCAAACTTGCCTACTAAATTGCTATTTTTCCTTTTTCTTACCATCAGCTGTTCTGCCGTGACAGGAGATTTAGATTAGCTAGGAAGTTGGAAATGGTTGGACTCCCTTAGGACTGAAGGTTCTATGATTCAGTGCATGTGCTGTCCCAGCCAGTCTATGGGAATTGGCTAGTTACTTAGGAATTGTGAGCTGTCCCCTTAAGGGAATGCATCATGGGAAATGTAGTTAAAGGTATCCTGGGAAATGTAGTTCATGTCACGTGGCCGCATCTGTAATCCTGATTGGCCACTAAATTGACCCTCGAGGGGTTAAAGGAGGTTGCCCTCCATTCTTGCTTGCACTCATGGACTGATAACATCTTTCCTTCTATTGCTATGTGATGGGTTGGGAAAGGAATCATTTTTTACCTGCATGCTGATATACAAAGGATTGATCGTTATAGAAGAACTTCGTCACAAGATGTGAGTCTTGAAGATACCTGATGTACCAATAATGTACTTTGTTATGGATGTTTTGTGGAATTGTCTATCTGCATCTGCACAGCCACAAATCCATCTATGTGCATGAGACAAACAGGAAAGTGCAGACTCACAACAAGCAAATTTTATTGACAGACTGAGCTAGCTGATGGCAGATAGATAGATTACCGAATGATTCTGTGAGCAACTCAATCTGCCTGCCTGCTTTGCCTGATTTTGGGTAAAAGTTGCTCTTTTTAAATAAAAAATTCAATATTTACATACATGGTGTGTTGTGAGTTAATTTTATAAGTTTGCTTGCAAGCAAATTTTATGTGACAGATTGAGCTAGCCGATGGCAGATAGATAGATCCCTGAATGAATCTGATTCTGTGAGCAACTCAATCTGCCTGCCTGCTTTGCCTGATTTTGTGTAAAAGTTGCTCTTTTTTATAAAAAATCCAATATTTATATAAATATTTATAATATTTACCTCCAAGCCATGTCCAGCCAATCACATGACCACCAAGCCACACCCACAAATTAGGCCATGCCCACAGAACCGTTTTTTTCTGTCTTCTGTACAGAGGTAGATCTTGCCTTCTGTACAGATGCAGATAGATAAACTCAACAAAGCATTTATGCAAAGTCTTTATTATAGATTCATTAGGCATCCTCACATTTATGACAAGGTTCTTCTTAATGTCCAATCCTTTGCATATCTTTCTTTGTAGGTAAAAGGATGGTTATCTCCTTATCCCTTTCCTTCCATCTCATAGCGGTAGAAAGAGTAGCTACCATGAGTCAGTGAGTTCAGGCAAGTGTCAAAAAACCTCCCCCAACCCATCAAGGGTCAATTTAGTGACCAGGATTACAGATGTGGTCACGTGACATGGACTACATTTCCCAGGATACCTTAATTACATTTACCATGATGCATTCCCTTAAGGGCAGGGCTCACAAATCCTAACTAACTATCCAATTCCCATACACTGACTACACAGCATACGTATGTGGTCTCTGGGATTTTAAATTATGAGTTTGGTGGTCCCTGAGGTCCAAAAAGTTGGCAACCCCTGGTCTGGATGACATCAATTCATGCTTCTGATTTAAAAGTTAGCTCATTTATTCATAATTAAATTTATATTATCATTTCTATATATATGGGCATATTCATTTATCTTATGTTCCAAATCGCAATCTTTCATGTCATGGCCATCATCAAATACACTTATGGATATTGACATCTATTGTCCATCATAGCTTTGGTATTGACATACTCAGGAAATGAGGCAATATCAGAATAACTTACAGTATACAGAATGTTTGAAATATTATAGCACTAGATGATAACCTGGCATTGCCCGGGTATTAATTTATCCCAATCCTGTATTAGGAAAATGAATGAATTATATCTATAGTGTCAAATCAAAGTAATTTTATTTACAGGGTTTTAAAAGTATAAGTAGTGTATACAAATTATAAAGTAAAATGTTTCACAAATTTGATATATTAATTTAACACAAAACTTGATAAACAACATTTTTAGTTTCACTTCCAGGAGCAAGAATACATAATTCATGGGTGAACTCACCCTTGAGCAAACAAAATTGAGTTGTCCATAGAAAAAACATGGTGATCTCAAATCCACTCCGCAGTACTTAATAGACTGACCCTGTGACTTGTTCATCGAGATGGAGAATGCGTCTTAATGGAAATTGCAGTCTCTTAAAGTTAAAGGGAAGATCTGTTGGAATGAGTGGTATCCGTGGGATAAAAACTGTTTCACCCTTTCCCGTTAAGACAGTCGCTTCGATTACATTGCCCAGCATCTTCCTTACACACAGCCTTGTGCCATTGTAAAGTTTTGGCTTTCTTAGTAAAATAATTGGAGAACCCACTTTAAATAAAAGATGATGTGGTAATCCTGCCGGATCATATGAGTTTAAGAACTCTGGTGGGAAATTGATGATCTCATTGGCATCTATGATGCTATCGATAGACTTGTATTCAGTGACTACACCTGGTATAATGGCAAGTATTTGATTATTTATTTTGTGGATGTCGCAACCAGTTGAAATTGTGATAGTTTTGGACAACAGCCAGATAAACTGAATCTATGAGATCTGCGGTGGACGAAACCAGATTACAAAATCAGAGGGCAATTTTATCTTGCCAGAAGATTCAACTATTAATGTTCTTTCTCCAATCTGCAGTAGTTTGTTTGAGAAAATTGAAACACTGTCATTCCCCAGATGTATTCTCATGTTTAAAATCCTACAAGCGAGGCTCCAGCAATATGTCGATCAAGAACTACCATAAGTACAGGCAGGATTTTGAAGAAGCAGAGGAACTAAAATCAAATTGCCAACATACGCTGGATCATGGAGAAAGCTGGGAACTTCAGAAAAACATCATCTTCAATGACTATGCTAAAGCCTTTGATTGTGTAGATCATAACAAATTGTGGCAAGTTCTTAAAGAAATTGGAGTACTAGACCATCTTACTTGTCTTTTGAGAAGCCTATATGCAGGTCAAGAAGCAACAGTGAGAACTGGACACGGAACCACTGATCGGTTCAAAATTGGGAAAGGAATCCAGCAAGGCTGTATACTGTCGCCCTATCTATTTAACTTTTCATGAGAAAGGTAGGGCTAGATGAATCAAAAGTTGAATTAAGATTTCCGGGAGACAACCTCAAATATGCAGATGATACCACTCTAATGGCAGAAAGTGAAGAGGAACTAAAGAAACTCTTGATGAGGGTGAAGAAGGAGAGTGCAAAAGTTGCCTTGAAACTCAACATTAAGAAAATTAAGATCCTGGCATCCAATCCTCTCAATTTCTGGCAAATAGATGGGGAAGAAATGGAGGTAGTGACAGATTTTGTTTACCTGGCCTCCAAGATTACCGCAGATGGGGACTGCAGCCAAGAAATTAAAAAACACTTGCTCCTGGGGAGGAAGGCTATGGCAAATCTAGACAGCATACTAAAAAGCAAAGACATTACCTTGCCAACAAAAGTGCATATAGTCAAAGCTGTAGTTTTCCCAGCTGTGAAAGTTGGACCATAAGAAAGGCTGAGTGCTATTAATGAGTGCCTATTAATTGAGGCCTTTGAACTATGGTGCTGGAGAAGACTCCTGCGAATCCCTTGGAGTGTAAGGCGATCAAACCGATCAGTACTACAGGAAATCAACCCTGACTGCTCTTTAGAAGGCCAGATTCTGAAGATGAAATTCAAATACTTTGGCCACCTAATGAGAAGGAAAGACTCACTGGAGAAGAGCCTAATGCTGGGAAAAATTAAGGGACGACAGAGAATGGACAATGGAGTCACTGAGAAAGTAGGCGTGAGCTTAAATGGACTCCAGAAGATGGTAGAGGATAAGTAGAGGTCCATGGGTTTGCGATGGGTCGGACACAACTTCACAACTAACAGCAACTCTCATATTTTGGTTTAAAGTTATCTTTCACACGTCTCCACAAAAATGCGTGGATCTCATTAGCTGGTATTGATTTTGGAATGACGGGCAGACTTTTATGAAATTCTTCACAGAGGAGTACAAGAGCTCCTCTCATCAGATTGTCATTTCCTTTTAGATCTCTCATAGTGACTTCTAGGGCCTCGAGAGCTTTCTTGTGAGCCATGGTGCATTCGTCCCATACAATTAATTTTTCATGTCTTGAGCACTTTCACTGACACTTGCCTTGGTTATGTTGCAGGTAGGATTTTCCTGCCTGGCAATGTCAAGTGGAAAATGGGCTGTCCTCCCTCCTTCCATTAAAGTTGCTGCAATTCCTGAAGAGGCGATGGCAAGAGCAACTTCTCCCTGAGTCCTTATTTCGGTGAGAATTAAATTAGTTAAAAATATTTTCTCTGTGCCCCCAGAAACGCCAAGAAAAATTATATCACCTTGTGGTTTTGCTAGCTGATCCATGATCATTTGGTATACTTTTTTCTGATCTTGATTTAGAAGTGGCTTGTTTGTGATATATGCACTAAGCTGTTCGATGTTATAGTTCTTTTCTGTATGTAATTAACATGAAGTACATCATGTTAGTCTCGTGGGGCAAGCAGGCTGAGTTGCAATAATGTTTTATTGATCATGACCATACATTTGTCCTCCAGAATAATCAAAGCCTTGTTGAAAATATCCGGACCAATTTCTAATGTTGGGTTTTCCCTCCAAAACTTGGCGAGTATATCCTCACTTAGGGGCTTCTTATATTTTTCCCATAAAATGTTTGGATTCGATGGACTGCATATAGTCAATATTATAGCAAACTGGTTTCTGATTTGCTCAGGGAAGTAGATCAATTCGGCTTCTCACAATGTGTAATCCCAGTGCTGATCTCCTTCCAATAAACCCAATTTCTGACAGGCCTCTAAATGTCTGGCATACATCACAGTTTACTGTTCTTAACTCTGCAAAAGATGTTGATCCTCAAAATGAGTGAAGAAGCATCCTAGGAAATAGCATTTGGTGTTATTGGAGTGAACTGTGAACACTCGATCCAAGGTGTCAGTTGCGACTGCATCATGTCCAGGGCTGGCCAACTTTTCTTCTACAGAACACTTTCCTCAATGCATTCCATGTGTAATATCGATGTATCTCAGGATACAACAAAGTCCTTCAAAAGGATCTTGCTGACACAGTGGAAAGAATGCTGTTAAGGTAATGTTTCGTGGATGATCAGCCACTGTAGGTCCGCTGTCTGACCATTTTCTAAATGGACGCTGAGGTGAACCACAGTAGTGTGTGTTTTGTGAATCGGAAATCGTAGGATTCACCAAACTGCCTTGTTGCTGCTAATATACCTGCCAAACTGATATTGTATCACTTCGTTTGTTCTCTTGGTATTTATGCCGAAAACAGCCATATCGCGACCTTTGTTAACATACCTGCACACATATTTGATCAATTTTACACTGTTATAGTACTCCACGTTAATGTGTGCCTGAAATATTTTTGACCGCAGAGGCAAAAATTGCACAACCCAGCTATTGTCGATTTCTATTTCTGTGTTACTTCATATCTTTAGTTTCACTGTGAACCTCCATCTTTTGGAGCTCACCGTCTATGTAGAGGATAACCGTCATTTCCAGTTTGTGTCTTTTTAATCAATATTCTTGGGTATTTCTTGGTACACTTTCCGTCCTTCATACACGAAGAACTGGGATTGATAGTTCCACATGGTCCATGGATCATGTTTTTCGTTACCAGTCTGAAAAATTCAGGATCTTGTGTTGGATCAGGCAATTCAGCAGATATATAACATCATCGATTTGTGTGGGATGAATTTTGTTCACCAACCAGATTAAATTGTGTGGCAGTCCTCACTTTTGCCATGCAGTCATGTACATCCAGCAGCTTGTCACTGCAAACACATGGCCCTTCATTATAACATCAATTATTTTCAACTGTTGCTGTTTAAATATTCTCGCAATCAAGTAATGGCGGTCACTGGGTAATTGACCATTGGTAAGCAAGTCCAAGTTGGATTGCAAGTGAAGGTGATAAATAAATCTGGTCTCTGTACAATGGTTTTATTGAGTTTCTCGAACCATTAGTATGTATGCATAAAAATCCATTGCTGAAACTTTCTTGCTGGTTGCTTTACTTGTTGGTTGACATGTCTCAGATTAAATTGATATCCATCTTCACCATGGGGGAATATCAGTGGGTACTGTAAACCATCATAAGATAGATATATTTCTGAAATGTGCTGCAATGATTCACCTTGTCGTTGAATTATGACATCCCATTGATCATACTCATCGTCTGATATACCCACTGCAACTTCATCTACCTTCATCTTCGCCTGCTGGTGTTTGGTCTACTCTTATAACTATATTCATCCATTGGCATACGTTCCAATGCTGTTTTAAAAGTTTTAATAAGATGATTGTGCTCATGAAATATCCTTTGTGAGTGTAAAACAATCTGACGTCTTGTTCCTGAGATGTAGGCGCACCTCGGGTCAGTTTCCATTTGTTTGTTAACAATAAAATGTAGTTGTAGAAATTTTTGTAGTTGATCTGGCAGCGGAAATAACGATCCCGCCCTTGCACCGTGAATGTCGATGGAAATCCGGGCTGTTGAACAACATGTGGTACCGAACAATGCCATTTGGAAACATGAATTTTATTTTCTGATGTTACTAAGAAAATGCTTAGACTGTGATGTATCTGCTGATGTGTAAGTCAAAAGTTCTTGTGGTTGTTCTAGTTGTAGAGTTTAACTTTCCCATTTTTGCAGCAAATACCAAGAGACTTTGATGTAAACTTTCTGGATTGACAGTAACTACAAACCATTTCCATTTTTCCAGTGCTAATATTTGCATGCTGCGAGTAGTCTTTATGTGCATCACAGTGGAATCCTTCCAATGCTAAGCTTAAACGTCGTGCAGTCCATGATTGTCTGGCTCTATCTCTCTTATCTTGAAGTCGGGCCTCATGCTGTTGTACTGTCTCTGAAGCTCTAGATGTAACAGATCTATCTCGTTTATAGTGTAGTTGGCCTCATAGTGTTTTATTGCCTCTGAATGTCTAGATGTAGCAGCTCTATCTCTCTTATCCTGTGGTCAGGACTCACACTGTTGTACTGTTTCTGAAGCTCCAGATGTAGTAGCTCTATTTCTCTTATCCTTTAGTTGGGCCTCACACTGTTGTACTATCTCTGAAGTTCTAGATGTAGCAGCTCTCTTGCATAACATTGCAAGTCTTCTATTCCTCTCCTTGGGAGTTTCTTGTTTATGCTGATGTTTCATTTTTGTAGCCTTCGATTGCACTTGGCCAATCGCCTGATATTTCCTTGGAGGCATTACAGTAATGAAATATATTATTACGGAATACAATAAATAAATGTAAGAAAAAGGCATGGGCCTGTTACCTCAACCATTGTGGTGAGAATTAGAGTCCTAATTGCCCTGGCCAACAGCCTTGGAAAAATTCTACAGGAAACAGCCTTTGAGGTGATTATCTGCATTAGAGGCACTTCTCCCAACAACTTGTCCTCTTTGCTTGAAGCTGAGGGCCTAGGATGTTTGTTGTTTTAAGAACCAATCCCCCTTATCAGAGGGAGCCCCTTGTGGAGTATTGTGGAGATGTTACCATGGCAACTCCACTCTGCTGTACAGTAAAAGCCATTTTAAGGCACAACAGGCTGTATCTTAACAGCATTTAAATCCAAAATGCACACTATCACTGTCAAAAGTACTATGATTTGACACTATAATTCATAATTCATTCCTTTTCATTTCAGCAGCCCAAGCATTCCAGAGTTATGCTGGAACACACACAGATACACACACAGAAGGTTGTTAGGAGTATCTTACCCCCACAGTATTTTTTTCCAGAGGGTAAGTCATCTGTGTACCATGTTTGGTTGAAATTGCTCGAAGTGTTCCAGAGTTATGCTGGAATGTATTTGTATAGCATTTTTTGCTATAGAATTTTATAGGTAGACCTTAATTTTACAGATAGACCTTAATGATCATTTGTTCAGCAATCATTTAAAATTGAAACAGATAAGAAGAAATGCTGGATTCTAACACTCCCACAATCATGTGATTGTGATCTTACTACCAGTTGCAGTGCTTTACAATCACGTGATTGCCATTTGTGACCTTACCTTCTGGCTTCTCTAGAAAATCAATGGGGAAAAGGACTGGGAAATATCCTATCACACACCCTTCCCAGCTTTTCTGCCACTGTGCCACATTGGCCCATCGGACAACCTTGTGCAACCTTGGCACTCTCCTTTCAGACTCCCCAATTCTTGCTGTGCCATCCCCAGGCATCCCCTGTAACTCTTGCTTTGTCTTCTACATACTTTGCACACCCTCCTGGAGACTTGCCACACTTTCCTCATATATTCACATATTCCTACATATCTTCTCCAAGTCTTTTCACATCTCCCTTGTGTACTTTCTCTTACCCTTGCTATTCTTCCCACAAATCCTTTCCAGCCTCACTGCATGCTGTTGTACAATGTTCCCAAGTTTCGCTGCATCTCTCTTGCACCTTTATGTACCTTTTCCAGCCCTTACTGTGCCCCTCTCAATACCCTAATGCAACCTTCCCAAATTTTGCCATACCTTCCTGGCACCTTCCCTGAACCTTTTCCATATGCAGCCCCTATCCAGCCGCAACCACTTACCTGGCTGCAAGCTATTGGAACTTGCAACTTCCTGCCAGTTTTCCCCTTTGACTTGGTCTGCCACCTAATAGTTGGTTAACAACAAGTCGGTTAATTTGGTTAATAATAGCAACCAAAATGCTTAACAACCTCATCATTTCAAAATGAAAATTCCATTCCAGTTCCAGTTGTTGTCTTTGACTACTTGTAAAAATTTCCATTAACTTGTCTTTGTAATATATATGTTAAAGCATACAAAAACTGGATAATAATGAAAATACTTTTATCCCAGCCTGTTTTTAAATAGATCAATTAAAATACATTTTAAAGTAAAATAATTGAAAGGTTATCTTCCTTCTCTCTCCTTCCCCCTTTAACCTGGCAGGTAGCCTATTTTACCTCATTGTCAAGACAGAATGAATTTGAAAACCTTGCTAAGGGTGTGATCCCATTGGTCTCCATCGCATATCTTTTAACGATAGCATTCTCAATTATTTCATGTACAAGGTAAATTTTCCCTCACCTGTTCCTATTCTTTAACTTTATATATTTTTCTTATAGAATAAAAAGTTTCATATTCTAAAAAGTATATCTACATACCCACGTACACATATGGAAAGATAGATAGGAAATAAATGTAACAAATAAGTATACATAAACATAAAATTATATTACTATAGGTAAACAGCTATATTAAAAAAAAAAGAAATGCAAGAACTATCAAACTGTACTTGTTTGGGGAGAAAAGAATATACTTTCTATTAACATTTTTCAACAGTAGAGGTAGATCTCGACTTACAATAATAATTGAGCCTGGAATTATGGACATAAGTTGAGGCATCACATGACCAAATCTGATTTTTAAAAAATATTTTTGCTGCAGTCATTAACATACCATGTTTGTTAAGTGAACATGTTAGGTGTAAGCAAATGCTGCAGTTATTAAGCAAATTTGTTTTTCCAGTGAATTTTTTTGCCAGAAACTGGAAATAAACATTGAAAGCCAAGAAAACATGTCATAAATTGCAGTCACATGACTGCTGGATGTTACAAACAATCATAAAAATGAGCTATTGCTAAACTCCCCAAAAGCAATTACATAACTGTAGCGGGGGGATGCATCATCATAATTTTAAAACAGGCCATAAGGACTTTTGGGAGGTGCCTCATAACTTTGAAAGGTCATTAAGTGACCAGTTGTAAGTCAGAAACTACCTGTATGGCTAATAAAATAAAATGTCCTGCCAATACGGTATAATGTGCTGCATGACTACTTAGAAATAAAGTCAGTCAGAAATAGAAATCAATATATCAGTAGTTCTGAACTTACAACCACAATTGAGCCCAAAATTTATGTTGCTAAGTGAGAAATATTTTAAATGACTTTTAAAACATGACTTTTCTTGCCACATTTGTTAAGTGAATCACTTCGGTTATTAAATTAGTAACACTTATTAAGTAAATCTGATTTCCCCATTGACTTTGCTTATCAGAAGGTTGCAAAAGGAGACCACATGACCCCAGGACACTGTAACCGTCATAAAAGTGAGTCAGTTGTCAAGCGTCCACATGTAAATCGTGGGGATGCTGCAACAGTCATAAGTAAGCCACTTTTTCAGTGTGGTTGTCACTAAGTGAACTGTTGTAAATTGATG
Source organism: Bungarus multicinctus (assembly GCA_023653725.1). Lineage (NCBI taxonomy): Eukaryota > Metazoa > Chordata > Lepidosauria > Squamata > Elapidae > Bungarus > Bungarus multicinctus. The sequence goes on from CM042840.1 coordinate 21,704,819, forward strand.
ATTACCTGTAACTTACTCCCAAGGAACTACACAGGATGCAGCCTTAATAGTACATAACTCTTTTTCCTCTAAAGACTTACAGTATTCCCCAGTAATGTTTATAATTATAAACAATTGGACTGCATCAATTGATGCAATTATTGCATGACCTAGCTTGTCTGTTAAATAGCAGGTATGCTTGTTAAAAATAGGAAGAAAAATTATGCACAGGCAAATAAGGTATATTTCCCATCCCTAATCCTAACCTATCCCAATCCCAAGGAATGAAATCATAGCTCTTTTCTTAGATTTCTGGCCAGATTATGAAAGGAAGTAGAATATGATGTGACATAAATGAGTAATGAATGACAGGCACTGAAGGAAACTGTCAGCCCCATTAGGTAAAATAAACCAAGAAATGTGAAGGTAAAAACTACATTTATAGTGAAGATAAAAATTATGTTTGCTACTTGCTATAATAACATAAAGTTGCAAATCTAATTGTAAACACTGTTTCTATTTATTTATTTTGCTAGTTTACACAGTGCCCTTAAAAAAGAATGTGTTTCCCAATACATGTCATGTGGTTAACACTTATTTACTGGTTTTTGGATTCTTTCCTCTTTCATTTAATGTGAGTCAAAGAACTTCCAGTTCATCTTTTGGGACAAAAATGCATTTTTTTTACATTTCCCAAAAAGAATTTACTTTTGGAATTGTTACAGACTGGTGAAATATATGTTGTGAGTACATAGATATGCTTAAAAGTTGGTCCCATTGAAATTAATGTTTGGTCCCAAATACACACCCATATTTTGGAATGTAGTCAGCCGTTACTTCCTCTTATCAAGAGAACAGTCACAGTGGATGTACAGGTGAAACTCGAAAAATTAGAATATCATGCAAAAGTTCATTTATTTCAGTAAGGCAACTTAAAAGATGAACCTAATATATGAGATAGACTCATTACATGCAAAGCAAGATGGTTCAAGCTGTGATGTGTCATAATTGAGATGATTATGGCTTACAGCTCATGAAAACCCCAAATCCACAATCTCAGAAAATTAGAATATTGTGAAAAGGTTCAATATTCTAGGCTCAAAAGTGTCCCACTCTAATCAGCTAATTAAGCCATAACACCTGCAAAGGGTTTCTGAGCCTTTAAATGGTCTCTCAGTCTGGTTCAGTAGGAATCACAATCATGGGAAAGACTGCTGACCTGACAGTTGTGCAGAAAATCATCATTGACACCCTTCATAAGGAGGGAAAGCCTCAAAAGGTAATTGCAAAAGAAGTTGGATGTTTCCAAAGTGCTGTATCAAACCACATTAATAAAAAGTTATGTGGAAGAGAAAAGTGTGGAAGAAAAAGGTGCACAAGCAGCAGGGATGACCACAGCCTGGAGAGGATTGTCAGGAAAAGGCCATTCAAAAATGTTGGGGACTTTTACAAGGAGTGGACTGAGGCTGGAGTCAGTGCATCAAGAGCCATCACACACAGACGGATCCTGGATATGGGCTTCAAATGTCGTATTCCTTTTGTCACTCCGCTCCTGAACAACAAACAACATCAAAAGCGTCTTACCTGGGCTAAAGAAAAACAGAACTGGTCTGTTGCTCAGTGGTCCAAAGTCCTCTTTTCTGATGAGAGCAACTTTTGCATCTCATTTGGAAACCAAGGACCTAGAGTCTGGAGGAAGAATGGAGACACACACTGCAAGATGCTTGAAGTCCAGTGTGAAGTTTCCACAGTCTGTTGATTTGGGGAGCCATGTCATCTGCTGGTGTTGGTCCACTGAGCTTCATTAAGTCCAGGGTCAACGCAGCCGTCTATCAGGAGATTTTGGAGCACTTCATGCTTCCTTCCGCAGACGAGCTTTATGGGGATGCTGACTTCATTTTCCAGCAGGACTTGGCACCTGCCCACACTATCAAAAGCACCAAAACCTGATTCAATGACCGGTGCTTGATTAACCGATTATGGTGCTTGATTGACCAGCAAACTCACCTGACCTGAACCCCATAGAGAATCTATGGGGCATTGCCAAGAGAAAGATGAGAGACATGAGACCAAATAATGCAGAAGAGCTGAAGGCCGGTATTGAAGCATCCTGGTCTTCAATAACACCTCAGCAGTGCCACAAGCTGATAGCTTCCATGCCACGCTGCATTAAGGCACTAATTGCTGCAAAAGGGGCCCAACCAAGTACTGAGTACATATGCATGCTTATATTTTTCAGAGGTCCGATATTGTTCTATGTACAATCCTTGTTTTATTGATTATATGTAATATTCTAATTTTCTGAGATTGTGGATTTGGGGTTTTCATGAGCTATAAACCATAATCATCTCCATTATGATAAATCACGGTTTAAACTATTTTGCTTTGCAGGTAATGAGTCTCTCTCATATATTAGATTTACCTTTTAAGTTGCATTACTGAAATAAATGAACTTTTGTATGATATTCTAATTTTTTGAGTTTCACCTGTATAATATGAATAAGTTGGCTTTACCACAAACTTATGTGAAATATGAAACTGAATTCTGTGCATGGAAATAATGTCAGAAATACAGCATCTGTGATGCTGTACTATACACACTAGAGCCTACAAATAATTTAATGAAATAAATACCTTCATTACTTTAAGTGACTTGATATATTTTTGAGAATACAAGTGTCCATTCTAAAATTAAGTATATTTCTGCAATTTACAAGTTCTGCAATTTTTTAAAATATTTAATACCTGCATGTGAGTTCTTTGTTTGGGAGATATTAGAAATACAGAATGAAATTCAGAATCTATAGTGCTCAACTATTCTCTGTCCTTTTTATAGGCTAGATTGTGTCCGAACAAAACTCTGGGTTGCATTTTTTGGAGTTTTTTCAGCAGGCTTATCTGTGATCAGCAGTTTTGGATTATTGCTGTTTTATGGGGTGCCATTTGTCATCACAGCTGCAAATTCACCATTTCTTATACTTGGTAGGTAATAAATATATATCTTCCTTTGAGCTTTCAACAGATACATATGGGCTAAAAGTTTCATCTCTCCCAATTATACTTCTCCTTAGTTTAGTTTTAGTTTACTTTATTGTCATTGCAACTGGTGCAACGAAATTAAATACTATCTTCAGTGTACATTATGTCTGTGAAAATAAACTGATAGTTCTGATAGATGTTCTAGATTTCTCTAGCTCTTTCTAAGATTGACCTAAGGTTACAATCTTACATATGAAAAATATTTTCCCCTGACATAATATAATCCCTTTTGAGCTCACCTATACACACTTCTGTGAACATCTCTGTTCTCATTACCACACTGGTAATTTCTTATTTTTTATTTGACTACCACAAAGTTTAACAAACTGGTCTTTTTCTCATCAGTGCCATTAATATTTAGTTCAGGCCATACCATTTCCACCTTCGTCATCCATTACTTTGATCCAAATTTTTCTTTTTTCTTAATTTTTTCACTATTGAAATAGATTTTTTTTCTTCAATAACAAATTGTATTCAGATTAGTTATATATATTGTTTGACTTCTATTCAAATATTATATTCAAAAGAATCATAGGATTTTATGATATTATGCATACCCAGGTGTAATTTGTAATTTTTCTTGAACTTCAGTAAAAGGCAAACAGAAATAAGTGCATGAACCAGGATAAAAAATAAATTGTATTTCATTTATTTTAATTGTATAACTTAAATATAGTTATATAGTTACTCTGTATATGTTTATTAATTTGAACAGTCATCTCCAAATGAGATGACATAAGACATCCAACTAGATGCAAGAACAGTTTTTTCCCGAACGCCATCACTGCTAAACAAATAATTCCCACAACACTGTCCAACTATTTAATAAGTCTGCATTACTATTACTATTAACCTTCTCATCATTCCTATCACCCATCTTCTCCCACTTGTGACTGTTTATGACTGTAACTTCATTGCTTGTATCTTACAATTTATATTGACTGTTTGCTAGTGTGATTTGATTGCCTATTTATTTGTACCCTATGACTAATTAAGTGTTGTATCTTATGATTCTTGACGAATGTATCTTTTCTTTTTATGTACATTGAGAGCATATACACCAAGATAAATTCCTTGTGCATCTAATCATACTTGGCCAATAAAGAATTCATTCATTCGTCAAAATTACCAGTCAGTGACAGCTAGAGGGAAAAATAGGTGCCTCACCTAAGTCTGATCAGTAGTATGCATTAATAAAACTACAGTTTATGTAACACTCATCTAGTCTTTCTGATTCTTTGCAAAATATAGAACAATAATTATTTATTTGAAAGCTAGATATAAATAAAATTAAATATTTATTCAGTTTCTCTGATATTTTTCTGCTTCACAGAAATGCACTGAATCTGTTTTGCTATTCTCAATTTTGGTTTTATCACATATTTATCTTGCTATCATCTTAGTAACACAAAATGGTTTTGAATCACAGTATTTGAGGAGTATTTCTGCCTGTTCATACTGGTAGTCCTTGACTTACATTTAATGACTATTCAAAGTTACTATGGCACTTTAAAAAGTGACATGACCATTTTTCACACCTGCGACTAATGCAACATTTTCCATGGTCAGATGATCAAAATTCAGACACTTGGCAACTAATTCATATTTATGACAATTAGAGTGTCCTGAAGTCAAGTGATCACCTTTTGTAACTTTCTGATAAGCAAAGTCAATGGAGAATCCAGATTTGCTTAACAACTGTATTACCAGCTTAACTGCAATGATTCATTTAACAACTGTGGCACAGAAGGAAAATGGAGCAAAATTCACTTAACAAATGTCTCTCTTAGCAACAGAAATTTTGGACTCAATTGTGTTTGTAAATTGAGGACTATCTGTACTTTCCTGGGCATTGTTTTTGTCTGTATCACAAGATGGCATATAAATGAGACAGGACCTTCTTGTGTATGAAATGTTTTCTTCTCTATAACTAGATAGCCACTCAAATTGTTTTCTTTTCTGCACCAAGTGAAAATGCTAGACCTGTTGAATTTATCTCAAACAGGTTGATGTGTCTCAGGATTTGTTATCTTAAAAAAACATGAGTTGCTGATCATGTGCCTTGTGTAATTTACTCTTTTTATGTCATGTGAAAACTGACTCCTCTTTCTACCATTATACAGGAATCGGTGTTGATGATATGTTCATCCTGGTATCCTGTTGGCAGCACACAAAAGTAAAGGATAGTGTCACAGACCGGATGGCTACCACTTATTCAGAAGCAGCTGTATCAGTTACTATCACAACTATGACAGATGTTTTAGCTTTCTACATTGGAATTGCAACTTCTTTTCCATCAATTAGATCATTTTGTATCTATACAGGAACGGCTTTCATTTTTTGCTATATATACAACCTGACATTTCTTGGGGCTATTCTAGCTCTAAATGGTAGAAGAGAAAAAAGTAACAGGCATTGGCTGACATTCATGAAAGTGTTTTCAGAGCCCCAGGATTCCCGGGGCCGTATGTATAACCGATGTTGCACAGGAGGACTTTATGATGAAACAACTGGAACTGAGATTGAACATCCCATGAATTTTTTCTTCAGAAAGTATTATGGTCCCTTTCTTATGCAAAGCTGGACTAAGGTGTTTGTGGTAGTGCTATATGTCACATACCTAGCAACTAGTTTACTTGGATGTTTTGCACTTCAAGAGGGCATAGATCTTCGAAACGTAGCAACTGATGATTCTTATATCATTCCATACTACAACCTTGAAGATCAGTATCTTTCAACATATGGTCCAAGGGTTATGGTAATAGTTACTGAAAGTATAGAGTATTGGAATGAATCTGTTCGTACAGATCTTGATAAGTGTATGAATGTTTTAGAAAATTCATACTATGTGGAAAAGAATTTTTCAGAGTCATGGCTAAGAATTTATGAAAATGTTGCTAAAAAAATGTCTCTAGATTTAAATGATCATGATGCATTCATTACAAATTTACCTGTTCTATTCAAAGTAGATCCCAATTCTCAATGGAATATTAATATCAGTGCAAAAGAAATAGTAGCTTCTCGGTTCTTTATACAGACCATAAATGTTAAAAATTCATTGAGTGAGAAAAATCTTTTAAAGCAGCTAAGACATTTTGCTAAGGACTGTAAGATATCACTAATGGTTTATCATCCAGCTTTTATACACTTTGATCAATACCTTGTTATAAATCAAAATACCATTCAAAATGTTCTGATTGCAGCTGGGGCCATGTTAATTATTTCTTTGCTGCTGATTCCCAGTCCTGTTTGCTCTTTGTGGGTAACTTTTACTATTGGCTCTGTGATTGTAGGTGTTTCTGGTTACATGGCCTTCTGGCATGTGAATCTTGATTCCATATCTATGATCAATCTTATTATTTGCATAGGATTTTCTGTAGACTATTCCGCTCACATATCTTATGCCTACGTTTCCAATAGTAAAATCAGTGCACGTGAAAAGGCAATAGATGCTCTTTTCCACCTGGGTTACCCAGTTGTGCAGGCATCTGCGTCCACCCTTGTAGGAATTTCCGTTCTCTCTATGGCAGCCACATATGTCTTTAGGACTTGCTTTAAGATAATGTTTCTTGTTATTACATTTGGGACTCTTCATGGTCTCATGTTCATCCCTGTGTTTTTAACATTTTTTAGTTATTGTACTTGATTTTCAAATAGATAACAACAAAATGGCCAATGGCCAATGCTATGGAAATTTCTCAGTGTAATAAGAAACTTGCTTTAAATGAAAACATGGGACTGCTAACTACTAATAGGGAAAAAAACATAAGTTAAAATTTCCCCCATTTCAGGAAGATCAAATTGCTCGTGATGTTCTAATAAATTGTACATTAATCAGAAGAAATGGACAGATGAAGGCTGTTTTATAATAAGCTATTCAAGATTTATTAGAACAATTCTTATGGTGTATTTATTTAGGCATTCATGATTAATGTAAAGTGGGATCAGGATTATTCGGATGCTGATAAAATGAAACCATTTTATTTAATGCCACAAAGTACATGTGGAAGAATGCAATTAAGTACAAAAAGAAGCGTGGAATCACTGGCAGTATCATGATCATAAGACATGGCAAATCAGATTTGTAAAGAATCTGGACTCATATGATATTGAGGTAAGGCTTTGTAAATAGAGGGAGTTTATATTGTACGTTTTCTCAGTTCATACTTCATGCCCATCAGTAATGGGAAGAGAGGACAAGCAGGCCATATTCTAGCAACGAAGCAAGCCTTCTGGCATGTGAACCTTTATCATAAATATTACTAACAGCTGCAAACTACCCATGTGCTGTATTATAGTTTCTATATAATCAACATATCTGGATCATCTAAAGTGAATACATCCATTCTTTTAAATTTCTCTTTGCAGCTTATCTTGACTGAAAGAAGCAATGTACCATATTTAGGTAGTATGGTAACTCCAAATGAATCACAACTGGATAATTTATGGCTTCAGAAATTGCAAGGTGGAACTTTCAGATGCATTTATGTGTAATTCTATTGTATCCAGACTTGTTATATTATCCCAATATGTTTTCCTGACAAGATAGCTGTTAGCAATATTGGCAAGCATCATAGATTTGATTCCTTATATGTTGAAGATACTGTATTTATATTAAAAGTATCCAATGCAAAATAAAGCCTAATATATATAGAATACAATTTGACACGAATCTGAAAGCTGAAGTAAATTATTCAGATTTTCATGATAAAATTTGTTTTGTTATTTATTTCATTCATACCTAGATTTTCCTCCCCCTCTTTTCAAACTTGACTATTAGTTATCTAAATGCAAAGATCACTAAATTGTACTGTGCAATGAAGACTTAATTATAGCAAAGAAATTAATCTTTAGCTGATTTTTAACATTTTTCCCTTCAGTATTACATGTGCCCACACTTCCTATTTAAATATGACTTTGATAATGGAGGTCTGATTCTTCATTACCAAAATACTTTACACACTGCAATAATGATTCCACTTCAGTAAAAATTGCAGCAGCTTTTATTTATTAGATTTGTATCCTGGCTTTCTTCTGAAAGCTTAAGGCAGATTTGCATGAGAAAATTGAAGGAACAGGTGCTGGGGATGGAAAGAAATGAATCTTGATGCATTGTGGTTTCCACTAGATGCCTGTATGATACCAGACATTAGATTAAAAAGATCTGCAAGCTGGTGTTACAAATCAGGCAGCGTGCCAGAGCACCTTGAATTAAAATAGTTAAAATGCAATGATAACTATCAGTAGCCAACTCTCGTTCATAAAGTGAAACTCTTTACCAGAGAGGTCATTTAAGCTCTCCAGAAGGAGCACACCCAGGAGAAGCAATCCTTAGATCAATTTGCAGATACCAGCTGGTCTCTCACCTCACAAGATATCCTAAGGAAATTATCCAGATTTAAGGAAAGATCACATGCCCCTCCAGAAAGGCAGTAAAAAAATTAGTGCCAAGCACCGTGGACAGTGCCAGGAACCACTAAAGCAGTGAAGGAAGACCCACTCCCCAGATAGAAAAACCATGTGGCAGGGAAAAAAATTCAAACAATACAAATAATTAAATCACAACAATTTAAATCCTTTTAAAACTAAAACACAAGCCTTGTCTGAGTCATTGCTAGAGCTCACACCCCAGGCAAGCTCAAGTATAAACACTTGAGGTAAGCCTAATTACAAAGAAAGCAATTAGTGCTAGAATATAGCAAAAGAGCAAACACAGTAGCTGTTCCTTGTTAAACCAATTACCTGAATAAATAGACACTGGAACTAGCCAGATTTCTCAATCCAGTTTCTTTTCAGGACTTTTTCCTTCTAAACCTGAACAGGGAAAATTATCCCATCAATAAACACAGGATTAAACATCAAGCACAGAAATAAACTTCAGCAAAAATCAGTTTTATTGGTCTAAAACTTTAATTTTGTGCTTAGTGATGTTTAATCCTGTGTTTATTGATGGGATAATTTTCTCAGAAAGGGTATGTAAAATCACGTCTGAATGTCAGTCTAGCTAGCCAAGAAGCCTTGCTGAATGTCACTCATCTTGGTTCCTTGTCATCAAAAGCTTTACGGCAGCTCTACTTCATTATTCAATTAGTTCTTCAAAGTGTTGATCATTACATCGCACCTGGAAGAACTCCAACAGGGGAGTATTTCCTCCCAACAGTGTAAAAAGCTTAAAACAACTCTTCATTTATAAGAAAGTCAAGCCTCAGCAAAGTACCAGCAAAGAAAAGGAAAGGAAAAAAAGTCAGGAGAAGCTTCGGAAGTGACAGTCTAGGTGTACTGCCAAGAATGTAATAAAGGTTAACTGAGAGGCAGTTTCTATAAGCAGGGCAATAAAAATTAGGTTAGAAACAACATCAGAATGTTTCATTCCTGCCTGTCTTACAGGATTAGCCCTGTAAAGTGGAAAAAAAAAAGATTTCTTCTAACAACCAGTTCTCCGAATTTAGAAAGTTAACAACAGGTTCTAGTGTATAGTTGCAAATTAGTGGAATCCCACCCCTGTATTTAGGGCAACTTTTTGCAAGTAAAGAAGCTTTTTGTATTTTTATGCAGGTAATCCCTGACTTACAACAGTTCATTTAGTGACCATTCAAAAGTTACAATAGCACTGAAAAAAGTGACATGACTATTTTTCGCACCATTGCAGCATCACGAGAGGCCAGGCAAGGAGAAGCACCCCTCGACATGAGTGACGTTGAATTGGCCACGCCCACCGTCACATGACCACCCAGCCATGCCTACCCAGCCCATCATCAGGGCAGAGAACTGATAGTTAAATTATTTGAATCCCACCACTATTTACATTGGCCTGTTTGCAGTACTCTGCAACACAACACTCAACCATCAACCCCTTCACAGCATAGTTATGCAGCAATGGCTATGGACAACTATGGACAAGTCTAAATCAATCTTTACCCATCATTCTAGGACTTCAGACTAAGTTGAATCTAACAATATCTTCCAATTAAGAATATGACTTACAGTAGAGGGTGCATACTGAAGACCTCTACAGCACAGATTCCGTGATTTGCTTTCTAGCTTACAAGAAACATTCTTGTCTTACATCAATTTAGCTTCACATAATGTATATAACATTAATTGAAATACAATGGAATCTCAAACGTAGAAAACAAATTATCTCTCCTTCCTTTATGCCTGACTACAGTGAAATGTCATATCAAGTGTTATTTGTATTCTGCCATGCTACAGAAAAAAATAGATGGATATGAAGAAATAACTCAACCATTATTTTCAAATGCTGCATATAAACGAAAAACAATCTCTAAAAATATTGCAGCCATTGTGAACTAATGTTAAGCTTTGGTTTGTTATTCTTTTGTCCCAGGAACAGTATTATATAGTACTTTACATCAGCAAAAGTTCCTTTGAAGATAATCTGCATATATTGTTTGCTAAAAACAATTGGGGAAAACATTAATCTACAATATTAATATACATGTTAACTAATATTTTGTATAATTTTTAACTGATTCTTATCTCCCAAATACTATTATTCCCACAATAACTATTTCATTTTCATCTGCCATTTTTTCTTAATCCTTCTATTTATGCTGAATACTGAATAAAGTAATTTTCCTAAAGAAGATAAAATGTGTTTAGTTATTTACAATATGTCACTTTGCAAATTCCTCTGAAATATAAATAGGTCATTATTCAAGTCAGCATATTTCATTCTTGTGGCACACTCTGGCCGCAATAAAAATAAAATACCCTTTGTTTTTTATTGCATTGTGACAAAGACCCCTAAGCTCCTTTTTTCTTTGCAAACTTTTACAATAATCTCTAACACTGAAGTTAAGAATATAAATTACAATTATATGAATTACATTAGTAAAGTTTTAAAAAGAAATACAATTCCACCCCCCATTTGAAACTTCCTTTTCAAAATCCTGTCCTATCCATGTAACATTCCCCTACGATTGGCAAGGTTGAAAAAATATGGAAAGAAATGAGGAATTATATTGATATACAATAAATGCAACTATTGCTTTTTTGTAACTCATATCTTTAGTTTCTAAATTCTTCTAAACAAGAATTGCTTCTTATTCTGCCTTGACTTTTGAATGACCGCTGGATATCATAAACATATAACTAATTGATAAATAACAAAGTAGGGAATATGAACCTTTGGTGCCTAACTAGTTCTGAACTAGAAATAAATCTGCAGTGCACAAGCACGCCAGCAGATGGCATGCACAAGTAACCTAAGCAGTCTAAAGCTATGCAGGGATTGAAATGAAGTGGAAATTTCAACTGGATTTCTGCTTGAAAAATGGGGAGTCTCGTTTGATGGTCTCATTGATATGACATGCTGAAATGAGTGTGAGCAGGTGGAAAGAGAATTCATTGCACCTTGAAGAATCCTGTTTTTAAGTTTGATTTTAATTTATTTTAAAAGCAGAGAAGAAAAAGATACATAAAAATGACACAATAAAGACGTGGGAAAGCTTATAGAGTAACATAAGGCATAAAGCAGGGTGGTTCAGCTGTCAGGCATTGGTGCAGAATGCAACAGTGCGAACTATTAATGGGACCCCTAAAATGGCCCATGTTGCCCTGCTGCTCTGCAAGTTGCACTGGCTGCCGGATTGCTTCTGGGTATAACTAAGCCCTGTGTGGCTTAGGTTCAGATAACTTGATGAACTGTTTCATCCCGCTAAGACAGGTCTGTTCTACTCATGTGAGCAGGGGAATCTTGATGCAGATCCCATTGCTCAAAGAACTCTGGCTGGCAGGATCCAGGAGAAGACTACCCACCCTTTTTTTTTTTTGCCATAGTGCCATCCCTTTGGAAGATCTTACTCCCTGGGGTGAGTCTGTCTCCTTCTGGAAGACCTGGATCTGCTGGTAGCCCTGGTGACCCAATGGGGGGAGTGCCACACTGGAAGTGGCTATTAGATTAATAGCAGATCTCCACCTCTCCCTGTGCATATCATTTTGCCTCCCTGCCCATCCTTTTTAATTCATATTGCTATGTTATTTTTGTTTTGTTTTTGTTATATTTACAATGTTATTTTTTAAAAAATTATAATTTTATATTCTACTGGAGCCAGGATATTAGCAGCGTTGCTCTGGCACTGAAGAACATGTGTGGCTTTTTTTGTTTTTATTGAGTCTCAAAACAATTCTAGTAGGTTTAATTAAATTTTCTGCTTTTCTTTTGTTTGATGCTCAGATTTTCTTGGCTACATAAATTGGATATATAAGTCCCCTCTATCTCTTACAGATCAGAGAAGATGGAAGGTGGCATTTGCTATCTAAAGAAATGAAAAGGATAGGACAGAAATCCCAAATAATGACTCAGTCCCTGTAATGACTGTTCTACGCTGCATTCATTTTAAGTGCTTGTTAATGTCATTTATTTTCAGTGGACTATTTTTTTTTTATCCAGTTCTTCCCAAGTACCCGGATAGGCAGATAGTGTTGCTTGATGGCATTGTCACGGAATGTAAGCTGGTCCAAGTTTTATTAAGTGAAGGAAATCAGGGCTTCAAGTTCTTTAGCTGAGGTTAGCCTTCATACACATCAAGTTCTTCCCAAGAATTTAGGATGTCATAATATATTGGTTTAATGTATGTGTGCAGGAACCAAGAAGTATGTGGGGGGGGGGGGTTTAACTGGTCAAATGGGAATTTTGTCAATGCACAGATTTTTTTAACTGCTGACCAAGATTTTTCGGTATGGCCCCAAGTGTGCTGATAACTAAGTTAGCCCTTGACACACAACAATTCATTTGCAACCATTCAAAGTTACAATGTTACTAAAACAGTGACTTTTGATCATTTTTCACACTTGCCACTGTTGTGACACCTCTATGGTTACATAATAAAAATTCAGACGTTTGGCAACTGACTCATATGTATGACAATCTGGAATCATGTGCGGCCTTCTGATAATGGGGAAGCCAAATTCATTTAACAACTATGTTATTTATTTTAACAATTGCAGTGATTCACTTAACAATTATGGCAGGAAAGATTATAAGGTTATAAAATAGGGCAAAGGTCAACAAATGGCTCAGTTAGCAAGACATTTTGAGCTCAATTTGCTCATAAGTCAAGGACTATCTATATGAGATCAGATTGCTGATTTATGCCATATTCTTTGAATTTTCAAGTCTTATTAATTTTGTGATCTTCTCCAATTCTGTTTTCTATTGTATTATCCCATTATTCCCTGATGAATTATCCATATTTTCTTCTTTTAAGCATGGTGAAATCTGGTGTGTCGCAAGCCAAAATTTCATCAGTTTGTATTCAGAAATCTTGGCATTAAGGCAATCACCATTGGTTGTTTTCAGTATTGTTTCTTACAAACTGCTGCTTGATGGTGAAATGCATGCATATTTTATAGTATACCCAAGGTCAGTCATAAGACGGGAGGCCATATAAATTTAATAAATAAATAAAATAAAAAAACATTGTGTAGGCAATAGTGTATGCAACAAAATCTGAAGCAAAATATTATATCCAGTTTTAATTCTTTGCTTTTGCAGGAACATACATATGAAACTTGCTAGCAAGTTATTCTCACTATTTCAAAGCCTAATAAGTTTTCATGAAAGAGAAAATGCATTAAAAGTTACAGGATTCCATAGAATCTAAATACTGACGATGTGAAATTTATTTAACAATTCAATTTTAAATTGTAAAGTCTCCATATTATGTTATGAACAAGAAAAGTAGCAGCAACAAAGTAGCAGAAATTCTCACAAAAAAAAGATTTATGGAAATTCAAGCCATTAAAAAATTACACATTTTGCTTAACTCTCAAATCTATTTACAGATTTAAAATATGTTTTATACACCTCAACTTACATATGAGGGCAACCAGAGTAAAAGCAGTTTTACAATAGGAGGAAAACTTTAAAAAGCACTTTGCATAATTAAAATATATGATTTCCCAAATGTGCTAAACATGCTGAATTTGCACATCTTTTACTGTTTATTGCTAAAAAAATTATATATTTGTAATGAAACAGCATAGCAGTTTGGAATTCCAATAATGAAATGAACTTGAGGTTCTTCCAAGTTTACTATATGGAAAAAGCAGAAAAGAATTCCATTGAAATACTGGGATTGCTAAAAGAAAATGCATTATCTACAAATTCAAATGAAATTAGACTATCAACAAGGCACCAAAATGCCTTATAAGCCCTAATTCAAAATGCAATTGTTTGCTAAAATTGTTTTTATTTTTCTCACTGACAGAATTTTAAAATTAGTGTAGGACTTAAAATTGTAGACAGCCATCTATTAAACAACTTAAACCTCCCTGCAAAACAGTGTAATTATTATTAGCAATTCTCAATTGCTATAGTCAACCCAATCCTAATCTCAGTTTTTAGAATATCTCTTAATCGTCACTTAATATCTTAATGGCATGTGCCATTAGATTAATTACATGGATTAAAATTTTGAAATGAAAAATTGTATTTTTTTAAAAAGGGCCTGCCAAGTACACAATGACGGACTCAAATTTCCATAACTATTCTCCATTTAAAAAGTTTCACAGGAGCTCTAAAATCACACCTCCATAAAATATAAAACAAATATTACTGTCCAGTGAACTCACTTGCTCACTCACTCTTAAATTCTATCTCCAGAATAGATGAATATTATTATTTTTTTACCCATTAGAGTACAAACTCCTTATCTCATTTATTGAAAGTCAACTTGAAGACAGAGCACTAATACTACAGTACAGTGCCTGCCCTTAAGTTCCTGTAGTATGATAAATTATGAATGAAGGCTTTATAAAATTTTGGTTTGGAAACAGAAGGATTACTTTCGTGTAATTGTATGTTCTGCAATTTCAAATGCCCCAATTCGCAGAGTAACACCAGCAGCTATCAGTTCCTTTTCTTATCCATTTGAACAAGCTAGCAGTGAAGGTATATCAATTCACTCTTTTGTTTTAGCATTCAGGATTTCTAAACCAGGTGACAAATTACTTTTACAACCTTGCTTCTAAGAAAAATCAAAATTAAATAGGTAGCCCTTGCTTACTGACTGCCTTGTTTAGCAACTACTTGAAGTTACAGTTGCTGGAAGAAAAATATCTGCAACCAATCCTCAGATTTAGAACTGTTTCAGTATCCCATGACCATGTGACCATTATTTACAAGCATCACAACCGACTTTCAACCAGCAGAATTAATGGAGAACATGGAAGTGAAATTGTAATACCCAACTGATCACACGATGTCTCGCTTAATTAAAACAGTGAATGTCAGGCACGAAGAATCAGGATTATTCATAAAGTTGCAGCATAGAAGATTTAGTCCAACCTATAGAAAAGAATCTGGTCAAGTAATGATCAGCACTAAATTAGTGCTAGATAAGGATCATCAGAATTCAAGAAGGGCTGGACTTGGATCTCTTGCAATTTAAAATGCAAGGATTTTAAACTGATGACATTTAACTCCACCTCCCAGATCTGCCTTTTCAAATCTTACATTGTTTGCAACCAAAAATGGAAGTAACATCAAAAATATGACACAGTCATGATTTTTCACATAGTGACTGCGGCACTTAGCAACAGAGCTGTTGGTTTCAATTGTAATCAGTAAGCGAGGACTACTTGTAAGGGGAACAAAAGCTCACAAGACAAGTTGTTTATCTTTTGAAAATATGATTATTAGCACACATACATCCAGCAAGAGAGAAAGTTACACCATAAAAAGTACTTTGACTGTTAGACAGCTTGACAAGGAAGTTATCTCACTTCAAGTTTTTTGCCTTCTAAAACGATCTGAATTTCTTTGGCATCCAAGGTCTCATAGGTTAATAAAGCTTCTGCTAAATTCTTGTGTTCTTTTGCATGGGCTTTCAAGATACTCTTTGCCCGTTCATATGATTCCTACCACAAAAAAGGTAAATTAAGAAAGATAGCAAAAACACACTTAGATTAACCTAAGATTAACCACTAACATTATTTATAATTAATCTAAAACATTTGTAGCTTATTCAAATATACTTCATACAATACATCAGGTCCTCTTGAAGTGTATTTCAACACAACCAAGGAATGGAATTAAAATTATAAAGTATAAACATTCATAAAAATAATTTTAAAAACTAGCAGAGAAACAAGCAAGTTCAATTATTGTCATTTTTGAACTTACATATATAGAATCTCATCTTTACTGATATAATTTATAATTTAATTTATAAGCAATAAATTAAAGTAGTAGCCATATAACATACTGTTTTAGATCCTTATCTCTGATTAATTTTTTATAGTATATCATATTAATACATTCAACAAAATTAAGAGTCTAGAAAGTATCCACTTTTTGAATCAGATAATTAAAATGTTTACCTTTAAAAGAGCTCTTATTTCTTGTTCAATTGCAGATTGGGTTTCAGGGCTGAAATTTGTTGTCTCTCTATAAGTCATAACACCAAGCTTATGCAAAAAAGAAATGATTTGAGAGAGAGAAGAAAATGCTTATTTATTTCAAAAAGTCAAATGCAGCATAATTGTTAGATAATTCGATCACCACACATCAGATAAGAAATATAATTTTATCCCATGAATTCTGAAGAATCTGACCACTGGATCTTATTCATATTTGAGAGTAACTCATCATTTCAAAATTGACTTGTTTATTTGAACAAAAAAAAACCCCATCAATACTGCCGTTCTATATTTGTGTAAGAGTGTATCTGTGGGACTTTTCTCTTTTGTGTAACTAGAATTGCACAGTGGAGGTGGTTGTTTGATTAACAACAGATTCCATCTGCTCCCATCCTGCTCTTCCTTGTCTTTTGTAGTGTTTGGATTTTGAATTAAATTATTTATGTTTTAATTTATACAGTTTTTTATCTTTTATAATTGTAAGCCACCCAGAGTTATCTTGAAGTAAGATGAGCAGCCAATCAATCAATCAATTAATCTTAGTTATATGCTTTACATATAATTAATATTAAATAGGTTTATGAGTCATCCTTAATAACTTGTTTTCATTTCAAAAACTTTCAAAGATTCATGCATTTAAGCCATCTAATTGTAAAATGCAAAGAAAGGGAAGAGAACGCTACTTAGAAGTTCAGCAATGTCTATTTTTGTTTCATCCTAGCTTAAGTACCCAGTCTGAAATGCTGCAAGTAAAATGAGTCTACTAGCAGTCAAATTCAGGGATGCGGATGGCTCAGGGCTAAGATGCTAAGCCTGTCTATCAGAAAGGTCAGCAGTTTGGTGGTTCGAATCCCTAGCACCGCATAACCGAGTGAGCTCCCGTTACTTGTCTCAGCTTCTGTCAACTTAGCAGTTCGAAAGCATGTAAAAATGCAAGTAGAAAAATAGGGACCACTTTGGTGGGAAGGTAACAGCATTTAATCATGCCAGCACATGACCATGGAGATGTCTTTGGACAGCGCTGGCTTTTCGGCTTTGTAACAGAAATGAGCACCACCCACTAGAACCAGAAATGACTAGCACGTATGTGCGAGGGCAACCTTTACCTAGCAGTCAAAAGCAGGAGTTTGAGATAGGCGGAATTAGCTATTAAGTAAATAAATGAGTTGCGTCCTGTTTGCTACTTGATTTGAAAGAGCCCATCAGCTGCAACCATCACTTTTTTGATCTTCCCCATCCTCTCAACCCATTCACTCTTCCTTCATATATCTCTTTTGCAATTTAGTCCACATTCATTCTCTTTCTATGAGCAAATATATTGATTGTGCACTGATCACTCACTTTTGTATTCAATTCACATACATTCATCACCTATTGTTATTTTTAAAAGTCAGTT
Source organism: Bungarus multicinctus (assembly GCA_023653725.1). NCBI lineage: Eukaryota > Metazoa > Chordata > Lepidosauria > Squamata > Elapidae > Bungarus > Bungarus multicinctus. Next base: position 21,722,619 of record CM042840.1, read on the forward strand.
TAGTTTCCATTCAAGAGCATTCATTGATTGTCTCAGGTAACATGCCCCCCTTTAGCTTTCTATCTTCAATCACAATTAGCAAAAAAAGCTACCAATGGCTTTGTATGACCAAGGCTGATAATCTGGGCTATACCTTCTCTACCCCAGTGTTTTTCAGCCTTGGTGCTTTGAAGATGTGTGGACTTCAACTCCCAGAATTCCTCAGCCAGCAGAGCTGGCTGAGGAATTCTGGGAGTTGAAGTCCACACATCTTCAAACCACCAAGGTTGAAAAACACTGCCTACCCTATTAAAAAATGTTAAGTTTTATGCGATCCCCAAGATTGATATGTTTCTCCTTAACAATTCTATCCTAGAAAAGAGCATCAAATGATCTAATATATTGCTCTTATAAGTTGTTGGATCTGTATTTATTTTTTTCAGTGTCCAGATAAATTTGTAAGAGCACTTGCTGATGGTTATTTTCTATTGATAAATACAATTCAGTAGATTAAAAAACACCAATATTTAAACAAAATTAGACAAGGGCCTGTATGTATCTGGAAATTAAAATTATTGGATGCTCCCATCTAGCAACATTGTATCTGATTTCTTCCTTCTCCTCCTGCTGTTGCTTTAAATCTGTCAATGAGAGTCTTGCATAACTCTTTACGTACCACTAAACTGAGAGGACCATATGTTGTGCTTAAACAAATGTCCCTATTCCTCTAGCATCCTCTTCTTTCACATTTAGCGACTCCTGACTTTGAAACTTGTTGAAATAACTTTGTTTTTAAATACCGTGGGAAAATAGTATAATCTCATGCATTCAAGCTACATTATATTTACTCCATAAGAACAAAACTTTATGCATTCAGAATGTATTCAAACTTCCTTCATTTTTGTCAATTCTGTTAGGCTGCAGCCTGATTCTATAGTTGTTGAAATTAATTTTTTTCTCATTAATCTACACTCAGTACCCCACAATGACAAAGTGAAAACAGAATTTTAGAAATGTCTGTAAATTTGTTAAAAAGAAAAAAAATTGAAATATCACGTTCGCATAAGTATTCAGATCCTTTTCAACAACACATGAAATTTAACTAAGATGCCTCCCATTTCTTTTGATCATCACTGACATGTTTCTATACTTTGATTGGAATTAATCTGTGGCAAATTAATTTGATTGGACATGATTTGGAAAAGCACATATCTCTTTATAAAAGGCCTCACAGCTGACAATGCATATGGTAGCAGAGCAAAAGCCATGAGGTCAAAGGAACTGCCTGAAGAACTCAGAGATAGAATTATTGCAAGGTACAGATCTGGCTATAATAAAATTTCAGATGCACTGAAGTTTCCTAAGAACAGTGGCCTCCAAAATTCTTAAATGGAAGAAGTTTGGCACAACTAAGACTCTTCCAAGAACTGGTCACAATCTACTCACACAGAGCAATCGGTGAAGGAAGGTCTTAGTAAGAGAGGTGATCAAGAGCCTGATGGTCGCTTTGAGCTCCAGAGATCCTGTGTGGAGATGGGACAGAGTTCTAGGACAACTATCACTGTAGACCTCCATTGATCTGGGCTTTATGGCAAAGTGGCTAGATGGAAGCCTGTTCTCAGTTCAAAACACATGAAAGTCTGCTTAGAGTTTGCAAGAAAGCACCTGAAGAACTCTCAGACTGTGAGGAACAAGATTCTCTGCTCTGATGAAACCAAGATTGAACTATTTGGCCTCCATTCTAAACATTATGTCTGGAGGAAACCACTCATCACCTGTCCAATATCATCCCAACATGAAGCATGGTGATGGTAGCATCATGCTGTAGGGGTGTTCTTCAGGAGCAGGAACTGGAGACTGGTCAGAGTTGAGGGAAAGCAGAATGGAGCATAGTACAGGGATATCCACAATGAAAACCTGTTCCACAGTGCTCAGGATCTCAGACTGGGCTGAAGGTTCACTTTCCAACAGGATAATGATCCTAAGCACACAACCAAGACAACACAGTTGTCAACTCTGTGAATGTCCTAGAATGGCCCAGCCAGAACTCTGATTTGAATCTTATTGAACATCTCTGGAGGGACTTGAAAATGGCTGTTCACGGATGGTCACCATTCAACCTGAATGATCTTGAGAGGATTTGTAAGGAAGAATAACAGAAAATCCCCCAATCCAGGTGTGCAAAGCTTGTTGCATCATACCCCAAAAGACTCAAGGCTGTAATTTCTGCCAAAGGTGCTTCAACGAAGTACTGAGTGAAAGATCTGAATGCTTATGCCAATGTGATATTTCAGTTTTTTCTTTTTAATAAATTTACAGACATTTCTAAAATTCTGTTTTCACTTTGTTGTTATGGGGTACAGAGTATAGATTAATGAGAAAAAAATGAATTTTAACAACTGTAGCATCAGGATGCAGCATAACAAAATTGACAAAATTTTGAACATTTTCTGACTGCACTGTATATCTGCACAACTACAACATAAAAAATTACATTGCAAATTCATTATGAAGAAGAGTACATGTACCTTGTCACTCATTCCAAATCTGGTTACCATGAGTTGTGCTATCCTAGTAGCATTCTCAAAATCATTAGAAGAACCTAGGTAATTATAAAAAGCATAACATTAATTTGTAAAAGCTAAATTCCTTACATATGAATTATGAAAGTTCTTGTTTTGACTAGGAATGCACAAAGTATTTGAGTAATCTGTACCTGAACTAAAATTTATGTGCATGAATGCAATTAATTTGGGTCATACAAACAAATGCAGTTGTTCCAGGAAGAAATGTTCAGAAAAGAGAATGCAAGAAAAGACCAGGGTGTATGACTGTGACCATGAAGAAGGGAAGTGAATACTGGGAAGATTGGAGAATAAGTAAATACATAATTGTGCTGTGCTGACAGTGATTACTGAAGGAGGCAAGAAGGAAGATAGCTGTTGGAGTAAGCCAAATTGAGACACTGGTAACAGTTGAGGAGGAAGGGAAGCTGCTGAGAGAAAACCAGGAGTGATGCATACTACCCTTGCCTTAGTCATCTTGTCTGTTGCATCTAAAACTAAAGTGATTTGGGTACTGGTTTGATAAAACTATAACTGACCCAAAAAATTCTGTACAGGTAGTCTTAGACAGTTAAGATCAAATTTCCATTGCTAAATGAGTTTTGAATGAGTTTTGCCTCATTTTATGACCTTTCTTGCAACAATTGTTAAGTGAATAACTGTAGCTGCTAGTTTAGTAACATGTTTATTAAGAGACTTTGACACTGATTTTGACAGAATGTTGAAAGGTTGCAAAAGATGGTCACATGATCCCAGGACACTGCAACTGTCATAAATATGAGCCAGATGCCAAGCCAAATTTTGATATATGACCACAGGGATGCTGCAATGGTCATAAGTCTGAAAAGCATTTTTCCATTCTGTCCACATTTTAATTTTGACTAACCTGTTGTGATGTGATCATTGCCAAATATGAGTTCTTCTGCTACTCTTCCTCCCATACTAACATCCATCTGGGCAAGCAGCTGAGACCTAGTTTCATTCCATCTGTCACTTTCTGGCAACAAAGAAACCTTTAATACAAAATCACACATTAAGTTGAGCAAAACCAATAAATCAGGTTTAATGGCTGTTAGATTATTTGTTCTACCGGTACTTGCTAAAGTGATAATGCTTAAGGATTCTAAGCGCCTTGACATTTTTTGAGCCCTCTGCAGGCTTTTCTTGTTTGTAAAATATGCTGTTTTCTCACAGCATATTTTGCAAGTAAGAAATCCATGAAAAGCTTCAAAAATATCACAAAAACATTTGCGCTGTTATGGTATATCAAAAGGGTTTGAGATGAAGCGTTGTCACACAAAATCAAATGAGATAAGCAACTGCCAATATTCTTGCTTATTGTCTTACCTCACTATTTTCTAAAAACCAAATCCAGCACATTTGATAGTAGGACTGGCAGATAGCATGTTTATACAGACTGAAAAGGAACTAGGAAATATTGTAACTTTAAAGAAATGTACTAAACACTTCCATTTTCAAAATAATCTATATAGTTACAATAGATAACCCAATAAGAAATAATTCTTTATAATACCACTGTTTACTGTTATTAATAATTTTCAGTTAAGTTTACTTTGTTAATAAATAATCCTTGCAACTTTGCAGTCTAAAGTCCTACAGTGTTATACAAAATTGTGCCGAGGTAATTAATCTGCAGCAATCTTGAAACAATTGAAACTGAAAAAATGCTCTCCCTGAATCTTACCAATAAAAACCACTATGATAACTTAACATATTAAGCTTTAAATCATAACTATTTAAATAATGTGATTTAGTGCCTAAGCAGCTCAGTTCTTTTAAGGAATATCTTAGAGAAAAAACTATCTTTGAAGTCTTTGGCATTGTAGTGAGAAGAAATTTCTAAGACCAGATAGCTGTAAAAATTGTTTAAATGATAGAGCTGTACACTATACCAAATTCAAAGGAGGAAAACTGTGTACATAACCCATCAAATTACATACTTCGTGAATCCCTTCAAACTTAAAGCACTGCACAGCCCTATTAAAATCAACCAGGTAGGCAGTGTTGTCTATTATGCAAAATCTTACATGTCCAAGTGTTGGTCCTCGTGGCATAATTGTGGCTTTATTGATTGGCATAGCATCTTTAGTGTAATATGCAATAATGGCATGCCCAGATTCATGATATGCTGTAATTGCTTTATTTTTGTCACCAATTTCTACACTTCTACGCTCAGGACCTGAAATTAAAAATAAACCAAGAGAACTTTAACAAACTATCAATTACAATATATTGATAAAAATTGAACAGCATCTCCCTTTCAGGATTTTAGTGATTTGCTTATGTTGTATTCATTCCCTTTTGTCTTTGTTACCTGCCACCTGTCCCTTTGCCAGTCAGTATTCCACTAACAATGAACATCCTTAGGATTGCTTTTTTCCACTCCTTTCCATCGTTTCATTTTTTCTAAGGTAGTCTACATTTCTATAAATCCCAGGTCTACATATCATGTATAAAAACTTCCATTTTGTATATAATTGATACTGACAATCAGAACTCAAAGATTTGTGTTCACTCTGGATTTGCTGGACGCTTATTACATTTGAGAGGCTTCAAGGTTGCATTTCAGGCTAGGTTCATTTTTGCAGATACATTATAAAGCAAAAATGGCAATGGACAGAGAAACACATGGCAGTCTCTTTGTTATAGATGGTATTCATGGAAGATAGTTACAATAATGATAACAACAAACAGTGCAAGTATGTTAAGTTACTTCCTATGTCTCCCAACCAGGGGCTTTCCCCCTCAACCTCTCCTACTTTCTCTCCCTTTCTGCCTCCCTCTTCCCTTTCTAGGGTTGATAAGAGAGAGAAAAAGAAAAATAATGTGGAGTGTACTCAGCACTGCTTGACTTTTGTTCAGCTTAGGCAAAATATTATCCATTTAAGGGAAAACCATTTTTAGGGTTCTGCTAAACCACAGCTTATTCTAAATCTCCCATATAAACAGCTTGCTAAGCCTCATGACTTAACCCAGCTACCTTTCGTGGCCAACATAAACACCATGTCTTCTTCATGTCAGCAGCACTTATGGCAGGCCACAAAATCTATATATGCCACACAGGCACAGCATAGAAAAACCTTAAATACAGAGCCTAAAACAAACCCCTTATATTCCCCGCATCTCACTCCCTCAATAGTGTTATTTGTAAGGTCTATTTAATTAAACTTATTTCTGAAAGTTATTATATAAATATTATAACAATTGTGTGATTTTCCTGAAAATAAACAATCCAAATAAATCTTTCTTTTAACTCACTAATGCAATTCAACATATGTAAGAATCTCATGTCTCTGTACAATATATCTCAGAGTGATTCTGTAAATTTTGATATAACTTGATCATATGCAATGACCCAAATTTATCATTTCCATAAGATCTTTCATGTGATATCACATGTGATCTAATTAATGCAATTATTTAGCAAACATGTATGTACATCGTCTGTTAAGATAAGGATTTATTATATTATACTATTTTATATTGTATTATATTAAAATAAAAATTACTGTTATCACTCAGTCAAAAATATATAAGTAGTGGTTTTAAAATATACTACCTACCCATGACAATTTTGTCCTTTGCAAATTCTAGTTCCTTCATAGTAACCATGTCCTTTTCATCAATTGCTGCTTTTAATGCAGCTTGATTCACAAGGTTTTCCAATTCAGCTCCAGAAAATCCTACTGTCCCTCTTGCAATGATTTCTGGATTAATGGCTGTGTAAGACACATTTTTGCATTTGTCAATCCACACTGATGTTAATATTCAAGCAAGTCAGTACACACAATAAACATAAAGATGCAGTTTTGCATTGCATACACTATTTAAGATAATCCAGCTTTAAGAATTTATCATCTTTATAATCATGTTTGAATAAGAACTGTGACATGAGAAACAAATAGAATTGTTCAAATGATTGAACAAATTTCCTTTCCTTTTCTTAAAAATATTAGGCAATTCTTCGGTGCAGCAAGCATTGTATAAGTTTTTACTTCAGTTTTCACTTGATAAAATTTAGTTGTAAGGATAATTATAAAATCCTTAAATAGCAGACCTCTAGCCTTTAACTGAGCATGTTCTAATAAGGACAAATATTCCTATTAATGAGAAGATCTTGGATCTCAATCAACATATATTTCTTATGCAGCCAGCTTGCTAGCAATTCCCTAATGTTTTTATTTTAAAAATGCAGCACTTACACTTATCATATTTTATTTTATTAAGATACCATTTCAAAATTTCTGTTCGACCCTTGACATCTGGTCTGGGAACTGTAACTTGCATGTCAAAGCGGCCAGGGCGTAACAAAGCACTAAATAGGGGAGGAAAAAAATATTATGAATGATTTCTATGTATGATAAACCATATGAAAAAGGGCTGCAGGTTTGGGGTCTGGCTAGTCTGAAGAAAAGAAGTATTGGGGTGACATGATAGCAGTATTCCAGTATTTGAGAGGTTACCACAAAGAACTGGGGGTCAAATTATTCTCCAAAGCACCAGAGGGCAAGAAACAATGGTTGGAAACTAATCAAAGAGAGAAACAACCTGGAATTAAGGAGAAACTTCTCAACAGTGAAGACAATTAATCAGTGGAACAGCCTGCCTTCAGATGTTGAGGGTGCTTCATCATGGGAAGTTTTTAAGAAAAGACTGGACAGCCACTTATTTGAAATGGTATAGGGTCTCCTGCTTGAGCAGTGGGCTGGACTAGAAGACCTCCAAGGTCACTTTCATCTCTGTTCTATTCTATAATCTTGGTTATTTTTTATATTTTAAAAGGCAATATAATAAGAAAAGTTGCTAGTGCATTTGTAATTTCCACAGTCATTTTGCACAATTACATGCTTTCCACAGAAAATCTCGCAATAATTGTGAGCACAATAATCTCTTGGAAAACTACATAAGAACCAACATTACACAGCTACATTTCAAGAGTACTAACTGCATTTAAATCTGTTTTATTTTCAGTTAAGAGCTTCCATTTAGAATGGTTGCTCCAGCAAAATATAGCTATTTTCTTAATTATTGTAAAGACAAGGAATATTGGCAGGATTAATTATGCATCCTTATTACTGATCTAAACTACCAAAATCATATTCACACAAAATCAAATGATGCAAAGTTATATTTTACACACATATGCACATGCACACAGACAGACATACTTATCTAGTGCTTCAGGGAAATTTGTTGCACCAATGATAATGATTCCTTCATTAGACTTAAAGCTTCAAAAGAAAAAAAGTAATTAATATACTTATAGTTATTATTCCATAGCTATTTAGATCTAGCAAGTCATATTTCTTTCAGTGGGTTTTCACAGAATGTTTCTTTTATTTTATAGAGCAAATCTAGTAGTAAAGGATGTTTTCCCCAGTTGAAATGGAAATTCCTTGATCATGTGACTTTGTGTATCATACAATAACTATTTTACTCATATTCAGTGCATGCAATAGCAGCCAATACCAGCTGAATTTTAACAAGAGGATAGTTCAACTTTTAAAATGAAGGAAATAGGGGAAAAACCTGAAAATTAGTTTTTGAATACAGATGTACATACCTGGGGAATTGTTAGAAATTACAGACCTTGTATTAATATAGGCATTGTTCAATGAGCAAATTTCTCAAGTATCAGAAAGCTGCATTTCTTATATAAGGTTCAAAATACTTATTTTATTTTATTTATTTATTTATTTTATTTTCAAGATTTATATACCGCCCCCTCTCCTTGGGGGACTCAGGACGGTGTACAGATATTAGAAATATGTTGAAGATACAATAGCTGGAATAATTAAAGAATAAAACTTGGTTGTTAAATAAACAGGATGAGGCAAGGATTTAAAAGTGAGGACTAAGAGCAATTTTGACCGAATTTAAAGTAAATGAAAAACCCTAGGCCAGACTGGTTTGATGGAATAGGTGAGTTTTCAACGCACGCCGGAAGGTCAAAAGGTCAGGGATGATCCTCATCTCCGGGGGGAATTTGTTCCAGAGGGAGGGCGTCCCCAAAAGTTTAAAGCTTAAGCTGAATCATTTTTAATAATGCAAACCTTTCACCTATGTATGATTTTAATACTACTTCCTCACTTGAATGTCTGCACTGTCCTTAATTCTTGAGTAGGATTTTGCCCTCACCACAAATCCCAAAATCTAGATATTTAAGCATAGAAGACAGTTTATGGATCCTATGGCAAAAAGAAATAATATTTTCTCCTAAGAAAAACAAAAAGGTTTCTCAATTTTATGGGCCATGTTTCTTTTCTAGACATGCACAAAACATTTCAAATCCAAAATGTTTTGTACGACTTGGTCCAATACCCACTGCTCTTACCAAAATAAAACTAAAATTTTAGTTAGAAGAAAAATTAACACTTACCCATCCATTTCAGCAAGGAGCTGGTTTATAGTCTGCTTTGAGTAAGGATGCATTGGAGATTCAACTCGTTTGCCACCAACTGAATCCAACTCATCAATGAATATAACACTAGGTGCATTTGCTTTTGCTTCCTCTAAAAAAGTAACACGTTAAATTCTTTAGACTCCAGTGCAAAAGTCAGGAGATTTTTCTGACTATCATTATGTATTTTCTTTATTCACAAAAGCTGAATAAACCACATACCAATGGAGTTATTTTTTTCACTTACATTTTTATTTACAATGGAGACACTGCAAATAATCTGAAAGATAATACATCTGAATTTTTGTGATGTTCACTAATTTCTAATATAGTTAACAAAAAAAAATATGTTACCCATTTACTAATAAGGAACTGATGCTATTTACTAATAAGCTATTGAGACATTAATGCTACCGGTATTTTCACTAAAGGGATTCAAGGGAAAACCCGAAACTTACTAAATAGATTTCTAATACGGCTGGCTCCCACTCCAACAAACATCTCATCAAACTCAGACCCAGAAGCGTAATAGAAGGGAACATCAGCTTCTCCTGCCACAGCCCTGGCAAGCAGAGTTTTGCCAGTACCAGGTGGGCCTACCAACAGAACACCTAGAAAGATATAAGAATGAAAAGAATATCAAGCTAAAGGATACAAATTGTATTATTCTGTCATTTTTTAATAAACATTTATTAGTAACAAGTACAGATATTCCCTGTTTACTGACCATTCGTTCAGCAACTGTTTGTAGTTGCAACAGTGCTGAAAAAATAACTTTACAGCCCATTTATGACCCTATTACGTGATCGCCATTTTTGTTCCTCCTTGTGGATCGAAAAGAAAAAAGTTTCAAAAGAGTAAAGTGTTCAAAAGTGTTCACTCTCCTGTACATCAAAAGCAGTGCGATCGTGTGGTAGCAATCAGTGAATCTCTTTCTAGCCAATCTCTGCTGGGAGCGAGGCAAAAGATTTCTGTAGGCAATCTCGCCTGCCCCTTTCGTCCCCACTCCAAGATTTAAAACCAACTTGATAATTCAGAATGAGAACAAATTATTTGAATATACATTATGTTAAATTGCATCTGATTTACAAAAATCATATAAGATTAGACTACGCTGTAATAGTAAGGAAAGGTTCACACTTACCTTTAGGGAGTTTACCTCCTAGAATGGTAAATTTCTGGGGATTTTTCAGAAATTCTACAATCTCCTGCAACTCTTGCTTAGCTTCATCTACCTGAATGCAATTAAGAAAATACTACTGAAGGCTATCGTAATTTCATACTAATATGCTTCCAACGTGTTAATTATATAGTCTTATATAAAGTTACTTTTAAAGTTATTTCCTTTAACGTAACTGTGAAATGGGATTTGACTTCATTATGCCATTTCATACATTAAGCATGAGATTTCTGTATTATCCAAGGCGGTGTATTTCTAGGCAAAATAAGAACTGAATGGATTATTTAAAAAATAATAATTTCCCACTGGATATTATCAGTATAATGGCAGTATCTGTAGCCCATGAGAGAAAATTTGGAAGAAATATTTACTAGCATTAAAAATATTGTGAAAAACAATTACTCATGTATACTTGGTAAAAAGGGAAGTTGAATTAATTGCTTTATAACTTTTTGGAACAGGGCTGAAAGAAGCACAAATCAAATCCTCTGAGTTTATATTAATGCTTAAATAATTTGGAAAATGAAAAATAGCAACTTCCTCTGATTATATGTCCTTAAAAACTCATTAATGATTCAAGTTAAATAGTGGATTCCATTATAAAAGAAGGTAACAGTAGAATACATCTGGGCAACACTATGGTATGCCAATTTGAAGCAATTCTTGGATATATACAGTATATATATTCTTCTAGATGCTTAGCAGCATAAGAGAGAGAATATAATGATAAGTATTAATAGTAAAAAAATTCAAAGAGGTCACAATTATGACAGCCCAACTATCAAATGTTCATCTTAAATATAGCAAAATTGGGCCACTCTGCCATTTCAGATATATTATACCATTTCTAAATAAAAGTATAAGTTGTTTTATTCATCCACAATATAATTCATTCACTTTACTTTTCTTCTCCCAGTAACATGTTTTATGTGGGCTGACTCCTGCCCTTTTAGATTTATCAGGGTATTTATGTCTTATCTGATTGCTTTAATTTTATTGCATAATTAGATTATCCAATCTTTTGAACTTACCCCTTTCACATGTTCAAAGGTGATATTTTTCATTTGAATAGGATCCACTGCTGCATCAAGCCCAGAACTTGCTCGGAAACGAACTGCAAGCAAAATAATTTATCTAATCAAATAAATTTTGTCATTTGTTTTATTTTTTACAATATATTGTAATTGCTGCTATTTGTCCTTACATTGGTGTTTTAAAGCTACTTAGCTACCCAGAGATAGGTGGCCATTTAAATCACAATCTAAATAAATACAAAGTAAGAAATTTTCATCTGTAACAATATCTTTGTATGATCTGGGCAGCTATATAAATTTATTTAATAAACAAATAATAAAATACCATAATAAAGCAGAATTACCTGATATTCTTTAAAAACTATACTTTCCCTTCACTCTTACAAGGGATCCAAAAGTGACTATACACCACTCCCCCACACACATATACCAATACCTCCAGCTTTGGCAATGCTTCAGTCTCAGTATTTACACAAACCATTAGCAGCTGTTTACTCAATTAGAATTTTTTCCACTCATATCAAATGTTGGACTCATATCATCCAGGCATCTGATTTCTACAATAAGAACACCTTCAATTTTTCTAAAATTAAAATAGTGATCAAAGGCTTCCCAATGGTTCAAGAAGATACAAAACATGTCATTCAAAATTAAAATTCTGATATTGTTCAATATATAAGTACTGAAATGGCTGATACTACAATAAATAGATACTGGAAAACAAAGGAGGCATTTCTATTGTATTAAATCTGCTGGGGTTATTTATCTGATCTGAAGAATATGCAAGCTGTGTTCTATATATCCTATTCAAAAATACTTCAAACAGATGAATATAAAACAAAGCTACAGATATAAAAGTAATCTCTTTCTCTTTTCTCCATTATATTTCGGGAAATTTTTTCCTTTACTTAAAATATACTCTTTAACAATCAGACACAGAATAACTTGACTTTTAAATTTAAGTCTAGGACAGCATAATAAAATAGTAGATAATAATAAATTAAAAATTTAGTAGAATAAAAAGTTAACAAACCAGCATCAGAAAAGGAGCCTTTAGGTAAGAACTGGCTTTTTAACACAGTATAAATACCAAACAACACTGCTAGAAAGACAAATAATCGGGTTCGTCTTAAGGAATCTGAAAGAGAAAAGGAATATTTGTTTAGTTAGTTGATTATGGTGCACGTATTCACTAAATTAATCTGTGCAGCTGACAAAAACTTGAAATAAGCACATCATAAAATATCATAAACACCCAATTTAAAACAAAAAGTTGAGACTCCTTACATATTCTTTGACAATACAAAAACCAAACATACGTATTACACCTCTTGGCCTCTGAGTGAAAAACCAGATCTTTAAGGCTTCCAGAATATTCCCAGGATCAGGGCTGTCTGAAACTTAGGACAGAGAATCTTTCAAGTGGCTGGCATTGTAACAGGGAAGGCATGCCTCCTGGGTCCTTCAAACTGACACTGTTTCACACCTTCCAATTTTTTTAAAGAAAAGCCCCCCTCCCATATATTACACTGCAATAATTCAACTGGGTAATATGTCTTAAGTGACTATAGGAAGGGCCTCCCAATGTAGGAATGGGACAATTGATGCTCAAGATGGTACAGTGCATGGTACAGCTATGCCTGGCTATAGCTGCCATCCATCCCTCAAGCAGTAACCCTCTGATTGCACAACTTAGTCTGGGGAATGTTATCCTCTCTAGGTTAACAATGTTTTTTTACCCAACCAGAGTCTCAAAGCTTCCAGGCATTGAGAAAGAAACAGTAACTTGGGTGTTCCAAATATGCTTTTTCAGAAGGCAACTGCACTGTCTTATTTTTTCTTTTGAAGACATTTTGCTTCTTATCCAAGAAGCTTCTTCAGCTCTGTCAGGAGAGTGAGGAATGAAAGGATTTATATTCCTTGCAGATAGCTGGCCATTTGTATCCTTTTAGAGGGTCGCTGAAGCACTTGGAGGTTTATCTGTGTCCTCAGAGTCATCTGAGTTCCTGTAGTCTGCAATTTTTCTTTTGGAAATCCATCCCTACTCCCACACATTTCGAAGGCTGTTCATCCCAAATTGTTTAGCTAAAATCCATGACATGGATGACTGAGAATCTCTACAGACTAATAACTCGGATGGCCTGAAACAAAGATGTATAGCTGAGTATAAACACTGTTGATACTTAGCCTTGTATCAAGAGATAATCTCACCCAGCAACTTCACATAGATGTCTATTAGGAATGGGGAGTCAAGCTGTGCAAAACACACAAAGTAGGGGCTTATAGCTATGTCTCTCCACATCTGATAACACCAATTGGAACTGGCCTCAAATGAACAAGAAAACTATTACAAACAAACACCGATCATTTTACATGTGATGAAGACATGGAGGGGAGATATACTTACCTATCACTAGACAAAACAGACATAAAGGAATTAATTTTACTACATATTTAAAATATTTTCTCCCAATATTAAATGGAAGGAAATTTACAGCATAATAAAAAATAATAAAAAAAGGAAAGAAAAATTACAAATGATTACAAAATCTGCTTTAACAAAACAGATTAACTGACCAATTGTACGCTGTGCAAGTGCCTGTGATTTCAAAAAACCCTCTGCAAACCCAGTTTTAAAAGCATCTTGATGAGCTTCAGGTATGTTTTTTCTTTTCATCAGTTTGTCTAAACTTTCAATCTCAGATACTTTCTCTCTCAGTAAAAGACCCTAAGAACAAAACAGGAAATATTTATTATTTTTTAAAATCACCAAATCTCATGTTAAAACACTATTTCTCTGGAAGTATTTATAGTTAATTATATTTCTGTCATATATAATTTCATGGCATTATTCAAACTTCTATTTTTAAAAAGCTTTACATAGGTCACCCCGGCCAACTCGCGCAGGACAATTCAACATGGGAAAATTCAAGAGAGGGACAAGTAAATTGCAGTGAACATTATCTTGCTTTAGATTTGAATCTTCTCAAGATAGAAGTTCTTGAGGCTGAAGAGAGCTGCAATTCTACTTGTCCCTCTCTTGAGTTAACTCACTTTGAATTGTCGCTTGGTGAATTGGCCATGGTGAGTCAACCATGGCAAGATGGCCATGGCAAGCCACTTCTAGTGAGATGGCCAGGAAGAGTTGTTCCATTCCACATACACAGGTTAATTTTAGCAAAAAAAAAGATTATACACTGGACATTTACAAAATGATTTCCCTCCTGAAAAGTGCAGTTCTAAATCCAAGAACTCCTACTGAACTTTTAAGTTAATGAGTCTTCCCCAAATAAACATGTTTTAGTTCCTTACATGAATAAGTCTTAAAACTAGTGATCAAGGAAATGTGCTTGTCATATAAAATGAATAAACTATAATAAACATGTAACTAAACAAAGAATGGATTGGTAATGCAGTTTTCATGAACACTCTATCACCTACTCTATCCCAGACCATATTGTTGAGAATCCTAGAAATTTTAAATAATTTTAAATAGACAAATCTTTAAAAATGTCAATAAACTGTCCCAAGATTTAAAGAGAACTATCAATATTTTATAAGATTTTAAAGCAAGAGTACCAAAATCTTACAAATGATGGCAATCTTATGATAATTTGATCTTTTAAAAAATACTTTTAAAATTATATATTAAGATGCAAAGATTACTAACTTTTGAATTAAAGTCATATATTAATTATGAAATCTATTTCTTTAGTTTTGTTTCCCATAAGCTGATATCCTTGGCTATGCTATTATGATAGTAGAAGCCTAATACATCTAGCAAATATCAATTAGGTGAAGTCTGTTCCAAGTATTCACAGGAATTATTTTGCATATTCACTTATGTATACATTTTAATTCTTCACTGTCTGTACTAATTATTTAAAAATATAATTAATCTAACCCTATTTGCACAACCAACTTGATGCATAAAGTCCCCAACACTTGGTAATATTTCTATTTCTATAGAACTTAAGAGCTATTGATATTTGACTACATTTTTTAACTTCAAATGTACTACTGTATGTATATGGGAGACATTACATAGTAACAGTCACCGGAGAAGATGTAAGATTCTGTTGTCAACATAATATGCACATTCTCATAATTACCTTTACAAATGAGGGAGCTACATCTTCTGCTTCTACTGAATGTTCTGATGTAGACTGTAGCCGTCTTGCTCTTGATTTCAGAGTCTTAAAACCTCGAGACTGAATGAAAACTTAATACAGAAAAGGATAGATTATACTTCAAGAACATGTGAGAGAAAACAGTGAGATGTGTTCAATAGCTTATCTGGAATACTGCTTAGATACTGATCCTTAATTGATATTGTAATATAAAAAGCTGTATAATCATTTCTCAATCCTATGTGCAAATATTCACACTTTCAATACCAAAATAGCTACCTAAGCACCATTGTAGCAATGTGAGCTACCATATTTGAAAACTTGATTTTTAAAAAAATATACATATACAGCTTAAAGGGATTTTTTTCTGAGGGATCTCATGGTTGAATGCAAGGATATGAGAGCAACGAGGCAAGGAAAAGAAAATAAATGGAAACAACCCGCCAACCATCATCATGCTTATCTCTAAGCATTTTAGCGATAAGCTGCATAAGAGGAAAAATGTTTATAACTTTGTGTGTGCGTGTGTTTTAAGTCCTGCAGGAGATGCCTGTGAAATAAGTGACCAATTCAGTTCAGAATTAAGAAAGAGAGAGCTAGATGATACGCAGCTGAGGAGTAGGAAGGCATCAGAAAATACCTACAGCACACAGGGAGGAAGTTAAGAACTGGCAAAGAGAAAAAAAACTAAAACAATGATATATAAGACAGCCCTTTGCAAATTCAGAACTCTTTTTTTAGAATGTCATGTTTGTCTCAGTTAAAAAGATACCATTTTTAAATATTGCTTTTGCATTCACTTCTGCAGGAAATTCTCAACTGTTTAATGACCACCCAAAGTTGCAATGGCACTGAAAAAAGTGAATTATGACCAGTTTTCACTTATGATTATTTCAACATCTCCCCAGGTGTGTGATCAAACTTTGAGTGCTTGGCAACTGGCATGCATTTTCTGTGGTTGCATTGTGCCGTGGTCCTAGGATTGTCATTTAAAATCTTTTTAGGAAGCTTCTGACAAAGTCAATGGGGGAAGCCAGATTAATTTAACAACTGTAATGATTTGCTTAACAAAAAAGGTCATAAAATAGGGCGCAACTTATTTTAACAATTGTCTTGCTTAGCAGTGGAAATTTTGGGCTCAATTGTGGTTCCAAGTTGAGAATTACCTATACATATATTCAAACAACATAAAGATGAAATTGTGAACAGTTATAGAGAGAAATAAATAATACTTTAATCTTTTTGCTCTGCTGGGTCATCAATTCCTACTCTTACTCAACTTCTGACAACCAAATAACATTTGCAAAGCAGAAAAGGGATGATAGTTTGTGATCCTAATTGGAGTAATCACAATTTTTTAAAAAATGCAAACTTCTGAAGTTATAAGGAGTAAAAGATCCTCAATGTTCCCATAGTGTTCAGTCACAATTTATTCTGATAACTCTGGAAAGTCTATAGAAATCTTCACTACACAGAATAGATTACAACATAGATTGGTAATAATTAAAACGTATTCTATTTAAACAAGGTATTTCAGACTAGTTCTCTGAAACATTTGCTTATTATATGTAGTTTCTTACTGACTAGGAATTATTCACATATAAATTACAACTCCCAGTAAATCCAGACGCCTACAAACAATGGGTATACATGCGAATTCCTGGCCTTAAATATACTTGTAACTGAGGTATCAGAAATGATACAGTGCTGCCTTAAATCAGTCTTATTGAATACTATAGTAATACTTTTTTAAAAAATCGCATAACTAATCAGATGTACTTTAAAATGTTAAAAATACTTTCAAGGCTGAAATGCTACCTTCTCTATTGGTGATAAATTGTTTTTGATTTTCCAAAAAGTATTGAATTGCAGGTAACACCAACATCATCTCACTGGAATGTCTGGGAATTGTAATTCAGTAATCTCTACAGGGCCATAATTCCCTGCATGATTAATATTTTTGTATATAGGCAGTCCTCATCTTACAACTACTTCTGAGCTCAAAATTTCTGTTGCTAAACAAAACATTTGGTTAAGTGAATGCTGCCCATTTTATGACTTTTCTTGACACATTTGTTAACTGAATCATGCAATTGTTCAGATAGTAATACAGATAAATGAATTTGGCTTTCCCCCATTGACTTTGCTTGTCAAAAGGTCGCAAAAGTTGATCACATGACCTCAGGACATTGCAACTGTCATAAATATCAGTTGCCAAGCATCTAAATTTTGATCACGTGACCATGGCGAAGCGGCAACATTTGTAAATGTGAAAAAAATCATGTCACTTTTTTCAATGCTGTTATAACTTTGAATGATCATTAAACGAACTGTTGTAAGACAAGGACTACATGTTCTGTAGTATACTATGAACTAGTTCTCCTTCTACAGAGTGAAATGCAAGGGATTATTCTTCTTTGGAAAAGCTTAGATAACTCCTTTTACATGTTCTACTCATGGAAACTCTGGATCCAATCATGTTTCTCTTACTTTTGAAAAAGAAACATTTTTACTTGCTACCTGGCCAATGTTGAAGACTGGAACATATACTCTGGGGAGGATTAAGATGTTGTCTGTAGAGGTAAGAGGAACGTAAAACCCTAAATGTATCTGTAAAACCTAGGAAAGAATAAAAAGCTTATTTAGTATTTACTTAAATCTTACAGGAATAAGATCTTGTGCATTTAAAAATTTTAAATTATACACATACATACATCCCAGATACATCTAAATTAGACAATGTGCTAATGCAGTCCCTTAAATAAGCAATTTTGCCATGATGATATACAGGTTATAAAATCAAAGATCACTGAATATTTTATGCTTAGTTACAATGGTGCTATGATAGCTGAAAGAGAACAAAGAATAAAAGATTTGTGTATGAGTAAACAGATTACTTTTCTCTCAAAACTCAGGAAAGTGAATGTTAAACATGATACAGGCTATGTATTTCTTGTTTAGAATTTGGATTAATGGATTGAAGGCTTCTTAAGGACCAATTCCTACTCTAAGTAGAACCAAAGATGGGAGACGAAATGGAGAAAATTAACTATATAGATCAATGGATCTGAATTTTAAATAACTGTGCAAAAACAAAAAGCAAACTCTTTAAAATAGCAGGTGCTAATTTAGGTTTGAATATAACTTCCCAAATGCTACTTACATTAGAAATTTGTAACATAGCAAAGGTTTATCCACCATGAGCCACGGTGGCACAGTGATTAGAGTGCAGTACTGCAGGCCACTTCTGCTGACTAACGGCTGCCTGCAATTTGGCAGTTCAAATCTCACCAGGCTCAAGGTTGACTCAGCCTTCATCTTTCCGAGGTGGGTAAAATAAGGACCCAAATTGTTGTGGGCAATATGGTGACTCTGTAAACCACCTAGAGAGGGCTGTAAAGCACTGTAAAGTGATATATAAGTCCAAATGCTATTGTGATTGCTATTATAAATCATGTCATAGATAAGTCTTTGTACAATCCATATATTGAACAGGGAACTGTACTTAGCAAGCTCTAAACATGAAAACTGGATTGAATATAGATTTTTAAGTATAACTGGGCTAGGCATTTCGAGAGTAACTTGTACATGCAAATTCCAACAATAATTTTGCTATGTAGTTGCAAATACAATTATACCGTGACAATAGAAGAACACACGATAAAGGTTTCCTGTTATAAAAACATCCTATCTTTAGTGAATAATTATGATTTTTATCTGAAACTTCTATCATAACAAAAGCCATATCATTCTTTGAATTATACTCCATCTTTCATTCAGTAACAGAAAATGGTGTGCTATACTTCATCCTCTCATTTTATCCCACAATACTCCTGTGAGGTAGATTGGGCTAAGGAAGAGTAGCTAAGAGGATTATAACTTGTAAGTCTCTCCAATGTCAGTCCAAAACTTTAGCCATGATATCAGATTTATTGTACATGGTAGGATGGAATAAGCAAATAAATGAGAACTTATTTATTTACATTTTTAATATTTCAATCCTGTCTTTTCTCTAGGATTTCAGGGAGACATATTTCATTCTAACAATCCTGTCGTGTGTGTGTATTAGTGTAGCAGTTTTGAAGAATATACACAAATATGGTCTACTTAATATTTAGAAAAGGCATATATTATGTTGAAGTCAGAATACAAATTCTATAAATAAACACAAGGGATATTTCAGATCCAAGAGAACACAATAGCACTAGAAATAAGATGGATTAAGGGGCTAAGAGCAGACAAAATTTTGCCTGTAAGAAAGAGACTGGCCAAGCTAGGGTCAAACAGGGATTTAGTTTAGAATTCTATGTGAACACAACAAGGTGAAGTCCAACCCCTCCTTGAATGCTGTGAAACTTTATCTAGTATCACCCATTTGCAAATTGTCAGTCTAAGAAAATTCCTGTGCATACATTTAAGCAGTAAAACTGCTAACTGGACTCTTCAAGTATGGTTCTGGTTGTTTGGGCCTGACACTGCTATTTATTTAAAATAATGATTTTCTGTATTAATTCCTTATTTGCAAATTATAGTTAACTATGTTTGATACTACAATCAATATCATCAAGATTAATCCAGTATAATCAAGCTATATGATGTAAACAAGATAGTGTTGAATAAGCTGACCCTACATGAGGAATGGCAAAAGCTAGAAATAAAACAAGCAATAATTCTGTATTTGGAACTGCATTACAATGAAACAGAAATAGAATTAAAGCACTTTACAGAAGCACTACTCATGGGTGATATAGTTTAGGAATAAATTAAATTACTGCCCAGATATGTTAAAATATAATCCCAAAGCATACCATA
This sequence comes from Bungarus multicinctus, assembly GCA_023653725.1. Classification (NCBI taxonomy): domain Eukaryota; kingdom Metazoa; phylum Chordata; class Lepidosauria; order Squamata; family Elapidae; genus Bungarus; species Bungarus multicinctus. The sequence continues at coordinate 21,742,739 of CM042840.1, forward strand.
TTTATTTTCAAAGAAAGACTCTGCTGATACATATGACGTTTGCCAATGTGAGGGTATTTTATTTTCTTCGCCAAAGCCAGGAATCAGTTTGTTCACTACTTCATCAAATTGGCTAATTTTCAAATCACCCAATCCTAGGTCTCGTAGATTAAGTAATGGCTGTAAAAATAATAAAGGATTCAAATTATAATTAAAAATTGGGTTACTTCAAAAATACCGTAACATTTAACTTTTAAAATCTGACAACCATGATTCTTATGTGTTTAAGTACCAGATTTATAAAAAACTATGTTTTTGCTTATTCTATCTGAAACATGTATTCAATACTCAATATCTATTAAAATATTGTACCATTATTTTACAACAACAGGAAATTAGAATATTTAAACATGGGAAAGTCTAAATTTCAGATGCTTTTTAATAGTCACGTAACATTTCTTTCAGAGCATGCTATCAAATTAATGAACACTTAATCTCAAAGATGTATTTAATTTCTTTGTGAATTCATATTGAAATCCGAAGGACACATACTTAAAGCTAGGCATTCCTATCAATATAACAGATTTTTTTCCTCAGAGGCGCATAATTCCAACCCAAGTCTATAACATTTTTATATTATAGAAAAATCAAGTACACTTACTGATATTTTTGTAAAGTATAAATTATATGAAAAATATTCATAAATAAATTACACCATTCAAGGACTCTTACTTCAGGGCTCAACACATCATGTTCAGGTGGTGCTTCTTTCTGCACAGACTGGGTGGATGTTGGGATGAAAGACTGTGTTAAACTTTTGGGTGAATGAAATGCATTTATGAGGTGACTCAAAGAAACTGTAACCTGGTAAAATACAAGATATATTAAGTCACATGTTTTATTTTGTTTAGGTTTATTTTATTGTCATTGCACCTCATACAACAAAATTAAATGCCATCTTCAGTGTACATTATAACTATAAAAATAAAACACAAGCACACACCCTTCACAACCTATACAATTGATTTGAAACATTGTAATGGCAGAATTCAATAGAGTTACTGCCCTGGGATAGAAGCTGTTTTTCAGCCTTTGTCCTTCCTTTTATTATCCTGTACCATCTGCCAGATAGTAATAGTTCAAAAAAAGGGTGTTCAGGATGAGATGGTTCTTTAATAATGTTTTGAACTTTCTTAGGGCAGTGGGAGCTATAAAGCTTTTCCAAAGAGGGGAGAGGGCAACCAATGATCTTCTGGGCAATGACGTTAACCCTCTGGAGTGCTTTCCTATCTGCCACTGTGCAATTTGGCAAGCCAAGCACATGTGCAGTAAGTTAAAATACTCTCTATGGTGCAGCAGTAGAAGGTCACCAGCAGTTTTTCATTCAGTTGTTTCCTGAGAAGTCTCAGGTAGTATCATCTCTGCTGGGCCATTTTGACCAATGCTGCAATGTGATATTATATAATTTGGTTGTTCTTAAATAACTGTAAAATCCCTAAGCTTCCAGGAATAATATAGAAGTCTATGTTTGCTTTAACAAGGTAAACAGCTGTTGCTGCACATTTCAAAATAGTTTAAATACTGAATCAATATCACAGAAATTTTAGTAACAGAAACACTGAAACCATAAAAAACTAGTATAATTTTGCAAATATTTACAAACTTTTCAGAAGCAATCAATTCATTATGCAGAATACATTATATAAAAAATTCCTCTTACTTCGCAAAGCTAACTTTAATATTTGATTTTGTGAAATAAATTATTCTTGTAATGGCTCCTAATTAAATTAGAAAAGTGAAACTGGGAATATTCATAGTATTATAGAAAATAATGATGTACTTACTTATTATGTTTACAAAACTATCTGAAAACAAGCAAAGCATGCATTGCCGGTATCTTATCAACATAGCTGAACATAGCTGAAATAGATAACAACTACTGACACCAAATATTTCTGAACATTTAATATCCTCACCTGATTGTTTAGAGATGTGAAAAAATATTATAAAAGATTTTTGAAAGTTTGCTACAATAACAATAATTTTACTGAAAATATTTACAATCTATGTATGAGCCTTCAAACTGACATTTAGATCAGAATGATAAATTGTGCAGAATATGCATTGTCCATAGTTTGTATTTTATCTATAGCAGAGGTGTCAAACTTATATCAAATCTTTTCCCTTGTTAAATCAGGTGTAGGCGTGGCCAGCACATGATGCATCCAACCTGGAGGCTGGGAGTTTGACAGCCTTGACTCTTATTAATGCACAACGTTAGAAGACTGTTAGTTGAATAATGTAAATACAAATGAAGAATATTGATTCTATTTAATACACAGTGTCCAGCCAGGGTTCAGACCCAGTTTATGGGATGGAACAGATTAATTGCATTTGATCTCTGGCAAGATTGGGATGAGGCATGTGTATCCATCCTTGACCTCTCAATGGTCTTCAATATCATTGACCATGGTATCCTTTTGGGCCAGCTATGAAATTTGAAATTGGGCAGTCTTGAGCTGATTTGACTCCTTTCTCCAAGGCTAGTCTCAATTTGTGTTGACAGGGAATGAGAAGTCCAGTCCACAACTGTTCCTTTGTGCTGTGCTGCAGGGTTCAATACTCTCTCCACTCCTTTTAAATATCTACAAGAAGTCACTGAGTGAGATAATCTGCCCTCATGGAGTACCACCAGTATGCTGATGATATTCAACTTTACCTCTCCATCTCTGGTGGCCTAAGTGTTGCTCTCATGCTCTCTTGCTGAGGTTATGAGGCTTGGGTGTGGGAACAACAGACTTTGACTGAACCTTGTAAGATGGGAGAGGCTTTTGGGATGTGGAGTTTCAGGAACGCTTTCAGTAACAACTTTACTTTGGGATGGAATGGCACTGCTCCAAACAGATCCAATGTGCAATTTGGGAGTTCTCCTGGAATTGCAACTTCTCAAAGAGCAGATGGAAGCTGTGGCCAAGATAGCTTAACCAATTATGTACTGTGCACCAATTGTGCCCTTTCCTAGATCGAAAATCCCTGCACTTAAACCCTGGTTATGTCATGTTGGACTATTTCAACATCCTGTACATGGCTCCATTCTTGAAGAGTATTTGGCAGCTACAGCTGGTGCAGAAAGAAGTTTTGTGAACGTTTTTTGGGGGGGCTCTAGGGCAGCCATGTTATACTGATTTTATGCAAGCTGCACTGGTTGCCAATTTGCTTCTGCGTCCAATTCAAGGTATTGATTAGCACCTTTAAAGGCCACTATTGCACAGGACCGAGCTGAGGAACCATCTCATCCTAATGGAATTGCCAATTTCACCCATGCTGGCTATGGATCCCGTTGGTCAAGGAATTCCAGCTGGAAGCTCCAGAAGAACCTTTTCTGCCGGAGCTTGTCTTGTCCTTATGAACATTGTGCTCTATCCCCAAAATGAGATTGCACCCAACTCTTTGGCCTTCTGAAAGAACCTTAAGACCTGCTCTGTCATTCTGAAGGTGGTTAAAGATAAAATGCCATCTTCTCCCTGTATACATTTTGCTGTCTTCCTTCTCATCTTGTCAATATTAAATCAATCTAAGTGTTATTGCTTATTATTTTAAGGTTTTGTTTTTTATTGTAAAATTACATGGGTGGCATATATGTTTACTAAATAAACAATAGAGGTAAAAGGACCGTCTGTAATTTTTTGTAATTTCCAATAAAAATCATCTCATTTTCTCATGAATTGAGATTAAAGATAACATGCAACTTGTCACAGCTTTTGGCAGTATATTTTTATTTATTTGTATCCCACCTTTATTACTTTTACAAAGTAATTAAAGGTGGAAAATTTATCCAACATACCTTCCTCCTATTGTCCCTACCCACAACTCTGTGAGATGGGTTAGTCTGAGAGAGACTTTAAACACCAAACCAAACTGACTCTGGCCAACTGGCCAAAATAATAAAATATATATTTTTAAAGACTGAAAGATCAATCTTTTACTGTAATACAAGACCTGGATCTTTGATAGATTAGATTCTGATTGTCTTAGTTTGTATCCTTGTGACTTCAGAATGCTTTGGTTCTATATCAAGGCAACCTTCTTCAATTAGGTAGTCTTCTGGGGTACAAATTCCACCCATAGCTATTTTGAGCAGGAACTATGAGTGGTGACCCAACTCAACAGGATGCAAGATCAGAAAAGTATTAAAATGGTTATTTACCATATTATTTTACAGATCCTCTACTGAATTATGCATAATCCTGGAATTTACCAAAAACTGCTCCCCAGATCTCATTTGAACCTAAAATAAGATCTTGATTCCAGTAAAAAGCAGCTTAATAAGGTACTTCTGACATTTGATGTGCTCAAAAACTCAAGTATTTGCTTTGGACATTTGAGATTATGGCGAAAATGTTAAGCGAGAGCTTGTATTAAGAAACGGAACATCTATCCGTTCTTCAATTCATAGTCACCCCAGTAAATTTGGAAATCAAGAGGCTCAGAACAAAAATATGTCATAGTTAACGAACAGAAGTTATCTCCACAAAGCGATAGGCAGGCAATATGTTTTCAAAAAAAAATTAATGAAATAAAGGATAATTAGACAAGGCGTCGCCCTTCAAGAGCGGTATCCCTTTACATTTCAGGGAAGGGGCTACCGTCTTGCATACTTTCATCGGCTTCGACTAACTTCCGTGAAGGTAAAATCCAGCACATTTTCAAAGGCTTTTTCCTTCCTCTCCCGCAGATTGTCTAATAAACTTCTTGGGCCAAGGAAGCCTCGCCTTCCCGTCCTCCCCCTTGCGGAACCTCCCTGCCCAAACCATTCCTTCGGGGTCCCGTTTCCCTTCCCGCCCCGGTTATCCCTAACTACGCAGAACAATAGCGGCTTCCACAGCTGCTCTTAGGGAGGCCTTCACCTGGGGCTGCACCGTGGTAGAAAAAGAAAGCATCCTTCTCGCCACTCAAGCGGCCAGACAGGTCGAGACCGAGGACACCTCTTCCTCTGCGGTTCCTCCGGCCTCGTTCTTCGCGGGGGAAGAGGATTTGGTGGTTTATCAACTCTTCCCGAAAATGGCCGCCTCTCACAGTTGGAACGGGCCCGGCTGAACCCTGCCCGGCAGCAGACGGTTATCCAGAGGAGTACTTCCGGGTGACCTCAGGACCGCTCCCTAGCAACCGGCTGGGCCTGCGCTCAGATTTGTAAATTGTAGACGGTTGGGAGCGGGGGTGTCTCTAAACGTGTCCCGCCGGCGGGGAAGATAATTTGGGCTGACAATGAGCTCGCGTCCGCGCGATGCGGTGAATTAGAAGGAAGCGTTAGTGAAATAGAGGCGCTCTCTGTGGCGGAGGCCAACGAGACTGAAGCGAGCTTCCCAGGGCGGAAAGCGACTAGGCCGCTTATTCTCTTCTGGCTTCCCCATATCCTTTCCCTGTGCGCTTGTTAGTTCCTCTTCGCCATCGGCATTGTTAGTGCTGAATAAAAATGTCTGGGGGCATTTAGTTCCCTCTCCACTCGTGTGTAATAGAGGCAGTTTTATTTTGATCAAAGCCGCCTTCGAGAAGTCGCTAGTACTGGACTGGCTCTGGTGATTTTCAGATCCATTCTTAAACCTCATTAGCGGACTTTGTGCTACCGCAATCTCCCATCCTCACAGGATTTCCTTTGGTATATGAAAGTCTTGAATTCCTGGATTAAATTCTTGCACACTGATAAAGACGAAAGTTGGAAATAAATTTGGGGAACAATACATAATTTCAGGAGTAACGATACAGTTTGACAGATCGCGCTTGTTTTTAATATGCTTTGGCGAGGGGGGAGATAAAATGACACACAAAACAAACAGGCACAATTGCGTTAGTGTTTTCCGGACCATAGAGAAGCGTCGCCGAGAGCGACAATCGATCAGGCACGACTAAACCGGAAGTGTGGATGGTGAGTCCGCCCCTTCCCCGCCGTGCGTTGCCTTGGTGGCTAATATGTCTTGCGTTGTTTCGGTTGACGTGCAAGTAGCGGAAGCAGGGGGGTGGAGCTTAGCTTTGAATTGTGGCGGGTCGAAGCGGTTGTTCGGGCTGGGCGCAGGGAGGCCTGGAGGAGAGCAGGACTGTGCCCTTAGCGATCGTGATGGCGGAAACTTCTGCACCCCAAGATGATGTGAGAAGGGAGGAGGACAAGGCCTCCTCGTGCAGGAAGCAAATCACCGTACCCCAGCTGCCCTCCATCGAGGACTTTACCATCGTTAAACCGATCAGCCGTGGTGCTTTCGGGAAAGTTTATCTGGGTCGCAAAGGCGGAAAACTCTACGCCGTTAAGGTGAGGCTCCCATGGGTGGGGTTGCCCGGAGCCTCCCCTCTTCTTGGCAATTGTCGAGGAATACAGTTAAAAATGGTTAGCCCGAAAGTTCGCTTTAATTTTGATTGGTCACAGGCTTCAATGGCAAAGTAGGGAAATGGCAATGGAACCGAATTAAAAGTTGCAGAGCATCTTGCGTGAGGGGACGATTTACGGTTAGAAAAATGTGCGCCAGGAATATGGATCCTTCGTTTTTCTGGCATTGCTTCCGCCACCTCACCCCCATCCCAGCTGCTGCCCATGTCTACTTTCTTGTGGAGCATTGAGAATCTTAAAGAACTTAGTTATGTGAAATAAGTGGCAATGGATAAAAAATCAGGTGTCTTTCCTCTACATAGCTTCGGTTTTGAAAAATTATATTATCTCATGCCCCTTAATAGATGATTAATACTTCCAATTTGCTTTCTAAAAAATCGAGTTCCTTAAACATTTAGATGGGCTAGAGTAGACCAGGTTAACAAACTTCATTATTAGAAAGGTAAATGAACCATGATGTAAATGCCTAATCTTCCCATGTAATGGAGTACAATCAACTTTATAATTAAGTTTAATTCTAATTTTTTAAGGGCCTGAGTGAGGTTTCACAGATTTTGATTGAAAGTATACAAAAAGACTTAAGATATTCAGCATGAATGATTTATAGTATAATTAATAACTATATCAAGTATGAGTGTTTGGCATTAAATGCATGGAGCATTCAGCAAAAATCTTTAGTATGGAGGATTTATGAATTATAGGCATAAGGAAAAATAACTTTATAATGTATTTTTCTGTAGTGGAGAAGTATAATGCACTATAGGCACAATTGTTTTTACAGGTGGTGAAAAAGGCTGATCTGATCAATAAAAATATGGCTCACCAGGTACAGGCAGAAAGAGATGCCTTGGCTCTCAGTAAAAGTCCTTTCATAGTACACTTATTCTATTCACTTCAATCTGCCAACAATGTCTACTTGGTGAGTAATCTAGTGTCTTAGAAACCTGTTTCTTTTTAAAGTAGTTTTGCTGTTGTCTCAATCCATTGTTTATAGTACTTGTCAGTGCCCATATCACCTTCTGTATGAATATCAACTTCAATTACTAATCTTAAATCAATACTATAAACCTGTAATTTGACTGAATATCAATTTTGGCCCATATCACATTCTACCTTAGCCTTTTATAGCCATTTCCTATTTGCAGATCATTCCTGAAAACAAATGAACTTTTCTGTGTTCTCTTATGAACTCATTATTTTTCTTTCCTCAGTTTGTTTCCTTCAAAGTATTGAGTTTTAATTCATATAATTCTAAATCAAATGTGTTGAAACCATAATACATAGGGATAGGAACTGAGTAGGATAATCTGAAATAAATTGTATTCTAAAGCCACAATGAGCAATAATCCATAGTAAATACACCTGATCATTTTGATGCTTCTGACGTGGGGGGAAAAAGCAGACAGGATCATCTCAGACATAAACAGAACTATGATTTTTCTGATTTTGCCCAGCTTTTGAGTTGTAAAGATTATTTAATTGTTTTAAGCCTAGGAATGTCAATAACCCTCAGTGTGACAGAAAAAGCATTATGAACAAAGTAACAGAATTTGGAATGACCTTGAATTGGCCTTCCAGTCAGAAGCTCAGGCAGAGACCCTATGCATTATAGAGTTAGACAAATGGTGTCCAATCTCTCCTTAAGAACTCCAGTGATGTTCACCCACAGCTTCTGGAAGCAAACTGTTCCACTGATAAATTGTTCTCACTGTCAGAAAATTTCTCCTTAGTTCTAACTTGATCTCTCTTTTATGGGTTTCCATCCATTACTTTTTGTCCTGTCCTCAGGTACTTTGGAGAATAACACAGCCCCTAATTATTAGAAGACAGCTATCATATAATCCCTAGTCCTTTTCTTTGTTAGACAAAGTTCCTGCATTTGTTCATTGTATATTTTAGCATCCAGCTTCTTAATGATCTTAGTTGCTCTTCTCTGCATTCTTTCTGGATGCAGTATTCCAGATGTAGTCTTACCAAAACAATATAAAGCAGTATTAATACTTCACTGGCCTTAATTCTGTCCCTCTGTTGATGCAACCTAGGACTGCATTTGCTGTTTTGGGCAGCTGCGGCACACTGCTAGCTCATATTTAAGTGATTGTCCATTTCTCTCTACTGTTATTGAACCACGTTTGCCATTTATTCTATGCTTGTGCGTTTGATTTTCTATGTAAAACCTTATTTTTCTTGCCACTGAATTGCATTTTGGTGGACAGGGACAATGTTCAAGTTTGTCAAAATCCTGCTGTATCTTGAGTCTCTTTTTCCTCCAGTGTGGGATCATCTGCAAATTTGATGAGTTCCTCTTCTATCCCCTTAAATAAATAATTTATGAAGAAGTTGAAGAGTACTGGGCCTAAGACAGAATCTCTCTATGTAGCTATAGTTCCATTGAAAACTACATATTGAGTGTTAATTAATCAATTATGACTCCATCTGGTGGTGATTCTATCTATCCCACATTTTTCTATCTTATTAATAAGTTGGTTGAGGTCTACTCTGTCAAATGCCTTACTGAAGTTCAAGTATACTATGTCCACAACATTTCGCTGGTCCACTACTTCAGTCACTATCAAAGAATGCAGTAAGTTTTGTCTGACATCTGTTTTTGACAAACCTATATTGACTTCCAGTAATGGCTTTGTTTGTTGCAGAATATAAATGAATAGAAATAACCAAGACCTGATGGATTACTTCCCAAAGTTCTAAAGGAACGGGAAGAAGTTATCTTAGAACCATTGTACAATATCTTTAAAATATCTTAGAGCACTTGAGAACTACCAGAGGATTGAAAAAGAGCTGATGTGGTTCCCATCTTCAGAAAAAAAGGGGAAAAAACAGACCCAGGGGGGAAAGGGCAGAAGGGGGGAACTTGCCCCACTCCTTCCACGCACCTGGCTTGGCCACTGGGCTGCTTCTTTCCACTTATTTTTTTTTTCTGCTTTTGGCTGCATGCAAGGAAAACAGCAAAAGTCTTTCTCTCCCCTAAACTCCACCAGAAATGAGTCTTTGGGATCCCGTATCCTGCTCCAAGAGGCAAGTCTCCAAGAGACAAGTTTCACAAAGACTCATTTCTGGTGGAGTTTGGGGAAGAGAAAGAAAGACTTTTGCTGTTTCTCTTGCATGAAGCCAAAAGTCGTTGTTGTTCTTCCCCTCCTCCCCCCCCTCCCCCCCCCGAGAATGGAGCTGGAGACGGTATGCTGCAATCTCAAATAAATAAATGATCAATCTGTAGGAAAATGGGGTGGGGAATTTTCCTACAGACTTTTTTGGGGATTTTCCCAGGGTTTCTGCAGCAGAGAACCTGGGAAAATGTCAGCAAGCCACTATCAGTCAAAATGCATATTAGTGGTCCGTGGGATTTAAAATTATGAGTTTGGGGGTTCCTGAGATCCAAAAGGTTGGCAACCCCTAGATTAGACAACATCACCACCAGGTATGGTGTAGAACAGAATAGAATTCTTTATTAGCCAAGTGTGATTGGACACACAAGGAATTTGTCTTGGTGCAAATGCTTCAGTGAACATAAAAGAAAAGATACATTCATCAAGAATCATAAGGTACAACACTTAATAGTCATAGGGTACAATCAACAATCAAATCATACTAGGAAACAGTTAATATAAATTGTAAGGATACAAGCGACAAAGTTACAGTCATACATTCACAAGTGGGAGGGGATGACGATAAGGAGTGATGAGAAGATTAATAGTAATAGTGCAGACTTTGTAAATAGTTGGACTGAGAGAATTATTTGTTAGCAGAGTGATGGCGTTCGGGAAAAACTGTTCTTGTATCTTATTCTGGTGTGCAGTACTCTATAGTGTCGTTTTGAGGGAAGCAGTTGAAAGAGTTTATGTCCAGGATGTGAGGGATCTGTAAATATTCTCACAGCCCTCTTTTTGACTTGTGCAGTATACAGGTCCACAATGGAAGGCAGGTTGGTAGCAATTGTTTTTTCTGCAGTCCTAATTATCTTCTGAAGTCTGTGTCTGTCCTGTTGGGTGCAGAACCAAACCAGACAGTTATAGAGGTGCAGATGATAGACTCAATAATTCCTCTGTAGAACTGGATCAGCAGCTCCTTGGGCAGTTTAAGCTTGCTGAATTGGCGCAGAAAGAACATTCTTTGTTGTGCTTTTTTGATGACGTTTTTGATGTTAGGTGTCCATTTTAAGTCTTGTGATATGATAGAACCTAGAAATTTGAAGGTCTCTACTGTTGATACTGTGTTGTCTAGTATTGTAAGAGATGGGGTAATATGGGAAGGTTGTGTACCACAATTCCTACTGTTTTGAGTGTGTTCAGTTCCAGATTGTTCTGGTTACACCACCTCCTGTCTGTATGCGGATTCATCATTGTCTCGAATGAGATCAATCACTGTTGTGTCATCTGCAGACTTCAGCATTTTAATAGATGAATTGTTTGAGATGCAGTCATTGGTATAGAGAGAGAAGAGAAGTAGAGAAAGCCTTGGGGGAGCCCTGTACTAATTATTACAGGTATCAGGTGTGATTCTGCCTAGCTTCACCTGCTAGTTCCTGTCTGTTAGGAAGCTTATGATAGCTGGTTTAGTTTAGTTAGAAGAATATCTGGAATGATGGTATTGAAGCTGAACTACAAAGAGGAGTTGTCTATTCCACATGTGTCTATCAACAGTGGGACCACAAGGTTCTGTCATAGGCCCAGTGCTCTTCAATATCTTCATAAATGACTTAGATTATGTTATACCACAGGAACTTATCAAATTTGCAGATGACACTATGCTAGTAGGAATAGCCAACACCCCAGAAGACAACCTAAGAATCCCAAAAGATATTGACATATTTGAACAATGAGCCCTATGCAACAAAATGAAATTTAATGTGAAGGAAAGCAAGATTTTACAAGTACATATTAGGAAATGGCTCAAAAACAGTAACTGTGAAAGGGATCTTGGAGATCTCGTGAACAATCACTTAAACATGAGTCAGCAGTATGTGGCAGCAGCCAAAAAAGCTAATGCAATCCTTGATATAGGCATAGAATCAAAATCACATGAAGTATTAGTACTATTTTTTTAAGCCTTAGTAAGAGCACACCTGGAATACTGCATACAGTATTGGTCACCACATTACAAAAAAGATGTTGAGACTTTGGAAAAAATGCAAAGAACAACTAGCGTGATTAAAGTCCTGGAGACTAAAACATGAAAAACGGTTGTAGAATTTGAATTTGGCTAGTCTGGAAAAAAGGACTTAGGAGTCATGTTAGCAATATTCCAGTATTTGAGAAGCTGCTATAAAGAGTAGAGGGTTCTATTTATTTTCCAAAGCACCAGAAGGCAGGTCAAGAAACAATGGATGGAAACTAATCAAGGAGAGAAGTGACCTGAATTGAAGAGAAACTTCCTAACAGTGAGGACAATTGACCATTGGAACAGCTTGCTTTCAGAAGTTGTAGAGCTTCCATCACTGGAGGTTTTTAAAAAGAGGCTGGGCAGTCACTGTGTGAAATGGTATAGGAACTCCTGCTTGAGCAGGGGCTAGATTAGAGGACCTCCAAGGTCCCTTACAACTCTATTCTGATTCATATCAGTTGCTTAATTATCATTTGCATAATCTTTCCAGGTATTGATATCAGGTTGATTGGTCTGTAGTGTTTTTTTTTAATTGGTCTGTAGTTTTATGAATCCATTTTTTCCTTTTCTGAAATGGGAATCACTCCAGCTCTTTTCCAGAATTAGGGTTAGCATTTCCAGTCCTATAATAATTCCCCTGTGCTCCAGGCTTTTTGAAATCTATAGTTCAGAGGTTCCAAGATCACATGTGCTAGCATGATTATTCTTAGTATTGCCTCTGGAGTTTAACAGAACAGTTGGAATGGTCTCTAGGGCTATACAAAAAAATGAGAGGATTCACATCAGCCATACATTGCCTATCTTTGCTCTTAACAAATTAGTTCCCAAGTTTTACAAAGGTATTTTTTTTCTGGCAGGTAATGGAATATCTTATTGGCGGAGATGTTAAATCTCTTCTTCATATATGTGGTTACTTTGATGAAGAAACAGCAGTAAAGTATATTTCTGAAGTAGCACTGGCTCTTGATTACCTACACAGGCATGGAATAATCCATAGGTAAAATTCATGCTATGCTGAATTTCCATACAATTTAAATGTTTTCAAATAGGCCATAGAGTTTACATGTATTTCAAAAGGCTGAAACTTAATTCCTCATCTATAATAACTTTTGTGGTAAATCTGCTACTTTAAGATTCAAGTTTAATAAATTTAGATCAACTTCAAAAGAGAAAGTTTGGAACACTTTTTATCTTAAATAATTAGAAGTATAATTTTGAAAGAACATTGAAATTAGTGTCCTTCTCTGAAATGCAGAATTATAGAGTATATACTACATATAAAATAAACCATTCTAAGAAGATTTATTCTGATTGCTTTGGTAATAATAAACTATAGGAATATTGCTGGCACAGAAAACCTGTTTTCTATTGAAGCAAGGGCATCTGTGTTCCCTGTACAGTATACTTGTACAGTGTACTTAATAAACAGGTTATAAATGTTTATAATAACCATTTAATATGTTATTACTTTTAGCCAGCATAGATATCTTGGAACAATAATTAAGTTGTATAAAATTTATCTGAGAGCAGAGCATTAATTAATGTCTTTAAATCATTATATCATTCTCCAATCTAGTTTCTCCTCAATGTACTAGAATGAATAGTGAGTGATCATCAATATGGGAAGGTGCATTACGCTAAACTATACATAAATATTTCATTTATTAGAGCCAGTTTGGCCTCGCAGTTAAGGCCAAAGCTAGAAAGTGGGAAACATAAGTTCTAGTGCTGCCTTAGCTATGAAAGCCAGCTAGGTGCCCTTGGGCAGTCAGTCTCTCTCAGCCCAGTTCACCTCAGAGAGTTATTGTTGTAGAGAATTTAAGAGGAAAGGGATGTGTTGCATATGTTTGCCGGCTTGAGTTAATTGTAAAAGTAATAAAGGTGGACTATAAATCAATATATTTTTTTATTACTAGAGATTTAAAACCAGATAACATGCTGATATCTAATGAGGGTCACATTAAATTGACAGACTTTGGCCTGTCCAGAGTTACTTTGAATAGAGGTAAGCCCTACACATCTTGATGTATTTATGAATCTGTATATGTGTCAGAGTTGTTGCCAAATACTTTTTTAACATATAGTGTAAGTTTACATGCTAATTAAAATGTTATTATTTCTTTGATTGCATGTTTTTAAGTACCAAATAGAACCTGATGATCATACTTTTTTTCAGAAATAAATATGATAGATATACTTACTACACCATCAATGTCCAAACCTATGCAAGACTATTCTCGTACTCCTGGACAAGTATTATCTCTTATCAGCTCCTTTGGTTTTGTAAGTGTTGAAAATAATGTATTTTATACAGTATTGTTTATAACAATGAATACACAATATTAAAATTTATAAATGTAAAACTGTCAGCTAACACACCTTCTTCTTACAACAATTAAGATCTCACTGCGGATATAAAGTTGGAGATTACATAATAAAATACTTAAGTCTAAAAAAAATCTGACTAAGTACCCATGAAATAGCAATGAGTGGGAGAATACAAAGAATATCTACTAAATTACATCAAGTAGATTTTAACCATTTAAACAATTAATACATCCCAGCATTTTGGCTGGCTTAGTCTCTGTGCATTGAAAGAAACTTTTTAAAGCTTGTCATTTACACATCTAGCATTCAGCAGCATGTCAATGGAACTCTGATTGTTATAGTGGTAACTGCTCTGTAGGGCTTTATTTTGGGAGAAAGCTTGAGATTATATGTATCTGTGTCTTTCTCACAAAAATTCAGATACCCAAGCATATACCATGTTTCTCCAACAATACAGCCTCCACCAATAGGAAGACCCAGCATGTTTTCTAGGTATGAAATGAAATTAAGCCCCTCCCCCCCAAATTTAGGCCTAGTTTAAAACATGCTGGGGGGGGAGGTTGGGGGGGGAACTTGCCTTTAACACTGCCCTGCGTGGCGCTGTCGCTGTTCTCGCGCCAGCAGGAAGTGTAGAAGCGTTTCTGCTGCTTCTCGGGCAGGGAAACTGCATCCATGGCTTCCACAGTTCCTGCCGGCACGAGAACAGCAGCAGCGCCGGTGGGAACGTGGAAGCGTTTCTGCTGCTGCTCGGGTGTGTGACAGGAGGCTTCCGCACATACCTGAGCAGCAGCAGAAACGCTTCCACATTCCTGCCGGCACGACGACAGCAGCAGTGCCGGCAGGAACATGGATGTGTGCGGAAGCCACAGGAGACTTCCGCACACACCCGAGCAGTAGCAGAAACGCTTCCACGTTCCCGCCGGCGCTGCTGCTGTTCTCGCGCTGGCGCCGGTGGGAACTGTGGAGGTAAGCGAGGGAAAAGCAAGAGCGGCAGAGGAAACAGCAGTGGCAGGCGCCGAAGGTCTTGCAATTTAAAATGCCCTGCCAAAGCCGACATCCACACCGCTGCCGCCCACCCGCTGATTGGGGGGGAGAGAAAGTAATTCACCCCTGAAAAGACAGCCTAGCCGTTTTTTCGGGGCTCAAAAAAAAATAAGACCCTGCCTTATTTTGTGAGAAACACGGTATTTAGGTTCAGAAATTATAAATTGCTATACCTGTGATAAATTTTGATACATCTATCTAATGAAAAATATATATTTATTTTGACAGTATACTCCAGTTGGAGGGAAAGGGCCTGTGCAGAGTCCAAGCCCTGTTTCTGCAGATGTGCCTCAGCTGTCTCGAGAATTTGTTTCTCCTCTATCCATAAGTTGCAAAGATTACTCTATGGCATCAAATAAGCTCCTGAGAGCATGTAAGTATCTAACTGGAAGAATTTGATCCTATCATCTATGGAGATTCTCAGTCATCAAGTCATGGTTGTCCCAAAGGTGCTTTTTCAAAAGGCAACTGAGCTTTGTTTTTCCTTGAAGATGTTTCACTTCTCATCCAAAAAGCTTCTTCTGCTGGGACTGAATGGTGAAGGATGGAAGGATTTATAATATTACAGTTTTTTGGTCATTACCGCTGATTCTGAGAGTCCTTGAGGCCACTTGGAAGTTTATCTGTGCCCTCAATAGTGCAAGTGGGTGTGGATCCTTCTTGGAACTGCTGAAAGGACTGTATTGTAAATAGAAATTAGGTGGTATTGTATTCCTCTGTTAAGAGAGGGTTGTTCAATCTTAATGTAGGTGGCCCCTCTTTCAAGCCAGTGGTAATCCTATCCTTTTAAAGAGATCCGTTTGTATGGAAAGGGCCACTAAAGTGGTGCCCTGCCCCATTATTGGAATTCTATCCAAAATAGACAAATCCATTGCTCATCTTGATGACATTTAAATTCTGAGCAATTTCTGAATGATTCTATCCTACTTTATGGCAATTGCAATGGAGAAAATAAATCTTAATAAGCAAAATGGAGATTGCACTTTCTCCCCACGTTTGCCTTTTTCATATGACAAAAATCAAAAGCCTACTCATAACTTTGCCTAATCCCATCAGCCCAAAATTGCCTCTCTCCTCCCTCCCCAAACAAAGCCTCCTACAATCCTATCTAAGCCAAAGAAAAGAAGCCTCATAATAGAGCCCTATGGTAACCTTTACTATAAAATTGCAACATAAAGAAACTCCACCTTCCATTCGCTGTCGCCTGATGAGTTAACATTCTATCACCTTTAGCAATAAACTTCTTCAGCTCTGCTGCCCTCCTGCAAGGCCTATTTGCTATCAGCTCCACCCTGCTACATAGCTCCCCCAAAGTGGCCAGGCAAATCAGATTCCCTAGAATTTCTTGCCTTGCAGCCCTCACCCTCAATACGTTTTGTTTTTCCATTGTTCCACTGCCCATCTTTTTTATAAAGCAGGCATCCAACCATTGCAATAAACTTGGCTCTTAGTGTTGTGATCCTTCAGACTAAATCCATGACAATTTAAGTTAGAAATTTGTATTGGTGTGGTTTATGAGGCGTATAATTATTTGTATTATACTGTGTTTCTTACAAAATAAGGCAGGGCCTTATTTTTTTTTGAGCCCCGAAAAAACGGCTAGGCTGTCTTTTCAGGGGTGAATTAATTTCTCTCCCTCCCCCTCCCCCCATCAGCGGGTGGGCGGCAGCGGTGTTCCTGCCAGCACGACAACAGCAGCAGCGCTGGCGGGAACGTGGAAAGCGTTTCTGCTGTTGCTGTTGTTGTGCCGGCGGAAACGTGGAAAGCATTTCTGCCACCGCTCGGGTGTGTGCGGTTCCGCACACCCAAGCGGCGGCAGAAACGCTTTCCATGCTGGCAGAAATCCGAGCGGCGGCAGAAACACTTTCCATGCCGGCAAAAACCCGAGCAGCGGCAGAAACACTTTCCATGCCGGCAGAAACCCGAGCAGCAGCAGAAACACTTTCCGTGCCGGCGAAAACCCGAGTGGCGGCAGAAACACTTTCCGTGCCGGCGAAAACCCGAGCGGCGGCAGAAACACTTTCCATGCCGGCGGAAACCCGAGCGGCGGCAGAAACACTTTCCATGCCGGCGGAAACCCAAGCAGCGGCAGAAACGCTTTACATGCTGGCGAAAACCCGTGCGGCGGCAGAAACACTTTACATGCCGGCGGAAACGTGGAAAGCGTTTCTGTCGCCGCTTGGGTGTGTGTGGAAGAGGAGGCTTCCACACACACCCGAGCAATGGAAGCGTTCCTGCCGCTGCACACACTTGAGCAGCGTCAGGAACGCTTCCACTGCTCGGAACGTTCACACACTCGAGCAGCGGCAGGAACACTCACACACTCGAGCAGCGGCAGGAACGCTTCCACGTTTCCGCTGGTGCTGCTGCTGTTCTCTTGCCGGCAGGAACTGTGGAAGACATGGATGCAGCTCCCCAGCCCGAGAAGCAGCAGAAACGCTTCTACACTTCCTGCTGGCGCGAGAACAACGGCAGCGCCGCACAGGGCACTGTTAAAGGCAAGTTTCCCCCCCGCCCTCCCCCCCAGCATGTTTTAACCCCCGCCCTTCCCCCCCCCAGCATGTTTTAAACTAGGCCTAAATTTGGGGGGAGGGGCTCAATTTCATTTCATGCCTAGAAAACATGCTAGGTCTTCCTATTGGTGGAGGCCGTATTGTTGGAGAAACATGGTACTCTTTCTATATGAATGTAGATTTATATCAGTGTTTTTCTTGACTCATACTTTTAGTACCTTTTCTAACCTTCCAGAAAATTATTTTAATTGAACAAATTCAAAATAAAATAATTAAAGTGTAAATTACACTAGAAAGTGTTTTGAAAGCAGGAGAGAAATGTCTAATTTATTTAAAAGAAATGCATTTTACATTACTAATTTAAGCAATTTTACTTAACGGTTCAATTGAAAATTTGCTGTAAGACATTGTTTTATTAAACAGACAAAAATGACCTGTTTCTTTTGAAGGCATTGATTCTTCAGCTATTACGCCTGGAATGCCTATAAGAAGTTTAACACCAACTCTGCTTCAGTCCAGAAGAAGATATGGAACATCTAGTGCCAGTAGCCATTCCCGGACCCAGCTGTCTAGTATGGAATCAGAGTGCTGCAGCAGCCCCAGATGGGAAAAAGACATCCAGGTTAGGACTGCTTTTTTTCTAAGAATTTGCTTTTTCTTAACCTGAATTATTCTCTGTTGGTATTGGACATTTCAAATGGTTTTTAAAATTGTTTTTCCAAATAGGATAACCTTGCAAGAAATGGATAGCATATTCTGATGAAGAGATAGAATTATTAGTTATTTTGTTCGCTAAATATTTTTGGAAGGTTGTTCTGTCCAAGCCTATTACAAAGGATAGGAATACACATTTTCTAAAAGTTAGTTCAAATAATTGATAGCAATTTTGGGCTCACATGGCCTTCTGACTGTTTTGTCCCCTCAACACATTCCATTCCTACATTAGTAGAGAATATGCCTGTAGAAACAGAAGCTCCCCCAAAGTTAGGAAAACATGCTCTAGTTTCAAATAGTATCTGGATTGTATGGTGGTTCTGTCTTCAAATTCAGTGGTTTATTTATTTGTTAGATTTATATTTATCTTTTCCCAGAGCTCAGAATGTCATTCATAGAGTAATATTCTAGTCTTCAGTTTTATTCTTATGAAGACGTTAAATTGAGGCACTTTATTATACATTTCATGACTTAATATGCAAATAAATACTGGCTTGTATGATTTGGATGGCATGTGAAAAATAAGAGACTGTCTCTTTGTAGCCCATGAATTTCTATATCTAAATGTGGATTCAAAGCAAGATCCTCTAAGTAGAATATGAATTTAAAAACAAGTATAATATTTTTCTTGATCTTACCACATATAGTATTTCTTGAGAAGGGAACAAAAAGTGTATTACTAAATAAGATTCAAAGTAGTAGGCTTCTCATTAATAGGCTCAACCCACCAAAAATATAACTGTAAAAGACAGACCAGAAATAAAAGTTAAAATAAGCAAAAAAATAGTAAGACAATACCTGTCTGATCTTGATGAACACAAATCACCAGGGCCTGATGGATTACATCCCAGAGTTTTAAAGGAGCTGGCAGAGATCATCTCAGAACCACTGAACCATATCTTTCAAAAATCCTGGTGCACCAAGGAACTACAGAGGACTGGAAAAGAGCTGATGTGGTTCCCATCTTCAAAAAAAAAAAAAAAACAGACCCAAGAAACTATAGACCAATCAGCCTAATATCAATACCCGGGAAGATAATGGAAAAGATAATTAAAAAACAGATCTGCCAGCATCTAGAAACAAGTAAAATAATAACTAGCAGTCAGCACGGGTTTGTTAAAAACAGATCATGCCAAACCAATCTTATTTCATTCTTCAACATAGTGACTAAATTAGTAGGCCAGCAAAATATTGTGGACATAATATATTTAGATTTCAGCAAGGCATTCGACAAAGTAGATCACAACCTTCTTCTTAGTAAGCTAGAAAAAAGTGGAATAGATAGTACTACCACTAGATGGATTTGCAAACAAGTACTGACAAACCATACTCAACGAGTAGTCCTTAATGGGTCTAAGTCTACATGGAGGAAAGTAAGCAGTGGGGTGCCACAAGGTTCTGTCTTAGGTCCAGTACTCTTCAATATCTTCATTAACGACTTAGATGAGAGAATAGAAGAGGAATTTAGCAAATTTGCAGATAATACTAAGCTGGCAGGAATAGCTAACACCCAAGAAGATAGGCTCAAGATCCAGATGGATCTTGACAGACTAGAACACTGGGCCGTATCTAACAAAATGAAGTTCAATGTAGGGAAAAGTAAAGTCCTACACT
Source organism: Bungarus multicinctus (assembly GCA_023653725.1). NCBI lineage: Eukaryota > Metazoa > Chordata > Lepidosauria > Squamata > Elapidae > Bungarus > Bungarus multicinctus. The sequence goes on from CM042840.1 coordinate 21,762,425, forward strand.
TAGGCAAGAAAAACCAAAAATACACACAGATTGGGTGAAACCAGGCTCAATAGCAGTAACTGTGAGAGGGATCTTGGAGTCTTAGTAGATACCCAGCTAAATAGGAGCCAGCAGTGTGCAGCAGCAGCCAAAAAAGCTAATGTAACCCTAAATTGCATTAACAGAGGAATACAATCGAGATCAAGTGAGGTACTAATACCACTCTATAAAGCCTTAGTAAGACCACACCTAGAGTACTGCATCCAGTTTTGGTCACCGCGTTATAAAAAAGATGTTGAGATTAGAAAAAGTACACGGAAGAGCAATCAGGATGATTAGGGGACTGGAGACTAAAACATGAAAAATGGTTACAGGAACTGGGCTTGGCTAGTCTAGTGAAGAGAAGAGAAGGACCAGGGGAGACATGATAGCGGTCTTCCAATATTTGAGGGGCTGCCACAGATAGGAGGGGGTCAAGCTATTTCCCAAGACACCTGAATGCCAGACAAGGAATAATACTGAACAAGAAGAGATTTAACCTGGATGTTAGGAGAAACTTTCTGACAGTGAGGACAATCAACCAATGAAACACCTTGCCCTTGGAAGTTGTGGGAGCGCCATCACTTGAGACTTTTAAGAAGAGATTTGATTGCCATTTGTCAGAAATAGCATAGGGTCTCCCGTTTGGGCAGGGAATTGGACTATAAGATCCCAACTCTGATTATCTGTTATCTGTAATATGTTTAATAATATGCCATTTTATTTTTAATTCAGTATTTTGAGTTAACAGTAATAAGCATCTTATATCAACGACCATGGAGATAGTTTTGTGATTGGACGTGAAATTAAACTAGGAAGCAGCTGTGATTAGGGACGTTCTCTCTTTCCATTCATTCTTTCCAATTTCAATCAGAATTAGAGGCCCTTTCCATCTGAAACATTGCAGACAGACTATATATTCTGCTCAGAATCTAGAATGTACAGAGATCTATTCCTAAAAAACAAAGACTTGTCTCTTTCAATTAAGGTGCTAAACTATATTTTTTAGATTTATATATTATTCATGTATTCTAATTTATTTTAATTTTAGTTCTATATGTGTAATTACTTTGAGTTGGATTGGAGTAATGTTTTTCTACTTAGTTTGAAATTACTTGCTTTTCAGGAAGAAGACAATTTCTGCCCTGCAGCAGATCAAATGAATGAAATGGAGATACATGAGACCACAGATGTTCCACTTGTCAACAATAGTGAAGTCTTAAAGCAAAAGTTGCTGGAAACTGCTATCTCTCCTATTAGTAGTAATGACTCTGCAGACAGGCATAATGGAAGGAGTGAATATTTTGACTCATCAGATATTTCTGTAAGAATTTGTGATGTGAAAGACCTAGTCAGAAAATGTCTTTCAGAGTACAAAGAATGGGAAGAAAAACTTTGTACAAACAACTCTGCTCAATCCAAGGAGGTAGCAAAGCCTAACTGTCACTTTTCCCATCTGGGCTTGGATAATCTCAAGAAAGAAGAGAAGGAGAGACCAATGTTGCAGAAGACTGGTATCAAAAGATGCTTTGAATTAGTTGATACCAGCCCTTCTCAAGAACGTATCCTTGTAAAAAAAAACAATAGCGAATATAAGCGTGGTTGTAAAATTATTGAGATCCCAGAAAAGCAAAGCACAAGTTTGACAGCTGAAATCTGTTGCTTAAAACTTGAAGGGTGCATGCAAGAGAGCTGCCCAAAGGAAAGTCAAACAAGTGATTCAAATTGTTTGGAAGAAAATAAAGGGAAGAAATCTGGGACCCCTTTAATAGCTAAAAATCTTATGAATGAACTAGATGCAGATTATGAAAAGGATGGGAAACTCACAAACTTCAGTTTTGTAAGCATTGATGATGAAAAGCCTTTAGCAAGCATGAGCATAGATTCTGATTTATCCCTTCCAGAGATATCTGCTACCGAGAACCATTTAGAAAAACCCACATTTGATTTAAATGGGAGCATTAAAGATGCCCCCCTTGAGGAATCACAGTCAAAAACTATGTTAACATTGCATTGCTGCTCCAGATGGGAAACCAGAGATGAACCAATGCTCCCTGTCCAGGAGAGCAAATCCATCGATCATAATCAAGATAAGAGTTTGAAATATATTACAGAAAAGCACACTGGTGTTCACTCTTCACCAATGGAGATGCTGAATTCACTTAAAAAAAATATTGTTGCCTTCCGAAGTTACAATAGTTCTATCAATATCTCTAATATGACTGAGCCTTCAAAAATCAGTATGATGTCTGTAGAAGGAATGAATATCTCTGCCTGCAGTGGTTCTTATCCAATGACCATTACACCTGCACAAAAAGGAACACCCTACAGGATATATCAGGTAGGTACTGAACGAACAAATTGAATATACAGTACAGCATTATAGGATATTTCTATATACATTAAAGAGCTGCCTTAGATCCCACTGGTATATATGGCAAAAATCCCTCTATTGATAAAAATTTAATGAAATTTGCAAAGGTAGTCATGATGGGTAACTCTCAACATTAGATCCATGTTTCTTGGATCTTCAAGGTCTCTTTCTATTGGCCTTCCCTGGTAAACCAGACTAGATGGACTAAATCTACTGTATCATAAGGCTGTATTAATAGATCTTGCAGGTCTGAAAGTATCACGCTCTTCTCATAAACTCTTCTTTTTAGATAAAATTGTATCAAAAATTATTATAGAACTTCTATAGCACAAATACAGACTTTTAGGCTTTTTCATATTTAAGTTGTTTAAAAAGTCATAAACATTAGTTTGAAAATGGTTTGTACATTGGTACCACATCCGTTTTTAGAGAATGTAACTTTAATAAATCTAGAGAGAAAATTTCTGTACACTTAATTTTTTATTGATATCAGTAATTAGTTATGACTTAAATCTTGTTTTTATTGGAACTGTAATTCAGTGTATTCAGATTTCTTCAATGCCACTTGAGACTATAAAGGACAGACAATATTAGCATATAAGAAGTGTAGGTTAAGCCTTGTTGTGTTCACTTTTTAAAACTAAGACAGGTTTTACTGGATGTAAGGTAGCAAATAGAAGCAATTTTTTCATGAATTTACATGAATTGCATATAGAAATTCGTTCATAAAGGGCATTATTAAAACACACATCATTGCAAAATAAAGTGAAAAATTAAACACATCATTTCTATCAGCCTTCTCCAATCTGGGCCCTTCAGCTGTGCTGGGATTATAATTCCCAGAATCCCCATTTTGTACAGTTCATAGCTGTATAGGCTTAAAAAAATCTGATGGTTGAAGTGCTAAAATGGAGAAAGATTGGGGTGCTTGATTTAGGCTTTGAGAAAACCCTGCAATATTTCTTTTGTTTAATATCTATATTTTAGCCTTAATACTGAATTGAGATTTTACTAATCCACTGAGAAGAAATGAATTAGAACAGTGTAGAAGCCTAAGTAATAGGTAAATAAAGGCTAGTTTTAGTTTTATGGTGAATGTACAGTTCTAAACTCAAAAACTGTTGTGATTTTCTAATGGGAGCTTCTCACAAGGGCATTAAGGATTTCATGGCCAGTTACCATTTACTCTTTATAATGAAACTTTATAAAATAGCATAGGCAGTTCATGGATCCCTTATCACTTTGGTCCAATCCATGAAAACTCCAGAATTATGCAGCAAAAATTAGGTCAAAACAATGGTTCACGATAATTATGTTTAAGACATTTCATTTGTATTTTTTAAAATCTCCAGTCTTTCCCCAAAGAACTAAATATCTGCCCATCTTTTTCAATTACATCCTTTGAATAATTAAAAGTAATAATAAATTATAGTCCCCTACTTATCAAAAGAGACATATAAGAAACCCTGTTTAATTTGAGATAATATTGAGTATTTTGGAATTGAATAAGATACTTCATTGCAGGTAAAATAACTAGGTTCTTTTTTCAGCCACTAATTATTTAAATCAAGGAATAAAATGAATACATTCTGAGTGTCTTACTTTATATCTGATGCAATATTTATTTTTTGCATCAGACTCCTCAGGGAAATGTTGGTACACCCTATAGGACCCCAAAAAGTGTGCGAAGAGGGGCTGCTCCAGTAGACAGAGAATGCATTTTAGGAACCCCAGACTATTTAGCACCTGAGCTTCTCATTGCAAAGACTCATGGTAAGCAAACTTAAGTTTCACTGGTTATGGATAATTACATGTTTTCATTACCTACATTTTTCAGTTTTATGATAAGATTCTGACTTTTAAAAATCCTTAATTACCAACCTAATGAAACCCAAGGTTTAATCTTAAAAATCTTTCCTTCAATCCAGAATATCATTTGAATTCACTTCAATTTAGTATATAGGTAAAGGAAAATAATTCCTCTGTCCTGTCATTTCCATTTCTTATCTGAGAGAGCAGCATTGTCCAAATACTTCTGTGGTCATGTGACTGACGACCATACCCCGAGGTACATGGAACACTTACCTTCCCACTGAAGTACCTATTTATCTATTTGCATATGCATGCTTTTGAACTTCTAGGTAGGCAGGAGCACAGCGCTTAGGTATCAAACATGAACTGTCAGTTTTCCAACTGACAATCTCATCTTTAATTATTGAACAGTCATGTCCCATATAAGCAAAAAAAGGAGGGACTAGATGAGGACTGTGGGTGATAGTCTGTAGTTCTATATCATTTAATTTGTCTTTATGTTATATGAACTACATTATACGTTAATAAAAATAATAAAAATATTACTTGAGTTCTGTTTCCGACATTGCAAAATCTCTGCAAAAAGAGATAAGACCTGATGTAACACTGGGTTTTTTATTTTAACAAAAGATTAATCTACCTTCTCAAGGCCCATGTTTCAAAAAGTTAGATAATATAGATTGTCTTCAACTTAAAAGCCACAATTTGGACCAGAATTTTTATTGTTAAGCAAGTTTTGAGTTGCGCTTGATTTTAGAAAATTGTTGATAATCTCTGTAGTTTAAGTGAATCACATGGCTGCTAAGTAAATCCAAATATCGTAGTTGTTAAATGAATGGTTGTAAATTGTGGATTGTTTGTACTTGACTTAGGACCATTCAAAATTTTGATGGCACTGAAAAAAATGATGCCTTGTACTTACAACCATCATAGTGTCCCTCTGGTCATATGAAAATTGGAATGCTTGGCAACTGGCATATATTTACGACTTATAGCATCCAGGATCACAGGGTTGTCATTTATGACCTTCCCAGGGGTCTGCTGCCAAACTATAAGTCAATGGGAGAAGCTGGTTTGACTTAACTGCAGTTAATTGGTTAATTGCAGTTAACAACTACATAAAAAAGAGTTGTAAAATCACACACGACTCACTTAAGACCACATTGCTGAGTTTCAGATGTTCCCATCCAATTTTAGTTGTAAATCAAGGACTGCTCATTATAGTGCCAAAGTAGCTTAATCCTTCTGAATCAGGTTCACAGAATACACCTAGCAATGAAGTCAACTATTATAATTTATTAATTGTTCTACATGGTGATATGTACAGAATTAATTGTAGTTCATTCCATAAACAAAACAGTTTTAAAAAATTATGAGTCATTGATGTTGCACTTTGAATAATGATCTATTTTATTGGGAAAGGTTTTTTTTAAATACTTAATAACAGTTTTTATAGAAGTATTTGAAATTAATCTGTTTCTATCTGAATGAAGATGGTTCAAATAAGAATCAAACCATGGTTTCAAATTTTAATCTATTGTCTAGATGTTCCTAAGTTTGGAGCACTTCAGAATTCATAATAAATATAGAATTCACATTTTCTTGTATAAAAATACCTTTCATACATGTAAAAAACATGTCAGAGAAATTGATGTAGTCTTATCTCATACCTGATAGATATATTAAGAGGAATGTTACATTCAAACATATAATCCAGCAGTTGTAGCTTGAAGTGACCGAAATGTATTTTCATTTGATTCTCAGAAATTTACAATTCCCTCTTATGTGTGAATAAATAGATCAGGTGTTCCTCTGGCTTATATAAAAAGCCAAAAACTAAGGAGAATATTTTTTGTTGGAAAACTGCTAATTGGTAGACAACTTAAACATTATCAGCATTTAATAAGTAAATGCAGTGTAATAATTATACCAACTGTGGTAAACGTACCAAAATATTTACTTGATTTTTTTTACATACAGGAATTTACACCACTGGTAAGTTTTTATAGCACTTCGCAAAACAAAGTTCATATTGTTCAAGACAAGTATTGAAAGACCTATACAATGAATTAATACAGTTTATCGTTCCAAAATGATCATTTTGTTAGTCTAGTTCAATATCTTTAATAAGGAAATATTCACATTCCTTCATTTCAGAGTGGGCTTTTTTTACAAATGCAACTTTCCTTTCTTCTTTAAATATGCTGTGTTACAAGATAAATAGAAACACTTTCACTTGTATTCCAAAGGCTATTTTATTCAATGATTTATGAAGAAAAGGAAGACAATCATGAAAAATTATTTTATTAATTTCCTATTGCAATGTATAGTTTTATCACACAAAGGTTAAATTGCAGTAGAAATTTTGGATTTTGTGGATTTTGACTACATCTTTTAGGAAAGTCTTATATGTTTGCCTAGGAAAATTGGCCACTTCTGCTGCACAGCAGACATAAACTATAGGTTTTCTTGTGTAGAATGTCAATGCATGAGAACAATTACACATTGACATTTTAATGCATGGGAATATTCAAGTTCTTAAACATGCCTCACTGATTACTGACTACAGTTTCATTAAAAATTGAACACTAAATTGAACTATAGGGCTAGGCTTTCAATATTTAGGTGGCTTTTTGCTCTTTTTGAGGGGGATTTCTAAGTAAATATGGTTGAGATGGTTCAGACATTTCTTGATCATGTGAGCGCTTTAAATTACTGTTACACTGATTGAATGAAATGATTTCATATTTATTGATTGGATCCTTGAGATGACTCTTGAACCTACAAAAGGTTTTTGGCCAGCACACCCAATTTATCTGAACTATTACACCAAGGGGATATATCTGTATGTGGACTGCATATGCGTTGGCACAGCAAATGCATTTTTCACTTCCAACAAAATGAGCTGTCTTGGGCTTTGGTAACATAGCAGCTGGAAGATGCATGCTGCTTAATCATGGCTTTGGTGCATCAGCAGCTTTGCTTGCTTTTGCTTCTGATTGCAACGCTGAATTTCATGACCTGAAAACTATCAGAGTAAAGACATTAACTAGATATAGTCCTAAATACAAGAGAATTTGTTACTGAATCCAAGCTTCTCACTGGACACTATTTTATGTATACAGTTTTTAAAGAATTTATGGCTCTCTAAAACAGTGAGATGATTTTAAAAAGCAAACTGAAATCTTTCTTACACAGTTCTGTGTTTAATCTTTGCTATGTGATTGATTTCCTTTTAAACCCTGAGAAATTCAGCATGTGTGGTTTAGTTTTCTGTTCTGCACTTGGTCTCTGGAAGTCACATGGCTTGCATCAATATGCCTTTGTCATGAAGCATTTAGATAAATATTACTATAATAATACAGTGAGGGAAGAAATGCATAAAATAAAATTGCTGTTTCTCTAGAATGTTTAGCTGTTACACATTATCTTCCTAGAATGCTTCCTGTAAATACAACTTGATTTAATGCATCTCCTGGAATCATTGTTAATTTCTTTGAACTGCTTTTTTCTCAGATGCTGCTGTAGACTGGTGGGCCCTTGGGGTTTGCTTGTTTGAGTTTTTAACTGGAATTCCACCATTCAATGATGAAACACCACAGCAAGTATTCCAGAATATTCTTAAAAGGGGTAATTATCACTCTCATCAAAACCAAATCCAAAGAATTCTTGTTTAGCGTAAATATTGTGATACTTATTTGTGTGTGCATGTCTTTCCAGATATCCCATGGCCTGAAGGTGAAGAAAAGTTGTCAGATAATTCTCAGAATGCCATTGATATTCTTTTAACTGTTGACAGTGCTAAGCGAGCTGGACTCAAGGGTTAGTTATCTCTTATTAATCCAGTAATTTAGAGGATTATAATTTAATATTCATAGTTTCAGGCTGCATGAGGCAGAGTGGCTATGGAACTTTTCATAAGCCACTGAGAGTTTGGAAGAAAAAACTGACTGAGGAAAGAGCCAAACCTTCTGTCTTTAAAATCTAGTAATACAAATGGTCACAAACCTATTCAATGTAATACTTTACAACTACAAAATAAAATCTTTCAAGGACAACAGTCTTATTCCTTGAGTTCAGAAAATTACATAAGATTCTTCTCTTGCTATTATAAATGTAAATATACTTTGCTTCATTTACCTATAGAATTCAGAAATTACAGAATTGCTTCCTGGAATTCGCAAGTTAATAAAAGGGATAGCATAAGCATTTGACAGAGATTATGTTTGTTAAGACATCATTTCAAAACTAAATACAGAACAAAATTGGCAAACATCCTTATCAATTGTGTTTAATTTAAACTTTAGCCAGGAGACAGTTGAGAGATTAAGTCCAGGTAATTAATCCAGACTGAATTCTGGAAATATCCAGAATCATCCAATATAATTAAAACTGTCAATATTGGCAAGTTAAAGATGTTTAGACCTCAGTTTTCAGTATTCCCTATCCAGCATAAGTTAGAATGAGAAAGACTCATAATTAAATCTAACACATGCTTTAATTATTTATTCTAGAGCTGAAGCTTCATCCCCTCTTACATGGTATGGACTGGGATAATCTTCACAATCAGACTATGCCCTTCATACCTCAACCAAATGATGAAACAGATACATCCTATTTTGAAGCCAGGAATAATGCTCAGCAACTAACAGTGTCTGGATTTAGTCTGTAAGATCAAAGAAGAAGAGTTGTGAAGAGGAATTCATATCTATCATGACAAAACTTCCTAACACCTATTTTGTAACAATTTCATTTTTTTAAAAAGGATTTGCTTTTAACTCAATATTTTTCTGTAAAAGCTATATTGAACTATATTCATACAGAAAATAGCTTCTGACCTAAATTTTTACTTTGAACACTGCACTTTATATTAATTGTATTACATAATATAATTATGGTATGACACTTTCCTACTCAACAAAAATTACTTTTCTGCTGCTATGGGTATTTCCAAATATGAGGAAATGACTGTCTTTGCTATCAGCTGTAACAGGGAAAGTTAAAGATTCTAATATTCAGGCATCATGTTATAACTATAGGCATAATGATAATTAAATTGTATGCATATCTATTTGAAACTGATTTCAGGTCAATTTGAAGCTGTACTTGTGTATTTTCAGTGCAGCCCAAATAAAAATTAGTCTGTTTTCAGGTATTGGTATAATTTATGTGTTAGTTATCCTGCTGTTTAAACTATCAGTATTCCCAGTGGTTTCTAATTTTATTGTCAATGTTTTCATTTCTAGTTTATGAAAACTATGGCAAAAGCAAAGCAAGAAAAGTTTAATTATTGCTATGTTTTTGATATATTGTCATTTTAAATATTGAAAATGAGAATGTTTTGCATTTCAGTCTGGAGAAAAAAGAATCATCATGCATGTTTATTCAATGTAGTGTAACTGCAATTCAATGAAACAGAAAAGATAGTGAGTTATTTCAATTTCTATGTATTTAAAGCTTTAAAAATAAAAAATGTTGTATATATTTTGTAGTGCATAGTTTCTAATTGTCTTTTGAGTTAAGCGCTGAAGATTATTTGTTTCAGATTATATTAATGTTATAAACAATAATTTATTTAAATAAGCTCCACATTGAAATATTTCTCAGTTTTCTTCCATGTCTCCTATAGGATTGCCCAAAGGAGTTTAATAACACAGAGTTTATATTAGGAGGACTTTAGGAATGGCTGCTGGAGTTCTCCAACTGTTTGGTAGCAATATTCTTTTAGTACTACAGGATCAACTTGGAGCAGAGTTTCAGTCTGTATTTTTAATTGGTCTGGTTACACATCTGAAATATAATGGATATCTCTTCAATATTCTCAAGTAACTAAAAGTGTATTTACTCTTTTTCTCTACTGATTGTATCAAGATATATTCCTGGCAATAAATTATGTACAATAATTATATCTGATTCTTTATCCTGTAAGCAGAACAATTATATTATGGACACCTAGAAAATATTGGCAATTTGTTATCTTTCACTGCCAAAAAAGGTCAGAGAAAATCTTAATAATAAAAATTATTATATAATACAATTTTAAAATAAGTCTATTTATATTAGAAAACCAGTAATCTATCCATGATATTTCCTAATCACTTATTCTTCACTTCTAATGTTAATTAATAGGCACCTAGGAAATCTGATGAATCTCTCCCTTTAGGCACATGTCCATTAATTTGACTATCCTTAGAATGTATCAACTTTGTCAGTTGCTACTATATATGAATTAAAAATGGATATCCAGACCCCGTTGAAATATTTACTGATTTTTCCAAACATAAGTGCTTCTATTAACAATTTTGGGGAGAGACAGACCTTTTGTTTCTACCATTTTCAAATACTTCCCCCCCTCCTTTCTTGGTTTACACTGAAACTGTAATGCTTTTTTATTGTCAGTAAGTTGATAGTTGAGATTTAACTTGATATGGTCTCCACTTAAACTCTTAATGTATGCATTTATGTAAAACTAATATCAGTTCACCATTATTCTGGGAATCCTGGCATTTCCCTGAAAGTTTCAACTGGTATACAATTATTTTGTGGGTGTTAGTGTGCTTTTTTCAATATTTTACCCCATCAATTAATTGGACAAGCTACTACACTTTTCTTGGCAAAATGCTTTGGAAATATTTACCGCTGCTACAGCTGAGAGAGGTTGTCTCAATGTCACCCAGCTTGTTTCGTGTAAGGTAGGTTCTAACCTTCGTGTAAGGTTAGAACTCAGTCCACAAGTAGCTGTGCTTTAATCATACACCAAAACTGACTCTTACAATATATAAGACCATTAACAAATGTTAGGGATATATACTTTTATCATTCCTTTATTCGAAATGTTATTTTACAATAGATTAAAGTAATTTATCTTAAAACTGTAAAAACATGTTCTATATCATACAGAAGTGTTTAGCTTCTGCAGTTACAGTATTTGTACATTATAGATATAAAGTTGATTTTCAAACTTTGAGACCTTAAAAACCAGAATGTTTTCCCATTAGTCTCATTAATTACAGTGTAGAACACAATTATCTAGAAATACATCAGTTTTAGTTCATTTTCTTTTTTACCCTAACCAGGAGGCAATCACTTTAAGCTGCATTATAAAATAGCTGCAGATCATATCAACAAAAAAAAATAGCCTTGTTTTCTGTCTTCTATCTAATTGCATTTAAAAAACTACCAACTGTTAATCCTAATATAGATAGGATCAATAGGCAGAAATGTAAAATGAGAACATAAAAATGATCTTAAAGCAATTGGGGGGGGGGAAATAGATGATGAAAACAAAGATTAAAAAAAGGAAAAGTTAAACGTTTACAGTGAAAGCTTACTGTAACAGTTAAACATTTTGCTTACCTGTTACAGTAAAAAAGGGATGTTCTGAATTCAGCAAGACCCAAACATTACAGACAGACAGCTGTGTCTTCATATAATATTCATATCTATACACAGTGAGTGAATTTATAAACTATTACAGGAAAGCAGGACTAAAAGAATGGTGGTTAAAAGAATGGTCAATGATGTGACCCAAATTCTGCCTAATTTTATATAAAATGTGAGCAGAACTTCAATCACATTTGCACTGTTGTTGCCACCTTGAGTTTTCTGCATATCCTGCAGATACACCTGCATGAAGAGCTATCTGGCTTAAAGCATTTACCTTTCATCAAGGTGACACTCAGACTTGTTAAATATGCAAGTACTGAATGACTACTGAAAGATTTATCGTTTTATAAATTTGAGAGAAATGTCAACAAAGAATGCAAACTGCAGGGGATGTTTTAACCCTGATGAACATTCAGTCATGAGAACAAAGCACCTAGCTTTTGAATAATATGGCACAAAATTTAGGGTTCCTGGATCATGTCAGGATTTGCTTGCATTCTCCTTGTAGGCATCGTATATGGCAAGGGTGGGAAGTGCTCTGTGGCCATGATGGTTGAAAGCTTCCATTCTGATGTTGAAAACAATTGAAAGCAGTCATATAAGCTCTTAAGACATTTAAAAAAAAATTAAAGTGAGCCTGCCTGCAAGTATAGTCTTATTCATTTTGATACATTTCTTCCAGTGTTGAATACAGTACAAGGAATTGTCCAGTCCTAATTAATTGGTGGGAGTAACAGCAGTGTTGGTTGCATAGCTTTAGAAAAGATACTGCTGTTAACATCCTTTTTCCACTGGCATCCTTTTTGCACTGGCATCCATTTACAAAGTATTTCTTTACAAATTCAGAACAGCATCTCAGCAAATTTTTAATATGCAAAACCTGTGACTTTATTAAATTCGATTTTTTAAAAAATAAAGACAGTACTTGTCTCTAGATATGTTCATAACTTGTATTACTTGCCCTGAGGTTAAACTGAATTTAGTATTTTCAGGGCTGTTTTCATTTATTAAGCATTCTCTCCAATGAACTACTTTACTTTAAATCAATCATGCTATTTGAGACTCAGTTGAGTATTATTACATTGAAATGTGTGTCTATGCATAGTCTTGTGGCTTTTAAAAATACATAATTTTGGTGGCATCTGGAAGCAAAATCAAGAGCCTCAATTTAATTTATTAAAAAGTTATCACATATAGTATCCATTAGAAATTAGACTCCTCATTAGTCTTAAATGCAATTGTAATAATCCTGTTTATTTTGGCCTTTGGGGATGTACCGTTTACCCCATATATTGCATGTCTAACCAAAAGGCTGGCATAAAACAACGTACAGTTACAGTACCATGGAATTTAAGGAGTGAGGATGCATGCTTTCAAAGATTTTTCTTCTCTTTTCTAAAGACTTATTTTCCCCCAGTAGGAACTGAAAACTAAGACATTATACAAGCTGTTCATCAAGAAGGTACTGTCATAATAATTGTAATTCATATGACCGCTTAGCAGGACAGTTTATTTATTATATTAGAAATATAGGAAAAATATCTCATTCAAGTATAGAATCTTCAGTAGTGCAAAAAGAAAAAGAAAAAATGTTAAGGAAAAAGAAAAGGATGTTTTAATCATTCCAGAGCTTATAGTTCCTGTATTAACTACGGTATTTTTCAAAATCTTCCCATACAAGTAGTTCTTAAGCAAAATCAGGAATGGAAGGCTCAGTTCTGTTTTCTGAAAGAGACAAGAGGCAAGGATTACCAACTTCAGTGCAAACCCATGCATTTCTATTGAAAACAGGTATATACTGTATTTCTTCCAGTGGAATTATTTCTCAAAATTCATGCAAAATACCCCCTTAATTTCTCTTTTATTTGTAAATAACAAGAGCTAGACATTTGATATTATTCCTAGTCTGCAGTTTAACATATACACACAGAATTAATAATTTAAAGTTAAATGTTATATATAAAGTTCAGTTTATGCATTTTAATCTTAAAATGGAAAAGGTTTCTTTGCAACACAATTTCTATTGCTGAAGCCCTTATATATTTAACAAAGCTCCCAGGTTCATGCATATTCTTCTAGACCTTCAGATAGTCCTTGACTTATGAGCATAGTAGAGCCTGCCCATTACAGTCATAACACATGATAGTTGTAAAACGGGCTACCTACATGACCAACCCAATTTTATGACATTTTTTTTTGTGGTGGTGAATGCAGCAATTGCAAAGTGACTGTCACAGTCTCTAAATGAATCAGTTGATTACTATGAAGCTGAAAAGCAGAAATAAATACCAGGTTTGGGCAAAAGTGTTGTAAAGTGCAGTCATGTGACTACAAGACAGTGCAAACAGCTGTAAATGTGGAGCAGCTGTCAAGGCCTGACATGGTCACATGACTGTCAGAAGAAGAGGAAGCCATTGGAGTTTAGAACCAGGTAATAAGTATCTCCAGGGAATAACTATCATAACTTCAGTTATTAAGCAAACAGTCATAAGTCTAGGACTACCTATATGGTGACTTGGGAAGCTTCCATTATTATTTTTTAATTGTAAATATATGAATGGGGAAAGATACTATGTTAAACAGATGAACTTGCTCTTTTAAATTTGCAATCAACCTCACAAATGCTCCTTGAGTATTATAGAGGCTTTTGCTTTGCCTCAACTACAGGATAAATTTTATGTACAAACTATTCAGATTAATATGGTTTGAACTCAACCAATATGTCTACATTTTTGTGTCCCCGCAAGACTGATGGATACTGGATAATTCTGCATTATCCAGAGTACCCTGGCATGTATTTATCTGTCTTTGATTATTAAGTAATTTCAAATCTGTATCTGTTAGAAGATCCTGTTCTAATATAGCAAAACAAGAATTCTGTGCTCTTGTGAAAAACCATTCCACATTGTTAGTCATTATAATCTGCCAGAATCAAAAACAGAAAACCAGACAGCACCCATAGATCTGCTGATAAGAATTTGTTATTTTCCACTTCTAAGTAACTGATCCAATAACACATATCAATTTTTTTGAAGCTTTACTCCTATTTTAGACACCCTTATGGGCTGCTACTGGAGGCCCTGAATGGGTGGAAAGGCAGTAAGATGAACAGTGAAAAAGAATTCAGAAACAGGAAAAAAAAGCATATTGCTCCATTGCTCAATAACAATAATGCTCACAGCTGAGATTAATAATGCCACAGCTGAAGTTGTGTTTCAGGTTTGACAAGTAAGACCAAATCTTGTAACTCTTGTCCTACTTACACTGGAAACCTTCGGCAAAGTCTGTGCTATTACACTCCACAGAATAACAGAATTGAAAGGGACTTTGCAAGTGTTCTAGTCCAACCCTCCAGTTAATCAGGAGAACCTACACCATTCCAGCTAGCCAATCTTTTCTTTAAAATTTCCAGTGTTGGAACATCCACAACTTCTGGAGGTAACCCATTCCACTGATTGTTCTCACTGTCAGGAAATTTCTCCTTAGTACTAGGTTAGAACTCTCCTTGGTAAGTTTCCATCCATTGCTTCTTCATCCTGCCATCAAATGTTTGGAGAGTAGATTAACTCTCTCTTCACTCTGACAGTTTCTCAAATAGTGGAAACCTGTTATATCACTCCTAGTCCTTATGAGAACTCATCAGTGATATTAACATGTCATGTGATCTTAGCACTATTCCTCTGTTGATATAGCCTAGGATTGCATTAACTGTTTTGGCTGCTGCAGGACACAAGTTGTCCACTAGACTCCTAGTTTCCAACAGTTACTGCTGTTGAGCGATGTGTCATCTATTCTCAGGGGTCACCAACTTTTTGGACCTCAGGGATCACCAAACTCATAATTTTAAATCCCACAGACAAGAGACCCTGGGAAAATCCCAAAACAAGTCTGCAGGAAAATTCCCCACACCGTTTTCCAACCGATCGATCATTCTTTATTTGGGATCACAGGATACCGCCTCCAGCTCCATTCTCAGGGGAAGAGAGAGAGAGAGACTTTTGGCTTCATGCAAGGAAAGCAGAAGTAGCGGAAGTCTTTCTTTCCCCCAAACTCCGCCAGAAATAAATCTTTGTGAGACTTGTCATACCGGCGCAGCCTCTTGGAGCAGGATGCCTTGCAGGGCCCCAAAGACTAATTTCTGGCAGAGTTTGGGGAGAGAAAGACTTTTGCTGCTTTCCTTGTGTGCAGCCAAAAGCATTAGAAGAAAGAAGTGGAAAGAAGCAGCCCAGTGGCCAAGTGGGGCAAGTAAGTCGAGTGTGATAGAATTTCTTGTTTTCATTCCCAAAACGTAGGGCAATAATTAAGTTACTCTTATATGTTAAGACATAAAGTGTACACAAACCCAATCTACCTTATTCTTACCTTCTTCTTCTTTGAAAATATAAATACACCAGCCATTGGGTAACAAAGGGCCATAAAACAGCAAAAGCTAAAGTACCAGGAGAAATCTCAAAGGGCCACCATGATGGTTTCTAAATGGCATATAAAATTAATGTTCATCAATAAATATTAAATCAGCATCTGCTATAAAAATTCCAACATTAAATATTAAAATGTCCCTAATAAAATCACCTATATAACTCAAAAATCATAAATAAGATGCCTATCAACTATTTAAAAACACTTCCACCAAAATGACCATCACCTCCCAAGACTCTGGAATAATTGTTGTGCACACAAAAACTTTTAAGATTGCTATATAACTTTGTAACCAAACTTGGTTCACATCACAAGCTAAGCAAATACTGCTTTCCTACACTTCATTCTTATTTTTGAAGATTTTTTTTTAATTTTATATGTACACAGTAAAATTACACCTAATATAAGACTATGGAAATTGTCCAGCAATTTTCTCTGTAAGTTCATAAACATTCATAAACATTGAAAGATTTAAATTACTTGCCAGCAGCTGCCAATGTAGCAACACATTTGTTTCTTAGCATATATTAAAAAGTTAAATATGATTTTTTTTGTTTCATTTATTTTTGTTGGCCATTTTGATGTGAACCTTGCCATGCAATCTTCGTATATGCAGCTCTTGACTTCCAACTATTTATTTACTGATGGTCCGAAGTTATGAAAGCCTCAGAAAAAGTAACTTACGATCCTCAAATGTTTGAGTTTCCTATCAATCTTTGTTGGAAAGTGATCAGAGTTTGGTTGCTTGGAAACCATCTTGCATTTACAACAGTACTTTGTCGGTAAATATAAATTCAACACAAATATAGTTTGTTGCAAAAGCTACGAAGGCTCCTAGATTGGGGGTGAAAGGTGAAAGCAAAAGCAGTATGCTCCGTCCCATATTTGGGTAGACCAGGTGGACTTAATAAAAAACATTTAATCCATTCCCTGGTATAGCTGACACAGTGAGGAGAGCCTGTGGTTTAGAGGTTAATACATCTACCTATATACAAGTAGCCCAGGTTTGAATCCCAGAAGTGTATGGCTAGCTGATGAGAGATTGAAATAGATCTGTACTAGTCTCCCTTTATTTCTTTTTCAGTAAGTATAAATTCAACACATTTACAACGGTTGTACATGACTCAATTTGCATTCTTCCCAGCTGCTTTCGGATAAGCAAAGTCAATTGAGAAAGCCAGATTCCTCAATGACTATGATAAAAATGTCCCCCAAATCAAGTCCAGTCACTTGATGACATCATTGGTTAGGGTCCAAAATTCGAGTCCCAGTTATGGCTGTAAGCTGTGAACTACCTCTAATTAGATGAAACAATAAATATGTTCATTTTTCAATATAGTTAAAATAACATTTAAAATGTTTTCTGGAATAGTTTTTTAGATACTGGGGTGCAAAAAAACTCTTCTAACCTGTACAATTTAAGAAAAATCACAAAATTAAAAGATTTATTAAGAAGTAAATAAAAATCTACCTTAACAGGTGCCTCAGGCTGATTATTTGAATGTAGTGTTGCCTACAAAAACAAACCAAATTAAACGAACTGTTGAAAAAACATATTTCAAATTAAAACTTTATACTACGGCATATCTTTGGGGATCTGTCCAGGTATAGTTTCTGCTCACTTTTATTAAAAAATATACATGTAAGAATTTAGCTCAAGCAATAGATTGTTTGCCTCCTTATGTGAACTTCATTGTTCTCTCTTTCTCCCTATTCCATCCCAGAAATGTTCTTCCAACTTTCCATTTCTGGTCTGGACCTTTCAGATAGTTCTATAACAAAACAAACTCTAAGAAAATCATTATTTTTTCACTTTGATTAAATAGTTTAGATACTGTTCATAGAAAAATTAGTATAATAAAGCTCACCCTGTTTTTCAAAAATGTCTTCCATCTCTATTTTCCTTTTGCTGGAGTATGTGGCTATGGGTGGGAAGTGAATTTCCTCAAAGGCAAAAATTTTCTCCACTAAATAGTTTAGCTAATAAATTTCCAAGAGTTTAAGGAAGACTAGACAACCCATGTCATGTTGGGTCATCGTTTTAGAAGCAATTCCTTTCCTAAACAGAGAAACAATGGATCAAGGGCCAAAAAGTAATGGTAATGGAAGCAACTTCCTATTGGCTTGTCTGTCCTCTGGCAACTGATGATAGGACCTGTCTACCCAACCTCCAGAGGGCTAGTGTGGGGCCAGTATACTAAACCTGCAGGAAGTGGCGCATCAGCATGGCAGCACTGAAACAGCTACAGGTTTGCTAAATTTCAATCTCACATGAATCATGTTCCTGGATTTTGAATGCATTCAGTAAGCCCATCTGAGGTAGCTTGATTCAAAAATTATTGTCTTATGAGGCACCATTTTGCCCAATTAGCAGTTATAGTCAAAGTCACATGAAAGTTTTAGTAATCTAGTAGACAATCCATGACCCACGGTTTCAGAGACATTTCTTCACCAGATTCAATAATGGCAGAGCTTCTAATGTATTACTTTCATTGGAAAACATATTAAAAGTTCACAGGCATATTCAGATATATACTTGCCTTGAAAATACCCCACATTGAACTGTGGCACTGTAGAGATAGGTTTACCTGTGAGGTTGTGAGTGCCTCAAGGGCATGTAATCTCTGAAGAACATTTTGCATATCTTCTTGCAATCGTATGAGTGCAATTGCAATCTGTTCATTGAGGGTGCTCCGTGGTCCTCTGTCTGAACCCCATCGTTCTCCATCTCCTCCACTGCCCATCTGTCCACCTTGGCCACCATCTCCTACAGGGTACATTCTATGTCCTAAATTAAGGGGAAAATATTTTTAGAAGCAATGTAAATGAATCAGAGCTATGTATCTTTTCAAAAAGATTTCATGATGCTTATACATTGTGCAAAGGCACAATGCTTTTCATAAAGTATTTTTTTCCCCCAATCTTACAGAAAAATGTGACAGAAGATGCCACTGCTTTAAAAGGATTCTTAAAGCAGTGCCTTTTTCAGACTTGCACAGAAGTCTAATAAAGATGTGGCTGCTTTAATAAATAAGAGTTTCAAAGTTCTATTGTGAATCATTTTCAAAGGGTGCACAGCCCTAATATGTATTATATATAAATACATTTTATGTATCAACACAAAACCATTATTACAAGAAATATTAAGAATGATTTTAAACATGTGTCATTTATGCAAGAGTTTCAACAAAATACGTATTCCAGTAATACCTCTCCCCCTTCGAATTCCATAGAGATCAACCTTTTCACCATTTGTCTTTTCTTTTTGAGGGCCTCCATCATTCGCTTTGCCATCTTCACCGCCACACTTGACTTCGCCTTTTCCTTCAGGTGCACCTTCCTTTATACTTTCTGTTTTGTGATTTGCAAGCTCAAGAAAACCGGAAGTTTCTAACAGATTAGTATGATCTACTTCTGAAAAAGTTAATGGTTGTCTGAAAATTTCCTTGACTGATGAGCTGATTTCCAGGATCTATAAGTTAACAAGAGCAAAAGGCACTATTTATTTATCAAACTTATATACCTTCACATCTTACCCAAGGAGTCTCTGGTGCATAACAAACAGGTAAAATCATATGTAAAAACCACAGATTTAAAAAAATATATAAAAAGTCACATTAACAATAAGTATTATAAAAGCAGATACAAACCCTAGCTGAAAAGGGAATAAAAATAAGCAGTTCAGCAATGGAGCCATCTAAGCATGTCATTGGTTCTTTAGGAGCCCTGGGCCTAATAACATAAACGGATTTTGAGAGCTTTACGGAATATCAAAAGCAATGGAGCTAATCTATTTTTTGAGAGAAGAATATTGCATGAGGCAGGTGTCACAGCAGAAAAGATATGCAATCATGTGATAAAAATTCAGGCACTTGGCAATCTGCATGCATTTACAATGGTTGCAGCAATCCTGTGGTCGTGTGATTGCCATTTGCAACCTTCCCAGTTGGCTTCCAACCAGCAAAGTCAATTGGGAAAGTTGGATTCACTTAATAACTATGATTCATTTAACAACTTCAGTGATTTGCTGAACAATTATAGCAAAAAATGTCATGGAATTGTGTATGACTCATTTAGCAACTGCTTTGCTTAGCAATAGAAAAGCAATTGTGGTCGTAAATCAAGGACTACCTGTATCTCTCCCATTATAAGGTGACATTAATTACTAACCTTCCCCTTACTCTTTGCTTTTAATTAAATGCAAGTTAAATGCAAAGAGGCATAGATACAAGCTATTACTTTTTTAAAGCTAACATTAAGCTTCAGAAAGATGCAGGCTCTTGGGAAAGATTTATCATTGTTTATTAGAAATTGGAACTGATTCTTAGTAAATTCTTTGGCCAGGCAAGCAATATAAGATGGTTACTGTTTACAGCCTCAAAACCATTTTGTCTATTTGGTAGAATGATTATCATGTAAATATTTTTTTATGTTACAACATAACAGACTGCAAATTTACCTCTTCTTGTCCAAACTGCTCCATTGAATCACAGTATATTTCACTATCTGAATCACTTGTCAAGAGTTGAATTCCAGACACTTCAATGGTATCTTCGTTTTGACCTATATGTATACATGAGCAAATACTTACCAACAGTAGATATTTAATACTTAAATATTAAAATAAAGTATCTAATCAAACACCAGTACTGAGAATTACATTTTTAACCTAGCAATTCGTAAAAATTTAATCGTTTGCTAAGGAGCAGTTAGAGTCAATCTTTTTTGCAGTGATAGTTCACAATAAAATAATGCTGTTATATATTTTATATCTGTGTGTGTCTGTGTGGTAAATTAATTTAATCCCAATTAACTGGAGAAAATGAATATGCACATAGGTATATTTTAAAAATCACAGTTTTAATGCAAAATCGAAGATAGAAAAGTTAATGTCTCAAAGATTTTTCACTCTCTGCATGAGGGAAAAACAAATTAATTATGTTGGCCCTATCTTTTTCTTTTGTACATATAGGGCTTCCACATATTTACATTTCTGTATTTTCTAAGTGGATAAATAGCAGAGATATGCTCACTCAGTTTTAGCTAATCTGGCCAATCTGGTCTGGGTGTGTAAACGTGATCAGATTGGTTAATACATGGATGGGAGTATGCTAGATTGAGAAATTAAATGACATTTTGGAAAAGATTTTATTCCAAAGCAAGAAAAATCTGGTTGAGCCCATGCAATCACAAAGAGCCATGTTCCATTTGAAAGCATCTTTACCTTCATTTGATCTGATTCATAGTTTACATATATACACTTGTCATGATTTAGATTCATTTTAGAATATATATCTACACTCAGTATACAATGTTCTATATGTAGACATCACCTTACTATTATTCCTTCTTTTTTCCCCAGGTGTTGACACCAGGGGTGGGGTTCAACTGGTGTTACTACCGGTTCGGTGATTACGTTTTGCTGCATGCACGTGTAATACATCTACAGCTGTGGTGCCCGGACACTGATAAGCGCTGCGCACAGGTGCGCAGCATTTGAAAAACCACTTTTTCCCTGCTTTTTCAACCTCAGCTGTGCTGTGAAAAGCAGCTGAGGTTGAAAAAGCAGGAAATAAAGGTCAGGTAAGAGCCCGGGTGGGCAAGCGGCCAAACAGCAGCAGACACAGAACCGGTTCTGTGTCTGTTGCTCTTCAGAGCTACCGGTTCTATAGAACCGGGCAGAACCAATAGCATCCAACCCCTGGCTGACACTGTTGGAGGGGCAAAATATTAAGGGTCATCTGGAGCACCCTATAACACAGGTGTCAAACTCATCGTGTCGCGTGACGTATCATGACGTATTTGCATTATTTTTTGCCTTTGCGGAGCTAGGGTAGGTGTGGCCTGCATGTGACGCATCCAGCCCATGGGCCATCAGTTTGACAGGCCTGGTATATAACGACTATAAATAAGTATTTTTGCAGAAAAAATATTCATCAGCTTAAACAAAAAGCTGGCCATCTTTGGATGCTAAAATTTAAGGGAGCTCCATTATTCACTCCATTATTTAAGCAGACAAAAGAGTAAGTAGGAAATATTAATCTTCCCACTCAAGCAGGAAAATGATCAGAAAGTAGGACTATTTGATTGCAGCCAAAGGAAATAGATGTTCATGGTATCATGGCAGATTATGTGAAAGGCTATTTAAATTAATTCTTCGTTTAAACTGGGCACCAACCCACTGTTGCTCTCCTACATGCATCAATGCTGGAAAACAAACCAAGTAATACCAACAGGAAAAGTTTTCTAAAAAATTATCCACACTGGCAAACATTAATCAATCAATGGAACTACTTGCCTTCAGAAGTTGTGGGAGCTTTCGAGAAGAGACTGGACTGCCACCTGTCAGAAATGGTGTAGGGTCTCCTGCTTTGGTGGGGGCTTCAACTTGATGACCTAGAAGGTCCCTTGCAACTCAACTCAACTGTTCTATTCTATTCTATTCTGTTCATTTCTGTTCTGTTTTCTGTTCTGTTTTCTGTTCTGTTCTAGTCTATTCACGTGGATTTGGATAATAAAAGCATCTGAAGATGGTACCTTGATGAGTAGAATCCCAGTTAGGGATGACTGGTAACTCAAGGCACTTTTCACTTGTCTTTATTTCATCATCCACATTGATGCCATTCAATTTAGATTTGGTCTGTATGCCATTGTTCACATCAACGTTGGAAACAGCATTACAACTTCCATTAATAACCATGCCATTTAAATCCTTATCAGGGGATGAATCTTGTTTCACATCTTCTTCTGAAAATCCTATGTAGATAAATTTGCAAACAGAACCTTATTATCACATACGGTATTCTATTTTTACAAATACAGATAGTCCTTGGCTTATGACCACAATTGAACCCAAATTTCTGTTGCTAACAAGATAGGTGAATTTTTGCCCCATTTTATGGCCTTTCATACCATTGCTGTTAAGTGAATTAGTGAAGTTGTTTAGCTAGTAACATTGCTGTTAAGCGAGTCTGGATTCCCCATTGACTTTGCTGATCAAAAGTTCACAAAAGATGATCACATGACCCAGGGACAATGCAACCGTCATGAGTCAGTTGCCCAAGTGTCTGAATTTTGATCATGTAACCATGGGGATGCTGCAGTGGTCATAAGTGTGAAAAATGTTCATAAGTCACTTTTTTCAGTGCCATTGTAACTTAGAATGGTCACTAAACAAATCAAAGACTACCTGTACTTTTTTATTTGTTGAACAATGCATACAATATTTATGAACTAAATATTTCACAGATTAATCTAAATAGTCATTTGTAATAAAAAGTGCTTAAAACAGCTTGTTCTTTTTTTAAAATCCATCAAACTGCTATCTATTTATATTATATCTAACAATATATGTGCCACCGATTTTTCCAAGATGGTCAAGGCAACAGGCATAGCAGCTTCTCTCATTTATCCCACAACAACTTTAAATATTGGGTTAAGAGTGTATTAGAACCACCCAAATTAGCTCTGAACTTCCATGGCTGACCCATGGATCTGATTTCTCCCAATAACTTGCTATCTATACATTTTTATTTTATACTTTGTAAATTGAAATATTAATTGCTATTAGAAAAAAAGTGGGAACAATGTACACATTTACAGTGTCTGGGAATCTTTGTAACTGAGTGCAACTGAATTCCAAGAATCCAACCACCCAAGTACAGAATTAAAGGATTTACTTACAAACATTAAAAGATTTCTCAATTGGCATGGCATAGAATCAGCTTACCTGAAGAACCACTGTGTCCCAATTGCTTCAACCTGTTCCACCCAGTTAGGCAGGGAGGAGGGAATGATACAAGACTCCTTTGGTTAAAGAATTTTGGCTGGCGGGATCTAGGAAGAGAGTTGCTCTACTCTATGGGAAACTTTGCATTCAGAGGGAACAACGGTCCCCACTTTTATGGCCTTTTGGAACAGTGTGAAGACTTGGCTTTTCTAACCGGCACAAGGATTGAAGAGTAACATTAGTTGGCTTGAAAGTGCTCCCTCCACCTTTTAACTATCTCTAATTTTGTTTTTAGTTGTATTATGGATGGTGTTTTTGTATGGTTTTATGATTTTTACCTGGAAACCATCCAGAGTCACTCAGACCATGGGTCCCCAACTCATGGTCCATGGACTGGCACCGCTCTGAAGCACGTCAGAAAGAGAACCATGCAAATAACCAAAGCCCCATCCATGGGATACAAGCAGCACATAAAACCACACACCCTCTGGTCCACGGAAAAACCTCTCTTCACAGAACCAATCCCTAATGCCCAAAAGATTGGGACTGCTGACTTAGACCAAGGGTCTTCAAACTTGGCAAGTTTAAGACTTGTAGACTTCAACTCCCAGAATTCCTGAGCTAACATGACTGGAGGAGGAATTCTGGGAATTGAAGTCCACAAACCTTAAAGCTGTCAAGTTTTAAGACTCCTGACAATGAGAGGAGCAATGTCTAAATTTGATGTAAATACTTTCTTTCATTTTAAAAAGAAGTCTGAATCTAATGTATTGATATTCAAGCTGCATAGCCCAACTCTATAATTGCCTATTTGAAAAAGAATGCTTTTTTGTGTGCAGTGAAATTAACTCATAAATAAGTGGCAAAGAATAACATTATGAATTATTTATTCATTACTGTCCCTGCAGTTTTATTAGAAAGATTTCAAAAGCAGTTTGCCATTGTCTCCTTCCTAGGGCTGAGAGAAGGAGTCTGGCTCCATGTCTAAAGTGGAATTAAAACTGACAATCTCCTGGTTTTAGGCTTATAACCAGGGGTGGGATTCTACAGGTTCACACCTATTCGCTAGAACCGTGTTAACATTCTAAGCAGTTAGGAGAACCGGTTGTTAGAAGAAATTACTGGCCTAATCCTGTAAGGAAGGCAGGAAGGAAACATTCTGGTGTTGCTTACAGAAACTGCCTCTCCGTTAACCCTTATTACATTCTTGGCAGGGCTAGACTTCCTGTCCTAGGAACGTCTCTGGAGTTTTTTTCCCTCCTTTGCTGGTACTTTGCTTGTGTGGAGTGACTATTTAAAGTTACAACGGCACTGAAAAAAAGTGACTTATGACCATTTTTCACACTTATGACTGTTGCAGCACCCCCACAGTCATGAGAGGCCAGGTGAGGAGATGCATGCCTTGATGTGAGTGATATTGAGTTGGCCATACCCAGCCAGTCACATTACCACCAAGCCATGCCCACCAACTGCACCACGCCCACAGAACCGGTTGTTAAAAAAAATTGAATCCCACCCCTGCTTATAACCTTTAACAAATTGGCTCTCTTTCAGAAGTTAAGGGCTGAGCATTATCAAACAGATTTGCATAGCTTATTTTCACTGGATAATAGACCCAAACTGGTTCTTTTTAATACTGAACTTAAGGAACCCAGAGAACACCAACTCAGCCACTTTGGATCAGTTGAGCAGATACTATGAAAGACAGATGATCCCTCAAATAACTAGAACCTACAATTTAGAATGCTGAAAATCTAATATAAATGAGAATCATGCTTTCTCGTTACTGTTAGGAGACCATAACTATTTCCCAACAAAGCTTGCCATTTTATTTTATTTTTTTGCCATCCCAAAAAGTGGCTTTATCAAAAACCTGTGAAAAGGTGTATATGCTATTCAGAAATAAATGTGTACCTTTATCAATCTGTTGGACATCTTTCAATTCTTCCTGTTGTGGTTCTTCCTCCGATTCTGCTCCACTGTCATTGTTTTCTGATTTTCCATTCACAGCTGGCACAGCTTTGTGAGGATCTATTAAGATAAATTTTATTTACCTAAAAACCGTTATATTGTAAAATAATTGTTTAGGTACCTAATTTTCATGGGGCATGATGCCTCAGTGGTTAAAGATGCTGAGCTTGTCAGCTAGAAAGCTGACAGCCTGTGTTCAATACTTGTGCACTGCGCAACAGAGTGACCACTTGTTGCTTCCCCCAGCTCTTGCCCATTTACAAAGTACACAGATGCAAGTAGTAAATAGGTACCATTTCAGTGGGAAGCTAACAAAGTTCTATGTGCCTTGGTGTACAGCTGTACCGGCTACATGATCATGGAAGCATCTTTGGACAATGATGGCTCCCTCAGCTAAGAAATGGAGATGAACACCACTCCCAAACCCAGATTCAGATTTGATTGGATGGGAAACCTTTACCTTTATCTAATTTTCATTTGGAATAATAATGCAAGTCACTTTTCCTTTCTCTTCGAGTCCACATTGTAAAACTTCAGTGGCGATAGCAAAAATCTTATTAGTATTATTCTAACTTGTACATAGGATATGACAAGCTAATTATTTAAAAACACAAAATTTACTAAAGTCTATAGAGAATCAAAGACAGATTATGAACGGATTTAGGATGGGATTCAATTTTTTTTACTACCGGTTCTGTGGGCATGGCTTGGTGGGCGTGACAAGAAAAAGATACTGTAAAATCTCCAGTCAGAGGTGGTATTTGCCAGTAGTCCAAACTACTCAAAATTTCCTCTACCGGTTCTCCAGAACTGGTCAGAACCTGTTGGATACCACCTCTGAATGGATTATGCCCTTAAGTGAATCCAGAATATCCAATGTATGTTTTTTAACATTTTCATCACAAATCGTGGTCACGTGATTGCAAGATGCTGCAATCAGTCATAAATGCAAGCCAGTTGTCAAATGCTCAAAATGCTGACTGGAGGTGTGTATCTCTCATGACTGGAGGTGTGTATATGGCAACTGTAACTTTGAAGACCAGCCATAAATAGCTTTTGCTGATATCCATCACAACTTTGAAAATCATTAAGTCATTAAGTGAAGATTACGTGCATATAGTTCTCTATCACTTTCATTTATTACTACATAATATAGTGGGATTTATTTCTACTACTGATTTTAGTACAATTTCTGCAGGACTGTCATACAAACCACAGTCTCTGTTCACAGATTGACAGATTTTCTGTAGCATAACTTGATCACCTACTATGCATGTGTAAGTTACATTTCAGATTTTGTGCATCATCCTTTGCTATTCATTTTTATTCAAAACCCAAAAGAAGTTCATGATAATTAAGGGGTGGACTAGCTGATAATATTTTGTGCCTTAAATATCAGAGAGACAATTGTTACATTGCTTTGGGCTCCTAGAAGAAGGGTGAAATGTGAATGCATCAATATCATACGTTAACAACTCAGAATATTTTTACCGATATGTCTATTGGAATCAGCCCTGATGTTATGGGCAAAGTTTACTCAGGTTTTTTTCCCCTTAGCATCTTCTCTGATAAAATAATTAACATAGTATTTCACTTTTGTTCTCCTTGCCTAATGTGATAAAAAGTGAGCAATGAAATGAAAATTGCATTCTCACAAGTAGATGCTGGAAGACCACTACTCTGTCTAATTTCAGAAAAAATAATTTAATCTGAAGCAAAATCAGGACTTATAATGTACATAATACCAATAAAAATAATACACTGTGGCTGATACATATAATTGTTTCACCTGCTCCCATTCTTTCCCTAAACTATCATTGTCCAATCTGCAAATTCCTGACAATCAATTTCAAGTAATCCATTAAGTAGGAAAAAGGGGAAAAACCTTAATCTAGACTCAACACTAAAATATAATTACTGAAAAATGCACATGCATGGATATCATCATTTACTGACCTTTTTCTCAATTACACTATTACCATAGCAGTCAGAATGTTATTTTGACAGCTTTTTAAATCAGTAACAATATTTCACCAAACCGGGGACTCTTATGGTAAAAAACAAGGATAAATTTAACATGGCATAAATATGTATTTCTTAATTAAACTCCACTTCATCAGAAGCTGTAAAATAATATTTCATGTCTCTGATGAAATATATGCTCACCCATGAGGATGTGTACCAGTGGTGGGATTCAATTTTTTTTATTGGTTCTGTGGGTGTGGCTTGGTGGGCGTGGCAGGGGAAGGATACTATAAAATCTTCAGTCAGAGGTATTTGTTGCTTCTCTGAACTACTCAAAATTTCCACAACCAATTCTCCAGAACTGGTCCAAACCTGCTGAATACCACCTCTGATGTGTACCACAGTAAAACTGATGCCATTAACGCTTATGACAGTGTTTCTCAACCTCACAATATTAAGATGTGTGGACTTCAACTCCCAGAATTTCCCAGCCAGCCTTGCAGGAATTTGAAATCTACAATTTTAAAACTGCTATGATTGACGAATATTGGCTTATGCCAGGGGTCCCCAAGCTTGGCAACTTTAAGACTTGTGGATTTCAACTCCCAGAATTCTCCATATTAGCATAGCTGGCTGAAGAATTCTAGACAACTCCACAAGTCTTAAAGTTGCCAAGTTTGGAGACCTATGGCTTATAAAAACTTATTATAAACTAAAACTTTTTAAGATGCTCTAAGACTTTTCATTATATTTGTAACATCATTACTTGCTGTCAACTGAAGAACTATGTATCCAAATCATAACTTACTTACTCCATATTGGAAAGTTTAGCTATCTGTAAGAATTTTGTTGCTGCTGAATATACTGTATTTCATGAATATAATAGACACCCACTTATGGCGTCATAAGAGCATTTGGAATAGATCAAATGTACAATAGCACTATTTGGTACTCATGCTTTTCCAAAATATTCTATTCACATCCAGTGGCAAGTGTTAAATTTCGTACTAGGCATCCATATATAGCTAGGGTTGTTTTTATTTGATAACAACAACAAAAAGCATATTACAGACTTTTGTTTTCAAGAAGCTAAATAACCTACTTATTTTTAAAGACCAGTTTCTCAATGTATGTACTGATTTTTAACTGATGATCAAACTGGAAAATGCTACTTTGGCTAATGAAATTGTTTAAAAACTTTTTTTAATTGAACAACTGCTTTGCAAATGTTCTGCTAAAGTTGCTTTGCCTGGTTTGGCAGCGTAAAAGAGAGCAATATTCTTAGAAGTAAATAAGACCAAAGTCTCTTTGACTTTTTTTGCCAGGATTTTTTTCATATCACTATGATGTGAAAATGATATCACTATTAATAGTGATAAATCAAGACCTATTTTCTCTATGTGTTTGTATCTGTGTACCCTCAGATAATGTAATTATTTGTGGCAAATTAGGAGAGAAGGATAAGAGAATATCTTAATTAAATGCTTGAATTTACAGGTTTTATTTCATCTATGATCTGATTAACTAGCATTGACACTATGCGATATAAAAGCTACACTGTGTTAATATTTATACGAAGAATGCAGCCAACGTCTCTTCCACATTTTTCATAATTTATTTATTTATATTTATAAATATATTTATTTATTTATATTTATATTATTTATATTTATATTTCTAAGCAGTACAATTTTTCTAATTGTACTGCTTAGAAATATAGCCATCAGGCATTTTATAGCAGAGGTATCACATTCCCACATTCCGCAGCTTTCTAGTTTAGTTTACTTTATTGTCATTGCACCTCGTACAACGAAATCAAACACCATCTTCAGTGCACATCATGACCATGAAAATAAACACAAATAGATATCCTTCACCCTCCACATATTGAACCAGAAACCCCCGAGACCACACCAACACTGCACTATACAGCAGAATTCAAAAGAGCTACTGCCCTGGGATAGAAGCTATTTTTCAGCCTATTTGTCCTTGTTTTTATTATTCTGTACTGTCTGCCAGATGGTAATAGTTCAAAAAAAGGGTTCCCAGGATGAGATGGATCTTTGAGAATGTTTTGAACTTTCTTAAGGCAGTGGGAGCTATAAAGCTCTTCCAAAGAGGGGAGAGGGCAACCAATGATCTTCTGGGCAATGACATTAACCCTCTGGAGTGCTTTCCTATCTACCACTGTGCAACTGGCAAACCATACAAAGGTGCAGTATGTTAAAATGCTCTCTATGGTGCAGTGGTAGAAGGTCACCAGCAGTTTTTCATTCAGTTGTTTTCTGAGAAGTCTCAGGTAGTATAATCTCTGCTGGGTCCTTTTGACCAGGGCTGCAATGTGAGCACCCCAGGTCAGGTCCTCTTTTAGGGTAACACCAGAAAATTAAAACTGGCCACTTGCTCCACTCGGTCCCTATGGATAAGCAAGGGCTGGATGTCTGATCTGTTCCTACTATAGTCCACTATAAGCTCCTTGGTCTTATTAGTGTTGAGGACCAAGTTATTGTCTCCACACCACAAAAGCAACTAGCATGAGTGGGAATGCAGTCATGCACATAAAGAGTATAGAGTAAGAGTATAGAGTAATCCTGCAAGGAAGGAAACATTCTGGTGTTGCTTACAGAAACTGCCTCTCTGTTAACTCTTATTACATTCTTAGCAGGACTAGACTTCCTGTCTCAGGAAGGTCTCTGGATTTGTTTTTCTCCTTTGCTGGTTACTTTGCTTGTGTGGAGTGACCATTCAAAATTACAATGGCATTGAAAAAAGTGACTTAATGACCATTTTTTATACTTACGACTGTTGCAGCATCCCCACAGTCATGAGAGGCCAGGCGAGGAGATGCATGCCTCGATGTGAGTGATATTGAGTTGGCCATGCCCAGCCAATAACATGACCACCAAGCCATGCCCACCAACTAAGCCATGCCCACAGAACCGGTTGTTAAAAAATTTTAATCCCACCCCTGGATGTACGCTGGTGCTAAAAGCAGTGACATATGGTCTGATTGTCCCAAATGTGGTAACTGTATAACCTTATAGCCATATTTGATGTTGGTATATACTTTGTCCAATATGTTTGCTCCTCTAATAGCACACTTAACATGCTGATAGAATTTAGGGAGCACTTCTTTTAAATCAGCTTGATTAAAGCCCCCCGCTATGATATGCACAGCATCAGGATACTTATTCTGCTGATTACTAACAATGTTATACAAGAATCCCAAAGCTATGGTAGTATTGGCATCAGGTGGGACACATAGACTGCAGTAATCAAAACCACGCTGAATTCCTGCGGAAGATATATGGGTTTACATTTAAGAGT
The DNA here is from genome assembly GCA_023653725.1 of Bungarus multicinctus. Lineage (NCBI taxonomy): Eukaryota > Metazoa > Chordata > Lepidosauria > Squamata > Elapidae > Bungarus > Bungarus multicinctus. Next base: position 21,793,426 of record CM042840.1, read on the forward strand.
CACATACTCCAGATCCATGGAATAATAGCTGTCTACAGTCTTTGTATTGATACACCAGCTTTTGTTCACATAAAAGCTTAAACCTTCCCCTTTGATCTTGCCAGAATCTCTACTCCTGTCCTGCCAGTGAGCTATGTAGCCTTCCCGCTCAACAGCTGCATCTGGAATGAGTGAATTAAGCCAAGTTTCTGTGATTAGCAAAACACAGCAGCTCTTGATGAATTTAGTCTTTGCAATCCGTAGCCTTAATTCATCCATTCTGTTAGTCAGAGATCTAGCATTGGTAAGAAATATACTTGGAATTGAAGGCTTGTGTGGAAACTTACTCAGTCTAAAGAAAACCCCAGCACAGCATCCTTTCTTCCTCTTCCTGTTCTTTCTCTGCCTCTTCCTCCTTCCTACAGGGATAGTGATCCATAGCTCCCCCAGGGGCCTACCTGCCTCCTTCGGTATGTTATGAGAATGTATAAAACTGTCCGTAATAGCCTTTTCACATTTCAGTCCACATTTCACATTTGTAACAAGGCTTGCCAACTATAGATGCTCCTTGCCCCACAGGATTCAATCAAGGAAAGGATCCAAAACACACACAGAATCATACACATCATACATTGAAAGAAGGAGTGGTTAGTCGCAGCATCCATGTGCACAGCCATTTTGAAAACCGTCTATAAGGGAGATGAGAGATAAAACTCATAACCTGAGCATTAAAAGTGGTTGTGTTTATACAACCATATCAGTTAATAACTAGCTTAACTGTTTTAATCTTCCACTGTTTTTTAAGTTGTGCAAACTCAGCTTGTTTGGTTTGTGAGCCAATCTCTTCTGCAAACTTACAAAATGAAATATTTAACCAAGCTAATTATGTTATGTAAAATCCTACTCATGTGAGGCATGGAATGGAGAATTGCAGGATAACAAGATTGCTAATTTTTTTGTTACCATATGCAAAATATAACTAGTTATGAATAATACAATCTAGATCCCATATTTCAGTTCATAATATTTCATTTTCTTGAAGGAAAAAAAAGAGAATTGATGCATATTTGTTTAGACTATGGGTGTGCAACTTTTTGGCTTGCCCAGACCACACTGAATGAAGAGGAATTGTCTTGGGCTGCATATAAAATATATTATTGTTAAAAATTTACAACCTTGTGGCGCTGCACTGCTAGCTGTTCAGAATCACAGGTGACCTGTGGGCTGCAGGTTGGAAACTTCTGGTTTAGACATTATGAAAAAAAGAGCTAACCAAGACTAGCTAGAACAAAGCACATTTCCATGTTTATGATAATAGAAATAAATGCATTTTCACATGAATTATTAGCAGTCTTGTTTTTTCTGATATTTATAACTTTATATATTAGATTGCAAAAATCGGAACAACCATTAAGTGGAAGATCAAAAAGGTCTAAATTTTGGCTGCCATTTAGGGGAATTCTCGAACTTTGCAACTCAAGTATGGTAACCCTACCATATACGTCATTTTTCAATATTCAGTGGAATTTATTCTAAAATAAATATGATCTTCAGTTACCAATGGCAATTGGGAGTGGAATTGAGAAACATGTAGTAAAGTGCCATGTGAACTAGCCATTTAGTGACTGAAACTTCAACATTTATGATTGCTGTTAAGCAATTCACTGTGGATTGTTAAGCAAGAACACCACTGGTTAATATTTGATTTTATTTATAGGAAGTTGGCAGAGAAAGTCAAAAATGGTGATCATGTGAACATGGGGATACTGCAAATGCTAGAATTTTGAGGACCATTCATTCAGAGTCGTTGTGAGTTCAAAAGATTGCTGAATGAGTGGTTGCTAATCTGTTCCACAAAAAGCTTTAATATTCTTTTAAATCACTGGTAGTACAAGCCAGAGAAATAGCATTACAGTATAATGTAAAGTTAAGCAATTTATAGCTGATAAGAGATAAAAGAGTTATGTATTCCCACCTGTGATTAGATCAGATCCTTTATTTCTTTTATCCTCTACAATTTCATAAAATGGGCCTAAAACATGTAACAGCTCCTCAACTTTGTCTGTCATCGGCATTGTTTCAAGAATCTGGAGAAACACAAAACATGAATGAACCACACACCTTTCAGTGCTAAGTTTGACAATCTCTGTGATGCTTTGCTAAGAACCAGTCCCACAAGAAGAATCGCTTCTCAAACAGATTTGGATTGTAGCCAAGAGCTATCAAAACTAAATTAGCAAACCTTCAATGTTTGCATTAACTAATTTTACCTACTATTTACTTTTAGAAGGGTTCCCGATATTTCTAAGATGCATATTATAAGACATGCATATTTGCAGTGGAACCTCTAGCTAGAGTGGGAGGAGAAAAAGACTAGCTAGCTTGCAGAGCAAGAAGCCACATGAACCTGACCTCCTCCAGAATCCATGAATCCCTTATCCAGCTACTTCCAAGAGAATGGGGTGAGCCTGGCAAGATTCTTGTAAATAGGCATGCAACAATAAAGATGCAATTCTGATCAATACTCATGAGTATTGCTCCAATTCCTTCCACCTGACCTTTTTTGTGTTTCTTTCTTGTTTAAAAGAGTACTAGTGTTTTAATTATAGCAAAACTTCAATTTATTGTACCTCAATGACATGGTTTTTACATGCAATAGATTTCACTACTGTTTACACTTGGTTGTAGCTTCTAATTTTATTTAATAAATATTACTTATCTGGGGTTTTTTTGTTTCTTTTTTGTGAACTTCTTTAAGTAGTTTGTTCTGGCTAGGAATGAAGCCTCATGATTGTCCAGTAAATCAGAGATTATACTTCCATTTTATTTTTCATCAATGCATTAAGGACATTATTACATAAATAATCTAAATTGACATAATTAGTATAATATGATGTGGCTTACATAATTATGTCCTTATACAAATGGCATAATTATGTCCTTACACTATATTTCAAAAACAATCTCCTTTACAGAAAAGTAGTTCAACTATCTTTTTTCTCCCTGTTCTAAACAATGATCCACTTATCCATCTCTTTCGAGCAGGATACTTGTCCCATTAAACTCTTTTTTTGCAACATATTTAAAACGTTTTTCACAGAACAAATTCTTCATTTCAGTTTGTTAAAAACAAGGTTTCACTATATAATGCTACAAAGTAGGGTCTACTTACTTGGAAGATTCTATTGATCATTAATAGAGCTAAATGGTAAATGTGAATACAAATGCCACAACAAAAACACATACAGACTTTTTTATTCTTATATGAGAAATATCTTGTTTTGAAGATGGCGTTAAATAATATATCAATATGCGTTAATTCATTAACAGTTATTTACAATTCCTGTATAAACCTGACTAAATTACTCAATTTCATACATACTTGCCATTCCATGTGTTCTGCTTACATTTGCCCTTCTATAGCTGGGCAATCTTTAAAAACAAAACAGGTGTAGCTAGCAAATTATGAAGGGTTTATCAACTTCTAATCTTCTAGTAATCCTAACCCTAACCCTCACCCAACTCTAACCCTCACCTTCACCCTAACCTGAACCCAACCCCAACTCTTTCAATATATATTAATATCTACTAAAAAGAGTACGTATTTAGAATGTAATGATACTTTTTTTACTCAGTATCAAGAAATTGGAAAATGCTACATTTCTCTACATTCAAAGTGGAATCAGACATACCAAAAACTCTGGAGAAGACACAAGATTTGATAAGCCACCAAACTGTAGTGAGAGTTTTACATATTTTTGAGTTTTTGATGCTTCTTTTTCAAGCCATTCAGAAATACATTTCCTCCAACAAAAAAACCCTCTTTAAGCAGTAATTTAAAATGGCACACATTTAATTTTATTTTGCTATAAACTAGAATAGAACTGAATTTTTTATTGGCCAAGTGTGATTGGACACACAAGGAATTTGTCTTGGTACAAATGCTCTCGGTGTACATAAAAGAAAAGATACATTAGTCAAGAGTCAAGAATCATCAGGTACAACACTTAATAATAGTCATAGGGTACAATAAGCAATCAAATCATACTAGGAAACAGTCAATATAAATCGTAACGATACAAGCGACAAAGTTACAGTCCTACAGTCACACATGGGAGGGGATGGGTGATAAGGAGTAATGAGAACTAACTCTACCTCCAGCAATCCAGGGAAGCCTGTTTGCCTCACATTGTTGCAGTTAAAAAAAAAACTATACCCAATTTGGTGAGCTGAAGACATAAAAGAGCTAAGAACAACATAGGTCCCTAGATAACAAACACATGTACTCACCCCTACTATTATTAATAGTCTTCCCCACTATTACTACTCCTATTACATCTGCTACTCTTCCTTGTAAGTACTGCTAAGGAAAAAATGCCTTTCTGGCTTATTTACACACATCATCTTCTCTCTCCTCAATTGTTTTACAGCTCAGCTTTTGTAATCAGGTTTGCTGTGCCAATGCTGGGAAGATCAGCACTTAAAGAGAGAAGGGAGCTCAAGTGCAGGCAATTTTCTGGAGAGTCTGCTCTCTCTCTCACAGGCATAAACTTCTACAATGAGTTAAACTATCTCCATTATACTGTGTATATTTATATATATAATGTATATAAAACAGTTCTTACCTTTTTCATTTCTTCAACATATGCAATCATAGCGTCTTCTTTGGGCATTGTGCCCAATGAACTCCATGCATCCCTACAATGAATATCACAGGAAGAACATCTTTAAAACACTGGGCTGCTGTACTATTATGTAATAGTAACTTCAGTAATTAATACAGGACTGTGGGCTTTTGTGCTTATTATCTAAGAAACTGCACAGATTTTTTTCCAGTAATCACATTGTTGTTAGTTCACTTTTTTAAAAAAGCAAGAAAGCGATCAAGCTCTATTTTAAATAATACATACATTTATATTTTTGTATTAGTTTTTATTTTTAAAAAGTATCAATAACAAGCAGAAGGAAAAGTGTTTCTATGATCTCCAGAGTTTTCAGGATTATATTTTAAAATACTTTTTTAACACCATCTGGATATAACAAGGACAGAATATGGGCAAAGGATATGCTGTATCACCAAGACAAAAACTTTCTATAAAAGGGGTGGGTGGGGAACAGACAAGGCATCACTTTAATTCATTAAAAATACCTTAGTTGTATAATATTTACCATTTGTATCTACCAATAGGATCCCAAAATCCTGGCCTTGGACTATTACAAGGTCCTTGAGTTGCTTGCTTATAAAAACTGTAGAATTTCAGCATCATTTCATTTGTTGGCTGGAAAGAACCTACGGGAAAAGATTTTTAGAATGAGAAATAGAACACTGTGACATGATTGCATTAATGAAGTGATTCTATGTTACTGTAAAAGCATAATAAAGAGGGGATTTTAAAATGGCTTTATTCCCATTAGTTTCAACTCAAAGGTCAGTTATCTTGCTTGTTTATTTTGACTTTAAACTCTGAGAAGATCTAATGATGAAACTCCCTTTACACAAATAGAAATGAACCAATCAATATGAATATTCAGGCAATGGTATTAACACTATTTTGTGTTTCTTTCATTAGAAAAAGTAAAATGTCCAGACAAACATAAAAAAGGATAATTGCGATGTCTCATATTAGATCTGAATTGGAATCCACAGGGTAAAAATCCACATTCTAGTAATAAACAAAACACCATAGAAATTCAAAGCACATTGCAGTAAAATATGACAATTATTCTACTAACGATAAATCAGAATGTTCTTATCCCTATGACTTACCTAATAATACTGAATCCACAAATGTCTTTACCTTTTAGGCAGTTTAGCTGTTCTAGACCATTTGCAAAATAACCACAAAATGGGCCAGTAAAAGAGATTTTAAAAATCTGAAGTCTTTATTTAGACCACTCCCAAATCTATTTTATTTATTAAGGTACTGTCTACTCAATATCTTAGAAATGAAATTTACCACATCCATCTTGCTTACGGCAGATGTACTGTATATTGACATAGTACTTTCCATTTTTCATTTACAGTTCCAAGAATTACTTGTGAGGACAATTTGACATATATAAATGTAGTCCTTGACTTACAACAGTTCGATTAGTCATCATTCAGAGTTACAATGGCACTGAAATGACCAGCAGTGGGATCCTACCTGTTCTATTACCGGATTGGTGAGCGCACCGGCGCCCACCAGCGACCAACTGAGGCCTGCAGCGCCAATCAATTGAGAGGATAAAGAAGAGAAAAGCGCAGAGGCTGGTTGGAGGGCCAATCCTGTGCTTTTCTCTTCTTTATCCTCTCAGTTGATGTCCTTTTTTTCTTCCTCTCAGCTGATCCTGGAGTCTTTTTTTTCTCCCCTCAGCTGATTGTGGGAGGCCAAACCAGTAGCATACCACCACCACTGGTTATGACTATTTTCACACTTATGACCATTGCAGCATCTCATGTTCAAAATTCAGGTGCTTGGCAAGTTCATATTTATGAGACTTCCGGAATCCAGGGGTCATGTGATCAGTTTTTGCGACCTTCTGACAAGCAAAGTCAATGGGGAATTCAAATTCACTGAAGATCCATATTACTAACTTAACAAATGCAATTATTCACTTGACAATTGTGGCAAGAAAAGTTGTAAAATGGGGCAAACTCATTTAACAAATGTTTCACCTAGCAATAAATTTTAGGCTCAATTGTGGTCATAACTTGAGGGCTATCTGTATTGAAAAAGGAGCGTTCAATTCCAAAACATAGGTTTATTTAACAAGAAAACCCAGCCAAACAATATTATTGATGATGGTTCCTCTAAATAAAGAAACAAAGAAATAAAATGGAGGCATTATTTTCATAGCTAAGATAATGTTTAGACCATTGCACAGGAAATCATTTTGCAACTGTCAAGTGGTTAATTAATAAACAAAGCTGAAGGAATGGAAACAAAAGTTTGTACGTGATCTATTATTTCTTAAAATACTTTTTAAAAGGTCTACAAATTATGTTTAATGATGTGAATTCCTGTGCTGTTCCAGCAGTTTCAAAAAAGGGTTTGAGTAGAAAAGCAAGAAACTTGAAAACAGATTATACTGATAAGCCATCGCCTACACAAAATCTAACAAAAAGGAACAATGTATTCCTAACCCTAGTGTGGATATGGATGCTAGCCAAAGAAGAATTAATTGAAATGTAAATCATTTGTTTAATTGTCAAAGAAATTGTAAAAATCAAGACAATTTTAGATTCTGAAGAACTGTTGTCATTGAAGGTTAACCATTTTACATTCTACAGACTATCCCAATACTCCATGGATTCACCACTGGCCACATTTTCTTCCCCACTGAACTTTTTTGTGAATTTCTAACCATTTTGCTTAAGATAAGAATTTCTGACGCTTAGCTTATAACTTTAAGATGACTGTATAAAAACATTTTTTCAGTATAGGGATCCCATATTTTCAGGGACTCGTGTAGAAAAAGAATTTAGGAGTTGAAACATTTACTCTTTGCTCACCTAACAAATTATTCAGGTCAGGTGAAAAATGAAACCATCCTGGAATATATGAGGTTGCCCCAACCAATTTGCTAAGACTGAAGAAGCTACTTGGATAAGCAGTAAAAGATTTGTACAAACAGAAAAAGAAAAGTCTAGTTGCCAAGACTCAACTCACAGGCATTTTTTCAGTACAGAGTTAAGATTTTTATTTTATGGTCAATACACATACTTTTACTTTCAGCATATCATTATATATTTGGAGTTTCACTAACTTTAAAACAAATTGTATAGAATTATATTCCAAGAACAACCATTTTCAGCATAAATTCTATGTGGACATAGAATATGCAGGATTCAGATTCAAGTCCATACTCAGCCTGGAAACTTATTTTGTAGTAATTGTATAAAGTTGGCAGCACCCTAATTCTAGAATGTTTGTCACCGATGGAAAAATTGCCAGCACTGTGGAAAAACCCTTACGCTAAATGTAATTCTAATCGTTAAAGCAATTCAATGAATATATGGGAATTTGTACAGCATATGCAGAATCATAAGTGAACTAAGCTAAAACATGGCTGATTGGTTTGTGGGTGTTGGGTGTGATTCCAGACTAGAAGAGAGATATTTGGTGTTTTTTTCTATCTAGAGTGAGCAGTCTATGTTGGACACTCCAGATCCAATATAAAACTTCCTCAAGTTATTCTTGACCATTTTGGCAATCCCACCTAAGTAGTTTAGTGACTGTAGCCTTTCACTTTCCAGTTACTATATCCTATGAAGGGAGTCTTCCATCCAAGTTCTGACCAGGTCCAGCTCTGCTTAGCTTTGATACTACACCAGACTGACTGGCATCATGATTGACACCATTTATTTCAAAAAGTGAGAAAAACAGGGGACTCATCCACATCTTGCAATTCCTTCCCACCCCTCACTCTCTCCATCCTTTTCCTTCTACTTACCATTTTTGGGCAGACTCTGGATCACTTTCACCGCCGCTTCGAAGCGCGTCTCATGCACCGAGCTGTCGCCGCTGCTCTCCGTCTCTGCCATGGCCGGATTCCTGGTTCAGCCGAGCCGAATCGCACCGCAGCCGCCCCCACCGCTTTCCGTGTCGGCTGAAGGGCCCTGTTGGCCGAAGTACTTCGGGATCATCCGGCAAAGAGCAAGGGATCGCGAAGGCCGCGGGGAAAACAGAGAAGAGCAGTCCGCTTAAATCAAGGCGGTTTCTCACGTCCTTTGCCCAGCACTACCCTCCGTTTGACTTTTTCTCGGCAATATTTGCATCCCCCAGTTTTCAGACGCCCCCCCCCCCCTTCAAGACCTGTGCTTCTGGGGGTTTACACAGCTGACGGTCGTTGGAAAGCAACAGAGTGCAAACTTCTACTACCCCTTATAAGCAGAAGACAATCTCGTCCTATTCCTGCAATATCTTCTCTACCTAACTTCGGCAACTATCCCTATTAGAATGCTGGCTAGAAACCAAGAGAATTCAATAGTGAGGCAAGACACGCTGGTCCAGAACAAGCTAAGGAGGAGCGCTATTGAATTCAGTAGGATTTATTTCCCATTATGCATAAAAGAGCTGAAACTTGATCCTGATTTCTCACCCAATATAGTAACCTCGTCCTCTGATTCTTCATTTATTACCGATTTATGGAGACCACCTTCACCTCTTACCAAGTATGCAGGAAGAAATCCCTATCCCGAAAGCTTCAGCAGAAAAGAGGCACGGAGGAAGGATTTAATCTGCTATCTCATTTCTTACGACAAGAAATGACTATGGAATTGATCTAGCCAAATGTTTCTTGAAAAATATTACTTACCTTCTCTTTTCTATCTCTACTTGTATCTTTGCATATTAAAAAAAACCTCTCCCCACACTCCGAAGTCATTCAATCCAATCGTATTCAGGTTTGTTTAGAAGCTCCACTGGGGTCTAGGGGGCTTTTCTCTCTCTGAAATTGCAGATAGGGACTGCAGTTGTGCAGGTTATACAGACGACCCGTAGGCAATATAGTTTTGTTTTTTTTTAAGTTTCCGTCTTGTAAACAACACGCGCGTGTACTTAAATTCAATTCCCAAACGCACGGGAAAGTAACTTATCTAGGAAAGTTCAGTTCAACCTTTGGGTAGTCACCATAGCATAAAAGCAGTAATAAAAGTTGATTATAGACGAAATACATACAGTCATTGAGTGAACTTCTCTACAAATGTTCTCTTTCAACCCATCAACATTCTCCAAATTTCAATACGTTCTACTTTTCTTGCCCACATTCCTGACCGACACCAAAAACTTCAAAGTAACCCTTATTCCCCACTCCTCCGCACCAATCAAGAATTTAATTTCACATAATTAATGTTAACAACCTCGAGATGCAAACCTAAGCAATAGATTTTCCGAAGCGGTTTGCATAGTGGACAGACCTGTTTGTAGTTCCCTTATCCTCACCAAGCTGGACGCTCCCAAGTTTCCTCCTCCCGTCCTTCCTTTTCAAGACAGCTTTGCGATCCGATTAGAGAGTAATACCTTTCTTTATTCCACGAGTGATCATTCACCTATTGTTATTATTATTATCAGCTGGAGGGGCAGGAATGCCACCTCTGCCAGACTGCCGACTCCACCTGCCCACTTGCAAGCAGATGACAGTTATAAGGCCAAATTGCACTAAAATGTCCTTCCTCCAACTTTCAAGACTAAAACGTCGTCCTAAGAAGCGGAAGGCCCGGCGGCGTCAAGCAACAGCTAAGCTTCCATCCGATGTCCAATATTAAAGGACTGCAAATCGTATCAAGAGAAGACTGTTCCTACCTTGGGATGACAGGCTCCTCCAACCTTTGCCCACGGTTCAAGATCTTCTGTTATTGTCTTCCAACAGTAGCCTTCGACTCATTATTGTCCCGCCTCCTAAGGAGAATTCTGGGAAATGTAGTCCACTTACTAGCACTTCCTGTTGCTGACATCATGCCTACGGTAGAAACCTTTTTTTTCTCGTAGAAATCAAAGTACTTTTTTCCTCAGTGTGTGGATCTCTTATTCCTGGCGAATGAACTTTACATCTGAAGTTCATTCCCCGGGAATTAGAGACACACACACTGAGAAAAAAGTACTTTGATTTAGATAGATAGATTTATACACTTACACACACAAACATACGCACACACACGGCAATGTAATGATGGAACTTTCTTAACTTTGGCACACAGTGCATTTCATTGCAATGTTCCTCATAAATGGTGGAATTTATTTAATATTGTTCCTTGGAATATATAATGAAAGTAGCAACTGCTTTGTGTTTCCTTTCTTACTTTAAGCTTATTTACTAATGTAAGCCATTTATAATTACTATTCACCGAGGCAACATTTAAATGTACTTAATAAACTCTGACTGAAGTTTAAAATCCATGGCCAACCGATATTTTTTTCCCCGTTTTTCCTTGAAATCACCTATTTCTGTAAAATCACAGCAGATACAATGTCATGGAAATTCCATTATTTTCTAGCAACAAAAATAAAAGCAGCAGCACTGCCCAATTGTGAAAGATTATGGAACAACAAATGGTGACCCAACTTGAGTGGGAGATGCCAAGCAAATTTCAAGGCATGTTGAAAGAACATTCTGGAAGATTATTCATCCAGAACACATCCTGGACATGTCCATACAATAAACAGAACCTGAATTCACCTTCAGAGTGTTTTTAATGTTCCAATCATTATGTGCAACCTTTTCATAGTTGCTGAAACAATGTCAGCCTGATCTCTCTAAAACATGATTCAGCATGAGTAGAAGGCACTATTGATTTTTTTTTTGTCCCACAAGAAAATTCCAGTCTAAAATTGATGTAGTAGTTAAGATACTGCCCTAGAAACCAGGAGACTGTGAGTTCTAGTCTTGCCTTAGGCATGATAGCTGGCTGGATGACTTTAGGTCGGTCACTCTCAGCCCAATCCACCTCACAGGGTTGTTGGTATAGAAGAAGGAAGTAGTATTATGAAGGTTTACTACTTTGAGTTATGGGTAGTCCCCAATTTATTATCACAAATGAGTCCAAAATTTCTGTTGTTAAGTGAGACAGCACTTGTTAAGTGAATTTTGTCCCATTTTATCTTTCTTGCCTTTGTTGTTAAATAAATCATTGCAGTTATTAAATTAGTAACACAATTGTTAAGTCAGTCTGGATTCCCATTGACTTTGCTCATCAGAAAGTTGCAAAAGGTAATCACGTGACTCTAGGACAATGCAATTGTCATAAATATGAGACAATTGCCAAGCATACAAATTTTGATCATGTGATCATGGGAATGCTGCAACAGTTGGGTGAAAAATATCTGTAAGTCACATTTTTCCAGTGCTGTTGTAACTTTGTATGGTCACTAAATGAATGGCTGTAAGTTGAGGACTACCTGTACTTATAAAAGGAATAGAATAGAATAGAATAATAGTAATAAAGATGGATTAAACACAAATGTAATAAATACAAATAAGATGAGATTATTTTTGGCTTCCAAATTACGCAACAAAAATTGGGTTCATCTTATATGCATACTCAGATTTTTTTTCAAATCACAATCTTTAAATAATGGCATAAAAGTTTACAGTTTTTTTATATTTTGTTGTGTATATTTCTGTAGGCAGGCAATTACCATTTTTGGAAATTGCCAATTGTTATATGATGTAGCTTTCAAGCCAAAATTATTAGCAGAGTAGCTTAACATTTGTTGCTGCCATAGAATTTGATCTACATGAAAAACAAGTTAGTAAATGGGAAAAAAGGAAAATCATTTGCTCAGTTGGTTACAATTTTGCAGGTCGGTTTATTCATGGATGGGCTTATCTCTTGTGTACATGCAGTAATTCAGCACATTAAGTCATAATCAAACCACACACAGCTTAACATGGTATGCAAAGTAATTTTAATAATAATTTTAATCATCATATTCATATTCTGCAAAAATACAACATTTATATAATTCCTTGTTTTGTAGAAGCAATATACTTTTTCTAAAAAATGTACATAACTATAGGGGTCTGCAAATGGATCTTGATACATATATTACAAAGAGATATTTTGTACAACTGCTGAGCCATAGTTTGTCTGCACAAGCTTAGATAGCACTGTACAAGTCGTACTTCTGCGCTGGGAGAACAGATTCAGTATCATCTATCTGTAACACAAAGAATAAGTCTAGGAACATTGTGCTTAAGAAAAATAATTCATTTTTAGAAAAAGGAAGAATACTGTGAATGTGGAAGAACGTGGTCCCTGGCCCCTTTTGCAATGTGGAATCCTTCCATGTTTACCAATATTCAATGGCAAATTTCCAGATTTTGATGCTGTGATTTTGATTTTCACACTTGTCAAAGACAAATCAAAATTTTGCCTTAAACCAACTATGGCTTCCCAAAATATGAAGAAGAAATAAAACCAGCTTTAGTTGCTCTGATAATCTTAATATGTTATCATTGGACCCTTATGGCCCTTCAAAACTTTAAAAAAATTTTTTGTTTGTCTGTTAATATCTCTGGCTCTGAAATTTCTCCTCTATAGCAATCTTTATTAGTTTACATGTGGTATAATATACTACATCATGTAAACTAATAAGATGTCATCTTGTGGCTATGAGCTGCAATTGCAAGGAGAGAATGATATTACCTCTGTAAAAGTTAAAATCTCTTTTTATAGTTTCTTGACAGTACCTGGTTGATCTTGGCAGACAGATTAAAGGTCATCAATTAAATGTCAATTCTTAGCAACCACATGGCTAGATTGTCTTCCATGGAACCTCTCCCTAACCTGATCTTTCAACAGTACACTCATTGCTGCCCTTAAATCCATATACCTTGTTTTATTCTCTCTTTTTTGTTCCATCTTTCTCAGTATTAGAGCCTTTTCTAGGTCTTCACATAATGTGTCTGAAGTAGATTAATTTGAACCTGATCCTTTGTGGCTTGAGTATGAATTCTGTATTGATTCCCCCAGTTGTTTTCTTAAATTTCCATTGTATTCTCATGAGTTTTCACTAACAACAAATTTCAAAAGCATCAATAATTTTGTTATCCTGATTCTCTCAATTTTGCTTCCAGGGAATACCATGACTTGTATAATCTGATTTTTTTAAGGTATAAATACATCATGGCATCTAGATACCTCTTCCAAGTCTGCTCCACTTATCTGTTCCATAATTCTTGACTGATTGCTCATTACTGTTGATGGTTGATCCTAAAAAACAAGAGCTATCCAACACAACATCTTAATTGTCATTGATACAGTGGTCATTGTATCTGTTGTCATTATTTTGGCCTTCTTTATACATAATATACATAATATTATTCCAGTTTTTTCACTATACTCCCCGACTTTCATTATTATAGTTTGCCAAACATTTATATGTTTAACTACCAGAGTAATGTATAGTAAGGTTACAGATATTTGTTCCTCCAGTTTTAAAACAATACTCATCTTCTTCCAATCAAGCTTCCTTCTTTCAATCAAGTCTAGGTTTGTTAAATTTAGGGCATGTCAAATTTTTCAATTAAGGACAGATCAGTAACCTTTGTCTCATTCTTTTGCTGGAGCCAGTCTGTTTTACTATTTTTCATCTGGAATATGTATTTTTGTCTTGAGTATAAGATTTACATGAGGATAAGAAGATGTTATGCAATTCCAATTTTCCTAGAATAATTCATAGCTTGACATGATTGACACAATTAAAGGCCTTATTATAATTAGTAGTCACATATTGACTTATATTTTATACTCTTTGGCTTTTTCAACTTTGTACACCAACACTAATGTCTCTTGTTCCTTTTCTAAAATCTTGAACATTCTTATTACAGATCCTTTTTTCAATATTGATTGTTATCGATCTATATTGTTCTTCAGATTTCCTGGTTAGTTTAGAATTTTTGCTAATTATGTTTATGTTGCTTGCCATATTTTTGTAGACATTCCATCAATTGCTGTAGTTTCCTCCCTTGATAATGACCAGAAAATTGATCTAATTACATGTCCTAACATAGACATGCTTCTACATAAGGAATGTTTTCCAAGGTATCTTGGATATTGACATCCCTTCTATTAAAAATTTCATATACTACTCTTTTCATCTTTGTATGATCTTGTTTGAATCAGTCATCATCTGCCCACTAGTATTTTTAGCATATCATGTTAACTTTGATACTATCCTCTGAATTTGGAAATTTTTTAGAAGACGTTCCTTGTTTTTTCATTCATTCATTCATTTTTATTAATTTGTATCCTACCTTTATTATTTTTATAATTCAAGTCAGTGAACATATTCAACATACCTTCCTTCTCTTAGTTTCCCCATAATAACATCCCTGTGAAGTGGGTCAGGCTCAGAGTCATCCAGATAGTTTTCATGGTTTAGGCACATCTATTTTCATCTTCTTTGATCACACTCAGTATTTCAAGTCATTATTTAAACATTTGCTGCATAATTGTTGGGGACAATATGCTGACTCTGTAAACCGCTTAGAGAGAACTGTGAAGTGGTATATAAATCAAAGCGCTATTGCTATATAAACCATAATTTCTGAATGCAAAATACTTAGCAATGAATCACAATTTACAAATAATTGCTGGAATCATTGATTTATATACACTCTAAATGAAGGCCCAAGAAATCACATTATGTTTGGCATGATTCATGAGCCTAGCACATATATTACTTACTAAACCAAACAAAACCATTGATATTACAACTACAGTGTTAGGATTCTTTAGTCATTGTGAAGGGTAGTAACATTATAAATTACACACACATATACACACACACACTAGCAGGGCACCCATGCTTCACTATGAAACTATGTGATTGGGCAAGTTTTTGGAGAGGAAAATAAGGGGTGGGGGGGATTGTGCCTCTGCCTACCAGCATCCATCGGTATTCATCTGGTTAGCGTCCTGCTAATATGTGAGAGAGTTCAGGGCTGTTTTGAAAGTGAAAGAATATTTGCTGTGTGAGCAAGAAGGAGACAGCAAGGAGCCTGGGCGTGGATTAACTCAACTGTTCTGTACTAAAGCTGCTTGGTGCTGTGAAACTAAAACTGAAACCCCTCTCCTCTGTTGTGTTTTACATTTGGAACAGATTTCTGTTCAGATGGGGAGGGGGAGTAGAACTCCTCAGCATCAGAGCATGTTAATAATATATGAAATACTAATGCTCTGATGGTCATTTCGGAAAATCCTTTCTTAGTGAGCACCTAGAAGCCAAGAGGAACATATGTGCCAAATTTCAAGCTTGTAGGCTTTACGGTTCTGGAGATGATGTGATGATGTGTGAGTGGTATTTTGCTTTTATATATATAAAATATAATATTATATATAATATAATGTAGATGTATTATATATTTATATATTACACACACACACATACACGACATATAAGATCCTAACATCAGAACATCACCAAGGGAATTTTTAGCAAAGCATCTGGTTTGTGCTAGAAATTGTTTTCATTGTGTTGCCCAGGCTGCAGCTCTGTAATTGGCACACAGTCACTTTTAGGATGGAAGTCTTGATTACAAAATCTCACCATCTGGTTTACTTATGGTTTCATACAGATTGGATTTTCATACAGAAAGAACATCAAAGGGATTGTGACAGGACATTCTGTTTCAAGGCTCTTTGAGAATCCTCCATTTCTTTCTCACAGCAGTCACTTGCAAAAATCCCAATTAGTGGCAATTGCAAAACTGGTTCTATTATGTAAAATAGATCTTGATGTACTCTCCTAAAGGTTGCAGTTTTAGAAGCAGGATGGATTGGAAAAGATTATTGAAGTTATGCATCATATGGAAATGTAATGACATTAAGTTGTCAGTTTGAATCTTAAAGACAATGAGTCCTTAACAGTGAACTGTCCCTGTTCAGGAATCATAGTGAATAATAATATTTATCATAGAATATCAGGATGTAAGTGCTGGAAATAGTACTGAAGATCATCTAGTTCAATCCTATGCTTAATACAGGAACTTGCTACTGCAACATCTTTGACAGATAGCCACCCAGCCTTTGTTTAAAAAGTTCCAGTACCACCTTCCATTGCTGAGCAACTTTAACCATTTAGACATTTCTCCTATCCAAATGCAATTTCTTTGTAATTTTTTTGTATTTTGTTTTGTCTTCTGAATAATATCTAAATAATTCTGCTTTGTTTTTGGTTTTTTTACAAGGTAGAGCTTCAGTTACTTTAAGTTAGTATCATATAGTATCTCTATAGCCTTTTGTTCTCTGCACTAAATTTATACAATATGTCCAACTGTTCCTGGTAGGTTTTTTAATCCCAGATGCCTTATCATCTTAGGTGTTATCCTTTGGACATTCTCACTTTCCTGAAATGCAATGCCAAGAACAGCACCTAATGTTCTACATGCTTTTGACCAACCCAGAATAGAAAAGAAAAAACTTTTATTAATCCTGAAATTCATGTTGAAATAGTTTAGGGTATTTTATTTTTTAAATTATTATTGTTTTGCAAGTACAAGCCATAGTTGACTCATATTCAGCCTGTGATCTATCAAAACAACAAGATATTATTTGCATTTTGTGCTATTCATTAAATTCTACCATTCTATACTCATGCCTTTGGTTTTTTTCCTACACAAATATGGATTTCACATTTATCCCTTCTGAAATCCATTTTACTTGTCTCTTGTTTTGTCAAAGTAATTCAAGTCATGTATAAATATGTTGAATACCACAGGCCACAGAGTGGAACCTGTAGAACACTAATTAAATCTAACACAGAACCACAGATCTACTACATACTCATTGGGTAATACTGTTTAGCTAGCTCAATAATAATAATAAAGTTTTTGTCCTCTTATTTCTCAGAATCTTATAATAAATTCAATTGATTGCTTTGAAGACATCAAGGTTCACTATGACCAGTAGATTTTAATGGTTAATTAAACTAGTCACTCTATCAAAAAAGATCAGATTGGTTTGGCATGGTTTATTCTTGATAAGTCCATGCAACATCTGCCAAACAGTACATCATTATTTGGTATTTACAAACTGTTGGCATCATAATTTGTTCCAGAATTTTCCTTGGTATGTTTTGTTGGTTTCACAAATTAGTCCAAGGCATACCGAGGATTTTTTTGGGAGATGAAAGTGTATTTTGTAATTCCAGCCTGCTCATAGTCTATTGAAATTGTGTATTGTTCAGTTAAAATGCTTTAGTGAGGGCAATATTCACTAGTTTTATGTGCATGGAGAAGCTGAATTTAAGTCAGAAAACACACAGCAATGTTTACATGGTGTTTGGCAGTCCTGATACTGCAATTTTCTACACTCTACATTTTAATTAAACTAAAATATTAATCTCCTCTGTGATTAATCTTGGAACATTGTTTATAAGAATTTTCATTGAGGCATATTTTATGGTCTTTCCTCTCAAAGTGTATAAAGAAGAAAATTATTATGAAAACATGTTGATAAGTTTGGAATAATGAAAGTAGAGAATGTAGGGAGATTGGAGTTGCTTTTAGGGTTCTAACTTTTACAATCAATTATAAAACATCGAATAATGTGTGTTTTTCCTCGATCAATTTCCCATTTTTTCTATTTCTGGTAAAGAAAATAATGGAAGAAGTAATGGGAAAATACAGAAAGTTATAAGTGAAAGACACCAGCATTTGAATCCTCCCACTTCTCATGCAGCCAAATAAAATTCTGTGAAGCAAAGTAAATCCAAGTAAATGCTTCCTCTGAAAGCATCCATGCTGTAAAACACAGTTAGTTTACAAGCGGAAGATGCTATTTGAAACCTTCACATCATTCCATAAATGACGCAAGCATGATGGCATAATAAAAACTTCATTAATATCAGTCTGACAGAAATTTTTCAACATGTTCCTGAAAAGTAAACAGAAATATTTGCCTAACTTGGATGAGATAACCATTGCTCAGCTTCTGTTCCTGGCTATTTCTGTGTATATAACTTGGCAATAAATCATGACTAGAAAATCACAATGCTACTACTCACATAACATGCTAAATTAAAGCAACAAATCATACTAGGGCTCTTTCCCACTTGCAACTAACCATAGTAAGAATATCCTCACTCCTTGTTTCATGACCAATACACACATCTGCAATCAAACTTTGTGTGCCTGACTGTAATACACATGTGGGTAAGACAACACTGGAATAGATGTATGAAAAAACTTTATTGTGTGAGGCAGCAACTGATAATCTTTACAGTATCTCTTTGTCTTTCAGTTATTTCCATTTAGTGCTATTTCATTTAACAACCTGGTTGTTATAATGAATTAAGTCACTAAATGAGGAGTGGATGCATGTCATGGTAATTATTTTTATTTGCTAAATCAGAGGTGGTATTCAGCAGGTTTTGACCAGTTCTGGAGAACCAGTAGCAGAAATTTTGAGTAGTTCGGAGAACTGGCAAATACCACCTCTGACTGGCCCCGCCCCCATGTATTTTCTGCCTCCTGAGTCCCAGCTGATTGGCTAGGTCTTCTTTTGTTGGCCTACACAGGAGAACGGAACTGGAAAGCAGGTTAGTGGGGTGGACTAGGAATGGGATTTTGCAGTAACCTTCCCCCAGGAGTGGGGTGGAAATAGTGATTTTACAGTATTCTTCCCCTGCCATGCCCACCAAACCACACCACGCCCATCAAGTCACACCCACAGAACTGGTAGTAAAATTTTTTGAATCCCACCACTGTGTTAAAGCAATCTTCTACCCAGCCTGGGAACCTGATTCTCAGGCTAAGAAAATTGTGTGTGTGTGTGTGTGTGCGTGCGTGTGTATATGTGTGTGTGTGTGTGTGCGCACGCATGTATATGTGTGTCTATCAAATGACTAAGCCCATTAGGCTAACTATCTGTCAAGACTATTGTGATTCAATCTGGTAAATTATTTTCTGTTGTAAAGTGGAAAAGACAGGAAAAGGATTGTTTTCCTCTCCTGCGATGGGAGAGAATACTGTGACTGTTTGGCAAACTGCCTTGGACTTACCATAAAATTGTGATTTACACAAATCCAGGGCATAATGTGCTTGGGTTTTGGTTTAAGTTTTAACGGCTTCTTCATCATGTTTCATTATTCAAACCCAGTTATTTGGGTACACATTAAATAACTAATTAATCACTTCCTGTCTTGATTAATGCAGTATGTTCTATAAGAGGCTGTCCTGGAAAAGTGCAGTTTCAATTTGGTTCAAAATGTGGTGGCCCACATGGTTTTGTGCGTCATTTCTCTTGTGGGAGCCTTATTAGTTGCTGATTTGCTTCTGGATTCAATTCAATGTGTTATTTGTCATATTTAAAGTCCTACATCAGGGGTGTCAAAATTACATCATCACAGCGGTGTCACGTGACGTATCGGGGCATTTCCCCCCTTCACTGAACTGGGCTCCCATAGGCCGGGAGTTTGATAGCCCTGCCTTACGTGGTCTAGGGCAGATTATTTGAAGGGCCCCCTTTTTCCAAATCAAATCTACCAGTTATACCAGAGCAAAAAAAAAAGATGCTTTGGGTCCCCTCATCTAAGGAGATCCATCTAAAGGTACCAAGAAGAAGAGTTTCACTGTGAGAATTCCCATCCTGAGGAACATCCTCCTTACAGAAATAAGACTGACCCCACCGTAAAACCCTTTCAAAAGGCCTGAATACATGGTTCTGCCAGCAGACCTAGGGACCCCAGGGTAACATGGAGCCCATCAAATGGCTGATTTGATTGTTGTTGCCAGGACATTGTTGGGTTTTGTGTTGGGGTTTTATTTCTATAAACTGACTGCATTCACTGTGAGTGAATTGGGTGACCGTATAAATTTAATAAATATTCATAGAGTTTCCCAGGCATAAATTCAGGAAGATTCATTGATCGTACCTAGCCAAAAGTTCATTGTTTATGATTAGGCACCCTGGGGGTGTATCAAAATCCTGCATTTAGTCTTTAACGTGCATTCTATTATTACTGTTGTTATTGTAATTATGGACCCAATCTTGTGATATTGCTAAACCTGTAAAGAAGAAGAGGCTTGGGTGTTTTTTATAACAAAAATTGATCTTAGGGTCTTGTTATTTCTGATGTTAAGAAAGTCAAATTCCTGGCTACACATTGGTTTTCAAAAACTTTTAAATTTATTTAGTGTATGGCAAATATATGGACTTATAGTGATTCAAGTGTTAATGTCCACTCCACCCAGCCATTCAAGGACAGGACTCTATGTTGAAAAAAATCAGACAATGGGCCAGTGTAAGCTCTTGATGGACATTCGGATACAATGTGATGGATATTTTGTCAAGGAGCACCACAGTCACACTGAGGGGTAGAGACAAGACCCCACTTAAACAATGGCAGATACCATAGTAGACACCATGTTGGGTATGGATCCTGTTCAGACTTGACCAATGCTGGAAATGAAGGTCAAAACCTGGCACCTTTTGTGTAGAATCATCTACATAACTGTCTGTATCTGGGCATCCAGCAGCCCATTTGGCTTTCCATTGTGTGTTGGTGTCAAAGTTGTTAGACAGCTGTTGAGTGAGTGCCAGAGAGGGCTTCTTGGATTTAAGCCTGCCAATTGATAGATGAGGAAGATTAGCGTGCACAGGAAGAAGTGAGTTTCTCATAATTTTGTTATAATTAAGTAAATTGCGAGCCAGTATAAAGGAAGAAATTGGAAACTGTTTCACTATGTCGGAGTTGGCTTGTGCGGATGTAGATGCTTCACTTAAAACTGGACATATCTTTTTCCTCACTTATGCCCACAACATTGTCTTCCTCTCATTGCCAATCTATAAATGAAAAAGAGGTAGTCGATTATGACAACAGAATCCAATCTTGCTTAAGTGAAACAGTTGTTAAGTGAATTCTGCCCTATTTTACCATCTTTCTTGCCATGGTTGTTAAGTAAATCGCTGTTGTTAATAACACAGTTGTTAAATTGGGATTCCTCACTGACTTTGTCAGAAGAGTGCAAAAGGTGATCACATAGCCCTAGGACAGGGGTAGGAAACCTTGGCTCTTTTATCACTTATGGACTTCAACTCCCAGAATCCCTGAGTGAGCCATAAAAGGTTCCCCATCCCTGGCCTACTGGTTTTTCAGTTGTGGGGGAAATCAATTTTTGACTGGAATGGGACTGTTTAATATACAAATGTAGGACATATAAAGAATATATAAAGAATACGTCCTACATTTGTATATTAAACAGTCCCATTCCAGTCAAAAATTGATTTCCTCCACAACTGAAAAACCAGTAGGCCAGGGATGGGGAATCTTTTATGGCTCACTCAGGAATTCTGGGAATTGAAGTCCATAAGTGATAAAGGAGCCAAGGTTCCCTACCCCTGCCCTAGGACATTGCAATCATCATAAATATGGGTCAATTGCCAAGAGTCTGAATTTTGATTAGGTGACCATAGGGATATTGCAATGGTCAAAAGTAAGAAAAATGATCATAAGTCACTTTTTTCTGTGACGTTCAAACTGTCACTACATTAAGTGTTGTAAGTGGAGGACTACCTGTAGCTGTAAATCATTTTTGGCTACCATCTTGGTGCATGTCAGCGATTAGGAAAAGAAATTTTACAGTACTGGCATTCTGCAAGATGGACAAGAAATTTTATGATGCTATAGAATTTTTGCTTTCTCAAAGATGGCAATGGAGCATCAACTGCATGAAAAGGCCCTTAGTTTTGTAAGAATCGAATAACCCATATTTTGTACTTCAACAGGGTGGAAACCCAGCCTTTGAAACTTATTCCACAAACGATGCTTAAAGAAAATCTATTCACCAAAGCACCAATCACATAGGACGGTTAAAACTACCGAAGATTTAGGCTTAGGGTAACTTTATTGTTACTTTGAACGTACTAATCTGCATACAATAAAATGAAATTTGATTGCATATGGCTCTGAAAGGGTCTCCACCTCTAATATACACCACGTAAACGTGACAAAATAAATACAAAATGCATATACCCACATATATTATATGACACGGAGAAATAACACAGTCTAATTCGGATGTATATATGCATCATAATGAAGTAACATTCTTGCTCCTATTCCCTGGCAAGCAGCATTCACTGGAGAAAAATGCTGCATTTAAAAAAAAAAAACCAAACCACGTCTTTAAAGTGACACCTTTGGCATTTTCGCTTTGCTTCGGGCTCATCTAGAAGCGCAATTCTGGGGGGACAGAGGGGGGGAGCGCCGGAAGAGCGGCACGAGGCTGCCCAAGCCCACGGGGGTGACTACATCTCCCGACGTACCGCGCGGCTGCCTCTTCCGGGCGAGGCAGGAGGGGCGGGGAGGCAGTAGAAGTAGGAGGGCTCCAGAAAGAGAGAGAGAGTGAGGAGGGAGGGAGAGAGGAAGGAAGGAAGGCAAGGAAGGGAAGGGTCGCGAGTGAGTGAGCGAGCGAGCGGGTGGGTGGAGAAAGCGGAGCCTCCGAGGTGAGAGCCCTGCGAGCAAGATTCCCACAATAGCAGGCAGGTCGTGAGCCGGTGGCGCTCCCGTGGTCTCTTGAATACCGGAGAGAGAGCAATGCGGAAAGGTGAAAAATGGCAGAGCTGCAAATGTTACTAGAAGAGGAAATCCCTTCGGGCAAGCGGGCTTTGGTGGAGAGCTACCAGAACCTCACCAGGGTCGCCGACTACTGTGAAAACAACTACATCCAGGTAAGAGGCCGGGACAGCGGGGTGGCAGCGGCTCCCGAGGAGCCCCTTCCTCCCTTTAAACGGGCAGCGGGGAATGAGAGGGAGCCTCTGCCTTCCGCCCTTATAATTGCAGGAAGCGGGCACCGACCGTGGCATTTGTGGGGGATGAAGGGTGGGGGAGGGCATGGTGTGGCTCGCTGGTTCCACCCCCCCACCCCGCGTCCCATGCTTCTTTGGGGTTTTTGCTTTAAACTTTTAACCAAAGAGAGCTCTTCTCCACTTCCTCTTCCTCGTCGCCCTGAAGTCCAACTCCACCTTAGTCGCTCTGCTGTTTGCAAAGGAAGGGAAATGGGGGGTTGGGGAGGGGAGAGAGAGGAGTTACTGTATTTCATCACTTCGGAGTCGAGGGTGTGCCACCTAATAGGTGTTTACTGTAAGGCAGGCTCGGCAGACTTCTGTGGGATTGTGGATCGTTTGAATGGGGTGTGTATATGTCGAGAAGATGAGCTGCTTTTCTCTGGCGGCCACTGCCATCCTTCCCAGCAGCCAGATTGGGGCGGAGAGTGGTTGTCTTCCAGCACAGTTGGTGGGCACTAGAAGAAGGGGAGGTCCATCCAGAGGGAAAAATAGTTCATGGATTTAATAAGGCTGCTTATTAGCTTTCTCGGGCCACTTTCCTCCTCCTCCTCTGCTTTCTAATTACTTACTCTTTGCCCTCCTGATAATATCTTAATGATCAGGTGTGCGGGTTGCAAAACACGCATTAAAATAATGCTTGTTCGTATCTGGAAATGGAGAATAATTGCATGTTCTTAAATGGTGCTGGGGCATGAATAGTGGCCAGATTTGTTCCTCCTGTTTTTCAAATATGTCAGCGGGGTTGTGGGAAAAGACTGTCATGTAAATAGTGAATAATCATTTGGCTTGCTCATCTGGCAGGATGAATAAATCCTGGTAGGAACTGGAAGCAAAGGAAGGGGAGCAAAAGCCTTCCTGCACTTAGGCATGCTTATGGATGCAGCCACTCTTATAAATAAGTTAGAGTAATGTAATCATGTGAGTCAATTCTATATGGATATTTAATGTTTTGGCATATAAATCTTACTGAGCTAAATGAATTACATTCCTGCATGATATTAAATTGTTGAAATAATCAGCTGGAAAAAGAAGTAAACTTCAGCTGGATAGCCAATCAAATAGAAAGCTATTTCAGCATGTCATACCCTCTAAACAGGTAGACTTCGTATATTAAGCATTTTACAGCAATATTTTTAGATTTCATAGGAAACAATTCAGAATGGCTGAATGCTGTATTTATTTAAATTAAATACTTTAAATTTTTAATTCCAATCACACACTAATTCATCTCCTCAATGACTTATTAACTGATCTTCCTTTAAAAATATCATAAGGATATGTGGTAAGATAAGATAATCTGATGGGTACAACTTGGGTATTAAAATATAGCCCTATTTTGTACATTCCTGATGGAGGGCAGTACATTTTGAAAATAGTAACAGCAATTTAACAATTCTGAATATATTTTTAGGTACAAAAAAGTAAATGGGACCTGTTGCATGCTTTCTTATGCTCCAGAAATCTTTTTATCATGCTCATTGTCCATATTAGTTATGCTGTCTAATAATATTTACAAATAAAATAGTTTGAATTGCTTATTTTTTCCTATTTTTCCAAATACTGTGTTGAATTCTGGGGATAATATGACTATCCATTATCCCTTGGATTGTTTTCAATTGATATGCTGTTCTGAATCTATTTAACATTTTCATTGCTAATTTAAGAGCTTGTAAAGGTGCTTTAAATATTGATGATGCCCCAATTGTATTAAAAAAAGTATGGCAAATGATTCTACTTTTTTGAAAAGCAAATCCAATACCTGATTGTTGGATATGCCCTTGAGATTGATAAATCTGTGTTGCTTTTCTCTTTAACCAACCTCTGGTACCAAAATGTGCAGAGTCAGATGAAAATTGTGGAAAACAGGTAGAGGTCATCAGCATAATTATATATACTTATATACCTTTTGGGAGATGAAGATTGAAAAAAAGATGCTCTCAAACATATGTTTATATAAATGAGATTTAGTCTAGGGATCTAATCCTTAATCATCAAGTGAAGAATATGGGCTTCTTTATTGAATGATTCCCCTCCCGTAAGTATGTATACATATATGATATGTCTATATTCATTCTCTGGTAAGAAGATGAAAAAAAAGCTTCTGGTGAATTTGTGCTAATACAAAGATAGCTTAAAAGTGTGTGATAAAGTATAACCAAAAACAGTTGATTCTGACCATTTTGGATATGACACAGCAGATTTTAACATTTTCTTAAATGCTCTAGTAGAGCATTTTTAATACAAAATATATGTAGGCCTACATTGTACAGGCTACATGGTATAAAACAAGGTCATTGATCTTAAGAGTGCAGTACAGAATTAATTAAAATCTCAGCTCCAGTGTGATTTTGTTGGTCTTAGCCTGTTTCTCTACTTGAGTCCATGAATATCATTGGAACAAATCTTGAAGAATTGCATGGATGAAAAAATGTGGAGCATTGATAAACAATGTACTGTAAACAATGTTAGAAATTAGAAAATGTTTTTCTGATATAAATGGACAGGACAAGTTAGAAAATAGAACAACTGATCTGAGGTAGATACAACTATTTTTGGATAAATAAGATGCAAATCCATTATAGTATACAGAGTAACATAATATGTAATTGGTATTTTTGTATTTTTTGTTCAGAAAAAATTCACAACTTTTGGGTTTTTCTAATAATTATTGGTGTATGTCATCTTGAAATCTCCTTTTTAATTCTATTTTTAATATGAAACACAATAACATGTTTTGAGCCTATCAGTGCAATAAAGGCTAGAATAAATTATATACATTATCTAATATGAAAAAGTTTGAGAGAAAGCTACGTCCAGATGCTTAAAAGGATTTAGGTTATACGTCAGATGTAATATAAAATTTGTTTTCATTCAACTAAATGCAGAGATGCTCTTTGACTTGCTAGCATGCTTATGTTGGTAATTTAGCATGATTCATATTACAACTTTCTGGGCAATTTTCTATTTTAGTTTAACTTACATATTATTTAAAATGTATGCAATTCCTACAAGAATTCTGAAACACTGATGACAAATATATTTGTTATGAAGTCTTCTTACAAATGTAGTCAGATTTGTAGTAAATATCATAATAAGTCACACCAGTTGAATACATAACTTTCCCAATAATTTTGTAAATCCACAATGATATAGGCAGCCTGAACATTGTTCTGTAAAGTAGTGTTGCTTTTCCTGTTCAAAGTGCATTGAAGTTTATTCAAAAAATTGTAGACAGCAGCTCAACTCTAGAGATGGCATTATCTATCTAAACCCCTTTTAATATTTTTTTCCCCAGTGGTAAGAGTTAAATTAATTGCTGCTAATTTTCTTGCTCCACCCAAATAAAGCTGCTAATATAAATGCTTCAAAAAAGGCGAGGTTACTTTTGGTTTTACTCATGGGACATATGACGAATACAGTGGTGAGGTAACTGCAACATGTTTCAACCTGTTAGTGTGTGTTTGGTTTCTCCCCCAACCTCATGTATTGTATTTGATACAATTTGTGGTGAACCTATGTGGTACTACTGTTTTCATGTGCTATGTTCTAATGCAGTTTGCATGTGCTGTATTTCAATTTGGAATCTCTTTTTTTTTTAGTGCTTTAAAAAATGCACATGGCTTGAAAAGGAAATGTGAATATTAGCAGCTGGTGAATTGAAAAACAACAACTTTGCCTTGGTTATATAGTACAAGAAATCAGTGGCATTTTAGGGTAATACTTAATTTTGATGCTTTACAAGGGTTTAGTCTAACTCAGTATAAGATGATAAATGAGTTGATAATACTGATTTGATTTTCCCTGAATTATAGGAGAAGCTGGAGGAAGCCATCTGTTCCACTGTTAGACTAGTATAGTATAAAGATTGTGTTTCAAGGGGATTAATTTGGTGGTAGTGGCAACGTCTATGCTGATGCTATAGTAGAGAATTTAACACGCAAAGCAGTAGGACTATGTAAAGTGTGCATGCTGGAACTTGGAAAGGTATCAGGATTATACGATTACTGTTTTGCATTAGTTTCAAAGGATATTCAGTCCATTGCAACTATATTTGTATCCCAATGTACATGCAAATGTATATCCCCAGAGAAAATATTAAAAACAAATTAAGAGGCAGAATGTAAAAAGTAATCTAAAGATCCTAGAATAAATGCCTTCAGAATATTTATAAAATCCTTTTGACTTTTGCTAGAAGTTATTTGGTTGCAATCAATTCACACATTAACACAAGTGTATAACTTCAAACACTTATATATAAATGTAGTAAACAAAACTAGTTTTTTATAATTCTTTAATTGTTGGATATGGGGTTTGGCATAGTGTGAATATCTACCCTTTTGTCTTGCATTTCTGGATTGGCAAGACACTTGGGCATGACATGGCACAATCAGGAATAAGCAAATATTACTGTTGTTAGTACAACAGTATTTATTAACGTGTCTCAAACGGTATTTCATTTGGGGGTTTGCTCCCTCTCCCAAAATGATTGGTTGTCGGAGGTTGATTTAAACATTTTAATATACACAATCTTGAAATTCTTTATTAAAAAGATGTGGTCAGTGATAGAACCTGTCTGACCTTGGTTAATACTGAAAAGGTTCAATTGAGTGGACCTGATTATTAATAACTGGAAAGGGAGACTATCAGAATTATAAGATTGAATGGGAATTTGATAAACATCCTAAAAAATGAAACAGGAAAGGACTCCTGTATTTTCCCAGGAAAATTAAACCTGTAACCTGTATTCCTCAGGAGCTGACCTCTTTGAAGGATTCTTTATTTTTGTCTTACGTGTTTATAATTTACCTGACACTTGTGTTTGCACTTCCATAATTGTGATACTGTATATTCCTCTGGGAAAAAAATACAATTTGATAGTATCACTAAATCATAGTGTAGCTTGCTTAATTTTAACTTTAATTTAAATCACTGTGTTTTGTAAACAATGCTTACTGTTTATCCAGCAGTTTGTTAGATAAAACATTAAACCTTGATGTAGTGTAGTGTATAAAACTTTCCCTCAGAATCTTGGACACAAACAGGAATAATTTTTTGAAACTGAAGCACTTTTTTCTCTTAATCACAAATACGATCATCCACTTTTTACCAAATTCGGAAAGACACTTTTCATATGCTGAGTTCATGTCTTATTAAAATCAGTGGGTAAATTTATTTCTGAAAAGTTTAAATTGAATATCTCTAATATATAAAGAGATATTTATCTACAGATCTTTTGGACCGGAATCCTTTCTGTATCTTAGGCTGCTGAAGCTAAATTGTTAATACCATATTGTACTAGAAAGTAACTATCAGTCAAGCAACTAGAGTAACTAGGTCAAATAACAATGACCAAGGCTTCAAGATAGCTATATCCATTAAGTTTCATATGTGCTGATTATTTGAAAAGGCTTATCTGAGATGAGTGAAAAGGGAATGCTGGTAGAAACCATTTGAAAGATGCCCATGGGGTCCAAAGACAGTGATATTTGAAGAAACTAAGTGTGTTTCAGGTAAAGGACTGTATGAGGAACTGAATATAAATAAAAGGAAACTAATGCAAATGCAGTGAGGATTTCAGAATCTTAATTTCGATGGGGGTTATTTGTAGGCTAAGTTGTTATAAATCTGTCATAAATTTCCAGAATCTTGTGAGACACAGATACCTGGGGTGCTAGATTTCTGCTATAAATAAAAAGGTAAGAATTTTTATTTTAATTTTTGCTATAGCATGCTGACCCTTACTGATACAATGTATATTTAGTCATACATTGTTTCTTGATGAAAAAATATAAGTTTGGAATCATGGGAGGAGACCCCTAATTAGGTCTAACCAAAGGAGGCCTGCTATACTTGTTTATGTTGTATCCCTAATTTTTGGAATAGGAGCTCTCGAAGTGTAAATTAATCTTGGACCCAATAGTGAGTCTTCCCTCCAAATCACAATCTAGTAACTGGGCGGGGCAGAACAACTTTTTGCTTTACAGTTATCTGGTTCACTTTTAGATTTTGGCTTGTTCTAATTACATTAACCAGCTCCTCAAATGTTATACTGTTGCAAAGCAGGGGAAAGAGCTGGGTTGACAGAGCATTTTAAACTGGAAGCATAGAAGGGTCATCATAGTTTGCCTAATTGGTGATTAGATTATAATAAGTGATTAGATTCAAATATTGAGTTATGATTTGCTCAACCATACTTTATTGAATAAATCGCAGTGTTGCCAAAATATAAGCAATAACAATAAAACAACAAAGTTATTATCTTTAGTTGGTTTATAATACATCATTTGTAATTTAATAATTTTAGAAATATAGATTGAAGAAAGTACTTTTTAAATTTTAAGCTGATCGGATGCATTGTTGTTTTAGTGCTTTACAATGTGGCTAAGGAAAATAAACTAATTAAATATTGTCCTTGTTTGCAAATTCAGTTGGGTTAAAATAACAAAATGGTTTTAACTGATACTCTGAAACATGTTTCTTAAAATTACATATTAAACAACCACTGTAGTCTACCAATTAAGTAATATTGTTGGTGATACGTGAAAAGGTATAATTCAGAAACAACGGGTTCATGAATAAAAGGAGGTGTGAATGATGATTACAATAAATGTTGAAACAAATGTTTAAAGCATGTGTTATATCTATTTTCTGCTAATTAAAGGATGCAACCATCTATGTTGCAATGACAGATGTTATGATACAATAAAATATTTTGAATCTCAGGACAGTGAGGTGGGTGGTGAATTCAATAAAAGATAAACTGAAATATTTTATTTTGTTTATATTATTGCAATGAATTTATTAGTAAGCCAATGACTATTTATAAATATAAAATAGAAGACTGTTCTGTCTTTCTTTCTTAGTCTGCATTTTCAGTTTGTATTTTTAGTTTTTAAAACAATATTTTTCTTTAAGATTCGATAAAATCTTGTTGATCATCCATTAAATAAAATATATAAATATTAAATTAATTTTAAACCATGATCTGCATCATACTGCTTTATTTTTTTAAAGCTCCACATTGTTTAAGCTTGTACCATGTCACTCCCAACTTAATTTTTGTCATGGGTCTAAAGAAAAATATTTATACCAAACTGTCTTGGATAATGTATTAGAATGCACATCCTGTTTACAGAAATCAGTTGCAGACATTTTATTCTGGGAAACCATTTTTTCGTTCTGCTTTTCAGCCAAAGAATTTCCCAGAGTGGCTTACAATCAATAAAGTAAGGCAGTCTCTTAAAGTAAGACACATATTTAAAAAGTGTAAAATATATGATACAAAAAAAAAAAGGAAAATAGAAAAAAAAGCACATTAGACCAATGTTTAAAATTAAAGATTATGTAATCATAGATTTGTGTATCTTCTTTGTTTCTGTAGCGTATGATTAATTTGGTTGGTATCTGGGAAATTTCTATACATTACATTCTAAATAGAGAAAAATTTTATTCAAATGTAATACAGCTAGTCCTCGACTTACAACAGTTCATTTAGTGACTGTTCAAAGCTGCAACAGCATTGAAAAAAGTGACATAACCATTTTTCACACTTATGACCATTGTAGCATCCTCATGGTCATGTGATTTACAATTGAATGCTTGACACCTGATTTATATTTATGATGGTTGCAGTGTCCTGAGATCCCTTGTGCAACTTTTCCTTCAGTGGGAAAGTCAGATTCATTTAACAACCAGGTAACTAATTTAACAACTATAGTGATTCACTAACAAATGTGACAAGAAAAGTCATAAAATGGGGCAAAACTCAACAAATTTCTCACTTAGCAATATAAATTCTTCTCTGAATTGTGATTGTAAGTCAAGGACTGCCTGTACCTATTAACAGCCAAATAAGTGATCTGTAAACCTAATCAATTTACTTATTTTTTTCCGGTAGTGAAGTTGTCCTATCTGAAGTTGGATGATCTTACTTTTGGAACAACAGCAGCTAAAATACCTGTAATATAAAAGTATATGAAACAAGAATGTAGAGTGAGAAATTCAATTTAATTTAACTTTAATTTAACTAATATTGTATTCTGATTAAAGTGCAAGAAATGTCTTGCTTGGATTAGATCATGTAGCATCATTGAGGCCAAACTGGATCTGTGAGTGAACAGTATGTAAGCTTAGAAGTTTTGGTTCCCATGGCGATATTGGGAGGAAAAAAAAATCCTACAAAGCTCTCTCAAACTGCCACCTGACTGTAAAATTCAGAACTTTTCATACAGCAGCACATTTGTATGCAAGGAATCCTTTTCGTTGGATCCAGTGCAGCAGAGTGGGAGGGGTTGTAGTGGTTTGATGAGTGAGATATTTCAAATGTATTAAATATTTAATGCCATCTTCATACAGTAGATTTCGTATGAACTGATGTTTGTATTCAGCGCATCTTCAGTCTTGTATACCCCCCTTTTGTATCAATGACCGCTCTGTCACCAGTTTGAAAGAGTAATTTATTAAGGGTACATCTGTCCTAGCTTGTTTTTAAAAAATCTGTGTATGGAAAGCCTAGAGTAGTCTAGAGTAACCTTCTCTTATCTCTTGGCAGATAATTACTGTTTTGTTGATGTGCTGGCTTCTTTGTGAGATTTGGTGTTGCTCCTGAATCACTGCTTTCTTGTGGAGATGTCAAATTTTCTGAAATTTTGAAACAAGAGGAAAAAATGGAAATTTGGGGAAATAGAAATAGGAAAATTATCAACACTCCTCTCCCCCAGGTAAAAAAGCAGGACAACGGGTGATCTGCATTGGAACAGCAAAATAGGATTTTTGAGTGTGAGAATCTCTTTAAACATACTTATGACCATAATTGCTAACTTGAACTTCCATCACTAAGCTAGTCATTAAGAGAGGCACATACAATTTTAAGACCTATTTTGCTATGGACATTAAGCGAATCACTGTAGTCATTGAAGTCATTAAGTGAATTTGGCTTTTCCCCATTGACATTGTTTGTTGGAAGCTGGTTGGGAAGTTCACAAATGGCAGACCAGTTGGGTCATAATGACCTGGGTAATGGGCTGTGTGATGACCTTCTGAGTTCTAATCTTGTGACATCCTGGGTCTTGTATTGTAATCTCCTGGGTTGTTGGCTGTGTTGCAATATCCTGAGGTTTTGTGATGTAGCCTCCTGAGTTCTGTGATGTGATATCCGGAGCAGGTGGCTGTGATGTGATGTTCTGGGTTTTGATTTGGCTCCGAGTTTGAGGCCTGGCTCTGTGTTCATGGTGTGTGTCAGTTTGCTTGGTTTGGGGGTCGGGGTGTGTGGCAGCTGGTGATAACAGCCGTGGTCTGATTTCTGGTTTCATCTATGGGGTGGGTTTGGGTTTGAGTCTGGTGAGGGAGATTGGTGGTGGTGTCATGTGTTGTTTTGGGTCCAGGGTTGGTTTTCATGGCTGGGACATGTTTGTTGATAAGGGCTAGTTTCCAAATGTCTGGTAGGTGGGAGGCATCGTCCTGTTTATTCATTTATGGGGGTGTTTCTCTATTTCGATGGCTTCCCTGATTATTCTCTTGTTGAAGTGTTCAATATTGGAGATTAATTTGGTTCCCTCAAAATTAATTTCATGTCCTGTGGCTTTAAGGTGCTGGAAAAGGGAGGAAGAATTTTCTTCTTTTCTGACTGTGTTCTTGTGTTCTGCGATGCGTGCATTTATTCTCCTATTGGTTTGTCGGATGTATGTGGCTGGAATCCAGCTAGAAAACCAAGGAGTTTATGAAATACCATGCAACAATTGCCCAGCCACATACATACATACACACACACACACACACACACACACACACACACACACAGAGTATATGAATGCCACTGCTATTGTGTATATCCTTCTTCCAGGACAATGAGGTCAAGTTAAAAAGAACTCAACCATTAACCTTTAGATGAAAAGTCAACAACAAGAAAGACTGTGAGCAAAAGAGGACTGAATGTTTCCTTCTCTTTTGAAAGTATTGGTTTTCCCCCCAGATGGAAATGCATTCTTGTGCTCTTTATTTAAGAGTTATATTTTGTAATGAGTTCCTGCCATAAGAATTTTAGTAAGCTAATACTATAACATAAAATTTATGCTAGTACATTGTTGATGAAATAATTTGGGAAACAATATATGAATTTCATAATATATTTTTTTCTATTTTTCTGGAGGAAACTAAGGAGATTTGGAGAAAATGCAGTTTCTCTCTTCCATTGATTTCTGGTTTTTCCCCTGTGGTGGGTGGTACTTGGTCCCCTTGTACAAGAAATATTATTTGGTTTGCCTCCATCTAGAAGTGAAGCTACATTCTCATTGCTGACCTTCCAAAATCTACTTCCAAATTCTTCCAGACTGCATTTGAAGAATGAATGGTCACTATCATACTTCTGAACCTTTTTGAGGTATTATATGTTATTCTTCTTCGATTATTACAGTAATATCAGAATTGTTTTCTAAGTCATGCAGTATAGATACAATAAACAATTCCGTTTTCAACCTTATATTATGGCTTCTTGCTTTTGATTATCTTATAAGTTACCTGTATGCCTTTCTCAACAATAATTTGGGTATTAGGCAAAAATAATTCAAAAATTTCCAGACTTTTAAAGTTTGAAAAAGATACTTCTATTTTAAATGTCTGTCTTAAAGAAATATTGCTATGTTTTGAAGCTTAAAAAAATATTACACTTGCATCTTGTTATTTATTAATTCAGCCATTATGGTAACATAAATATACATGGAAGTTCCAGGATATAAATTATGTACATAAAATAAATAATAAATCACTTTACATAAAATGCAGGTACATTGCCTACTGAAAACCAGGTTATCCAATTTGATTGTTATAGTTTGACTGAGTGGTATCATAGATGGAGACTTTCAGTATTATTATTATAGCGTAGCAATACTGCAACAAATACATTTCTCTCAAGTCCAGCTTTTCATACTGCCATTCCAATGAAAATAGATTGACTACTATTTTTGGTTGTTTTATTTGAAAGACCAAGTAACAATAATCTATCCTGGAATATATTAGACAAAATTCTAAACAGCATTCAGATTTTTTTCCTGAAAAATTAAGAGAAAAGCACTCTATGAAAATTCTCAAGTCATCCAAGTCATAGTTGTTCCAAAGGTGCTTTTTCAAGACACAACTGGACGTTCGGGTTTTTCTTCGAAGATGTTTCACTTCTCATCCAAACAGCTTCTTCAGTTTTGACTGGATGCTGAGGAATGGAAGGATTTATACTCTTTGCAGACAGCTGGTCATTTGCATTCTTTTAGCGGGTTGTTAAGGTCACCTGGAGGTTTATCTGTGTCCTTAGGGTCACCTGGTAGTGCAAATGGGTGTGGAATTTTCTTGGAACTGTTGGAAGGACTGTATTATAGACTGGAGATAGATGATATTGTATTCCTCCCACTCTGTTGAGAGAGGACTGTTCAATTTTGACATAGATGGCCTCTTTGGCCCCTCTTTCAAACCAGCGATCCTCTCCGTCCAAAATATGGTCTTTGTTGTCTTCAAAAGTGTGGTCTGCATTTAAAAGACACAGCTCACTGTCTTCCTTCACGGTTTTGATACTATGGTCACAATTTAAATTTTAATACCCTCAAGGCATATCCCCTGAGTACAAAGTACAAAGATAAAAATCCATCCTTAATCACCCAGAAAGGAATATTCAGAAATATTTAAATAAGGTAAAAATGGGAGATCTTAATTAAGAATTTTGGAGAGCTGATATAATCCAGCTTTCTTAATGCCTTCCAGATGAACCATTGCCATTACTGGCAAGGGATTATGAACTGTAGAGTCCACATTTAGTTGAGAAAGTCTGTTATACTGTAGCTTTTTTTTTAGCAGGTAGTGTAAAACAGATAAAAAGTCTGCATATACTTTTTTCTCCTCCATGCTGCAGCGAGAACCGAGGATGGGTAGACTCCTTCTTATGATGTCATTAAGCTGAGTCTGTACTTGTATATATAAAAGCCAGCCCCTGGGAGTATCCCCAGCTTTGACTCAGCTTCTTTAAGTCACAAGCTGTGTCTCTGAAAGTGTTAGCATTTTTTTTCAGTGATTTTCTACAGAAGTTACCCTTGCTTCAATCAGCTCCCAGGGATCCGGGCAGCTGCAACTTCAGGAGAGCAGGGCTCTGTTCTCCTGCAACGTTGGGATAAACATTTTCCCAAGCGCTGCTAGGCAAGCAGGGAAGCGTCTGAAACCTTCTCCATAGCCGCAGTTTGTCCGATTGTAAAACTGATCGGCAAACTGATAACAGAGCCAGCCAGCTGATCACGTGGGAGGCGATCTCTTCCTTCTCTGGCTGATCTGATCTCTCGGGGATTGCATTAGCCTAAGGAGTGAAATTCACTTCTTGGAGCCATCGATGAACAGCAGCCATCTTGGAGTGCAGTCTCTTCAGAACACGAGGAGAGCGGCCATTTTAAGTGGCCTGCTGGCCATTTTCAGGGCTCCAAAGACCCAATTCCATCCTCTGCCATCTTTAAGCATTTTTGAGAGCCATTCTCTCAACACTTGGAGCCTTGTTTATTTTAAAATGGATCAGGACAGTGCTCATGCAGGGCTTCCCCCCCCCCCCCCAGTGGAACAGGCCCTCCAACCCACTAAAAGGAAAAGTCGCAGACAATGTTCTGTTCAGAAGGAAATGGCTGCAAAAATCAGAGTTAAGGCTCTAGCCCCTAAGAAGACAACTCAGGCTGAGTTGAAGGCAGAGATCAGGCCAGAAGCCACCTTCACGCCCACTGCAGCTGGCCTTCGGCCCTCCCCTACCTTTGATAACAGGCCCTGTGAGATTCAAGAGGTTGTTTCCTTAGCCATTAGACAGGGATTGGCTGAAGGTTTTCAACAGATTCTTTGGCCTCTGGAAAGGGTTCAGGTCCTTCTCTCTTCTCAATCTATGACTTCCTTACCTCCGCAACGAGATTTCCACAGACCCCAAGACCTCAGGGTCCATTTTTGACAGGCAGAATGGGAGGAGTATGAAGGGGAAGAGGGTGCCTCCCCATCTGAACACAGTTGCTCCTCTCATTCAGAGCGCGAAGAGGGCGAAATCTATGATTGCAATCTTTCAGAGGAAGAAGACTCTCATCCAGATCAGCCCTCCTCTGCATTAGTCTTTAAACCAGCCCTCTTTAAACCCCTACTTAGAAAGGCCCTGGTCACTGCCAAGCTGTCACCTGAGCAAGCAGCACCTGAACCACAAGGGGAACCCTCTGGGCAAGGAGACTCACTCTTCTCCAAGCCAGTAGTACACATGGAGGTTTTGCCTTCTCCCCTTTTGTTTCTCAACATGGTCAAGGAACAATGCGCTTTTCCTTCGGCAGGTCCTCGTCCACAATCTTTGGACAAGTAGTTCTACAATGTCAGCATATCCCTAGCCAACGCCCTTGCAGTGCCCTCAATAGACACTCCAGTTGTGGCATCATTCTCCTCTTCTGGCACTCCCATTGAGGCAGAGGATGTACTTAAACCAGAGGACAACAGATCCTCAAGCGAAACCACCAAGCAGCTGCGTGGGCTATTCGGGCTTCGACCGCTGCATCATTTTTCACGAGGGCATCTCTATGATGGCTGCACCAACTGCAGGACCAATTGCCTGCCTCTGACCTCAGGTCTCATCAGAACCTTAACAAAATTATAGCGACGGAATTCACTGCGGATGCCACCCTCAGTTCTGCCAAATTTGCATCAAGGGCCATGGCATCTTTGGTGGCGGAAAGAAGGCTTATGTGGCTCCGAAACTGGCAGGCAGAGTACGCCGCAAATGGAAGCTGGCCTCTGCCCCCTGCGTAGGAGAAAGCTTTTCGGCGAGACACTAGAGCCGTATCTCACTGAGACCAGAGATAAACGTAAAATTCTTTCCTCCTCAGGGAAAAAAGCTGATTATTGCCCAGCTCCTTATCTCCTACCTGCCTTTTGGGAGAGTCCATTTCCCGCTTTCCTCGGCCACAGAGGGCGTATTCTCAACGCCAAGACCAACATCAAGAACCACTTGGCAGACAACAATCTTCTGCTGGTAAACGGCCCTTTCAGGGGGGGAGGGGATTGTGCCTTCCATTGCTCTAAGTAATACCTCATTCTCCCCACCCATCGGAGGTCGCTTAGCCTTCTTTGCCTCCAAATGGGAGGAGTCAATGACGGGTGCCTGGGTGCTCAACACTGTTAGGGCTACAATTGGAATTTCTATCATCACCCCCAGAAAAATTTTTTATTGGTCCCATTTCACAGGACATTTCAAAGAGAGCCCTTATGAATTCTTCCTACTCAACATAAGGGCTATTCAACCAGTTCCCACCTTACAACAGGGAGGATTTTACTCTCGTCTTTTCATTGTTCCCAAAGCCTCGGGGAGGGGGGGAACTGTCCTTGACCTAAAATTTATTAATCAATTTGTCAAATACAGGCAGTTTAAAATGCAGACACTGCATTCTATCTTAGAGACCATTCAGGAGGGCGACCTCCTCTCTTCCATTGATCTCATGGAGGCTTACTTCCACATTCCCATCTGGCCTGCCCCAGTTTCTCCGTTTCTGTTACCAGAATGCCCACTTCCAGTATTGAACCCTTCCATTCAGCCTCTTATTGGCTCCAAGAGTCTTCACAAAGATTCTAGCAGCATTGGTGGCTTCACTCCGTTCTGTTCCAGTGAGGATCCAATGCTACTTGGACGACATGTTGATACTGTCTTCCTCCATCCATTCAGCCCATCGGGACTTACAAATTACCCTGTCTTGCCTCCAAAGCCATGGGTTTTCCATCAACATCAAGAAGAGCCATCTCTCACCCACGACCATACTGCTACACTTGGGAGCAGTCATCGACATGACTTTGTGCCAGGTTTTCTTGTCTCCAGATCATGGAAAAAGCCTTGTAGAGATCATCAGACAGATTCAACAATAACAAACTGTTCCACTGTCGCTGCTGTCCAAACTATTAGGGAAGATGGTCTCCTGTATTAGCATTGTCTCGTGGGCACGGCTTCACTCCTGATCACTCCAATGGTTCCTGCTCCCCTTTCAATGAGCAGGAACCAACCACTTGTCAATCAAGGTCCTACTCTCTCAACAGGCCTAGCGGTCTCTCAGTTGGTGGCTCTCCCCGTCCCTCTGGAAGGGGCTCCAATTCAAGGAATCAGACAGGCTAGTAATCACCACAGAGGGTCAAATAGCTCAAGCGGTTTGGTCCAGATCAGACAGCACCCATCCCATAAATTGGTTAGAGCTCAGAGCTAACTCTCTGGCTCTCAAGGATTTCAGAGCCTTGGTGACCAGCTCCCATATTCTTGTGTTGACGGACAATATGGCTGCAAAGGCACACATCAACAGACAGGGGGGAACGAGATCCAAGGCACTTATGAGGGAGACAGAACGTTTGGGGTTATAAGAAACAGAGAAACACCTGCTGTCGATCTCAGCAGATCACATTTCCGGAGTCAATAATTCCCAAGTCGACTGGCTGAGCAGGAATTTAGTTGACCAGGCATAATGGTCCATTCCTCCATCCCTATTCAGGGATCTTTCCCTCAGATTCGAAACTCTGGAGATGGATCTCTTCTCCATTCCTCAAAATGCCCAAGTCAACAGATTCTTCACCAGGTTTCCTTGGCCCATGGGTCTCCTCTATGCCTTTCCCCCTCTTCCCATTATTCTGGCGGTCATACGGAAGTTGTTGACGGAATGAGCGGAGCTAATTCTCCTGGCATCCTATTGGCCAAGGAGGCCCTGGTTTGCGGACCTGGTAAATTTGTCTGTGGCTTCCCCTTGGAGGATCCTGGACCATCTGATCTCCCTGCACAAAGGGGCCCTGATCCATCCGGAGCCCCAGTGGCTCAAGCTGACCATGTGGTGCTTGAGCAGCAGCGGCTAAGCGAGGCTAATCTCCCAGAGGGGTTTATCCTCACCATCCAGGCTTCTCGCAAACCTTCTATGAGGCATATCTATGATACCACCTGGAGGGTTTTCTCCCAATGGTGTCTTAAGAAGAGTCTCTCTCCTTCCTCAGCCCATTGGCAGAGGTTCTTAGATTCCTTCAGGATGGCTTGGAGAAAGGTTTAGCCCCCAATATCTTACATTGCCAGGTAGCGGCTCTCTCCTCAATTCTTTCATGGGTTCGTTTCCTTCCTTGTCCCATCATCCCTCGGTCAGGAGATTTTTGAAAGGGGCTTCCAACCTACACCCAACTGTGGTGCACAGGTATCCTTCATGGGACCTTCACCTGGTACTTAATGCCCTTACGAAGCCCCCCTTTGAATCCCTTAGAATAGTGTCTCTCCAGTTCCTAAATCTAAAGGTAATTTTCCTCCTTTCTATCACTTCGCCAGAAGGGTGTCAGAACTGGCCGCTCTTTTGATCAGGCAGGATCTCTGCACTTGTCACGATGATAGAGTTGTTCTCCGTTTGGATCCCTCTTTTATCCCAAAGGTTAACACCTGGTTTCACCTGGGTTGCCTGACTTCTGTCCCCTCCTGCGCCATGACTTAGAACGCAAGTGGCACTTTCTAGATGTCAGAAGGGCTCTTAGAATTTACATCAAGCGCATTCTCCTTTCAGAAAGACAGAAGCCATGTTTGTTTCCGTTTTCCCTTCTCACTTTGGGAACAAGGCCTCTTCCCCTACTATTAGCAGGTGGGTCAGGACGTGCATTGCACAAGACTACAAAGTGGTGGCTCTTCTGGTACCCCGAGGTCTAACAGCGCACTCTATCAGAAGTGCGGCCACTTCAGCCGCCTGGGCAACTCAGGCATCCTTGGAAGAGATTTTCAGAGCGGCCACCGTTATCCCCGTCTCCCTTCATCAGACACTACCATCTGGATTCCTTTGCCTCAGTGACTGCGGCCTTCGGCAGGTGAGTTCTTCAGTGAGTGGTTCCACTGTCGGAGTGATTGGCCAGAAGAGGACCCGCCCGTGGACATGCAAGCTTTGATATGTCCCATCCTGGGCTCTCGCTGCAGCATGGAGGAGAATGGGTGTTGGTAAATTTACCTGTGAACGCCCTTTCTATCTATGCTGCGAGAGAGCCCAGCCCCTCCCTTGGTTCATCCGGAGATGGTAAGGCATGTTAATATACTAGATTGTTTGCTTTCAGAGACACTTCTTCAGTCTGTCAAGTATCTTTGCCAAAGCTGGGGATACTCCCTGGGGCTGGCTTTTATATATACAAGTACAGACCCAGCTTAATGACATCATAAGAAGGAGTCTACCCATCCTGGGCTCTCTCTCAGCATAGATAGAAAGGGCGTTCACAGGTAAATTTACCAACACACATTCTTATAACTGTTTATGATTGGAATGTGAACACAATCTGAATAGGAGACATTTGGAAAGGAAAATTTATATGTATATATATATTTAAAAAGGTGGCTTCCTAACTCAGTGACTCACACTTAATCACCAATTTTATTCTTTACTCATATGGAAATTATAATACTAAAGATTACACAGAAATGTTGGCAGACTTCACTGGATGAGTGGATGTCCTCTGCTCTTCAAGAATTGGCAAGTCTCATCTTAGTCTCAGATATGCCTTCAAGCTTCATTCTAGAATTATAATATGGTAATATTTCTCTGAAATTAACTTGATTGAATATAATGAAATGGAGTAAATAATCGATAGAATGCATAGGATTGCACATTAGATTTCTAAGCTACTGCTTACAAAATGGAGAAACAGATCTATCCTAAAATTAATTGTTGGATTGTTTGTGATAATTTTATACTTTTATATGGTTTGCTCTTCAAACTGAATTACTGCACAGGAAAATATCTTTATTCTTTTTGCACATCTGTGATTTCATATGACAGAAAAAGTGCTTGAGAAGTTGAGACTCAGTAGTGTGGTATAGTTAACTGCCTATAAGAGTGTATAATATAAGCAAGCATAGCATGTTTCAATATTTTTGTCACCTGGCAGATACAGGAATAACTGCAAAGTTCAGATTACTGTCATGCCTTGTGTAGTACAAAGTTTATTTATTAGATTTTATCCTTCCTTTATTCCTTTTTAAGTAACTCAAGGCAGTGAACATGCATAATATTCCTTCCTCTTTTTCCCCCACAATAAGAACCCATGAGGGTGAGTTGGGCTGAGAGAGAATGACTGATCCAAAATCATCCAACCGGCTTTCATGCCTTAAGTGGACTAAACTTACAGTTTCCTTATTTCTAGACCAGTATCTTAATTACTCCACCCAACTGGTTCTATTATCCTATTGGAGAAAGTGTTGCTTCTTCAATATTATCCATCTAGATGTATTGAGCTACAATTTCCACAGTTTGGCAAGTATAGTCAGCATGCATTATGCAGGACTGGGATCCAGATGATTGCATTGATATCAGATGAAGCCTTCAAACTGAACATTCCCCACAGTTTCAGTTTCTGATCAAAAATATAAGACTATTCTTAGAAGTTGAAAATCATTCTGGAAAGTAATGGCAAACTATTTTCATTTTTTTTTTAATCAAGGAAGACATATCCCAAGACATATTACCAGGAGTTGAGTGAACCCAATAATTTTTATCTTTTAATTTTTTTAAAAAAAATCCATAATCATCTTGACTGAATGATCTCCGGTTGTTTTCGGAACAATCTGGAATTTGAATCAACATCTTCCCTTTTAATGGAGTGATGTAAACCCAGGCTAGGCAGATGGAAAATATGTCTTTCCCTTTATACACAGCTGTTGCATCTGTGGACCATTGCTTTTAGAAGTACTCATCACAACCTTGGGGACTTCTGTATTCCAGGAGTAGTCAAAAGATCCTCAGCAGCAGATGTATTGAAAAACAATGCTCAACCAGCCTTGTGTCCAGTGTTTGCATTTTCCAAATGTCAGTTAATGACAGTATTTTTACTCTGCAAATATGAACTCTTGATATGTTGCTTAGTAAAAAAAAAAAAGGATTAAATAGCAGAGACTTCTGCTATAGTGCTTTCTTGGAATCCTTCCACCCCTACATCTGCAGAGACCAATTATTTACAGCTATATAAAACCAACTTCTTTCTCCGCTTAGAAATGTTTTCCTCTTAAGTGAATGGATTCTTGAATATTTGTGAAGTATATCTAGTCATGCTCCTAAGAGTAATGAGA
Source organism: Bungarus multicinctus (assembly GCA_023653725.1). Taxonomy (NCBI): domain Eukaryota; kingdom Metazoa; phylum Chordata; class Lepidosauria; order Squamata; family Elapidae; genus Bungarus; species Bungarus multicinctus. The sequence goes on from CM042840.1 coordinate 21,835,761, forward strand.
CACTGACTGAATTCACATATTGGGATAAATACGGATTGTTTACTATGTTTTATTGAATAAATTAAAAATTTGTTAATTCATCTAATATACTAAACCAAAAACAAGAGTTTTATTAGCTGAGTTCGTGCTGTTATGGTACAGTTTGTAATTTAACCCTTATAAATACATATTGTTTTATTATTGGCCTTTAGACTTATCTTTTTCTTAAGTTGGTGAAGGATTTTTTTAAAATATATTATATTCTACTGGTAATGAATATGTGTTTTATGGAAGAAAAGATTGTAATACCAATATGGAATTAACTGATATTAGGGCCTATTAAGAACTTAATGAATGATTAGTAGTAAACATAAGACAGTATAGAACAATGTGGATATCCCAATAGAGAATGGATTGAATGGGTGCATAGCAAGTGGTAATCTATAAATGATTAGGCATAACAATAAATAATGTTTGGAATTACAGAATCAATGGCTGGTTACAAATTCTGGCAGATGCGGCCTTGGTGTGTTGTACAACACAGCAAGTTGGATGACAACTAGTTAGGGTTCTCAAACTTTACAGTATTATGACCCCTTACTTGGCAATTCCTAGTCCAGGAGTATGTAGAATGGGCTGAGCCTTGTGCAACTGAAATAGAGGGCATTTACTTTGGACAATGTACAGAGGAGTTGGGATGATGAAGATTGTAAATGCAAAAATAGTTCACTGCAAATTTGTTCCAGGATTGGTCTGGATAGGCTTTTCATCCTGAAGCTCTCTCCAAATTGTTATCCCTCGAATTTGCTGACAGTTTGACAAGTCCTAGTTTGTAGTAAGAGCATACAATCATTTTTGAGTGAAGGAAAGTAATTGAGAGAGAGAGAGGTATGTTGTTCCTAGTTTCTCTCAGGCTACATCATCAACATGCTGTCTGTTGTGTTCTATTACTGTTATTGTAGTGCTTAAAATTTATTATATGAAAACCTATTGGCAGAGTGATACCTAAACAGTGGACAGATCAAACAATAAGTTTGGGTATTCAAGTGCACATTCTTAAAGTAGTATAGCTGATCTTAGAGTGACAGGGTAGAATAGCTTTGAAAAATAAATATCTGGGAGAGAAGCAACCAGATGAAAATCGGTACAGTGGCCTTGCTTGTCTGTCTGTATGCTCATAAATTCTCTTTTCCATTGCACACACAAACACACACACACACACTCCCAAAAATTGACTACTGCCCCAAACTCTTTGTTGTGAAATTTGAAGCTAGAGCTGCTAAGAAATAAAAGTGTACTTCACCATGCTTCAGTACAGCATCTCCATGGCTACACTTGAGTTTTCTGAATTCAGTTCTAAAAACTATCCCTTCCTTATTGGTCAGTATTAAAATATCCTTTTACAGTCTGATGTTTTTCTAATCCCATGGACTCAGAGACCTAATTGTATCTGAAAGACATCAATTGTCTGGGAATGTGTTTCTACCATTATTTGACACAAAATTATTGCAAAATAATGCAGGCTGTTTTGCCATTTTGAGAAGGTTATTTATTATATGTGAGATGAAAACTTGAAAGTTACTACTTGTTTAGAGAGTAGATTAAAATGTTGTCATTTCCCCTGCTAGCAAGAATATGAGGCATAATTTTGTTTTTGTTTAGTAATTCCTGGTCTAACTGTAAATTTCCAGGATACCTATATTTTGTTTTTTTTTGCATCAGGTATAGAACTTTTACATATGAAAGGCAGTATAACAATCTGAAATACAAATCAAGCATACTGAGTGTTTTATTGTCAGGAAAAGTCTTGAGATACTTTGCAATCTGCAGATGAAATAGAGGGGAAAAAAGACAATTTAAATGAAAGAAGACAGGGAATGAGCAAGTAATATTTTTGTATTGTAACAATGAAAGGTAATTGTGGATTAGCATTAGTTGAATTGCCATTATGTGTAATGTAAAGCCCTTACTTTTTGTACAAAATCATACACTGCATTATGGAGATTTAATTTTCTCTTAGCCTGTTGTGTGAAAATTCATGATTAATATTATGCCAACCCAGCCAACTGTGGCTTATCCAATAAACAGTTCAAGAAACAAGTTCATAAATCCTGCCTATTCTTATCATAGCTTGAAAATAGTTGTGTCTTGTAAGTAGTTGTAAATAGTTTTTGTTTTGTAATTCATTAAGAAAATATTTTCTACAGATTAGACATTGGAATCTTTGTGTAAGAAAAATGATAAATTACAATGAACTATTAGAAACCAAGGGAAATTAAAGTCAGATCAAGAACTTAAAGAAAAAGGAATTATAATTGATTGGTGGCCATATTTACAAATTCAAAACAGATATAAAAAAGACTTAGAAGAATTCGGATTTGACAAAGGGCAAAATCAACTAGATAAAATATTAACTGGACCGGAACAAACATTTATATCTAAAGCATACAAATACCTATTAGACTTCAAAATGGAAGAAGAAATTGTGAAGAGCACCATGATAACATGGGCGCAGAACTTTGGATACAACATAGATTTAGAAGAATGGAAGAAACTATAGAGCATAAATTACAAAATAATGATATCTGTGTCATACAGAGAAAACTTGTACAAAATGTTTTACCAGTGGTACCTAACCCCAATGAGATTGGTTAAGATATACCCTAATACAAGCTCAAATTGTTGGAAATGTCAACAAGTAGATGGTACTTCTATCATATGTGGTGGTTATGCCCCGAGACCAAGACCTATTGGACTAAAATTAAAAATTGGTTACAGGAAATTACAGAATACAAAATTGAATCTAGACCAGAATTCTTCTTACTAGGAATGATTAAAGATAATATAAAAAAAAGTATATCATTTTACATATTCTAACAGCAGCCAGGATAGCTTGCACACAAATGTAGAAAAGCCTCAACAATGAGGATCTAGTCCAATAAAAAATAATGGAATGTGCAGAAATGGACATGCTCACATTAAAAATGAAAGAGAAGGAGGGTTCCCGAGTACTATTTAATCTGGCACAAATGATATTAATGGGTAGAAAATAGATATAAGGAATAAGAAGATAAGATGAACTATAAGAGACTTGTAGATATGTAAATATATATAAGTATATAAGATAGAACTAATTATAGATTAAGATAACAGTTATTAGTGAGTGTATATTAAATGGATTAGGAATTATAAGATAACAATACTTATAGATGTCAAAATGCTGTTGAAAATGTGAATCTGATTGTATTGTATGATTGTATTGGTGGAAAACACAATACAAATTTATTTAAAAAAGAAAAAGAAAATATTTTCTGTAGGTGAGAAGAGATGCATGGCTCTCACAATTCCTCTTGCCACGTTGTGACTAGACTCTTCTACTTTGAGAACTGTTAATATTAATCCTTGAATTAATTAATAGCAATTAAAACAATATTGTTAAACTAACTGATGTCTACTACTAAGCAAATATTTTTTTCCTCTTGGTCCAAAAGTGTTGTTGCCAAGTAGAATATAAAGGTACCTGTTCTATGCATACTAATTGTCATAATTTTTCAACAAACATATTATTTTAGTTCTTAAAGATCTGCAGTTGTTGAACCTGGCCAATGAATGATGAATCTCTGCAGTTTATTCACACTCATTCTGTACTGCTCTTGAAGATATACTTATCATATACTAAAAGGTGACATAAGTATATAGTCTTTGGATAACTTCACCAGTGTGTTTTCCTTTTATCTGTTTTTCTTGACCTATGTACACTGTGAACATAGAAGAGTCCAATATATTTTATACACACATTAAAAAGAGGTTAGCTATATTGACCAATTATAAGAAATTCAAAATCCTAATGAGTCACAACTTTGCATAGACCAGTTAAAAATATGGAAAACATGTTGGTTGGCCTTTCTCAGAGGTTCTTCAGGTTGGTACTCGTTTGGGGATTCTTCTAAAATTATCTACTGTCTAATATATGATATGCAACAGATTTACACAATCCAATTCAGTGCTTTTTGTTACACTGTAACATGTATGAACATTTTTCATGAACATTTTGTAAGATTGCCTTGTTGTTCCTTGGCAGTCTAGTCCACCAGTAAACAAAGATAAAGCTTTGTCATGGATGATTCCTGCAAGCAAATAAACATAATGCCATTTTAATTTCAAGCCCCATTAATAACAGACAACAAAAACAAAATAGTACACCATTTCTGTAAAAACCCTGTGAAATCACAGAAATCTCTATCCAGTAGTTTCATTTATAATCAGTGGCTTACAATCTAAGTTTGAGTGTTCCTTTCACCCTCTCAGTTCCTACAGACATATATTGCCTGTATGTATGCCTATACTAAAGTTATCTTTTATAGCTTTATGTTTCTCCCTAGAGTCAATTCTAAACATTGTTGACTTGTGTCTGGCATTTTAATTTCACTGTGTGGCTGCTGGCTATGCTATGTCAGATGCTGGATAGTGGTGCTGAACCAATCTATCTGGATAAGCTAGTTAAACATGAAAGCAAGTAATTTGGCAATGTGAGATGTTGATATTGTAATATGCTGTTGATATGCATTGTTTTTGAGTCGTAACTAAATTGGATTCACTTATCATCAAGCCACAGTTTATTTTAATTATGTTCTTTTTTTAGTAAGTAATAATATCTGAGTATGTCAGCTTCCTTCCCCCTTTAAGATCTGTCCCTAGCTATTAAAAGTTTGTCTACTTTTGCGGTAGGGAGTTACATGTTATTTTGTTTTCCTTATTTTTCAAAAATCCCATTCTCCCAGTAGTAAGGCCCTCTCAAGAAAATACATTCAGTGGGTCAGATAAAATTTTCTTGATGGCTTTAGCAGTTGCTAAATTATGAATTGTTTCACATTATGAAAGAAACAGCCTGGCATGATTGCCAAAGAAGGTACTTTTTTTTTTTAGATGGTTGCATCTGTGCAGTAACAAAGATGTTAAATCTCTGGTTGACATTATGGGTCATTGTTTTTTTGGCAACAGTAAAGAAGTGCTTTGCCATTTCCTTAATCTAGCAATTTCTCTGTTTCCCAGGCTACACTAAAAGCTCATGTCTACTCTGGGAGTTTCTTTTCCAGAGCCCTGTTCTATTTTTCTTATGAGCCACTACAAAATAGTGCTGTACTGCCAGTGTACTCTCCTGATGTGATTAGTGAAATCCTGTATTTGTTGGTTGGTTTGGTAATAAAATTAAAATTAGGATCACCTAAGAATTTATGACCAGTCTTTATAGGAAATAAAGGAAGATTAAAGAAAATAGAAAAAATATTTTGATTCAAGCAGGAATTGGATATTTTGTAAAGATTTTTTGTTAATCTTTTGTTGGTAGTGTGAGAAAACTCTTTAGCAAAATATCCAGATCTCCATAAACTAAATTGCAAACTTTATACTTGGGCATGAGGAAAATGTGTTAATCAATTATATTTTCCTGAATTATATCAGTTACAGAATTTAGTCTTCCCTGATTCTGAAATCTGGATGCTCAAGTGCAGCATTCAATGTCTTTATTAATTCAAAAGTAGCACACTCTGGCATAATTGTTGAGAAGTTCTTTGTCTTTGTCTTAGAAAAGGGCATGACTCTGGAACAAGTTAATTTAGGTTAAACCTGTTGTTTTACATCTTGTGGTTCAATTATGTGTTATGGAATTCAGTGAATCTACATTAGGCTTCTCATACATGCAGCTCTTAGTGAGTCAAAATGCCAATCATATCTAACCACACTGGGCTAAAGGTAAACATTTTTCTGAAGCATGTCATATTAACTTTCCAAAATCTATCTTCTGATTTCCCACTTCTTTTCCCTTGGGCTTCACTTTGCATATACTCCTTCCCTGTCTCTGCACTTTTAATTAGGAAATTTATGCAGAGGTACATTCATCCTACCACATTGTCAATTGCACTAATATGTCACTAAATTTGAGCAACCACAACACATCAATTTGTACAGAGAAATACTGCAAATATGTAAGTCATCTCGGTTTTTTGTCCTTTCCTCAATTTCAGATAGCAATATTTGAGGTGGGGAATCTCATATAAAATAATTTGAAAATAGAAGGACAGAATAAACCTGTCTGATGGTTTGGATATATTTTTTTCATAGACATTATCTAAAGATGGTTGGACTAATTCTGTCAAAAATACCTTTATAAATATACATATTTACATTAAAAATTAGAAATTTAAGAGCAGGTATTAATTATTATGTTATTGTTGCACATTATACCAAGCCACAATTGGTGAAGTAATTAAAAAATTACATTTGCATGGCATACTGAAATGAAAACTAGCCTGCTATGGTTTAGGCTGATTTATTGTGTAAACACAACTCTATAATTAATGTATGGTATAATTCTTTTGTAAGAAACAGAAAATTAAGCTAACTTAGTAAATCACAAATAACACAGTCTGGTTTATGTGTATCATTAAGCCCCATTTCATAAGCTGGAAACCGCAGTAGCTGAGTTTACAGACCATGATAGCAGAAAGTAAATAACATAATGACTGAATAATTTGATTTCTTTCACACAAGCCAAAATGCACTAGCACAAGGCTTAATGTCCATATTCTTAGAATCAGCTTTGATTGTAGTCCTGGATAGAAATATTTGAAATCACTTCAGATTGGTGTACATTACGGAATACTTTGAATAAAAGGAAACTGGGTTTACTTTTAATTAAAAGGCTATTTTTAAAAAGACTTTGAATTATAATGAAGTTCTTGAATTGGAATTGGCCTTATTTTAAAATAAAACCGGAACAGAATTTTTTGAATAAATATCTTAATAAAGCACTGAATTCACAATTCAGAGAAAAGATGATGTCAAATCCATTTTTGCACCCTGAGATGATTTTTTACTGAGGTAGGCAAGAAGATGCTTCCAAATAACAACTGTATATGTACTTCAGTCTAACTCTGCTGATCTGACTTCTAGCAGTTGATCTTCCACCTTCTTCTACTGATAGCACCCTTTATATCCAAGAGTAAGGGGAGCTGTTAGCTATCCTAATCTTTCAGCAGGTGAGTACTAGCTTTGAAAAATGTCTTGGAAATCGGTTTCTTTTGATCTCCATATTAAAAAAATCATTTTACTTAAGGGGCTGCAATCAAGATGAGCAGATGTATCCGTGGTCCCAGGTAATATACTTTGATGCTATAGTAAGCCATGCTTTGGTTTTCAATTTACAGTTAGATCTAACTAAACACTTGGGAAGTGTTCGACTAATGATTTGTGATACGAAACCCAGCATAGTCATCTCGTTTGCTGTATACACCATCGTTTTTTGGGTATAATAACAATAGTAATAACAATAACAACAACAATAATAATAATGGACTTCCCCATATATAATTTTATCGGTAGCTCTTCTGTAATTATTTTAAATTATGTCTGGATTTACAGTTCTTAATAGTTCCTGCAAATTAGTCTCTTGGCTCATAGTAGGTAAACATTATCCAGTACGAATGGGATAATTAAACCTCTGGGACACATTATTGCAGGTCATATATGGAAAACTGAGATTAAGCTGAAAACAAACTGAAAAGGTACTTTGAAAAATTCAAGACATTGGCATCGTATTTGCAGACTCACAACCAACCCGAAAGAAACTTATAGTAAAAATTGTGTGGGTCTCGCTTTATGCTCCATAGGAAATGCTCTCTAGGCATTTCAGTAATTTTCTTCTGGATAAGTGGTATGGATATTAGCAGTTCTCCTTACCTACATCGCTCATCAATTAAGCTAAGTCACTTTTCACCATTATCTTCCTCCACTTTCCAGTTTTTTTTCAAGGGGCAGCTTGGCTGTTCACCCTGTGAATTATTTCCCTTTCCTTCTTTGGTATGAAAAGCTAAATTTACCCAGTGATATGAATCAATTGCTGAGCATGTAAGGGCAAAGGCCAGTCACTGCATGGAAACATCTCAGATGAACTGCTTATATTATAGTTCAATAGCAATTCATGCTCTCTTATTTCTTCCACTAACCCATATCACCCTTTATTGTTTTTCCCTACCTGTTTCAAAATTAAGTCTGTTTGAATTTGGGGAATTCATGGTTACAGATTAGTTAACAGTTTTACATTTCTATGTCTCTTTGGCTCTGATGAATAGGAGTGAAAGCTTTCCAAGATAACAAACAAAAGACCAAAAAAAAAAAAAAGTAATTGCACTGAAACTGCCTATAGTCCATAAATGTGATATGTTAAAGATTTTTTGCCTTATTGAAACAAATGGATTTAGTGCAAAATTGCCCCAACTCTAAGCCTTGAACACCTGGTTTTATCACTGAGCCTTGGACCCTGAGTATGTGGTTGAGCTCATGTCATAGTTACTTGGTTATAGTATATGTTAGTATATATATAGCATATGTCTTCATTATAGTATATGTTGTTATTTTCTTGTGATATTTTCATCAGGTTTTAATTCACTATTAGCCACCGAGAGTCATGTATAAATTAATGAATACATTTCACTCTTCATTCTGGAGAGAGTTCATGAGATATTCTTCAAATAGCTTTCCAAAAGCAAGACAGCTATAATAGAGAGCTACATTCAGATTTCTATATGTTTAACTGCTTCTCTTTCAGTCATGGAATGGAATTAGAAATAATCGTATTTATTTTTATTCTGCTTTTTTCTCTCTGAGAAATTAGGTGTCCCCAAATGTTAACTTTCACAAAAATTCTCTGAAATAGGTTGGATTTAAGTGATTGGTCCAAAGCCTCTCAGTTCATTTCAAGGTAGAGTGAAAAGTTGAAACTGAGTGTCACCAGCCTAAGTTTAACGCTTGAACAACTATGCTTCATTATCCCCAAACTGAAATCTTATGGTACAGTGGTAGGAAGGTTGCAGTCCAATCCCACTGTGTAGTTGATAAATCATAGGGAAAGCCTATTTATAGCAAGGCAATATTGTTCTTAATAAAAAGGAAAGATGTACTTATTGTATTTAATTAAAAATATGAGCCACTACCAAGGCAATCATCAGATAAACAAAGGCCAAAGGTGCAGCCAGGGAAACACCTCAGTCAGTCCACCCTCTCCCAATCCAATTCTCATGAAGAAAAAAGAGGGAGGAAAAGTAGCACGTTCAGATTTACAACATTTTGTACTATAACTGTTCTAATAAAACTAGTTTTAGACCTACATAGTGTCTCTCTCTTAGTGTGCTCTTCTTGATAGGCCTGAGATTGATGAAGTAATCTCTAGTTCTTCTGTTGGCAGTCAAGCAAAGGATTTCTTACAAATTTTAAAACTCACATTTATTTATTTATTAGTTTATTTATTAAAATTTATATGACCACTAAAACCAGTGATGAGATTCAGCCAGTTCGCACTGGTTCAGGTGAACCAGTTGTTAAATTTCCCACCTCCGCTATCAAAGTGGATCCTGGGCACTGAGCTGCACTACAATGGAGAAATGGGCAAAGAATTGGTCAAAATAAGGGAAGGAAAAGGCTGCTTTCCCTTTTTCTTCTCCCTGCTCCTCCTCCTTTATTTGTGCCAGCTAATCCATTGCCTGTTTCTCCATTGCAGCACAGTGCAGCACCTAGGATCTACTTTGATAGTGTTAATGGTGATAATTTAACAACCAGTTCGCCCAGGGTCAGGTTGCCTATGGCGGGAGGCTCATCCACACGTGTGGCAGAGGCTGGAAGACGGGGATGCCATGCCTCCCCGACAACCAACCTGACCCTGGGCAAAGCAATAGTTAAATTATTTGAATTCTATCACTGACTAAAACCCTAAATACAAAACCCAATTAAACATTCCTCTGGTGACAACAATCAAACAAACCACTTGATAGGTTCTTTATTACCCTGGAATCCCCTGACCTGCTGACAAAACCAGGTCTGCAGGGCCTTTCAAAAGATTATCAAATTGGGGATCAATCTTATATCTGCAAGGATGATGTTCCACACCACAGAGTAGGCCCTATTTGATGGACTTCTTTCAGAAAGGGAAAATAGAGGAGGGTAGAGGAAGCACATGGAGAACCCATTCATTTTTTGTTTCTGTAATAGTTTCTCTCACAATGATTCCAGCCTTCATTTACAGTAAATGGGCAATGGGCATGAACCTGCATTCTGGGATTTGCAAAGTTTACTACACTGCAAAATTTAAATTAGGCCTGTACAATTTACAGCCTGCTGTGTAGCCTTATAAGGACCACAGGTGTTTTTTGAATATTCAGTAAATCCACTATGGGAGGCCTCCAATCCTGTCACCCCAAAAGAGAAGTTGCTGAAAGCCTCACTATTGCTTTTTTGTTATTATTTTTTTGGCCTGTGATTATATTTAATTTATAATCTTACATTTTGTATTCTATAAGCTGTAGAGCCTGATTAACCTGTTTTAATGAATTTATTTCTTTTAAATTCCAGAGTTTGATAAATATTGAAATACTAGGACCGAGGCATCTACGGCCCAATAACTTGGGACATATTAAAATAATGTTGGATGAATGCCTCTGTTGGGACTGAACTATGTGAAAATGCTGATAAAACACTAAAGCAAATTTTGAAGAAACTAAACTGGGAATGCCAGAAAATATAAATTAAATTCTGTAGGTCTCTCAGAAAACTGATGCAATAAGGGATGTGAATTACAAGAGCAGAAAAGAATTGCTTAAATGAGAGCCTGCTGACTATTAACCTATTGTGGCACTAACTTGCAAGTTAGGGCATCCTGTATTAAGTAAAATGTGAACAGAGTACAAATAGTTTTAAGTCATATGTAAACATTAAAATCATCAAATTTGCATTTTACCAGGCAATGCAAAGGAGGAAGGACTTCCTACGTAACTAAATACTATTGCATTTCTTTTCAATAGGAATAAAAATAAGAGTAGTGTAGATGGCAAAACTGACCCAGTTGCATAATGTTTGAGCATATGGAATGTTTCTGCACTTCAGAATCTTTTAGATTCACCAGAAATGAACACAGGAAATCAGACTTCAGATAAATAAGGGGACAGAAGATACCTATCTGTCTGATATTCCTTTCTCCTGAAGAGGCCCTTTAGAGTGTAAAATAAAAAAAAATAGTTAAAAACATTCTACAATATACAAATGAAAAATATCTTGATATATATGCATTGGATTATATCAGAAACAGCAAGTATGGCAGTATAACTATATTCCAACAAAAGTGCAGAACATAGTCAACTGTGCAGTGTAAGGGTATTTGGAACATGGTGTGGGAAAATTAATAAATTGGTCACTGGTTTAGAAACAAGGAGTTTTCTGTTTGTCTTTTTTTGCCTTACAATTTTATTCAGAGTAGAGTTGGTAGAAGAATTCTCATAAGGAATGCAACGAGGTAAGTTAGCATTACATCAGGCCTCTTTTACAGATTTGAGTCAGTGTGGTCTGACCAACACAGATTAGGTTCACCCAACATCTTAAGCCACAGTATGATTGTTTGCTTTTAGACTGACATGTTGGGGAAAGTCAGTCTTTTTTGTAAACCATTTTCATAATATAGCTAACTTCTTGTGGTTTATTTAATAAGTCATGATCGAAACAAGGCAGACATAGGATAAAACCCATGTGGATCAATATCTTCCTCTAGTTTTGAGCTTCAAAGGCATGTCAGGTTGCTGGGTATATATGGAACATAAAAAAATTCTATGGGTAGGTAAGCCTTAGTCTTCTTCCTGAATTCCAAACAAGTACAAAATTAAAAAAAAGACTTATCACTATTTTAAGATGTGTGGGCTTCAACTCCCAGAATTCTGTAGCCAGTTAGCTGGAGGAATTCTGGGAGTTGAAGTGCATATATTTTAAAGTGGCCAAGGTTTAGAAACAAGTTCTAGGACTTTGCCCAGCATTTTTATCTGTAGGAAAAGACAAGATTTCTCCCAGTTCCCCAAATTGGGAACAATTTGGCTACTTCAACTAATATGTCAAAAATGACATGTGGTTAGACTTATAGATCCTTATAAAAAAGGCTTGTTCATATTATTATGAAAAAACAAAAAGTTGTGATTTGATGTTAATGCCTTATTGTATTGCAGGGATCTTCAAACTTGATAGCTTGAAGACTTGTGGACTTCAACTCCCAGAATTCCTTCTCCAGTCATGTTAGCTCAGGAATTCTGGGAGTTTAAGTCCACAAGTCTTCAACTTGCCAAGTTTGAAGATCCTTGTTTTATTGTAACAGAGAGAGTCAGAAGTTAATGCTTCTTTTTCTTCTTTTTTTTATCTTTCCTCACTTCTCCTTTCCATTCCCCCTACTGCTTTTCTATTTACTTTTTATTTTGCATTTTATAATACTTTATAATTCAATAAATGATATTGACTGATTAAGAAAAAAGGCAAGTGATATAGTACCATTTTATTCATAGCAGCAAAACATTATCAGTATTCAAATATATTTCTTTGACATCTGGAGGATCCACAGTGTCAGTAAGAAATATACAGAAAAGAAAGGAAGGAAGGAAGAAAAGAAAGAAAGAAATTTTCACAAAAAGAATGTATTTCTTAATGAGATTTATGTAAGTGATTGCCCAACATTTATACAACAGAGAAGTCCAAGACATCCCTTCCAATTACTTCAACTCTGTTTCCCAGCAATGAGTAATTGCGGTTGTCCTGATCATCATTCTGCCAGCAAAACTGAGAGGCCGTCACTTCCTTTTTCACTTCCTGATGGTTTTATTTTTATTTTATATTTAGGTGGAATGAACAAAAGTAAAGCTGTATCTTTGCATTTTGAGGTTGGCACCGTCATGGAAAACGTGTGGGAGGAATATGATCATCATTACCCTTTTCTACTTGTTTTCTATAGATTTTGTTTGACTTATTATAGCTTACAGTAGTTATTTTTATTAAAAGAATAATAATTTTTCAGTTGTGTTTCTTTTTCTTCATGCTTGATTGTTCTAAACTGACTTCTCCTTAAAGCTTCCCTTTGCCCTTTCTTGTTCTCAGTAATTAATCTTCTTGTAATTTTATAGTCAAATATATCTGTGATTAGTTCCTTTTTGTTTTATAGTAGTGGACACTTAAATAAGTCTTCCTAGTAGTTTCTTCCTCTTCAGTAGCCCTTAAAATTCATTGTCCAAAGCAATTATGCCTCTGGTTTTGAATCGGGAATCTGGTACGATCTTTTCAGACTAGTGCATTTTAATAAAAGACCTACTTCATAACAGATTATGCCTTTTAATAAAAGGTGTTATCCTTAAAAAAAAGGCACCAGACATTTTCTCTTCTTTTTTTTTTCCTACTGTAGACTAATATGGTTCTCTTCCCATAGTTTCTTGCTTTGATAATTGTCGTTGGAAGGAATCAGATTTTATCTCTTGAAATTGGAAATGATATTGGAAGTAAAACACAAAGAAAAACTGCTTCTTCTGATAATAACATATTGTCCTTTAGTTAGTTTTAATTTATTTTCAGCCACTATGGATTACTTGATAAAAAGAGATGTTGTAATTTTTCTTTTGTCTCTAGTATGACAAGAGCTTTTTTAATCAGCATGAATTAACCAGTTGGATTTTCAATAATATCCGTGAATGACTTTACAATTAAAAAGGCAAAAGAAACCTCTTCAAGCAAATAGAACAACTCTTCTTAATATAGCCTGGTACTTTCCAAGTGGTTTGGTCTGCTGCTCCCATAAACGCCTCCACCCAGACATTTTAGTCCACAATGTTAAGTGGTGCCATTTTGCCTACCCTATACTATAAAATACAAACAATGATGATTGTTCAGTAGGGGACATAAACTGACATTGTTTTGTCAATATGTTTATGGCATCATTAGTTGCTCCATAAAAATCAGAACTTACAACAATTACTAATAATCCATATCTGTCAAAAGCATCTCCTGTTGTCTTCTCCCTTGTAAATTGGTGCACTTATTTTATTCCCAGTTTTGCCTTTAAAGAAATTTGTGTGAGGAAGTACATTTATTGTACTGTTAGTTCCCCAGTCCCTGCAGAGATTCCTATACTTTTGTTTATTAGAGAATTGCTCTGAAAAAAAATGTTTTCAAAGGAGCAGTAAGTAAATAGAACAAAGACATATTTCTAATTGCAGCTAATTCTAATATTTAATTATTTTTTAACTTTTATATTTGTGGGGTTTTTAGATGAGCTGTTCACCGCCCTGAGTCCCTCGGGAGAAGGGCGGTATATAAATGTAATAAATAAATAAATAAAATAAATAAATATAATATAACCAGATTAATCAACAAATAAAACAGTAAAAAACAACGCAGCTAAGCTTATATAGGCTTAAAGCAAGCCCAAAGATAATTACAAGGTCTAAAATTCTAATATAGAAATTTATCTGTACAATTACATGAACTAGAAATACCAAGACAAAAAAAACCAACAAATAGCAACAATATATGACATGAAGTCCAGTATAGGTAGTCCTCAACTTACAACAGTCATGGAATGACCATTCGAAGTTATGAGAGCTCTAAAAAAGTGACTTATGATTGTTTTTCACACAATCGTTGCAGCATCCCCATGGTCACATGATCAAAATTCAGAGGCTTGGGTACTGACTCACATTTATGACTGTCGTAATATCCCAGGCACAGATGATCAGCTCTTTCAGCCTTCTAACAAAGAGAAATGGCAAAACCAGAATCACTTAACAACTGTGTTACTAATTTAACAATTGCACTTAACAACTGTGGTAAAAAGGGATATAAAATGAAGCAAAATTTACTTAACGGTTGACTCACTTAGTGTGATGACCTGGGGCACAGCACTAAGGTAACATAGCAGCTGGCAGCAAACCGCTCCTTTATTGCTCCAAATTTCCACAAACAGTCCCACATTTCTGGCAAGTCCCAGAGCCTCTGGCTGCAAATAGTCCAACCCAATGCTGTGAGCGCAACGGCTGCAAAGCAAGAAATCCAGCAGGGCAAGTTGAGGAACCTAGGAAGCAAAGGAAGAAGATAATTAATCCAGAAATCCAGAAAGAATGCAAAGAATCCAAACATTGTCCAGAAAGTTTGAACATCGGTACTCAACATTCCATGAATTCAGTGTTTCTTCCTGGTAAATGCCCCTCCCCACAGCATCTCCTTAATTCTTAGTCCTCAGGTGTGCCTTGTGAAGAGGGGTGGGACACTCTACTGCAGACTAGTTGAGTCAGCCTTGCTTCAGAATCAGGCCTACCAACTTGATTCCCTTTGAGATTTCCCAATATTAAGATTTATTGTCTGTATCTTATTGACTTAGTTTCTATATCAGCTCTCTTAAACTTTTACATATCAGGATATATGAATGTTAACTCCCAGATTTCTCAACAATGGCCATACTTCATGCGAAACCAGAAAATTCAAAATTCTGCAGAATGCTTAGATTGGGGAAATTTATTCAGATTTAATTATATTTAATTAGGGTGAAGATAAGAAATGAAGGCTTGAAAGGAATTTTTAAGGCTTACAAGTTCTGAAATTAGGAAACCCAGAAGTTGGTTTGTATAGTAGCTGAAAATTGCATTACACAGAATGTATACCTTCTCTATTAGCTAAAAGCTCTTTTTCCCATTTGCCTATTCAGTCTGAAATGCTTCATCCCTCAAAGAATATCTCTTATGGATATGAAATGCTACTTTAAAAGGAAATGGAGCCTTCCTTCCTTCCTTCCTTCCTTCCTTCCTTCCTTCCTTCCTTCCTTCCTTCCTTCCTTCCTTCCTTCCTTCCTTCCTTCCTTCCTTCTTCCCTCCTTCCCTCCCTCCCTCCCTCCTTTCCTCCCTCCCTCCCTAGTTGTATCTGAAAACTTTCTTTTCAGTACTAATGATTCTGAAAACAATTACTTGATATTTGACCATTCTTTCATCTGAAATACAAAGATTTAAGCATCTTATTAATATTACAATTCCAAAACCACTTTAAGGATTTGTTCAACGTTGTTCAAATGCCTATTTGTGTCTACCGGGTTCCCTGCTCTATCATTTTGCTTTAAAAAAACAAACCTAAAAACTTTTGACTTTAAAAAAGTGAAGGTAACAACACTGCAAAGCAAATATCCACCTTCCATTACTGAAGTTTTCAAGGGAATAGATCAGAGGTGGCGTTCAGCAGCTTCTGACCAGTTCTAGAGAACCAGTAGCGGAAATTTTGAGTAGTCCAGAGAACCGGAAAATACCACCTCTGACTTGCCCTGCCCCCATCTATTCTCTGCCTCCTGAGTCCCAGCTGATTAGCTGGTCTTCTTTTGTTGCCCTGCACAGGAGCTGGAAAGCCAGTTAGTGGGGTAGGGAGGGAATGGAGATTTTACAGTATCCTTCCCTTGATTTCCTACCAAACCACGCCCACCAAGCCATGCCTGAAGAACCAGTAGCAAAAGAAAAATTGAATCCCACCACTGGAATAGATGCTGAATCAAGAAACCTCTCTGTTGGCAGATTTTTTAAAAAAGATACTGGGTGCTGGGCTCTGTTTTGTTTTTTTAAATAAAAGTTTTATTTAAGTTTTCACAAAACATACAAATCCCAGAATGCTGCATTCTGTTTTTGAAGTTAGAAGTGTGCTAAATGTTGCAAGTTTGAAATATTCCAACTCCAGAAATTTTCTAATGCTGTCCTAATCTTACTAGAAATAAAATATTCTGACTGTTTTTTGTGGGATTTTTTTTAGTAATAGAACTCATCTGATAAAGTGGGAACAATGTTGAAATATTTTTGGTAACATGGAACAGAGCAGAACAGAACTGAAACATTTTAACCTTGAAACATGTGCCAACAGGTCATAAAAGGTTGAGAATTGCTATCTTAAATCTCTTAAAACCCTCAAGTTATTTGGGAGAATTGCATCCATTGCACACAGTAGAGTTTATTTTTCTTTCCACAAAATACTAAGAAAAACTTTATTGCATGTGGATAAGGAGAGGAGGTAATGTTTGCTCTCCTACCACTTATGGGAACAAGCAAATCTTATTTTTAGAGCAAGATATTGGAATATGGCAAGGGTTAGTTTGATAATTTGATCCAGATTAATTATTTCCTAGCTCAATGTCTACATCAGAAGGTTGCTAGTTTGGAATTTGAACAAGATTTTGAAAAAGTAACCAGGGGCCAGTTTGAGGTTCCTTGCTATGAACATTCTATTCTATATCTTTACAAAGCAAATTTTGCTTGTATTTCCTAATATCTTTTTAGAGTTATTGGATCTAGTGGCCATCCAGCACTCACCTGCCAGACACAACCTCCATTGGTCTTTCTCCATTCTCCATTGGGCAGGGGTGTGAAACTCAAGGCCTGGGGCCCGGATCCGGCCCGTGAGGTGCTTAGATCTGGCCCGCGGGGCCACCTTGAAAACAGCAAAGGACTGGTTGTGGTGCCTGTGCCAGCAAACATGGAGCTTGGGAGAGGGTTGCAGGACTCTGTTGTAGCGAAAATGGAGCTCAGGAGCCTGTTTTCACTGGCAGCAATGCTTGGGCCACCACAAGTGTCCCAACATGAGTGATGTTGAGTTGTCCATGCCCACTTCTGGCCCCCAAGGCCAAACACAACCTTCAGTGAAATCAAGTTTGACATCCTTGTTCCAGGGCCTTCTGCAACTTGTAGCCTGTCCTGCCCCTCTAATTTGCATATGGCCTTTACTGGCTTTCCCAGGACCTCCCCTGGCACCTGCTCTCCTTACTTGGAAGTCCTACCTCTTCCCGCTTAATAACCTTTGAGTCTTGGGTTACAATGGTAATCAGGACTGCCCTTGATTGCCATTGGTAAACAATGTAGTAATGTGAAGTTATGCTTATATTTGTATCATTTATTACCATCCTAATCTGAGATCTACCTGTAATTGCACCTTGAATAGACTTTTTTTGTACTGAAATTCATAAGGTCCAGCTTGAGTAAAAAAAGTCTTTAAAATTCTTCTGTAATCGTCAACCAAAACTGCACACAGTATTGCTTAGTGTTTTTCTTGTTCCCATTTGAATAGCCAGTTTGTCTAACTGAGTGTGCACTATTCTGAAGGAGACTTTTCCTGTTTCTGAATTGTCTAATTGGAACATACTGTATACTCCAAAAATATTGGCATGTTTGTTATGGGGGAACTTTCTGTGGAGTCACCAAAATATTTTGAAAAGATTAAAAGTGCCTAACTATATTTATTCATATCTCACTCTGTATAATATACATTTTAGTACAATCAGTAATTGATTAATTTGTTGTAACTTTGTGTTTGATCTCTCTCTGAATCTTAAAAAAAGAAATAACAAGTTTTCATTTTCTTGTTTCATTCTTTAGGCTCCAGACAAAAGGAAAGCATTAGAAGAGACCAAAGCATACACAACCCAATCTTTAGCCAGTGTTGCTTATCAGATCAATGCATTGGCCAACAATGTGCTTCAACTATTGGATATCCAAGCCTCCCAACTCCGGAGAATGGAATCCTCTATTAATCATATTTCACAGGTAATTATTTGCCAGGGAATTAAATTATTATGGATTTTTTTCTTCCTCCACTATTCTTCATCTGCAGTATTTAGCTTCTTTTTTCTCCCAATTTCACCAATCTCTTGAGGTGATAGACCACATAGTATGGTCATTGTGGCTTTAAAATTTTTCTACTTGGTCAATCATATTAGCTCAAATGGAAATAATAGATAACTCCAGGGATGGGATTCAAATTTCTTAACAATTGGCTCTGTGGGTGTGGCCTAATTTGTGGGTGTGGTTTGGTGGTCATGTGACTGGCTGGGCATGGCTTGTAAATACTGCAAATATTTACGTAAATATTGAATTTTTTATTAAAAGAACAACTACCCCAAATCAAGCAAAGCAGGCAGGCAGATTTGCAGAATAACAGATTCACTCACAGATCTACCTTTCTGCAATCTGCTGCCTGAGTCTGTCACATAAAATTTGCTAGCAAGCACTCACAACACATCATGTATGTAGATATTGAATTTTTTAATAAAAAAAGAGCAACTTTAACCCCAAATCAGGCAAAGTAGGCAGACAGATTGAATTGCTTGCAGAATCACAGATTCACTCACAGATCCACCTTTCTGCAATCTGTTGCCTGAGTTTGCACTGAAAAATAGAAGCTTCAATCCTAAGGAAGGTTCAGCTCTGCTCTAAGGCCACTTCTTCCCCCCTACCCCTGAATACCACCCCTGACTGGGCCTCAGGGAAGCCTCCTGGGAAAAGGCAAAGCAGTACCACAGCGATTTAGATTAGTAAGAAATCCGATGATTTTCTGCTTTGTAGCTAATTTAAATTGGGGTACAGCTGATAGTGGGAACAGCTGATTGTTGCGGGAAAAAAGAAGGAAAAACAGCAATTTACCAAAAATTAGGCGAAAGCACAACGCAGGCAAGTTGGATGGCGTGCATGCAAGGTAAGGAGTGATTGGGCAGGGTGGGGTGGGGCCAGCCAGTTTTCCTAACTGCGTAGAATCGTAACAACCAGTTCTATAGAAATGGTCCGACCAGGTAGAATTCCCATCCCTGGATAACTGTAATATATACCTGGATTTGCAAAAAGCAACTTTTGTAAAATTTATATCTTTTCAATATACATTAAGTGAACAATATTTTAAATACTAGCAATTGAACAAAATATTTTATGTTGGATTCTTAATATTTTCTGAGCTTGGTGTCTTGCAGATGTTTCATAACCAAGTTAGGTAATGCAACATCATCACTGACAATCTTACCTAGACTGGTCATGAAATATCTGCAAGAAGACAATCAAGCTCAGAAACACCAAGAACTCAAGAGATGAATCCTAGGCTATATGTTCAGGTAATCCTTAGTTAACCGCAGTTACTGGAACTCCTATTGTTGAAAGTTGCACTTTTAAAGTGTGATATCACATGATTGCACCTTGGCAATCTCTGCAATCCCCATTGCCATTATTAAGCCTAGTTCACTGGTTATTAAGCCAGGCTCTCCTTGCAATCATGCAGACTCCCAACAACCAAAGTCAATGTGGAAGCCTATAGCAAATTCCCAGGTGCTTGTAAACCGACCATCAGGTCAAGTGACAGCTGTTTGCCAAACACACAGATTATAATCATGTTAATGCAGGGTGCTGGGATGGTCAAAAGTTCAAGGACCAGTTATAAGTTTTATTTGTTTAGTGCTATTGTAATTTTAAATAAATGTTGAATAACTGTAATTTCTGTCATTAAAATGTTTTTTATTTGTTTTGTTTTAAAACATAGGGTTTTATTTTAAAAATAGCATTAAAAATACATTTATAAACTACTACAGCTAGTTAATTATTTGCATAATTAGGTAAATGAATTTCTGAGAAGAGCTTCCCATTTTATTTTGCAATGTCTGCTTTCATGAGCCTGAACTAATCATATTTTAAATCAGAAAATATATTTTAAAATAAATATCACAATGTATATATTTAAAGTATGTCATAAGGATATTAGCATGTTTAGGGAAGTAGATTGCTTAAACTTTTGTTATTTTACAGTGTATTGCCTTATTAATACTAGTTAAGCCATAATCTAAGTACAAAAAGCACAGCCATTTGTTTTGATAAGTTTTTGGCTTGGTATGAAGGCTGTATTATGTACAGAAACATTCAAGTCCCCTGGGTTATTTTTTTTTTAAATGATGAATAATTCTTGCTTTATAATGTAGTAGAGGAGCATTTACTGAGACTGTAAATGCTTTTTTATCTTAGAACTTTTGGAAATTAATTTAAATTCATTATTCTCTTCAAGTTTCTTTATAAAATTAAATTTTAAATTAAGTTGTAGTTGTGTGCTATCATTTTCAACATTATATAAAACTAAATTGTTGAAGATACTTCTCAAGGCATTAAAATACAATTCTTATCAGTTGAGTGATTTCCCTTGTAATTAGCCATAGTAATGTATGAAAAGGAAACAGCAATAGCACTTAGACTTATATACCGCTTTATAGTGCTTTACAGCCCTCTCTAAGCAGTTTACAGAGTCAACCTATTGCCCCCAACAATCTGGCTCCTCATTTTACCCACCTTGGAAGGGTGGAAAGCTGAGTCAACCTTGAGCCTGGTGGAAGTTGAACTGCCAAATTGTAGGCAGCTGTCTGCAGAAGTAGCTTGCAGTACTGCACTCTAACCACTGCGCCACAGGGGCTCCTAATGCTATTTATAAACACATACTTGGTTGTTTTTTTGCCATCTTATTTTAATACTGCTAAAGTGGAATGTTTTAAATTCTGCAACGTACACAGGAAAACAAAAATGCCTGCAACTTTTTCCCTGCTGTGTAGTTTCTTCTTATCAGAAACTATTGTTATTCTCTCAGAACATTAACCCATGTTCATTGATCAATTTTCCAAACATAATTTCCTCTGCCATCTACTTATATAGGGCCTACATGAAATAGAAAGACAAAAGAGTTTCTTTAAAAGGCCCATAATGATTTCCAATATCAAATATTGCCAGTTTTTTTTGAATGGATTAAGATGGTATTTTATTTAGAATTTGAAAAGCCTCATTTGTAGTTCTGTGGTCAAACGCTTCAAACTTTATGTATATAAGTTGAGATAGTGCACATATCAAACACACATTCTTCCTATTTTTCTCACAACAACTTTGTGAAATGAGTTGGGCTGAGAATGAATGACTGGCTCAAGGTCTCACAATTGGGTTTCATGGCTAAGACGAGCCTTGAACTTATGATTCTTGCTTTTCAGCTTGATGCATTAACCATTAGACTAACCTCACTCTGAAATGAAAATGATCAAAGTATCAAATTATATAAGTACAACATAGTAGGGAGATGTGTTAAGATTTTTTTTCCAATCTAGTCATTTGTGGAGTGCAATGTATCGGTACATCATTATTTTATATGCTACGATCCATTAAGGCCATTGGAGTGAGTGCCTAAGTCTGCAGGATGGAAGACTAAAAATCTCAAACTTTTCCCAGAAACTCTTGAAGTCTTCATATTAATTATGACCTTGCTTTCACCCATGGAGAAGCAACTTGATAACTTGGGTTGCATCCAACTGTTTTCCTAGAATCTTCGACCTACTGGGGTTGTGATACTTTTTGACAATCAGAAGGTAGCTAATTTTGTCACAGTTATATAACTGTTTGGGGAATGCTTTTTCCAAGTGCCCCTGGAATGGCACACCTTGTCAATTCTCTATCGAGGTTGGGAATGCTTCCATTTTTGAACAGATATTTGAGAAGAGCCGTTATCTGACTTTGAATCTCCAACTACTGCATGGGGAAAATGGCTTTTTCTGGGGTTCTGTCAGGAGTGGGATTCAAATATTTTAACAACCGGTTCTGTGGGTGTGGCTTAGGTGGTGAGCATGGCTTGGTGGTCATGTGACTGAGTGGACATGTCTTGGTGGTCATGTTATTGGCTGGGTGTGGCCAACTCAATATCACTCACATCGAGGCACACATCTCTTTGCCTGGCCTCTCATGACTGTGGGGATGCTGCAACAGTCATGTGAAAAATGGTCATAAGTCATTTTTTTCAGTGCCATTGTAACTTTGAATCATCACTTCACACAAGCAAAATACCAGCAAAGGAGTGGAAAACAACTCCAGAGACGTTCCTGAGACAGGAAGTCTAGTCCTGCCAAGAATGTAATAAGGGTTAATGGAGAGACAGTTTCTGTAAGCAACACCAGAATGTTTCCTTCCTGCCTTCCTTACAGGATTAGGCCAGTAATTTCTTCTAACAACCGGTTCTCCAAACTGCTTAGCATGTTAACAATTGGTTCTAGCGAATAGGTGCGAACTTGTAGAATCCCACCCCTGTGTTCTGTTGGAAGTTAGTACCCACCCCTCTTTTAGAGAAATGAAATATTTTAGGATATATTAAAAGGGCAGAATATTTCCCCTAAAAGAGAAGTAGAAACTCAGAGGGGCAGAAGCTCAGCCCCCACCTTCACTCCGGCACCTTTGCTAATGGGCCATTAAGGCCTGGGCCAGTCTATTGTACATAATAAAAATCTACCTTCTTCAGGATGAGCCATAATAGGTATCGCAAAGCTCTTTCATTACATCATCATCCAGCAAGGCTCATCCAAGCCTGGGACTCAGGACAGCCTACAGAGTTACCTCTGCATGGCCTCATGGGAGTCTGACACTCGATCAGAATACAAGTTCAAATTCAAATCCCAACAAAGGGCATAAAACCCAGGCATCTTTCCCCTTTTTCACCAAGGAGCTCCAAGGCATGTGGTCCTGTCCACCATTAAACCATGTTTCCAAACAGCCTCCATGTTTCCAGTGTCTTTTTCCCCACTTGGAACTGAACCCAGATCAACATGTCTTGCAAGAGTTCCTTCTCCCAAGTTTGACAATCGGTACAAGTTTGTCTTCTCCTTCAGGAGGGTTCCAAAAGTGGATTGTCTAACTTTTCCTTGAGAATGTCTCATCTGCCTCATCTTTGAGAAATCATTACTATAAAAGCAGATGCCAATTTGGCTAGGGAACTGGTGTCAGTTGGAAAAATGTGATAATTGGCCCCTTATAGCTCTGTACATATGATCCCTTAAGTTGCATTTGTATTTTTAAGCCATAATTTTTTTAGCTTATTCGGGCAAATAAATGAAAATCAGTACTAGAATATAAAGTTTGTCAGGTCTGCATTAGATCCTGAAGAAACCTTCTTAGAAATATGAGGACTAGCCAATAGCCCAGTATAACTTCAAGATTTGGGGTATTTCCTCACTAGTGATTTAAAGTGACTTTTGGCAACATTTCATCATTATTTTTAAGCCTATTCTTATTGTTGTTTTCTTAGTACAGTAATGATCTAGGAAGCCATAAATCACTAATGACATAATGCCTTAGAAGAATTCCTGATACAGTGGTACCTCAGTACTCATCATTAATTAGTTTAGGGCGGTGTGATTAGTACAAAAACTGATGAATATCAAACAGTTTTCCCCCATAAGGAATAATGTGTTGAATCACAAGACAGCCGACACTGAGAAATTATAGCTTGTGCATTGAGTACCAAACAGTTTTTCCCCGTAAGACATAATATGTTAAGTCATAAACAGCCGACACCAAGAAGTTCAAACAGCTTGTGCATTGAATACCAAACAAACAATGAGTATTGGAATAAAATTTTCATGTCAAAATATGCCAAGTACCAAATTTGATGAGTTTCACAGTAGTTGAGTACCAAGGTACTATTGTACTTGAAAATCAGCCTTGTCTCAGAATTCTTCAGTTATACTTCCCTACTTTTTGAGCCCTGCCTGCTTCATAAATCTGCCTCCCCGAATTAGTTCTCCTGAACCTTAAATAACATGTAGAGATTCTGTGATAAATGTGTAGGACTCCCTTGGAGAAAAATCCATGAGCAAAAAAAGAATGCAAGCCATTTAATGCACACATTTAAATCATTGATTTTCTTTGGTGAATGACTACAGGTAATCCTTGACTTACAACAGTTCATTTAGTGACTATTCAAAGTTACAACATCACTGAAAAAAGTGACATGACCATTTTTCACACTTACAACCATTGCAGCTTCCCATGGTCACATGATCAAAATTCAGATGCTTGACAACTAATTCATATTTATGACCGTTGTAATAAACTGTGATCCCCTTTTGTAATCTTCTGACAAGCAAAGTTGATGGGGAATCCAGATACACTTCACAACCATGTTACTTATTAGCAATAGCAATAAGCACTTAGACTTATATACCGCTTCATCGTGCTTTACAGCCCTCTCTAAGCAGTTTACAGAGTCAGCATCTTGCCCCCAACAGTCTGGATCCTCATTTTACCAACCTCGGATAGACAGAAGGCTGAGTCAACTTGAAGCTCCTGGAGTGAGCAGTGAGTTAGCCTGCTCTGCAACAATTCACTTAACAACTGTAGCAAGAAAAGTCGTAAAATGGGGTAAACTGACTTAACAAATCATTTAGCAACATAGTTTTGGGGGTCAATTGTGGTCGTAACGCGAGGACTACCTGTATATCTATTTCTACCTACGGCAGTATTTTGAACACTATTTTATTTCACTGGGATTGAGCAATTATTTGAAAACCACAACTTTTATATTCTGTGTGTTTGCAAAGAATTAAATGAGGACAATTGTGAATACCAAAATACCATTGTGAAAGTGGTATTTATGGTTTTCCTTTGTCCAGTTACTGAAAGCCAGTATAAATGGAAAGCATTTTTATATGCTTAGAAGTTGTCTGATTCTAAGTATCAACGAGTTTTCAGGAAGGAGTTCCCTTTCTGTTTCAGTTCCCATGTGTTCTCCAAAGCAAAGAGATTTTAATTACCCATTCAGGAGCCCTGCCTCCCAAAGTACCAGCACTTATTGTATTGTGGCATTATATTATTTGAAAGTACTTGCTTATGAACTATTGTTGAGAAATGAATAATTGCTTTCAAGCGCCTGTGATTTGGAAGGCAAAAGCTGTTATTTTATATTTTCATTGATATTTTCCAAGAGGCTGTTATATGCAGCTGGCTATTTTTGAACAAGAATTTTCTTTTCACCAAGTACTGATCGTTTAAGGAACATTATCTGGAAACATCAATTACAGCTGAAACTCTTTAAATCGAGGTAGGACAAATTAGAAAACTGCCTGATATTGAATAGGCAAAACCAGTTCTAAAGAGCTTATTCCCTTTCTTTGCCTATAAACAATTTATAAGTCTGTGTTGCTTAATTGTAGGTGTGTGTATAATATTTATACAATTAAAAGCTGATTTTGAATAAGAGTTTCTTTTACATTTACCCTAAAATTAGCATTTCGTAAATCTGAAATCAGATTTCATTTGGCTTATTCTGGGACTTGCCAGAATCTTTTATGTACTCCAGATAAGTATGTTATAATTAAAATTTTGAGGACTGTCACGTCATCCAGGGTTTAAAAATCCAATACCTGTCCCAACAGGACCCCAACATTAAATTAAAGCAAAATTTAAATTTAAAATAATAAATGTCTGCAATAAATAACAACATTTAAAACTTTGCAGAAGGATGCCAAATTCTTGCAAGATTTAATGCTCTTGCAAAAATATGCTGTTTATAAACAATTTTGCTTTTATTTTGATGTTAGTATCATGGTTGTTTTCAGATACCTTCATGATGGTTCTTGGGAATCATTTATGCAGAATCTAACATCTATTTTACTGTTAGTTTTTTCTCATTGCTCTTTGTTTTTTTTCTAATCCACATCAGTCCTAGAACCCATATTTAAAATATAGGTCTCTGCATCAACTGTAATACACACTGAAATTTAATCAGATTTTGCAGTGAGACTTGGAAATGAATAATATTTTAATACTTACAATTATATAGCATTTAATAAAGTGCAACTTCATAAATAAATTGGGCTATGCCCATTTTTTTTTCAAAATAGATTTTCCATTTCCATCCACACCTTCCTCATTGAAAGTGTGACACATCTTCAGTTTTGTAATCTGATAAATCAATAGATGTAAATGTTTATTTTTTATTTCAACTCTAGGCATGATAAAGATCCATTTTAATTCAATTCCTAGTGGCTATTTAGATAAGTCTACTTCCTTGGCAATAACATAGATTTGCTTCTGGGATGTTTTCTGGTCTTTTTAAGTCTGCTTGACAGCTCTGGGATTTTCTAATGGAAGTATGAATCAAGGCCAGCCTTCTGAGATAAGCCAAAGATTAGATCCTGCTACTTACTAAGGCATTTATTTCAACTCTTTTAAGTTCTATATCCATTGCACTACAGTGATTAGCAAATCCAGGAAGCAAGGATTAGCAAGCCCAAAAGCAAGGAGTTGCCTTATGGTCTTTTTCTTCAAGCTCCTAGTAGCTAAAACTAAATAGAAATCACTGTTGACTTTCATTAGTGCAACACTGAATTTATATACAGACAGTCCTTGACTTACAACAGATCATTTAGTGACCGTTCAAAGTTACGACAACACTGAAAAAAGTGACATGACCATTTTTCACAATTGCAGCATTCCTATGGTCAGGGGATCAAAATTTGGATGCTTGGCAACTGGTTCATATTTATGATATCTGCAATGTCCTGGAGTCATGTGATCACATTTGCAGTCTTCTGACAAGGAAAGTCAATGGGGAAGCCCAGTTCCCTTAACTACCAGTTTACTAATTTAAAAACTGCAACAGATTCACTTAACTGTTGAAAGAAAAGTCATAAACGGGGCAAAATGCGCTTAATAAATGTCTCAGCAACATAAACTTGGGGCACAATTCTGGTCATAAATTGAGGAGTACCTGTACTTCTGTTCTGAATCTGTTATATCAGGGGTGTTAAACTCACTTTGTCACGTGACATTATCCCCTTGGCTAAAATGGGGGTGGGCAAGGCCAGCATGTCACTCAGCCTGTGAGTTTGATCCCCCTGTGTTATAAACTTCAGTTTTGAAAACGGAACACATAAAATGGGCATGAATAAAACTGTGTTTGCCAAGGAGATGCTTCTTTGGCAGCATGCTAATCATTGATATGACAAGATTAAGAGGAAACAATAGACTTGGAACCTTGACACTGAAGGATAAGTAGCTCATTCATTGAGAAAAGAATGGCTCGTCTAAACGAGAATGCATTCACATGGGTGACTTTGCTCTCAACTATTTAATGAGTTTTAGGAAGTCTCTGGTGTAATTATGTCTTTTTGATCCTTTGATTTATAATTCTGATGTTGTTTCTCCACTTTATATTAATCAATACTGAGTGCAGTTGAGAAATAATTTTTTATTCCATAAAAGCAAGCAAGGTATTAATGGCACTAAAAGTACTATATGTTTTGTTTTGAAATTGATTTTTCATATGAACAGATTTTCCATTTCCCGCATCGTAGAAATAAAGTTATTTGCAATATTAAGCTGCAGTTTATGTACAGTACTTAAAAACAATATTCTTTTTGCTACCTTTTGCCTAGTAACAAAATTATATTTTTGCAGGTCATTGATACTTCACAAAAATGAAAGTTTTGAGCAAGTTAATCCTATATTTATCTAGATTACATTTTTTGTTAGGATCATTTTAAGCATAAGGTCTTTGACTTCGCTAATTATAGTATTGCTCCAAAGCAAATAGATGTGCATTGATATTGATATATTACTTTTCAATTTAATGAACACTTTTGAATATAATGCCTACCACTCTATGGCTAGTTTATAGGAAAAATATATATTAGACAATTTTTAAAAACCGAAGGGAGCATTCTGTTCCAGACAGTGACATTCGTGCACTTTTGTTCCGTGAAAGGGACTATAAGAAGTCCTTTTCTCTGTTAAGAAATCTGTTTTCTCAGATATTTGCTATTAGATTTGCAAAAAGTGTTAAACCCTATTCATATATGTATAGCCCAAATGGATTTCATTTTAAATTGTGTCCAATTTACACATCTGGTTTAGCACTGTAAGTAAAAATAAAGATATTATGGCAACAATTTCTTAATATGTGCAGCAATAAAGACCTGTAAAAGTTTACGCAAAAATAATTACTCTAGCTTGGGGACAACAGAGAACATTGTATTCTGTCAGTAAAGTACAATTTTTAAGCTAAGATCCTAATATCTCTATTATCTGCTATATCTATTATCAATATATTAGAAAGAAACCCAGTGGAAATAATTAATATTATATAAAATACTGAAGATGCTTTTTATATCCTGCTGGCTATGATAATATTACTTCATTAATACAAAGGAAGGATGCTAATATCCTACAAGTCACTTTGAAAATTCTCTGGAATCAGTAAATAAGAGTGTGAATGGCTCTCTTTTTTTTAAACAAATATATTAAAAGGCCAAAATTGGTTGAGATTCAATTAATACCTTTTAAGAAAAATGTGTAGGAAGTTTTGGGGCAAACAGACATGGTATTTCAGAAGTCTGGGAGTTGTGTTCTAGGTGTTTGGCCCTTACTGAGTAATGTCCTCAGCCATCATGGTATTGTGTGATCTTTAATCCAAATGATTTTAAGAATACTTACTTATTCTGAGTCAAATTTATTTAAGAACGTATGCTTAGATATATGTTAATGAATAAATCCCCCCCTTAAGATTTTTTCCAATGTGACATAATTTTTTGAAAGATGCTACTACAACTGAAGTTTTCAGTTACCTTGGAAAAATATATACAGGGCTTTATCCCAAAGGTGCTTTTTCAGAAAACAACTAGATTTTCTTGGTTTTTTTTCTTTTGAAGGTGTTTCACTTCTCATCCGAGAAGCTTCTTCAGCTCTGGGGAAGGGAAGGATTTATATTCCTTGCAGGCAGATGGTCATTTGCATCTTTTTAGAGGGTCATTGAAGTACTTGGAGGTTTATCTGTGTCCTCAGGGTCACCTGAGTGTTGCTTCTGATTCCTGTAGTCTACATTTTTTCCTCTGGAAATCCATTCCTACTCCCACACTATTCAAAGGATGTTCATCCCAAATTGTATAGCTAAAAGTCTGTAGAGATTCTCATTTATTTAGGTCACGGTTGTATCAAAGGTGCTAAGGTCCGAATCTCTACAGACATAAAGGGATTTATTGTATATACAAACTGTTTAAAGAGCCTTGCATTTGTGCCAATTTTCCTGATTTGTATGTGTCTAACAGAGGCATAATGAAAGCTTATAAGATGCAAATTTAAGGGAATTGACAGAATGAGGCCAATTTATAGAAGTGTCCTTCTGATGATTACCATATATAAGCATCTTAAAAAGCAAATGGCTGCTTTAGGCTCAATGGCTACTTTTCACTCTAATTGTGGTCCAATTCAAGATTTTGTATTATTAAACACAATTATCTCTTTTTTGAACCATGAGTTATATGATGTACACCAGTGGTTCCCAAACTTTTTCAGTCCATCGCCCCCTTGGTGCTACAAACTCATCTTCAGTGCCCCACATCCAGGGTTGGGATTCAAATTTCTGTGGGCGTGGCCTAATTTGAGGGTGTGGCTTGCTGGTCATGTGACTGGGTGGGTGTGGCTTGCCAGTCACGTCACTGGGTAGGTGTGGTTTGGTGGTCATGTGACTGGGTGGGCGTGGCCAGGTGACTGGCAAACCAAATACAAGTGGTCCTCACTTAATGGCCGGTTGTTTAGCAAGTGTTCTAATTTATGACTGGCCTCTCCAGAGCTACTTGACCTGTTTTTGGAGTTTTGACAGTCATGCACACACATACACACACACTCCCTTCTAACCCTACTGGAGCAGGTCATTGGACTAGAATTGGCAAAGCATCTCTGATTAGATTCTAGTAGTGAATAGAATCTAATCAGAGATGCTTTGCTAATTCTTGTTGATTTTTATTTGTATTTCTTTATTTTATGTTGCTGAATTGCATTGACATATGTGTCCCTTCTTGCACACAACTCAGAAGCCTTTGTGATTCTTTGCAGCAAAAATTACCGACCTCTGGCTTTGCTCTACTTTTCAAATGTGCTGCCACTGCCACATTCTAGATGCTGGCCCTGCAGGTCCACCCCATTGGGCCTGCTGCATTGGAAGGACCTGCCAATGCTCCGAGTGGAGCAGTGCACTAAGTCAATGGGCTGAGCCTGAGAAAGGGAAAGAGAGACAGAGAAAAGAAAGAGAGAGGAAAAGAGAGAAGGAAGAAAAGAAAGAGAAAAGGGAAAGAAAAAAAAGGGACAAAGAAAGGGGGAGACGGAAGGAAGGGACAGAAAGAAAAAGAAATAAAGAGAGAGGGAGGGAGGAGAAAAATAATGAGATAGCTATTCTAGTCCAATCACCTGCTCCAGCTGGTTTAGAAGGGAGTGTATGTGTGTCCTTGTAATTTACCAGTACATTTTGGTTTTGCCTTCTTCAGAGTTGGCACTGTAATATATTGGGGAAAAGTAATTTTTAGTGTGGAGATTTGGTTCAATGGATCCTGTTTAAAGCTTCAACAAAATGTGAGAGCTTCCTGATAGTCTTGACCATGTTTCGTCCACAAAACCTTTAATAGAAGCCAAAGATGTTTCAATGTGGAAAAGGCCCTTAGTCTAAACTAGGCCTCATTTCAATCTGATGCATCAGGTCTGTCTTGTCTGTCAGTCTGTCTGTCTATCTGTCTGTCTGTCTCCCTCTCTCTCCCTCCCTCTCTCTCCCTCCCTCTCTCCCTCCCTCCCTCATGTCCCTCCCTCCCTTCCAGACTGGCTCTGCTCTATTTTCCCAATGTGCCTGTGAGGCCGGTGCTTCGAGCATGGATGGATGGATGGATAGATAGAAAGGTAGATAAGTAGGTAGGTAGGTAAATAGAGATATATAGATATATTGGTAGATAAATAGGTAGGCAGGCAGGCAGGCAAGCAGGCAGGAAGACAGACAGACCTTTTGGACAGATGTATGGATAGATAGGTAGGCAGGAAGGCAGGCAGGCAGACAGACAGACAGACCTTTTGGATGGATGGATGGATGGATGGATGGATGGACGAATGGACAGACAGAATGCGACAGTGGTGGCACTTTGGGAAAATGGTGGTGACAGCTTGTCCCAACGTGCTGCTGCATTCAAGGTGCAAGGCCGGCACCTCAAATGCCCCCCTGCCGCCTCTTAGCGCCCCTCTGCTGGGCCCCTTGGGGATGCTAAGAGGTGTCAAGGGGGTGTTCGAGGCTCTGGCCCCACAGGCTCATCCATTGACTGTTGCACTGCTCTGGAGCTGGTGCCTTGACGCCCCCCTGCCACTTCTTAGTGCCCTTCAGCCTCCCCGGAGGCGACAGGGGGCATTCGAGGCACCGGCCCTGCAGGCTCACCCATTGACTGTTGCATTGCTCCGGAGCCAGTGCCTCGAATGCCCCCCTGCCACCTCTTAGTTGTCCCCAAGGGGGCCGGCAGAAGGGCGCTAAGAGGCGGCAGGGGGGCGTTTGAGGCGCCGGCTGTTGCACTGCTCCGGAGCTGGCACCTCGAATGCGGCAGCCGTTATATGCCGCTGCATTTGACGCGCCATCCCCTGCCACCTCTTAGCATCCCCAAGGGGTCGTCAGAGGGGCACTAAGAGGCGGCAGTAGGGCATTTGAGGCACAGGCTCTGGAGCGGTGCAACAGTCAATGAGTGAGTCTGCAGGGCCGGTGCCTCAAATGCCCCCCTGCCGCCTCTTAGTGCCCCTCTGCTGGGCCCTTGGGGATGCTAAGAGGTGGCAGGGGAGTGGTGCGTCGAATGCGGCCGTGGCGGCACGTAACATGCCACCACTGCTGCATTTGAGGCTCCAGCTCCGGAGAAGTGCAACAGCCGGCGCCTCAAACATCCCCCTGCCACCTCTTAGTACCCTTCTGCTGGCCCCCTTGGGGACACGAAGAGGCGGCAGGGGGGCGTTTGAGACACTGGCTCTGGAGCGGTGCAACAGTCAATGGATGAGCCTGCGGGACCGGTGCCTCGAATGCCCCCCTGCTGCCTCTTAGCGTTCCCAAGGGGGCTGCAGACGGGCGCTAAGAGGTGGCAGGGGGGCGTTCGAGGCGCTGGCTCTGGAGCAGTGCAACAGTCAATAGGTGAGCCTGCGGGGCTGGCACCTCGAACTCCCCCCTGCCGCCTCTTAGCGTCCCCCTGCCAGCCCCCTTGCCTCTTAGCGCTCCCCTAAGGCATCCCACCGCCCCCCAGGAGGCAGTATCGCCCACTTTGGGAACCACTGATGTACACCATTTTTACTTAAATCAATGCATGAAACAAATTATTTGCATCAAATTTACTTTCTGAGAAGGCACCAACCTACACCA
Organism: Bungarus multicinctus; assembly: GCA_023653725.1. Taxonomy (NCBI): domain Eukaryota; kingdom Metazoa; phylum Chordata; class Lepidosauria; order Squamata; family Elapidae; genus Bungarus; species Bungarus multicinctus. The sequence goes on from CM042840.1 coordinate 21,868,350, forward strand.
AATATATATTGCTGCCACAAGAGACACAGGTTCCTATTCACATAAAGATATGAAAGGTTTTTTGTTGTGTTGACTGTTGATATGGAATTTGTACATCAGTTTTGTAGAGAAGCAAGTTACAAACAGAAAAACAAGTATTCACTGCAAGTTGATCCCTATTTTTTTCTTTGTTTTTAGCTAAGGTAGTAGGACAAGATGGTTTAAAAGGAGACAAAGTGAAGTGTACATTTTAGACTTCCCTTCTGTCTAATGATATAGGGAATTATTTATGTGCCTTGTTAATATTGTATTATGTGCCACTGGCAAAACATTTCAGTCTGAAAACCTACCTGCAGCATCAGAGACAGATTTTACAATCACTTGGATTGGAAGTAGAAGAAGTGCTAGAATGAATTTTATCATGAGATCCTGGTTTATTATGCTGGTTTAATGCTTTGCACTTTATTCCAATATAAATGTAAAAACTATATATAAATGCATAAATACACAATTCCCTTTCCTTAATTTTGAATATATTTTATTAGGTTAAATTTTCTTGGTTTCAAAAATTGTTTTGCAATGTTTTATTTTGCATTGCAATAGATTTTTCTAAGAATTTTCTGTGATGTTGCATGACAAAAAGAAATAGTCTTTATGTTTTTTTAAAAAAGTTCTCCTTAGGCATCATATGCTTTTATTTCAGCAGAGCAATGGTACTTGATTTAGCTTGCACTCGGTATAGGTTACCTTTTTCTTTCTGGGAGCTATATTTTATTTAAAAATACTACCATTAACAATGATATGGTGACGTTCTTTGTATTGCAATATATACTGTTGGACCATTATATGTACAATATGTATATATCTATAGTTAGTGCCCTAATTGTTCTTATTCTTTAACTAATGTTTATGTATAAAGATAAGACTGCCCAAAACATGGATGTTTACTTGATGGACTCTTCTTATCATCAAGGATCTTGAAGTTTTGATTTACAGTTTTCATTCCATAATTTTTTTTAAAGGATATTGCCATCTTGACTCTATTTTTAGGTGTTTCCCTTTGCTTTGACTAGATGTCTTCTACTGCCACCTGCTATTTTCTTTTACAAGTTGCACATACGTTTTTATACAACAGTTGTCTGTGGCTTTTTGGCATGCAAACTATTACTTACAGAACATAAACACAGTGTTCTGTTCTCATTGTGAAGTGGTGGCAAAATCCCAGTTGCTAGAAAAGCCTTTAGTTCGCAGCTATCTTTGTCTCAAACATCATACATGGGCTTCTGTATAGTTTTAGTATTCTAATCATGACTGCCAGAAGACAAACACAAGTTGTCCTAGGCTTTCCTTGAGCTCTTGTTTTGTTGAAAAAAAAGAAGGAAACGGCCAACAAAATAAAAAAGTAGCCACAGGAAAGAGCTAAAATAAAGAATATGATGAGAAGCTCAAGTGAAAAAAGAGAAGCAGTGTTGGTAGAATTGGTATTCTGATCAGAGGATGACTAAGTATTTGCCTATGGACAAATCTGATTTAGGGGAACATAAAGTGGCTTGAAAAATCATTTGAAAATTCAGAATATTTTTCTAAGGAAGGATGCCTAGTGGTATAAAAATACCAATCTTAATGAAGATTTGATTTAAAATATTGGTCTCTTTTCTTACTTTGTGTCTAGAATACATTAAAACTAAAGTTTTGCCAGTATGATTAATTCCCAAGCAATGGTTAGCATATATAATCTCTAGTATTGATTTATTTCTTAATGCACAAAGGAATCTGTTGTTGTTTTTTACCATACTGGGTTCTCAAAACTTTATCTAATTCTCCCAATCTGTAAATAGTTCATCATTGTACATATTTCTAAATTTATCATGGGAATTTTATAATCCTATTTTTCTATAATAGGCAAGCTGATTACAATTTTAGAAAAATGGATCTGAGTAATGTAAGATTTTTGTAAATATTTTGGTAAAGTAAATCCTTGGATTTATTTTATTTTTTTACTTTCTTGCACTTTTTTATGTTCAGGCACTAGACATGCTAGATTAGTGAGTCAGTAAGAAATCCCGGCCAATTACAAAGCACTATTACAAAGTTGGACTTTATTCACCAGATATTTGGCTTCCAATCTAAATTGTGAGAAAGTGTTGAAATGCCAGGACTGAGTTCAAATAAAGGGAAGGGTATTAGAAGCAATATTCTTAGTCTTTTTTTCACTCTATAGAAGCATGTTCCACTAGAAGCAGAATAATTTTCCAAGTGTCTGAAATGGGTTACATCATAGTGTAGGTATGTTCTGCTTCTTTTTGCCTCAGTTCATGCCCTTTTAGCATTTTAAAAATATTAAACGATTTCTCAGTGTTGTGAAAGCTAGTGGAAGTAACAGTAGTTTAATTCCTGCAAAAGTGTAGGTTTAAGCATTTCTCAGAATCCTTTTCAGTACATTCATACATGCCTTTTTTGAATTTTTATGTAATTCTCTTTCTTAAATAAGGAAGCAGAAGTAAGGAAGAATTAATAACATTGTGAGTCAGCATCTAGAAAGTAGGACTTATTTCTTAAACAATTGTGGAACAAGATGGCTTTATGAATGGGAAGAAGGAATGGTACAGGTAGACCTTGACTTAACAGCAGTTATTGTAGTGACTGTTTGAAGTGAAAAAAGTCACATGACCATTTTTCATACTTATAACCTTTGTAGCAGCCCTATGATCATGTGATCAAGATTGAGGTGCTTGGCAGCTGGTTCATACTTCTTACGGTTGCTGTATCCCAAGGTCATACGATCCCTTTTTGTGACCTTCTGACAAGTAAAATCAATGGAGAAACCAGATTCACTTAACAACCGTGGTACTAACTTATCAACTGCAGGGATTCACTTAACAGTGATCATGTGGCATGAAATGTCATAAAATAGGGGCAAAATAAATGTCTCACTTAACAGAAGTTTTGGGCTCAATTACGGTCGTAAGTTGAGGACTACCTGTATTCCTTTAAGAGGATTATAACAGCAATAGTGCTAACATTAAAAAGATATTCCTGATATTCTCCAGTCAGGACTTAGCTAATGATGGGCTAGAGAGATAAGGGTCTCTAAAATTTGGTTGGACTGCAAACTGAATGCATGGCAAATAAAAAAAAAGGCTAATTTTGTGTTGTATATTAGGAAAAGGCTTGCGTTAAATTTTGGGGTGTCCTATGATATGAGGTATGCCATTTGGTTCCTTATACTTTACATATTGTAACATATGAAAAAATCTGGAAGAAAAATCCAATATAGTATAATTTCAATAACAAAAGACTGTCAGATGTAATTCACTCTAAGCCATGACTCTTAGTCATCCAACTGGATGACACAATTATTATTTTTCAACACAAGGAATCTCACTGATTATTGGCTGGAAAGAATTGAGAGAAGGAATGCTGCATACATCAGTCTTGAACCCCTTGAGAAAAGACAAATACAAATTTAATACACGAATAAAAGAACATGAAAGTTGACCATATAACAAGAGCACAATATTTGCAGTTCTATGATTAAAACAAAATGAGAGAGAGAAAGAGAGAGAGAGGGAGGGTGGGAGGGAGAGATTCCCAGTGAAAAGGAAATCTTCCCTATGTGTGTAATTAAACTGTGAAGATACCAATTTAAAAAGGCTTTAAAAGGGGATTGAAGACTTAGGGAAGGAGCCGTAATGCTTATGTTCCTGCTTTTTTGAGTTCCTATTAAGCATACATTGAGCATTCTATTTGAACAAAATCCCCATTCAGATTTTTAAAGAGGCATTATCCTTTTTTTTCAAAATAAGATCTACTTATCTCTCTCTCTCTCTCTCTGTGTCTTTAAGTGCTTTTTTGATACAATCAGAACTGAAAGCATCTGGAAATTGGAATGAAAAATATAAACAGCCTATGGAGTTGCCCCTGCATGGCCCCATGGGAGAATGACAACCAATCAGAACACAAGCTCAAAATCAAAGCCCAACAGAGCAGGGGTCTCCAACGTAGCAACTTTAAGACTGTCAGTTTTGGGAAGCTTTAAATGGAAGTGAACATTCTGATTAGTTGGGCATATGTTTTCATTTCTTTATCCTGTTTGAAATTAAAGCCCACCCCTCTCCTAGGAAAATGAAAAATTTTAGGATATATTAAAAAGGCAGAACATTTCCCCTAAAAGCGAAGTAGAAACTCAGAGACTCAGAAGCTCAGCCCCCACTACCTTTGCTAATGGGCCCTTAAGGCCTGGGTCCTATTTTACATAACAAAGATCTACATCCTTCAGGCAGACCCATAATAGGAATCCCAAAGCCCTTTCATTATATCATCCAGCAAGGCTCAACCAAGCCTGGCACTCAGGACAGCCTACGGAGTTGCCCCCACATGACCCCATGGGAATCTGACAACCAATCATAACACAAGCTCAAATTCAAAACCCAACAGAGGCCATAAAACGCAGGGACTCTCAGCATTTCTCCCCTTTTTTCTTCATCCAGGAGCTCCAAGGCACGTAGTCCTGTCCACCATTAAACCATATTTCCAAACAGCCTCCATGTTTCCAGTGTCTTTTCCCCACTTGGAACTGAACCCAGAAGGATATTTCTTCCAACAATCCTACTATGCATTTTGAAGTTATTTCTAATACAAAAGCACAGATATTGAGTATGTGCCTTAACTATGAAAGGGTAAAGAGTCAAAAACAGATTGCACATTTCCTGTTTTGTTTTGTTTTTTGATATTTCATCCATACAACTTTGAAGATTAAGGAAAGATAATACTTCTATTAATTATTTCTTATTTTGTCGGTTGTTCTTATTTCAATTTTTTAAAGATCCGTTTCTTCTGTAGTCAGCTAAACAGTAGCAGAATTCCATAATATTTTAGCAAAATAAAAGCAGTAAGATTTGTGTTTCTAATTTTTTCCCATACAACACATGCTGTGCAAAAATGGAATAAATTTCAGTCAGCATCATTATTTTGGGGATCATAAATTTTATTATTTTTCTGAATTGCCTGGTGCAGTATTCCATCTTGGCTTTATTCGTAGTTGAAAAAAGGTGGAAACAGTGAGATATAGTGATCTTTGAGTAAAAATTGATTTCTGGAAAATACACAGACATGTATTTTCTGAGCAACAATATCAAAATGATTTGCTCTTCTGAATGAAACAAATTCTGTGTTTACCGTGTAGCCTCATTAGGCTTGATGGTCAAATCAGGCTTTACACAATGTATCCAAAAGTAAGTGGGGAAAATATGCACATAATTACCCCATAATGGTGTCATCCATACCCTAAACACTGAATACTAAGTCTTCAGAAAAATTGTTAGGGACTATACGAGGCCCTGCACTTTTTGAATGTCCAGTTTCTATAAAACCCAACTTGTGCAAAAGAAAACATGGAGCGAATCTCTCACTAAAAGTCCAATATATTATGTCAATTTGGAGATAACTTTTTCTGTGTATTCATTTTATTTTCTGTACAACTAGTTGCCCATGCTGATAAAAATCTCTTTTAATTGGGCAGCATATAAATGTAAATAAAATAAATAAAAATAAAATAAATAAATATCTTAATAATATATCTTATGTTTCACAAAGCCCAGTTAGAAGATAAAATAATATAAATTGCAGGCATGCTGTAATATAGATAGTGGAATTTTTCCATTTCCCAGAATTAGAGGAATTCTTTGTAATTCTTCCTTGCAATAAGCATGCTTGGTAGCACAGCTTCCTTCCTAAGTCCAGAAATGTGATTTTTGAACTCCAGGGCGATGTGATGGTAAAACCTTGGCAGGTTTTCACAGAGAACAAAATTTGAATGAAAGCTTAATGCCATGTAATTAAGAATTGTTTTGAGATATACTGGAGATTGTGACATATGCTGGAGATACGCTGTTAATGTGAGTAGCCATATATATATTCATAGATTGTGGAAGTTGCTTCAAAAGCCCTCTATATTTTCTCATGCATAAATATTTAACAGAAGATTGAGGTCAATTGAATATTATTTCTCTTTACTTCTTTTTATTGATATTTAAAGGAGGACATGCATATGGAAGCAAGTCTTCTTTCAGAACCCAAAGATCAGAGTTGAAAACTCTAATTTCTAGTCAAGTTGACATAACTCAGAAATAGATAAATAAAAAATCGTGTGGGTGTTTGTGAAGGTAGAAAGAAGAGGATTAAATCTGACAATGTTAGAAATTAATGCCCTGAAATCAAGTTGATGTGTTGCATTATTGTAAGTGGCAAACCTCAAAGCTTGAGAGATTGTTAACTGGTTACCCTGCAGGAGCAAGAAAATTTCACTAGAAACAGTGCTTGAATTTTACATTTATCAGGCACTGAATTTATTCTTTAATGGCTCTTTAATGTTTGCAATAAACATAATATTTTCAAGCATTTTGGCCTTGAAATAATGCTTGTGAGCATCAACTGGGAGAAACCTGACAATCAGCTAGGGGTCCTGTACACAAGAAATAAACATTTGCTAGATCCTTTCGATATGTTTCTTTTAAAAAAAAGGCAACTTTCATAAATATAAATAAATTAAACTTGAAAAGCCAATTTTTATAAATACCAAACAAGGTGACCAACTTTTTTGCAACGAGGAGGACACAAATAAATAGAAGAAGAAAAACAAAGCCACTTGCGCGCGGTGCACCCTTGCGTGCGGCGCTCTGTTGCACAGGTGTAGTCTTGCGCACGGCACACTTTCAAAACATTCTCCTGTGTGGAGCGCATGCATCTCTTAATTGTGTCTCGGCGCACTGTACTGAGATGAATCATCATGTCAAATACAAATACGTTACATCACGTCAGATCAGCATTGATCAAATACGGAGATTTACAGATTAGTCTTAAAATATCAAAAAGGAGGACACTTTTCCAGGGAGGACAGAATTTACAAAAGGAGGACAGTTGGTCACCTTACCAAAACTACAATAATACAGCAGTTACTACGGTATGATGATTACAGCAGATTCTTATTCCTGAGCTTTGTTTATGAATCCCTTATAAGAGCAGTAATATAATTTTCTTATTTTAAAAGAAAAACACAGTTAAAGTCTGTGTCTGGATTCTGATTTTAGAATTCCAAGTAATATCTTGCTCTTGATGCTTTATTAACTGCTGCCTGCTGCTGCCTGCCTGACTGCTTTTCGAAGCTTGTCTGAGTAACTCTAAGGATTGTGAGTATAATATTAATAATGGAAACATAAGCTCTGTAGATACTGGATTCTGTACATCAGATCAATTTTTTTATTATCATTCTGTAAACCTGGTACTGTAAACATTATATGGCCTTATTCCACTTTCTAGTGAAAATGTTCAATATTAGAAAGTCTGAAAATTAATCACAACCACATTGTTCAATAATGTAAGCTTAAGATCAGTGTACATAAAAACTGCTATAGAACTACTATTGAAACAAAACAACTTCTATTTATGCAAAAATCTAATGCACCTGTAAATTGGTTAGAACAATTTGTACTTAAGTTTAGTTAAATTTTGTTCTGGAAATTAAGTAATTAATTTTGCCATCGTTATGTAATTCCCCAGCTTTGGTTTTCCAGTTTAATATTATTGGCAAAATTATTCTTTTCCAATTTTATCACAACTTAATCCTTACACACTATTAGCATATACCTTAATAAATTGTGGTTTTTAAAATGTACTTGCTTTAGAAAGATTCATAGTAGTAAAAACTGAAGTTTTATTATCTAAAACATTTTGTACTAATTTTCTCTTAAATTATAGCTTGGGTAAATGTCATTTTTTCATAAGTTCTCTTGTAATGTAATTATTTCTTTTAAAAATTGCAATGATTTTATCTTGCAGTCTTTTATTTGTTTTGTCTCAATTACACACACATACACACACACAGACACACACACTAATTGGTGTTCTTGGTTCTTTATAAATGTTTCAAATTATGCCATTCTTTCTTGAGGTCACTTTTATTCTTTCAGAAATCTGTGAATACATTATCCGGAATGAAGTTTGATCTTGCCAAATAATTCCTGTTATGTCTTTGGTCTATTTCTAGAATTTGGATGCACCACATCTGCCTATATAATTACAATAATTTTCTTACAATAATTATCTTCAGAATAAAAGGCAATTGAGGATGAGACTAAAGACAAGATTGTCGGACATTGGAATTTGGCTATATACGCAGATATGTGCTACACATTATGTTAAACTTATAATTAAATTCTAGAAGAGATTGATTGAGAAATTGAAAAAAAATTCCGATTGTTAGCTGGGGTTGAACCTTGGAACAAAATCATTTGCAAACATCAGTGCCAAAATTTGAAATTTTACTAACATATTCAAATAAGTAAAAATGTAAAGGCTATATAAATATCAAGAATTATCAACATATTGAATGTGTTCTATTTTTTGATATTTATATAGCCTTTACATTTTAAATTGTTTCCTGAATTACATTGCATTGTGTTTTGCAATTTATTAAATTATAAATGGTACAGAGTCTTTATATTTGTGTTCCTTTACTCTGTAAAACATAATATTCAGAATTATCTCAAATATATCATGTGTCAATATATATAGCTAGAAGTGTAATCTTTCTTGTAGTTGATGCTATTGATAATAATTTTCCAGTATGACCTTTCCTGATTACTTTTGAGTTCCATCTCTTTTTCACAAAATGTTGACTTTCTTTTAATTATGGCACACTTCCTGAGATCAAATTGTTTTAATAGAAAAAGCTTCCTTTCCTGTGTAGATTGTTATTTACTTTTTCCATTTAATGGGTATAGTTAAAGTTAAAGAAAGATATGATCTTGGATATGTTTTTGCTCCATGTTGTTTAATTGCACGATAATTACAAGGATGCATGGGAGGAAGTAATCTCCAGCTGAGCAGGAAAATACTGTCTTGATACCATGAGGATATTCGAGCAAATGATGTTTAGAACAATGGTATATGTTATGTAAGCTATTTATCCAACATCCAATTTCTTTCCAGTTTTACTTATATTCACCCACCCTCCAGTGGGTTCAGGGAGCAATCAAATGTAAAAAAGCTGCCTAAGTCATTCTCTATATTGATCACGATATATAATACATTACATATATTATGCAAAAAAATATTAAAATATAATTTAAGTTGTTAAGCATATATTTGTGTCTTTTATTTTCTTTACAGACAGTGGACATACATAAAGAAAAAGTTGCCCGTAGAGAGATTGGCATTTTGACAACTAATAAAAATACTTCCAGAACACACAAAATTATAGCTCCAGCAAACATGGAGCGTCCTGTAAGGTATATTCGAAAACCGATAGACTACACAGTATTGGATGATGTAGGCCATGGTGTGAAGGTAAGACGTTGGTTCTTATTCTAGACATTGTCAATCATTTTGCTTAATAAATAATACTGAAATGATATGTTATTTTGGCCCTTCTGATTTTTTTTGCTAAAGCGCTTTATTGAAATATAACTTGAAAAAGAAATTCAATATTTGGTGGTGATGGTAATTTTTTTCTTTTTTTATCAGTTTTTAAATCTTTTCATATCCAGATGTTAAGCTTCCTAATTATTTTACGAACTGAATTTATTTTCAAAAGTTTCTTGAAAAACTAATTATCATGTTCTGTTGCTTAAAAGACTATATGTATGCAAAGCTCTACACAGACTAAATGCAGCTATAAATATCACCTTTGTTATGAATCTAAAAATATATTTATGATGCTTGCCCTACCATTTTAAACAGCTTTCACTTTTCTGATAGAATGAGCTCTAATTTCCTGCTGTATTGTATAGCAGTTATGAGGAATGTCTTTTGAACTTCTGAAGATAGAAGTTGTAGTCATATAGTGACTTATGACTACAGTGGAGTCTGCCCATTATGGTTGTATGTCATGAGAATCATAAAATGAGTCACCCATATGACCAGCCCAGTTTTACAAAAAATTTTGCAGCAGTTTTTAAGAAAACCTATTGTTCACTATGGGAAATTTATGGCAAAAAAACTGCTGAAACTGGTTTTCAGCAAAACAGAAAATTGCAATTACATGACTGCTGGATGCCGCAATCTGCCATAAATGTGAACCGGTTGCCAAGCAATCGTGTGTGTGTGTATGTGTGCGCGCGCATGTGAGAGAGAGAGAGAGAATGGGTGAGAGTGAGAGTGGGAGTGGGAGAGGGAGAGAGAAAGAGATGGAGGGAGGGAGGGAGGGTGGACGGAAGGGGGAGAGAGAGAGAAAAACTTCGGAATAAGGCCATGATGATGCAATAGTTAGAATGCAATATTGCATGCTAACTCTGACCACATCCTTCCATCCTTCCAAGGTTGGTAAAATGAGGACCCATATGCTTACATTGCAAACCACCCATAGAGTGCTATAAAGCACTGTGAAGCGGTATATAAGTCTTAAGTGCTATTGTTATTGCCATAAGTAACGTTCAGGGGTGGTGTACTGAAATTTTGAAGTCTGTTGTTCCTCAGGTGCTTGGATTATCTTTCAGTGAAAGGCAAACAGTATAGGCAGAAACTACAGTGTTTCATATGCAGCCCTCTTATCTTGCTTGAATGTTACCAAAATTTAGCACTACATCTAAATTTTGAATAAAATTTAAATTTTTGAGTCTTTAATTTTGATTAATTGAAATAAACCATATTTATTGGATAAGAGTAGTCATGGATGAATTTAAACAATTATGTATTATGTCAAAAATTTAGCGTTTCCTGTTTTTCCCCTCAGATGTGCAAGATAAGGGGAACAGAGTATTAAAGACTTGTTTGCCATTGGATGCAGTAGAAGATTGCTATCCCATTATGATAAATAAATATTATTGTAATATTTGCATCCAGGGGTATTTTTGCTTGTTTATTTTTGAGTAAAAATGCTTGTTTTAAATTTGAGATATAACTTTAGTTTATGTCTTCTTTTAGCTTTCATACATATATAAAAATAATATTTACACTAGATTTTTTTTTCTAGAAACAAAGATAATCATTTATTGAAACTGAGGCATTTGGGTAGTTTATAATAGCGTTATATGTTAAATATCTGTTTTGGTAAAAGCTCAGTGAACAAAGGCAATGATGCAGAAGAAACTGTTGAAGGAACAAGGAAGTAGGAGTATAACATCAGATCTGCTTTTTTCCTCTTAAAGCATTTTGTGCAAGTCACTTCCTTGAAGCCTTTTAAGCAGAGACATGCTGTGCAAAAGATTATAAAATGACAACTCTGTATATTTAAAATTACCCAAATTACCAGTCATTGTGCTCCTAATGGCTTTCATTCTTTATAAAGGCTGCCATTTGTGATTATGAATCTTGTACACCAATAATCAGAAGTCAAATTCAGATGTGTTTGTTAAGCCATTATAATTGGATGGACTTTTTCATCATTGTGCTCATTTATTAAACGTATACTGCCTAACTCTCAACAAATTCTGGCTGTTTCATAACAATCAAAGAAATTACAAAAAAGAGCATAAAATATAAAGATAAAATTGTTATAGCAAGTACAATGAAGTGAGGTGCCTCACAATCCCTTGCCAAAGGCTTCGGAAAAAAGCCTTTTACCCAAGTTCCTCTAAACAACAGCAGAGTGGATGGCTATCCAGACCCTTGCTCCAGAGAGCAGGTACTATTAAAATAAGGCACTCTGCAATCCCAATGGATTATAATGTTTAAATTGTGTGCAAATCTTCAGGATCAAACCAGCCAGGCAAAGGTATGGGAAATAGAGGACCTTTTTATTATTCATTTTCTGTGCAAGGAGCATTTCATTTGAGGTTGCATGCATTCCTAGGCAGAGTATTAATTTGTTGAAGATATGTGGAAGATCTAAACTGCTGTGATTTTCAATTCATTCACTCAATCAACCAATCAGTCAATCAATACATTTGTGTATCTATCCATTTCGCACATGTTATTGAAACCTAGTAGGAAATTTCCTCTTAGTTGCCTCATATGAAATACATTTAAATAAATATATGTAATTGTAATTTTTGAAGTGTGCATTTCTGAATAGATTGTAGTGTAGTGATGATGAAATTGAGTTTAAATGTCTAACCTCAGATCAAAAGTCTTATTCTTTATTTCATATAATAAATGCATCCACTTAAAGAACCACTACAGATAGCCCTCGAGTTACGAGCACAATTGAGCCCAAAATATCTGTTGTTATGTGAGGCACTTGTTAAGTGTATTTTGCCCCAATTTACAACCTTTCTTGCCTCGGTTGTTAAGTGAATCTGCAATCTACAGTTGATACATTAGTTACCCGGTTGTTAAGTGAATCTGGCTTCCCCATTGATTTTGCTTGTCAGGTGGTTGCAAAAGATGATCACATGGTTTTGGGATACAAATATGAACGCGTTGCCCAAGCATTCAAATTTTGATCATAGAGTTACTGCAAAGTAGCTGCTGCAAAGATGCAAAAAACAGTCATAAGTCAGTTTTTTCAGTGCTGTTGTATTTCTGAATGGCCACTAAACGAACTATTGTAAGTCAAGGACTACCAGTAGTTATGTAATTTTTCTATGGCATCCCAAGGCCTTCAATTTTTTCCAAATTTTTGATGTACTAGTATTACTTCTCTTTTCTCTGTGATTCAACTCACTTCTCGTGAGTTGAAGCACGAAACATAATCATTTCGAACTTGGAAACATAATTCAAGGATAACTAGCTTCTTGTTAAGCACATTTTGTTTGGATTAGACAGTCATTATTACATTCCTATTTGTCTTAGCTGGGTTTTATTTCTATACATAGCACCAAAGAAAAAGAAGAAGAAAAAGAATACAGAATTTTCTGAATGGAGTGTACTTGAAAAAGGAAAAATAAGTTGTTTTTAATTCTGCAGAATAAACTTAGGCTTCTCATGGAGAAGGTCACTTTTTTTTTTTTAACGATTTGAGAACTGAGTTAAAGAACAAAGATTTAGAAGAAGAAGCAGTACAGTTTCTTTACTATGTGGCTGCTTAGATATACAACTACACGAAGAGAAAATAAACTGTCATAGTGTAAATTAGACTAGTGTTTATCTCTATAAAAGCAGCTTTTGGGTAGAAACACAACTGCAGCATAGAAATGCCTGCTCCATTCATCATGTGATGCAAATTGACTTATTATAAAACCAGCTGAATGAAGGATATATACTGATCAACATCTAGATTAGGGTGGTTTCCATGTAATATTATTTTATAAATTCTATTTTATAAATACCAGCAGCGGAATTTCAGTATAATTTGCCACTCCTCTCCAGTCCCCCCTCATTTCTATCTGAAAATGTTCTCTTATTCTTCTTCAGTCTGTGTATTTAGTACTAGTTTCGAGACTGTGTCACAAGTGCTGTAACCATAATACCATATTTTCAGTTATGAGAGAAGAACTGTTACAAATCTTTCGGGGGTGGGGTGGGGTAAACTTACGAGTCACGAGCTTGATGTATCCGAATTGCAACTGCCAGTTACAAAGAAAAATATGCCAAGAAAATATTCATATATTGCAGTATTCAGTATTTAAAACCTGCCATGTGGACAGTAATAGATGTGCCATTAATCTCTGCTTTTCTTCCTCCTTTTCTTTTTGCCAACGTAAGTGGCTAAAAGCCAAGGTAAGGAAAGTTATTTATCATTTAATCCAAGAACACCCTGTGACAATTGAGGCTGAGCCATTACACTTGAAAGCTAGCACTCTCTATCCTATACTCCTCTGCCCCTTTTTCCACTCGTAGGTTATTTTAGATGCGTTTAATTTCAGCTCCAACTGACAGTTAATATATTACTGATATACATCGACAGAGACATTTTATTCACAGATAACATTTAATTTCTCTAACAACGTAGTGCTTTGCTCTGATCCAGCAGATGCATTTTTCTTTTAACGTTTTAAACAAGGTTTCCCAGAAACACTTGCATGCCTATGCCAATCAGATGCAGTTGGGGAAAAATGAATACATTGATAAAATCTGGATATATAAACAGTTATCTCTCTGGTTTAATACGGTCACTGAAATCAGATTTATTTCAGAAACCAGCACCGCTTAGACTTTGTTCACCAGGGGGCATGAAATTGCAAAAGGGATGGTGGGAAAAATGATTTACCCTTAAGCCTAACCGACTGGGAAGCAAAATAAGCTGTATTCAAAAAGCTGTCTGGGAATCCTTTCTTCGTGTTATGGTGCTGAAGCATTCAACATTTATTTGAACTGTTCCATTAAAAAAAATATTAAAGCATTATTCTGGTTTTCAGCATGGAAGCAATCAGCCTGCAAGAACTGGCACTTTGTCGAGAACAAATCCGCCCACACAGAAGCCACCAAGTCCTCCTATGTCAGGCCGAGGAACACTAGGGTAAGAGTAAGGTTTTTGCTTTTTATGTTGACAAAGGCCACAATTCTGTCTAGGATTAAGTCGATTAAGGATTAAGATTAAGTCTAGGATTAAGTCGATTAAGGATTAAGATTAGATATTTTCTAATGGCAAGTAGCTTGAACCCTAAGTCTGTCTACTTCTAAGAATTCATGTGGTGGTCCCAGAACCATCTCCTAAATGTTGATATCAACTCAGTTCCCTTAAAGTTCTGTTACTGTCAAGAAAGTTTTTGGAATATCCAAAACAAAATTTCACTCTGGAACCAATAAAACATTTTGTTTAGGTTTCTGGACAGTAAAAAAAAAGAATTGGATTAAACTCAATCCATTCTCTTATTCTCATTCAAGAGAATATCAACTCTGGGAGAAATGTTGACTTAGAAAGGAAGATTTTATTTCATATATTTGAAAATAAGCTCTTAAAGGCCCCTCTTAATAAATAGCCCCTAATTCCTTTTGGATATGTTAGACTGCACTTCCAGTTATACTTGGTAGATTAACCAGTGCCTGTGCTGGCAGGCAATGAATGCAGCCTATACTGAATTGATCAGAGGCACCATGCTGAAAAAGGCTATTCTACTGCGTGGGCAAGAAGATTGGTAACTAGCCAACCTTTGGGTAACTTGTTGCGCTATTAAGCCTCAAGACCAGAGGCCTTCAAACTTGACAGCTTTAAGACTTGTGAACTTCAACTCCCAGAATTTCTCCTCCAGGCATATTAGCTCAGGAATTCTGGAAGTTGAAGTCCACAAGTCTTAAACTTGCCAAGTTTGAAACCCTTGCTCAAGGCACTCTCAAGAAGAGTGAAAATATGTTATGCAGTAGGCTATCTGCATCAGAAGTGTTGAGACACAGAGTCAGCAGCTGCTCTGGTGGTTGCACATAGTATCAAGAGAGAGAGCTCCCTAATCTATCAAAGTGCCCGGCATAAAAGGTGTAGAGGCAAACAGCAGCCCTTCAAATATGACAGAGAAATTCCCCAAGTTGACAGAGTTTGGAGAATAATGTTTGGCACTGTGCCTGGAAACATAACAACAGCCTTTTCTTTTTAAAAGGCAAAGATGTTGCTTTCTTGCTAGAACCGCAGAATAATCAAGAATCAGCCTTTCCACTTTTGGAAACAGCTTATGCTAGTTTAAAAACAGGATAATTCAGTGATTTACAGTGCATTCCGAAATTCAGACCCCCTTCATTTTTGTTGAAATTCATTTTTTTCTCACTAATCTGCACTCAATACCCCATAATGAGAAAGTTAAACCAGAATTTTAGAAATGTCTACACACACACACACACACACACATTTGGGCTATGCCAATAAATTGGTGAAGGCAACACAAACCATAATGAGAACTCAAAAAAATTAAAGGGGTAACAAGAAGAAAAGACTAGAGTTGAAATTAATTGGCTATATGATTTGTTACATTTTTCTACTGCTGCAACTAACATTGCCTCTACTGTGTCTGTAACATTTCATTTGTTCTTTAAATTCTGAACTCACTTTTTAAGGATCCCATCAAGTCCATCCAGCCACAATTTTCTTAATCTTTCCCTTCCTCCTGACCTGCATGTTTTGCAATTTGACCCTCATTTCTTGCTCAACATACTTATTTCATTCTTGTCAATCACTTTGGAATTCAATCCATTCCGTACATTCTTAAACCTTTCAGTTCTTGTTTTACCAGAACATTCAGGCCCGGACATAGTACTGAAACGGCATTGGTCTCGTTGGTTGATAATCTCTGGAAGGCCCATGACAGGGGTTATTCCTCTGTCCTGGTCCTATTAGACCTATCAGCGGCTTTTGATACTATCGACCATAGTATCCTATAGCGACGGTTGGGGGTTGGGGGCACTGTGTTGCAGTGGTTCGCCTCCTTCCTCTCCGACCGTCTGCAATTTGTGTTGGCGGGGGGGAGAGGTCCACCTCTAGGCCCCTCGATTGTGGGGTGCCTCAGGGATCGGTCCTCTCTCCTCTCTTGTTCAACATTTATGTGAAGCCGCTGGGGGAGATCATCCGTGGCTTTGGGGTGAAGTGTCATCTGTACGCTGATGATACTCAGCTATACATCTCCACCCCAAGCCACCCCAATGATGCCATGGAGGTCATGTCTCGTTATCTGGAGGCCGTGCGGAACTGGATGGGCGGGAACAGGCTCCGACTCAACCCTTCCAAGACTGAGTGGCTGTGGTTTCCGGCGTCCCGATGTAGCCAGGTAGTTCCTTCGCTGGCTATTGGGGGTGAGATTTTTCCCCCTTCAGAGAGGGCTCGCAATCTGGGTGTCCTCCTGGATGTACAGCTGTCCTTGGAAGATCATATTACGGCTGTCTCCAGGGGGGGGGCGTTTTATCAGGTTCGCCTGATCCGCCAGATGCGGCCCTTTCTGGATTAGGATGCCTTACACACGGTCACTTATTCCCTGGTCACCTCCCGACTGGACTACTGTAATGCCCTCTACATGGGGCTCCTGAATGGGAGCATCCGGAGGCTTCAACTGGTACAGAATGCGGCCGTGCGGGTGGTTATGGGGGCGTCAAGGTTCTCTCATGTGACGCCCCTCCTGCGCGAGCTGCATTGGTTGCCAGTGGCCTCTTGGGTGTGGTTTAAGATTTTAGTGTTAACTTTTAAAGCGCTCCATGGCATCGGACCAGGATATTTACAAGACCACATTCTGCCATTTTCCTCTCACCGTCCGGTACGTTCCCACAGGGAGGGTCTCTTGTGGGTCCCGTCGGCATCTATGTGCCGGCTGGTGACCCCGAGGAATAGGGCCTTCTCTGTGGGGGCGTCTGCCCTCTGGAATGGGTTGCCTCCGGAGTTACGTACAGCCACGGACCTGGGGACCTTCAGATGTGTCTTGAAAACCTGGCTCTTTGACCAGGCCGGCTTGGGCTGATTTTAGATTTGGGTATTTTAATTTTTATATCAAATTTTAGGGTTTAAGGGAGGGGTTTTAATTGTTTTCAGCCAGGGTCTTTAATTTAATTTAGTTTTAACTTTTATATATTTAATGTTTTTAATTGTATGGCTGTGCACCGCTCCGAGTCCTTCGGGAGAGGAGCGGTATATAAATATTATTATTATTGTTATTGTTATTATTATTATTATTACGTGGATTTCTTAAATATTTCACTTCTGCTGCATTTAACTTCTGTATTTTGTCTGATGCACTCACTTCCATGTAATAAAGCGCCCGCAAACATACTCTTATATACAGCTAGGGAACATTCATTTGTCAAACATGCATGCTTTACTTTTTATCGACATCTAATTGCTCTCATTTTTTGCCTTTTATGTAGAATTTGCAGTGATTTTCTCACTTTTGTTGCCTGGCACAATTGTCTAGGTTCTTGTTATATTAATTTTCAAATTCAAACTCATTTTATGAAACAATCAAACATTCATTACAGATTATTAGCAAGGCATCACTCAGTCAGCCAATGACATAGCACCATCTTCATGCCTACATATATAACAAACTTACTCTAATGCCCCTACCAACATGTCTCTATTGTAATTATAGGCATTCTTGGTACTAAATACTTTAAACAATATTAAACAAGAGTCCTTGTTTAAGGCCTCTTCGCCCACTACCAAAACTATTGCTTATTTCTATCAAAATCGCTTCACAATTTTTCTGTCTCCCTTGGTGTCTTGGCTTTTGTGCAATTATGCTTTTCTCTAAACAGACATGGTACAGGGTATTTCCTAATCCATTTTTGCAATAACCATTCTTTTGCTTAATTTGGGTTCTCAGGAATAGAGATAGGGTAGAGAAGATGACTAGCTTCAGGCTGCATTTCATCAAGTTGATGGAAGTGGAGGAAACACTTTTTATTACCAAACATTATTCTATGTAAGGTTACTTCTCTGATCTGAAGATTTGTCAGCCCTTCCAGATTAAAGAGAAAGGACACAGGTTTACAAGAACTAATTCTACTTTATCGTAAGGCTACATTAACAAAGTAATGAAAATTTGAAAGTACAAATTTTCCACTGTGGGTCTTTCCTAAGTTTCTTCTTCTAACCATTAATTCACTGAAGGCTTCTGCCTCTCTTGACTGATTGTTTCCTGGCAGCATCTTGTCCCTGAAAGTCATCCCCATATTCAGTTACATGTGTACTCTGCAAGCTCACATGTTGTTGCCCATATTTTACCAACTAAGGGATTATGAGTGTGCTGTCATACATTGAGTTTTGCATAAATTACCAGATATATAATACCAGATATATAATACCTAATCTTAAAATTTTATAAAAAAGAGTACTGTGCTACTGAAAATAATTAATATTAGCAGGCTGATTTGCATCTATAAGTAGTCCTTGTTTAAGCCTAATTGGGACTGAAATTTCTGCCACTAAGTGATGCAGTTGTTAGTCAAAACATCATGTGACTGCACTGCTTAATGACCTCAGTTGTGATATATATGTGAGGACCACAATATTATTAGGCAACCTTATTACCCTCATTCTGTCCTGGTGTGCTCACTTCAATTCCCTTCACTTTTCTATCTCATCCTCCCATCTTTGCCCTTTGGGTCATTCTGCCCTTTGCTACTCTCCATTGCCCCTGCCAACCTTTGCCATCTTCCTCCTCTACTGCTGATGAGGTGTGCAAAGGTCAGCTGAAGGTGGCAGAGGTGGCCGAGGACAAGGCAGCCAAAAGGGCAAAGATGGAGGGGGGGAGAAATGGGGGGGGGGGAGTCGGTGGGGGGAACTGAAGCACACTTTACAGTCAGAAATACAGGAAAGCTGCCAAGTGTCTAAATTTCTGTCATGTGACCATAGAGATGTTACAATAGCCATACTTGTAACCAGGGGTCTCCAACCCTGGCAACTTTAAGACTTATGGACTTTAACTCCCAGAATTTCTCAGCCAACAAAGCTTAAAGGCAGGGGTTGGAGACCCCTGCCTATAAGGACTAGTTATAAATACAATTTATCCAGTGCTGTTTTAATTCCACATAGTTATTGAATCAGTGGTTATTATGTGAGGATTACCTGTATATGATAATTAGGACCTCTGAGAATTCTGATTCTTCCAATACTAGGTTGGGACTTCATATCCATGTACAGACATACAGATCCTAAAAAAGAAAATAATAAAGTTTATAGTATGATTTGTCTGCAGATTTACATGATAATTTGTTTTTGGTTTCCTTGTGTTTTAACTAAATATGTTTATAACAGTGAGTCCTTTGAATTTTATACCTACAGTTCATGTTTAACTATTGAGATTGATTCCTTAGATATTCACTTTCTGTTTATATTTCCTTTTGAAATATGAATTTTTGATTTTCCACTTATGAAATAAGAAAGAAAGAATATCCATAGATATTTCTTTGCAATTTATATTCCCAGAGATGTGTTTGAGTAAAGAATAACTTCACATTGAACTTTTGCTGAGACTGCATGTATATGATGAGGTAGTCCAGCATGCCTAGAAAGTATTCGATATTTATCAATAATATTGTTTATGTAAAGAATGCTGCTGGACAATGAACATTAAATTGCTTAATGGTTAAAGTCACAGTGCAGTGATTTGTTTCCTAGTAATCTAATCCATTTTTCATTTCTTTTTCTCTCATCTGTCCACTTTGCTTTCTGTCCTGCTTCGTTTTGCTAGACGGAACACTCCCTATAAAACATTGGAGCCTGTCAAACCACCCACAGTCCCTAATGATTACATGACCAGTCCAGCAAGACTTGGAAGTCAACACAGTCCTGGAAGGACTGCTTCCTTGAACCAGAGACCGAGGACTCACAGGTAAATGGATTGGAGTCTTGATGGCAAATCTAATCTTGGCAAACAATAATAGAAGTTAGCAAAAGGAGATGAAGATGTTTTATTTGGTGCAAACTATTTGCTATTTCCAAAGTCAGATTTGTTTTTAAATAGGAGATTTTCAAGCTTGGGTGCTGCAGTGGTGATACAGGAATACATTAGAGATTTCAGCCACTTTCTCTGTATCTTTGAGGTTTCTATTTTTTTTTAGTCAAAGGTTCATACTTAATGGACCTATTTTATTGCCTTTTTCGAAAAGTAAATTGCCCTTTTACAGTTTAGTAATGGATTGCCATATTTCTACAGGATTGATTTAGAGAACCATAGTTTGTCGATTTCTAGGTTTAAAGAAAACCTGGAAATGTTGTTTAAATTACTAAAACACATGGAGTACATGCATATGCTGCATTCATTTTAAAGCATGATATTGATCTATTTCATCCTACAATTTTAAGAACTTCTTCTGGAAACAATGCTTATAGATTCTGGACATGTTCAGCATCATCTTGCGAATTATTCTTTAAATTGAGGGATTCTCAAAAACTGTATATAGGGAAGGCATCCTGATCTATTATGACCACAACATTTTTCATTATTCCTTGCTGAGTTTTATGCATTGAAACAACTCCATGTTTATCATCTTACTAGCCTCTAAAGTGAGAATTCATTCTACAGCAGTGCTACCAAGATTATTGAAATGATCCAAAAACAATCATGATCTGACAATTGGTCATTAATTTTTCTGTTGCTCTAAGATGGAAAGATGGGCTTAAGGTTGAAAGAAGATTGCAGAAGGAAAATCTGTCTATCTGCATAGACTTTTATTAGACATTTCTCTAATTGTACAAAATTAATCTTTTATTCTATTCAATTTCATTGGTCAAATGTTGAAGAAAAGAGGTTATCATTGATTGCTCTAATACAGCTTTCTCCAACTAGTGCCTTGAGAATAAAGGTTCTGTAAAGAAACAAAGGCAAGATTTTTCAGCACTGTAAGATAGTGCTGCCAAAATGATTTGACATAGCAATAGTAATTTTAATCAACATTTTTCTCTTAATGACAAAATGGGCTTTAGTGCCCAGCATTTTTTGGGACAAAATCTTTCTGTTCTGAGCCATTTGTTAAAAGCACTGTGTTATTTAAAGCAGTTGTATAAATATCTTATTTATACATTATTTGAGACAGCAGAAATGGACTCTTCAATATTCCAAATGGCTTGTGATGAAATTCAGCTGCAACCATGGCAACAAGTTCTAGGTCCTTGGCATACCAAACACCAATTTTTGTGAAAATAATCTCCATTATTGGTTGCCATTTTTAACGTTTCACTTATTTTGATCGAATTCTTTCCAACTAATCTATATTTAGTGCATGAATGTTTGCCTTGCTTTGAATTAATATATGGAACATGGAACAGCAGAGTTTGGATTTTAGCACAACCTTTCTCAATGTCTATGGAAATTCTCAGTCATCCAGGTCATGGTTGTCCCAAAGTTGCTTTTTCAAGAGGCAACTGGCCTTTCTGTTTTTCTTTGAAGACTTTTGCTTCCTATCCAAGAAGTTTCTTCAGTTCTGATTGGATGGTAGTGAATGAAAAGATTTATACTCATTGCAGACAGCTAGTCATTTGCATTCTTTTAGACAGTTTTTGAGGCCACAAACCATCCAACTGGGAAAGGGTGTTACAAATAGATTTCTAATTGGCTCTATTTAACTTATAAATGATAATTGATTTGCATAATATTTATGTGAAACACTTTTCCTGATACTTTATTTCCAGGGAAATATATCTTCTGTTCATTGCAATCACAATTTGCCTATATCTTAAAGCTTTTATTAGACAGTTTACGATCTTTAATTGATTTAAGCAACCTGCAAACATTCGGAGTATTATTTTAGTTGTTCTAACCGTCTTTTTTAAAGTCTCAGATAATTCTTCCCAGTTTTTATATTAAATATTCATAAAACTGCTTTGTGCTTGATTACCACATCTGTGTTTCTTGAAATCAAGTCTGCTGTTATCAGAATCATCATCTGGGATTAATTCCCTCTCTTTTCTCTTTTTCTTTAGACAGAGTAAAAAAATATGTGGTTCATGATTTGCTGACGTGTTTCAAAGTCACAAATGTTACATTACCGGTTATAGCAATATTTTATTTATCTGCTTGCTTTGTTTTGAGTAGTGGTAGCAGTGGAGGAAGTGGCAGCCGAGAAAACAGTGGGAGCAGCGGAATTGGCATACCCATTGCAGTACCTACACCCTCACCACCAACTATTGGCCAAGGTATTTATTGATCAAAGCCCAGAAACCTGTTTTAACAAACAATTCAGGGAAAAAAATAGATTCTATGCAATATATCATCATCCTCTGGAATAGTCCCTCTGCTAATTCTTGCAGTGACTTAATTTAGCTGTTAGATATTGGTTGACACATTTATGGGGTTTGCTAATATAGTTTCTCCCCATGTAGAGAACAAGGCCCTGTTACATAAATAAATTTAAAGAGGACTGAACTAGAACAAGAGCTATGTTGTGATCATAGAACATAGAAAGAAGGAAAGGACTTATCTCTTATGTTTATGTATGAAAATAAACAGAACCTGATTTAATTTTTTGTTATCATAGTTTAAAAAAAACAGCAATGACTTTTTTTTCTAGTTATTTTTGACACATTTTGGGTGTCAAAATGCACCCCCAAAATTAGGTTTGGTTTATCTGTGAATATATATAGTTGTTTTTCCTCTCAATTTTTTAAAAATACTATTCCAAATATAAGTAGTGCATATATATTTGTGTCTGTCCACAACAAGCAATACCCTCAAATTTTTTATAAAAATCGCTTGAAAAATGTCAGTAAATAATTTTTAAAATTAAAACATGAAAAATTTGACACTTGTCTTATCTGCTGGCAGCACATCGTTGCATTTTGGTTTAAAAATTTGAGTTCAGCTTATCAGTGGATGAACTTATCTGCAAATTATATACAATATAATATCCTTTTTAAAAGAGGTTGTTACTTTATTCAGAATAATGCTGAATCCTCACGTAGAATTAGAAAAGCAGCAATGAGCAAACCAAATTTCTTTAATGATTAACTTACGAGCTTGAGTTTATTTGTAGATCAAGATGTGGCTGGCAAGTGAATGATTTTAACAGCACCAATAACTGTTTTTTCTAAGGCTCTTTCAGGATTCCAAAAGTTCTTGAGGCGGACAGCAGGCTGTGTTCAACCTTTTGAGAATAATGAAATTTGTTTATTTTTTGAACTGTTAGATAGGGTTCCTTTTATAACTTTCTTTACAGGATTGATGAATTGATGGAACTGTTTTTTTTGTTCTTGTGTGGTTTGACTTGAGTATAATAACAATAACTACTTACATAACCATCTTACAATTTCCAGGGTAAAAGTGTTATGCAGGAAAGGAGTAAGAAACAGTAAGTGAAAAAATTAAAAAATGAAATAAAAGGAATGGGAAAATGGCTAAAACTAACTGTATTCATCATAATAACAACATCAACTGTATTCACTGCCCTGAATTTTTCTTTTGTTGCAAACCACCTTTGCTTTCCAAGCCATTATATAGCTATGTACACAGTACTTTGTTATTCATGCAGCATTAAGGAATAATCATAATTTGAGGATTTAACTGCCTAACTGTACTTTTGTCTTTTATCTTCTGTACAGGCTACTTATTTAAAGGGGAATAGTAGCTCTCAAAGATTCATCATGAATATTGGGGTTATGTAGCATTGTGTCTTTTGAGGTGTTAAAATATATATTTATATAAATTAAGGTAAATCCTTTTCTTTCTCTCCAAAACACACGATTGATGCATTTTTTTATTTATCTATCCCATGAAGCCTAAGTGGATTTGAATTTTCATGTGTTTACTGTGCTGTGGTCTCCCTACCCCTTTTTTCTTCCCTCCCTCACTCTTGGTTTCTGCATTGTATTCTAAGTTGTTGTTTGTGTTTGTTCTGCTCAAGTCGTCTTGGTTCCTTTTGGCTCTTGCATTTCAGCTGTTCCTGGGTCAGCTCCTGGTTCCCAGTATGGCACAATGACCAGGCAGATTTCCCGACACAACTCTACCACTTCTTCAGCCTCTTCTGCTGGATTTAGGAGGAATCCTTCTGTGACTGCTCCATTTTCTGCTCAACCTCATATTAATGGCGGGCCTCTCTATTCTCAAAACTCAAGTAAGGTCACTGCAGAGCATAGAACTCCTGGGTTTGTTTGGGGGCAAACCAATTTGAAAGTTTTACATAGCTCTTGGTTTAATCATCGATCTGAGTCACTAAGGCATATCCAGATCTTCGTCCAAGATGTAACTGACAAGGCCAAGAAAAGTTTTGAATTTACACAATTTGTTTCTGTCCCTCCTTTCCCTTCCCCTTCCCTCTTGTGTTGCCTGGCTTCAGTTATTCAGATACTCTTTATGAAACCAGTTTCCCACTGAAACTACCATTTAATCGGTAACTATAGAAAAAGTTATGACTTTGGCTTTTTTTAGAGGGAGGTTTTAACATGAGCAAGTTACATATTTATGCAAATAGAAGCATAGTCTTTTCTCCGAGAGGTATTCTTAAAACAACAGGGTTGCTTTATATTTTTCTGAAATATGTACAGGTGGTCCTTGACTTACAATTGCAATTGGAACTAAAATTTCCAGTTGCCAAGCACCTAAATTTTGATCAAATGATCATGGGGATGCTATAATGGTTGTAATTGCAAGGACCAGGTGTAATTCACATTTTTAATTGTCAGTGTAACTTTGAACAGTAACCCAATAAATGTTTATAAGTTGAGGACTACCTGTAATGCAGATGAGTAACTTTATATTACTTATATTTAGAATACATATAAAATTTTATATTTAGAATAATCTTCCTCTCAGATAAATACAGCATAGTTTATTATCATTTCAAGTAAAAATAGATCTTGAAATACCACACTTAGGGTTTCTGCATCCTGTATTGTATAGCGAAGCTGTGTTGGAATATGAAATATACCTGTACAAATTAGCATACATAAGCCAGAATCACGCAGGTGATTACAGGAACTATGTCAAGCGTCTGGTAGGTTTCTAGATTACTTTACAAAACCTGCTTCACAATATTTTGCACAATCTACTGACTATCATATTTTGTTGAGAAAGTGGAATTATAGTTTGGCACTTTGAGTTAAACTCTGTCAGGATGTGATTTTTACATATAAAAACAGAATAGCCTTTTCCAATTTGATCAACTTTGTTTAGATTCTAATTCCTAGAATTCCCAGCTAGCAAGGCTGTTGCTAAGAATTTTGAGAGTTTAATCTGGATCGCTGATAGGGAGAGATTTCAGGAATGAGAGGAACACTAGAATAGTTCTTAATATGATAACAACATTGAGAGATTCTGCTACATTCAGTCTACAGTTTCAAAATAAATTGGTAATATCTGATTGCCAAAGATAGGCATATTTACAAATAAATAAAATGGCTCTATCGTTTTCATGTATCACTTTGCTAGTAAGATTAAAGGATTCTTAGGAAAGACTATCTGAGTGTTTTTAATTTAATTTTATGTTTGTTTATAATCACATTGCTGATCTAATACATTCAAATCCTCAAAATATTAATGATTGCCACATTAAAAAATACTCTGTAGTCACCAATTTTAACTTGATTAGATATTTTGCTCTTCTCTTAAATTTAATGACCTAGATTTGATAAAATAAATTCTAGGTTTCCCTGGTCAGCTAATTGATTTTATTGGGGAGAAAGAAAGGAGTAGAGCCAGTCATCCTTGGCAATAAGAATCTTGAGAAAATGATATTTATGTTGTATTTCTTACTAGGCACATAAGACTGGATTAATATGAAATTAGCTCAGTGTTAGTATTTAATTGTAAATATAAATACTGAATCTTGGAATTGTTAATTCAGTCCATCTTTGGAAATACAAAACTGTTTCAAATGAACAGTTCCATTTCTTTTACTTTTCTAAGTAAATCCTTTAATTGGGTTTACAAAATAGAATGAAATCATTTGTATTGCTCAAGGTTGTGGATCTCTCTGACATCCTGTTATAATTGTTTCTAAGACCAGTAGTTTCTTGATCTTACAATATTTTATTTTATTATATTTATTTAATTTACGTATCACCTTTAGAAACTGCCCATCTCCCTCATAGAAGGAATCTAGTTTTCACTATTACTTGTGAAAGTGTACCTAATGGTCATTTTATAATGAACACACACACACACACACACACACACACACAAATCAGTGGTGGAGATACAGAACTCAGTGTGAGGAGATCAGAGATATTTTAATAAAATACATTTTTCTTCCATCTGGCACCTGTTCTAATACCCTTTGGATCAGTCTGAAAAGTATTGTATTTTGTACATATCCCATGATTCACATTAGAGAATTAAGCATGTAGAAACATTCAGAAACAGCATTCCCATCTTCTGCTTCTCATTGATATTCACACAAACCATTCTAAAACATTGCTATTATTTTTCAATTACATTCAAAATGTACCTTGCTCATAAATCTGAACATAAATTCATTATAAGGGGTTTACTTAACATATCATTATGTATTTATCTGAGCGCCTTTGGACTTTAGGTTAAAGATTCATAGTGAAGTTTGTTGGCCCTGTCTATCATTGGAAAATGCCTTAGGTAACTGGTTGTGAGCAAATAATTTATGGTGAATTGTTGGTTGCTGACCATTATTAGATGCTGGAAGCATTTAAAAATCCAGCTTCAATTTATATATCATGTTAAGGCTCACACAATTAAATAATATGAAAATTTGTTACAAATAACAGATAACAGAGTTGGAAGGGACCTTGTAGGTCATCTAGTCCATAATTCCTATGAAATCCTTCGGTTTACTTCTTGAAAAGCATCCATTTGAATTTTTGTAATGAGCATATCTTTTTTTTGTGGAGTAGCTTTTATTTTCATAATTCTATATGAAATTATACTTCTTAAAGCTCTCTTTAAAAAAATTTGTCCTGAAATCCTCTAATGAAGAAAATTTTTAAATATGAAAAAAATAAGGCATGTAATATGTAAATTTAATTTTATGCTAAAGAGCAGGTAGTCTGTAAACTTTATGGTTTTGGCATTTTTTGCCCACCCAAACACCCCCCTCTTTCTTTTTAAGCTTTCACCGGCATTGCAAGGGGCCTTTGCTATATTTTAAAACCTTTTTTACACCACTTTCCTCAGAAGAAAACATACTTACTAAGGAAGAACACACAAATACTCATATAGTTTTCTTAAACTTGGCATTCCTTACAAGTGTTTGTGGTAAGATGGCAGGATGTCTATATTTCAAGCCCTCAAATATTTTTAAGTGGCCAGGTGAAATGTTTGAAAGAGTAGCTCACATATTATCTAGCTTAGGTTTATTTTGCTTTGCTTTTTAATTTCCAGATGATTAAAAACAAAATTTAGCAGTCGCTATATTGCTAGGGTAGCTAAGGAGGTCTTGTGTGTTTCTGTTCATTGCGTAGCTTTTTTGTGGTCCAGTGTTACTGACAGCTACTTTTTGTTTTTATTTTCCTTTTCCTGTATCTATGTTTACTTCCCCGTTTATGGTGTGTGTGTTACTTCCAGTTTCTATTGCTCCACCCCCTCCCCCAATGCCTCAGTTGACTCCACAGATACCTCTCACAGGCTTCGTGGCCAGGGTGCAAGAAAACAGTAAGTTGGCAGCTTAGCTTCTCCAAAGAGTAGAATCGACTCTTACTTTCTTTCTCTCTTTCTGTCTCTCTCTTTCTCTCTTTCTCCTGTAGCATGCATGGCTGGCCAGTCAGATTCTTCTCCTTGGTTTTACTGCTTTGAGAGTTTGGATGATTTTTTTCGTACTTAAAATGCTAATTCCATCTTGCATTTCAGCACCAACGTGGAACTGAAGGGTACATTTTCTTATGCTCCAATTATTGTTACTGATAACATTTTTAGACCTGTGATTTTGTTTGTTTGTTTAAGCATCCAAAATAATTTGGTAATTTTGTGAGATATTAGAAAAAGATAGCACTCACTCATTTTTCTCTAGCTCTCTTTTGTCAAATCCTCAACCTGTTCATTTAGGAGATATAAATAATAGTTTGATATACACATTCTTTTTAAGAAATCTTGGTTATACCTGCATCTAACAAGACACTGGACACAAAATTTTACAGATACAAGTGCATGGATTTTTTAAGTTTTGATTTGAGGAGATAGAAGCATTTTTATAGCCATCTTTAGCATCCCAAGCCCCCGGGCCACGCAAATGTGCAAAGCCCCATCTGTGCACATGCGAGATCTAAGCAGTGCATGAAATCATGCTCCCTGGGCTGCAGAAAAAGCACCCTCCATGGAACCATTCCCTAGAGCCCAAAGGGCAGCTAATTTAAGGCATTTTAGGATGCTAAGTATGTTCAAATAACATTTCCCTACAATATATTATGTGGCTGACCGCATGTATATTGGATACATTAACACAAAGGATTACATGGACCAGGAAGACTCAGTGCCAATAATATTTAATGGACTTTTATCTGATTTTTCTATATAAAAACTGTGTCAGGCAATTCAGGACATCATTGAAAATGTGAAAACAAGTTAACTTTTCTTAGACTGAGGGTGTCAGCTTGTCTTTAAATGTCTGCACTTTAAATCTGACAGGAAGTGATAATGAAAGACTGGCTCCAAAACAGAAATGACGTCTTAAAAATCATACTTATATATAAACTTATGTCAAAATCAAATAGGACTGATAGAAGAGGGCAGCTGCATGATCCAGAAAAAGACAGAGCTAAGTTTGGCAGCAATTTCTGAAAGGATTATAGGAGCCATACCCAACTTTATAGATTGGGTTTGACCCTGGGACAACTTCTGCTCCTTACTTTGGATCAGATTCAGAGTTAATTGTTGCAGAGAATAATACTGGCTCTTCTTTGATGTCTTGCATCACATTTAAATTAGACACTGCATTCTTGTTTACAGTTTGGCTCTGCGCATGTGTTTTATGTTGCACAGCTGGAAAAAGCAGCCAAAATCCTTAAGAGAATTACTGCAGCTCCTATACAAGGATAGACTACATTTCTTGAAGGATTTTCCTTGAAACAAAAGCAGACATGCTAGAATTGTATCAAATCAATTGTCTTATAAAAATAAAGAGATTTTCCCTCTCCTACTTGCAATGGTAGGATTTGGTGGTCCTTCTTTAAATTTAAAGAGATTCAGGATCAGTTTAAGGAAAGCTTTTTTATAGAATGCACAGTTGAACACAGCTGGATGTAGTAAAGATAGAGATAGAAAGACAGCATTCATTTCATCTTTCCAATGTCAATAAGTTCTGTTGACAAAATTATTACTTTTATCATCAATATCTTTGTTTCTATGGGACCAAAGTAAATTTTTTCAAGAAACTGGATCTTATCCAGAATTGACATGTCCTTAGGAGCATTTCAATACCTTTATTTTAAGATTGTCTGAAGTTTTTCCTTTTTCTGAATGTATAGTATTATAATCTCATTTTTTGGAAAATAATAAATATAAATAATAAAGACTAGTTGTAATTTCATAATGGAGATAGTTCTATATTAATTTTCTTGATAGTGATAATATAGCAAATATTGATGTTTCATACATCTTAAGCAATTCTTCACCCTGGTTTTCCAGTCCTGTACTTTGGGTTATTCTGAGTTGTATCTGGTGCTACACTAATGGATTTGAGATTGCTTAGTGGGACTTCTTGTTATTCTTCACTCTGCTTCTTACTACCCAAATTCCAAAATTTTCTCCAAAAATTTCCAAATTATTTGCAACACTTTGGAGTGTTTGGTTGCAGGAGAAATTTTAAGTTTTTCTAGTAGGTTAACATCAGATGTGAATACCTTAAATATAGGAAACACGTAGTAGTATTGTATCTATGAAAAATTTTCAGGTGAGAAGCTATTTTGTGGGAAAAAATTAGTTGTAAGAAGAGCTGAATTCTGGATCTTTAAGTTAAAAAATTCTGCAATGGAAATATTTTCTGTTCAAGCCATTGTATTGCTTTCTACTGGATTAAGTCTATGAACTGTTTGGCTTTTACAATATGTACAGAACAGTTGGGCTTGGCCAATAAATGAAGGATACAATCCAGTAAGAAAAATATAAATATACATTAAATATAAATACACACAACACACACACACACACATACACACACGGTAAAAGAGTTGGTCTGTCTGTGGACCTTATGGTAGCAGAGACACTCACAATATTGTGCCTATTAGCATATTACAGTATGTTGAAAACGTGTGAACCTATTCATTTATCATAGGCCAGTTATCAGGTTTGGATTCTGAAATTGACCTATTGGGCTTAGATCTACTTTTATTAGTATATGTGAAAAAGGAAAGCCCAAATATGTTAGTAAGGAACAGTTATGGGCATTCTCTAAACTAAGGCACAATTGGTTCTAATTCTGGTGGTAACTGAGCAAGTTACCTCTACAATATATGAAATATTAAAGTAGTAAATAATAAGAACATACCAATACATCTTCAAGAAGTTATATTGCTTCATTTAAAAACAAATCACCACCACCACAGGCAATCAGCCCACGGTGGATGTATTCTTGTTTAGTGTCAGCTTTTTTTTACTTCTCTCTTCTAAGAATGGCTCCTCCTGGGTTTCTTTCTAAGATACATCACATACAATAGACATTCAACAAAAAAGGGTTGTAACTGAAAAAGTTGTAACTTATATTTTTGATATGTAGCCATTACTTTAAAAACAACTCCAAGACAAGGGAAGGATGGCAAAATATCTTCACTGTTCCTAGTATCATTTCCCATCTAATACCAGTAGATTCCAAAAGGCTGATCCAGAAAGTGATTAGCCATCAGCCACATGTCAGTGAACCCACACTATATTTTATTATTTATTTATTGATTGATTAAGTTTATTTGCCACTACTCTAGGCTGCTTACAATAATCAAAAAGAAGAAAAAGAAAGGAGTGTAGGACAGGACAGAAGTAAAATACTAGAATGATAAAATAAACTATGAAAAAGAATACTTATGAGAAAACATCAGTTTAAAAGATGGATGGATAGAGAGCAGAGCGCAAAGGGGAGGTGAGGTGGAGTCTACTATCAATCCAGCAGCCACATCCAGTATGGATTCTCCCATTGGGTTCCTTGGCCAACTGACAGAGGAAGGTCAACAGGTGTCCATGGAAGGTAGGTGGGTGGAGGCAGAGCTTAGCTGGTGTTGCAGCAGAGAAGGTTCTTCTGTATCTGGATAGTTGGAGAGTTATTTAAACATTGGGATCTGAAGTAGGCCCTTTCTGCTGGCATGAGTAGTAAAGGCTTGTATATACATATGCATGTTGGATAAGCACAATTATTTTTTGGAAGAATATTGATTCTTAGCCTCAGCCATTATTTATACTTTTAAAATTTAAAACTAAACTCACTAACATGATGATATGATGATGAAAACATGATGAAAACTTTACAATATTGTTTTTAAAAGGATCTTTAGTTGCTAGATTTTATTAAGAGGTAGATGAGAAGAGAGAAATATTAATGCTGGAAAATGGTTTTCCGGTTTAATCTGAGAGCAAATGTGAGAGTCTACCATGCCTTATTGTGAAAAATAACCCTTGATAATATTAAGGATAAATTGAACTGCATTGAGCCAAAGTTTATGCCTTTTAGGCAAATCCATCAAGTCAAGGAACAGATTTCATGTCCATTCAGTGATGACTCCATATTTGCATATTTGTTTTAAAAGATTAAGGACAACATAGGAAAAATTTAAAAATACGCACATGGCTTATCACTGAATGGATATGAAATCTGTTTCTTCAACATTTTTCTCCTCCATTTACATTTAAATTATGAAGCTGATAATCAGCATTAAAATATGGGGACCTCAAGTATTTTGAAAGGTGTGCCCCAGTATCACTGATGATTTGGACATACTTCAGTCAAAGTGATGCATTTTTCTAGTTACATTGAAGGTTTTTTGTGCTAATGATAAATACAGATACCATTTGCATCTACTGAATGGTATTCAAAATGCTTTACTATTGCTGAATGATGCTCTTTTAAGTAAAAGTTATAGCAATTGTTTTTCTACTCTGGGATTTATCACTGTATGTCCTAAATTACATGATTTGTGTTTGGGGCAGTTAATGAATGAGATTTTAGTTAAGTAACCTCTTTTGAATATGACTTATCACCTACTACATGTTAGGATGTTACTGAGGATGCTGCAAATGAGGACATATTAGGGATTTAGATAATAAAGGCTGATGAAATTCTCTGGATAGCGTAAGATAGCATGAGGCAGATTTTTCTGTCCTTGTAATTTAGGAATGTTTGTGATACAGATTAAAAATAGGTCTTCTTTCCTCTCATCAGTATCAAAAGGAGACTTGCTTGCAGTGCCTCTGCATCTGGATATTTGTTCTCCTATTCTAAGGCAAATATAAACTGACAAAATAAGACATTTGGCTTACAGCATTCAGCAACAGCTACACCAGCCTCTTGAACATGAAGCAATGATGCCTTGAGAATCATTAAAGTGATGGTCTACATCTCACTTCTGCTAGTAATCAGCTTATGCCTCTGGAGTATCTGCTTTGAAGTTAGCATCTATAGTTCTGTGGCTGCCAGTAACTTGCAAAATTGTTATGTCATAGCATTTTAACATACAAAGCATTCATCTCTAATCTATGCATGATACTGTTAGTGCATGTGACTAGTTTCTGTAATAGGTCTGGACTTCTGATCGTGGATTTACTTCTCTTTGAGCTCAATCTGACCCAATATTCTTCTTTCACTGATTCACCAGTTGCTGACAGTCCAACTCCACCTCCACCACCACCTCCAGACGAGATGCCTATGTTTGATGACTCTCCACCGCCTCCACCTCCACCACCAGTGGATTATGAAGACGAGGAGGCTGCAGTAGTGCAGTACAATGATCCTTATGCTGATGGTGATCCAGCATGGGCACCTAAAACTTATATTGAGAAAGGTAAAGGATGAATATATTTGTACTAAGCATCTCTTTCCAGATTCTTTAGGCAGATTTAAGCCACATGTACCCCATTCAGATGACACCACCAACTGGACGACTTGACATAAATTACTTTTTTTCAGAGTTGCAATACTCCTTCCTCCCAAAATTTTGCAGATCAAGAAATTAATGCTAACCAGATCTGTGGAATTGTTTCTAAAGGTTACATTAAGATCTTGGCTGTATCGAAACATTATACTAAATGAACAGTCTATGGCCTTCCAGTTGTTGTTAGATTGCATATGTTGAGTAATATTGATAGAAACCCTGTAATTTCATAAGTTCAAAATCAAATGTAAGTATTGGAAATATAAACCTGTATTGGATTCTATCTTTAATTTTCAGCTTTATTTCCACCAGTTTTGTAACCAGCTGAATAAAGTTTTTCCTATGATTAACCTGTCTCCACCCTTGGTGTCTGAACACTCTTCTTTTCTAGCAGAAGTGGTGTTAAGATAGGAATGTATCCACAAATAGGAATATCATTTATAGTTGATATATTCCTCTATTGCTAGTTGCTGTGTACTTCATATTAAACTCATAAAATGTTTTATTTTCAATTCAGCACAGCTTTCCCAATATGGTGTCCTCTGAATGTGATGGGATAACAATTCTCAAAATTCCTCTGCCTGGATGAGTCTGGGAGTTGAAGCCCCAATAGTTAGAGAGTGTGCCAGTTTGGGAAGGCTTATTTTTAGCATATGTATGAATCCAGATTTTGTGACTGGTTAAATCATGTTTTTTAAAAAATGTATAGCTTTGTTTAGTTAGCTCAACTATTCTCAGCATACTTTGCATCTGTAAATTTGTCAGAGTCCTCAAATTAGAAATGGCCTTGTTTTTGCCACTTCATTTTATATCTAGTAAAATAATAATAATATATAGTTAAGGTATCCTACTTCTGAATTGGTATGTAATGGAAGCAATACATCTGCTCTCTTTTTGTAACCAATTTTTTTTAAAAATAAAACATACACTGCTCATTCACATTTCTGGGCTATGGGTAATTTTAACACAACAGCATTTGTAACATCCCAGCATTTGAAGGATTGTATGTCTGTAACAAAAATTAGAATTGAATTAGTAGCATGCCAAATTTTGTGGGTGGTAGTAATTGGGCTTTATTTTTCGTGTTAGAGGGATAAATTTGAGGAAGGATGAAACTTCCTTTCACCCACATAGTTTATCTAGTTCTGTATGGAGTATCCAGAATGCAGAAATCACCATGAGGCCTTGGGTATTTGATCCAGCCAACTCTTGAGGGTCATTTTATTTGAAATGTTAAGGATTAGATTTGGGATACCGTGCCTGCAGTATATACTTTATTATTAGAATGCAGAAATAATCATTTCAATTGTTCAGTCAGTCTGGTACTGACTGTAATTCTCACACCCACTTAACTTGTTCCTGCAAGATAAAATTGATGTATGGTTAAGGACTGTTTCCTAGAAACTATGAAACTGTGGAGAGTTCTAGTCCTATCCAGCTGGGTGATTTTGGGTCAGTCCCTCTTTTTCAGCGCAACTCACTTCAGTTGTTTTTATGGAGAAAACAGAAGGAAAAAAAGAGCATTGGGAGGGAGGTAGAGACAAGAGAGACAAAAATCTAAAACAGAAAATCTGAATTGACATGAAAACTCTAGAAGTGATTTTGGAATAACTTGTGACAAAATTCATTGGTACCTCTCTTTCCATTTTTCTAGTTGTTGCCATATATGACTACTCAAAGGACAAGGATGATGAGCTATCATTCATGGAAGGTGCAATCATTTATGTGATAAAGAAGAATGATGATGGTTGGTATGAAGGTGTATGCAACAGAGTGACTGGCCTGTTTCCTGGAAATTATGTTGAATCAATCATGCACTATGCAGATTAGCTCTTTTTCAGGCCAGGCTTTGCCTTCAGTCATGCCATAATGATCTACAAAGGGTAAATTAACACTTGTCTTAATGCTCCTTAAAATGTGCACATCCTTTCCAGGCCATACTGTTAAATGGCATGATTGAATGTTCATCTGTAAGCATCTGTTTCTGGAATTTGTAAAATGAACAAATGTTTTAGGGGTATGCAGAATAGAATGGTTTGTTCTCAGAAGTTCGGTATTTTCCTCAGAATGGCCTAGTCTGAATATTCTGGGTGAGATTTGTGTTTCCAGAAATCTTTTTGGGGGGATCAAGAAGAGAGTCATGGTGTTCAAGACACCTTTTGCTTCTAAAACAAAAGTTCTACAAACCAGTTCATGTTCTGGAAGAAACATACAACCAAAGAATGATCGGATTGGCCCATTTTAGAGGGAGAAACAGAACATTCCAAGAAAAAGCTATTCTGTTCTGCAAATAACTGAACTGTTTATTACTGATTATGCTTATTTACCTATGCGTTGTTTTCTATGACCAGCCTAAATATTCTGGGGAAGTAGGGTATAAACTATTTAATGACTCAAGATTCAAATCGTGCCATTGTTTTCTTTTCTCAGTGCAACAGAGTGATAAACTAACAACTGTTAGACTAATTTTAAATCTGGTTGAAAAGTTTAATAATGCTGGTCATTTACCTTTATTTAGACTATTGCTCATCCTCAAA
Organism: Bungarus multicinctus; assembly: GCA_023653725.1. Classification (NCBI taxonomy): domain Eukaryota; kingdom Metazoa; phylum Chordata; class Lepidosauria; order Squamata; family Elapidae; genus Bungarus; species Bungarus multicinctus. Next base: position 21,904,122 of record CM042840.1, read on the forward strand.
ATATAGTATTTGTTTAAAAGCATGCATAAAAACTTATGTATTGAATTACACTTTTTTCTGAAAATCCAAGATGCTTCCAATTTGTTGTAATCTTTTACTGGAGTACTTTCACTAAGAGTCTATTCCAGTGAGTCCTTTGAGTCTCTTATCGAATATGTCCATGTGAATCAAAGATGGGTGGTCTTATGATGTGTGTGTAATTTGTACCTGAGTTTTTAATGAGTAAAATTGCATTGACTTTTCCATTCATAAATACATAAATGAACCAAAGGTCTTGTCCATTACTTTTGTTGGTTTGCCTTGCTTTGCAAAGCAATATTGAAGCATGTTGATTTACCAAAATTTCCCCCTTATCAACAGTGTCATTTTTAATTGCAGTTCCAAAATCTTAACAACCCAATAAAGGGAAAAGTACACTTCTGCAGGTTACCATATATTCAGATTCCACATTATTTGACTTAATCGTTAGTAAAGGGATATGGAGACTGCTACCCATGATTTTTGAATAGTTACTATTGGAAGCAGAAAGCACATCAATAAAAGGCTGATGGGAGAAAATGTAAAACAAAGTTGTTCTAGCTTGCTAAAATGCCCATTAGTTTTCTTTTTAGGTGACTTATCAGGTTGCAGTGATCTGGGAGCAGTTTTAGAGCAGAAATCTGTTTCTCTTAGCTACCAGAGTGTGGCCAGGGATGGTGAAGTTTATAGGTGAATTAAATATTTAATCACTTTTTAATTTTAGCTGCAATGGTACTTGTCCTGTAGCAAGCAGCCTTTTGCTGTAGAACTGCCTTGAGAGGAGCTTTAATTCACATTGCAAAAACATTGCAGAAGTAGGCGAACAAACATTCTCAAGTGATTGTTCTGTTTAAAACTATGAAGGTCTCTCGCTCTGTTGGAAGTAAATTTTCATCTTTGGGGGATTTTCTACTGGTTTTCCCCCCCCAACATCACTATATTTAAGCAGCACCTATTTAGAAATACAGCGCTTACGGGCTTCAAAGGAATATATTTCCATGCAATGCTGCTTCTAGTCAGGCATTCCACTAAAAGAGCAAGAACAGCTTATGCAGAAAAAGACATAGATTGTCATGCAACCCATTTGGCTTTAAGCATGCAGTAGAACATCTCCAGTTTGAGCACAAAGTCAGGTCACATTTCTGGTTTTGGATAGTAAACAAGTTAAATTACAAAGGAATTTGTTTGGTTTGTGTGGTAAAGATTTATTTGGGCTTAATCACTGTCCTAATGGGCATTAAATAATGAAAAAAGCAACTGTACTAAATACAAGAACAATAATATTATCTATCAACATTCAATATTGAAGGATCCCTTGCCTTATTGTTCCTTAAATGAACCTAATTGCTTTATTTGCCTTTTCCTGATTGTTAACGTGTTATTTTTGACATCAAACAGCAACCCATGAAACATATTTGTATTCCCTTTATAAATTGGAACACTTCTTGATTTGTATATAATCTGTTTTAATTATAACAAGTATGTACAGTCTTTTATAATAAACCATTCTTTAATTTTCTGGGTATTTTGAAATTCTAACAGGCAATTTAATTATTCGAGGAGTTGGTTATGCTCCCAGCATACATGAGGAACTGCAGAAATAATTTAATACACTGATTGTATTTTATTGTTTGTGGCCTTCAGAGTCAATAGTGAACAGTGTAAACAAATTCCCACAAAAAACAAGAAGCCTCTTCATTAAAAACATAGATACCACATGCTGCTACCAATTTAACAGACTGATTGTATTTCACTGTTGCATAAGGCTTTCTTCAATAAAAGCATTTCATAAGCCTAGTTACTTAACTAGGAAAACTTTTTAAAAAAAAAAATGGAAACTCCACCAGAAGTAAGCCAGATGTTCTGAAATAGTTTAGGCACAGTCTGGTAAAATAGCTGCCAGAATCACCAGGAAAAAGATGATTATTTGTCTCGAGACAAGACAATCTCTGCCAGCTGCATAAGGGCATCTCTTTCTGGGGATGGTCGGAGCTTGCTAATTTCCTTCACTGCCTCATGACAATAGCGCTGTGCGAGGTAGTTTGTTTGCTGTATGCCACCACTCTAAGAAAAGACCAAAATATTAAAGGAGGAGTTAGTGAACTATACAAAGCTGCTGCTTGCTTCCCCATTCTGCAATTGGTTTTGTGAGAGTTTAGTTGACTCTTTTTTAGAATTGCATTTTATAGATGCATACAACTTAAACATAGACTTAAGCTACTTTGAAAAGTTCCCTATCTCCAATGTGCTTTATACCACCATGGATGCCATGATTTAGGAAAATGTTCCTTGAGTCTTAAACAACATCCAATATACCCAACTCGCTAAATTGGCAGTCTGCTGAGAAAAGCTTGCATGAATTACCAAGACAATATTTACTTAATCCACTTTCAGTATTATCATCTGTTAGATCAGTGTTTTTTTAACTTGGCAACTTTAAGATGTGTGGACTTCAATTCCTAGAATTCTTTAGCCAATTTGGTGGCTGAGGAATTCTGGGAGATATAGTCCACACATCTTAAAGTTGCCAGGTTTGAAAAATATTGTGCTAGATGCATTTCCTTGCAGGAGCTAAAGGCAGCTTATATGGTAGATATCTTGCTTCCCTTTATTCCATACAATAAGGGTGTCAAACCCGTGTTGTCACATTGCCATTACATGATGTATCGTGATTTTTTTCCCCCCAAAGTGGGGGCGGGCGTGACCTGCACGTAATGCATTTGATCTGCGGGCCGCCTGTTTGACACCCCTGCATACAACAATCCTTTGAAGACTGGGGTAAAAACGACTTGGCCCAAAGTTATCCTATGAATTTTCATGGCTAAAGATGGGTTTGAATTTGGTCCTCCTATTTCTAGTCCAGTCTTTAATTACTACACCACACTGGCTTTGTTTTAAACATTGTTTAATCTATGGTAATATGTAATAATTGCTGTAGCATGGACATGGATTTACTATAGATGCTGTAACTTGAATCTTACAAAATCAAATACACAGACTGTCAATGCCAACATGATGGATTTTTTTCTAACTGTACTAAAAACATAAAGAGGTAGTCATTGCTTAACAACTATCCTGTTTAATTATTTTTTGAAGTTACGCATTTCCAGTAAGAAGAATCAAAAAGAAAGCTGATAGTAAAACTGCAAGTCATGCCAGGTGATGTCTCGCTTAATGACCACAGTGGAAGTGAGATTGTAAGCATCGTGGTCATGTGATATCTCGCTTAGTAATAGTGTTGCAGGTCCCAACTGTGGTTGTTAAGTGAGGACCAGATGTACTTCAATCAACATTGTATCAATTGATGTTTGGTCTGCAAGGAAGAGTGAAATTATAAGAGTATACCAAATTTTCTTTAGGAACAACCACTATTTTTAATGAAGGTTTATCTTACCTGTAGTACAAATTCCTGGGCACGTTGGACATCACCTGGGTAAGTGAATCGCCTCATTATCATGGCATTAATTTCTGGGAACTAGAACAGAGAAAAGTATTATTGCCTTATCCTAGGCAATTCTTTGCCTACTGACACAATCTAAATCTAGGCACAGTTGCATAACAGTCTTTTGTAGCTCATGGGATGTTTTTTTTTTCTCAGAAGCAACCTCGCTGAATAGCCTGTCGGCATACTGGAGACTCAAATGCAGGCTGGTTAAGAAATTGTGCTATCTGACAGTGTTCATAATTTGCTGTCAAACCAAGTGAAATTGAATTGATGATCTGAAAATGTCTGTTTCACTTTAATTCATTTCAAGGACCCAGAGTGCATCATAATATATTTAGGAAAGAAAATGTCATTAGAAAAAAACCAAATACAGTGCTGGATTTTATGAGTTTGTGTGTGTGTGTGTGTGTGTGTGTGTGTGTGTGACAAATTGGCCCAAATGTTGGATAAGAGCTTTCTTTCTTTGTTTCTTGCACAGTGTAATTTGGCAGGACTTATAAGCTTTAGTATCCTTCCCTACTATTTACAATAAAAAATTTACTGTATTCAAAACTTTGCAATCCCTTGAATTCAATCAGATATTAAGCATAACTGAAAGGACATAGCCATCATTTTTATATTAGTTTATGAATTTTCATACGTGTTACAAAAAATGGAATAAATGATTTAGCAAAACAAGGACAAATCAAATTGACTTCACATCTAGAATTTGACTGATTTTGGCTTAATGTGTTTTATAAAATAAAGGCTTCCCCTTTCCAATCATAACTGACTCTAGGGAGCATTGCTCATCTCTGTTTCTTAGCCAGGGAAGTCAGAATTTTCCAAAGACATTTCTATATCATATGGCAGCATGATTATATGCTGAGATGCATGGAATGCTTTTACTGTCCCACTGAAATGGTATCTATTTATCTATTTGCATGTTTTCAAACTGCTAGATGAAGTTAGTAATAGAAGCTCACCCCACTGTGCATTGCTCAGATTTCAAACCTGGTCTGTCAGCTTTCCAAGTTTTTAACCACTGAGCAATTGCACTGCTAGTGTGTTATATACAACAAGCCAATGAAGTTTATTTTAAAAAAGCATGAATAAACCACAAATTGAGAACCAGTTTGGTGTAGTGGTTAAAGTAGTAGACTAGAAATGGGGAGCCCAGGAGTTCTTATCCCGCCTTGGAATTCACTCACTTACCCTAGAAAGGAGACAATGACAAATCACTTCTGAAAAATGCTGGTAAAAAAATTATAGGGAACTGTGAAAGCAGCTTTCAAGAATTGGACACAGTTGAACTGAACCCCTACCACCAATATGAAGGTTAAATGCAACTTACAACTATGTAAAACTTTGGAATACTCAAACCCAGATAGGTTTCTACCATTAATTTTTAATGATCCAGTCGATAAACTTAACCATGCCTTGTGGCTAATTTGAGGAAGAATAACAATAAATTATGAATTAGTATTTTTTAATAGTTATTGCTTCTGATTTGAAAAGCATCTGTGGTGGCTACCTTTCCTTTCTGTAAGCATCTTCCTTTCTTTCCTCCAAAGCATGCATACACAACAATACTTTTAATTTTAAGAATGAATAAAACGCAACTAGACATGTAATATTTTGGGAAGAAAATAAAGTCTCTGGTGTTCATACCTGCTGGCAAGCAAATAAGACAGGTCCAGTGGCTATTCCAAGTTTAAGGTCCGCTGATGCAGGCTTTCCTAGCTGTTCAGAACACGATGTAAAATCCAGCACATCATCTATCAGCTACAGTAAACAAAGAATATATCATATACAGTTTACAAGATTTCCTTGCAAGACCTAAGTAAAACATACATATATAAATGCTCCAAGCCTCCCTCTTTTTAGCATTTTGTTTAATTGGTAAAAACTCTTATGTCTTTTAAATCATCATTCTTATGTATTACCTGAAATGCTATCCCAAGGTTTTTTCCATATAGATATGCAATTTCATGAACTTTTGGATCAGGACAGCCTAGTACAGAAACCTGAACAGGAAAAAAAGAAATATAATCTTTGGTTACTTCCCATTATACATATGTGCCAACAATGTACTGACACCAGAGAAGCAGACATCAAATAGCTGCATTCTGCTCAGTCCCTTTTTTATATATCCAGAGTTTTAAAAAATTTAAGTTATGGGAAAGACGAAGAGCAACAGGACAGCATTAAAAACAGGGTCTTGCAAAGGTCTTAAAAGAGTTTTGGGAGTAGAGAGATAGATAGATAAATAGACAGATAGACAGACAGACATAGATAGGCAGAGAGATAGAGAAACGTAGATACCTTTATATCCAAAATGGATTGACTTTTAAATATTAATATACAGTGGGGCAAAAAAGTACTTAATCAGCCACCAATTGTGTAAGTTCTCCCACTTAAAAAGATGAGAGAGGCCTGTAATTTTCATCATAGGTATACTTCACCTATGAGAGACAAAATGTGAAAACAAATCCAGACAATCACATTGTCTGATTTGGAAAGAATTTATTTGCAAATTATGGTGGAAAATAAGTATTTGGTCACCTACAAACAAGCAAGACTGCTGGCTCTCACAGACCTGTAACTTCTTTTTTAAGAGGTTCCTCTGTCCTCCACTCATTACCTGTATTAATGGCACCTATTTGAACTTGTTATCAGTATAAAAGACACCTGTCCACAACCTCAAACAGTCACACTCCAAACTCCACTATGGTGAAGACCAAAGAGCTGTCGAAGGACACCAGAAACAAAATTGTAGACCTGCACCAGACTGGGAAGACTGAATCTGCAATAGGCAAGCAGCTTGGTGTGAAGAAATCAACTGTGGGAGCAATAATTAGAAAATGGAAGACATACAAGATCACTGATAATCTCCCTCGATTTGGGGCTCCACGCAAGATCTCACCCCGTGGGGTCAAAATGATCACAAGAACGGTGAGCAAAAATCCCAGAACTACACGGGGGGAACCTAGTGAATGACCTGCAGAGAGCTGGGACCAATGTAACAAAGGCTACCATCAGTAACACACTACGCTGCCAGGGACTCAGATCCTGCAGTGCCAGATGTGTCCCCCTGCTTAAGCCAGTACATGTCCGGGCCTTCTGAAGTTTGCTAGAGAGCATTTGGATGATCCAGAAGAGGATTGGGAGAATGTCATATGGTCAGATGAAACCAAAGTAGAAGTGTTTGGTAGAAACACAACTCGTCATATTTGGAGGAGAGAGAATGCTGAGTTGCAACCAAAGAACACCATACCTACTGTGAAGCATGGGGGTGGCAACATCATGCTTTGGGGCTGTTTCTCTGCAAACGGAACAGGACAACTGATCCATGTACAGGAAAGAATGAATGGGGCCATGTGTCGTGAGATTTTGAGTGCAAACCTCCTTCCATCAGCAAGGGCATTAAAGATGAAATGTGGCTGGATCTTTCAGCATGACAATGATCCCAAACACACCGCCCAGGCAACGAAGGAGTGGCTTCATAAGAAGCATTTCAAGGTCCTGGAGTGGCCTAGCCAGTCTCCAGATCTCAACCCCATAGAAAACTTTGGAGGGAATTGAAAATCCGTGTTGCCCAGCGACAGCCTCAAAACATCACTGCTCTAGAGGAGATCTGCATGGAGGAATGGGCCAACATACCAACAACAGTGTGTGACAACCTTGTGAAGTCTTATAGAAAACGTTTGACCTCTGTCATTGCCAACAAAGGATATATAACAAAGTATTGAGATGAACTTTTGATATTGACCAAATACTTATTTTCCACCATAATTTACAAATAATTTCTTTCCATATCAGACAATGTGATTGTCTGGATTTGTTTTCACATTTTGTCTCTCATAGGAGAGGTATACCTATGATGACAATTACAGGCCTCTCTCATCTTTTTCAGTGGGAGAACTTGCACAATTGGTGGCTGACTAAATACTTTTTTGCCCCTCTGTAGTTACATACATAACTGCAAACACAGAGTCTTAACACATATAAGATTATGATTGCAAAATGATTTAATTTTACAGTCATCAAATTTCATTGTAATATAAAGAAAAGCACTATAACTAATGTCAAGAGACTCATAATTAACTACCATTTTTATTAACTTTACTAATAGTATTCTTTACCTATCAGACAGCTAATTTGATATATAATCAGAAAATAACCAATGTGCCAAAAACCTATGCAGTATTAGAAAGTCAGTCGTATAACCCTTTCTTTACTTACTCCAGAAAGCAGAGCAAGAAGTATTTAATCAAAAGTACTATTCCTATAATTATTTTAAATACAGTGGAACCCCTGGTCACGACTATAATTTGTTCCATAACTCTGTTTGCAACCTGATTTGGTCGTAATCTGAACCTAATTTCATCATTGGATTGTATGTAAATATGATTAATCCGTTCCAGACCACTACGAACTGAATATACATATTGCTTTTTAAAGATTTTTGAGCACAAAAATAGTTAATTATGCCATAGAACTCAGTGTACTATAATAGTGAAATGTACAATCCTTTAATAATACTGGGAAAACCTACTTTTTTTGCCCTGCACACGCAGTGGAGAACAGAGCTGGAAAGCAGGCAAGTTGAGATACAATGGGACGAGTGGGTGGCGTCTTCGGATCGCCTCTGCCTTTCTCATGCCTCTGCATCAGCGCAGAATTATTTTCACCCATCTCTTTCTGCTATGTGCCACCGCACAAGCTTCCCACGAGCCTCCCATGAAATAGAGACAGACGAAAGTCATGCTATCAGCTCACGCAGTTTGCTCCACTGTCCCTCAGCTGTGGAGCCTGGCCAGGAAGGCACTTGCAAGACCTTTCCCACCTCCTGCCAGATTAACATGCTTCCCATCTTAAGGCGGCTGTACTTGAGGGGCGTAGGCAGTGCTCTCCCCAGCCAGGCTTGTACACCGGGTAAGCTGACTGCCTCACAACTCACAGAAGCAGCAGTTTTCAATTCCTCAGAAACTGCAATTTTGGCACACGGCAGGATTCTGAGGATCTTCCTCCTCTTCTGCACAGAGAGCTTATTATCGGTACTGAGGGCTTACGGAGAACGGAGGAACACGCACCCAGTTTCCTTTTCAAGGCAACTGGCTTAAGAGCGCTGGGTGTGGGATAAGAGAGAGAGAAAGCCTCGATTCCTGTGCGTGTCTTTTCACTTAAATGTGTGTGTGTGGTGGGGATCAGAGCTCTTCCCGAGGGAGTGTTTGATCGCCACCCGAGTATGTGTTCATGACCAGATTCAAAAATTTTCTCAATCTTTTGGTCGGAATCCGATTTGGTCATGACCAGAAGTTCCACTGTACCTATTAGTCTAATGTCTGAAGAGGATTGTATATTATAGAAAAGTTAGTATGACAGACACTGGGCATTGGGTATTTAGGGTGCCAAATTTTTTGGCTTTAAACTAGCACTTTTACACTATGCTTGTAAATAAAGTAGAAGCTTCTAAGTTATTACAAAATTGTGTGATCCACTCTATGAAATACACTTCTGAAAAATATTTGCACTTGCTCTATTTTCCAAGGGTTTCAATAAACCATATCCAGAATTCACTAAGATATGAATCCCTCTGGCCAGGTCCTTCCCAAGCATTCAAGAAAAAACTGTGCCTTCTACCAGTACCTCACTTTCCAAGCATACTAATGGTCTAAGAATCTATAGTCTAAGTTCTACATTCATCTAATATTGATTTTTCATCTGGAACAGGACTTACATCTAATTCTAGATTAGGAATGATATGATCAAAAGGACAGGACTGACCCTTCATCCATTAGTTTTGTCCATCTATGGTCTCAAATTCCAGGCAAGGTTTAATCTGTAATTTTTTAAGGTGCTGTGTGTGGCATTTGGTTTGGTTGCCATCATATATTTTTTAAATGGCCAAAATTTCAAGAAACCACCAGAATTCATAAGATACTGATTTTTTTCATTCACTTTGTGGTAAAAATTCAGGTGAGAACTGTAACATCTGATGAGATTCCATGAACATTCAAAAAAGGTTGGGAATATCTGTTTAGCACTTCTGCTGTCTTCTTGGAATCACATGAAATAATGCACCACAAGGTGAATGAAATAAACTTCAAAGAATTCCACTTACTGAAGTCCTAAGTAACACCTTGATAGCACAACAACTGTAAAATCATTATTTGCTCAATCAAGTTATTTCCATAAGCCTTCTCTGAAACTGATGAAGCAGAAAACTAAATTCATCATAACTGTTTTGTGTTTTGAATTAAGCTTCCTCTTTTTCATTAGGTTTCTCTTTTATTTTTCTCTCTGGAAAATGAACCAAAGATACCACTGCAGCCATTTTGTCAAAGCTCTTTATATTCATAAGCTTGTTGAAAAAATGGTTCAGTCTCCTAATCTGTCTTTCCTTCATACATTAAGATAAATTTACAGAAAAGATGGAACGTACATACTGCTTTACAGCTGTGTGCTATAAGACTTGCAGTCTTCTTAAAAGTTTTTTCGAGGTAGTGAGAAAATCTCTCATTTTCATTTTCTTTGGAACCCAGCTGGAGAAATTCACCTGCAAGAGGTAAAAAAGATCAACTGTGTTAGCCATTAATTGCCAAGGAAATGGAAATTCAGTTATTTCTAGTTATGTTGCTAAAAAGCCTTACCACGCACCAGATCTTCAATCACTTGCGTTATTAGAGAAAGGACAGTTGTGTTCCCAATACGTGCTAAAACTAAAGATGCCGTAGAAAGGATAAAATCACCAGCTAAGACTGCCTGGAAAAGAATAATTGACTTTAAAATACTTTAGCTGGCATCATTATTCAATTTACAGCTTTGCATACCATTTTTAAAAAAATCTTGTACAGTAGTCAGGAAACTTGCCAACAAAAAAATCTGGAAAGCAACATCAGAAATGCAATTACAAAGGGCAGTACACATTTTATATTTTTTCTTAACTTATATAAAATATTTTTTTTTCATAAACTGTAAGCCAGAATGATAAGACAATGAGATATTGGAAAGGAATTCTGAGAGTTGAAGCCTATACACCTTAAAGTTGCTAAGGCTGAGAAACACTGCTTTATACCCACTAGAAACTTCACCTAATCTCTTTCTCTTGGGAAATTCAAGAACAGGGTTGAGGCTCCACTCTTATCTTCTGCCAAGAGCAAGTTTCTTTATATTAACTTATCATATCAACTGCTATTACCTGCAAATAGTTAACAAAACTGAACACCCTTATATATGTTTGTGGAAGTTTCAACTGCATGTACAAAGTTTAATTGCATCAGTTGGGCATCCAGCAAGAACTAGAGTTGTCTTAAAGAACAAAAAATTAATATCTACTTTCAATTATTTCACTTTCCTTCCCTAACCTGTTCCACTGTGATCTTATTCTTTTCTGAGCCCCTGGTTAGAAAAGGTGGTGAATCGCTTCACCACCTCAGATCAACAATCCTTCTGGGATATTTTAGGTGTTTCACTGATTGTTGATTTTTCTCTGAGCTCTTCCTTGGACATGTATTTTGTATCTTTCCTGTACTGTATTTCTCCATTTTGTGTCATGCAGATTAAAGTAGGAGATAATTTGATCAAGTAACATTCCCACTCTAACAACACTTTCTATAGCTAAGATAAAAATACTTGCCTTCCTTTCCCCCCAGATTTGATTAACAGTAACCTTTCCTCTTCGTGAATTAGCATCATCAATTACATCATCATGAACTAGCGTAGCGGTATGGATCATTTCTGCAATTAATGCTACGGAGCGTTGGTTTGCCTTCACTTCTCTAAGATTGAGACGTGGGAAGAGGATAAGAAAAATGTAGCATGTCAACCCTGTCAGAATAGCTTGAACAATACAGGTGATATTAAGTCAGATTCAAAAATTTTGGAGACCATGCAAATTCTTGCCATATCCACTTATCTTCTGCAATAATACATGGTTTTTCTTTGAACCTATCCATTGGTCGTATCGACTGATTTCTATTCTTCTACTTTCCTCAACCTTGTCTCACATAAACAGTTTTAAATTAATTATCCACTTGTTCATCACATTCCATGGCAAATATGCATGTTTCAGCTTGCTAATCTTCTATCAGTTGCCCTACTAATAATGAAATGATTAATATTTGGAGTTCAGTTAATGTTTATAATGAAATTAATATTTCATATTTAATGTAGAAAAGGAAGTATAGAATTAATACTGTAAGTCAGGGCACAGTAGTGCAGGGAATGCACATAGTGAGAAATTATTTTCTCTTATTCAAAATAAGAGATATCCATTAAATAAAAGGTTGAATATCTGCTAAATCTTCTTGTTACTATTCGCTTTTGTATGCAAACAAACCTTAACTGTAATAATTCAAAAATAAATACAGATATTTACCCAGAATTATTATGATGAAAATTGCATGCTCTGGCCATTAGTGCCACAATAATTGGTCGAAAGGCCTTCCCTTTACCATCAAAGTAGTAGTCACACATTTCTTTAAGTTCTGTAGTAGAAACCCGTAATTCCTGCAAAAAGGCAAACAAAGCCTATTCTATATCTGCAAATCTAGACTTGGTTTATTAAGTCCCATCTAAAGAATGATCTATAATTAGAGCTTCTTACCGTATCACACCAAAGACATATTTACCTTTTTAATATCCTCATAGAGATTTTTCAAGTCTTTTCCTCCAAGTTTAAAAGGATCTTTGTATTGTTCATCGCTGACCGCTTTACCAAAGCAATGAGTTTGCACTGTTGTATGTTGAAATCTAGCAAAACTTTTTGGGGAAGAAAGAAAATATTAACATAATCCCTGTAACTGACGCAACTTGATCATTCCTGCCCCAAAAAATAACTCTACTGTTACTGCTACCTGGGCTTAAATTATTTCAACTCCTACCCTCAAAACGATGCTATAGAGCACTGCACACCGGAACAACTAGACACAAGGACAGTTTTGCCCCGAACATTATCACTCAGCTAAACAAATAATTCCCTCAACGCTGTCAAACTATTTACTAAGTCTGCATTACTATTACTATTAATCTTCTAACTGTTCCTATCACCAACCTACTCCCACTGTATGACTGTAACTTTGTTGCTTGTATCTTTATGATTAATATTGATTGTCTCCTTGTATGATTTGATTGCTTACTTGTACCCTATGACTATCACTAAGTGTCGTACTTTATGATTTTTGACAAATATACACTGACAGCACATGCACCAAAACAAATTCCTTGTGTGTCTAATCACACTTGGCCAATAAGGAATTCTATTCTATGCTATGCTATTCTATTCTAATTGAATTTTAAAAGAAAATACATAAAAAAAAATAGTTCTTCAAGCTTATCTACAAAGTTAAAAAAAACATTATTCAGTCAATACTCAGAAGGAAGAATGACATAGGTTTTCTAAAATCATTGTTTGGAGATCTTGTGTGGATCGTGTGTTTGCATTAAGCAGTTAAGATACCTTCAGAAGCAATTATTTTGCACTTCTACTATCCAAAATGGATCTCTGTCTTTGCCCAAGTTTTAACCATGGTTAGGATAGAGACCCATCCAGCAAAATTATTAGTTTCTCATACTCCTATCTTGCATCAGCTACATTATAGAAAAAGTCTAAATATTTAGGATCTATAAAGCTATAAAAACAAGAAAAATAGTGTAAGCATTTTATTCAAATGTACTATGTTATTATCTCTTTGAGAGACATAGATGGTTTCTAAATCTGATACATAAATAAATGTTATACCTTCGTGTGGGCATGCAAATGGGGAATAAAGCAAAAGCTGTCATTTTGAATTGAATTAAACAAATTTTAAAAATCCACCAAGCATTCCATTCTGCAGTTATTTTCCTTCTTCTAAAACAGGAGAAGAAAAAACCCAGCACCAAGTTACTGTACATGTTATATAAGATATGAAATTATTGTCACTGTTCCCACTAAATTAATTTCTGGTGTTTAGTGATGTATAACAATATCAATAAATCACCATGAAGTACCTTATACTATGTATACATATAAGTGTATATCATATATAGAAGTTTAAATCATATACACAATAGCTAAAATTGCAAGTGCTCACCAAGTTTCATAAGATTTTATCTATTTTGCAAAATTTTAAGCAAAAGTTCACATATCATACAATTTCCTATGTGATTCTGGCTGCTTTAATTTTTATTTAATTTGAAATATAATAGAAGAGAATATTTGCTCTGATTGCTTCAGTTGCTGTATTAAGAAACATGCTATATGATGATTCTCAAAAATTCTTATATATCGATTTAATGATTTATACTGAATGTAACTGTCACAAGATTAAATATTATAATGCATGCAATTTAATACCTCGTTGCATTCTTCACAAACTTTAAAAGATACTTAAGTTACCTACTTTAGTATGACTATTTTTTATAATAGAAATATTTCCGCTTACCGCCAACATATACTATACATTTTTGGAAAAAACAGACACAGTCTTTCCCCTAGAAAACTAGATTTCTGCTGAAAGAGAAGAGAAAAAAAAGATATTTATAATCTAAAGATATTTATATTTTATGCAGAATTAAGATAAAGTTAATAAAAATTACTACGAGTGACAGTAGCAATTGGAATCAGAATTTCTGTTGCTAAATGATGTGATTGTAAGGTATGACATGACTATATCACGTAGCGACAGTAAAATTGGAAGTTCCAGCTGCCATCATAACCCCACATTGGTTAAGTGAAGACTTCAAATAAACATGATATGGGAAAAGATGGAAGTCCCAGGAAAGCAAGCTGGTGGATAAGAATTATGGATGAGTGGATGGATGTTGTGGAGAACAGGTGGGTAGGTGCCACAGTTGGGGAGGCAAAAAAGTAGCAGGAGCGGGAACAAATCTTTATGTTGTCTTTATGGCAAGGCATTTTTCATTGCAAACATATGGAAAGGGAACAAGAGAGAATAAACCTAGTTCAGAGGTCTCCAACCTTGGCAACTTTAAGACTTGTGGACTTCAACTCCCAGAATTCCTCAGCCACAAAGCTGGCTGATGTATTCTGGGAGTTGAAATAAGTCTTAAAGTTGCCAAGGTTGGAGACCCCTGGGCTAGTTGACTGAACAAGATTAGAGTCCTAAATTAGACCCATCTGGATTAAGGGGTCAATGGATTTTATTGAACAGCTTGTATGCATAGGCAAGCAAACAACACTTCACAGATATTTCTCCTTATATCCATTTTTTCTGCAGAAATGTTGAGTAGTATACAAGTAGCTCACATACACATAATTGTGGAGGAAACTTCCCTGGATTTGTTTCAATGGGTTTTATCAACAATAGAAGATAAGGAAGCAAATTATAATGAATTTATTTCATTTGGAAAACCTTGTAAAGAACCTTACTAGCTTAAGTTACTTCTTTTTGTTTCTTTTTTTTTTTTGTTGATTACTCAACTCATGAGTAATCCTACTTTTTCCTGAAGAAATTGTTTTAACAAGTATTGTGAAAGATATCTAAAATGAAATACCAATGGGCTGAGCAAAGTAATAAAAAAGCTTATTTCATCTCTGACATCTTGTACAGGCCAGTAACTTGTGAATTGATGAATCTGGGTGAAAAGACAGCAAGTTTTCTTCAACTTAGGTATGTGTTGGAACAACAATATTTTTTATCCCACTTTTTTATACTTTATTCCACTTTTTTATACTTTTTAAATACTTCTTTATACAAACATATCCAATATTCATGCGTACAATTTATCAGCCAGCATAGCCCATTGAGAATAATGCCCACTGACAGATCATTTAATATTTCCACCGTGTAAGCCTTTTAAGAGACACCTCCAAGACAAGTAACCCACATCAACACATCTTAGTGCAGTCTACGCTCTGTAACAGGAGTGTGCAGCAGGAAAGTTATTTTCTTTTCCGTGGCCTGTGCTTATTGGATCTGCAACCTCTCTTCCTTTGCTTTTCCGCAAATCATAGTCACTTATTTGCCACCCGGTGCTCTCCAAATGCCCCAGCGACACCTCTCATCAACTGCACCCACAACTCCCCTGAAGGGGACTTGGGTAATTAACTTCCTTTACTCGTCGCGCCAGGCTTAGAAAACGCTTCCCTTTCCGCTCCTCGTTTTCTCTTCCTGCCCATGCCATTTCTTAAGAATACCCCATCCCCACAAGCGAGAAGGGGTTCCGGGGCATTACAATGGCCCCATATGGGCATTGGGGCTAGTAAATATCGCTTTGCTGGCTCTTCTTAGCAGAAGCTTTTCAAGCGCCGGGCTGCTTCTGGAGGTTCCCAAAGCGTTCCCCACACCTTCCGCCCGCGACCTGGTGTAACCCGAGCGCCTCGAGCTCTCCCCGAGATCGGCTCCTCCACCGGAACCAGCGATCGCTGAGCCCATTCATTCCCTTCCTGACCTCCAATCGCCCTAAGTGCAGCGCTACTTACGGCCGTCTTCAGCGCCGGCAGCGCCGCCACTTCATCGCCGGGCTGTTTGTTGGTGCCGCCGCTGCTATCCAAGCCGCAGCTTCGCAAGCTGCTCAAGAGTCTCGCCGTCCGGGACGAAGCGCCGCACGAACAGCAGCAACAGCGAGGCCGACACCAAAGCGCCATGGCTTACGATTCAGAACGGGCAAAGAGGCCACCGCGTCTCGCTGCCGCTGTTTTGAGATAGCAATAGGCCCACCTCGCGTTCGCCTGGGCTGCGGCGGTAGCGACAGCAGCAGCACCGACCCGGACGCGGAAACCCTAGTTTAGGCAACGTGAGTATGTCTGGCAACGCCGCCTCCCGGAGTTGTTTTCCAGGAAACACTTCTGGAGAGAGAGGCTTATGAGGAGGCAAGGGAGTGGCGGGATGGCGCAAGTAGAAGAAGGAGAGAGGGGGTCAGTCCTCCCATGATTCTCCGGCAAAGGAGAGAGTCGCGAATAGATCCGGATTTAACTCGCCCCCAGTTGCTCCCTGCGCTGGCTGAGGCTGCTCCTCCCAGCGTAACAGCCGCCGCGTGAATAGAATCGCTTTCTATACAAAATGTCACTTAGGATTTGTATTAGAGAGGTGAGAAGGAGTAAGTTTGCCTGAAGTTATTTCTGAGAAAAGATGGGTTAGGACGACTGTGTCGCAATGATGGCTGAAGCTCATCTTTTTTGGGGGGAGTGGGGAGCTTTTAATAACGACACCACTTTTAATAATATAAGCAGGAATCTGCGTCTTTCAGAGTGATTAGGAATTAATTTATGGATATAAGCATACCTCGTTGATTCCGTGCTGGGCCATTGCTCCAGCCTAGACCCATATGGTAGGTAGGTACTATCCAATAGCCAATCAAAAAGAGGAAGGAAAATGTTAAAAGTTTTTGAACTGTCTGAAATTCTTACATCAATGAAAAAAAGGGAAGGAGATGGATGAAGCAAGGTGTAAAAATTAGGTCAAATGTTTAATCATTTAAGATCTGCAACTCAGATAGTTATATGTGTTAACAGTGAACTCCAAAAGGGATAAAAAAAGATAAATGCTGTTTAAACAGGGAAGGGGAAAACATGGATATATTAAGATGATAAACATGACAAAGGGAAAAACTTAATAGAAAAGAGAGAAAAGATCCATGTAATAACTGGATAGCAATATAAAATTAATTCAAAGTTATCATTAAATGTAGACCATTCAGAAACATATTGTTTCATCTTCTTATTTCTAGAACACATTTTTCAAAGATAATTAACAAATTCATACCTGGATCCATTCCTTATAATCAGGAGGGTAAGTTTTTTTCAATTTGCATAAAATTATTCTGAAAACAACTAAGATCATTTTAAAATTTTAAATGCGTTCATTCTTTAAAATGGATATTCCATTTCTCAGTTCTAACATTCAGAAATAGTAAGTTTTAAAAATTGCATTTTACTTTTTAAATTATGAATATGATTGAATGGTTGGTTTGTGTTCAACCATTAAATTTCTTAAGGATCCCAAAATTACTAGTATCCTTATGGTTACTTGAGCATCTAGATCACATTATCTGGTTTGTTCATGTTAATACATTGCTAGAATACATTTGTTCCAGTTAACAAAATAATCAGAAAATGTACCATATTATTGTCCTACCTCAATAAGCTTTGATAATGACATTGTATAATTATCAAACCTAGCCATAATACCATTAGCATGTCAGAACAACTTTAATAAAAAAGCCAATAGTTCAGAATCACTGTGAAGATTGATTGATTTAAACAATCGCCACTATATAACTTGATAGATTGAAAAACAAATACATTCATAATAACTCTTGTCTCTGGACACAGGTACAACCAGTCCTCATTTAATAATCCTAATTGGGACTGGCCATTTATTGCTAAACAAAGCAGCCATTGAGTTAAATGTCACTTGATTGCTTTATTTACCAATGGCAATTCCAGCAGTCCCAGCTACTGTTATGGAGTGAATATACACAGTCATTATAGCAAGGACACACCTGGATCCAAGCTATTCTTGGTAAGGTCCATCTTCCATCTACATATCTCTGTCCTTTTGGTCATCCACCGCTGCCAGTTCCCCCCATTGTTCAGCCCTACGTGCTATCTGATGCCCATCACACTGTGTACCATTTTCACACCAAGTTTCTTTCATGTGCCAGCCGAATCTTTCTTTCGCAAAAAAACAAAAACAAGCGGACACACACAAAAAAGATCAGGCCAGTAATGTGTAAGGTGAAACACACCTGCTCACCTGTAGCTCTCACACATCTCCCTGCATGAGATTTCCATGGGGCCCCATGTGTGACTGGGATGGTGCAAAAGGATGGCAGTGAAAATTATAAGGAAGATCAGCTGGGAGTGGAAGAGGCACAGTAGTAGGTGAGGTGACTAAATGAAGGTGGACTCAAATTTTGTTCATCTGATGTGAGGGTATTACGATGGCCAGAATTTCAAGAACCAGTTGTAAGTCCCTTTTTTCAACACCCTCCTAACTTCAAATAATTGCTGAATGAATAGTCATTAAGTGAGGAATATCTGTGTAAAATTATAATCCAATGAACAAAATAAATTGTATGATACCGTAACATCTCAGAATGTGCTGAATCAGGTCTTTTTAACATCTCTCAGAATTAGAAAAACGGATGCAGTGTCTGTTGAAATTTCAACGTGGTATCCTAAAACTCTCAATCCTTGAAGCTGTTTTGGGAGGAAAAGGTTGAGAGCATTTGAAAAATGGGAAGCTCATTCAAGGCTAAACCACAATTTAGCACTGCATTATAAAGAGATAATTCAGCTTCAGACAGTGGAGCTGTCAGCTTCATTTTCACACATAGTTTAAAAAGTCAGTTGGCTGAAGATATGATCTGCTAAATAAAACCATAGCTATTTATACAACACTATTAGCCATGTATGGCCAACGTGAACCTCATTTGGCTTGGGGAGCCTCCTACTCCCACTACAATTGTCAGAAACCTGCAGCAGCTGCAGTTTGTCATTACTGTGAGGCATGTAACTTTTAAAATCTATTGTAGATAACGTCAAAAATAGTTTTAACTTAGTTAAAACAAAGAAATGGTTCAGAATCCTACTTACACTACTTAGACCAAAATAGTGTGTGTGTGTGGGAAGCAGAATATCCTGACCTTGCTCACAGGTTGCCTTAGGCACATCACTTTGCACCATCATCCTGCATATTATGGTGCTATCTGCAAAGGGTTTCTAAGTACTGGCTGCTTTTCCTTTCTAAATACTGGTTTGCAAACTATAGCAACATTAGTAAAACAGTAATAAAACAAAAAAAACCCCTTGGTTTAACTTAATCATAGAATGTAAAGTCTGGAAGTGGTGTTGAAGTTCATCTAGTCCAGGAGTGTCAAACTCATGTCGTCATGGTGCTGTCACATGATGTATCGAGACTTTATTCCCCTTCACTAAACCAGGTGGCATGGCCAGCGCGTGACACATCCGATCCACAGGCCGGGAGTTTGACAGCCCTGATCTAGTCTAATCCTTGCCTAAGAACAGGAATCTACATTCCATCATCTGCATCTATTACATTATCTCCAACTGACAGAAATCCAGTCTTTATTTAAATAACTCTTATCATCATTCATCATCAGTTCTACTGTTCTACTGGCATTCTGCTCAACAGTTCTATTAAGGCATTTCCCCATTTTCTAACTGAAATAAATTCCTTTAAATGCAATGTTTCTTGTCCTGTGTCCTATATTGTTTTACTCCATCTATATTATAGTCCTCATTCTTGAAAAAATAAAACATGTCCAATCTTCTCTTTGGGTTTAAACTTACTTAGCACCTCTGACCATTTCTTACAGATTTCTCCTTCCATGTCCCATGTCACCTTGGTTGTCAATCTTCTTTCCAAAATGTGGCACCTAGAACTAGAGGCAATATTCTACATGCCACTTGTCTAATAGCTTATATATAATTACAATATTCACTGAACAGATTTGCCATTGTGTATAAAAAAGGGCAAATAAAATAATTTTTCTAGAATTAACAATCATTGGCTGGTCTCGGTCATATCAACAAGCAAATGATAATGTAAACTCAGATCTACTAGATCAGTGATGGCTAACCTTTCCATCTTTGCATGCCAAAAGTGCACGTGCATACATGCCAGCACCCATGAGGCAATACACATGCCCCCTGCACATGCGCATGTGACCCTCCCATGCAGGCCATGCATTTCTGCACATATGCATGCAAACCCTCCCACGCCCCATGCATTTCTGTGTATGTGCGCGCATATCCTGCACATGCCCAGCCCCCGCACATGTGCGGCAGCTACCTGATGATCAGCTGGCAGGCAGGTGGATGGCGTGCGTGCCTGCGCAGTGGACCTGCTTTGGGGTGACTGCTTGTGTGCTGGCAGAGATGGCTCTGCATGCCATTTCTGGCACACGTGCCATAGGTTCGCCATCACGGTACTAGATGCTACTGATTAATCTGAAACTATTGCAGTTTGGCCTTGCACAGGATAAAAGCTTGAGACTCCTTGACAACTGATGGAATGTCCTATTTATGAAATTGCCGTGTTATTATATTTGAGCTTCTTCCTAATTTTCATTATCATTATCCTTGGAATTCTTCAGTATCCTAGGGATATTTAACTTTGGGAGGGGGGGGTTAGGATTTGTATGATGGTAATTCTCATCCTCTCTGTCCCATCACATTCAAATGATGGTGCTGGGAAACTAGTACCACATGCTGGGCATTATATCTGCATCACTTAGTGACAGAAATCCCTGTTTCAATCACCATCATTAACCAAAGGCTATCTTTTGTTTCATAGTGAGACAGACTGCCTCTTTGATAGGGTGAAGTCATTTAGTGAAGTCATGCCAAGCTAAAAATCAGCATCTTGGAAGGAATCCAGAATAAGAGTACAGATTTTTTTTTTTTACAAAACTGCCCAATTTTCATTTGGAAATATGACCTTTATGCCAGGAAATAGTGCTAATTTGCTTGAATTAATAAATCAGAATTTATTCAGTGGTAAATATAGCCAAAACATGATACAGCCACTGAAAATAATATCAGGAAAGATTGCCATTAGTGGAGAAAATGTAACTATTTGCACAGGGACTTGATTCCATCATTGACTTTTGGAAATCCATGGTGAGCCTATGGTCATGATTATGTGAATACTTTGAGAGAAAACAGATTGGCCTGATCTGTAGTCCTTGGTTAATGCTGGTGATTGAGACAGGAATTTCTTTCACTAAGTGATGTCATAAAGCACAACATCATGTCACTTAAACATGAGTCAGCAGTGTGCAGTAGGAGCCAAAAAAGCTAATGCAATCCATTCTTAGTTGTATAAACAGAGGCACAAAATCAAAATCATGTGAAGTATTAGTACTGCTTTATAAAACATTGGTAAGGACACACCTGGAATACTGCATCCAGTTTTGGTCACAAAAAAGATGTTGAGACTTTGGGAAAACTGCAAAGAAGAGCAATTAAGATGTTTAAAGGCCTGGTGAGAAAAACATATGAAGAACGGTTGCAGGATTTGGGTTTGGCTAGTCTAGGGAAAAGAAGAACTAGGGGGCATATGATAGTATTCTAGTATCAGAGATTGCCACAAAGAGGAGATGGTCAACATATTTTCCAAAGCACCGGAAGGCAAGACAAGAAATAATGGATGGAAACTAATCAAGAAGACAAGCAACCTGAAATTAAGGAGAAACTGCCTATCAGTGAGGACAATCAACCAGTGAAACAGCTTGCCTCCAGAAGTTCTATGGGTGCTTCATCACTGGAGGGTTTTAAGAAGAGAGCGGACTGAAATGGTATGGAGTCTTCTGCTTAAGCAGAGGTTTGGACTTGAAGACCTCCAAGGTCCCTTCCAGCTCTATTCTGATTGAACTGATTCAATTTTTTTACTAGATAAAAATAATAAAATATTAGAAAACAATCAAGAAAATCCAAACAATTGAGTAATTAAGAAAAAATAAAAAAAAAAGATTATAAAGAAGCAGTTTCCCATCTTTTTGATAATTGTATAAATACATTTTTATTTTATCCTTTCTCTCTAAAATTACATCTTAAATACCTTCTTCCATAAGCTACATTCCTAATCTTCAAACCATACATTATATTCATTCTTTCAGCAAAAAGTCCATAAGGGATTTCCAGGCATTGACAAATGATCTTTTTCTAATTAAGTAAGTTAATTTTGCCAACTCTGCTAGTTCTGTCATCTTCACCAACTACTCCTATATTGTGGTTATTTCAAAATCTTTCCAATTTTTGTCCTTAATAGATTATTCTAATACGATCTTTAAAACAAAGTAATATTTTAACAGATTTTTCTTGGCTGTAGAAAAAATTAATGAATGGAAAAATGGAATTGCTATTTGTTTAAATATGTATGAAATTAAAACTGCCAGGAAGTTGTTTTTATAAATGTAAAGGCTCAGAGATAATTATGAACATCAATCACATTTGTTTCCCTACAGAATTGATCACGATTTAAGAAAAGTTGCGGGACTTAGTATGTCTGGCTGCTGGGCAATTTTATGGTGGTTTTCATCGTTAACATTGGTATATCATTCTGGATGTTACCTCATTGACACAATTACTGCAAATAGTTTTAGCCACTTGAATAATTACATTAATGCATCAACTTTGGATCAAGATTATTGTGAAAAGAAATTGAAATTAACTACTTTGGATGAATGGAAACTTTCCACAGAAATGTTCACAGGTACTTATATAACCCCTGACATATTTTTGTTAGAAAGAATCATTTATATAACAGGGACTTTATCTGGATAAACAATTTGCCTTAGTGCTATTCTAGAGTAGTTGCTATCTAGAGCAGGGGTGTTTAGATCTGGCCTACAGAGCTGCCCTATAAACAGTGAAGGACTGGTCTGTGATGCCTCTGCCAGTGAAAATGGCACTCCATTGTTTTCCGACCTCATGAGCTCCATTTCCACTGGCAGAAGGTTGCAGGAAGCTGTCATAACTGAAAACAGAGCTTGAGAGCCCGTTTTTGCTGGCAGAGCATTTGGGCCACCACAGGTGCTCTGACACAAGTGACAGTGAGCTGGCTGCGCCCAACCTGGCCACCGCCATCCCAGCCCCCCCGAGGTCAAACACAACCCTGATGCAGCCGTCAATGAAATTGAGTTTAGCACCCTTGATCTAGAGAAAGCTGTGCTGATGAAAATCAACAAGTCTGATTACCTTATTTGGTCTATTTCACTGAAAGTTAAATGTGAATTTGGCTTGGCTTGTTAGCCGCTTTTATTTATGATTGTATTTAAAACCTATACTATTTTTCAGAAATTATCCTACTACTATAACTTTGAAGCATATCTTTGATATCTCCTAACTATGGAAAATGTGTTATTACATTGTTAACTTTATTTTTTACACAATCTAAATCAGACAGGTTTATTGGACTGTTGGGTATATTTGGAACATTGAGATATTGTTGTGGATATTTGCCAAAATGGCTGCTTTGGGGAAATTGGATTGTTCCTAAAATTACTGCCATTGTAGAAGCAACAAGTTACAATCACACAAAAACTAATGGGATTGTTCTTCAACCACTCTATCTTCCTCTCTCATCACTCTTTCAGAGCAGGTGAATGCTGGGCTGCTGCCACCCATTATTTTTACTTTCTAAAATTACCTATAGTTTCTGTGCAATCCTATGACCAAGAATAATGCTGAAGGAAATGTTTTATTTTGCAATGGAATAGTTTCACATTTTAATTCTTGGTTTTATTTTAAATCTATTGAACATTAAAAATTGTCAAAAAAAGATTTCCTGTTGACATCTGTGGGTAACAGAAGAGTTTATATGCTTTTACTAAGGCATACTGAAGTGTATGCCTTAGTAAAAAATTGCTGACTGTGGATTTTGTAGTCATAATCAGAAATCTGCAAAAACTCTTTAAGGATGTTTGCTCTAAATCCTTCTCTTAGGTGGGTCTTTAAGTGTGACCTCTCCATTGAACCTCTGATCTAGATTTCCTGGGGACTAATGCAAGAGTGCTTAAAAGACTCACCTAAGACAAGGATTTAGGAACAATGACCTTTAATGACTTTCTGCCTACTTAGTTAAGGAGCCTATTCAGATTAAATAAAAAATGAAACCACCCTGAAGGACATTCATGGGGCCCCTTTTACTAACTTGCTCAGACTGAAGAAGCTATTTGGATAAGCAGCAAAACATTTCAAACCAAAAAATAAAAGAACTCCAGTTGCCATGATTCAATTTCCAGACAATCAGAAACCTATTGTTTTTGCTGCAAAACCCTTTTTGGAATTATGTGTGAAATTAATTTATTTTTCCCCTTTAGCTACACTTCCCATTGATCATATTCAAGAGAATTATGTTCGTGAGGTTCAAGATTGTATTTTTTCTGTTGGATATCCTACATCATTTAAATCCAGAGTTCTACTTGTAGCTGTTTCAAAGGTCAGGAACACTTTTTTTTACTCTGCAGCTATGTGTCTATAAGAGAAGTTTATGAACATATAACCTATATAAATATGCTTGTTATATGACATTCTTCTATTTCATTCAGTCTACCGCCTGAATATCAGTGGACATTCTCCCCGTCATTGAAGACACAAAAATGATTGAACTGCATAATTCCCAGGGGTGGGATTCTACAGGTTCGCACCTATTCGCTAGAACTGGTTGTTAACATTCTAAGCAGTTCGGAGAACCGGTTGTTAGAAGAAATTACTGGCCTAATCCTGTAAGGAAGGAAGGAAGGAAACATTCTGATGTTGCTTACAGAAACTGCCTCTCCGTTAATCCTTATTACATTCTTGACAGGAATAGACTTCCTGTCTCAGGAACATCTTTGGAGGTTTTTTTTCCTCCTTTGCTGGTACTTTGCTTGTGTGGAGTGACCATTCAAAGTTACAATGGCACTGAAAAAAGTGACTTATGACCATTTTTCACACTTACGACTGTTGCAGCATCCCCACAGTCATGAGAGGCCAGGCGAGGAGATGAGTGCCTCAGTGTGAGTGATGTTGAATTGGCCACGCCCATCAACTAAACCACGCTCACAGAACCGGTTGTTAAAAAAAATGAGTCCCACCCCTGATAATTCCATATTCAGGGATACGAAATTACTGTAAACTAGCAACTGTTTTATACCAAGTTAGCCCATTGGTACAACACGATTACTGTTGTCCACAGAGGATCTTCTCAGACAAGGTTGCTAAAAACTGCTGGCAGAAGTTTCTCACAATTCTGAGACAGAAAATAAATAAAAGTTAAAGTATAAGTCCTTGAATAGATGTAATCTGCTTTATAAATATTGGGTTCTTTTACCAAATAAGAAAGAAAACTTCATTTTGTGCCACCAAATAAAAATAAACAAAACAGAAAATCATGCAACTTAGATAATATAACCTTGACAACTTCACTTTATTGTCTTGCCATTGTAAAGCTTATTCTCCAAATATTTATTTATTTATTTATTTTAACATTTATATACCGCCCTTCTCCTGAAGGACTCAGGGCGATGCACAGCCAGATCTACCCCAACACATATACAAAAGTTAAAATGAGATTAAATAGTTTGGGCTGTTAGAATTAAAAAATCAACCCTCCCCCCTGATATATTAAAAACCCCAAATTTAAAATCCAAATTAAAAAGGAGACGGATTAAAATCTCATGTCAGCCCAGGCCAGCCTGCTCGAAGAGCCAGGTTTTTAACACACGCCTGAAGGTTCTCAGGTCCGTGCTGGTACGTATCTCTGGTGGCAGACTATTCCAGAGGGCAGGGGCCCCCACAGAGAAGGCCCTATTCCTGGGGGCCGCCAGACGACACATAGAGGCCGATGGCACCCGGAGAAGGCCCTCCCTGTGGGAACGCACAGGTCTGTTGGAGATCACCGGCAGAACGCGGTCCTGCAGTATATACTAAGCATGGCCCTTAGATATCGCAAGACTGCCATAATGGGCTATACATCTAAATGTTCTAACTCTTAATATAGTGATTTTCAAATCTAACAATTTTAGGATATGTGGACTTCAATTCCCATAAGTTGAAGGGCCAACAGTATGTTGTGGCCCCTTCAGCAGCCAAATCAGAGGAGGAGGCGGCTGCGTGGGAGTCAGGGTCAGGGCAACCTGGCAGTTCCCAGGGGGAAAAGGGGATTAAGCTGGCAGAGAGAGAGAGAGAGAGAGAGACAGAGGCGGAGCCTGGGACATCTATCACTCCTCAGATGGGGAGTCAATAGCCCCCAGGTCTGGAGATGGTTGATGAAGAAGAATAGAACCAGCTGGGTCCAGTGCCTGACGTGTGGCGAAAGCAGAGGGGGGAAAGCAGTGAAAAGCCGTGGGCTAATCATGGGGAAGGAAGAGCCACCTTGCTAGCGAGGCCCTACCTAGCTCTGGGGATAAAATGCAGGGGGAGATGATGAATAGGTATGGCAGCCAACTATTCATCTTCCAGCTGGATGGACTTGTTAGCCTGTGAGAGAAAACTTTTTGCTGGGGCTGCCAGCATTCCTAATAAAGGAATCTTGAATTCACATCAGAGGGTTTGTCGTGTTTGGGGGGCTGGTCAGAACACAGTAGTTGAAGTCGCACATCTTAAAGTTGCTAACTTTGAAAAATACGGCTTTAGTTAATAGTACCTAAACCTAGTACTAACTCTGCTAGAGCAAGATGTTCAACTTTTGGGAGCCATGGAACTTTTCCAGAAGCCATAATCAAAATCAAAGCTTTAGTAACAGAAAATGGACTGCGTTCAATTGAATTTGTTTCCCTTTTAATTTCTCCTGGTACACCATCAAATTCTTGCAGAACCCTGTGAGATTTATGGACCCCAATTTGAAAATCCTATCTTAGAGATTCCTTAGCTTCATTGTCATACAGGTGTTACTTCTTACTCCTTTCTGATTTTTGAGCCAACTAATTAGCATTTCATCAGCCTCTGTCATTTTGAACATAAGTAATCAGCACCAAAAGATTATTGTTAGAAACAAAAATGCCATTATCACTGAAGATATTGCAAAGGTATAATACTAATTAGAAACTTGGATCCAAAGCTTAAATTATAGAAGGAATCAGCTGCAAGAGCAAATAAACACTTGAGCTGAGAATATATCCCCAGCCTCTTCAAACATTGTTACCACATTAGGATTTAATCTTTAATTATTAATAGGATCCAGACCACAATATGAATATATAAGGGAGAATTACACATGCATGTTTAATAACAAATATAATATAACCAGGAAAAAAAACAATTTGATGCAATTTGATGCAATTGTATCTTTGGGCAGTATTATACTGAAAACATTAGATGACGTTCCAATTTCATATACCATACCTAACTTTTATGTTGTAGTACTTGATAATTATCTAATTAAAGTGAATTGTCCAAGGTCACTAAATTGAATACCTGTAATTTATACCGAATTGCATAAATGCATCCCCTTTTATTGTCTAAATGTGTAGGGACCAAAGCTAGCAAGAATAGGAACTAAAACTGCTCTTACCAGAGAAACTGGTATATATTTAACAAATCCATTCCAAATTGAAGACTGAAAAAAAATAAGAATCTATTGACTTAAAAAGACAAGAAGATATTGACCCAGATATATAGCTTGATTTTGTTCAGCAGGGTAATCTACATATAGTATATGATTTCTTTATTATCTACAATAAAGCAGCTTATCTATCAGTGTCAAATCCGTGATCTTTCTACTTGTTCCTGAGTATGGACTGCTTCTAAACGAATATTTATAGTTGCCTGATCTGGAATCTCACCAAGTAGAATAACCCAAAACTACTAACATTCCCTGGAAGTAGGAATAGGAAGGCTGTAACTCTGAACCTTTTCTTGAGTGCGCTGCACTTCAATTCTGGCTGTTCTGAGTTGAGGTTTAGCAACAACTACACCTCACTTGAAAACAATAAATTCTAATAATTTGGAAAATAGTATGGGTATTGTGTGGTGAACAAGTAGGAGGACATCTCTAAAATATGGATTTTTAATAATGTACACAGCTAATGTGAAACTTTTTTTTTAGCATCTTAATAATTTTCATAGATTTATATACTCCTATTTCAGGAAGTCCTGGAAGAAATTTTGGACCTAGACATGTCTGCCTCAAGCTCAGATGATTTTCTACAGCTTGTCAGTGGTACCAAAATAATCTTCGGGTCTCTACCCCTAACCCACAGATATGGTGGCCATCAGGTTAGTTGTACTACTTGTTTTCTAATCAGATGTTACCAACATTTTAAAAACATTACATGTGTGTGTTCTTTCCAACTACTGTTCTGATCAAGGCTTCCTGAGACACCAACAAACACATGTTAAATCCAAAACCCTTTTATTTTAGTTCAACGGCTGTGAATTATTTATTTATTTATTTATTTTTATTTATTTTAGGTCTTATATACCGCCCTTCTCCCGAAGGACTCAGGGCGGTGAACAGCCAACTAAAATACATGTAGACAAATATAAATAGTTAAAAACGAATTAAACCCTAGGCTGTCCCTCTAAAAATCTAAAAAACCCCAATTAAAATAAATTAAAACTTTGTACACCCATCCCAACTAATCTAAAAACCCCATTTAAAAATCCCATTTGAGTCAGCTCAGGCCGGCCTGCTCGAAGAGCCAAGTCTTCAGGTCACGTCTGAAGGCCCTCAGGTCACTGGTCGTTTGTAGTCCAGGGGGCATCCCGTTCCAGAGGGCGGGTGCCCCCACAGAGAAGGCCCTGTTCCTCGGGGTCACCAGACGACACATAGAAGGCGTCGGGACCCGGAGGAGACCCTCTCTGTGGGAGCGCACCGGTCGGTGGGAGACTACTGGCAGAATGCGGTCTTGTAAGTATCCTGGTCCGATGCCATGGAGCGCTTTAAAGACCAAAACCAGTACTTTAAAGCGAACCCGGAAGGCCACCGGCAACCAATGCAGCTCGCGCAGGAGGGGTGTCACGTGGGAGTATCTCGACGCCCCCATAACTACCCGCGCGGCTGCATTTTGTACCAGTTGAAGCCTCCGGGTGCTCCCCGCAGGGAGCCCCATGTAGAGGGCATTACAGTAGTCCAGACGGGAGGTGACAGGGCATGAGTGACTGTGCGTAAGGCGTCCCGATCAAGAAAGGGCCGCATCTGGCGTATCAGGCGAACCTGATAAAAAGCCCCCCTAGAGACGGCCGTAATATGATCTTCCAAAGACAGCCGTACATCCAGGAGGACACCAAGATTGCGAGCCCCTTCTGTGGGGATCAAGATCTCATCCCCAATAGCCAGCGACGGAGTCAGCTGACTATATCGGGCCACCGGAAACCACAGCCACTCGGTCTTGGAAGGGTTGAGTCGAAGCCTGTTCTCGCCCATCCAGTTCCGCACAGCCTCCAGGCAACGGGCCATAGCCTCCACAGCATCGTTGGGGTGGCTTGGGGTGGAGATGTAAAGCTGAGTGTCATCAGCATAAAGATGGCATTTCACCTCAAAACCACGTATGATCTCTCCCAGCGGCTTCACATAGATGTTGAACAGAAGAGGGGAGAGGACCGACCCCTGAGGCACCCCACACATGAGGGGCCTAGGGGTGGACCTCTCCCCCCCCGTCAACACAAATTGCGAGCGGTCCGAGAGGAAGGACGAGAACCACCGCAAAACGGTGCCCCCAATTCCCAACCCCTCCAACCACTGCAATAGGATACTATGGTCGATAGTATCAAAAGCCGCTGACAGATCTAAGAGGACCAGGACAGAGGAATAACCTCTGTCACGGGCCCTCCAGAGATCATCTACCAACGCGACCAATGCTGTTTCGGTACTGTGCCCGGGCCTGAAGCCCGATTGGAACGGATCTAAATAGAATGCTTCCTCCAGATACTGAGGGAGCTGACGCGCCACCACACTCTCAACAACCTTCGCCACGAAGGGAAGGTTGGAGACAGGACGATAGTTATTCAAAAGAGCCGGGTCCAGGGAAGGCTTCTTGAGGAGGGGCCGCACCACCGCCGTTTTCAGGGCGGTCGGAAGCGCCCCCTCCGTCAACGAAGCGACAATCTCCTGGAGCCAGCCTCGTGTCACCTCTCTGGAGGTAGAAACCAACCAGGAAGGGCACGGGTCCAATAAACATGTGGTGGCATTCAGCCTCCCCAGTAATCTGTCCACACCCTCGGCGGTCACAGGATCGAACTCCTCCCAGATAACCGTCTCAAGACCTGCTCCGGACACCTCCCCCGGGACCACCCAACTGGAGTCCAGCCCATCCCGAATCTGAGCGATTTTATCATGCAGAAATCGGGAAAACTCTTCTGCCCTACCCTGCAAGAGGTCCTCCCGCGCTCTCGGCTCAAGCAGGGAGCAGGTCACTCTAAACAGGGCAGCAGGCCGATTTTCTGCCGACGCAATAAGGGCGGAGAGGTGTGAACGCTTCGCCGCCTCTATCGCCACTAGGTAGGTCCTAATATAGGACCTCACCTGTGTCCGGTCAGACTCAGCACGACTGGCCCTCCAGATGCCCTCCAGACGTCTTTTCCAGCATTTCATCCCCCTCAGCTCCCCCGTAAACCACGGAGCCAGGTGGGATCTATGCCGAGTCAGAGGTCGCAAAGGCACAACTCGGTCCAGAGTCTCAGCGGCCAACCTATCCCAGGTGGCCACCAAGTCTGTGGCCGAGTTATGAGCCAGAGTTTCAGGAAATGGCCCAAGCTCCATCTGAAACCGTTCAGGATCCATCAGGCGCCTGGGGCGGAACCATCTCCTCGGCTCCGCCTCCCTGCGATGGGGGGTGGCGGCACCGAAGTCCAGTCTAAGATGAGAATGATCGGACCATGACAAGGGTTTTATAACTAAGTCCCCAGCACGATAATTCAACCACTGACCAGAGGCGAAAATCAGGTCCAGTGTGTGTCCCCCCGTGTGAGTGGGGCCAGAAACTAATTGTCATCATTCACAGCCCGTAATGAATCTCAATCAGTTATAAATAGTCCCATGGAAGTCTACCAAAGTCCTTCGGAAGAAGTCTGATAAGAACACACATTCATCTTTCTTGAAGTGTTGCCAACTACTAAAGTATCAATAAGTCTTTCGAAATCAAATGGAGCATAAATTCACCACGGAGCTTTCAGGTTCCAAACAAACCAGAGTGAACAACATTGCTTCTTGCAAAGGTTCCTGTTCCTTTGCATCTTATGGGAGGGGCAATCACCTCCAAGCCTTACTCATGAGTTACCCCGTTTGTCTTAGCTGCTCTTGTCTTCTGGCAGCTCTGTACACATGTGCATTGAGAACAGGCTCCCCTTGTTCCTCTGCTTCGCTGCTGTCAGATTGTGGAAGCTCCGGAGTCAGCACATAACTCCCAGATAGCCCTGGCCCCATCTCTGTATCGGACACAGGACCATCGTCCTAGTCCTCTTCAGATTCCTGGACTGGCCCATGTTCTTCTCCACTGTTCAATTCTGCTGCCGGTGGACCACAACAACTACAAAGGAGAATTTTTCTGAGGCTTTACATGCTAAAACTGATATATTCTGTAAAATACTAAGGTTTTTTTATGTGTCCTCTGAATGGCAGTGATATTCAGTGGTCAGTCATTTACTTGTAATTCTCTTGTAAATCGGTAAATCAGTCAAGTAATCAAAATGCTAAAGCATGGAGATGGGAACAATGTTGGCTAATCATGGCCTCCCTTTTTTTTCCTTCAAGATTGTTGTCGTATATTTTATGGGTGAACAACATTTTCAACATCAGGCATTGCAACAAGCATAATATACTTTCTCACACACATACATGAGGACACTTCATTTCATAATTTCTCTTCTTTCCAGTGCTGTTGAACAGAATGCAAATCATAGCTGTCTTTTATTTTAAGGCATAATGTTCTTGTTCCTCCCTAGTGACTCTTACCAGGCAGCTGATATCGGTACACTAGTTGAAAAACACAATAGTTCCTCATGGCTCCAGAGGCTGCCTTTATATTTTTAATTGGTGGCAAAATGGGTATGTTTGGCCTGGTCCAAAACACTTTCTTCAAAAGTGGGTTGCTAAAGCAGAGGGCAACAATAGCTGTTTTATTTGCTGATACTATCTTCTCCCACATAACTTATTCAATTCAGATTGTAGGTACAGAACATGTTAAGCTTCATATTATGAGGTGAATTGATTTAGAACACGAGCATGATACAGTCATCTGCCAAGAATTTCCAGTTAATTCCAAAGTTTTTAATGAACAGCAGTTTCCATATTTTCTGGATATACTTTTTTCAATTGCAGTCTATTAAAATGCTAAGCAACCTACAGTGGTATTTTTAAATTGTGAACCCTTTTGAAATGTTCAATATTTCTGCATAATTATGACCTGAAATTTCCCCTGTTTTTCACACAAGTCCTAAAACAAGTGAAGGAGAACTTACTTTGCTGAGTTTCAGTTCCTTTGTGCTACTGATGCAAATATAACATAAAGACCAATTTCCACATTCACAGCATAGGGTTGTGCTAACATTGTACCAAACTGTTCCCATGCCTATTGCAATTACTAGTAAAATATACACAGAATATTGTTTATTCAATCATGTTAAATCCCAATTATGGTTCCATTTCTGAATAGTGAATAATTGTTTCACATTTTTATCTCAATTCTTGTTAGTTTGGTAGCTGGGCAGGACAGCTGGGTGATGGAAGAGCCCACCTGATTGGCATTTATACAAACAGGTACTGCACATCTCGTCTTAAAAGGCCTGTCTCTATTCAAGTATGTGGTTGCTATTGATAACTCAGAAACTAAAATTACAATGGTCAACAATGACAGTATTAACCAGACTTAGTATGTAATAGTTTTCAATACTCCTAAGTATTTCACATATATTATTTTGTTAAACTTTATACTACAAAATACAGTGGGGCAAAAAAGTATTTAGTCAGCCATCAATTGTGCAAGTTCTCCCGCTTAAAAAGATGAAAGAGGCCTGTAATTGTCATCATAGGTATACCTCACCTGTGAGAGACAAAATGTGAAAACAAATCCAGACAATCACATTGTCTGATTTGGAAAGAATTTATTTGCAAATTATGGTGAAAAATAAGTATTTGGTCACCTACAAATAAGCAAGATTGCTGGCTCTCACAGACTTGTAACTTCTTCTTTAAGAGGCTCCTCTGTCCTCCACTTATTACCTGTATTAATGGCACCTGTTTGAACTTGTTATCAGCATAAAAGACACCTGTCCATAACTTCAAACAGTCACACTCCAAACTCCACTATGGTGAAGACCAAAGAGCTGTCGAAGGACACCAGAAACAAAGTTGTGGACCTGCACCAGGCTGGGAAGACTGAATCTGCAATAGGCAAGCAGCTTGGTGTGAAGAAATTAACTGTGGGAGCAATAATTAGAAAATTAGAAGACATACAAGACCACTGATAATCTCCCTCGATCTGGGGCTCCATACAAGACTCACCTCGTGGGTCAAAATGATCACAAGAACGGTGAACAAAAATCCCAGAATTACATGGGGGACCTAGTGAATGACCTGCAGAGAGCTGGGACCAACGTAACAAAGGCTACCATCAGTAACACACTACGCTGCCAGGGACTCAGATCCTGCAGTGCCAGACATGTCCCCCTGCTTAAGCCAGTACATGTCCGGGCCCGTCTGAAGTTTGCTAGAGAGCATTTGGATGATCCAGAAGAGGATTGGGAGAATGTCATATGGTCAGATGAAACCAAAGTAGAAGTGTTTGGTAGAAACACAACTCGTCGTATTTGGAGGAGAGAGAATGCTGAGTTGCAACCAAAGAACACCATACCTACTATGAAGCATGGGGGTGGCAACATCATGCTTTGGGGCTGTTTCTCTGCAAAGGGAACAGGACGACTGATCCATGTATAGGAAAAAATGAATGGGGCCATGTATCGTGAGATTTTAAGTGCAAACCTCCTTCCATCAGCAAGGGCATTGAAGATGAAACGTGGCTGGGTCTTTCAGCATGGCAATGATCCCAAACACACCACCTGGGCAATGAAGGAATGGCTTTGTAAGAAGCATTTCAAGGTCCTGGAGTGGCCTAGCCAGTCTCCAGATCTCAACCCCATAGAAAACCTTTGGAGGGAGTTGAAAGTCCGTGTTGCCCAGCGACAGCCCCAAAACATCACTGCTCTAGAGGAGATCTGCATGGAGGAATGGGCCAACATACCAGCAACAGTGTGTGACAACCTTGTGAAGACTTACAGAAAACGTTTGACCTCTGTCATTGCCAACAAAGGATATATAACAAAGTATTGAGATGAACTTTTGATATTGACCAAATACTTATTTTCCACCATAATTTGCAAATAATTTCTTTCCAAATCAGACAATGTGATTGTCTGGATTTGTTCTCACATTTTGTCTCTCATAGGTGAGGTATACCTATGATGACAATTACAGGCCTCTCATCTTTTTCAGTGGAAAAACTTGCACAATTGGTGGCTGACTAAATACCTTTTTGCCCCTCTCTACATACATATTATTTCTCCTGTGTTACAGGTTGGGTTGAGGGTTCATTGTACAGACAAGATTTGTATTAATGATATTTTGGCATACGGTGTTCCATTCTATGCTGCACCAGTTGTTCACATTGCTAATGCTAATCTTCTTTCTGTAGATTTGGATCCAGATGGGAACTGCAGCTCAAAGGTTCAGGAAGGACACCATACTCGAGGTATGTTATATCTTTGGTGTAATATTTTTTAAGTTCTTGATATGTTTTGGATTAATTTCAACAATGCATCATAGCATCCAAGGACTGGAAGAGGTTGCGGTTCAATTCCCTCCCAGACAATCTTACAAAATGGCTATCTAACCTGGTTCGTGGAACACTCATTACTCAAGGAGGCAAGCTGTTCTATTTACATTTTTCATGGACCAAAATACCTCCTTATTTCAAGGCTGAATCTCCCTTGGCAAAGCTTCTACCTTTTAGTTCTTGTTCTACTCTCAGCATTACATAGAATAAATGTGCATCTTTTTGAGTTTTTGAAGTCTTCTATCATGTCTTTATGACTGTCTTAGTATCCTTATGCAGGGGTGTAAATTTCTTAACAACTGATTCTGTGGGCATGGCCTAATTTGTGACTTGGTGGTCATGTAACTGGGTGGGTGTGGCTTGCTGATTGGGCATGGCTTGGTCACGTAACTGGCTGGGCATGGCTTGTATGTAAATATTGTAAATATTTATGTAAATATTGAAATTTTTATATGTTACTAACTTAATAACTGCAGTGATTCACTTAATAAATGTGGCAAGAAAAGTAGTAAAATGGGACAAAACTCAATTAACAAATTTCTCACTTAACAACATAAATTTTGGGCTCAATTGTGATCGTAAGCTGAGGACAGCCTGTAGTCTTTGCTACAGAGATAGGTCTTCACATATAATATGTCTGAATGTGATAATTTGAACCTCATCATTTGTGCATTGAACAAGAATTTGGGTTTGTTTGATGATCCCTTTGTTGTTTTCTTGACTGTCCACAGGAGTCTTCTCCAATTCCAGAGTTCAAAAGTATTAATACTCTGCATTTTGCTTTCTTCAGAGTCCATTTTTTGCCTCCATAGAGTGTCACAGTGAATATGTAGTGTGTACACAACATATTGTTATGTGTTTCTATTCAGAGTTTGCGATGTAAACTAAATTATATATAATGCTCAATAGAGGATGGTTGGATTTTTAGCATTGTTATTCCTTAGTTCTGCTTTCTAGTGAAGCACTGCCACTCATACATGGCCCTTTCTAGCATTGCATCAGAGAAAAATAGGTTTCTAGGTCTACATGTTGTATTTGGCTGTCACTCACTGATTGAGCGCATACTTTGCATACCAAAAGCCACAGGTCTACCGTGTTTCTCCAACAATATGCCCCCCCAATAGTAAGACCCAGCATGTTTTCTAGGCATAAGGTTAAATTAAGCCTCTCCCCCCAAATTTAGGCCTAGTTTAAAACATGCAAAATGGGGGGAAGGGCAGGGAGAACTTGCCGTTAGGAGTGCTCGGCAGGCAGCCATGCCTTGCCACCAGCCACTCCTAACGGCCGATCATGGCGGAGCACGGAGAGCGCTCTACTCCTGCCAAGTACCTTTGCTGCCAGGGGCTCTTAGGCAGGAAAGATGGGCCGCACCAAGAGGCGGATGCTTCTGCTTTCTCATCTGTGCAAAGGGCACTGGCTCTTCCCTCCCCTGCCACAGCCCCGGCAAGGGCACGGGAGCTGACTTTAAAACGGACTCCATCCATGTCCCCTCAGGCAGCCAGAGCAGGGCTTAGCACAGATGCCTCCGGCAGGACCGCAGAAGAGTAAGCCGCCCAGCCTGCTGCTGGCATGCCAACCTTTGACCAATGCTTCGCTCTGAGCATGAGCAGGGGCAGCGGCAACCCAGCCCAGCCCACATGTCCTGCTCTCGGGGACCACAAGCTCACTTGCCCCGCTCAGCCTGGCTTCCAGTGCTACCACCAGCCACTCTTACCTTACACAGCAGCGGTGCCTCCTCCTGCTAGCCACGCCTTGCAGGCTGAAAGCACAGCCCGACGGCTCCCAAGCAAGGGCTGTACACTTTTACCCCTGCAGAGCCAGAATCCGCTGCCCACCATGCAAACCCCAATGAGCAGACTCGCCTGTGCTCGGGGGAAGAGAAGCTGCGCTCTGCCAGCTCTTTTCCCCCAAGCATGGGCAAGGCTGCTCATTGGGGTTCGTGCAGCAGGCAGCAGATTCCAGCTTTGCTGGGCCCCGGGGCAACAGTGAGCAGCCCCCACTTGGGCTGCGCTTTCGGCCTTCCGAGGCCTGCAGGCACCTTTGTGTATACTTCAGCGGCGGCTCTGTAAGTGGAGAGTCTACATCCTGTGCATCTCTGGGAGCGCCTGAAGCTTTACGGGACTGCCTGGGCCCTTGGTGGTCCATGCCCTGTTGCGAGCTTGGAGTCTGTGGATTGGAAAACAACCCCCGGACTTCTGAAAAGAACTTGTTGAGGGAAGAAGTCGCGGTAGGTTAGTCATGGCCACCACACCTGAATGGCACTACATTCTTTTGGAAAGGTCTGGCTGAGAGACTTGGGAAAATCCCAGGAGGCAGAGCAAGGAGGTTAGGGAGGATAGAACAAAATTGGCACGCGAGACCGGTCGGCTTGTGTTTTCACTGGGGGAAGAGGAGCTGGTGGAGCGCCAGCCGCGGCGGGAGTACCAGAAAGGCAGCCCACTTGCCTTTGTGTCTCGTGCAATGGTAGGAAGCCAGGCATTGCTGGGGCTGGGGGCTCTAAGCGACCCAGCAGTCTTTTCCTGCCCCCCCCCCCCCGCTCTTCTCAAGCAGGGCAGGTTAAGCAAGCAGCCTCCTGAGTAATGGTTCCAAATGCTGCAGCTTGATCCAAGCTCGAGCATGTCCACATGGCATGCCGAATTTGGTGCTTAATGGAGCTCTGCAGGTTTGCCAATGCACTGGACCAAGAACTACCCACACAGGCTGAGCTGGCACGATGCACAGGGTGGAAAGTGGTTGGCTGCGTGGGTGTCGTGAAAACATGGCCAATCACTGATAAGGGTGTAAACATACACGCACACACACTGCCACCAGGCTGCGCATGGGAGGAAAATTAAGACATCCTCGAAAAGACGGCCTAGCCGTTTTTTCGGGGCTCGAAAAAAAATAAGACCCGGTTTTATTTTATGAGAAACACGGTAATCCTTCGCATCTCCGGAGATAAGTTAGAAAACTTCAGGGGTGGGATGCTATCGGTTCTGCCCGGCTCTGTAGAACCGGTAGCTCTGAAGAGCAGCAGACACCGAACCGGTTCTGTGTTCGCTGCTTTTTGGCCCATCCACCCGCCCAGGCTTTTACCTGACCTTTATTTCCTGTTTTTTCAACCTCAGCTGCTTTGCACAGCATAGCTGAGGTTGAAAAATCAGTAAAAAAGGCGTTTTTCAAATGCTGCACACCCGCGTGCAGCGCTTATCACCTGTCCGGGTAGCACAGCTTTTGTATCTGGTGCAAAATGTAAGTACCGAACCAGTAGTAACACTGGTTGAATCCCACCCCTGGAAAACTCCCATCTGAAACACTTGAAAGAAGATGAAGCAATGTAAAATTCAGCTCAGCACAGATTCCAGTGTTATCTTTATTTCCATTCTGTTTCCTTGTTTATCAAGAGGAATTGTATCTCCCTCTCAACAAAACCCTCTGGTTCTCTACAATAAATCCATATTTAAATATGAATTTTAGTACATATTTAATTTGCTTCAACTGTCAACAATATTTGGACAAGTATTGCACAGCGAAATGTGCCAATCACATCAACTAGTGCAAGGATTCGCTAAGTAGTTTTTCTTCCCAGTGTAAAAAAAATTAATAATATCTATGTTTCTTGGTTTATTTTTTTCTATAGGAGAGGAGATGGCAGAGCTGTGCTTCGGTCTTCTATACGAGAATTTTTGGGAAGTGAGGCCATGCATTATCTTGGAATACCTACAAGCAGGGCAGCTAGGTATTTTATCCAGGTTTATTCTTTATCTACATTGAGCAGAGATATACAATCCTCCTCTTAGACTCCCTGAGGTTCTTTGTGTTTGAACTGTCAGGTTTTTGAAGCATGATTGCTGAAAATTGACAGTGCCATTTCCTACACTTTTAGAACACACAAAAGGGTGCTAACAAAACAAGCAAATCAATTCTTCAAAGCTTTCATGCAAGAGAACAAAGAGAGAAAAATCATATCTTCACTTGCCCTGCATGAGCCCTCAATGCAACATAGTTTGCATTGCCACCTACCTACCTCTCCCTTTTATAAAAAACTAAATGTATGCCCCAGTCTCCCAAAGATTTTCACCATTACCTTTATACTTTCTGATTTTCAATGAATGAAAAGGAGAAAGCTGCAGAAGTATATTTACGATTTGTTTTGTTAGAATTTTTTTGCTAGTTGATGATTCAGAGTTATTTCCTATCAAAATGCTAAACCTCAAAACAGGATGATGACAGATAACTTAAACCAACAGCAACTATTTGCAGAGCCAGTGTTGCTATTCACTCTCCGTCCCAAACTAGACAAGTCTATCTTGCAAATATTATCCTCCTCTTGCAATTTTTAGGGTATGCTTTTCCTTACTAGATTCTTCATATTGAAAACAGGTTTGGTTGGGATGAATCTTATAGGGCCAAGTATACAAAGGGTATAAGGGTGGGCAGAGGAGAAAATATTAAACCACCTTCTCCTTGACCAATTTTTCTACCTTGCAAATAATCCTTGTGCTCATATTTTTCTAAGCCACTATTTCTCAACTCCAGAAACTTTTAAGATGCATAAACTTTGACTCCTAGAGTCCCCTAAACAGCATGTAAAAGTTCATTGATATGATTCATGATTCTTAGCCGAAAGTCCATGTGAACAGTTTCACCTTGAAATTGGTCCCCTTCCTGATTTTATTTTCTATGAATTGGCAAAATGATTTACTTGCATTTGCCAGTGACACAAATTAATTGCCCTCAGAATGGAAATCTTGAGCTGGTTCACATTCCTACCCTATAGTTTCTTAGCATTACTTCAACAGAATGCCAAATCACTTCCACGTTTCCAGCCCATGAGATTTGTTCACTGTCTGGGAAATAATGACAGCAGGTTACTGGAGATGAATGCTTCACTTTAAAGCATTCTGAGTTTCATTTAGACATTATGAACTGTGGAGTCATCTCCTATGGCAGAGCAAGACTTTCAATGAAGCAGGAAGACAGCAGATTAATCATTGCTTCATCCGCTAGGAGGGCCACCTACTGCAGCCTCTTAGGAATACTTTGGGACTTGATAAACTTCTGATCTTGAATTCCAATATTTTATACTCAAAGATAGCCCTTTGACTTTAAACAAGAAAAACCTAATACCCAACATACTTTAGATATTACAAAAGCTGTCTAGATAATCTGAGAAATGTTTATTTAAAATCATTATTAACTAGTTTTGTATTTCTACTAAATATAGTCAACATTCTCTCATTCATACCTCTGTCAGTTCCACAGATTTCATAAATATTTGGGTAAATTCAATTTACAAATTACATATTTACAAACCATTTATATTTCCTTATGTCATACCTATTCAGTATTGCACTGGAAACTCATTCTGGAAATTCTTGAGTCTTAACACCATGATATGTTGGGATGGTTTCTCTATAACAGGTGCTTGAAGAATTACATAGTATGTGGCTTTCCCCGCCCTGCTATACAATGCAGGGTTGGGAAGTGACTCAGGATGTCTCTTCATTTTCCATCCTATTATTGAATAATAGGAGGATCTTTTAGTGCACATGAATGGCTTTCAAGAGAGTGTGAAGTTCTTTGTATGCATCCAATTTATCTGTCATTCTGCCCATATACTAAACTAAAAGGGTACCCATGCTTTGCTACAAAATATGTGATTGGGCAAAGTTTTTGGAGAGGTAAATAAGGAAAAAATTCTGCTTTGCCTATCAGCATCCATTGGTATTCATCTGGCTAGCATCCTGTCAGTGTGTAAGAGAGCTGAGGGCTGTTTGGAAAACGAAACAGTATTTGCTGTGTGAGCAAGAAGGAGACAGCAAGGAGTCTGGGCATGGCTTAGTTCAACTGCAATTGGAACAGATTTCTTTTCAGGTGAGGAGGGGGAATAGAACTCCTTAGCATCAGAGCATGTTAGAATAGAATAGAATACTTTATTGGCCAAGTGTGATTGGACACACAAGGAATTTGTCTTGGTGTAAATACTCTCAGTATACATAAAGAAAGAACATTCGTTAAGAATCAAGAATCATAATGTACAACACTTAATGATAGTCATAGGGTACAATCAACATCAAATCATACTAGGAAACAGAGGATACAAGCAACAAAGTTATAGTCATAAGTGGGAAGGGATGGGTGATAAGGAGTGATGAGAAGATTAACAGTAATAGTAGTGTACACTTTGTAAATAGTTGAACAGTGTTGAGGGAATTATTTGTTTAGCAGAGTGATGGCTTTCGGGGAAAAATTGTTCTTGTGTCTAGTTGTTCTGGTGTGCAGTGCTCTATAGTGTCGTTTTGAGGGAAGGAGTTGAAACAGTTTATGTCCAGGATGTGAGGGGTCTGTAAATATTTTCACAGCCCTCTTTTTGACTTGTGCAGTATACAGGTTCTCGATTAAAGGCAGGTGGGTGGTAATTGTTTTTTCTGCAGTCCTAATTATGCTCTGAAGTCTGTGTCTGTCCTGTTGGGTTGCAGAACCAAACCAGACAGTTATAGAGGTGCAGATGATAGACTCAATAATTCCTTTGTAGAACTGGATCAGCAGCTCCTTGGGCATTTTGAGCTTTCTGAGTTGGCAGAAAGAACATTCTTTGTTGTGCTTTTTTGATGACGTTTTTGATGTTAGGTGTCCATTTTAGATCATGTGATATGGTAGAACCTAGAAGTTTGAAGGTCTCTACTGTTGATACTGTGTTGTCTAGTATTGTAAGAGGTGGTAGTATGGGAAGGTTTCTTCTAAAGTCTACCACCATTTCTACGGTTTTGAGTGTGTTCAGTTCTAGATTGTTCCGGTTACACCATGAGGCAAGTTGTATAACCTCCTGTCTCTATGCAGATTCATCGTTGTCTCGAATGAGACCAATGACTGTTGTGTCATTGTTAATAATAATATATGAAATACTGATTCTCTGATAGTCATTTTTAAAAAAAATTCTTAATGAGCACCTAGAAGCCAAGAGAAACATACGTGCCAAATTTCAAGTTTGAAGGCTTTATGGTTATATAAATTTTGTGATGATGCATGAGTGGTATTTTGTGGTATGTACCGTGTTTCTCCAATAATATTCCCCCCCCAATAGGAAGACCCAGTATGTTTTCTAGGCATGAAATTACATGAAATGAAATTAAGCCCCGCCCCCCAAATTTAGGCCTAGTTTAAAACATGCAAAATTGGGGGGTGGAGGGCAGGGGGGAAACTTGCCTTTAACACTGCCCCGCAGGCAGCCACACCTTGTCACCAGCTGCTCCCAATGGCCGATCATGGCCGACCGCGGAGTGCTTCCTACCCCTGCCAAACGCTGCAGACCCGGGTATGGTGCTGGTTGCAGGCCAGGTCATCAGGTGGATGGCAGCGCGTGGATTTCCGCCTTGGCAGGGCACTTTAAATCACAAGATCTTCGGCGCCTGCTGCTGCTGCTTCCTCCACTGCTCTTGCTTTTTCTTTGCATTCCTCCATGGGCAGCGTTTCAACCGCTTCTTGGGCAGGGGAGCTGCCTCCATAGCTTCTACAGTTCCCACCAGCGTGAGAATAGCGGCAGCGCCGGCAGAAATGTGGAAGTGTTTCTGCTGCTTCTCGTGCGTGTGGGGAAGCCACCTGTGTGGTTCCACAGTTCCCGCCAACACGAGAACAACGGCAGCGCCAGCGGAAACATGGAAGCATTTCTGCTGCTTTTCGTGCGTATGGGGAAGCTGCCTGTGTGGCTTCCACAGTTCCACTGGCGCTGCTGCTGTTCTCGCGCCGGCGGGAACTGTGGAAGCCACACAGGTGGCTTCCCCGCACGAGAAGCAGTTGAAACGCTGCTGGTGGAGGAATGCAAAGAAAAAGCAAGAGTGGCGGAGGAAGCAGCAGTGGTGGATGCTGAAGGTCTTGTGATTTAAAGTGCCCTGCCAAGTTATATTAAATATGCACAGCTCATAGAAGAATTTCAAATGTATTAAGATTGAAATCAAAGTTAAGGCTACATCCATACCGCTGCCACCACCTGCTGACCTGGCGGGAGAGGGGGAGAAATTAATTCACCCCTGAAAAGATGTCCTAGCTGTTTTTCATTTCTTGTTAAACTGTATGCCTTGCCAATTATGGAGGTTAATTGTACAAAAATACAATTAAGAATATTAAAAATGATGTAAAGAATTCCTACAATTGGAAGTTTTTTTAGAGAACTGTATGTTTCGGTTCTTTTAAGAACCAAGCAAGGACACTGGGCTCCTTAATGCAGCAGGAAACTGTAAAATAGTAGAGAAGTCTTGACCCATATTTACTATAACATAAACCCAACAAATTCATCAGGTTTCCTCAATACATATTTGAATTTCCTAGTCTATCTTAAGAGTCAAGGAATTTCTTGGTGGTTTGGCCATCTAAGAATTAACTAGGTCCTACTCTGCTGAGATTGGGAATCAACTGAAGCCCAGCAGAGGCTCTTCCTTAGTTAGTCTTCTCTATTACATGTGTGCTGTAGGAAGGCTTTATATGTCTAGTTGAATCTCAGACAAATAGCTTGCCGAGGGTTTAAGACCATTATGGATTATATTCTACTTGTTTGACAATTGTATGGGTCCTCCTCAGACTTTTAAACCCATTGTTTGTGGAATTAGGTGTATTAAACTGTGTTTGGTTTTATTTATCTTTCTTTTTTCCCTTCAAGTATAGTATGCATTCACTTTGTCCAACAGGATTCTGCACTTCTTCCAGTCTGCCTTGTACTAATCCCCTAATTCCTCTGTTTCCACAGCTTAGTTGTAAGTGATGACAACATTTGGAGAGATCAGTTCTATAATGGGAATATTAAGAAAGAAAGAGGTATTTTTTTATCGCTCTTTGATAATTTTATAGTTAACTTTTCTCAGACCACCTGTTGCCAATCTGCTTTCTAATCTGTTGATGTAAACCTATGCATTAGTTATGTTGTTGACTGGATTAAGGGCTGTGGATAATAGTCTGCTGCTCAGAAGCTGGCTTGCATTTGAAAGAACTGTGTCTCATTTCAGATGCAGAAAATTTCCCTTTCATGGCATTACTTTCCTCCCTTTTATATGCTCAAATGAACATAATTTAACTCGTCATAATCTGTGGTCAGTTGTAGTTTTTGTATTTTTGTATTTTATTATGATCTTTTGAAGCATCTTGATTTATTCATTTAATACTGCATGTATCTGGAAAATTTTTCTTCAGGTTTCCTT
The DNA here is from genome assembly GCA_023653725.1 of Bungarus multicinctus. Taxonomy (NCBI): domain Eukaryota; kingdom Metazoa; phylum Chordata; class Lepidosauria; order Squamata; family Elapidae; genus Bungarus; species Bungarus multicinctus. The sequence goes on from CM042840.1 coordinate 21,947,961, forward strand.
TTTTTAAAACATACTTTTCTAAAACTCTTTTCAAATAGTTCCAGACATTAACTAGCAATAGTTTATTGCCTCACAGCATTATGACTAATAGTCCTTAGAAGCTACTAATTTGATTAAATTCCTTTCAATAAGATAATTTTCCCTTTAGTTCTTCCAGAAATGGACATCAGACTTCTCCATCCTGTCTCTTAGCTTTTATTGGTCTGATGAAGTAGTTTTTTGAAAAACCATTTCTTAGTGCAAGAAGTCTTTTTCTATCCATTAAGGGGACACTTTCTTATATATTCCAAAAACTTCTTTTCCCAACTTAAAGCAAGCCTTCATGCTAAGAAGTTATGGATCCATTAGGAAGTATATGTAGGATATATTTGAAATGCAATAACTTGTAGATATATTTATTTTCAGGTGCAATTGTGTTACGTGTTGCAAAATCATGGTTTCGAATAGGATCATTGGAAATACTAGCTCAATCTGGAGAACTGGATTTATTAAGGTTAGACTTAAACCTTTCATTCAAGATTTCCATTTCTGTAACTAGACGATAGAATAGCTGGTCCAATATAAACAAATGCAAACTGTATTATCTGGAAAATACAAGAGAGATTCTAGATTGGCATTCAGTAAGATGCAAGAAGTTGTTAAATTTGGATCCTAACTCTTATGCATTGGTTCTTTGGATCTTGGCTAATAGATCCTGGAAAATCTTTAAAAATGAAAGAATTACTTGCTTCTTCCGCTTATTTAGGCAAGTGAATGCATCTGAACAGATTTGCAGTTCCCCATTAGTACATTATGGTAATGACCAATATAGGGTGGTGTCCATTAGGGCAACGGTGACAAAACCAATAAAATGCAGTGTGGCAGTTAAAGCCCCTTTGTAATTGATGGACATACAAAAAAAGTGGGGCTTGAATTGTGATGCCATATGTGCCACTTGGCCCATTTTAACTTGCCCACCCCCTGCAGACAGTAATGCATAAATAATAAAAATAAGAAAATTGTTGTTGTTTCTCAAGTCACCCTAACCAGATATCTTATTGCTAAGACCTCTTACAAACTTCAACAATCTTACAAGATTTTTTTTGCCAAGGTAAATGATTTTTTTTTATTTTTAATTGTTGTTTGGATGTGCTGGTGGTACAATGTTTCCTACAGTACATTAAGGTATTTCTGAACAGATATTTTCTCACAGTAGGATGATTATATCACGGACTTCATTTCTCACAACAAAAAGTGCAATATTTTAATTTAATTTAGGGTAAATTTTAGGAAATACACAAATCATGCAGTGTTTATAGTGATAGTGTGTTTAGCATGAGTCAGTGAAAAATTTGTTAGATATGTTCTCAAAACATTATTTCAGTGAATTGTTATTCTATATCGTTGGAGCTGGACATATTTTCCTTAGGAGTGCAAAGAATTTCTAAGTATTATAGGATATGTATCTGAAATAACAGCTGCTAATTTGAAAGGAAAACCAATAATCTTTTACTTTGACATTGACCAAACTTTCTTAAATTATAGAGTAACTGAAGGAGATGGGCTGTTAAGAAATATGAACTATAAATAAATAAATATAATTACAGATTTATATATATAACATCTGATTCCAGCTTTTCTGATGCGCTACTTAGAATTATGTTTGCATAATAAGATTTTTGGAGTTTCTTTTCCTTCTGTTTTTTGCAAGTCTGACTTGTTATTAGTTTGTCAGTAAGCTATGATTAAAATCAATGTTGTCTTACATGTAAGCAGAGCTAAAATTCTTTTCTGAAAAATATAGTACATAACTTTTCTTCAATTCAATTTACCCTTCTTAGCAACAAATAGAGTTCAGTTTAAATACTTATTTACTTAAGTGATGTTTCAAAATCTTCTTTGATAAAAGAAACTTTTATTTTGTGGGACAGGATGCTGCTAGATATGGTGATAAAAGAACACTTTCCAAAAATAAACATCAATGATTCAAATAAATATCTGGTAAGTAATTTTTTAATTTTTTTTCATATACATTTATATTAGTCCAAATAGAAAACATTTGTAAAACATTGTGATTATGTATTTTTGAAATATTTTGTAATCTAATTTTTAAGTGTAATTACATTTCTAACAATTGTTTTACATATTTATAGTAAATATGATCTAAATATTCTTTATTCTACTGTATTTATATGCTGTATGTAAAACTTTGATTTTAGGCATTTTTCTCTCAAGTAGTATCTGAGACGGCACATTTAATTGGCTTGTGGATGTCAGTCGGCTTCGCTCATGGTGAGATTAAAAGGGGGAGGGTTGTTTTGTTTGATTTGCATAACCTATTTCCTTTCGGTTAAAGATGGATGTGACACATAGATACAGTAGGTGCTGCATTGTGCCAAAGTTTATTCCCCGACAGAGCTCATTACTAAAGAATGTTAAGGGATAAGCGTGTGGAATTGAACTATTGATAGTGATTCAGGGCCAGGTTCATTCATCAAATCAAACGGTGGTGTATAGTGTATAGTACAAATTCTGAACCATAGTTGGGTTCATACATTGTACAAAGCGAAAGTAAAACCATTTATAGTTTAACTTAATGTACTCAACTCACTTTATTATTCTATGACTGCACCTGGATTGACGTCTTTACTGTTCCTGTAGGGGTTCAGAACAGGAACATATTTTGTTCCGTATGCAGTGGTTAGAACTTTCTTCCTTCCTCTTTCATTTTAATGCTATAGCAGCGTTCAACCATAGTCTCAGATGTATTGAGGAAAAGGTTGACTTTGAGCAACATGGCATGCTATAATTTCATCAATAGGGCTTTAAAATGTAAGAGGAACAATGCTGAGGATGCCTTTGGAAGATTTCAGTGCCTTTGTTGACATTTCTTTATAATTTACTTTCCCTCATATCTCCTTATTACAGTAATTCCTTAGGTTTTTTGGGGTGGGGTGGGATGGAGGGAACTATTAGACAAATATCCACAGCTACATAAGTAATGAAGAGATCTATCAATTTATTTCACTTCCTTGTTGTATGGAATAACTGAACCAATTTTGTTACTCTATAAATGGTGATAGCTGAGGTGAATCCTGGCATTTTTGGCATTTTCTTATTGTCAGTGGATAGAAAGAAAATGAACACTGGGTGGTTCATGGTGATTATGTTTTAAAATGGTCAGAAGTGAAGACAAAGTCAAATTCAATCTATTTAGGAAGGGTAGAAATTGCTACTGTGAAAACCCTCTAAGTTAAGTCATGAAAATTTAGAAAAAATATCTTTTCTAGTAATTATTCTAATAGAAAATAGTACAAGATCCCTTCTAAGCTGTTGAACAGCATAGGTTAATACAAGGAGTTAATTGTTGAAGCTGGAGCATTACAGAAATAGTATTACTCATCGTAAGCACACCAACATGCCCTGTCCTATTGTTTCTTTTATTTTTCTTATATGTATTCATTTCATGTATTCATAACTATGTTTATCCTTATACTTGTTATCTTGTAAGCAATTGACAAATCAAATAAATAAATAAATTGATTTGTTTCTAGGACTGTTCCTAATCTTTTGTCACTACTGTGGCTTTTCAAAACACAGACTTATTACTAGATTGTAAGTACACAGGGCTCTGTAGCTAACAAGCTTGTCCTTTTCTTTCCAAGCTGTATAATGGAAAATAAGAAAGAAAACTATATTTCTTCTGAAAGAATTTCAGAATTGAGAAAGAATCTCAGTTTTTGACACCGATCTTATAAACTTCTTAGCTATGAAATGAAGAGTTGGATCTGATTTCCATTTGCTCCTGAAATTGTCTATACCAGCACTTCTTACTGTACTTTTTTGATAGCCATGTTGCTTTATGTTTTAGGAGTATGTAATACTGATAATTTCAGCTTATTATCCATAACCATAGATTATGGTCCATTTGGCTTCATGGATTCATACAACCCAGGTAAGTATAACCTAAGGGAATTCAGGATTTATTATTTTGCAGACAATGAAGCATGAAATTCTAAGCCGTGCCTGTGTGTTTTTTTATTTTTGACTTCTTAGATTTAAGTGAGAGCAAAAAGATTAAAAGATTGAAATGTATGGGACTCAGAGATTAGAACTGGAATTGGCCAGTTGATGGATCTTAGAGAGTTGTATTTAAAATATATCTAAAATTAAATTGATATGTTAGGTATGGATAAAATCTTAATTATGTCAATGGAACTATAAAAAGTATGCTAGTTTTTGTAGAGAAAAATTGAGGTCAACATTGTACTGTAAATTTTATCAAGGGGATATAATTTTGTTTTTTGCGTAAGAAGAGCAAGGTTTTGGCTATGGAAGATAGCATATTCATTATCAAGTTTCTTTACATTTTCTTTCTTTACACTTGAAAGAGTTCTATTTTGAGAGCCTTTAAAAGCTGAAAGCTATTAGTCTTTATGCCATGAAATTAAATATTCATTAGCATAAACAGTGCGTCTATGGAGTGCAGATATATCTCATATGCACTTAAATCCCACATACATTCTGATATGGGTGCATTATTATTAGTCATTATTATAATTTCTGTAAAGTATAGTCATAAAAAATACTGGCTATTAGTAAATGTGTGACAAAGCAGTCTGGGGAAAAAGCCCCAATATAATACGCATGTATCTTAAAACAAAAGGAAATTTTATTTTCTATAACAGGCTATTTGTGTCCAAAAACATGGTTAATATGTAGTCCTCATTTAATGATCATTTAATGTTACAATGGCACCAAAAAAAATATTTATGGCTAATTTTTACACTTAGGAGTTTTGCAGTTCAAAAGTCATGTACTCAAAAATTGGGCACTTGTCTTAAAAAAAAAACTTTTATTTAAAAAATTGGGCACTTGGGAATTGTCATGTATTTATGACAGTTGAATTCTCCTAAGGTCATAAAATCACCATCTGTAACTTCCTTAACAGGCTCCAGACAAGCAGTCAATGGGGAAGGACAGATTTGTTGAATGACTGCATAATTTAAGAATTGCTGTGATTCGCTTAACAACTTAATTGTGATAAAAAGGACATAAAATGGTATAAATCCCAACTATCTTGCTTAGCAACAGAAATGTTGGGTTCAATTGTGGTCATGACTACCTGTGTATTTAAAAAGTAGATAGTTTACACCACTGATTTTGGTTTGCAGTTGGGGGTAAAAAGATACATTGCAATTTTACACTAAAAGGCAAATAGTGGGTTATTTTCCTTGGGCTAATCTAGCCTAAATAAATATGCTTGCATTTAGAAATTTGGGGGTGTCTGTAGTTATTTACTACCTGTGTAATTTTCCTTATTTTAAATCAAGATGAATGAACGTGGCTGGCTATTTCAAATATTCCACTGTAGTAAAAATAATGTTTTATTTCAGACTTTGTTCCAAACACATCTGATGATGAAGGACGGTATAAAATAAGAAATCAGGCAAATGTTGGAATGTTTAATCTGAACAAACTGTTAAAAGCTTTAAACCCTTTATTTAGTCCAAGACAAAAGCAACTGTAAGTAATCCTTTAAAATGTCTTCTTATTTAAAGAGCTGATGAGATGATTGTTCATTTCAAAAAGAAGACATTTTCCTGCAAGAGAATATTTTGAAAAGTGAAATTATGTTTTACGATGGAAGTGCTCGCAAAATAAAAGTTTTCAGTAGATTTATAGAAATGACTATTTTATAAAGTAAAATTTTGTACTGTTGCTACTGGGTTTTTTATTTTTGTCTTTTTGCTTTAATTTGGTCAAAAATTAAAAACATGCCTAGAAAGACATATTTTTTTTCTGAATATCTTCTGTAGTTTTAGAGACAAATGGGAAAGAGATCATTTGAAGCACCAGTCACTTTCATTATTATCATCATTATTGTTTATTACCATTTCATTATTGTTTATTATATTGTTATTATCATTCCTGTCAAACAGACAACAAATGGTCAAAATTGGGAGTGTCCTATCAAATTCTGTACCTGTCAATAGTGGTGTCCCCCAAGGCAGTGTTCTAGGACCAACTCTCTTCATCCTCTACATAAATGACCTCTGTGATCATATTAAGAGCAATTGCATTCTGCTACCCTTCAAAAAGATCTTGACTATGTATCAGAATGGTCAAACAAATGGCAACTTCAAATCTCAACAAATAAATGCTCAGTCTTACATATTGGCAAAAAAAATTTCAGAAAATAAAATATAATCTGAATAGTCAAGACCTTGTTGATGATCCAAGCTATGTAAAGGACCTTGGAATACTCATATCTAATGATCTAAGTGCTAGAGCTCACTGTAACTACATAGCCAAAAAGGCATTAAGAGTTGTTAACCTAATCCTACATAGCTTTTTTTTCTGGTAATATCACACTACTAACTAGAGCATACAAAACATTTGCTAGACCAATATTCAAATATAGCTCATCAGTCTGGAACCCACATTACGTATCTGATATTAGCACAGTTGAGAAAGTCCAGAAATATTTCACAAGAAGAGTTCTCCACTCCTCTACTCGTTGTAGAATACCTTATGCCACCAGATTTGAAATTCTAGACCTAGAAAACCTAGAACTATGCCGCCTTCGGTCTGCTCTAAGTATGGTATATAAAATCATACATTGCAATGATTTACTGTCAATGAATACTTCAGCTTCAACCATAACAACACAAGAGCACACAATAGATACAAACTCAACCGCACCAAACTTGATTGCAAGAAATATGACTTCAGCAACAGAGTGGTCAATGTCTGGAATACTCTACCTGACTCTGTGGTTTCTTCCCCAAACCCCAAAAACTTTAATCTTAGACTGTCTACTATTGACCTGACTCCTTTCCTAAGAGTCTGTAGGGGGCGTGCATAAGTGCACCAACGTGCCTACCGTCCCTGTCCTATTGTTTCTTTTATTTTTCTTATATGTACCCATCTCATGTATTCATAACTATGTATATACTTATACCTATTATCTTGTAAGCGATTGACAAATCAAATAAATAAAAATAAATAAATAAATTGTTATAAAATTTTCCCAAATGCATCATATAAGTAATATCAGTTCAGCTTGCAATATACAATTGAATCCATAAAAAAGGCAATAAGGATGAAAGATGGACCATGATTACATCAATATCAGATGTTTGATAACTATTTTGTCTTATAAAAATATTGAAGAATATCTTAGTAAAAGCCAAAAATTTAGGCAATGATTCAGCTTGGATGCATTCCTAATTTCATAAACTATAGTAAGCAAGGAAAGAACCTTTGCCTCAAATACTGGAGTCTAGCTATTTCCTTCATTTTGTAATGTCATGCACCAGATTCAGCAATGGGAGTTTTTTTAGACCACTGTTTCTTGGACAATGTACAATACCCATGAACTTAAATCACACATTGCAAAATTAAAACTTGTACATAAGAAGAGGAGATAAGGAGCCAAAAACTTACTGCAATTCAGAAATTTATGGTATATTAAGTAGGAATGTAATTTCCAAAAAGACTTTAAAAATCAGCAGCCTTTTCATGCTATGAACACCATTGTGTTTGGGTTTCTTGTTATCCTCCTGAAGATCTCAGAATCTTGAAAGATTTCAGTTCTGTAGTCTGTAGATGTGACAAGATTTGATAATCTTGTAAGATTCCAACCATAGTTTTATTAATTGTGAGACGTATATTAAAATTTAATAAAGGGAGGCAATGTCCTACTCTTTATTGGGTTTTGATCCAGATGGATTAAAAAGACTCTAGGCTGAAATCCAGGAAAATCATTTTGGTCGATTCAAGCAATTCTGAGCTGGTTGTATTATAGTTCTTCTTAGAGTACTTATCTTCTGTTCTCATGGGAATCCCAATAATTCCTGCTGTTGAGTTCTTAGTGTTCTTTGTATTTCCCCCCCTGTACATATTTCATTGTGGTGCCCGGAAACCTGGGTCTGAGGGAAAGTGAAGTTTGCTGACAGTTTATATATCGTAGCTTGTCCTGCCAGTCTTGGTGTCTTTTTTAATAGTTCATTGATTGGAGGGTATTTCTTTTTAACCAAATTGTTTATGGGTTGCCTCTTTCTGCTTGTCTAGTGTTGGCTGGGGGAGATGATATGTAATGGATTGTTTCCTTTCTTGACTTTTGGTTGTATCTTTTAATGGCATGTGTAGATGCGTTTATCTCTGTGTGTCTTATTGGTAAAACCTTAAAGAATAATGAGCTATAAATATTCTCTACTCTTGGAATTTCTGCTGAACTGATTAGAAATTACACAAACCAGCATATCAACCACCCAACACAGTACCAGTGGAAGAGCTATGGCTGGAATTGTCTGTCTCCTTGACCCCCCCCCCCCACTCCTCCGTAAAATAGGTGTGTTAATCCTATCAGAACTTAACCTATCTATGTTTACTGAGGGAAAAATGCAGATCGGACTAAAGAAAGATCAGCCATTTGCTGCCAAATGTTAGCAGGCTGCAAATGCAGGATTATCCATCTTATTAGATCATCTAGAGTTACATGTCTAATACCTAAATATCTATGGATATTCTCCATCATCCAGGTCATGGTTATCCCAGAGGTGGTATTTCAATTGGGTTTTTTTTCTTGAAAACATTTCATTTCTCATCCAAGAAACTACTTCAATTTTGACTGAATAGGTTAAGTTTATATTCTGAGGAATTTGGAGGAAATTATATTCTGTGCAGTCACCTACATTTAGCACGCTGAGAGCCAGCCATTAGCTCTCCAAGAATCATTAAGACTACTTGGAGGTTAATCTTTATCCTTAGAGTCACCTGAATTACAGTGCAAATGAATGTGGAATCTTCTTGGGACTGTTGAAAGGATTGTGTTGTAAATAAGAGATAGGTGGTCACTTATATTCTTCCCCCTCTATTGAGCAAGGGCTGTTCAATTCTTTTTCTTTTAATTTTAATATAGATGGCCTCTTTGACCCTCTTTCAAACCAATGGCCCTTTGCCCAGAATGTGAACTTTGCTGTTTCCAGAAGAGTGTCTTTGTCTAAGAGTGACTTTGTCTTTCGGATGCAGATGGATTGCTGAATGTTGTCCTAATCAGTTTGTTTTCCTGTGTTTTGCCATGTGTTTGTGTGAAGTGGTTGTTTTGTTTCTCCAATGTACAGATTTGTGATGAGCCCTACCCCTTGGAATCACTGTTGTTTTACAGCGCCGGATGTCTCCTTTCATCTAGTGTCAACCGCCGTCGTGCTAATCATGGTGGCATCTTCCAAGGGGCTGGCTGTGTGGGGGAAGGCTCCGGAGGCTGCTGCTGATGACATGGTGCATTGCAACGCCCCGGATGGATGCTACAATGGCGGCTGTTAATGGCCTTGTTGGAACTTTAAAGATGGGGGGTGGGCGAACAGGATGATTGTCTCTGGGACTGCAATGATGATGCCTCTAGGGCTGTAATTGCTCAGGGCTTGTCGTAGGAGAGGCTGCTGAGATAATGAAGCTCAGTACTAGCAACAGTCTGAATGGAGTTGAAGTAATGCTAGCCAAGATTGCAACAGGGAGTGTTCGGAAGAAGGGTGGTGGGAGGAGATGGAGTTAATGAGGTAATAACAACATGGGTGAGTATAAAGAGGGAGAGGAACTGTTATTCTGTAACACTGTTTTTGTGAGGGCATTGTTTCTACTTGCCCCATTTCAAACCTGTTGCCTGACAGTAGCCACCATTGACAATAAATCTTAATCACTACATCTGGTGTGGAGAGTTACTTGTAAGTAATTACGGTTCTGGTCCTAAAGGCTTTGAGAAATTGCACGTCTTACTACACTGTATTGCACATACGACATTGGTCAGTTTGTTTCTGAATGCTTTATCCTTGGGGTGGACAAGCTACTGTCTTAATATATTATTGGCTTTAAAGTGTGCACATATATTATGTTGGTTGAAAATCCTTCTGAGCTTTTCAGATATTCTTGCAACATATGGAATGCACCATTGCTCCATTTGTTGTTCTCTTTGTCTACTATGGAGAAGTTCCTGCTGATCTTTTTTTGTATTTGATGAAGGCCCAGATGGTGTAGCTTTCTTGATGTGTTTTTGTTCTTTTTGTTTTGCTGATAGGTAAACTGTCTGGCTTTCCTGTGCATTACACATTAAGAAAGGCAGAAATCTCAACATCGAAGTATATACAAAACCTATACACATTTACATATAATAGAGCACAAACTAGGAGTGATCTGAGTGCTAATGACCAGGTGACTACAAATAATATAAATCCTTCCATTTGTGCCTTTTTTAAGAAAAAAACAAAGAAAGTGCAGCTGCCTTTAGGAAAAGCACCTATCTAAAATCTGAACAATAACATCTGAAAATATTATTAAATGGATTTTTTTTGCTGAAACATTTGCACCTTTTCTAAACAGGGCTTCTCAAATACTTGAAGGATACCCTCAACAATATTATAAAGGGTATGTAATTATTGGAACTATTTTTTTAACAAAAATGCACATATTTCTGTGACATTGGTTTTGCCATGCTAATATATTTGTTTTATTAATCTTCAGCTTTATAGAACTATTCAAGACAAAATTAGGTCTGCTAGGAGAGAATGAGGATGATGACTATTTGATTGCTTTCCTTCTAAAAGTGAGTTGTTTTCTTTGATTAAATGTTTATTCTGTACCTTCAGTTATCATAAAGCCTGACACAAAAATGTGGTCCTATTTCTTAGCTCATGGAAGATACAAGGGCAGATTTCACAATGACTTTTCGGCAACTCAGTGAGATTTCAGAAGACAAACTGAAAGATCTCAACATTCCTAAGGTATTGATACATCATTGTTAAGAAAAAATTGAGTTTTCTTCTTTTAAAATGATGGTTTGTGAAAGTGGATAAAGCACAATGGATCACATCCAAGTTGTTCAGCAAGTCATTGAAAGGCACGAGTACACCTTGCCTCTATGCATGGCTTTCATCGACTACAAAAAGGCGTTTGACTCAGTATTCCAGCAAACAATAACTCATGCATTTGCTTACAATCAGTAGATGAAAAAATAATGGAGACAATTTGCCTTATTGGTCTTAAAGTGGAAATTAACCTAGAACAAGGTGAAGGACAAAGAAATACAATATCACCCATCCTTTTCTCAGCTTGGCTTGAAGAAGTATTTCACAAACTAGACTGGGCGAAAGATGGAATAAAAATCAATTTTTAAAAAAGGCCTTTTAAAATCACCTAAGATTTGCAGATTGATTCACAATACCCAGAACAGCTAGAAAGACACATACAAGAGTTTCACAAAGCAAAAGAACCATTTGGCTTAAAATTAAACCTGAAAAAAGCTAGGTTATGTTTAATAAACTTATCAAAGAAAAAAAAATTAAATCTGGAGAAGAATTAAGGCATAGTAGACCGCTACAGGTACATTGGTCAACAGATTTCAATGGAAAGTGATATAATGAAAAAAATTGATGGGTGGGTTAAATGTGGTTTGCTGGCATTTGGCAAACTATGCATAATTTTTAAGAGCACCCCCCCATGCCTAAGGGTTTTAGATCAGTGTGTGTTATCTGCTCCAATGTATGCCAGTGAAACATGGACACTAACCTCACAATCGATACAAAAGCTAAGATACATGGCTCAAAGAGCCATGGAAAGATACATTTTCTGCATTAGAAGACAAGATAGAAAGATCTACACATGGATTAGAAAACGAATCAAAGTATACCATATCACGAGAGTAAAAGAATTGAAATAGGCTGGTCACGTAGCAGGAAGAACTGATAGCAGGTAGACCAAGGCAGTCCTAGAATGGATCCCACCTGGTAAAAAGTGCCCATGAATGAGACCTAAAATAAAATGGATCGATGACATTAGCAAGTATTGCACGCCTATTTGGAAAAAGGAAGTTCAGCATGTAAGTTGGATACATGCGGAAGAGGCCTTTGTTCTACAGTAGATTGAAAATGGCTAAAATGACGATGATGATACATACACACACACACACACACACACACAAAAAAAAAATACTTGCTGATGTTGTCTATCCATCTTGTTTTAGATCTCTTTCGTGGGCACTTTTTATCGGGGTGGAATCCATTCTATGGCTGCCTTGGTCCACCTGCCATCAGTTCTTCTTGCTATGTGACCAGCCTATTCCCATTTCAATTTTTTTACTTTCTTGATGATATTGTATACTTTTATTGGTTCTTCTCCATGTACAGGCCTTTCTATCTTGTCTTGTATTGCCGAGGATGTCTCTTTCCTCACAGTATTGTTGTTGTGGAGAAAATAGGAAGAGAAAGTAGTATTAAGACACATTCACCGTTTTTAGTCATTTATAGAAACAATTAAGGTGGGATATATATATCTTCTACACATGGTGAAGGTGCTTAGTACTACTTTCTCTTCCTATTTTCTCCACAACGGCAATCCTGTGAGGAGACCTGGGCTGTCTCCTGAGATCTAGGCCAACACCTTAACCACTACACCAAATTGGCTTTCTGATAAGATTGCAGATCTTATGTCACAATCTGTCTAGATAACAAGTTTTAAAAAAATAATATTTCGCTGATGATACCCAGCTGTACATCTCTACCCCGGGCCACCCCGATGAAGCCGTCGAAGTGATGACCCAGTACCTGGAGGCCGTGCGGTGTTGGATGGGGCGGAGCAGGCTTCAGCTCAACCCATCTAAGACTGAGTGGCTGTGCTTCCCAGCACCCCGGTACAGCCGGCTGGTTCCATCGCTGGCTGTGGGGGGGGGAAATTCTTGCCCCCACAGAGAGGGCCCGCAATCTGGGTGTCCTCCTGGATGTACGGCTGTCATTGGAAGATCATGTGGCGGCCGTCGCCAGGGGGGCTTTTGGACAGGTCCGTAGGATCTACCAGTTGCGGCCCTTTCTGGATCGGGATTCGCTTCGCACGGTCACTTCCGCCCTGGTGACCTCCCGCCTAGACTATGCCAACGCTCTCTACATGGGGCTGCCTTTGAAGAGCATCCGGAGGCTCCAGTTGGTGCAGAATGCAGCCGCGAGGATGGTAATGGGAGTTCCTAGGGGCTCCCATGTTATGTCTGCGCGTGCTGCATTGGCTCCCGGTGGCCCTCTGGGTGCGCTTCAAAGTCTTGGTCACTATCTTTAAAGCGCTCCATGGCTCGGGACCAGGTTACTTGCGAGACCGCCTCCTGCCACCATCGGCTTCCCACCGATCGGTACGCTCCCATAGAGTTGGTCTCCTCGGGGTGCCGCTGGCTGGACGGCTGGCGACCCCGAGGGCGCGGACCTTCTCATTGGGAGCACCCCCTCTCTGGAATGAATTACCCCCGGAGGTAAGGGCCGCCCCCGATCTCATGGCCTTCCGTCGGTTACTCAAAACGCACTTATTTCGGCAGGCCGGACTGGCCTAGGGGTTTTTAAATTTTAACCGGGTTTTAATCTCTTTTAATACTTGCTTTACATTTTAATTAGAGCCATATTATATTTCAGTTTTTAAATTTTATTATTATTATGTTGTCTCGTGTATTGTACTTTGTATATGTGTTCTTATTGGCTGTTCACCGCCCCGAGTCCCTTCGGGGAGAGGGGGGGCGGTATATAAATCGAATAAATAAATAAATAAATAAATAAATATTTCAATTTTTGGTTTTTAGAAGAGAGAAGAGCAGAATTGGAACAGCTGCTTGTTCCAATTTTTATCTTTTTAGGGTTTCCATGATAGCAAAATATTTATGACTGATAGGTTTCCTTTCCAGAGGAACGGAAATGCTTCCCAATAATGCAAAAATCCTAAGGAGTTTAGAGTTTCCTTATATGAGCATAGAATACAGGTGAAACTCGAAAAATTAGAATATCGTGCAAAAGTTCATTTCAGTAATGCAACTTAAAAGGTGAAACTAATATATGAGATAGACTCATTACCTGCAAAGCAAGATAGTTCAAACTGTGATTTGTCATAATTACGATGATTATGGCTTACAGCTCATGAAAACACCAAATCCACAATCTCAAAAAATTAGAATATTAAATGCAATCAATAAAACAAGGATTGTACAAAGAACAATATCCGACCTCTGAAAAGTATAAGCATGCATATGTACTCAGTACTTGGTTTGGGCCCCTTTTGCAGTAATTACTGCCTCAATGTGGTGTGGCATGGAAGCTATCAGCCTGTGGCACTGCTGAGGTATTATGGAAGACCTGTATTCCAGGATCTCTAGTCTGTTCTTATTCCAGATGCCCAAGATTGTCTATAGATTTGCATGATTGCAACAATAATTTGGCATCCACTTGATAATTGAGAAGTCAAACTGTTGCAATGATTTCCCTAACAAAGATTGTTTTCTTTATCAGCTCATCACAATCGGGATGTGGCCTGGCATTGTTAGTATTGTTTTATATATTCTGTTTGAGCAGTGGAACAAACTCACTGTCCTCTATGCCAACTAAGAAAAGTTGGTTTTAATTTCAAGAAAAATTCTAACTCTGATCAGGCTATTCAAATGTTGCTATCTTTTGTGTGCAGAGAAATATTTGGCTGGTGGTGTATGCTTGGGACATAGTTCTTTTCAGAGAAATTGGTTATCTTAATCCCAAGTCTAGCAAGGGATTCTACTGTTTTTTCTTTTTAAATATTTATTTAACAATAGTTGCTGGAACGGAATATTTACTGCAGTCCTATACAGGTCTATTCTGGAATATTAAACTTCATTGACAAGTTTAAGAATTCCTGTGTTTTTTATTGTAAATGTTCAATTATTTTCATACAGGAATTCTGGGCTTTGCAAGATATAGCTAAACACAAGAACTTTTCAACATGGATTGCTCTGTACCTTTTGAGATTAAAAGGGTAAATATAATGGATTTAATTTACTATAATTATGATTACATATTAAAGAAGAGGAACATTAATTTCACTAGATGTTTTCCACGCAACTCCTGCAGTTATTTATTATGGACTGAGTTCAATTACTCAGTGCTTACATAGCAAAACTTAAAAAAAAAAACTTAAAGTAATTTTAAATAAGTAGAGCAGGAATGAGGAATGTGCCAACCATTCTGTGCATAGAGCATTCCATACCCAGATTAGTCAACATTGAGCCATCTGTGCATGGATTAAAATACAGGTTTAATTTTATGTGTTTAACCTGTGCACGGCCCTAGAACAATATTTCTCAACCTTGACAATTATAAGGTATGTGCTGGGTAATTCTAGGAATGGAAATCATCAGGTCTTCAGTCTGCACAATGTTTTAACAAAAATTCCAGGATAGGAGATAGAAAAAGGAAGAGTCGGAATAGAGGTTAGTGGAATGGATTTATTGATTACGTTTAAGGAAGTTGGAGGAGGTGAGAAAAAAGCAACGTGCAGCAAGCTAGCTCCATCTACTTCCTTAGGCTCCTTTTTACCTTAGTAAAAATCTGTATTCATCTAAATCACGGGTCTTCAAACTTGATAGACTTGTGGACTTCAACTCCCAGAATTCCTCCTCTACTCATGTTAGCTCAGGAATTCTGGGAGTCGAAGTCCACAAGTCTTAAACTTGCCAAGTTTGAAGACCCTTGATCAAAATGATCTGGGGTTCAATATGACTGCATTATCACAGTTAGAATGATCTGGCCAAACATATCTTCATTCCATGCATGGAACAAACCACATTTTTCATTTTGCACATCTCCAAATATCATGTTGCAAAATGCACAATACTCATGATTGAAGATGTGTATCTGTTCTTAGGAAACATTGCCTCAAAATCAGCCTAGATAATCTATATAAAACATTAGTTTCAAACTGAATGTCTTCCATCTGTGTTTATACGTTGTATAGGAATGTAGGTGATTCAGACTCTGAAAGGAGGAGAAGAATGAGCAGTGAGTATAGTGATAATTTATCCAGTCATTCAAAAAATTCATTCCTCTTCTTATAGATTCAGCTTCTAAATAGCTGTTTGTTCAATAAAATAGATCTTCTACGATGTATATTGTTAATATGAGAAATAAGAAATTTTTCATTTTTTTTATTTAGAACACAGACAGATTGGAAAGCAATGGAGTTTCACTCTAACAAGATTTAATTTTGATCTTCCTGTATTTGCAGTTTTCTATGCTGAACTTTGTGACTCCAAATTCAAAAACAAATCAGACACAGTGCCCCTTGTCTATTATACAAATGCTAGAAACTTTCCAAGGTCTAGTTGGCTGTTTGTTCTTCCATTTCTTTCCCTGAAAAAGGGCTATTGTATTAACCCATGGCACAGTGGGGAACAAGTATACCCTATCCCAAAATGGTAATCTTCCCAGGTTTGTGCTTGATACTCAAGTTGCCACACTGTTAATGGCAGAACATAGTCCCAGTTGTTCAGTCTAATGTTATCAGAGAAAAGTCAAGAAAACCAGCTATACCAAACCTTCTGTAATTTGCCAGATATTTATAAAGGCCAATCAAGGCAAACTGCATTTCCTGCCTGTTCTTGTTCTCATTGATTGAACTCTCAGAGTCAGCTATCCCAACTCTGTAACAACTGCAGGAGCAGCAGTTGTGACTGACCATCAGCCTCTCCAATGAAGAAGCAGAGTGCAAGAAGAATGTGCCCAAAAGGGCATGCTTTGTAAGCATGGTTGCAGAAACTGGTTACTAAAGGATGCCAATCATCTTGAAAACTCTGTGCTTGCCAGTGGACTATAGATTTGAAAAAAGTTGGAAATGTCTCTAGAGGCAAAGAAGGCCTCCTGTGTGGCAGAGCTCAGAATTGAAGTGTGGTATCTTTTCGGCCTGAGCCATTATTTTTCAAGTAAGGAGAAATCACGTCATGGACAGAAGTAGCAAGATTTGAAATTTAAAAATGGCCACAATTCTGTCAATGGAAGGATGGTTGCACCTTAAAAGCTGATTCTGGAAGCAAGTGCAACATTATGAGGATGAAAAATGACATGTTTTTGAAGATACCAGGACTTACTCTTTTTGTAAGAATTTTCACTGATCCCCCAGTTCAGCTGAAATGGCTGGAATTGACAGATTTAGGTTCACCATAAGATATGTGAGAGAGCCTACATGTGTGACCATGAAGGCTATAAGCAGAGGTGATTTTCTAACTATTTGGGATTAAGATTTATATCTTGCCTTTCCTCTCAGCGGTTCAAGTATCATGAGTAGCATTGACTGGGTCATCTTCAAACTTTATTTTCCAGAAATAGGAAACAAACTATGCAGCATTTGATCAAAGAAAGATTTGGGAATCTGTAATAACTTGAGAGAACATTTCTCAAAGGGTATAGGTCAGGGTTGTCAAATTCGTGGCCCATGGGTGGATGCATCACACTCTGGTCACACCCATGCTTAGTTTAGCGAAGGGGGGGAAAATCCAAATATATCATGTGACGCCACCATGATGGCACAGGTTTGACACCTCTGGTATAGGCCAACTCCCAAGAAAACTGAAAAATAATAAATAGTGGGTTACCGGTGTATAATTTTTTCACAGACCAATTACCAATTACCAATCAATTTATCAGTTTGATTCAAAAATATATTCTACACATTTGATTGCGAATATATTTGATTCAAAAATATATTCTATCTGAGCATAAAATATGTATGAATCCTGTATTTTTAACACACTGCATTGCTTTCAAATTACATTGAGATTAAATCACATCTATATCTTATGAACAGTTTTAAGGAAAGCTCTGGTATCTGATCTGAGGCTCAATTTCTGAAGAAGTACAGAAAGGAAGATAAGCTGACTTTCAGTCTAGAAAAACAACTTAAAAACTATTGGTGTTTTGCAAGCCTTGCATTTTGTTTTAGACAAGTTCATTTAAGAAAAAGATATATTCTTCCTTTCCCTACCCTTTCCTTTCTCTTCTCTTCCTTTCCTTTCTCTTCTCTTCCTTTCCCTTCCCCCTTTTTTTATAGAATGAGAGGGTTGTCTCTAAAATGAAACCTAGGACAAAAATTAGCTAGAAAAATGAAGTGTATCTCATTAAAAGTAAAGCTTAAATGTTTATTAACTTTTTACATTGAATGGAATGGTTTTAGTTTGTAAAGTTGTATGGTTCTATTGTTTTTTTTTAATTTGACGCAGAGATTAAAATGCAATGAATAAGTGTAAACTAAGTTAACTCTTAACTGTAAAGAAATAGTTTTATTAATTAAGGGAAGGGGGTTCATAAATTAATGTTAGCAGTGAAAAGGGTGACATAAATTTAATAAGTATAGCATTATCATTTCAGGAATCACAATTTATTATTTTCTGTTGTTGCTTAATGTAACAGTGTTCTACAATTATATTTTAAGCAGATTTTTGGGGAAGTAACAATAAAAAGGCTACCACCTTTATTAAAGTTTCCAGTTTAGGAAATAATTGGGGTATTTGGCAACATCTAGTACAGGTTCAGCATAAAATGTATTATGGTAAACAAGGGCTATTCAGTTTTATCTTTTTGTTTCTTTTCAGTTTCAGATCTTTGAAATATGTATTTTTATTCTAACAGTGGAAAGGAAGTAGATTTTAGTGTAGCAAATCTATAAACATTTATGTTTTGTATCTGCAATTCATTTTCTTTTTGGTTGCAGGTGTTAACCCAAGATACGTACTTAGAAATTGGATGGCAGAATCAGCTGTCCAAAAGGCTGAAATAAATGATTTTTCAGAGGTACATGATTACAAAGATGCCTTGATATATAGTCCTTATACAGAAGAGACTAAAATTGTTTCCTCTTGAACAGATCTAAGGCATCGTTTAGCATTTTCAAATCTCCTGCACCCGTTTTTCCCTTTTGTTTTTCAGGTCCGCTTCTTGCAACAAGTTTTACAACATCCATTTCTGGTACAGACTCTGGCTGAGAAAGCTGGTTATGCACAGCACCCCCCTGCTTGGGCTGAGGATATTAAAGTCAGTTGTTCATCTTGATGAAAATAATTTATGATTAAATTAAATGGTGACATTTCCCCGTCATATTGTGAAATATGAAAGGGCTAAATCCTGGAATACCGGGGATCTATCAGAGGACTGGAAAAGAGCTGATGTGGTTCCCAACTTCAAAAAAAGGAAGAAAACAGACCCAGGAAACTACAGACCAATCAGTCTAACCCAGAAGATACTGGAAAAGATAATAAAAAAACAGATCTGCCACCATCTAGAAACAAGTAAAATAATAACTAGCAGTCAGCACGGCTTTGTTAAAAACAGATCATGCCAAACCAATCTTACTCTTCAGCATAGTGACTAAATTAGTAGACCAGTGAAATACTGTGGACATAATATATTTAGATTTCAGCAAGACATTCTACAGAGTAGACCGCAATCTCCTCCCTGGGAAACTAGAAAAAAGTGGGATAGAATAACCTCCAGATGGATTTGCAACTGGCTGACAAACTACTCAACGAGTAATTCTTAAAGGGTCTAAGTCTACATGGAGGGAAGTAAGCAATGGAGTGCCACAAATTTCCGTCTTAGGCCCAATACTCTTCAATATCTTCATTAACGACTTAGATGTGGGAATAGAAGGGGAACTTACCAAATTTGCAGATGATACTAAGCTGCCAGGAATAGCAAACAACCAAGAAGATGGATCTTGACAGACTAGAACACTGGGCCATATCTAACAAAATGAAATTCAATGTAGAGAAAAGTAAAGTCCTACACTTAGGCAAGAAAAACCAAAAGTACACATATAGACTGGGTGAACCCAGGCTCTATAGCAGTAACTGTGAGGGGATCTTGGAGTCTTAGTGGACAACCAGCTAAATATGAGCCAGCAGTGTGCAGCAGCAGCCAAAAAAGCTAATGCAATCCTAAATTGCAGTAACAAAGGGATACAATCGAGATCAAGGGAAGTACTAATACCACTCTATAAAGCCTTAGTAAGACCATACCTAGAGTACTGCATCCAGTTTTGGTCACATTATAAAAAAGATGTTGAGGCTCTAGAAAAAGTACAGAGAAGAGCAACGGGGTGGGGAATTTTCCTGCAGACTTTTGGGGGGATTTTCCCAGGGTCTCTGGTCCACGGGATTTAAAATGATGAGTTTGGTGGTCCCTGAAGTCCAAAAGATTGGCGATCCCTGGACTAGATGACCTACAAGGTCCCTTCCAACTTATTCTAAATATAAAATTCTCCAAAATGCAAAGGAATGAAAATTGGGATTGCCTGATTTTAAATTATATTTTGTGGTCTGCTATTTGATTTGGATGAAAGAATGGTTGTTGCTAAGAAATAAGAGAAAGTTATAATTGGAAGAACTGAGATTTGGGTGGCATTTTTTATGCACAATAAAATTAAAACGAATGTAGATTTCAAAAATCAGTTAAGTAAGGAATGCCATATTAAGAATATAAAACAAATATAAACTCAGATTCTGCCTGAAAATACTTTACTGGCTTAAGCCAATAGTGGCTTAAGTGTTTTGTAGTGAAGAAATGATGTAAAAACAATGATTAACATGTCAAGACTTGCAAGTATAGGAAACTAGAGAACTTAAAATGAAATCAAAAGAATAATGGACTGCTGGAGGATTTATTTTTCAAAAGCAATGTAATTGAACTGGCAGAAAAAAATAACTTGCATTTCTTCTCCCTCCTGCAGAGCAGAGATTGGAGGAGATATCAAGGTAGTATATAATACAACTGACAATTATAAAACATGTATAGAACTGTTTGAGACTCATGATTTAATTGGGGTAACTGCCGGAATCCTGACAATAAGCTGTTTGTATGGCATGCATAGGATTCCCTGGTCTGCCATCACAATAAGACTGAATAAAACTTTTTTTTACAATAGAAAAGCAAACAGCATATTCTCTTGCAAACCCTTCCTCTTCAATCTCTCTACTCTGCGAGGGAGTGGATACAGGTTATATACTGTCTATAATGGTGATCAAGTAACTGAGAGATGCTGCAAAAGTCATAAATAGTTGTAAATTTGCTGTAAATTTTAATTTTTAGCACCATCATAACTTTGACTTAATGTAAATTGCTGTGCCTATAAAAATTGCTAATGTTATAGAAGCCATAGCATAAAACAAACCATGGCTTAATATAGGATATGAATCCAGCCGCTAATTTCTAAAGTGTATGCTTTTCATTAATTTAGACACTTGGTTGAAGAAATAAGTTTTATTCATGAAGATTGCAGTAAATAAAGGAGAATAAAAATGAAATATACTTGATAAAATATAAGTAAGAAGAAATAAATTACTTTCTTTTGAAATAAACATTTTTAGGTATCATCTAGTACCTAGTACAACCAGGACATTTGTAGTTGAAAATGGAAAAGTTAAAGCTGTCTCCAAAAGAATTATTCTGCGTTAAACCAAATAAATAACCACAGAGATTGCTTGCAGATATTATCACTGAAAACAAAATTCACTTTGTCTTTGAAAGAAACTGAGGAAACAGCTATAATATATTGCAAAAACATTCATAATAAATTTGTGAGTTGTATTTTTCCAAAACCAACTATGGAAAAGAAAAAAGTAGATGGGACAGATAGGGGGCAGATTTTTAACCCATAATGAAAGAGGGAATTTACAAAGCGTGAATTTGTTATTCAACGTTATACCCCTTATTTCTGCAAAAGTGTTTTAGATGAGCCAAACTGCCAAGATCTTATCCAGGCTATTGTTACATGCAAGTGGTGTGGAGGGAACTCTGAAAAAAAAGCTTTTTGTTAAACTAATCAGCTTTTAAATTAATCCAGATTAAAAAAAAAAACTTCTGGATCAAATCAAACATTTTTTCTGGAACTTGTTTTTCTCCAGGATGTCTGCTATGCTTGATTGTATTTTTCAGCCTTCAAGCAAAGAGCATGGGAATTGACCCAGTAGCTCTTGGGTCTGTGTCTACCATAAATTTTTTTAACATATACTCCTTTAGATCACCTGATGTTTGAAACTACTTAGTTCATGATGACTCACTCCTTTTCTTTTGCAATGCTCTCATTAGATCAGACATGAAATCTCCTTGTTCAGAAGCATGTCCCCTCGAAATTGATCCACTTTGTTTTGGTCTTACAACTTGACAAGCACCTTCTTCTTGTCTTCTAGGAGGTGGTGGTGGTTTCTTCTTGGTTGCAGGAGGAAGACCAGGGGCAGAGAATGAGGGTGGCGGCAGAGGTGGTAGTAGTTCTGTAGAGCCAATGCCAATAGGAAGAAAAGGAGGCGGGGGAGGAGTGAAATCAGGAGGAGATTCACAGTATTCAGGTAGCGGTGGAGATGGTGGCGGTGGCGGTGGTGGTGGTGGCAGATCTTCCAAATTGGGAGGAAGTGGTATAAATTCAGGGGGTGGTGGAAATTCTTCATACTTTGGTAAGAAAGTTGGATTTTCTCTCTCAGTAATGTTGGATAAATCCAATGTCGCAGTAATAGCGGAAGATCTTCTTTGAGGAGGGGGAGGAGGGTGAAAACCACTACGTTTGCGGATCTCTTTCACCTGTTGTACAGGTAGGGATGATGTCTGACCATCATTGAAAGTATCATCTGGCTTTTTAACCTTAAGAATTATTTAAAAATGATTAGTATATGAATAAGAAATTATGATTTCCGGTTTATCATGGAAGGTATTCAATCAAGAAGTCCCCACTGGTACATTGCCTATTATTCAAGAATCAATCATTTGCAGCATTCATTCAGCAACTTTAACGTGGACTTCAACTTCCAAATTCTCTAGTCAGTATGCTGGCTGGGGAATTCTGGGAGTTGAAGTCCACACATCTTAAAACTGTTGGGATTGAAAAACAACTATTTAGATCAGGGGTGTCAAACACAAGGCCTGCGGGCCAAATCTGACCCACTCTGGAAAATATAAGGGGCTGGCCCGCGTTGCTTTGGCCTGGTCTACCCAATGCGGAAACATCGTGCCAGCATGGCTTTGGCCCAGTATATTCAGTGTGAAGAGGGAACATCACAAAGCGTGACTTCAGCCTGTTCTATCCAGTGCGAAGAGGAAACATGCCAGCAGTTTGGGGAGTGGTGCCAAGCTGGCCACACCCACCCACTCAGCCACACCCACCCAGCCCCCCTGAGATCAATCACAGACCTGATGTGGCCCTCAGTGAAACTTGAGTTTGACACTTCTGATTTAGATGCTCCCTGATTTTACTAGGATTAATGCTGATAAAAATAAAAATCTATCAAACATTTTTACATTCGCCAGGGCAAATGTTTTATATAATTCTACTTTTAATTTTTCGTACATGAATCAATATGGAACTGAAATCTAGTTTGCTTTAAAAATGGTTTGAATTTTACAATTATAATTGCTAAATGCACATATATACAACTCACACATACGCGCATAGGTAGAGAATTATATAAAATGCACACCTAATGGAAATATTGTGCAAACATGTATCATTTTATGAGGAATTGTTACAAATGTTAGCAGAAGTATATACATAATCATTTTGGTATAAACTCTCTTTTTAAAAAAAAACAAACTAGTTATAACCCCAAAATTATATTTTAAAAAAAGTAGAAGCACAAGGAGAGGCTTAGCCATACCTTACATTCACTTGCATTCAGTATTTCTAATACCCACAGTATTCTGATTACTAAGTTTTTATGCTACCCTCCCCATTGTGAAATGTTAATTCACAAAGAGACTTAATGGAAGAGATCGAAAGCAAAATTTAACATTTTATAATGAATTAATGCATAAAAGCTTTTTTAAAACGTCATTAAAATAAGAGGTGCATTTTAAGGATTTTTAAAAATAGATATAGAAGAATTGACATATGGCAGTTTCATATTTATACTCTTAGATGGATGCCGTTAGCCACTGCCAAAGATAATTGTGGAGTAGAAGGGACAAGACATGCTGAAATTAACCTCAAGCAAGGTACAGGTAAACCTTGATTTACAACCAGTTGCTTAATGACTGTTTGAAGTTAAGATGAACTCTCCAGAAGCTGCTTATAACATTTCCAAAGTTTCAAAACCCATTCTCATCCCTTGGACATTTGATTGCCTTTGAGTGTTTGGCAAATGGCCATTTGCAACATTCCAATCATGTGACCACAATTTGCAATGTTCTTTGGCAGTTTCCAGCATTACCGTATTTTTCGAAGTGTAAGACACTGAGAAGTATAAGACGCACCTAGTTTTTGGTGAGGAAAACAGAAAAAAAAAATCTGCCTTTGCCTCCCAGCAATTTGCCTTCTTGCAGCAAACAGCCTGTTTTTCAGTTTCAGTACAGCCTGATTAGCACAAGCAGCTGATTGTTGTTTAGATCGGCCTCCCAATATCAGCTGTTTCAGGTTGCAGGGATCGCCATAGCCTATTGCTGCCTCTGCGCCCCATTTTTGGCCTCTGCATCCTGTTTTCAGCTTCCACACACCCCGCTTTTGGCCTTCGCGTGTCCCATTTTCCGCCTGTTCCAAGCACTGGGAATTGGGATGGGCAGAAAATGGGGCGTGCGGAGGCAGAAAACGGAATGCAGAGGCCGAAAATGGGGCACACAGAGACGGCAATAAGCAAAGACAATCCCTGCAGCCTAAAACAGCTGATCGTCAGGAGGCCGATCCGACCGACAATCAACTGCTTGTGCTAATCAGGCTATGCTGAAGCTGACGAGACCGTTTGCTGCAAGGAGGCAAATTGCTGGGAGGCAGAGGCTGAAGGGTGGCGGCCGGTGGGGCTTCGGCAACATTCCATTTTATAAGATGCACAGACTTTTCCACTTTTAAGGGTGGAAAAAGTGCATCTTATATTCTGAAAAATATGGTAATTTCCAATTTCTGGCAAGGAATAGGACTACTACTTCAGCA
This sequence comes from Bungarus multicinctus, assembly GCA_023653725.1. NCBI lineage: Eukaryota > Metazoa > Chordata > Lepidosauria > Squamata > Elapidae > Bungarus > Bungarus multicinctus. The sequence goes on from CM042840.1 coordinate 21,972,663, forward strand.
AAAAAAAAAAAAGACCATTAGTTTTGGGAGACCCTTTCTTTCCGAAAGGTAGGAAGGACTGCAGTTCTTGCATACTTACATTTATTTGTATCTTTGGCATATCAGCAGATTTTTTAGTTTCTGCAGTGATCGCTGTATTAAGAGTTATGTTTTGGGGAATTTGTCCATTGGCATGAGAGCTACCTATAATAATACAACAAAGAAGAAAGAGGAGGTTTGCTTTTGCTACTAAAAATAATTAGATTTAAACAAAAATAATCTTATTCAGTATCATCAGTAATAATTGAGATTGGCAAGGCAGGAACCAGCAAATTCAGGGAGAATCATGCTGCAAAAACATATTTCAAATACTTTTCTAGGCCATCAAGTATCTGTTAACTTGGAAGGAACAGAGAAAAAGGCCTAAAGTCAGCACTGCTGTACAGATTTAATTTTTTTTTGCATTATTTGGACAATCAACCCTTGTTCAGACTTCTACTAAACCCTGTGGTGAAGACAATATGCTACTATTTCCATCTCATTAAAATAGCATTTAAATTGGTGGTGGGGGATGAATATTGTTCATCGTTTTCAAAAGGAGCATGGAGATCAAGTCACCCTTATGACCACCTGGATCAAAGGAAAACATACTTCTGTGTACAATCTTTAACAGCTTAATAGGTTAGGAGAATGATCTGTTATTCACCTGTTTAGTCAAGGATATTTAAAAACCGAATCTTTGAGAAAAGAAGTTCTTGCACTGGAATATCAATTCAATGTAATAAATGAGAGAACAGAATATAGTTGCTTTAAAAGAAATATGATGCAGAAAGTTTTGACTGATGTGGAAGGCAGTTTCATACTCTTTGCTATGCTGCTTTCGGCTGTTCCTGAAACCAATTTAGCAATCCTATGCTGGATTGTAGTGTTCTGGCAATAAGCCTGAGCTAATGAAATACAGAAAACTGACAGCAAAAAAAGACCCAGTGGATCCATCAAGTCCAACATGGCTATCGTACTTGATTGCTTGATTCTCTTCCCATGTAGGGAACCGTAGCACTTGCCAACACAATGTTTAGGGCAGGAGTCTGCAACCTGCGGCTCTGGAGCCACATGCAGCTCTTTCAGCCTCCTACTGCGTCTCCTGGTCAGCTAATCCCACCACTGGCTTGCCTCTCTCCTCCTCTCCCTGTCACTCCTCACCTGGCCTGAGAAGGTAAGGTTGATGGCAGGGGATGGAGATTCGCTCCACATTCCAGATGTGGATTTGAGTTGGCCACACCCACACAGTCACACCGGTTGTTAAATTATTGGTTTCCGGTGTTTTCTGTGGGAAATGGGTCAAAATGGCTCTTTGAGTGTTTAAGGTTGCAGACCCTTGGTTTAGGGATTATTCCTTCCTTACTAGTCCTTTAACATGTATTTTTTTTTATTTTTTCCATCCTAATTGTAGAATCACTGCTCTGGGTGCTACAGTGATAAAAAAGAACAGGTGTTCCTTCATTCCTAAATTTCGCTGCAAGTTGATAGAAACTGTAGCAATGAAGAATCAGATTAATAGAATAAGAGAAGTAGAACTCCTTCAAATTTGATAGCTATGTTCTGTGCCTATACGTTTTTAAAAAGAGAAAGGAAACCAGTGCAAGAGATAAGGCACGAGATAGGAAATAAGGCAGGGCATGCTTCCTCTGGGCTGGGAAAAAACTGTAATGATTGTCACTGAGAAAGGTAAAAGTACTACAGGTGTGTTCTGGCATAAGAGGTAAGGAAAGTGGCAGGAGAGTCAGTCTTTATGGTCACCATTAGATCAACTGGAGGAAAAAAAAACCAAGCTGACCAGTAGAGGATACAGCAACCAGCATGAAGTAGCTTTGGAGGGCAGTGACCTGTCATTGGAAGGGAATAGGATACGAAGCATTATAGCTAATCAAAGCTGAGGATGTCCTAGACTGGAATAAAGCTGGTAAATAAACTGTTTAAAAGGGCTTAAAAAATGGCTCAGGATAGAAAACAACAGAGCTTCCAAACATGATTGCAAGGATGTGTTAGAAAAGGGTAGAATAGAATGTAGAAGATGACATCAACCAATGCGGTACTCAGCAAATGGTGAGTGGCTGCCCTGACAATGGATCAAGAAGACATTGCAAATCTGGCCTGAATTGTGGTTAGGACTGAACAAGAAGAACACCTTAGCAAGCTAATTGAGACCATGTTATGTGGACAGATAAAGGATTTTCTCCATTAGCAATAGCACTTAAGACTTATATATCACTTCACAGTGCTTTACGGCCCTCTTTAAGTGGTTTAGAGTCAGCCTATTGCCGCCAACCATCTGGGTCCTCATTTTACCGACCTCGGAAGGATGGAAGGCTGAGTCAACCTTGAGCCTGGTGGGGTTCAAACTGCCGAACTTAACTCTAAATGGAGAGGTCATTTACAAAGAAACCAAGAAGCAAATTAGTGGGCCTAGCAGGATGTTTTAGGATGGAGAAGCAACCATTTCTATATGTGCAAAATGTAAAGTTTTACATCAAACCATATTTATAAGTCTTTATAACAATCCCAGTGCTATTATCTGTTCCTGCAGGAGAGATCCAGTGATAGTTGCCTAATGAACTTTTTTCTTTTACCATTTTGCCCTCCTTTTTAAATTTTGGCTGCAGAACTGTTAATCACATCAGTGCTCATTAATAAAATGAATTTCTGTTCACTTGGGATAAATTTTTCAGGTTCACATCAAGTAGATACCATTGACTTTATTGTCCTGCTGCAAATTGTAATATGTTCAACTATTAAAAATTCACATCCTACAATGAACTATTATCAAATAGGTTAAGACAATGATAGTGATTGGCAAGATGGTAGGAAAAAAAAACTGAGCTTATAATCCTCACAATAATTTCTTTAAAAAAAATAAATAATTTGGATACCTTTTGAAGATGATCCCCCAGAAGCTATGGATTTAGTATTTCCTGGCTTTGCCAGACGAGAAGCTAACTCAGACTTTTGTACTGCACCAATGTAGTTATCATACAAGGCCTTTCCATACTGAAAAATAAGTACCACAAATATCTGATAGATTTTCCATCATAAAAAAATGAACATGCATTTCTCTGCTTGTTCCATCAAATCTTAACAGAAATTCTTCTTCAGTGGTTCACTTGAAATCTCTTCCATAAAAACTATGAACTAATAAACAGGACTATAAACCAATAGGGTGAAAGCCTATTATATGTTTGACAAAGTAATTTATCATCCCAATACTGTTCTATGTATTCTATGGTCATGTTTATTCACTAGAGTTTTATCCCTCAGAAGAGGATTAATGCCTTTTTGTTTTCATAATTCCATTTACTTTCTCCTTTACTACTGAAAAATATCCTTTTTCTTCTTACCTTTGCAATTCTGATACCAGTTACCCAAAGATGTAGAGACTCCTTGTTATCACAGCACAGGTATTTGATGTACTGTGACTCCTTCTGTATTTGAGGATGCTATAAATAATAATGGCAACAGTAGTTTTTTAATCATAAAAATCTGCTGAAATAACTCAAGTAGATAAGCCAACTTCCCAACAAAGTTTCTCGTCTATCACTACATCTTTGCTACTTCGAACTACAAACCACTGAGAAACCACAGAGAAGAAAACAGTATTTTTCATCAATCCTTCCAAAAGATTAATGGTACACAACTGGAACATACATGATTGTTAACTGGTATTTAAAAATCTGTAGTCAAACTTGGCGTTTTAAAAAATTATTCACTTTCCATCTCGTCTTCTTTTTTGTCATAGCCATTTTAGACTGCAAGTTTGCAAGCCTGGGCTATCTTTATTTTTAACTGATTACAAAGGAATTGGCATAAATGTGCTTTAAATAATGAAATGTCAAATTAAAGGAAACTAATTGGATGTGCATCTGTAAATAAACCAGACAAAGCCATATTTCAGAACATCACAGATTATAAACATTTATGCTCTATTCAAAAGAAATTTGACTTGAAACATCTTATAATATTATTTAGCTAGAAGTAATTTTAAGCACATGAGAATTCTGAAGTTAAACCTAACATGTGAACAGTTCTTAATTGTCATCTGGAAGTAATTAAAACAGGAAGACAAATTTACTATCTGCATTCTCCAAAACCAAACAATTTTCCTTCCTTTTCTGCTTATTTTTTCTCCCTCATTTTACATTCCCATCACCTTAGGATCTGAGGACAACACATACTCACATTTATTCAAGACCATGAGCAGGATGTTAGGTTTCATCACTCAAACTCCCAGGATTAAGTTACATGTCAAATTAATTCTATGTGATTATTGACAAGTATCAACAACGCAAAGCAATCTGTACATCTTTTATGTATACTGAGAGCATTTGCACCAAGACAAATTCCTTGTGTGTCCCATTACACTTGGCCGATAAATAATTCTATTCTATTCTAAAAATTTTCTTCTGACACTGATGTACAAACACTAATCCAATCTACTAACTAAATAATCTGGAATGTCTTACAAAAAGAGCTAATAGTTTTGCAATAACATGGTAAATCCAGCAGATGGCATCAGATACTTTTCTATTTTTAAATGTTTACTTTTGCTACTTTCATCTCTGTATCACAATAAAAAATAGCCTTATTGCATCTTAAAGGCCAACATAATTATTAGACATAAGCTTTTGTGGAGTAGAATCAATTCATCATGAAATGAACTGGCAGAAATATATACAGAAATACGGAAGCAGTAGATTATACATTTTGTTATAATGTTTATCTTTTTATATTTCATTTTCTGAATAATATTCTATATTTTTTCAACAGCTTCATCACGCATCTTAATTTTTTTTAAAAAAATTAAAAATAAACTATTCTTTTTTTATCACTCAAACCCATCTCAAGAAGATTTTTTTCTCTCTCAGAAAAAGAGGTGTGTTGAGGGGCAAGGCCTGACATGATTTTGTTAAATTTGGGAGTAATATTTGATTCTTACACACCGCAATTCAACAGAGCTTTAAATGCTCCAATAAATTCATTTTTCGCATTTTACCTTTAATTAAAATACTTTTAATTTGTGATAGGAAGGGAGAGCTATTTCATAAATTCAAAATGGAACCGTATATAAATTACCTTAATCATAATTTGTTGGGGTGGCATGGTATACTGGACAAAATCTTGGGCAGCAAGAATACTGGGCAAATACTATCTCAAGTAATAGCTTCTTGGTTATAATTCTCAATATAGGGAATAAACATTGGGAACTCATTTTAGTGGGGTTTTTTTTGACTGACTGCAGCAGAAAGACCAAAAGACCAAAAATTGAGGCTGCTTTATAATTCCATGTGAAACTTGGGTGGGAGGAGAGATGTGGAAAGAAAGCAGGGCATGCAGGCGGTTTCTCTGTGATTATGTCAACTTCAATGACCTCACCACTTGGAGTAAAGGAAAATAAAATTAAGTGCCAGGAAGTGACCCATTCCTGGCCACCTTAACAGAATAATGAAGTAACAAAGTTGGAAAGACCTTGGAAGTCTTTTAGTCCAACTCCCTGCCCATGAAGGAGACCCTGTACCATTTCAGACAAATAGCTGTCCAATCTCTATTTTAAAATCTCCAATGATGGAGCATCTACAATTTTTTGGAGGCAAGCCACTCTACTGATTAATTATTCTCATTGTCAGGAATTTTCTCCTTCTTTCTATGTTACTTCTCTCCTTGATTAGCTTCCAACCATTGCTTCTTATCTTGCCTTCTGGTGCTTTGGAAAATATGTTGAATCCTCTTTCTTATAACAGCCCCCCAATAAAGGAACACTGCTATCACGTCTCCCCTAGTCCTTCTTTTCACTGGACTAGATATACCCATTTCCTGTAACCGTTTTTCATATGTTTTAGCTTCCAGTCCCCTAATCATCTTTGTTGCTCTTCTCTGTACTTTCTAGAGTCTCAACATCCTTTTTTATATCATGGAAATCAAATTGGATGCAATATTCCAGGTGTGATCTTACCAAGGCAACTTTTGAAGGAGCTAAGAGACAGCCCAAAACAGATGCACTGTATTTAACCATGATAGACTGTCCTCAAGAGATGGGAGTTACAGTACAAGAATGGGTCAGCTGTATATAATACAAACACCACTATTATGCTTCCATACAGTGCTTGAAGATGCTATGATCACTAAGTATGTCAGGTCCTTTTCCTTTATCATACTTGCTTTAGAAAGACTAAAAAGTGGCTAGAAGAACCTTTTAAAGATTATTAAATGGCTTTTCATGTTTTTTCAATTAATGAATTAAAAAGGCATTTAATAAAATCTGGTAAGTGCTACCAGAATGATTTTTAACTATTTTTAATAGTCTATCATATGGTTATATTTTTATTATGCTATTTTCAATGAGTCAGACAAGGGAGGCACCAAAACAAATCCCAGATATCTTTTCCATTTTATTTCAGGGAAAGCCGCAAATGCTATTAGTAAACAAGCAATGTTGCTACCCACACTGTTGTTAAAGAATCGCAACCCAATTTGAGAGAGAGCAAAGTGAAAGAATTAGGAAAATGAACTGCATGGGCTCTGAAGAGAAGTACTAAGCAATGGAAATGGGATAAGAGGACGCTATTGTGCCAGTTTTCTCCCAGGGTACCAATTCTTTCACCCTAGATTAATTCCACATTATGCACCATTACTCTCAGGTTACTCAAGCAAAACTTGTGCCAATAAAGCATAATTAAATTCTCCTGGCATCCGAGACACAACAGACTGACTAAATGAGCCAATTTACATATAGATTACCTTACTACCACCAGCTGTGAAGATTTTTTTTTAAAAAAATCAGAAGCTAAGACTTTATATTGTTGGCTTTTCAAATTTTCTGAAGAAATATTACACAACATAGTGCCCACAACCTGAATTTGAACTATAAGCAAATGCTATTGACAAAATTTTATCTTTTGAATTTGAGTAGTCTTTTCTCATTTAAACCAGTATTGCAAATTCTTTGATTATTCATTAGCACCAATAAAATAATGGCGGCTGAACACATTTTTGTATATTTCCAAAAGAATTATGGTTTTTAATTTATTTCACTAGATCTGACACTCTTAAATATTTGGCAGGATTGAGCATTTCATCAGGCTGACCCCTGTCATTTGGCTACCCACAATATGGAAAATATAGCTTTCCTTGTTGAAAGCATTTTAGCATCTTTCTGATTACTCCCAAGATAGGGAATGAAGCAAACCATAATCTTAGCAAAAGGTAAATGTAATTCTGAAAATCAAAAGGAAAATTACTTAAATAACTCTGAACAGCAAATGAAAAAGATTTCTTTTGATGCCCTTTTTGAAAGCAGGGAATAGGAATTGCAGCCTCACAGGAATCATATTCAGGGATGTAATGATAAAGACCTTTTCCCATGTATTTGCGCCAATCAGTCTCTAAAAGGGCAAAATACTTAAAGGATTCTCTCCTTCTAATCTTAAAACTGGGAAGTTCATAATACCTCAGACAAATGGCCTGTAGATTAAACAGCCATCTAGATTAAAGATTAAAACTAAGAATTTAAAACCATGGTAGAAAATATGGCTGCTTATGAGCACAAGGGATATTCAGTATTTATCAACTTCAATACTTTAAGATGTGTGGACTTCCTCTCCCATGTCACCATGACATTGAGAAATATTGTTCTAGATGATTCAGTTTCAGCAACCCTTTTTGTAAGCAAATGTTTACATACATCAGCTTACATTCATATATTCCCTTCCGTAAAAATCTAATTTACATTGCACAGGGCTTACATTTCTTACAGGCTACCTAAAGAGCATGTAACTATTATGATCAGTAACTACTAATGCTGTTCCATGCATGAATTATTTCTGACACTATCAAAGTTATTGGTTATTAAGCACATCTTAGGAAAGTAACTGCTGTTGTGTAACTAAGCATGTAGGATATATAGCTCACTTGGCTTATCACTGTTACCTATAATTATTTCATAATATTTGGTTTAAATATGGTGAGCAAAAGAAAAGGAGAAAATCCTTGCCCTTTTCTCCATACATATCCAAGTTTTATATCCAGGGGTGGGATGCAAATATTTTTACTACTAATTCTTGGGTGAGGCTAGGTGGGCGTAGCCATGTGACTGAATGGGCATGGCTTTTTTTGCAGCAATCCCCCCCTGCATTAAAAGATCCCCTCTAAATGACCATTAATTTGTGTGCGAATGCATTCAGTGAAGATGAACCCACCAGCTCTTGAATAATTTGTTCTGTTGCCATTTTCATTCTTTTCCTAATGAACCCTGACATGGAATCTACTTTTTCACAGCTGCCACACACATGGATTACACTTCCACTGAACTGTCCATCACAACCCCCAGAGTAGATTGTTAGCTCCACCATGCTTGAACAGTATGCCAAAATATGGTTCATTCACTCAATTTGGAAAATGAATTACTTTTTATCTTTCACTACTCTGCACACCTGACACACCAATAGATGATTTACGAATGAGCTAGCAGTGGTCCTAACACAAACCCATTTCTTAAAATTATAATAATCTCCTTATCAAACCCTTATGTGGCTACTGAAAAATAGTTCTTCTCCTGAAAAATTAGATATTGCATTTTTGCAGTAAGATGCAAATTTATGTACCCATTAATCTGGGAATGAGCCTTATCAGGGGTGTCTATACATATAGTCTTAACAGTCAAAAGATGGACCCAATGGCGTGATCGACACTCTGCTTTTTATTAGTGTGTGTTACACATAAAAATGGCTAGAGTTTTGATTGCCTCATTGTGGCTGCCATCTTTTTTTTACTATTCTCTCCAGATACCCGTCTACCTGATTAAACTCAGCAAGGATTATTTTTGGACAGACATTATATGAATGTATGATCAACATATGTAACTCAGTACACAATATACAACACAGTAAAGAGTGCATGTTACGTAATACATACCTTTAGGACAAAACAATAATCAGTAGGGGACTTATACTTCATTTTGTATTGCATACCATAATAAGCATTTACGTTGTCAAACTGTATGAAACAAGCCAAGTCTCGGGATGTCTAAAAAAATTAAAAACACAATCTTTAGTTATTTGAATAATTGTCTATTTATTCAAAAGAAGGCCACCTCTTTCATATTGAATAACTTTCTTGATCTGAGAATTAATGGCGATGCAACTTTTGTAACACATTATAAGTTTAGGAGTAATGGGGAAGATGTGTAGCATTATTATTCAGAGGACTTGATGGAAATGAATCACATATCTTTTGCAAAAATAAATCCACAAAAATATTACAATTCTGTTTAAGAAAGATGCAATAAATTCATAAGAGGAGACTTTTCAGTAATGCATGCCGAAAGTTTATTTGTACATAGGTGAAAACTTCACCTGTCATTCTGTGCCAATTTGCCCTCCTGACAAATAGAGTTTCTACTATCAGAAAATGCACATTGGCTGTTTTTTAATGAGTTGCCATGGCAACAAAGTTTTCTAGTGAAGGATCTGTGGATGAAGTGCCAATCTGAATGGAAATAAAACAGTGCCTAAAGTCTTCCTGGCTCAAGTAGATGTACAGGTATTCCTCAACTTACGATCACAATTGAGTCCAAAATTTCTGTGGTTAATGTTAAGTGAGAAATTTGTTAAGTGAGCTTTTATTTATTTTATTTTATTTATTTTGTCAAACAATTATTAGATAACAGGTATAAGTATAAACATGGTTATAAATACATGAAATGGATACGAATAAGAAACAAAAGAAACAAGAGGACAGGAATGACAGGCACATTTTGGTGCGCTTATGCACGCTTTTTGCTCCCTTTTATGACCTTCCTTACCACAGCTGCTAAGTGAATCATTGCAATTGTTCCATTAGTCACAAGGTTGTTAAGTGACTCTGGCTTTCCCATTGACATTGCTTGTCAGAAGGTCACAAAAGGGGATCACATGACCTCGGGACAATGCAATGGTCATATATATGAGTCAGTTGCCAAGTGTCTGAATTTTGATCACGACCATGGAGATGCTTCAATGGCCATAAGGGTGAAAACCAGTCATAAGTCACATTTTTTAATGCCATAGTAACTTTGAACGATCACTAAGTGAACTATTGTAAGTTAAGGACAACCTGTAATTTTTTTTTTAATACTAGAAGCTTTTCAGCACTTAGTGTCAGCTTTGCCCCGGCACCAGATGCTTCTACATTGCCAGATTCTTGAACCTGGGAAAACGGGAGAGGGGGATTTCTTGGAGTGTATATGGTTAGACATAACAACATTCTTTTTCTAAGGCAAGGTCATGTTATTTCTGCACCTGATTGAAGAGTGATCAAGGGGATATCTCAAGTTGGGACGGATGGTGATTGGGGCATTTGATGCAATGAGGGTGCAGGGGGTGGATTTATAATATTTTACTTATTGAAGGAAACCAGGAACTTTCAGATTTGGGATTTCCCAAATCTCTAATAAAAGGAATAAAAGAAGATGTCTGTCTCGGACTTATTGGTTGGAGTTGAGGTTTTCTGGAATGCGGACACTTAGTTCACAAGAACAGCGAGAAAGGGATCTTCCCTATGCAGATACTTAAAAAAAAAGCGAGAATCCATCTGACTTAGCCCTTTCAAATAAAAAACTGCAGGGGTACCCACAGGCCAGACAAAAAAAACTCAAAGTGGGAAAAAAAAGAGTGTGATTGTGAGAGCTATTTTAATGTTTGGGTTATGGACATCGCTGCCACTATATGATTTAGGCCAACTAGGGAAGAGGGGGGAACCACTCAGGAAAAATATGTACCTGTATTAAATAGAATCCAGAATGGTTTCTGAAAGGATCTCTAGAAAAAAGGAGGAGCTAAAGAAGTAGCTCCTGGGCGAATTCTCTCTTTGCCCTTGCCCAAACTATGGCAGCTTTCTTATCTGCAGTTTGGCATGCAAAGCTATACTAGTTTATTCTACTTCTCTTTCTTTAAAATTAAGCAAAAACGATTACATTATTTTGCAGTGGATGACCAATTGCAGTTTAGAGAAGTAATTTCTTTTCATAACTGAAATTTCTATGAACGCAATTCATTATTATTGAAAAACAAAAAAAAAAGCAGTCTATAAAGGGAATGAGTTCAAAGGAATTCTGCCACCCATTCTCCATATTTGCCTCTCAGGGGCACTTCCTCAACAGTTAGCTCCCTCAGCACCTGGAGGAAACGGTATATCTGGATCCTCTCCAATCGGGTTTCAGGCCTGGGCACAGCACGGAGACGGTGTTGGTCGTGTTGGTGGATGATCTCTGGAGGGCCCAGGACAGGGGTTGTTCCTCTGTCTTTGTCCTGTTAGATTTCTCAGCGGCTTTTGATACTGTTGACCACAGTATCTTATTGCAGCGGTTGGAAGGGTTGGGAGTGGGAGGCACCGTGTTATGGTGGTTCTCCTTCCTCTCTGACCGCTCGTAATTTGTATTGTCGGGGGCACAGATCGTCCCCGAGGCCTCTGTTCTGTGGGGTACCTCAGGGGTCTGTGCTCTCGCCCCTTCTGTTCAACATTTATGTGAAGCCGCTGGGTGAGATCATCCGTGGTTTTGGGGTAGAATTTCATCAGTATGCTGATGACATTCAGCTATACATTTCTACCCCAGGCCACCCCATGGGGCTCCCCTTGAAGAGCATCTTGAGGCTTCAGCTGGCGCAGAATGCAGCCGCGCGGGTGATCCTGGGGGCTTCTCGGAACTCCCATGTTACACCGCTCCTGCGCGAGCTGCATTGGCTGCCGGTGGCCTTCCGGGTGCGATTCAAGGTGTTGGTGATCATCTTTAAAGCGCCCCATGGCTTGGGACCTGGGTACTTATGGGACCACCTGCTGCCACCATCGGCCTCCCGCCGGCCAGTGCGTTCCCACAGGGTGGGCCTCCTCGGGGTGACGCCGGCTGGGCGATGCTGGCTGGCGGCTCCGAGGGTGCGGGCCTTCTCTGCGGGGGCACCCTCCCTCTGGAATGAGATACCTACGGAGATACGAGCCATCACTGACTTATGGGCCTTCCGGCGCGCGCTGAAGACCCACCTTTTTCAGCAGGCCGGTCTGGCCTAGTGCCATTAGAAGGGTTTTAATTTCTAAATTTTAAACTTTTATCGGGTTTTATTGGTTTATTTTTAAATTCAGCCATTAATTTAATAATTTTCATTCTATTTTAAATTTTATGGACTGTGTTGTTTTACTACGGCTGTTCACTGCCCTGAGTCCCTATTTGGGAGAGGGGGCGGTATAAAAGTTAAATAAAATAAATAAATAAATAAGTTATCAGGAGGCTGCGTTTCTTCCCTTTTACAAATTGCTTTAATGTTTCAAAACATTTTTTTGACATGCCTGACCTTGGTCTTTCCTTTGGGGACATAATAAATGCCTGAAGCTCGTAGAAGAAAATATCGCCTTTTCCAGGACTTCTTCCCATCTTCTTTTAAATAAAGGGCACCTTCAACTTCTGGCACAGTAACGGAAGTACCACAGAAGCTTTCCTGCAGAGAGAAAAAATGGTGAGATAAGAGCAGCAAGTGAATAAGCCAAGTGTCTTACAACATGGCTTGTTCAGTTGTGCTTCCAAAAGCCTGAGTCTTCATTCATCCATCAGCTTTGATATTTCTTTCACCACCATCAAAAATAGGACAATGCTTGATCCCCTGTACATGTGAATAACTTCCTTGAACTCTTGAAGAGAGTTCTTGAAGAGAAGACCAATGGCTGAATTTGAGATAAAAACTTCGGGTGGCATGGTTTTAAAATAACCCTCATAAGGCTTATACTGGTTAGGGAAACTTTCCCCAATTTCCTTCATGAATAATTGCCAAATTGTGCAGGGTTGAGCTTCAGGGTTTGAGGACCACCTTGCCTCTAAAGATATCAGTTGCTGGCAAAATATCAGGAAATCTATTGTTTAGATCAGGTGTTGGCAACCTTAAACACTCAAAGAGCCACAAAGGTCCTAACCGGAAGCCCCCTGTTCAATTCTGGAGCTGACTGGAAGTCTGGTTTCCCTCACCATAGTCTCCTCCTAGGATGGTGTCCTTTTTCCTCTGCTGACTGCAGATCTAGTTTCCCAACCATAGAGTCTCCTCCTAGTGCAACATCCTTTTTCCTCTACCTGCTCTTACCGAAACTGTAGCAATTATGGAGCCAACTGGAAAGCCACTCCTTTCCATAGAGTCTCCTCCTGGTGCACCATGCTTCCTCTCTTGCCCCAATCGGAAGCTCCTCTCAAAATTGTAGCAGCAACATAGAGCCGCAACAGAGGGATGACAGAACCACATGCGGCTCCAGAGTTGCAGGTTGCCGACCCCTGGCCTAGATCATTGTATTAAATCCTGAACCCAAAAGAGACCAGCTATGAAAGTCTACACCAGTTTATTTGCCAAATTATTGTCCATATTTTCTCAAGGAATATTTGTCTTTATGCTATTTAGTCAAGGACTAAATGCTGGTCCTTCCAAAATGACTTGCAAGCTAGTGCCCTTTCTGTTTTGAATCAACTCTCATCAGTTCTGATAATAATTTCTAGTATGGCAGGTATAATCTGAAACAATTGGAGGGCACCATTGTTTTATAAGAAAAACAAGGCTTCTATAGCTTACATACATCAGAGTCCAAAAGTAGCCAGTCACCAGGTGGTGGAATAAGAAAGTTTTCTAATGCAAAGTACACACAGATTCAAGTATTAAAAACAGCACCATGCATTTTGGAAGTGCAAGCAGATGTACTTACTACCTCCCAAGCTCAAGCTTGAAAATAACCCTTTTGGGATTTTGAGTACATGAACTTTTTCAAAGCAGTCTCATATTTAAAACACTGACAGACAGAGCTTTTAAACAAAGTTAGTAAAATTATTTAATTATGTATTTTTTAAATGTATATGCCTGTAAAGTTGAACATTTTAATCTGCTAGCCTGCTTTAAATAGGAGAAAAGGTAAACGATTATTTTGTACAGCCTCACAGTAATTAGTGAATGTTCCTCTTTAGTTTGGTGAAGCCAAGACAAGCCTTTAAGAAGGCCTGGGTCTTCATATATATTTGGAATGACATGGCAAATTTCTATGTCTTTGAATATGCCTGTCATCTCTTTAAGATAGCCTAGGCAGGAAACCAGAACCATGAACATAATATACTCTATAATATAAATAATAATATATTATAAATAATATATTATATAATATAAACCAGAACCATGAACATAATATACTCTACTTATATTGCAAGGTTACAGGAACAAATCATTGAAAGTTATGAAATCAGATCTTCTCTCCCTTGCCTTTATTTCCCAGAGAACTAGGGAGACATCTCCGAAATGCCTTTTCTGTCCCTATTCCTTCTGTGGCTGAGATATCTCTCGTCAGCCTTTGTCATGAATCTATCATAGAATCAATTTGTTCCTAAACTCACACAACCGTCAAAACTGGTTTCCATGGTCCTGTGAATCAAGTTCTAGCTTGACTCAAATTGTCAGATTTAGTTTCCTGATGTTACACGTGTTGAAGATACTTGATTTTTAAAATACAACTCTGAAGTCTGAACTTCCTGTTTTTGTATTGCATCAAATGGAGAACTGAAATATTTCAGTTCTATTTCAGGAACAAGGCAGGACTTAAGTTATTTTACAATCAAATGTGCAATTAGTTAATATTAATTTACCTCCAATAATGCTTCTTTGCTTTTCTCATTCATTTCCTTGCTTTCATTTTTTCCTTTGTTTGACAAGTAGAAATTCTAATAATAAAAAAAGACGAACCAATAAAATAGCCGATTACTATTTGAATAAGCCCTCGAATGTGACTGAGACATTATGATATTAAGTCAAGCTGCATTTTAGTTCTCTTTCTCATCAACTGTCTATTTTAGTACTTACAAGAAGTTTTCATTCAAATAAAAAATTTTAAACAGAAATTTATCATCCAAACTAGGCATGATTGAGAATCTGTCTAGTCCAGCAGAGGCCCCTCTAACCAAACTGCCCTCGATATTGCTTCTCCTAGATCGGTGTTTATCCAGGTGGACTTTAACCCCCCAAATTCCCCAGCCATTATCTTAAGAGAATTTGAGAAGTTGAAGTCTACATGTCTTAAGACTTGCTAGGATTGAGAAATACTGTCCTCAATCATTTTAACAGGATTGTCTCCTTTCTTCTGTTCTGGGGCACACATCAGTTGAGAAAATCTACAATAGAAAAAAGACAGTTTAAGTATTCCAATTCCTGTCTCAATGGATCCAGCTTCCAATGGTGATGAAAACATTCATTTCTTGAAGAAGCTTCTGGCTCTTTTAAATTGGGGCATTAGTGATGGATAAGATAATACTTAGAATCCAATGTTAACTGCATTTCCTAGGAAAAGTCTTCCTAAATTCAAGAAAATTAAAAGTCTAAAAAAACACTATGAGAATCTCTTTCTGTAGTCCAGATTAGTTACAATGAAGTTTGGACAGTGAAGATATGCTATTACAGCTATTATTCCTTAGAAGTCTACCAATGCTGGGTTGTTGTTGTTTTTTGCATTTTGTGTAGATACCAAGTCCAATCGTCACCAGCAGTTGAAATAAGATAAGAGTAAGATAAGATAAGAATAAGAGTCAATCCTGAGGTTGGCCAAATTGTGGCCATTTTCTTTTTCTAGCTTTTCTCTAGGGAGTTTTCTCTTCTCACTGTTTCAGGGCTGACACAGCCTGGAGCTAAGAGGGCAGGAAGGGGGGAATAGAGATAGCTGGGGTGCTGTGGCCAGAATAAAAATCTTTCTTTTGGGAATCAAGGACTTTGGTGCAGATGTTCAAGAAGTGGAGACTGAGGAATCGGGGGCGGGGGGGATGACAAAGTTTTACTTTTAATTGGGTGTAAAACCGGCAGGAACTTAGAACTGGTTTTTCACCAAAAACATGCCAATTTGATATGTCCCAATAAAATGTTCTTTAAGGAATATGCCTGCCTCGTAGTTCTTATTGAATGGGACGTATTACTTAGAACCTTGACACTTTGCTTGTATGAGCTGGGCATCCTGGAACTTGCAGTCCTACAAAATTAAATAATATTTTTGCTCATTTTTTTTCTTGTGTCCCATGTTTAACAAACATGGAAGGAGAAATTAAGCTGGCCCCATGTGAATATTAAAATATCCCAGAAAGTGTTTATGTTTCTTATTCAATTCTTTCTTTTTGAGAAAATAAGAGCACTGTAGGACTAAAATTATTTCTTCTAGACCACCCTTCATCCATCAGTGTACAGGAAAGCTGGTATGCAATGAATGAAGCAGCTGGGTAGTCATTATCTGTATTTTCACTGTTGAATGACTGCACCTGGCTCTTCCTTATTAACTATACAACATCCAGCTAATTAACTGAAAAAGGAGTGGATTCCCTGGCTCATTGCACTACACTGCACTGCACTGCACTGCACAGAGACTTTGCACCAAATGGTGTCTTTCCCACTAAACAAAATACACCTTAGATTTAGGAGCTCTACTCCCCTCGCCCCCGTGGCATATATACTGTTTGCAACCTTAGGATAAACCTAAAGTAAAGCTCCATTAATTGAGACACTCAAATTATGCCAACAAAAAGCAGGTTTATTTTTCTATCTTGGAAATCAGTCATAACCTTAAAAAGTAATTTATATTGGTTCATTTATTGCCATTAAGATGTTTGGAATATGAACATTTGTTTGAAGTCCAAGCTTTTGGTAAAAAGCTTTTGACCTTTCTTCCACTTATTGAATCATTGCAGTAGTTCCATGAAACACAACCTCTTAATATGATTGCTTTGAGAAAACCAATTACAAAAATACAGATAGAGAAAAGTGCCACACTTAGCTAAAGGAAGCTAAAAGGAAGATGACTCTGAATTGACGGCAACATCCTTCCAAAAGGATGCAAAGAAATCGTCTGCTGTCATTACTGAACTTTCACCAAATCTAAAATGCCCTTCCGATTTTAAAGTTATTTGAAAGAAATAGTCTTTCTTTTTTCTAAATAAATAAATATATTTTATTTCACCATATACAGGTAATCCTCAGCTTATGACTATAATGGAACTGCCTGTAAGTCACGATAATTGTAAATCAATTATACCAATCAACCTAATTTAATGGCAGTCATTAAGGGAATCTGTTGTTCACTACGGGGCATATTTGGCAAAAAACAGAAGTATATGCCAGTTTTAGGCAAAAACATCATGAATTGTGGTCATGGGATCAGAGTATGTAAGGCTATAAATTCAAGCCACTTGGCAAGCGCCCAAAATGCAGCCATGTCTATAGCATACTACCCATAGTGGTTATTCTAGAAAATAAGTTTAGGAGCCAAAACAGGTATTCTGATAACCAGGCAAGACAATATTATGTATCTTTGATAATTTCTGCTCAACTTCTGCTTCTGAATTGTTCCTTAAAATCAACATAATAAGTACCATGACATGACCTAAATCAAATCAATAGTGGACACAGTTCAGGTTCTTTGTTTGTTTTTTCCTGAAAAGGCACTGATACAATCATTCTAAGACTGGTTAATCATTGATTAAAAGTACATTTTCCAAAATATGATTTTGCTGATCCACACCTTGTTTCTTCCCCACCCCTCAAATAAACTTACTTCTAGAAAGAGATGAATCACATGAACAACAAAACATTTTGGAGAACATTTTAACATTTTATGGAAGACAGGGATTTTGTACACAATTATTTATGTCTCAAATAATTTGCTTTCAGTATCACACAAAACATCTGTGAGGTTTCTTCACTATAGCTGTTCTTCGTTATCAAAGCTGTATTATTTTTAATCATAGGCAGGCAATGTGTGAATTATTAAGAATATGGATAAGCAATTTGTACCTTTGATTAAATTCTTATCTCTATATTACAGAAGTGAATAAATCCATATCTATTTTCTGCCCTCCACTGGTGTAGCTATAGCAGACAGTCTTAAACTGCAATATCAGGACATTTTAAAATGATAAATGAATTTATAGGATATCCCCTAATAAATAACTAAATAAAATAAACAAAATTTGCTCTGACTGGCAGATGGCTTTGAAAGATGTGTACCCAAAGATTTAGCTTCTCAAAGTTTGCTCTAATCTTTGCCTACCCAAGCCTACTGCCAGTTTTTATACTGCTACTAGCTTTTCTTAGACAAATTATTTTAAGAAATTAGTGTGGTTAATCTCAAAGATGATGTGGTCCTGTTAAGAATTCAGAACTTACAGAGTGGTAAGTCTCGGTCCTATTACTTTACCTGAGGGTTTTTAAATACAGCATATTTTTCATTTTTCTCCAAGAACAGTATTTTATTTTCACTGTCCCGAGTCCAATGGGATAAGACTTCAATCACATTTTCATGATCTTCAAAAAATCTTTCTGGTGGGGGAAGGGAAGAGAAAGAAATATGATTTAAAACGATTGTCCACCTTAATATTTAGGCCTTTATATTTTTTTGTTAGAAACAAAGAGTAATTTCTTCAAAACACAGAAGCTTCCTAAAAGTATTGATAATTTTAGTTAGCGGATAAAGAGCCTTATTTGTTTGTGTGAAGTGAGCATTTGTCTGATTAGCCATTTTCTCCCCTCTCTATCATATATGTATGAATAAAAAACACACAGCCATTCACAGCTTTAGAACCCAACAAGCAACACGCTTCTCATTTAATACAGGCTGGGTGGCTGTATCCAGAAACTGCTCTCTGGGAAAAACCATACAAATATCAGCAGATATAGCCTGATGGTTTGAAAATTACCGATTTGTAGCTCAGGATATATTTCATAAAGGCACCAGTTTATATTGCAATCACAGTGGGTTTTTTCAAAGAGATTGTCTAAGACATCACGTGCCACTTGTCGTTCATCCACCATTAGAGACTTTGTGCTGTTATCATTCATGTGCACCTTGACAACAAGCTGGGGAAAGAATAATAGATCAGTCAGTTAATTTCAGCCTGGAAGAAAAGACCAGAGTACTCAAAAGTCTGCCATGACTGATAAAAATGGAAGATTATTGCAGATTCGAATGCATCCTGTATATCACAAATTGGACTGAGAAATATAATGCATCTCTCATTCATCACCCCATCAAATTTGTTCTCCGCTGCCTTAACGTATGCTTTTGATTAAATAAGATTTTTAAATGAATTGTGAACTTGGTTTTGGACAATATGTTCACCAAGACCAGTGTTTAAAAGCTGGCTTTGCATACAAATGAAATTACTTGGTCTTGACTTTCACAAAATTAATGCAATTTAGTCATTTCTAACATTTATCAAGAGGCTCCAACCAGAGGCACAAAAAGCAGAAAATATTTTTTATGCCATGGGGAAATTTTTTTTGCCTAAAAAAGGGTAATTTTATGCAACTGTGATCATTAATTTGGACATATATTGAAAATTCAGTAAAATTCAAAGCTGGAAATTTCATCATTTTTATTATGAACTGCCACTGTAAAGCTCTTTCTTTTACAATAGTCTTTTTCAGAAAATCTTGCTATGTGTGTGAATGTTGACATTTGCACTTACAAACACACACACACACACATACACACACACAAAGCCTTTCACATGTCTGTCTTTTGTCCTGCTTGTTGCAAAGGATGCTGCCTTGTTATTCCTTGATCTAAGTACTAGTAAGTTTCTGTACTCTTATTTGATGAACATCATTAAGTTTGCCGGTGGAAAAAAGAATGCTCACAGGAAGTAGCTCTATTGATAGATAACAGCAGACATATAGAACAAGAAGAATCAGGACTGTTAGGGAATCAGAACTTAGAATAACAATTCCTTGTTAAAGACTCATTAGAATATTATGATCTCAGAAACAGAAGAAAATCAGGAAAGAACAAGCATTTGCTCTGCTTGTTTTATGTGCACCCTTTAAAAATTAAGGCAATTTAAGAAATTATGATATCCCAAAATACATCAGCTATCAGCAACTTATAACATTATTTCTCCTACAACAATCCCGTACCCACTTTATTGGGCATAAGATCCAGGTAGGAATTCCAGTAAGGGCCAAAATTGGCTGGAAAGGGTTGATTGCCATATCCCGAACATTAACTGGGATTATGGATAGGGTCTTGCTTCAGAGTAGAAATAAAATAAAGAGTTTTGCTGGATCAGACTGAACACCAACAATATGCAAATTAGTATGTTTCCATGGAGGCCAACCAGTTGAATCTGGAAAACCCACATAAGGATCCATTTATAAATGCATCCTCCTGCTTATCACTGGTTTAGCCTTAATGACTTGAAGCACCGATAGCTTATCTCCCATACCTACAATCGTCTGCAACAGGGGTGTCAACCTTGATTGCAACAGGGTTGTGTTTGACCTCGGGTGGAGGGGGGCAGGAGGCATGGCCAGCTTGACATCACTCATGTCAGGTGTGCCTGTAGTGAACCGAGTGCTCTGCCAGTGAAAACACTCCCAGGCTCAGTTTTTGGCTATGATGGCCTCCTGCAACCCTTTGCCAGCGAAAATGGATCTCAGGAAGCCCATGTGAGCTCTATTTTCAGCTGCGACGGCCTCCTGCAACCCACCACCAGTGAAAATGGAGCTTGGGAGGATCATACTTCCGATCTCTATTTTCACTGGTAGAGGCACCGTGGGCCTGTCCTTCACTGTTTTCAGGACGGGCCCTGCAAGCCAGATCTAAGCACCCCGTGTGCTGGACCCATCCACAGGTCTTGAGTTTGACACCCCTAGTCTACAATTAGATTTCCTTTATTATTTTCAGCAGTATGGTGGAGTATTTTTGTAGGCATGAGCTTTTGATTTTGGGCAGTGGTGTAGGCAGATCTTCAGGACATAGGGAATGGCGTTGAAGGACAAGAAAGGAAAATTGGCTATCTGGTAAGGCAATGGTCAGATAAGTGGGACTTGAGCCCATTCTAAAAAAATATTTTGAAAAAGAAATCCTAATTCACATGAAGATAAAGTGAGAAAGAGTGAAGTATGTTCAGACTTGCAAGGTTTGATAGAGCTGTTAACAATAAAAACAATTCTGACCCATCATTTCTTGTCTAATCTATCTTATAGGGTTGACATCAGAAAAGAAGCAGTCCAAAAACATGACCACAGTATTTAAATATCCTTTATGATATGACAAGGAATTTAATCATTTTTTTCTGTTATAAATCTAAATGTTACAGTTTGGATGCATTTGTAATTTGGAGTAACTTTCCTTAAAGAGAACACCACTCCTGTCCCTCAAACATGGTATTTAAAAAATGGTAGTGAACAACAGGTAGTGGATAGTGGGCAGTAGAGCCATATAAATCCTACCTTTTTAACCTTGGCTTCCTTTAGTTTTTCTAATGCTAGTTTAATCTTGTCAGCTTTTGATTGCTCTTGTGTTTCCTAGAAGATGGAAATAAATTGTAAATATATAATATGCTTGTCCATCATCATTTCATAATTTTCCCCTCCAAAAAAGTTCTTACAGCATTTTATAAAGTTTCTCTAAAACAGTATGGACTAACATATTATCCCATTTAAAATTAACCTAAAATTAAGATTTTCCTCCCCACCCTCTTTCAAGCATAGTCTCATAATCTGCATCTTTTTTTGAGAGTTGTCCTTAAATGTGTTGCTCCTTTTCCTTTTATCAATCACTGTACTGTATCTTATAGCAATAGTGTGTTCTTCCTGCATTTATTGTTTTGCTAAGACAAAAAAACGCTAAATCCAATTTTTGTCCAAGAACAAGCTTTCCTTTCCCTTCTCTCCCAAAAGATGGATCAATTCACGTCACTATGGTGACATCATCACTTCAGGTTTGTAGAAGGCTAGTTTTTAAAAATAAAATTGTGGGCAATAGCTTTATGACTATGGTACATTGCTATAAGACTTTTTAAAATTAGGTCTCAATGTACTCATTCTTCATCTTTCGCTCATCAGTCTACCATTTTCTACAACTGTAACTGCAGCATCTTGTATATTTGAACAGATAATTTTCTCTTCAACTTAATGTGGCAATTAATTCAGGAAACATCTTGCCTCTTCAGGATTAAAATATCAGTGAAAATATCATTGTATTGACCATACATTTATACTCATTGTAGTTTTCAGCAATCACCGAGAGTAAAGCTTTCATCTTCCATAAAATAATCACTGGCCTGTTCCTCATAAGATTTCCTCAGCCTGAATTATTTGTTAGATTTATATCCTGTCTTACGTCTAGGAGTCCACAAATATCCTGCCTTACATCTTAAGTCCACAAACATTACAGTCTTTCCTCAACCTTTTTGACTAGCAAAGCTTTCAAAATTGTACTAAGATTAATAATCTTCCAAAACAAATATTACAAAAGTTAGATGTTCTTCTAATGCATCAGAAATTGACATTTGATAATCTAGTTAATCTCATGCTGGTGTGTAAACAGTTTGAGAATATTAAGATAAGAACTTATGAAGGGATTCTCTGATTGCTAACCTGAGTGAGTGGCTTCGGAGGAATGGCTAGAGGCGGTGGCAGTGGCATTAGCATTTCTGCAGGAGGGGCTGGTAACTTATTCACACCAGGTGGAGAAATATTACTTAGCCTTGATTGAGTTCCACAAATAGGAGCAGCCTTTGCAGTTGGCTGCATTATGGCACCTTGTTCATTGTAAGAGGTATTGTTTGGTTCTTGTAATGTTGTCTTTTCTACTTCACTGATGTCTGCTATAAGATCAGCCATTAAAGTATCTAAATCAGTATCTTCCAATGTATTCAAGGATTCTGTTACAAAAAAAGATAAACATATCAGAGATCTTCTCCAATGTTATTAAGGAACAGTACTTTCCATATATATCATTAGAAGGTTTTCTAGACAGTTACAGGCAACATATAGACTCAACAGTTCTTGGGATTCTTCTGAAGTAAAGAAACACCCTTTCATTAGGTGATTTATCATATTTGAAAACATGCTAGAAAAACTTGCACCTGCCTCCCCTTATAAGAAGGCATCCTTACTCATTTTTTTCTGATGGAATGTCTACAAGTTTATAATTCCCAACATGAATTATTATTCATAATGGAAACAGTAATGATTAAGTTGGAAAATGTATTTCAAAATTAAGGTTTAGTTTACTTTACTTTGTTGTCATTGCACCTCGTACAATGAAATTAAATGACTGAAAATAAACACAAACACACATTCCTCACACTCCACACATTGAATTGAAAACTCATGATATCGCATTAATATTGCACTATGCAGCAGAATTCAATAGAGTTAGTGCCCTGCAGTAGAAGCTGTTTTTCACACTATTTGTCCCTTGTTTTTATTATCTTGTACCATCTGCCAGATGGCAATAGTTCAAAAAAAAAAAAAAAAAGGGTGCCCAGGATGAGATGGATCTTTGAGAATGTTTTGAACTTTCTTAAGGCAGCGGGAGCTATAAAGCTCTTCCAAAGAGGGGAGAGGGCAACCAATGATCTTCTGGGCAATGACATTAATCCCCTGGACTGGGTTATTTTAGGTTTGATATCTGGCAAAGTACGAGGTAAGCTCTGTCCAGTTTTGCATTACCTTACATTTTAGAAAATAATTTGGTACTGAGATGACTCAAAAATAGGTCACATATTTTTCTTCCCTTCCCTCGCTTATAGGTCTTAGAATTTCACTGATTACAGGTCTTAGAAAGCTTGCAAATATATTCAAAAAAGCTTCTATTATTCTTCAGCTGTATTTTATATATTTTTATAGTGAATGAATGTCCTAATCAAATCAATAGAAAATTTGGGGAAACATTCTGAAACTTTAATTTTTATGTCAACCTCCTATATTTATCTTTTGAAAACTTGGTAGCCCCTCTCTCTTTCTAATTTACATAAATGACCTTTGCGATTATATTAAAAACAACTGTGTCCTGTTCGCTGATGACGTAAAACTATTTAACACCACTGACAATACGGCTGCCCTACAAAGTGACCTTGACTATGTGTCAGAATGGTCGAACAATTGGCAACTTCAAATCTCAACCAATAAATGTTCTGTCTTACACACTGGCAACAAAAATCAGAACAACTAAATACAAATTGGGTGGATACGACCTCAAATTGGGTGGACGACCCTCACTCTGTCAAGGACCTGTGAGTACTCATTTCAAAAGACCTAAGCCCCAGAGCTCACTGTAACAGCATTACCAAAATGGCATTAAGAGTTGTTAACCTGATTTTGCAAAGCTTCTTCTCCGTAACATTGAACTGAAACCAGGCATACAAAATATTCACCAGATCAATACAGCTCATCTGCCTGGAATCCACACGGTATAACGGACATTAATACAATTGAACGAGACCAGAGGTGTATCATGAGAAGAGTACTTCACTCTGCTCGCAACAGAATACTTTATGCCACCAGGCTTGAAATTTTGGACCTAGACAACTTAGAATTACCACAGCTGACTTAAGCTTAGTACACAAAATTGTCTGCTACAATGTCCTACCTGTCAATGACTACTTCAGCTTCAACCACAATAACTGACGGGCAAACAACAGATACAAAATCAAAGTAAACCGCTCCAAACTCGATTGGCGAAAATACAACTTCAGCAACAGAGTGGTCAATGCCTGGAATACTCTACCTGACTCTGTGGTCTCTTCCCCAAACCCCCAAAACTTTAACCTTAGACTGTCTACCGTGGATCTCATTCCAATCCTAAAAGATTTGTAATGGGGTGTGCATAAGTGCACCAGCGTACGTACTATCCCTGTCCTACTGTTCCCATTTATTCATACACATTTATTATGTATATACTTATAGCAATTTATACTTATATATTTATCTGTTATGTTCATACTTATACTTGTTTTCTCAGATTTGACAAACTAAACTAAATAAATAAAAAATAAATAAATAAAATTCATTGGATACACACACAGAGGCTAATTAACAAATAATTCTGGAAAAGAACAAAAGCAGTGTAATTTTCTACTTCTTATACTTCACATAAGAAAGTATGCCCAATGGATTTGTTTTAGTACTTACCATTTAAATCTTTGAAACCAACTGCAAAATTAAATTCAACATCAGATGATTTTTGGTGAGCAATAGGCATGGCTTCCACATGAGACGATTTTTGCTGAGGAATAGGCATAGCTTCCACTTCTAAGCTCTGATTAAAAAAAACAGTTTTATAATTTGAAAGCCTTTATAATCTCCTATAATGGGAAGCACATTTATATTTCTATTGGCTGTTTTTCTCCATTGGAAATGTTTTGCTTTAGAATTATGAAACCTACAATGTTTTTCTACAGAATATTTTCTTCAACTACAATTATCTCTCTCACACACATATATGCATATACATACCAGTAAATGCAATTATAAGAAAAATAGTTTTTGAACAATGGTTTATTGTATTTTGTATGATAAACAACTTAAACACATTTGAAGATAAAAATTAGCACATGAAACTTGGCTAATAATAATCCACCCCAAAGTTCCTTTTTTTAACAGAAGTGTTTATTGCAAAAACATTACACAGAGGAATGTAAGCGCATAAGAATTTAAGCAAAATCATATCAGATGACTGTCCAGTCCAACATTCTCTTTTCACAGCAGACAACCAAATGTTCTTAAGTTTCACAACCATATATAAAAGTGACACTTTTCTTTTCCAGCAGCTAGTATTGGTATTTCCTAGATATGCTATTATAATTCCCAAAATGCATATTCTAAGTGATTCTGGCTAAAGTCCCAACAAATCTAAAACTTTATTATTTACATTATTAATCCCTTTTTCTGACTCAGTAATCCTTTAATATGGGGTAGAATGCACAAAACTATTGTAACACTAAAACACTGACTTAGTAAACCATTAAAACGTTAAAAACATATAATTTGTTATCCTGTGAATTCATTTATTTAATTTTATTATAAGTCAATGCCAATATTTAATTTCTGGGCAATGAGTATAACACATTGCTTCCAATATTTTTACCTCACAAAATGTTGAGCCGTTTCTTGTGCTGTATTTGCCACTTACACTTACAAAAAAAAAGATGGATCGTCAACCATACAATCATAACTATCATCTTGACTTTTTGATCACTCTCTGAGGAAACCCCTGATGATCAAAGTTCATTGTTAAACTTAATTAAACTTAATGTGCCATCAAGTTATTTTCAATTTCTATCAACCATATATATTTTCTATATGATAATCTATTCTTAACCTGGTCCTTCGGTTCTACCAATGGTGCATTGTAGTCGAGTCTTGCTGCTAGTTGTCTTCTTCTTCTCTCATCATTAGAGCCTTCTCCAGAGAATTAGGTTTTTGCATAATGTGTCCGAAGTAGAATAATTTCTTCCCTTAATATACCTCTCCTATAACTATTTCAGTTAATAATCATATTTACATTTTTAGATAATGAATTTCATAGTTTATCCATCCTTTTGACTGGTTATGTACAAGATACCAGCTTGCCGGAAGCTCAGTTAGGTTAAATATGTACTAAGATACAGTAAGCCCCCAGTTAGGTTAATGACAAATAAACATATTATGCTAATCCACCCAGTGTCTAACTTGAAATTTCTTACTATTCATCTTAGCAGATAACAGATAATCAGAGTTGGATGGGACCTTGTAGGTCATCTAGTCCAACCCCCGCCCAAGCGGGAGACCCTACAACATGGCAGTCCAATCTCTTCTTGAAAGTCTCAAGTGATGGCACTCCCACAACTTCTGAGGGCAAGCTGTTCCATTGGTTGATTGTTCTCACTTGTAAGATAGTGGAAATAGTACAATTACTTCTTTGACTATTACTTCACTGTGTTGTGCCTGCACACAACTTCTTTCATTGCACAACCCTAGCAAACCCTAACAAACTATCCAGCAATGCTGATATTTATAGGGAGAATGCTGAAACTTGGAGAAGGAATCCAACACCACTGATGTGAAATTTTATAATATTCTGTCAGTTTTTATTGTTCTTCATATGCTTCAAGGATCAATCACATTTTCATTGAATTACTTTCAGATTTATTTTTGTTCTGAACATTTAAAAAAGCAACTATTAGAATCAAAGCTTGCTTGTGGGAGTATTCCACTCACATTAAATCAATCAATCCCACCACTGACAAAATATTTCTTTATCAGGAGCCATTGACCAAAAAGAATGGGATAATCAGCTGCTTCTACAATTCAGGGCAGGGTAGAAAATGGAAGCACAGAAGAAAAATGGGAACAGCAGTGGAAAATGGGAGAGCAGTTCCCCACAACCAGGAAGAAGTAGAGATCTGCCTAAACAGAATAATACCAGGGTTGTGTAATAGGATATCCGAGGACATAGATAACCAATACAAATTTCTAAGTATATTTTGGATTGTACTCGCATATTTTACTTCTCATTTGCAAACTAGATATAAAACTAGAAGTAGAAGTATTCCAAATATGGGGAAAGCTTTATTGAGAAGATAAAAATGTACAATTGTTCCATTCTGTGAAAGAAAATAGCAGACACGCTGGGGAAAATAGAGAAGGAAACTTTAAAAGACAGAATAATATACAAATAAAGAAATAGAACAAAAGGGGAACTGAAGCAAAAGCCTCTTCTGGCAACCACCTTATGGCTGCCTCCCTTGCTGTATTTATGAGGGAGCAATCTCATTAATAAGGGTTTGATGGCATTTTTATGAATTTTTATTAATCACTACTTTAGATTTATTGGAAAATTTAAGGCACCAAAATGGAAGAATAAAGACAGGGAAAACCCCCAAACAGATCAAAACTCCTGTCTAATGCCATTCCCATCTTGCCATTTTAAAATAGCGACTTCCAGCTAAGGCCAATTTTCCACTTTTCCATTATTCTCAAAATATGTGCAAGTTTTGTGCGTAGGCTATGTGCCTTATACTTATCCAAGGTCACACTGCAAAAAAGAAAGGAGCCAGCACTTGCATTCATGTGCATACAGCCACACACCGGCTGTAAAATAAATCCTCCCATTTACAGCAGGAATTAATCAGTAATTTCTCAACCATAATTTTACTCTGGGTACAAGCAAACCACTTGCTCACATAAAAACTTTGCATCAAAGAGAAGCAGCAAAAAAAGAAGTCAAAAACATAATGAAGATTGTGCAAGAGGAAAGCAGAGGTCTCTGGAGAAGAAAGGAAAAACAAGGAACAAGACTACATGGAAATAAACTAAGAAAAATCTTGTGGGGTGCAAAGGACCAATATGTTGTCACCAGCAGTTCAAATGACTGAAGCTAAATAGAAAAGGCCCTTCCAGAGGAGGAGCGTATTATATCAGCTCCAGATTCCACATTTTCCCAAAATATATTCCTTAATATTAACACAATCTGTAAAAGAATATATTGCGGTCCTGCTTGTTTCATTTTCTGATGGGAGAAGGAAGAAGTAGAGCCAGGGGCTTCCAGGGATCAGAGTCCTGTAGTCCTGGATGCAGCAATTTCAGCAGTGTTGAAGCCAATAACTCCATTCAGTTAACATATCTAGCTCTATTATTCTGTTGCGTAAGTCCCTAGCTCAACTTCCTTCTCATCATCATCATAAGGGCCAGTACATTAAGAAGAGGTACAGTGCATTCAGAAAGTATTCGTTTTTGTCATTTTTATTATGCTACAACCTGATTCTACAGTTGTTGTAATTCACTTTTTCTCATTAATCTACACGCAGTACCCCCTAATGACAAAGTGAAAATAGAATTTTAGAAATGTGTTAAATTTATTAAAAAGAAAAAACAAAGTTTACATTGGCATAAGTATTTAGATGCTTTGTAACTACACATGAAATTTAGCTCAGAGGCTTCCAGTTTTTCTTGATCGTTGTTGACATTTCTACACGTGATTAGAGGCTGTGGTTAATTAAATTGATTGGACATGATTTGGAAAGGCACACACCTCTCTGTAGAAGGCCTCACAGCTGGCAATGTATACTGTAGCAGGGCAAAAGTCATGAGGTCAAAGGAAAACTGCTTCCAGAGTTCAGAGACAAGAGCAAGGCACAGATCTGGGTAACCTAGAATAAAATTTGTGCTGCACTGAAGGTTCCTAAGAGCCCAGTGATCTCCATAATTCCTAAATGGAAGAAGTTTGGCACAACCAGGATTCTTCAAAGAGCTGGCTGCTTGGCCAAACTGAGCAATCGGGGGAGAATGCCTTAGTAAGAGAGGTGACCAAGAACCCGATGGTCAGCTCCAGAAATCATGTGGAGATGGGACAGAGTTCCAGAAGGACAACCATCACTGTAGCCCTCCACCCCGCTGGGCTTTATGGCAGAGTGGCTAGATGGAAGCCTCTCCTCAGTTCAAAATACATGAAAGCCTGCTTGGAGCTTGCAAGAAAGCACCTGAAGGACTCTCAGATTGTGAGGAACAAGATTCTCTGCTCTGATGAAACCAAGATTGAACTGTTTGGTCTCCATTCTAAATATTATGTTTGGAGGAAACCTGGCACCGCTCATCACCTGCCTGATATCATCCCAACAGTGAAACATTGTGATGGCAGCATCATGCTATGGGAGTGTTTTTCAGCAGTAGACACTGGGAGACTGGTTAGGGTTGAGGGAAAGCTGAATGGAGCAAAATAAAGGGATATCCTCAATGAAAACCTGTCCCATAGCACTCAGGACCTCAGACTGGGCCGAAGTTTCACTTTTCCTAAGCACACAACCAAGATAACACAGGAGTGGCTTAAGAACAACTCTGTGAATGTCTTAGTGCGGCCCAGCCAGAGCCCTGATTTGAACCCTATTAACAAATACTAAATTACTAAATACGACTAAATACGACATTATATTTGTCTGTGAAACATGGCTCAACGCATCTCTCCCTGACTCCATTACCACAGTAAGAGACTATCATGTTTACTGATCAGATCGTGAAATCCGTAGAGGAGGTGGTGTTGCTATCTTTTATAAAAAGTCCCTACATCTAAAAAGCATCCAAGTTACCCAGGAGCTTGCTATTCCTGAGACCGTCTGTGAACTGTCCTTAAATATCACATTTTGGTTCTTACTATGTTACAGAGCCCGATTATGACATCGAACATGCAAACAAGCTAAATACACTATTAACATGGGCAGCATCCTGCCCACACGCTTTTATCTTTCTTGGTGACTTCAATCTACCTCGTATTAACTGGACCCTTAACGAATGTACAACTGAACCCATACATGCAATCTTCTACAATGCAGTAACAAATCTGGGACTAGAACAACTAGTAACCAGCAACACTAGACTTAACAACTGCCTCGATCTCATCTTCTACAATAGTTTGAATTCAATTTATGGAATACAAATTAAAGAACCCTTTTCCAAGTGACCACAACATGATTGACTTTTGTCTCAATATACGTCCACACAAAAATCATCACAACAGTGGAATCCTGAATTATAACTTCAAAAAAGGCAACTATGATCTTATAAACAACGATCTCTCATCCCTTGATTGGAAATTTCTATTCTCTGGATGCAATACTGAAGAAGACCATTACAACATATTTTTACTTGAAATTAAAAGAGTCATCAAACTATATGTACCAATAACAACTCCCAAAACCAGAAAAAACAAATTACCCAAAACAATAAGAAAGCTTCAATCCAAAAAGAAATCGGAAAAACAAATCTAGTCACGTTGCCAACTTTGACGGAAAAACAAATCTAGTCACGTTGCCAACTTTAAAAGCTGATACAAAAATTTATGCCACCAGATAAAAACTGAATGCACCAATTATCACATTAAACAAGAAGAAAACCTTCTACACACAAATTCCCCCCGTGCTTTCTACAATTTTGTAAACAAACTAAAAGACTCAAGGTCCATCCCACCCCGGAAAGGACCTAATGATAATGACTGCAACGACGACACTATTAAAACCAACCTCTTTAACACATTCTTTGACTAAGTATTTGTAAACAGCAATGGACCATACCCAGTATTTCCTAGTCGAACCACAAGCAACTACAGTGATCTAATACATATTAATTTTACAGAAGACAATGTTGAAAAAGCACTATGCAATCTAAAACCATCTCTCTCTATTGGACCGGACGGAATATGTGCCTACTTCTTAAAAAAGTTATCCACTGCCATAGCAGAACCTTTAAGCATAATATTTGAAAAATCTTTCAGGACCAGCTCCTTGCCAAAACTATGGTCACAAGCCATGGTCATCCCCATCTTCAAAAAGGAAGACCCCAGCATAGTTGAAAATTACAGCCCAATCTCTTTATGCTGCGTCACCTGTAAAGTCATGGAATCAATTATTAACCAATCCATAATCCTGGATAAAAGCATTCCTGTCAAACAGACAACAAATGGTCAAAATTGGGAAAGTCCTATCAAATTCTGTACCTGTCAACAGTGGTATCCCCCAAGGCAGTATTCTAGGACCAACTCTTTTCATACTCTACATAAATGACCTCTGTGATCATATCAAGAGCAACTGTGTTCTCTTCGCTGATGATGTAAAGCTATTCAACACCACAGACAAT
This sequence comes from Bungarus multicinctus, assembly GCA_023653725.1. Classification (NCBI taxonomy): domain Eukaryota; kingdom Metazoa; phylum Chordata; class Lepidosauria; order Squamata; family Elapidae; genus Bungarus; species Bungarus multicinctus. Next base: position 22,004,099 of record CM042840.1, read on the forward strand.
ACTTCAAAAAGACCTTGACTATGTATCAGAATGGTCTAACAAATGGCAACTTCAAATCTCAACAAATAAATGCTTTGTCCTACATATTGGCAAAAAAAAAATCAGAAAATAAAATACAGGCTGAAAAGTCAAGACCTTGTTGATGATCCAAACTCTGTCAAGGATCTTGGACTACTCATCTCAAATGACCTAAGTGCTAGAGCCCACTATAACTACATAGCCAAAAAGGTGTTAAGAATTATTAAACTAATCTTACGTAGCTTTTTCTCTGGTAATATTACGCTAATAACTAGAGCATACAAAACATTTGCTAAACCAATACTCAAATACAGCTCATCAGTCTGGAACCCACATTACGTATCTGACATTAACACAGTTGAGAAAGTCCAGAAATATTTTACAAGAAGAGTTCTTCACTCCTCTACTCATTGCAGAATACCTTGTGCCACCAGACTCGAAATTCTAGACCTTGAAAACCTAGAACTATGCTGCCTTTGGTCCGATCTAAGTATAGTATATAAAATCATACATTGCATACATTGCAGCTTCAACCATAACAAGATAAGAGCACACAATAGATACAAACTCAAAGTTAATCGCACCAAACTTGATTGCAGGAAATATGATTTCAGCAACAGAGTGGTCAATGTCTGGAATACTTTACTTGACTCTGTGGTTTCTTCCCCAAATCCCAAAAACTTTAACCTTAGACTGTCTACTATTGACCTCACCCCTTTCCTTAGAGGTCTGTAGGGGGCATGTATAAGCACCCCAACGTGCCTGCCGTCCCTGTCCTATTGTTTCTTTTATATTGTATTTTTCTTATATGTATCCATGAATTCATACCTGTGTTTTACTTATACCCATTATCTTGTAAGCAACTGACAAATAAATAAATAAATAAATAAAATATAATGATGATGATGATGATGATGATAATAAAAAATCATTTCTGGAGAAACCTGAAAATGGCTGTCCACCGATGATCGCCATCCAACCTGATTGAGTTGAGAGAATTTGCAAGGAAGAATGGCAGAAATCCAGGTGTGCAAAAGCTTGTCACATCCTATCCAAGGAGGCTGTAATTGCTGCCAAAGATGCTTCAATAAAGTACTGAGTCAAGGGTCTGAATGTCAATGTGATATTTTAGTTTTTTTTCCTTTTTAATAAATTTACAGATATTTCTAAAATTCTGTTTTCACTTTGTCATTTATGGGGTACTAAGTATAGATTAATAAGGAAAAAATGAATTTCAACAACTGTAAAATCAGGCTGCAGCATAACAGAACTGACAAAAGTGAAGGGGATCTAAATGCACTGTAGCTGGACAGCACCAGGAGTTGTCATTGTTTGTCAACCTTGGCAGCTTTTAAGATTACATGGACTTTTAACTCCCGGATTGTCCAGCTAGGGAATTGAAGTTGCCAAGATTGAGAAACATTGATCTACATGTACCCAGTATCACTATTACCTGCCAGATCCCCAGGATTAATTAACTAACTTGGGAGGGAAACGTAGTCAAATACATGGGCAAACTATACAATACAAACTCCAATTTCAGCATGAAATACTGCAGTGGGCAGAAAGGATGCAATCTTTTCCCCCCTTCTATTTTGAAAGATGCGGTTGGGTATGCAAACTAGAGAAGCTTTGTTGTTTTGACTGCACTGACTTGCATTGATTTACTCCATCAATTTAAAAGCCTCACACAGGGAAAAAGTTCTAGCATAAAGAAAAGAACATTTACAATTTAATAAATATAAAAAGCAGAAAACTGAAGAGGAAGAAAATAGGATTATTTGTTTTATTTCCCATGGGCATACTTACCTGTGTTAGCAAATCCATTTCTCCCAATAAGTCACTGAACATTTGATCTATGTCTTCACAGGCTTCCTCCATCTGAAACACAAAAATATGAAATGGGTGTCAGTATCATATTTTACTATTGACAAAGAATTTATAAACTCTTCTATAGTACAAAATACGGAATTCAAAAAAAACTTTTCTCTAGCTTTTATTGAATTAAATGTAATTAATAATTCTCATTTTAATAAAATGTGACTGTTGATTTTATAGACAAAATATGTAATTTTCCTGTCATCAATATAGAAATGACTTGCCACTGTCTTCCACTTTTTTTCAAGGTAATCTTTGATTTGCTTAGTAATCATTCAAACTTAAGATGACCTCTCCTCCCCAGAGCTGTTTGCACTTTCTTGTATTTACTTCCTATGTTTGGCAAAAACAAAAACAAATCCACCCATAGGGGAAAACGGATTTGCTTAACAACTGCAGCATTTGCTTAATGACCATCATAAAAATGGTCATAACTTCAAATCTGGTCATGAGATGCCTCAACCTATGGCAGCAAGCTCAATTTCAGGCTCAATTAGGAACATAAATTTAGGATTACTGGTAAACAGTTTCATTTTTATTTAGATAAAAAACTCTTGGGATTATTGTTACCAAGCAGCATGATACGATCAATGGCTCATATTGGAGTGGTGCTGCTTAATAACAGTAATCCCAAGAGTTTTTCAGTAAAATAGAGTCCTCCAGAAATTTCCCACATTATTCTATCAATTCGCCAGGAACAATGGAGACTGAAGAAGGACTGAAGAACGCATCCTATGTGAAAAAACAGTGCAAAGTCCTCCATATTTCTTGATTGCCATCTCATAATCATCCAGATATTCTTAGTCCAGATACCTAAGAGAGAAAGATTTTCAGGCACTGAGGCGGAAGGGGGTATGGACGCCGCATATATAATGAACGGAAATATGAATAGAGAGCATAGGAATACATTGAACAAGCAAGGAAATAAGGGATGACCTTTCCAGGATCCAGGCCTGCTGATGGGAAAAGGAAGAATTAAGGAAATTACCTTCCTCTTCCACTGCTGCCCTCAATTGCTGTTTTCCTTCATTAAAAAAAATCTACATAATGTAGAATGCTAAGCAAAGCATCTTGTTTCATTTTTATCAAGGAAATAAGAAATACCGCAATAAAAAAAGGAATGGGAGGACTTCAACTACAAAGAGATTCAATATTCAATCTAGGGCTAACTGTATAATTTCCCAGAAAAATATGCAAATTAAAAAATGCAATTTGCAAGAGTTTAGTTTGAGGAACATTTGTTTCTAAACTAATGTATTTTACTGGAAACATGCAGTGTTGTCTTCTAATAGGTAAGAAACAAATAACAAATGCTTCGAATAGCACCTAAGAAAACAATTCAACCAGAATAAAGATGAAGATTGATCATGATGAAACACTGCACCATTTATAACCTTTCTACTAGCTGTATATGGAACTGAGTCAGTTTATGAAAAAAATTAAGGAGTAACCACATCATTAAACTGATTATTTTCCCTCTCAATGGAAGAGCCTTGTCTCCACTATTATCCATGTTTATTATGATTTGTGTCATAAAATTAATCCTGATAGCATAATTACTGATCGGATTCAAAATTAACAATATTATTTTAGTTCATATTATATCCATTATTTTATGGAAGAACTTTTTATTGTTCAATAATTTTTATTATATTTATATATATATGTGTACACATATATTATGTGCACTAATAACATCAAAGTGCATTTTTGTTTAAATGATGCACACATGCATAAGGAAGGAAGGAAAGAAGGAAGGAAGGGATTTTTAAAAATGCCTATTGTTTTGTTGATTTGTCAAATGCTTATACTAAACAGAGTACATTTACTGCATCTTTGGGAGGTATATTTCATTATTAAATTTGTTTATTAGTTCCCTGAATGTGTTGATTAAATAAACTAAGTCACAATCCCTCCCTTTAAGGACACAAAAACAAGGATCCAATGTAATAGGAAGTTACTTGGGTGGTGAATTTCTTGGGGGGAATTGATTATATTAGATAAAATGTTTGTAGTGCTCTTTTCAAATATTCATAATTTCTGTTTTATGTTTATTCAATCTATTTTTAATTTTGCACATTACCAGAGTCACTATAGAGTTCAGTAGCTTTACAGAATTGATAAACAGCTCTCCCATATAAAAAAATAAAAATGCAATATTCAGTTTTCTGAATACTAATGAGAATAGAATATCCTTCCAAACCTGGAACCAAACAAATGTTTGCAATTTCCAGAAGCCAACCCCTACATGCTAGCATGAAATTCTGAAATTTATAATCATCAGACTTTGAAAGACCCAGCTGATAATCTCAGAAGACGTGAGAAGCTGACATGGTAATGTCAAATATCTTGTTCATGCATTATGAAAAGTCATGAAATGTTAGTTTGTGGAATTGATGACAATTAACTGGTTTTATACAATGTACCAGCCCAAACCAAACAAATTACATTATGGTTTAATGTGTTAATTGAATCAGGGCTAAGAATCCATGAGAGCTAAATGCATTACTGCTACTATGATTCATACTATTCTTCTGAAGTATCAAGAATCTGGCTAAAGCAATCAACACTTTATCATTTCATAGGGAACAAAGAACACTATCAGCAATAATTAGAGATACTAGGATAGAACAGTGTTTCTTTTTTTTTTTCCGGACCATTCTCCATTTTTAAAAATTATGGAGGTCACAAAAAATTGCTTTTGTTTGTATGGATTATGTTTATCAATAATGCTGGGCTAAAAATTAAAACTGATGTCTTCATTGTTACTACTTATGAATGTTTAATGAGATTTTAATATTGTGTTATTTTTCAACATAGGCTGGCAAATAATTTTGAGAAACATTGGGCTAGAGAATCTTTAGACATGCCTTCAAAATCTGAGGAGTCAAAAATCCCAAGGAAAAAAGTCTATTCAACAGGAGCATTAATGATCTTATGTACAATCCACTTTTTTTCAAGTGATTCGGATATCATTTGCTCTATTAAGAATTATATGCCACATTTCCCAACAAAAGCTTTCTCAAGTCAGCAATCAGGCTGTTCTATGATTTCTAAGACAATTTGTTTAGTATGCTCTGCAAAGAGCAGCACCATTAGCAAAATAATACAGCTTTCACAGCTTAATGGAAAGCCAGAAAATCAGGAGATAAATGAAACTTGGAAGGTGAACTATTCTATGGAAGAACCACCACCAAGGACTGTCTCCAGGTATCCTAGGCCAGCAGTTACAATTGTAAGTGGTGAGATATGGATCAGAGTTCTGTGTGTCAGCTCTCTCACTCCAGTGAAGAATTATAAAGTAGAGCAAACAAGCTTATTTCAGAAGTCAAAAGTCCATGTAGATAAATCCAAGATCTAATCATCCGATTTGAATGTAGTCTCATTTTGTGAGATAAGTCCAAAAATCTAATATCCAATCTGAAGGGACTCCCAGTCTGAGGATTAACTGGGAAATCAGAAGTAACCCATGAGGAAGTCACACCCAAAATTGGAAAACCATCTGCCAATAACTCATGTTGAGAAAGTCAGGTCCAAAGTTGGAAAACCATATGCCAATAGAAGTCTGATTCCTAATTCTTCTTTATTGTACTGACTCAGTGATGCCTGTTTTCCTGACTCGTGACCCTGTCTTACGAATGTCTCTATTCTACTCTCTTGATCTTCCTCTACTTGTGACAGCTAGGGCATTTTTCCTGCTCAGAATCTCTGTTTCTGACTGAGGCTGATGTTGTGTTTCTATAAAAGGTGTTGATTCCTGATTTCTCTACACATTCAGACTCTTTTCTTCAACTGTTTGGCTCTTGAGTTGCAAGATGAAAACCTGTCATGCTTTGCTCCTTCAATTTACACATAGGGTTCTTCATAATTATCCCTTCTCAAAATGTTTGCATAGGATGGGTGGAAACATCAGCAGATTGTCAGGGTTCTAACAGATGCCATAATTAAATCATGAGCCTCAAGCCAAGCTTCAAAAGAAATCCAGTTGTTTATTAGGAGCTTCATGCCAGCACAGATCAGGTGAAGCCAACTCTGACCTCAGTTAATTCGTGCTTTATCTCTGGCCCTGTTTCCCTCTCCCCCCAATATGTGTCATCAGTCACATTCCCCAACGAAGCAATTTCGCAGGTTGTAAAAGTCACTCCCTCCGGGGTTCCCGTGGAGATGATCTTGACGTATTAGTTGGAATGTACCTTGTTCTGACTGAGGTACAAGTTCGTTCTCCCATCCCCCTTGCCCATGGCAACTCAGGGATGTTTTGTGAGTTGAAATAGATATCATTCTGCCAGTGGAGAGACATTCATGCATATAAAGCATGGATGTCAAACTTGCAGCCGTCATGTGACATTTCTTCCATTCGCAGAGCTAGGGTGGGGATGGCCTGAGTGTGATGTATCTGGCTCGTGGATTGCCAGTTTGACATCCCTGATATAGAGCTTTCCAACTTGTAGTGATTGAAGCAATAGGTTGCTGTTGAATGGTTTATCACTGCCAACAGCTCAGCAGTTGAGTTTGGACCCATTGACCTTTCTAGATAATCTTTAGAAATAGGTCTGTGCATTTTTAATGATAAAATGCAACATATTAAAAACTTCTGTAATTTGTTCTCTTTCCCTACTTCCTATTGGAGATTTGAATTATTATTTTTATTGCAGAATCAAACAATACAATCATAATTTATTTCCTGACATGTATTTCCATAATAGGTACGACTGCTTGAATAATGAGAACGCATAAAACAAAAGCCTTTGTAAAAAGAGCTGGGACATTAATTGGTTATTTTGAGGCCTGCAGGCATATATGCTGTCGGTGCAGAAAAATTCATAGCAAATATTTTTATAATAGTCACCATTAATAATTTGATGTTTTTCAAAAGAATAGACAAGTTGCGGTCCTTTTTTCCTATTTAAACGTGTTTGATTCTTGGAGACTGTTTAACAAGAAACAAAAAATTATGAAGAATTCTAGCCTACTTCCTTTAAATTCCTTGGAAATCAGTAGGGCTTCAAATTAGCACAACAATGACTTATGATAACAGAAAATTCATGCAGCAAAAGAACACAAAAAAACTAACTGATAAAATGGTCACTATTTATTCAGCATACCATCATTAACGTTTCTAATTAATTTTTCCTGGCCAACAGTTTTTTAACATATTGTCAATCAAATAACAAAATCAGCAAGTCTTAGAATAAGATAGCAGAATTAACTGTTTTCTATTGGAAAGAAAAAATGTCAGCTATGAATACATACATGTAGAAAATGTTTGCAATATTCTAGCATGGCCCACACGTTTCTGAATATCATAAACGAACAACAGCAAAAGTTACAAACAATGATCTGAACTATTAGCAATGGCCCCTGGGTATAGCCAAATAAGCAGGAAATTTATGAGAAATATCAGCAGCAGTGTTCAAAGAGGACTGTTTAATTTCATTGATACAAATAAAATTTTGTATTTAAGTGGCTGAAATGACAGATTTGGTTCCAGAACTAATATCATATCCTATATTCTGGAAAAATGCTGCAGCTTGCCCACAAAATTGGTTTAGAGACTTTCAGAAAATCTTGAGATTCTTTCAACAACACTTATTCTTTTTTCTCATTTGGCAAAATAAACACTTTTTGGCCAAGAGTTTTATTTGCTGGATTCAGTGATGGGTCCAGATTCTGGGTTATAAAGAATGATTGATAATCTCCTTGTACTGAGGTGAGGTTGCTATTTCCGCTTGTATCATGACATCATTTCATGGAAAGATAAGAATCATTGTCTTTAATATCTCTGCAAATCTAAGTTTGGTCTTTGTTCCAATGTTTTAGTAGACTTTTTCCAATACAAATGCTATTTATTAATATTAAAAGGAGGTAGAGACAACTTTGATTCATAACTTATACACTCTTCCCTGCCTAGACTTGCAAAAATGTATCATGCAAGCATTTGTCTCCTTGCTGAATATGTTGAGGTACCACCAGTTTTAACTCTCTTCTTTGGTAAATGTAGTATTGCTGGCTGGGGAATTCTGGGAGTTGAATCCCATACATCTTAAAGTTGCTGAGGTTCCAAAGCATTAATTTATTACACATTAATTTATTACACACTTTTGATTGGACTGATGTTTTTTAAAAAACTATTCTCTTGTGGGATAGCAGAGAGCTACTACAATCTAAACTGGTCACACGGTATGCAGAGTTACATTTCAGCAATTTTCCAGCAATGATAAACTTGTGTGTCCTGAATTCTGAAAAGCCATGTTACCTGTGAATTCTTCTCAGGTACAATCTAGGTGCCAAATTAAACAATGCCTAGCAATTACTCCCACCTCAATCATTACATTTTGAAAGAATTTATAGAGCTATACTATAGATACAAAATAATGTGTGAAAATACAGTTCTTCTGTCTTTCGCTAATACAAGTTATACATTATAACTTGAATCTAGGAGACTGAGGTTACTAATTCTAGAACTTTACTGCATGAACTGGGAATGCAAAAGAAAAAAAGAAACAGGGCTTTCTCTTACATCCACTATGTTGTTTCTTATCACATAAACAGCATTGTAAAATATTATCCTTAAAACTGATGGGCTATCAGTTGTGCTTTGTGGTATCACATCAACACATGCTCCTTACGCAGATTGGATTTATAAATATTGATATCATCTCCCCCCACTGTATGTTAACAAGTTCAGATCTGTTCTTATAGTCAGAAAGATAATTAAACTGTATATTGCCTGATTTTCCTTGACTGTTATAGATATGACCAGGGATGCTACCGGTTCTGCCCGGCTCTATAGAACCAGTAGCTCTGAAGAGCAGCAGACACTGTTCTGTGTCTGCTGCTGTTTGCCCACCCAACCGCCCGGGCTCTTACCTGACTTTTATTTCCTGCTTTTCAACCTCAGCTGCTTTGCGCGGCACAGCTGAGGTTGAAAAAGCAGGGGGAAAGTGCTTTTTGAAAAGCTGCGCACCCACGCACAGCGCTTATCAGTTGTCCCAGTGGCTCAGCTAATGTTGTAGTACACGTGTGCACAGCAAAACGCAAATACCGAACCGATAGTAATGCCGGTTAAATCTCACACCTGGACATGACCAACATCTTGAATTTAAATTTGATATTGTTCACAAGGCTGACATTATGGAATATTCCTAATCGTTCTTTCATCAGTTCTTCCATCAGAACTTTCAACCAAAAGGACAGTTTCCCTCCCCTGTGAAATAATGCACTAATCTTGCAATGCAGACTTTGTACGTTGAGATTTTTCAAGAGGAAGGAAAAAGATTAAAAGCAAATGTAAACAGCATCTTTTTACCAAATGCCAGAGTACATTTTCAGTCTGATCAAATATTCTCTGGACACAAAATGATTTGCATCCAAGAAGAATCACTAGTTGGAAAGTACTTTCATTATAAACAGAACCACCTCTATACAGGTAGTCATTTAGTGATCGTTTTAAGGTTACAAGGGCACTGAAAAATGCAACTTATGGTCATTTTTCACACTTATGATCTTTGCAGCATCCCCATCAACATGTGATCAAAATTCAGATGTTGGCAACTGGTTCATACTAATGACCCTTGCTGTGTCCCAAGGTTCATGTGATGTTTTTGTGACCTTCTAACAAGCGAAGTCAATGGGGAAACCAGATTAACTTAACAACTGTGTGATTAACTTAACAACTGCAATGATTCACTTAAAAACTATGGCAAGGAAGGTCATAAAATGGGGCAAAACTCAACAAATGTCTCCCTTAACAACAAAAATTTTGGGCTGAATTGTGGTCGTAATTCGAGGACTACCTGTACAGGTTCAAAGTCACTGTCTAATTGGCCAGTCTAAGAAATCTAAGTTATAAACAATCAAATAATTTTCCAAATTGCAAACAGCAAACTGAAACAGCCTAACATATTTACACGTGCCACCAATCCAAAGTTACCACTTCTGCTATCCAATGCGTTAAAATTACTTTTGAAAAAAATTCCTCAACTGAACAACTGTCATAATTTTGAGGGGATTTTTTCTTTACTATACTATCATAAGCTTGGCTTTTACTATAAGCCATCATTTTTCAAATGCATTTCAAAAATTACAGGTAAATTCACCTTCTACTGCTGCACCATAGAGTGCATTTTAACATACTGCACCTTTGTATGGCTTGCCAATTGCACAGTGGCAGATAGGAAAGCACTCCAAAGGGTTAATGTCATTGCCCAGAAGATCATTGGTTGCCCTCTCCACTCTTTGGAAGAGCTTTATAGCTTCCGCTGCCTTAAGAAAGTTCAAAACATTCTCAAAGATCCATCCCGAGAACCCTTTTTTTGAACTATTACTATCTGGCAGACAGTACAGAATAATAAAGACAAGGACAGCTTCTATCCCAGGGCAATAGCTCTTTTGAATTCTGCTGTATAGTGTGGTGTTGGTGATGTGTTGGGGATTTTCAGTTCAATGTGTGTTGGGTGAAAGATGTGTGTTTGTGTTTATTTTCATGGTCATGATGTGCACTGAAGATGGTGTTAGATTTCGTTGTAGGAAGTGCAATGACAATAAAGCAAACTAAACTAAATTCCCAAACAAAATTATTAGAATTGTATGGTTTTCTAATTCTAATAAAATTCTAGTTCTAGTGCATAAATCAAATTATTTATCTCCTGAATGTCTTCTTACTGCCTAGAAATGCAATGCAGGTTGCAGACTCACACAAGCTAATCCTCCAAAAGCACACATATACCAAACACCCCATTTCACATCTTATCATGAGTGTACATTAAGTCACACCCTTTCTTTATGAAAAGACTCTCAAGTCTTCCTAACTACCCAGTAAGCTAAAATTGCTATGTACAACTTTCCTGCTTAATTACAGTTCTGTACGTATCAAAAATAATTTGCCCATTGCAGCAATGAAAGTTATTGCATTTATAGAACATGTGTGATTTTACTAGTCCTAGGGCATTTTCAGGTGTGGACTAACATGAATTTAAAAAACGAATATTACAATGGAGGCTAGGCAGATAAAACAGAAAGGATGGAGGAACTTTTTTTCAGTTAATTTGTTTTTACAGTCTTTCCTTTCTTCTAAGAATTAGAGCAGGTATGGCAATGATGTGACATTTTCAAGCAGATTATTGTAGGCTTGACACATCAATTTTATTTCCTAAAATTGCTATTTTGCTGCTGAATTTCAATGTTTTAATTCTTGGGGATTCTGTAAAATTTACCTGTACCCCAAATAATAGATTAGTTCTGAAAAATGAGTGAAAACCGAACAAAAACCGAAACAAAAACTGAGAACATTTCCCCTACAGATAGCCTAGTATCTCACATATAAAAAACCTATAATAAATATATTTCCACATAACATACAGTACAAAATACTTGAATTATGACCACAGCTGAGACCAAGATTTCCAGGCTAAGCAAGACAATTCTTAATTGAATTTTGCCCCAATTCATGACTTTTATCTATCTTTCCCATTGACTTTGCTGTTCGGAAGGTCACAAAAGGTGATCAGGTATCAAGCATCCAAATTTTTATCATGTGACCACAGGGAGGCTGCAATGGTCGTAAAAATGTGAAAAAAATGGTCATAAGGCACGTTTTTCAGTGCTATATTGTAATTCAGAATGATAACAGTGGTGGGATTCAAAAACTTTTACCATCGGTTCAGTGGGCGTGGCTTGGTGGGCATGCTTTGCACGCGTACACGTACTTTGCATGCATGTGCGCGCCAAATGCGCACTTTGTGCAGATGCAGAAGTTTTTACGCAGGCGCAGAGGCATTCTAACTCACCTCCTACAAGCCTGCATTATCCCAGTCGCCTCAGCAGCTGCCCTGCAGTGCTATTCTGTGCCGCGCAAAGCAGCCGTGCTTCAAATTTAGTGGATAAAGATGAGTATGGGAGCCCAGGTGGGCCCAAAAACAGAGCCAGCAGATTAGCAGAGAGAACCGGTTCGGTCTCCGCTGCTCATCGCTCCTACTGGCTCTCCAGAACCAGGCGGAACCGGTCGAATACCACCACTGGTAACTAAACAAACCTTTAGTAAATCAGAGGACTGCCTGTAGTTAAATCTAAACACTGTAAGTTTTTCAATTATTTTAGTTTATTCAATTATACTAAACTCAATAAATCTTTTAGTTCAAGGATTTTACTTACCCAGCGCATTGTAGTGTTAACTTATAATAAAATGAAAACAATTAAATAGCTTTCTTGGCACTAATATTGATCTGGTCTAATGTTTCTTTCTTCCTGGATACTTTCAGTTGCTCAGTTATGGATCATCTATGCCCTTCCATCCAAGTTTAGATTTTTTTAGATAAGCTAAGGTTGGCCAGATGTGAATTACAATGCCAGAAATCAAATTCTTATCTCCATTCAGTCACAAAGCTTGCATGCTCTCCTGATTGTTGGAAAAATAAATGGGAATATGATTTGTTGTGTATCTATGGAGAAATATATTCCAATGATCTTTATCAGTGGTTTTAAACTTTTTTTCTCACAGGACTCCTTGCTAGTACAGACATGTCCCAAATGTTATGTATGTGTTGATAATTGCCAGATTAAAAATCAAAACTGATGCATCTGTCATCATTATTGCTTCTTAAATTATATTATGGAATTTTAATATATTATTTTTCAACATAAGCTGGCAAATAATTTTGATTTTGAAGATATCTGTTCTTGATCCAGACTTTAAGGACCACATTTTAAAAGAGAATGATCTGTGTCACCCTGAGCTTTTTGGCAGAAAGTAGAACTAAAATGAATTAAATATAACCATGCATAATAATACTAGCAACTATGCTTTGTGGCTATGGAGGTTATTTTAAAAGTTTCACTTGGCAAAGCTTCTAAAATAAGTTAAATAAGAAATGAGTGTGTTCAAAGAATGTATGATACTCTCAACTATATATGCCTGATGTTTATTACTTCTATGCCACCCTCTTGGCCTTCCAGAGGCTAATAAAAACCCAGCTTTTCCATTAGGCCTTTGGAGACTGATTATGGAACTAGGATTATTAATATTTGTTATTTTTATTTCACTGATTATGTATTTACTATTTTTTACTTTAATGCAGTAATCCTCAACTTACAACCACAATTGAGCCCAAAATTTCTATTGCTAAACAAGACATTTAAGTGAATTTTGTCCCATTTTATGACTAATGAAATCCTAAATTAACTAATGCAATTGTAAATTACCTAATGCAATCCTAAATTGTATTAACAGAGGCATGCAATCAAGATCAAGTGAGGTACTAATATCACTCTATAAAGGCTTAGTAAGATCACACCAAGAGTACTGCATCCAGTTTTGATCACCACACTATAAAAAAGATGTTGAGACACTAGAAAAAGGGCAGAGAAGAGCAACCAGGATGATTAGGGGACTGGAGACTAAAGCATATGAAGAAAGGTTACAGGAACTGGACATGGCTAGTCTGGTGAAGGGAAGAACCAGGGGAGACATGATAGCAGTCTTCCAATATTTGAGGGGCTGCCACAGAAAGGAGAGGGGTCCAGTTGTTTTCTAAAGCACCCGAAGGCCAGACATATCCAGCAAGGAGAGGATTTAACCTAGAAATAAGGAGAAACTTTCTGACAGGGAGAACAATCAACCAATGAAAAGAAGTTGCTTTCAGAAGTTGTGGGAGCACCATCACTTGAGACTTTCAAGAAGAGATTGGACTCCCATCAGTCAGAAATGGTGTAGGGTCTCCTGCTTGGGCAGGGGATTGGATTAGATGACCTACAAGGTCACGTCCAACTCTGATTATCTGTTATCCTTGCCATGAGTGAATCACTGCAATTATTAAGCTAGTAACACAGTTATAAAGTGAAGCCGGCTTACTCATTGACTTGGCTTGTCAGAAGGTTAAAAAAGGTGGTGACATGATACCAGAACACTGCAATCATTATAAATGAGTTAGTTGCCAAGTTTTGATCATGTGACCATGTGGATGCTGCAATGGTCATAAGTCACTTTTTTGAGTACCCTTGTAACTTTGAACAGTCCTAAATGAAGTGTTGTTAAGTTGAAGACTACCTATACTTTGCAAACTGTCTTTACAACTGAGGCATTTCATCAATTAAAAAAAATCAAACAATTAAATAAAATAATTCTACTCTGATCTGCACTGAATTAAACACTAATGGAAAACTGTTTTATTTTTTATTTCTTTTGTTTTGAACACTGAATCTTTATCCAAAGTACAGAATGTTGAATCATGACACTTCTCAAGCAGGCCTTTTTATCATTAATTATAAAAATATGACAGTATAACAAAAAAGGAAAGAGGTCATCAGAGGGGTACGCAGAATATGGTCACAAAAAGTCAGTATGATAGTCATGATGTTGTGATCAAAGCTGTTTTTTTTTAATGTGGAAATAAATATGTGGACCTTTGACGGTGCTACTGCAGCCGCCATCTTAAGCTGTTTGACCACACTCTGCAGACCCCTTTGGAAGTCCTTGAAAACAGACTAAAATTTTTTAGGAAATTTGGGGAGGGGGAGAAGCAGATACCTCTTCCTAGGTTATACATATCTTGACTTATGACCCTAATTGGGACTAGAATTTCCACTGCTAAACAAGATAGTTGTTAAGTGAGTTGTGCCTGATTTTATGACTTTTGTTTACTACAATTAATTGAATTATTGCACTTATTAAGTGATTCATGTGGTCAGAATCAGGCTTCTCCCATTGCTTTTGCTTGCAAAGATGCCTGGGAAGGTTACAAATGGTGACCATATGACCTAGGGACTCTGCCACAATCGTAAATACATGCTTGTTGCCAAAGCACCCAAATTTTGATCATGTTATTATGGGGATGCTATCAGTAAGTCATTTTTTAAAAATGTCTTTGTAACTAAACCAATGGTTTTAAGTCAAGGAGCAGGGGGTTGGACTACAAAACATCTGAGACATCTTCCAACTTTCTTGTTATTTGTTAAGGATACATGTATTTTGATTTTCCCTAACAGATCAAGCTGGGCTTTAACAGCCATTATAAAACTATCTAGGTTCAAGGATGCTACTTATGTGGGTTTGTAAGACGTTCAGAAGGAAAATAAACTTTTCTGGATAAACTCCCATATGTGCTAAAGTTAGCATTGTGAAATTGTTGCATGTGTCTAGATATATTTTAGCATGCTCTCAATATATGAGTTGCTCAGCCTTGATGTTAGAGCAGTTAATCAGGGAACGGAAATGAAATCTAACTTCTTCCTTTCTCCTCCAAGATAATATTAGCTGCTGACTAACTTGGAAATATACAACACAGCCTCTGTTAATATTTACTTTTAAAAAACCCAATTCCTTTTTTTATTCTAGGATAATATTAACTGGCTAACTAGAAATATGCAATGTATTTACCAGATTGTAAGGACAAGCTCAGTTTCTGACATCTCCAGAGTGTTCATGATGATGTTGCAGAAATAGTTTGCCACTGCTTCTTCTGGTTTCTCAATCTAGTCTGGAATTTACCCATACAAATTGTAACTAGGCCCAGACCTATTTAGCTGCCAATCTCAGAGAGCTGACCACTTACTAAGGCTTACCTAGCTGTATTGGGGCAAAAGTATGTTTTAGGGTTTGGGGACATAATGGTAGGCAGGAACGAACTTGGAAGATGGGAGGAGGGGTGAGTAGCCCATAGCATAACAGGCAGAGAAAGAAACTCAAGAAAGGAACCTCCCAAATTTATCAAGTAGTAAAAAGATGGCGACAGATTTGTACTGCCAGACTTGGAAGAATATGTTAATTTAGCCTTACAATTAGCTTATCTGGTCATAAAATCACAGTAGCCTAGAGGTGGAGCTCTCATCTTACAATTAGGAGGCTGTGAGTTCGATCCTAGGTAGAGGCTAATATTTGGAATACTCTCCTGCTGGAGCAGGGGATTGGACTAGATGATCTCCAAGATCCCTTCCAACACTGTTATTATTCTATGTTTCCTGTTTCGTCTACCTGGGCAGCTGGTAACTCTCGAAACCAATAAAATCTGTGCTTCAAGTATGTACAAAACTGCAAATGCAAATATTTTTTAACAGAAGATAAAATGTATGATTCATTATGTTTATCACAGTAGTTAGGTTAGTATAAATGTGTGTGTGTGTGTGTGTTTCAAAAGTAACGTTCACTGAAAGACTTAAGTGTTTCCCTTATTGCCAGCTATATTTTGTGACTTGCACCTGTTTATTTTGCCTGCAGATACAGGGGAAAGAAATTTCTCTATTGCTCTTTCTCATAGTCAGAGAAGTCCAGTCTTTTACAATGGACCAGAAACAGCCCTAAGTACAATATTATAATACATTACAAGCCATTCTTAAATGAAAAAAAAATCAGAATCATGGTAATTATTTTACTTTAACTTTAAGCCTTCTTGGCTGTGAAAGTTCATGCTGCAGTTCCTGTGTTGCAAGAGAATTGCCTTCAGCCAACATAACCTTGTGTATACTTTTTGTGGCAGGAAGTTTTGCAGAATTGACAAAACCGCTGTATAGAGAAGTGAGTAAATAGGTATCTGAGATCAACACCAGAAGAGAGCTGGTGAAGAAACTGCCATGCTTTCACACTTCTTCCCTCCCCCATTTTCATACCCACATATCTTCTAAGATCCTTAGGCAGAGCTTAATAAATAGTTATGGGAGCTGACTCACCTGGAAGCCACATTCTTTCAAATGGATAAGTATTTTTTTAAAAAAGCAGTGAATTCCTTGGTGTGAAGAAAAGATGCTTTGTGTATGTTCAGGAGCTGCATAATCTTCTGGAATACTTCCCATCAAAATATCTTCAGAGATATCTCACACTGTATTTGCAATTAATTACAATACAGCTATCCTACCAATTGTAAAATAATTATCAGGAGTAAATGCAATAAACTATATTAAAGAGGGGTGAGTGGGAACATCAGGAGGAATGTTTATATAGACAGCATAAATGTGTGGGGCGAGGAAGAAATACCGCCGTAAGGAGTTATTTGGCAAAAGTGTATAAAATGGAGGTCTGTGGGATTATCGTATTTGCTAAATTTAGAAAGACACCGATATTTACTAAACTGGAACTGATGCAAAAAGCTAATGCTTAAAATGAATGAAACCAGGAGTTTATTGCAACAGTCCTTCCAAAAACTTCCAAATCTAGTTACTCCATCTTTACTTCGCCTCAACTACCGGAACGTGTGGCGTTTTGCAGCTGCGGTTGCTGTTTAATTATTTCAAAACTGACCAAAGTAATTCCCGAGACAAGTTCTACTTTTAGTGCAAACTTGAGCTGAATTCCCGAAAAGAGGCATTACAAACTGCCGTAGTGAAAATAAGTTTTTTCGTGTACAGAAATACATTTTGCATTTAACGGGTCCCCCCCCCCCATCTCTTTCCCTTCTCCCCCTTCCCACTTCTCCCCCCTCCCTCCCACTTCCCCCAGCCAGGAAAAAGAAAGGAAACCGAATTTTGCAAGCAAAACAGGCGTTCTTTTCTCCACTTTTTTCTATTCGTTGTAACGGGACAACTTATTACAAACATCGCCCGCCACGAGGGGAAGAACCAGATCTAGTTTTTTGTTTTGCTGGCACGAACTCCAGCAGCTCTTCTTCCAAAGCCTACCTTGCCGGATTTTGCTGCGGACCAACTTCCAGAGGTTCAAGCGCTATAGTGAATACCCGCGCAACCGAGGCGAAGCCGATGGGCAAAGGGGTGGAGAGCGCGCACTCGGCCGCGACTGGCTATTGCCCCAGCGACAGAGCGCTCCTTTCCACGCCCGACCGCTCGGCTCGCAGCTCCGAGAGAGGAAGTTAACACCGAGCGGAGAATTCAGGCTGCCGATGGGGAGGGAGTGACGGGTGCTCGAAGATGACTGGGTGGGCAGAGATAAAAAGCAACAACAGGCGTTTCCTAGAATGTCCTTGAAGAAACTTTTTGCCTTCCCCTGTTTTGCTTTGCCGCTTTTTTCTTTGCTTTAATGAGATTTGATCTCTAGATGGGCGATTTAAGAGGCTCCCAATTAACGAGCGGCTATGCCCCTGTGACAGAGCTGAGGTTGAAACTGTGGAGCATGTCCTTTTATATTGTCCTATGTGTAACGCAGGCAGATCTAAGTTACTGTCTCTCCTTGGAACAGCCTCTTCTAGACCCAATGTTAGTAATTTGTTCTTATATTGTCTAGGGGATGGCTCCTCATACATTACTTCTCAGGTTTCCATTTTTTTTAAAAAAGCGGAATGTTGTAATTCCCCTTAGTCAAGTTTTTGGTGACCAATTGTTCATGATTAACTTTCCCACGTTCTTCTTTTGTTGTACTTGTGTTTTGGTCTATGACCTCAAATAAAATATTATTATTATCTCTCGAAGCGAAGAGTTCTGTTTGATCACAGTAAGCTTAAAAGACGTTTCCGGGTTGCACCTTCTCACGGCTGGGCCATGGCAATATGGTATATTCCGTGATCTTGCCTTCCTAGCCTAAAGACAAAGCAACCTTAAGTTGTCCACACCTCTTTAAGAGCAGTGTTTTCCCACTTATTCCAACACAGGGCGAGGGAAGCCAGAGTCTTTAATTTTTGACATTCATTTCCTTCATATGGCCTTTTCAAATTTGTAGTTTACTTCAGACCTTGAATGCCAGTGACTTTCTAATGTGCCTCTGAATAAAAGGTCCTAGCTTTACCTCACTCTAGAATTGTCTATTGCTGATCTTTTGTGCACCATTAAACTAAAATAATAAAAATCAGGTTTTTTTTGTTTAATACACCACAGCTACATGGAGTATACATTTGATGTCCTCCCACAGCCAAATAACCTGGTCCTATGTTAATGACACTACAATAGCTGAAAATGCAGCTGATCTTCAATTAATGAAAGTCAAGAAATACCATGAAAAATGCAGTTACAATTACATATAAGAAAGATCAAACTAATGCAACTATACTTCAAATTGGCAAGATATTAAAGTGAATACCTACTTTTCAGAATCAATCATGTACAATGAAGGAACTAGCAATAAAGAATTACAACACAGATTAGATATTCAGATGTTGTGATGTGTCTAGATCAGAACTGTGTAGGAATGGTATTCCATGTAGTACTCTATGGAAGCAAAAGTTGGATTTTGAAGAAGCAACATAAGAATATTGACACTTTTGAACTTTGGTGTTGGAGAAGATTCCTGACAACACCTTGGATATCAACCAAATGGATCCTAGAACAACTCTCACTCCAGGCACAAATGAACAGGTTCAAATTGTCACACTTTGGATATATGTGAAAATTTAGCTTTCTTGAAAATCTATAATGCTGGGAAAAATAGAAGGAAACAAATTAGGTGACCGGGATTGATTCAGTTGCAGAGGTGATGTGTGAATGCATTGGTGCAAGGCCTTAAGGCAGAGGTCTTCAAACTTGGCAACTTTTAAGACTTGTGGACTTCAACTCCCAGGAATTGCCAAGTTTGGGGACTCCTTTCTTAAGGGATAATTCGGAGTGCATCCAGAGCCTTGTAGAGTCTTCACATAATTGTGTTCAATTATGCACGATCCCTTCACAATACTGTATCCATCAGTATACAATGTGTATATGCAATTTTTGGTTAAATCTAAAATATAAAGGCTAACCAGATTGGGACAAGCCAACATTTACTATTACAATAAAATATTAGACAATGCAAGGAATAAACCAGCTATTTTTTTGTCTGCTGCAGACATAGAATGAATATATTATCTTACTGCTGCTTTATTGATAAGAATGGTCAATATGAGTCAGATTGTGGCTTACTAAGTCATTCAAAGTGGCCCAATAGATCCCATACAGCAAAGCTAAGCTTAATAACCCTTCAAGAATAGAAATAAGTTGATATATATAAAATGACATTTATTGGTTCGCAAAGTGGTAATTATCTTGTTAATGCCACAATTGTTTCAATTATATATCTTGCACATGGATACTATTATAATTTTTATATACTTCTGAAGATATACCTTATATCTCCATTTCTGGCATCTCCATTCCATCATTCATTCATGCCCTTCTTGGCTTATAAAAATTACCCAGGGGACTCTCTTATGATGGGATCTAGCAGTGGTGAATTCTTCCTTGAGAGCTTTATCGAGACGTGGTTGCTTCACCCCTTAAGGACCTTGGTTCATACTCTCCTTAAAAAGCTATCACTGGACCGCACTATACCGAACAACTTTCATCTGGTATGTAAGGGGAAGTTGATTGAAAAGAGGGTCACAGCATCAGATTACACAGATTATCTGGATCCCCTAAGATTAGGATTCAGGCCTGGATATGGAATGGAAAAGGGATTAGTCAGTTTTATATGGTATGTAAGAAGAGCATAATGGAGCCTACCTTTTTCTGCTTGACCTTTCAGTGGTCTTCGGCACCATCAACTATAGTATTCTTATTGACCAACTGCAGAGATTGAGATGGTCAGCACTGTATTGTGCTGGTTTGGCTTCTTTCTTTGGGGTCCACACTAGTTGGTGATCAGGGCCACTCTCAACCTCTATTGTGTGGGGTGTTTTAAGATTCAGCCCCTACCCTTACTCAGCTCCTATTGTGTGCAGTGCTGTAAGATTCAGCACTCTCCTTGCTTCAATTCAACATCTTGCTGAAGCTTCTAGGTAATTTATTTATTTATTATTTATTTATTTCTAATACTTATATACCGCCCTTCTCCTGAAGGACTCAGGGCGGTGCACAGCCAATCACAAACCCCAATACACTATACAAAAGTTAAAAACAGATTAAATAATTTAGGCTGTTTAAAAATTTTGCCCCTCCCCCGTAAGATAGTTAAAACCCAAATATTCAAAAACCAATTAAAAACGTAAGACAAAATTAAAAATCCTATATCAGCCTAGGCCAGCCTGCTCAAAGAGTCAAGTTTTTAACGCCCGTCTGAAAGCTGTCAGGTCTGTGTTGGTGCGTATCTCTGGGGGCAGACCATTCCAGAGGGCGGGGGCCCCCACAGAGAAGGCCCTACTCCTGGGAGCCGCCAGACGGCACATAGAAGCCGACGGCACCCGGAGAAGGCCCTCCCTGTGGGAATGCACAGGTCTGTTGGAGTTCACCAGCAGAACACGGTCCTGCAGATAACCTGGTCCAATGCTATGGATCGCTTTAAAGGTCAGAACCAGAACCTTAAAGCGAACCCAGAAAACCACTGGCAACCAATGCAGCTCGCGCAGGAGAGGCGTCACATGGGAGCTTCGTGACGCCCCCATAATCACCCGCGCGGCCGCATTTTGTACCAGTTGGAGTCTCCGGGTACTCCTCGCAGGGAGCCCCATGTAGAGAGCGTTACAGTAGTCCAGGCGAGAGGTGACAAGGGCATGAGTGACCGTGCGTAAGGAGTCCCGATCCAGAAATTAATCTGCCATCATGGGCTGAGATATCACCAGACACCGGTTTGGTGTAGTGTTTAAGGTACCAGACTAGAAAGCAAGAGACCGGGAGGCCCACTTTGGCCATGAAAATCAGTGGCATGACTTTGGGCCAGTCAGTCTTTCTCAGCCCAACTGACCTCAAAGATTGTTATGTTGTGTTGGATATGTTCACAGCCTTGAGTTATTTGTAAAAATAATAGAAGGTGGGATAATAAAACAAACAAACAAACACAAACAAGTTAATAAATAAATTTATTTATTTATTATACTAAGCAATGGTATTAATATTACTGTCATGCCTGGAATCTATGATAGTCTGGATGGAGAACAACAGGATTCACTTGAACCTGCCAAGATTTTGCAGCCTACTGGTTGTGGGACTATGCCATTTTTTGATGCTGGATGGAATTGCACTGACCTTCACAGACTCAGTGAACAACCTATGGGTTCTTCTAACTCACAAATCTTTTTTGCCATGGTGCCTACCCTGAGGAAGACCATTCACTAAGGTGAAGTTAGCTCCATATCTGTTAATTTTTGTAAGTGATTCAAAAAAGTATTGTGTCATAAGGTCTGGTGATCTCAAGGCAATGAGTTGCTGAAATGGCTCCATTGCTATTAATATCTGTTGTTCTCTTCCTGCACTTTAATCAAAATAATTCGTTTAATCTGTTTACTATTTTTATTGTTAATTGTTTTTATACCATAGTCTTATATATATTTTATTTTGTATCACTCAAAGTCACATTTTGTAAGATGGATTGCTGTGAATAATGATAATTGAATACATAAATGTCTTTACTGTCTTGTGTTAGTTGGTGATATGAGTTGCAATCCAATACTTCTAAAGGATGGAGGTTTTTATATATGTATGCATACTATATATATGTATGTGTCTATTTTCCCTCCCCTCAATTCTGTTTTTCTTTTTGAGTAAAAAAAAAAGTATGCCTGTTTAGCATTTTAGCATATAAAAGTTGGCCTTTCCCCAATAATATTACTTTATAAATCCACAAGGACTTGGCAATTTTTATAATTTTCTGCAAAAAAGAAATTTTGTTAAAAGGGATGTCAAACTCACTGGCCACACCCACCACTATTTTAGTGAAGGGAGAAAGAGTCACGATGCATCACATGACAACAACGTGACACTGCGAGTTTGACACCCCTGATATAGATGAATAATATGTAAAAATGCATTGAGTAGTTTTCATGTTGAAACAAGAAATTGATTTCGAGGTTTCGAGGTCCCCAACTCCAAAAGGACTCTGGGTAGCTTTCATTCTTTTATTATTCTTTTATTGTTTTATTTGAAAACACACAGGGCTGCCTATCTTATTTTAAAAGAACAGATAATATACAAAAGAACATGAATATCCAGATACAGTAGAACCAAAATAATAACAACTAAAAAACACCAGATTTGAAAATCTTAACATGTGATTTCCATATGTGCTTCATTTACATAATTCTTGTGGGCTAACACGATACATATATTAGTTTCTAATATCCCACACTAGAACATTTTTGTTAAATATTTAATGCCATCTTAAGAAATAGCTATTTTTTAAAAGAGAGAAGTATCAAATTGGCCTAAAACCTCAGATATGCCTGAGTAGTTGTGGTTACCCACTTTTAGCAGAAACACATTCTTAAAGGAACACCCTTAATGTCATGTATTCTATAGTTGAGCTTTGACTCACACTTAATTTTCTTGAACCAAAGTTAACCTAAGAACCAGTGTTTAGTGCTGGAGAAAGATATTTTTTAGAATATTCCATTAGTGTTTGTTCAGCATATTCTTTGCCTAAACATATCTACTATTTTATCTTTAGTAAAATAATTAGTGAAATTATGGGAGCAGTTTTGATCATAACAATTTGATTTCAAAAGATTAATTGAAGAGTAACAGACAATTATTTTCCCCAGCAGTTTGGGGGTAGGGAGAATATTGGTACAATCTACCATAATACAATTTCTACAGTTAGAATATGTAGGCTCTTTGGATATTTATAGAAGTTCCCCTCAATCCTTTTCCAAGTTGGTACAAACGTTGGTACTAGCTATATTTTAATCTCCTCAATTCTTGCTGAAAACATGAGGGTCTTCAACTATTTTTGTGAGTATATTTTGCATTTTTTTGACAATGAAAGTATATATCTAATTATGGAGTCTGAATTTGTAATCTCTTATATAGCTACATCCAATATGAAGGAGGAAGACAATATCAATATGGCTTCAACAAGTAGCTAATGAATTATATGCACACAAGTAGAGTAGATTAGAAGATGCTATTAATTTAAGGTCTAAAATCACTCACATTCCCTTCTCCATCCATGCCCCAAATCCAGATTTTGGAGCTGGATGTAAGATACGCTACTGTGGAGGCTTTTGGACAAAAATAAAGTACAAATACATGTTAGCATTTTCCTGGAATTTATCAGTGAGTTCTAGAAGCATTAAAAAGAGCGGCTTCTGGCAACTTTATACTTTTCATCCCTATTTACTCTCAGAGATGAAAGAGCTAGTTTTTAGGCTAGTTTTTTTTTTAATTATTAAGTCTGGAACAGGAGATAATAAGAGTATTGAGTAGATATATGCGTAAGTGATTCTCACAATAAAGCAAAAAGAAAAGCAGCCAGCTGCCAGAATTTTGTCTTGAAATCATGCCAGGTTAATCAGTTCATCTTGTCTATCAGAAAGAAGAGGTTTTTCTCCCGTTTATCTTAGAACTATCATTATGGCCATCTCATGAACTATAATCAAGGATAGAAGCAGCTTCAAATAAGTTTCAAGAAAAAAGATTTAAGTTTAGTTATTTCTGGCTCCAAAATAAATTATGGTAGTCTTAGAGAAAGGTGCTAGGTTAAAGCACAAGAAAATTTCTGCTTTCTGTTGATTACTGGAGTAGCTGGAATCCTCTCAACTATATGGGCTTTTCTGGAGACTGAAAGCTAACAATGGAGAATTATCATTGACCATAATGCAATATATTTCCTGTGGAAAGCACTATCCATCAGTCATCAATGTTTAAAATGGACTTGTAATGTAATTGATTGCTCTATTTGAGCAAACTTGTCAAGGACATCATAAGCTAGCCTTTCCTGGAATTAATTTCTCAGAACTGACTTGTTCCAGCCTAAAGGTTTCCAACCTTCTGAAACAGACCGAACTATTGCTCATAGCAATCTTCAGGGATTATTCATGTTTGAGCCAAATCCAGATGTTAAAGCCTGCAGAGTCAGTGCTGGAAGAGATACAATCTAAACCTAATCTGGATGCTTTCTGAATGGTTCCCAACTCCCAGAATGTAGCAGTCGCCATGCTGGCTGGAAAAATTGGTTCTTGAAGTCCATCTATCAAGAGAGCATCCAGACTGGAGATAGCTGGTATAATCCACTTAGAAGTAAATGATAATATATCAGTAAATGATAATATCAGCTGTTTTTAAAACAGGAAAGTGGTATAATCATTTTTAAAAAATAAAGTGTAACATCTAAATAAATTAATTAGAAAATTTACATGCAGAGTTAGATTTTAATCTATCATACTATATCTAGATTGCAAGAATCCAGCATCTATGGGTCACTAGGATTAAGTCATCAAATTTGTCTAAGGCCTTCTTAGGACATTGGCACTTTGACTAGGCTGTCAAAGAATCAACCCAATCCTGAAATCAATATTGTAATTTTTGGATGTCAATTATTGAAAGCACAGTTAAAAGAAGCCAAGTCATTTTGATTTTTAGGAAAATATTGCAATAAACACACTGTTCCTACAATATGCATGTCCAATCAGCAACTAACTCAGTCAAATCTCTTTTTCGGTAGTTCTGGCAATCATAATTTGAGAGTTTTGTAGAGCTCCTGCAAATATCTGAATGACCATTAGATGTCAGCAAAGCATTAAGGTTTTCTGTAATTCTGTGGTATTACCTTAAAATAGGTTTATCTGAACTTTCTGTGGTTTTACAATATTTCCCCTGGAGAGTGAGTACTGATAAGGTTTCATAATATTCCCCGCCCACTGCATGGAATAGAAAAAGATTAATAAATGAATATATGGAAATAAAAAGCTGACCAGTCATAGCACTCCAAATATCAATCTAGGTCTATTCCATCTCTCTAGATCTCTGTAAAAGAGAATGAACTGTTTCACTGCATTCATTTCTGCATCCCTGCCCAGCATGAACCTCCCTCAATACTCTGACAAGTGAGCATTTCAACTCCTCCATAGAAAAGTACTTACACCGTGTGCTATTTACCACATGACTAGCAAGGGGGAAAAAGCTTTAAGGGAAGGAGAAAATGACTGCAAAATAGTCAGCTGTGAATAAGCATAAGGCACTCCGAGAAGGAAAGAAAGGGTTGTAAAAGAAAAGCACACAAGTAAATTTAGGACTTATCCTTGGCATCTGAAATAAACAATCAGAATAGTAGATACAACAATCTTCTGTCATCTAAGAGTGGCATGCAGGTTTTGCAACAAATTCTGGCGCAATAGCAGATTGCAAGTGAGATCTTCGGCCAAGAAATTCACCCATCCCTCCCATGATCCAGATGGTGGTAAGGCATAAGTATAGCCACAAACTGGATTTCTAAGCACTGATAGAGGGTTGCATCCATGAGGGAGAAGTGTGGATATGCCCCTGCCATATATAATTGTGCCTCCTCATCTCATATCTTCTGCTTTAAGGATTTGATTTCAATGACCTCCCTCTGAGTCAGAGGGGTATTCAGCAGGTTTTGACCAGTTCTGGAGAAACCGTAGTGGAAAGTTTAAGTCATCCAGAGAGCCGGCAAATGCCACCTCTGACTGGCCTGCCCCTATCTATTCTCTGCCTCCTGAGTCCCAGATGATTGGCTGGGTCTGGAAAGCAGGTTAGTGGGGTGGGGAGGGAATGGAGATTTTGCAGTATCCTTCCCCTGCCACGCCCACCAAGCCACGCCCACAGAACTATTAGTAAAATTTTTTGAATCCCACCACTGCTCTGACTCCTCATAAAACATCAATGTGCCTACATCTGTCATGACCTTTTGAGATTATCCAGGAGAGAGACGCTTGTCAAAATGGTGAATAAGGAAGATTAGAAATGCAAGAGAGGAAGGCCTGCTTGCTTCATGGGAGCTACACCAGGCCAGTGTGCTTGCTATGGCCCAATGGTCAGTTGTGGTCACGTCTCTTTGATACTTTGAAAGATATTGATATGATGTCTTCTCACTATAGCTGGCTAATGAAATATAGTGCCAATGAAATATGGTTTAGGATTAAAGAGGAAATAGTTTTTATTATTTAAACATGGGACTGACTGGCTGGATTGATCATCATGGACTGGTTTGGTCATACAGAGCATTGTAGTTCTGATGGTTAACAAAGGAAATGTCTCTGAAATGATGATCTAATGCATGGGTGTCAAATTTGGTCACATCACATGATGTGTCATGATGTTTTTTGCATTTGTGAAGCTGGGGTATGCGTGGCCTGCGCGTGACTCATCCAGCCAGCGGGGCACCAGTTTGACACCCCTGATCTAACAGGCTACATGTTGCCTGGAGTAGATTAATAGCAAACTAAGAGCAACTGAGAAAGTGTCTGAAGAGACAGGGATCTGAGGGATATGCGCAAGTAACTAAGGTATCATTACATACAGGAGTGGGCTGTTACCGGTTCGCACTGGTTTGGGCGATCAGGATGTTAATTTTACATTTGGTTCACTAAACCAGTAGTTATAATGACTGGTTGGCCCTGCCCATTCCAGCCCTCCCCTCCCAGGAGTCTCCATGCGGCCCATTTTGGATCTCAGGTAATTGCAGGGCCTATGCAGAGGCTTGGAGAGTGCAAAAAAAGGGCCTCCCGAGGCTCCAGAAGAGGCTTCAGAGAGACTCGGGAATCCAGAGAGGGAGAAATGGGCCTCCTGAAGGTTCAAGAAAAGCCTCTGGAACCCAGGGAGGGCAAAAATACCTGCCTTGGTACAGGACTAGGTCACGCCCACCCATCAACCGGGCAGAGAACTGATTGCTAATTTTTTTGAAGCTCACCCTTGATTGCATACCCTGCTATCAATAAGATACCAGGGTGTGCAATGCCCTAACCATACCCCCAGCACAATCCTTCATCCAAGCAGAGGGAAATAGGCCACTTGGTTTTGCAAAAAGAGGAGAGTGGTGTCTGTCCCTCTTCACATTCTAGGATTGTTTCTGTTGACTCCTATTCACCTCAGTAATAAAACTATCTGATACTTCCAATGGGCAGGTAAACCTGGGGATCCTAGGATAGAATACAATGTCTCTACAATTAGTGCTTGACTTGTAATCACAATTGAACCCAAAGTTTCTGTTGCTAAGCAAGACATTTGTTAAGTAAGTTTTGCCCCATTTCATGACCTTTCTTACCACCGTTGTTAAATGAATCATGACTGTTAAGTTAGTAACACGGTCGTTATATGAATCTGGCTTCCCCATTGCTGGTCAGAAGGTTGCAAAAGTTAATCTCATTTATTCTCACAATCCCATTACGAGATCACTTAGCTTGTCCTCTTATGGGTAAGCGCTCTCAAATTGTGACTTAAATAAACATGCAGATTTTGACTGAGAGAAGTGATTTGCACAAAGCACTTCAATAACCCCAGGGCTGTGCAGAGATTTGAAACTTATTTTTCATCCTAAACTAAGACTGTTTTCTATATTACTTTAATGCCAAGTAGCTTTGTTGAGCCAGTAAATTGATGATGGATATTATGCATTTTTAAAAATCCTTTTTAAAATGCTGAGCTTACTAGAAATATGCTAGATGCACAAAGGTTTCTGGATATTTGTTTTAATAAATCTGTTCTTGCCTGGCTGCTGTATTTCATGACTAATGTAATAAGACAATGATAGAGAAGAACTATCTCCAAACTAAGAGCACAGGTCTTTTCAAACTCTGCATCATCAATTCAGATACTTTTCAGAATTTTGGATTGTCCTAAATATTTTGTATAATTATCCTTCTATTTCATTTCTTTTTATTATTGCTCAAGACTTGACTTTAATGGGATTAAAAGGCAGTTAATAATAGCTATTAAAATAAATATTCATCCTAAAAAATGACATAAAATGTAACAATGACTTAAGTATTATCACTGTACCACTTTAAAAATTATTTGAGTGTTGGCCTTTCATCCTTATGATAGAATGCTTCTCTGCTACTAATTAAAGTAGCTGTTACTTTTTTGAGGCATTTTCAAGATCCTGAGAAAAATGGCTGAAGTAGAAACTTGAAATAGGTTGCTTTTTTAATCAACACCAAAGAAGTGATACCCAAAGCACTTTTTCCAAGTCATTTTCACAAATTTATTTCAGCTATATTTTCTCCATGTCTATAATCCCACACCCATGAATATATAAATGCATTTTGCAATAGTTTCTTTCAGCCACATTGGCTAAAGGTTCTGGGAACTGCATCTACAATATACAAGAGGACTCACATTTAGAGAATGTGATTGGCTTTCCTTATTGAAGTCATACATGTTGTAAGCAGTTAATTTAATTTAGATTAATTGAATACTCTGAGTCAAATAATTGAGCATTCCTTTTTGCCAATTATTAAATCTTAGGCATAAAGGTTAATTCAGGTAGTCCTTGAACTATGATCATAACTGAGTTCAAATTGTTTGTTGCTAAGTAAGGCAGTTGTTAAGTGAGTTTTGTCCCATTTAATGATCTTTCTGTCATAGTTGTTAAACAAATCACTGTAGTTATTAAATCATTAAACAAATCTGGCTTCCCCTCCCATTCAGTTTGCTTGTTGGAAACTGCTGTAAAGTTACAAATCACGTGACCATAGGACACTGCAACCATCATAAACACATGTCAGCTACCAAGTGCCTGAATTTTGATCACATGACCATGGGGATGCTGCAATGATCATAAGCGTGAAAAATGGTCATTGGTCACCATATTCAGTCACATCGGATGTTGGCAACCCATGGCTCCTGAGCCTCATGCGGCTCTTTCGACCCTCTCCTGCATCTCTCTGTTGCATTGCTGGTAATTAAGTTTTTCAGCAGTTCTTCTCAGATAATCAGAGTTGGAAGGGACCTTGTAGGTTATCTAGTCCAACCCCTGCCCAAGCAGGAGACCCCACACCATTTCTGACAGATGGGAGTCGAATCTCTTCTTGAAAGTTTCAAGTGATGATGCTCCCACAACTTCTGAAGGCAACTTCTGTTCCATTGGTTGATTGTTCTCACTGTCAGAAAGTTTCTCCTTATTTCCAGATTGAATCTCTTCTTGTTCAGTTTCCATCCATTATTCCTTGTCTGGCCTTCAGGTGCCTTGGAAAATAGCTCTGTGGCAGCCCCTCAAATACTGGAAGACTGCTATCATGTCCCCCCTGGTCCTTCTCTTTATTAGACTAGCCATGCCCCGTTCCTGTAACTGTTCTTCATATGTTTTAGTCTTTAGTCCCCTAATCATTCTGTTTGCTCTTCTCTGTACTTTTTCTAGAGTCTCAACATCTTTTTTGTAATGTGGTGAACAAAACTGGATGCAGTACTCTAGGTGTGGTCTTACTAAGGCTTTATAGAGTGGTATTAGTACTTCCCTTGATCTTGATTGTATCCCTCTGTTAATACAACTTAGGATTGCATTAGCTTTTTGGGCTGCTGCTGCACACTGCTGTCTCATATTTAGCTGCTTGTCCACTAAGATTCCAAGATCCCTCTCACAGTTACTGCTATTGAGCCTGGTTTCACCCAGTCTATATGTGTACTTTTGGTTTTTCTTGCCTAAATGTAGGACTTTACTTTTCCCTACATTGAATTTCATGTTTCAGTTCCGGCTGCTCTCGCCCCTCCCAGTCACTACTCATCTGAGAAGAGAAGAAACTCGCTCCAGGCCCGCCATGCTTGTCATTTTTGCTAGGGGCGAATGGTGCAGGATTACATTGTGGCTCTGCATTGTAGGAAGTTAGCACCCAACACTCTCCTAGAAAATTGAAATATCCTAGGAAATATTAAAAAGGCAGTATATTTCCCTTAAAAAGAATAGAAACTCAAGAGCAGAAACTCACCTCAGAAATAGAAGCTCACCCCCACCTTTGTTAATGGATGGGCCATTAAGGCCTGGGCCAGAATACTTTACATAACAAAGATCTCCAGGTAGAGCTATAGCAATTGCTCAAAAGCCCTTTTCAGTGCATCATCATCAAGCAAGGCTCAACCAAGCCTGGAACTCAGTAAGCCTACAGAGTTGTCCCTGCATTGCCTCATAGGAGTCTGACAACCAATCAGAATACAAGCTTCAATTCAAATCCCAACAAAGGTTATAAAACCCAGGCGCTCTCAGCATATCAGCCCTTCTTAATCTTCTGTTCTCACCTTGAAGCATATGACCATGCTTTTCATTTTGGAGCTCCAGGCCATGTGGTCCTGTCCACCATTAAACCATCTTCCAAACAGCCTTCATGTTTCCAGTGTCTTTTCCCCCACTTGGGACTGAACCCAGAAGGATATTTCTTCCAACAGCGTCATAATGGGTCATGGGAAGAGGGGACCCATCTCCCCCATTGTAAAACACACTAAATTTTACTGTGCTGTGCAAGGCACTGTGAGAGTGTCTCATGGCCTGCCTGATCCCTCTGGCCCTCTGCCTCATGATCTTCCCGCTGCTCTTGTAGCACTTTGTTCAGCACAGTGAAATTTAGTGCATCTCCCCAAGCATCTGAGACACACCCAGCACCCAGAATCAACAAAGACTGGAAGTAGCTGCACACCATTTCCTGCTTCAGTCTGCTGGGCAGCAAAACCCCTGGATGAGACGCTGGACAATCAGAATCAGAGAGGGAGGGAATGGGAGGGGGGAGAGAGAGAGATACAGAGAGGGAAGGGGAGAGATACAGAGAGACGGGGAGAGGGAGTGGGAGAGAGATTCATGGAGAGAGAGGGGGCGAGAGATACAGAGAGAGGGAGAGAGAGAGGGAGGGTGAGGGGGACAGAGATACAGAGAGGGGGAGAGAGATACAGAGAGAGGGGGAGAGAAATACAGAAAGAGGGGGAGAGAAATACAGAGAGAGGGGGAGAGAAAAGTGGGAGAGAGAGACAGACAGACACACACAGACAGACAGAGAGGGAGGGAGAGAGAGGGGGAGAGAGAGAGAGGGTGGGGGGAGAGAGGTACAGAGAGAGTGGGAGAGAGGTACAGAGAGGGGGAGAGAGAGGGAAGGGGAGGGGGAGGGGAGAGAGAGATACAGAGATGGGGAAAGAGAGGGAGGGTGAGGGGGAGAGAGATACAGAGAAAGTGGGAGAGATACAGAAAGAGAAGGAAAGAGGGGGAAAGACAGACAGACAGACACACACACAGATATATATATATATAGAGAGAGAGGGAGGGGAGAGAGAGAGATACAGGGAGAGGGAGAGGGGGAGAGAGATACTGAGAGAGGAGTAGAGAGAGGGAGGAGAGATACATGGAAAGGAGGAGAGAGAGGGGGAGAGAGACAAACAGATACAGAGAGAGAGAGAATACAGAGCGGGTGGGAGAGACATACATGGAGAGAGAGAGAGGACAGAGGGAGGATGAGAGAGAGATACAGAGAGAAGGAGAAAAAGAGATATAAAGAGATATAGAGGGGTGAGAGAGGGGGGGAAGGTGTGCTGTCCAGCCAGTGTATGGGAATTGGATAATTAGTTAGCAATTGTGAGCTGTCCTCTTAAGGGAATGCATCATGGTAAATGTAGTTAAGGTATCCTGGGAAATGCAATCCATATCACATGACCACATCTGTAATCTTGATTGGTCACTCAATTGACCCTCAATGGGTTGGAGGTGGTTTCCTCACTCTTGGCTGAACTCATGGACTCATGGTAACTGTTCTACTTCTACCGCTACAAGATGGGAGAAAAATAATAGGAGATAAACCATCTTTTTATTGGTGTGTATTCTGTACAGTGGTAGATTTTGTCTTCTGTTCAGATGCAGATAGATAAACTCAACAAAATATACATACAAAGTCTTTATTATTGGTTCATCAGGTATCCTCATAACTCACATTTGTGAGGAGGTTCTTCTTTAATGACCAATCCTTTGCATATCTGTCTTGTAGGTAAAAAAATGGTTATCTCCTTATCCCTTTTTCTCCCATCTCGTAGCGGTAGAAGTAGAACAGTTACCACGAGTCTGTGAGTTCAGCCAAGAGTGAGGAAACCTCCCCAACCCATCGAGGGTCATTATAGTGACCAATCAGGATTGCACATATGGTCACGTGACATGGACTGCATTTCCCAGGATATCTTAACTACATTTACCATGATGCATTCCCTTAAGGGGATAGCTCATAATTGCTATCCAATTCCCATACACTGGCTGGACAGCACAGAGGGGGAGAGAAAGAGATATACAGAGAGAGGGAGAGAGGGAGAGGGGACATAATTTGATATATATTTTAGATGTCGAAAGGTGTTTGTGGCTCCCAGTGTTTTTTAACAACCGGTTCTCTGCTCTAACGACTGGCTGGGTAGGCATGGATAGGTCATGTGACTGGGTAGGAGTGACACCCACCCAGGTTTTGTGGCTCCTGGTGTTTTCTTTTCAAATGGTTTGTTGAGTGTTTAAGGTTGCAGACCCCTGAGTTACATTGTAACTTCAAACGACCGCTAAATGAATGGCTATAAGTTGATAATTATTTATATACATTTAGTGAGTGTTTAAATGCATTCAGAAATTTATTTTGTCTCTTGCACTTTATAGAGGGAGTAAAGACTAGCTTCTTTTTTAGCATGCCAAAAAAAAGGCCTTACCAATAGAAAGTAAAAGTTTAATAATAACCCAAGAAGCATACTGTGCTTTTATTCTGCAATGCAAAGTATGCAGCAATTCTGAGCTACATCTTCTTTAATGACCCTCCATCTTTCCACTTTCTACATATGTCCCTCATTTTCTGATCTTCACTAGGTATTTTATGTACCCACCTTAGCTTCTCTGAATATCCTCCAATTGTTTTGTTTTCTCTTGTAATTGTTTGCAATTGTGCTTTTAGGAATTCCCAGCCATTTTAAATTATTTTATTAATTTATCCTTTGAACCAGGCTTCCAGTTCCTTTGAATTTATTAAAAATTGCCTTTTGGAAGCTCATAATACATGGTCAACTAAATTCAGATTTTAATTCTTGTAAAGTTTAGAATCCTAGAATTAATGTCTATGCAGATTCTCAGTCATCCAGGTAACAGTTGTCCCAAAGGTGCTTTTTCAAGAGACAATTGGATTTTCTGGTTTTTCTTCGAAGATATTTCATTTCTCATTCAAGGAATGAAATGAGCTGAAGAAGCTTCTTGTATAAGAAGCTAAAGAACTTCAAAAACAAAAACAAAAAGTCAAGTTGCCTCTGGAAAAATACTTTTGGGACAATCTTCAAATTACTTGATCACTTTTTATTTCCTTGATTCTCTCTTCCATATTGATTAATACTAAGACGACCAATCTTTTTATGCTTTCCTCAACTGAAAGGATATATTGTTAGTAAAATAAGTAAAAAAAAATTATAGAAGGTTTACGGAGAACATCTCTCTCAGTAAAAGTCGAGTTAATTGAAATTTTAGGCACAGCTCAACATTAAAGTTATTGGCTGGTAATGAAATGCATTACTGTTGGCATAAATGTTTCAATGATATTTCTTACTTTTTTGCTTAAGGAACTCCAGAAAATGATCTTGCTTACAGGCAGCCTCAAGATGTGTCTTAATATATCGACAGCCATTAATAATAAAGTGAGGAAAAAACCTATTTCCTCTGTTCTCTAAAATTATGAAATATCTATTAGAAAAAAACAATAACAATAAACTCAGCTAACATTTTCTGCATTCCTATAATAAGACCTCTGTTTATATTACATTACAAAATGGCTTCTGGAAATAAAGATTGAAATATTAAAAGGTAAAATAAAAAATAAAAATGGCATAGTTAAAATATGGCAATAACTATCTTCATATTTAGGGGAAAAAATGTGAAAAGCCAATTATTTGAACAAGGGGAGCTGGGGAGATTTTGCTTGTTGGAATAGTGCAATTAATGAAGCATTAATGTTAAAAAAAGGCAATACATAATAATTTAGTGGCTTTCTTTGCCTGAAGAGGGGAGATACATAATATGTTATTCAAAAAATTCTATCCAATCAAAACTGGGTTTAGAGAGTATTATTCAGGGATGGGATTCTACCAGTTCACACCTATTTGCTAGAACCGGTTATTAACATTCTAAGCAGTTTGGAGAACCGGTTGTTAGAAGAAATTACTGGCCTAATCCTGTAAGGAAGCCAGGAAGGAAACATTCTGGTGTTGCTTACAGAAACTGCTTCTCCGTTAACCCTTTTTACATTCTTGGCAGGACTAGACTTCCTTTCTCAGGAACTTCTCTGGAGTTTTTTCCCCCTCCTTTGCTGGTACTTTACTTGTGTGGAGTGACCATTCAAAGTTACAATGGCACTGAAAAAATTGACTTATGACTATTTTTCACACTTATGACTATTGCAACATCCCCACAATTATGAGAGGCCAGGTGAGGAGATGTGTGCCTCAATGTGAGTGATATTGAGTTGGCCACACCCAGCCAATAACATGACCACCAAGCCACGTCTATCACCTAAGCTATGCCCACAGAACTGGTTGTTAAAAATTTGAATCCCAGGTATTACTGGTATTACTAGTATTACAAAGATAGTCCTGGAGTTATTTGATACTAAATTATCCTCCCTCAATCAATTTTGTCGTACAAACACAGGTAAAACAACTATTGTAGCCCTCTCTTCTTGCTTCCTGCACAGAGACAAATTCCTACAGTGCCTTTCAGTTTTAGGATCTTTGTTTTGAGTCTCCTTTAGTATTCATGCCTTGCCCTTGGCCACACGTGATATGAAACATGAGTTGAAGCAGTGGTGGGATTCAAATTGATTTACCAGTAGTTCGACGGATGTGGCTTGGTGGGCAAGCTTTGTGCGTGTGCACATGCTTTGTATGTGTGTAGAGGCTTTCCTACTGACCTACTCCTGCACTCTCCCTGTCTCTTCAACAGTTGATGTGTGGCAATCCGCTGTGCCACACGATGCAGCTGAACATCAAAAGCAGGAAATAAAGGTCAGTATGTACCCCGGGTAGTGAGCGGGCCTAGTAGCTGATTGTCAAGAATGAACTGGTTCACTCCCAGATGATCTTCAGAGGTACTGGTTCAGTTGAACCAGGCCAAACTGGTAGAATCCCACTCCTGGGTTGAAAGCATAAAGATCCCCTAGCCCTATTATTGGTGGTAGGGTTGATGTCAACTGAGCTGAGTTGCTTCTCCCAAAAATTGATTTAGAAAAATACAGCAGGATCTGAAAGTCTGCAGAAGACATTCGCAAATCTGGGTAGATGTCCAAACCTGTTTGATGAGGCACCTAAAGTATACGGAAACTAGAAATGAGTTGCTTCCCCTTGGGTAGCTGCTAAATCAGCCATGTTGCATAAATGCAACTCCCCTAACATGGAAATTAAAATATTCTGTTATCACCCAGCATAGTTACAGAAAGTGCACATAATAATATAAATTTGGCTTGGTGTTAAATGTCACTCTAGTTACTTCCACGATTCCTAATCCTTCTTACTGCTCTTTGTCATCCCTTCCCTCTCCCATAGAATATCCCATATTCTATTCCATAGAATAGAATAGAATAGAATAGAATAGAATAGAATAGAATACTTTATTGGCCAAGTGTGATTGGATATACATCCTCTCCACAGTGGATATTTTAATTATCTATTGCCAGCGGTCAACATAAACTGTAGGGAAACCAAAAAACATGGTTGTGCTGTCCCAGCCAGTCTATGGGAATTGGTTAGGAATTGTGAGCTGTCCCCTTAAAAGAATGCATCATGGGAAATGTAGTTAAAGGTATCCTGGGAAATGTAGTTCATGTCATGTGGCCACATCTGTAATCCTGATTGGCCATTAAATTGACCCTCGAGGGGTTGAAGGAGGTTGCCGTCCATTCTTGCCTGCACTCATGGACTGATAACATCTTTCTTTCTATCGCTACATGATGGGTTAGGAAAGGAACCATTTTTTACCTGCAATTCTGATATACAAAGGATTGGTCGTTATAGATGAGCTTTGTCACAAATGTGAGTCATGAGGATACCTGATATACCAATAAATGTACTTTGTTATGGATGTTTTGTGGAATTGTCTATCTGCATCTGCACAGCCACAAATCCACCTATGTGCATGAGAGAGACAGGAAAGTAAAAAATGAATCCTAACCCATCAGAAAAGTAAAAAAAATGAATCCTAACCCATCAGAAAAGAAAAATTGTTAATGAATTTATCATAAAGCATGTGATATTGAAGCCAGGAGGGTTGCTTTGAAACTGCCTAGCTCGTCATCTCTCTCTCTATGAGCATCGGAACTCTTTACAAGCTGTTTGCATGGTGGGAGGGATCAGATTTCCCCACAAACTACAAG
Organism: Bungarus multicinctus; assembly: GCA_023653725.1. NCBI lineage: Eukaryota > Metazoa > Chordata > Lepidosauria > Squamata > Elapidae > Bungarus > Bungarus multicinctus. The sequence goes on from CM042840.1 coordinate 22,040,845, forward strand.
CAAGAGACCTTCTACCCACCCCCTCCTCTCTTCTCAATTTGGCTTCTGTTATCTCAGAGACTCTATTTGCATAACAAGGAGAATTAGAAATTACCCAGGTCTCAAAGATAATCAAACCTCAGTTGGAACATTTGAGGAATCTTGCTTGTATTTTTAAACGGAAATCAGAAGCTGATTTTGCCATGCTCATAAGGCAGGAAGACGAAGCCTTAAACAGACCCTTTCCAGCCAATTTAAAACGATAAAGATACATCCTAGTTCCAGGAAGAGGCTAATCCCTCCTCCTTTCTTTCTTTTTTCTTCAGTGAGAGAAGTGCTTTGTCACAAATTTCAACTCTTAACTGCGAAGACTCAAATTGTAAAACAAAGGGAGGAGTCAGAGTTACCCAATTACTACAGTTGAATCTACAGTTTTTAGCAACTGAAGACAATTTGCCATCTTTTGCTTTCTAAAGTTTCAACAGGAAGTCAGTCATTAAACTACCTCATCAGACCCCTTAGTCTTAAGCTTTCTACATGTTGTTTGCTTGGTGGGAGGGGCTGGAGTTCCCCACATGCTACAAACAAAGAGCTTTCTAACCCACCCCCCTCTTCTCTGCTCAACTTTCAAACGAAACCGTTTGGCTACTAGGAGGAATCCCTTCCCCTATTTCTCGATACACCCACAGGGGAATATTATCTGGACTCTGTAAGATTTCCTGAATATTAAAGCAGCCCACAACTACATTTGATAATCAAAGAAAAATATCCCTGAGTTTCCAATACATTTTTTGCATGGATAAACCCTTTGAACCTAAAGCAGCTTAACCCCATCTGGTGGTCAAGCAGAAAATTACAGTGAAGGCATTCCCTTTCCTTTAACGAATGCACAAGGAAGCCCCCCTCCTTTTTTCTTCAGCCACTGCCCCATCTGGTGGTCAATAAAAAAAAATTTTCTTCTCCTTATGTGATTTTTTTTCGCAAATTCTCAAATATTGACCAGAGTGATTATGAAACTATTGTACACCATTTAATCAATTTAATTCAAAGGTCTAACTGCAACCTAACATGGGCATAGCAACAGCATCTTCCAGACCCTCTCCTGCCACCTTGTGAAGCAAGCGACCCTTATGGACATATTTTTGCGTTCTGCCCTCAAGTCTTCAGGCTACGCTGCGCATATTTCTGCATTCAGCCTTCTAGTCCTCAGACCTCACAATGCACCTTCTAATGCTCCCTTCTGTTGCATGCTCACAACGCACCCTAGAAGCAGCCATACTGTGGCTGCCGTACTGTGTGTGTGCTAGCATCGCCCAGACTCTGCAGTGCCACCTATGTGCTCAAGTATTAAATTCAGCAGCAACTCTACTTTCTATTACCTGCTTGCAGCATATCCTATTATAAACAAGGCATTGCACAAAAAAACACTAACATTTTCTAAAAATTTTCTTTTGCCAATTTGAAGCATGGCAATTTCCTCAGCCATGACAGGTGTCTCTGGTTTACCAGAAGACCCGGATTCTCCACCCACCCTTGATGTAAACGTGGAGCCTGATTCCCATCAACCGCCTTTAGATGTCCAACCCTATGGAGAAGCCGCGATACCTCCGAAAGCCTATGACCTCAGAGTAAGACGCTTACCGAACCCATGGAAGAACTCTTGAAGAACGATTGGCAGCAGCAATAACAGTGCTACCTAGTCTCATGGGTGAAGCTTGAGAAGATCTGTGGTGCTCCAAAACATCAGCTGCCCCCCGAAAAGCTCCGCACATTGCTAGATGATCTAGATCCCCTTTTCGCATGGTGGAGATGCAGCAAAAACAATTTCAAGTCCATCCAGTCAAGACTGGGTGACCCCAAACTCCTAACACACATCCAATACTTCGAGGAAATTCACAAGGAATGTGAAGACAATGCTGAGGAAAGCAACAGCCCTCCAGGCAATGCTCCACAACGCACTTCGGCAGGGAATTGCGTCAAGGGAGCAGACCACATCTGACATAGCTCCTCGATCACATGTGTCTTCTTCTGTCCATTTTAAACCAGCTACATCGCCGGCTGGTTCTAGTGTTTCGCACCAATTCTCTGCTGCTGGCTCCTACCATCCTTCCAGAGCACCGTCCCATCATAGCAACACATTTAGGGCGAATGGGCTGCAGAAGCTGAAATAGAAGCTGCAGTAGCAGACACAGAACTACGCACCACAGAGGAGGTGACATGGCAGAAGGCAGAAATAGCGGCTCAACAGGCATAAATGGCCAAGACCTAGGCCAGTCAACAGGCAGAAATGGCAAAGCCCAAGCCAGTCAACAGGCAGAAATGGCCAAAGCTCAGGCCACAGCGCAGGCCAAATTGGAATTGGCCAAATGGCGAAGAGACTCAGCAACTAAGATGGCACATGCTGCAGCATGGCAGAAGATGGCAGACACCGCCCCCTCAACTTCGACCTCGAAGACTTGGGAGAAGAGAGTCCAGATACATGAGTCAAGGCCTATGTAGATGAGCAGCACTCGCTTCACAATGAGCAGATGCAACTGCCACAGTTGCCTAGCAGTCTCCCATAACCAGGGAAGCACAGGGAAGAATCTCAACCACAGACTCTGCACATTAGTTACACTACTGACATACGACCTAAAGTACAAGATTCACTTCCCTCCAACAGCAAACCTTCCTCACCTGATATTGTACATAATAAGATCCATTATTCTCTTCCCAACACTAGCGTCCCTACTCCAATGTCTCAAGGCCTGCCAGGTGAGCAAATTAGTCCACCAGTGCTCACACCAATTTCTCAACAAGTTGACCTGCAACCAATCACAAATGCCACACTCAATCCACAGGCAGCAGCTTCCTGCCACAACCTCAATACCAATACGACTACCAGGCACCACAAGGTAACCATGCCCAGCCTACATAGCAGCGTGATGCTCGACCATCGTCCCCAGTATGGGAAGATGACATCCTCCATAAGTACTGGGAAGAAAACTACAACCCGTCGTTGACTTACAACCCGAACCCACCCTACAAGAATTCAGGGGGAGAACCCTCTACATCAGTACCTCCCCACAATTCAGCAAATGCTGAAGATTATTGGAGAAACTTTACTTGGAGAAAGATTACTTGGAGAAAGTAGAAAGCTAAATTTGCACACCAATGGAGTTCACAGATTCTCTGACAAGCCAGGCGGCAAATATCTCATTTGGAAGAAACTTTTCCTGTGCCCTATACAGGCAGCACACCCGAACCCCAATGAGATAATCAGACACTTGATAGCATGGCTAGGACCACAGTCTTCTGATATATCGAGGGCACTGTTGCAATCCCACTTAGATGACCCAGCCTCTGAACTACGGTTATTATGGAAAAGTCTTGACGAACTGTATGGCATTCCTGAGGATGTAGAAGCAACACTCTTGGATAGCATCAACAGTTTTCCTAAAATTCCTATCGACAAACCTCACTGAATTACAGACCTCGCTAACATACTTGTCCAGCTGAGAATGGCACAACGGGATCCCAACTTACCGACACTCACCTGTCTCGATCACGTCGACACACAGAACAAAATTGTTTGAAAACTTCCACAGGTGCTAATTGAAAAGAGGCTCCAGTTGACTGACACTTTAATGGCCAAGGGTCACCACCGCTTTGTACCCTTCACACTTCTGGAAGAGTTTGTCTCCCACCAAGAGACAGTATGCAACATATACCAAGCCCGTGGACTAAGAGCTAGTCCTCCTAATACCAGAAGGTACAACAGCAACCATATATTTCCCCAGGCCCTATACATACTACCAGAGAAAGACCCTTCATGGCTGACCCTATACAAACTACCAGAGAAAGACCCTCCATGGTTGTCCATGACACCGAGATCGACTCCTCATCTACACACAGTTGGGGACAGATCTCATCCCATCTACCCCAATTTAGATCTCCCACTACAAGGAGAAACCAGTTTTGTCCAATGCACAACACTCGACACTTGCTGAATACTTGCATTGGGTTTGCAGCAAAATCACTGAGCCAATGAAAGGAATTGCTAAGAGAGTACCAATACTGCTACAAGTGTTGCAAATCCAAACATCCGCCCAAATACTGCACAACCAAAGTGCAATATCACATCTGCAAAAGTGACCAGCACCCAACTGCGCTGCATCCAGATGCTGAGCCGCGACGACAGATACTTCGTAACCCTCCTTTGGACAAAGAGTCTCAACATGACACAGAAGTAGGCAGGGCTCCTTGGCAGACTGACAAACTACAACCAAAACCTAGACTGAGCATCAACTGCACAGCACTGTGCACCGACTCACCACCCCCTTGTTCATGTCTTCCCATCTACTTAGCCAAAGTGTGTCCTGAAGGACGCCCTGAAAATGCCATGAAAATGTATGTATGGATAGACACTCAAAGCACCTGCACACTGGCCAGACCCGCATTCTTCAAACTCTTTGAGGTGCAACAGGCCAAACTTCCCTTCATGGTATCAACGTACCATGGACCAAGAAGCATGGCAGGGAGGAGAGTGACTGGACTTTGCATAGAGTCATTAGATGGAACTACCCGATTCCCACTACCACCCATATTTGAATGTAACGGGATATCGAACGACTGCAGTCAGATCACAACATCTGAGGTCATATGTAGCATGCCTCACCTACAGCACCTTGCTCATAACTTTCCCGCTCTAGATCCGGAGGTTGACATCCTACTCTTGCTGTGAAATAATGCTCCATGCGCCTTTCTTTTCTCCGAATCAGTAGGCGGTCCTATAGATGGCCCAGTGGCTATCAAATCTCCACTAGGATGGGGAATCATAGGAATTGTCAGTGATGCCCGGATGCAGGCTCCATCCCTGGCAAATGCCTTAGCATTATCCATTCCACCCTCCTTCCAATACCCTTTAGCACCATCAAAAACAAGAATGACGTTCCAGCCTAAAAGGCTGCCAGTGATCAGTACACTTTCGCTAGGACACTCTAAATGGCCGCCAACAACCACTAGACGTCCACTAAGACGCTCTACATGGGCATATGTCTCCACAACACCCTTTCCAACAGCTTCCCGACGCCCTTTGACACCGTGGAAGCAAGAATACCGTTCCAATCCCAAAAGGCCACCTGAAGCGACCACCAGACTTTCACCTTTGCCACGAAGAGTTCCTGTACACCCTAAAAGGCCACCAGAGGTAACCACCAGACTTTCACCTTTGCCACGAAGAGTTCCTGTACACCCTAAAAGGCCACCAGAGGTGACCAGCAGACTTTTACCTTTGCTATGAAGAGTTCCTGTACACCCCAAAAGGCCACCAGAGGTGACCAGCAGACTTTCATCTTTGCCACAAAGAGTTCCTGTACACCCTAAAAGGCCACCAGAGCTGACCAGCAGACTTTCACCTTTGCTATGAAGAGTTCCTGTACACCCCAAAAGGCCACCAGAGGTGACCAGCAGACTTTCATCTTTGCCACAAAGAGTTCCTGTACACCCTAAAAGGCCACCAGAGCTGACCAGCAGACTTTCACCTTTGCTATGAAGAGTTCCTGTACACCCCAAAAGGTCACCAGAGGTAACTAGCAGACTTTTACCTTTGCCACGAAGAATTCCTGTACACCCCAAAAGGCCACCAGAGGTGACCAGCAGACTTGCATCAAGAGGCTGACCCTGAAGATTGAACCTCAAGCTTTGCATGTTTTGTCTTGTTTGATATTTTATTAATGTTTACCTTTTTTTCTTACTTATATAGATAACTGTTTATCTTAGTTATATAGTTATATGCTATTCAGTTAGTATTATTGTTTACTGCTTATTTTAGTTTATAGTTAATTTTTCTTCTCTTCTTTAATAGTGGAATTTACAATTCCAGGTGGGGAGTGTGCTGTCCCAGCCAGTCTATGAGAATTGGTTAATTACTTAGGAATTGTGAGCTGTCCCCTTAAGGGAATACATCATGGGAAATGTAGTTAAAGGTATCCTGGGAAATATAGTTCATGTCATGTGGTCACATCTGTAATCCTGATTGGCCACTAAATTGACCTTCGAGGGATTGAAGGAGGTTTCCTCCATTCTTCCTGCACTCATGAACTGATAACATCTTTCTTTCTATCGCTATGTGATGGGTTAGGAAAGGAACCATTTTTTACCTGCAATTCTGATATACAAAGGATTGGTCGTTATAGAAGAGCTTCGTCAAAAGATGTGAGTCATGAGGATGTATTTTCTTCCACAGGACATTGTATTCTGGCCCTTGCTTTGTGAGGCCTTACTGCCCAGAGGTGATGAAAAACTGAAGTTTATTTTTTCGGCAGCCGAACTGTGGGCCCCGAGGAATGTCCCCCTTTCTCAGGTGTGGCCCTCAGATCTTTCCCTGTCATACCTCGAGGATGGTTCTTGGGTACCAGAGAGGAGATATGACGCAGCTGGGGGTTTTAATTTTAGGGATTTTAAGGGGTCTTTTAAATTATTTAAATTTTTGTCGAAATTTTTAATGGGGTTAGGGAAAGGGAATTTATTATTCGGGTTAGGGAGGGGGCCCGGGCTGGGTTTGGGGGACAATCCGTCTGGGGATAAGGCCAGACCGGGGGATACCTGCGACCGGGAGGCCTTGGGATCGGGGACGGTCATTCCGAAGATGGGGGCTTCCTCTGGGGAGGGGGATGAAAGGGTTATCCCTACGATCGGTGGGAGAGGCAGGTATGGTGTTGACAGGGGGTCTTATCAAGTTATGGGAGCTCGCCCCCGCTGTTTACAAGCGGTGGTACGCTCCGGCCCCCAGGTCACGTCTCGCTCCCTGAGTTGTTTGAATGATCGGGCCCCGGGCCTCCGGCTGATGCTTTGCAATGCCAGGTCCGTAGTGAATAAAGCCCCCCTTGTTCACGATCTTGTCACGGAGGGGGGTGCGGACCTGGCAGCCATTACCGAGACCTGGCTGGGACAGGAGGGGGGTGTCCCTCTAGTGGACATGTGCCCAGCCGGGTTTCAGGTCTTTCATCGGCCAAGGGCTGAGGGGAGGGGTGGGGGAGTTGCGGTAATTATTCGGGAGGATCTGGATCCTAGGGAATCCACTGTTCCTCAGATGACCGGATGTGAGTCCCTGTTTGTTAAGTGTGGTTCCGGGGTTCAGATGGGCCTATTGATCACAAACCTGGCTCCCTGCTATGTGACATCGGCCCTGCCTGAGCTCCTCGAGGTCATAGCCGGTCTGGCGGTTGAGACCCCCAGGCTGATGGTCATGGGGGATCTCAACCTGCCTTCGGCCGGTGGGGCCTCGGGGATTGCCCAGGAGTTCTTGGCTTCCATGACAGCCTTGGGCCTGACCCAATTAATTAAGGAGCCCACGCATACTGGGGGTCACATTCTGGATCTGGTTTTTGTCTCTGGACAGTGGCAGGATGATCTGGGTGTTGGGGATGTTTTTGTTGAACCCTTGTCATGGTCAGATCATTCGCTCTTTAGGCTGGACTTCCAGGCCGCTCCTCCCCATCGCAGGGAGGCGGACCAAATACGTTGGTACCGCCCCAGGCGCCTGATGGATCCAGATAGGTTCCTGATGGAGCTTGGGCCATATCCCGACATTCGGACTCACGACTCGGTGGGGGACCTAGTCGCCACCTGGGAAAGGGTGGCGGCTGGGGCCCTGAACCGGGTCGTGCCCTTGCGGCCTCTGACCTGGCGCCGCTCTCGCTCGGCCCCCTGGTTTTCCAGGGAGCTGAGGGAGATGAAGCGCCAGAAAAGACGCCTGGAGAGTATTTGGAGGACTACTCGCTCCGGACCTGACCGAACACTTTTACGGTCTTTTATTAAGACCTATTTAGTGGCGATAAGGGTGGCAAGGCGTTTTTACTTTTCCACCCTTATTGCGTCCGCAGGAAACCGCCCGGCTGCCCTGTTTAGAGTGACCCGCTCCCTCTTAGAAGGGGGAGCGCGGGAGGACCCCTTGCAGGGACAGGCTGAGGATTTTTCAAAGTTCCTGGTGGATAAAATCACTCAGATCCGGGATGGCTTGGACTCCGAATGGGCAGTTCTGGGCGGGGAATCGGGGGCGGAATTTGGAACAGTCATTTGGGACGAGTTTGATCCTGTGACCCCCGAAGACGTGGACAGGTTGCTGCGGGGACTGAATGCGACCACATGTTTATTGGACCCGTGTCCCTCCTGGCTGGTGTTGGCCACCCGGGAGGTGACATGAGGTTGGTTCCAGGGTATTATTAATGCTTCCTTGAGTGAGGGATATCTACCCGCCGCCTTGAAAGAGGCGGTGGTGAGACCCCTCCTCAAGAAACCATCCCTGGACCCAACTCTGTTATCTAATTATTGTCCTGTCTCCAACCTTCGTTTTATGGCGAAGGTTGTCGAGAGTGTGGTGGCACAACAGTTCCCCCAGCACCTGGATGAAGCTGTCTATTTGGATCCACGCCAATCGGGCTTCAGGCCTGGGCACAGCACAGAGACGGCGCTGGTCGCATTGGTGGATGATCTCTGGAGGGCCCGTGACAGGGGTTATTCCTCTGTCCTGGTCCTCTTAGATCTTTCGGCGGCTTTTGATACTGTCAACCACAGTATCCTATTGCAGCGGCTGGGGGGGTTAGGGGTGGGAGGCACCGTTATGCGGTGGTTCTCCTCCTTCCTCTCTGACCGCTCGCAATTTGTGTTGGCAGGGGGGCAGAGGTCGGCCCCGAGGCCCCTGGTTTGCGGGGTGCCTCAGGGGTCGGTGCTCTCGCCCCTCCTGTTCAACATATATATGAAGCCGCTAGGTGAGATCATCCGTGGCTTTGGGGTAGAGTTCCATCAGTACGCTGATGACACCCAGCTGTACGTCTCTACCCCGGGCCACCCCGATGAAGCCGTCGAAGTGATGACCCGGTGCCTGGAGGCCGTGCGGTGTTGGATGGGGCGGAACAGGCTTCAGCTCAACCCATCTAAGACTGAGTGGCTGTGCTTCCCGGCACCCCGATACAGCCGGCTGGTTCCATCGCTGGCTGTGGGGGGGGGGAAATTCTTGCCCCCACAGAGAGGGCCCGCAATCTGGGTGTCCTCCTGGATGTACGGCTGTCATTGGAAGATCATGTGGTGGCCGTCGCCAGGGGGGCTTTTGGACAGGTCCGTAGGATCTACCAGTTGCGGCCCTTTCTGGATCGGGATGCGCTTCGCACGGTCACTTCCGCCCTGGTGACCTCCCGCCTAGACTATGCCAATGCTCTCTACATGGGGCTGCCTTTGAAGAGCATCCGGAGGCTCCAGTTGGTGCAGAATGCAGCCGCGAAGGTGGTAATGGGAGCACCTAGGGGCTCCCATGTTATGCCACTTCTGCGCATGCTGCATTGGCTCCCGGTGGCCCTCCGGGTGCGCTTCAAGGTCTTGGTCACTATCTTTAAAGCGCTCCATGGCTTGGGACCAGGTTACTTGCGAGACCGCCTCCTGCCACCATCGGCTTCCCACCGACCGGTACGCTCCCATAGAGTTGGTCTCCTCGGGGTGCTGCCGGCTGGATGGCTGGCGACCCCGAGGGCACGGGCCTTCTCATTGGGAGCACCCCCTCTCTGGAATGAATTACCCCCGGAGGTAAGGGCCGCCTCCGATCTCATGGCCTTCCGTCGGTTACTTAAAACACACTTATTTCGGCAGGCCGGACTGGCCTAGGGGTTTTTAAATTTTAACCGGGTTTTAATCTTTTTAATACTTACTTTATATTTTAATTGAGCCATATTATATTTCAGCTTTTAAATTTTAATATTGTTGTGTTATTTCGTGTACTGTACTTTGTATGGGTGTTTTTATTGGCTGTTCACCGCCCCGAGTCCCTTCGGGGAGAGGGGGGCAGTATATAAATCGAATAAATAAATAAATAAATAAAAATGTACCAATAAATGTACTTTGTTATGGATGTTTTCTGGAATTGTCTACCTACATCTGCACATCCACAAATCCACCTATGTGCTTGAGACAGACAGGAAAATGGTCATGCAAAAGTCCTTGTGTTGCCAGTGGTCTTTTTGTGGATTTAATTCAAGAACTAAAATCAAGTTTGGATTTTACTTCAAGACTATATATTTAATCTATGAGCTATTGTATCTTCAATTTTCATGCTTTCTGTAACCAGCCTTAAGGAGGTGCTGCTCTTCTGCTGCCTTATAAAATTTAGTCCTGTTTTCCTTTGCAGTTAAGGTAAAGGTAAAGTTTCCTTCGCACATATGTGCTAGTCATTTCCGGCTCTATGGGGTGTGTTCATTTCTGTTACAAAGCCCAAGAGCCAGCACTGTCCAAAGATGTCTTTGTGGTCATATGGCCAGCATGACTAAATGCTGAATGTGCATGGAACGCTGTTACCTTCCCACAAAGTGGTCCCTATTTTTCTACCTGCATTTTTACATGCTAGATTGGCAGAAGCTGGGACAAGTAATGGGAGCTCACTCCGTTACACGGCACTAGGGATTCGAGCTTCCGAACTGCCAACCTTTGTGATTGACAAGCTCAGCCTCTTAGCCACTGAGCTACCACTTTGCAGTTATCTTGAGCCTATTTTCAATTTAAAGGCCGCCTCAGTAAGTTGCAGTAGGTGCCATCCAAAATGAATTAAATACAAATGTACATAGATAATTTATTTAACAGATAACCAGAGTTGGAAGGGACCTTGTAGGTCATCTAGTCCAACCCCCCGCCCAAGCAGGAGACCCTATACCATTTCTGAAAAATGGCAGTCCAGTCTCTTCTTGAAAATCTCAAGTGATGGCGCTCCCACAACTTCTGAAGGCAAGCTGTTCCATTGGTTGATTGTTCTCACTGTCAGAAAGTTTCTCCTTATTTCCAGGTTAAATCTCTCCTTGTTCAGTTTCCATCCATTATTCCTTGTCTGGCCTACAGGCGCTTTAGAAAATAGCTTGACCCCTTCCTCCCTGTGGCAGCCCCTCAAATATTGGAAGACTGCTATCATGTCTCCCCTGGTCCTTCTCTTCACTAGACTAGCAAGCCCAGTTCCTGCAACCATTCGTTGTATGTTTTAGCCTCCAGTCCCCTCATCATCTTGGTTGCTCTTCTCTGTACTTTTTCTAGAGCCTCAACATCTTTTTTATAATGTGGTGACCAAAACTGGATGCAATACCCTAGGTGTGGTCTTACTAAGACTTTATACAGTGGTATTAGTACTTTCCTTGATCTTGATTATATCCCTCTGTTAATACAACTTACGATTGCATTAGCTTTTTTGGCTGCTGCAACACACTGCTGGCTCATATTTAGCTGGTTGTCCACTAAGACTCCAAGATCCCTCTCACAGTTACTGCTATTGAGCCTGGTTTCACCCAGTCTATATTTGAAAATGGAAGGAGAAAAATACTATCATCAGGAAATTAAGAGGAAGCTTAATGCTTCAATCACTGCAATATATAATACTTTAGCATTCAGTCAGAATTGCCCATTAGGATGTTTAAGCAGTAGTAATATACAATATTAAAGAAATAACATCCAAGTTATTGTAGTAATGTAATATTAAAACTTTTTTCATTTTCTATTCTTTTTTCATTCATTGGAAAATGATCTTATTTGCATAGACCCACCCAATCACCTGACCAAAATTATATCGTAAGTGCCATGCAAGCAAAACTGAAGTTTCAAAGTTTTCTATTGCAGTTAGGATTTGGGGGTTTTGAAACAATGCTATGCTTTTTTTAGAACTAACATATATCTTTGTGAGTTTCTAAATAGTAGGAACGTATGTAGTGCTAATTTACAAAACAAGGATCTGGGTGCAAAAAGTCAAGTACAACAGCTATTAGAATTATGGTTTATTTTCATTATTCAAAGCTCAAATGAGTCTCCTGTGTTCAAAAGACCATTTTAAAACAACTAATCTATATTTTAAGTGTGTATGAATTATCTTTTTGTGGGTAGGACTTTTCATTCCTTAATGTAATAAAGTGACTCCACATAAAATGAAGAGTATTGGCGTAGCTCCCAGTTCTTCCAAAGGTGCGTTTTAGTTCTGTATTGAATATGGATTCAATTTAGCTTGTTTAAATAAAACAAAAAGATGTGAAATAAGTATATGGAAGCGAGATGATATAAATAAAGGTACATATTGTTTTATTCAACACTGAGTAATTAGGGTATAGATAACCTACTGTAGTCAGGGTGGAATTCAATCGGTGTTACTACCAGATCAATGACTATGTTTTGCACCCGTGCTGTGTGCGCGTGTAAAAAACCTTAAGCTGTGCCATCTGGATAGCTGAAAAGCGCTGCGTGCGGGTGCACAGCATTTGAAAAGCCTCTTTTTCCCTGCTTTTTCAACCTCAGCTATGTCACGCAAAGCAGCTGAGTTGAAAAAGCAGGAAATAAAGGACAGATAAAAGCCCAGGCAGGCGGGTGGGCCAAACAGCAGTAAACACAGAACTGGTTCGGAGTCTGCTGCTCTTCAGAGCTACCAGTTCCATAGAGCCAGGAAGAACCGGTAGCATCTCAGCTCTGCTACTGTTAGTAGGAATACAGTAAATTTAGAAATACATGATTTATGGATGAGAGCTTGCAGAATTCTTGCTTTGTTTACAAATATCAGAACATAAACTTTTATTGTACCAATGAGTGTACCTTTGACTTAGTTTTGACTTCTGGGAACTATCTGGACTAGTCCTAGTGATTTTCTTGGCAAAATTTGGCAGTGGTTTGCCACTGCTTTCTTCCTAGGGCTGAGAGATGGTGACTGACCCAAGGTCACCCAGATGGCTGTGTGTCTTAGGCAGAATTAGAAATGTCTTGGATTCTAGCCTAATCTTTACACACTACCCCAAACTGGATCTTTGATACATAAAAACCTTAGCCAGCAGTGTGCAGCGGCAGCCAAAAAAGCCAATACAACCCTAAATTGCATTAACAGAGGGATACAAGATCAAGTGAGATACTAATGCAGTCTATAAAGCCTTAGTAAGACCACACCTAGAGTACTGCATCTAGTTTTGGTCATCACACTATAAAAAAGATGTTGAGACTCTAGAAAAAGGCCAGAGAAGAGCAACCAGAATGATTAGGGGACTAGAGGCTAATGCATACGATGAACGGTTTCAGGAATTGAGCGTGGATAGTTTAATGAAAAGAAGGATCAGGGGAGACATGAAAGCAATGTCCCAATATCTGAGGAGCTACCATAGACAGAAGTTGCCTTCGGAGGTTGTGGGAGTTTCATCACTTGACACTTTCAAGAAAAGACTGGACTGCCATCTGTCAGAAATGGTGTAGAGTCTCCTGATTGGGCGGGGATTGGACTAAATGACTTACAACGTCCCTTCTAATTCGGTTAATCTGTAATCAGATACCTAAAATTAATATTAATTAGTTAGGTCAGCAGATTTGAGGGTCCGGCTGCTGCACATCTTATGTATTACATGACAGAATTTGGCACAGTTAAAGAGATGGAGACATTTGAGTTTTAAAAGAAGATTTAAATAGTGATTAGAATATTTAATTATGTGTGGAATAAGCAAAATAAACAAATAAATAAAAATAGGAGGAAGGTGTGTTCGCTGCCTTGAGTTATTTGTAATAATAAAGGCAAGGTACAAATAAACTCACATTCTTGGCCCTTAAATTTGAGTTGCAAAATTGGATAGTTATTTAATTTCCAGATATTGACGCTATTTATATAGACTCCTGTAAAGCCTTTGATTCAGTGGTACATGATGAACAATTCCTAAAATTAAAATCTTATGATATCTCTGGACACCTGCATAATTGGATAGATACATTTCTGTCAAACAGGCAACAAATGGTCAAAATAGGGAGCGCCCTATCAAATCCTGTACTTATCAACAGTGGTGTCCCCCAAGGTAGCGTTTTAGGACCAATTCTCTTTATATTCTACATAAATAACCTCTGTAATCATATTAAGAGCAACTGCATTCTCTTCGCTGATGATGTAAAGCTATTCAACACCACTGACAGTACTGCAACCCTTCAAAAAGACCTTGACTATGTCTCAGAATGATCAAACAAGTGGCAACTTCAAATCTCAACAAACAAATGTTCTGTCTTACATACTGGCAAAAAAAATCAGAAAATAAAATACAAGCTGACCTGGTTGATGACCTCAACTATGTCAAGGATCTTGGAGTACTCATCTCTAATGATCTAAGTGCTAGAGCCCACTGTAACTACATAGCCAAAAAGACATTAAGAGTTGTTAACCTAATCCTGCGTAGCTTTTTCTCCAATAATATCACACTACTAACTAGAGCATACAAAACATTTGCTAAACCAATACTTGAATACAGCTCATCAGTCTGGAACCCGCATTAATATCAGATATTAATACAATCGAGAAAGTTCAGAAATATTTCACGAGAAAAGTTCTCCACTCCTCTACTCGTAGCAGAATACCTTATGCCACCAGACTTGAAATTTTAGACCTAGATAACCTAGAACTACACCACCTTTGGTCCGATCTAAGTATAGTACATAAAATTATCTACTGCAATGTCCTACCTATCAATGAATACTTCAGCTTCAACCACAACAATAAAAGAGCACACAATAGATACAAACTCAAGGTAAACCACACCAAACTTGATTGCACGACTTCAGCAACAGAATGGTCAATGTCTGGAATACTCTATCTGACTCTGTGGTTTCTTCCTCAAACCCCCAAAACTTTAACCTTAGATTGTCTACTATTGACCTCACCCCTTTCCTAAGAGATCTGTAGGGGGCGTGCATAAGCGCCCCAATGTGCCTACCGTCCCTGACCTATTGTTTCTTTTTTATTCGTATCCATTTTATGTATTCATAACCATGTTTATACTTATACCTGTTATCTAATACTTGATTGACAATAAATAAAATAAATAAATAAATAAAAATATGTGTTTTACAGTGGTTTGCAATTTCTAGAGCTCCTGTATTACAGTAATTAGCCAAAGCACATACCATAATGACTTCCTTATAATGTCAGAATGAACTAGATCTTTTTTTGAATTCCCATAACCATACAGAACCATATCATAACCAAACTCAAATAGACCAAGTAAAGCCATAAACCTATCCAACTTTATATCTACCAGGTCTTTAACTTTACTGCTCTAAAGCTTTTGCCTGAAGGCAGTTGTCGACATGGATCCCTAGCAGGCATTACAGATAGTTCTCGACTTATAACAGTTCATTTAGTGACCATTCAAAGTTAAAATGGCACAGAAAAAAGTGACATGAATATTTTTCACGCTTATGACCTGGGCAGCATCCCCATTGGCACACAATTTATATTCAGATGCTTGTCAAATGACTCACACTTAAGATGGTTGCAATGTCCCAAGGTCACATGATCACCTTTTGCAACCTTTTGACAAGCAAAGATAGTGAGGAAGCCAGATTCACTAAACAACCATGTTGCTAATCTAACAACTACAGTGATTCAGTTAACAAACAAATGTGACAAGAAAAGTCATGAAATGGGGCAAAACTCACTTAACAAAATTTCCCACAACATAAATTTTTGGCTCTGTTGTGGTCGCAAGTCTAGGACTACCTGTACACTCTAAGCAAGTGCTTGTCAACCTTGGCCCTCTTAAGATGTGTGGACTTTATTTATTTATTTATTGAATTTCTATATCGCCCCCTCTCCCAAAAAGGGACTCGGGGCGGTGCACAGCCAATCCACAGCGGTGCACAGACAATAGATACAATTAAAAACAGATTAAACAATTAAATCAAGGCCGAAATATAATTTAAAATATAAAACTAATAGATTTAAAATTTAGAATTTTTTTAAAAAAATTAAAAAACCTAGTTAATTAAAACCCCAGAAAACCGTTACTGGGCCAGGCCGGCCTGTTGAAAGAATTCAATTTATATCCCAGAATTCTCCAGGGTGGCTGGGCAATTCTGGGAATTGAAGCGCACACATCCCAGAGCAGCCACCGCTGACAAATACAGCTGTGGTCTAGGCCAGAGATCTCCAAACTTGGCAACTTTAAGACTTGTGGACTTCAACTTCCAGAATTCTCCAGCCAGCTGGAGAATTCTGGGAGTTGACGTCCACAAGTCTTAATGTTGCCAAGTGTGTGGACCCCGATCTAGGCAGATCTCAGGCACAGGTACTACAAGGTGTCCTTATTCTGAGACTTTTTACGCACCTAACATTCTCTTCCGAGCCACATCCTACTCGCAACTATGAAAGGTGAACAAACGCGTTAAAAAAAAAGGCTCGAGTTGGGATCAGGTTAACCAGCATGGGGGTGGGGGAAGTCTCTTTGTGTATCGGTATGTTTTTGGGGCGTGGAGAGGGGGATGAGAAGAGAGATAATTTAATTGAGAAGCTGATTGGCTTTCATTCCGGTTCGCATGAGCGCAGCAGCATCTTTGCGCCCACCCCCTGAAATGGAGATCTGCAAATTCCTCCAGCCAGGAGTTTTGAGGGGCGCTCCTCCTCCTCCTCCTTCTTCATGGGGGGAGAAAACCCTTCCAGCCCGGGAGGAATCCTGCAATAGTCAGGCATCCAGGGAACGAAAGGGAGGCGCTTAAAGCAACTGAACTGAAGGATGTCTTCAGAAACCTTACACTTCCCCGTCCCCTTCCAAGGTCCCGGAGAAGGAGGGAGAAGAAAGGACTACTTCCCTGCCCTGGGGGCCCTTCTCGATCATTGATTCACCTCGACCAGAAACCTAGAAAAGAGAGGGTTGTTTTCCTGCTCTTTTGTTCTCCTCCCCACTCCATCTGGGCCTTGTATATATATATATATATATTTAGGTAAGCCTCTCCGGTTGCTTGGTTAAGATTACTGTATTGTGAACTTTCTTTCCTTTCTTTCTCTCCCCTTCCCTCCCCTGCCCCAGTGTGTTTAAAAAGTTCGCTAGATCATTTTTAAGGAGGAGTTTGGCAACGTTTGCAAAGAGTGGAGGTAATGTTGTGAAGAGAAAGAAAAAAAAGGAGCCTGGGATCTCCAGTTGGAAATAGGGACTCCACATGAGTAGAGAAAACTTTGATTATTTATGATGAAAAAGAAGAATTGTCAGTCTCAGTCTCTGTGTATCTTTATTTTATTTTATTTATTTAGTTTAGTTTGTCAAGCATATATGAGAAAACAAGTATAAGTATGAACATAACATATAAACATGTAAGTATAAACTGGTATAAGTATATATATAATAAATGAGTATGAATAAAAGGGAACATTAGGACAGGGACAATAGGCACGCTGCTGCGCTTATACATGCCCCCTTACAGACCTCTTAGGAATGGAGTGAGGTCCACAGTAGATAGTTTAAGGTTAAAAGTTTGAGGGGTTTGAGGATGTAACAACAGAGTCAGGTAGTGAGTTCCAGGCATTGACCACTCTGTTGCTGAAGTATTTTCTGCAATCGAGTTTGGAGCGGTTTACTTTGATTTCTTTCAAGAAATGTGGGAAATTTTATTCATTTTTTATTTATTTTACTTTGTTTATCATTTGCTTACAAGATAATAGGTATAAGTAAAAAATACATAGTTATGAATACATGAATACATATAAGAAAAATAAAAGAAACAATAGGACAGAGACGGTAGGCACGTTGGTGCAATAAGAGATTAGAAATAATAATAATGGAAAACCGGCATTATTTTATAAAGTTGAGCATCTGGAGATTATCTGATTTTAAAGAAATGTTTGCCTACTCCAATCTTATTTATAGCAAGGTAATGTGAAAAATAAAATTTGCCACCAAGGCAAAGTTAGTTGGGTGTGTGTGTGTGTGTGCTTTCAGCATTGTTTAACTCTAACACCCAAATCTAACACCCTAATCCACTTGGCAATCTCCAAAATTGTGGTAAAAGCTAGAAACCTCAAGCGTTACACCCCCAACACATATAAAAAGTACCCAGTAGGTGAAGGATTCTTTATCTGTAAAATAGAAAAAACTGTTGAAAACAACTTTGTAGGATGAAGGAACCGTTTGTTTGAGAAGGCTTGTTTCCTTTTTTAAAACAATGTTTGCATTTCTACCATTCATATAAGTGTTACTTTAGATGTATATATTATGCACATAGTCTTTGATTTATGACCACAATTGGCACAAGAATTTCCATTGCTAAGCAAGTTGGTTATCAAGTGAGATTGAGAATCTCCACAAAGTGAGTCTCGCCCAATTGTATCATCTTGTTTCCCACATTTGTTAAGCCAATCACTACAGTTCTTCAGTGAATCATGCGATGACCCTAGCATGCTGCAATGGTTGTAAATACATTCTAGGTGCCTGAATTTTGATCTTGTGACTGTGGGAATGCTGATGGCCATAAGTACGAGGACTGATTGTAAATCAGTTTTTTTCAACGGTGTTGTAACTGAATGGTCACTAAAAATGGTTGTAAGTCAAGAACTATCTGTATATGTAATCCAAATCTAAAATCTCAGTGACATTTCATTATTTTTCCAACTTATTGCATTCTGTCTCACCTTAGATTCAGCGCTGTGTTTTAGGAATTGCTGCTTGAGTGACTTTGTAACAAAAAGCAAGAAATTGCTCAGAGCAGTAGGATCAAGCTATCCATTTGTAGAGTTAACTTTCTTTTACTTGTATGTATCTCAAAATCATAACCTGGGCTAACAAAATCAAACAAAATGTGCAACCTGCTGTCTCTCGGATATTTGGATTTTAGCTCATATTAGACTTGGGTAGCAAAGCCAGTAAAAAGGATCTGGAACTATTTCCACAGACATTTAGAGAGTACCAAATTCATTGATCTTACTGCGAAGGATTTAAACTTCTGGATCCAGAATGTAAAGATCCTTTATTTTTGAAAGCTTATTTGGCCTAAAGACTAGAGTAGATTTCTGCTGCACTGGACTGTATGAAACATATGAGACTGTCACCTGGGGATAATTGTATGGGCGTCCTTTTGATATGCCAGTGAATATTTGTTTCCCTTTGAATGTGCCTTCCCTTTTCCCACCTCCCAGCAGGAAGTTGGAACCAATCAGCACATGGGGTGCACACCAGTGTTGGTTTTCTACTGGTTCGGCCCGGTTTTGCCGAGCCGGTAACGGCAATGAGCAGCAGAGACCGAACCAGTTCTCTCTGCCCGCCTGGGCTCCCATACTCACCTTTATCCTCTGTTTTTGAAGAGCAACTGCTTTGCGCGGCACAGCAGAGTGTCGCATGGCAGCTGCTGAAGCGAACGGGAGAGTGCAAGCTTGCAGGAGGTGAGTTGGAACGCCTGCGCCTAGCAAAGTGCACATTTGGCATGTGCACGCACACAAAGTGTGTGCATGCGCACAAAGTGAACCCACCAAGCCACACCCACCGAACCGGTGGTAAAACTTTTTTGAATCCCACCACTGGTGCACACCTCTGCACAATCTGCAGTTGGGGTTCGGAAAGTGTTTGCGTCCACCATCTGCAATCTTCTGTAACCTCCTCTTTACCCATCAACCCTTCGCAGGATTTGTGACAGCTACAGGCAGTTTTCGCCAACTCTGTATCAGCCTATGTTCACCCATACATTTCTATCTTATATTTATTAACAATAATAGCATGCATGCCCTTTGATGCTTTCTTGTTTTCTTTGGCTTCATTCAATATTATTATTTCCTCCCCTCAATAGGAAGCGCTCTTTGTCAGTGGTTAGATAGTTAATCATATTTGCTTCCCCAGCAAACAATTATCATGCATATTTTATTTCTTCATTTACTAGGAAAAATAATCAACTGTTTTCTTTCGATGTACTAATTCCATAACACTGCCTGTTAAGGCAGAGGTAAAGAGCAACCATTTGAATAGTGAGGGTTTCCCCATCCCCCCCCCCCCAACTGATTACCAAGATCTTCTTTTTTGTAGGTCTGACATGTGGGTGAAGCAGCCATATTGGAGTTGTTGCTGTTGGCTTGGAATCTGCCTGTGTCTCCTAGCTGGAGAAGGAGGCTGTGCCTATGCAAAAAACTGCAGAATTCTCCCATGTGGCAGGAATACCAGTGGCGGATTACAGTCCAGCAGACAGCAGTGTCATGACGCTCACTGCTACAGCAGGTCAAATCGCTCATCTCATATTTTTGTTCAGCCATCCAGTAAGCAGCAACCACAGCAGTCCTCTATAGGCAGCATCCTGGGGCTCTTAGCTGTGGCCGGCAGAGGTACAGAGGCGATATGCTCTGGAGGAAGGGACTGTACCAGAAGAATTCTCAATAACACCAGGCTGGACTGCAGAGGCATTGAGTGTCGGCTACCCTTGCACTTTCGCCAGAAGCCTAGACCTGCAAGCCAAATCTTCCCATGCCCCGCAAATCAAGGGGAAGGGTGCCTTGAGCCTAACCCAATCAGAGTAACTGAGAAGGCAGCACAGTTCATAGGGGAAGAGCTTGCCTACACAGCTTCAGAATTTGGTGGTGCTGCTCTGGGCGTTCAGCTCACCTGTGATGTTAAACCAGGTAAGTGTTGGCACCCCTTTCCTAAGAGGTCTGTAGGGGGCATGCATAAGCGCACCAACGTGCCTACCATCCCTGTCCTATTGTTTCTTTAAATTTTATTTTTCTTATGTGTATCCATGTATTCATAACTATGTTTTATTTATACTTATTATCTTGTAAGCAATTGACAAATAAATAAATAAAATAAAATAAATAAATAAACTAGTATTGATCCTTTTAGCAAGCTAGGATTGATTGGCTGCAGCATATCATTGTACAATGAATACCTTTAAGTACCAGTTCTGGTCACAAGACGACATGTTCAGTGAAAAACATCCAGATATAATGTGTCCATAAGAAACATTTAGTTCCAGCATTTTTACATTTTAAAAAATGTCAGGCATGAAAGATTAGGATCATCCCATGAAGTTCCAATTAAGCTGAAATATTACTACTCATGTCCATGAACAGTAATCTAGTCAACTAGCAATTAGCACTACTTTGATGCTGGATAAAGATCAACGGAATTCAAGAGGGGTTGGACTAAGTCTTTTTGTGATTACAAAGAGAGTTGAGGGTGATTCCTGTTTTATCTCCACCCCCAAGTTCTGCCATTCCTTCTGCTACAAAAACATATTTCAAAGAAAATGTAAACTATTTTTTCTGTGTCCAAAAAGTTGAAGATGAGAATTAGCATTTCTTAGGCCAATTGAATGATGAACCAATTTCTTCCAAAATAGTAATATGAGTAACAGGGAGAAACACAGAAAAATCATTTCTTTTTTGTTTTCATGTTATATTCTGTAAGTTTAATAGGGCTCATGAGCCTCAAGCCAATGTGGTAGCTTTTCTTTGCAGCAACATGTTTATCTCAGTTTTCCTCTCTATGTTAATGTTAGCCTAAGTGAGTAAAAACTCTATAATCTTGATGCCTTTAGATAGGCTCAAAGTTAAAAATCTGCTACAAAAGCATGACTGATCATGATAGATAATAGCAAAAAAATAAAATTCTAGTGCCATGTTTGGTCATCCCAATTCTTGCACCTGATATCCAGCAACCATAGTTTAGGATTAGAATTTCCAGTCCATGTGGCCAACCTTAATCTAACACCTTAAAGAATATCAGTTTGAATTGCTAAGACTGTCCTTCAATCACATAACCCTTGACTTACAATCAGAATTGCACCAGAATGTCTGTTGCTAAGCAAGGTGGTTGTTGAGTCATTCCCAATTGTATGACCTTTTTCTGCCACAGTTATTAAGCAAATTACAGCGCAGTTAAGGGAATCCAACTTCCCCCGTTGACTTTGCTTGTTGGAAACTGGCTGGAAAAGTCACAAATAGCAATCATGTAACTCTAGGATATTGTAATTCTGGAATGCTTTAACATTCATAAATAGATGCTAGTTGCCAACTGCCCAAATTTTAATCATGTAATCATGGGGATGTTGCAACAGTTAGGTAGGCACTGCCATTGTAACTTTGAACTGTTTACAACTGCAAATGGTTGTAAATCAAGGATTATAAGTAATTGTTGTGACACAATAGAAATAATTCCTTGAAAATAGGCCAGTCAAAAAAGGTTGGTGAGACTGGACAGAGCCACCTCTGAATTTGAAGAGACTCTTAGCAAACATTGTGTAGACTTACTGGGCTCCTACATGCTGGAATATTATCTAGTACAGCAGCAATATTACATTATGCCAATATCTGAATTTGTTACACCAGCATACTATGGGAATTTAGGGATGAAATTAGGATCTTTTATAAGAAGACTGAAGGCATTGTGGTAAATGAGAGAAGCAGTGCATGTTTTAATGCCAGATTTTTTGTTTGTTAGGAGATAATGAAGTTCCTTCTGAGGATGCACTTGTACTCCAACTACAGCTTACCAAAGGCCAAGAAAAATTTGTTGAAACATTAAAAAGTCAGCAGGCAGTCATTGTGGATTTACAGCAAAAACTCACAGAGCAGCAGAATGCATTGGTTACCCAGCAGCGGGAAATTATTATGCAACAAAGAAAAATGTATGAACAAATGGATCTTATCAAAGTTCAGTATGGCATGCTTTTTGACACAGTGAAACAAATGTCATTTAAGGGTTTGCAAGAGGACATCCAGCATTATTTTGAGGCTAATCTTCAAAGCCTGCAGAAGGAAGTCAGAAATCATCTCCAGAAGTCCTATTCTGGGCATAAACTAAATGTGGATGCAAAAATGATTGATATTGGAGAAACTTTAATGGAATGTAGCTTTTGTGAAAGTGATGAATTTTGCAATTTTCAGAAGACACCCTCACAATGTGAAAAATGTACCTTGTGTCCTGCTGGCTTTTTTCAGCTATTGGAATGTTCTGCAAATACAGATCGAATATGCCAGGTGAGCTATTATTATATTCTAAATTTAAACAGTAGCCTTTTCAGGATTAGTGCACAAGTTTGGCCTTATATGCATTTCACACAATTATATAGATATATATATCTTGATCTTTGAGACATAGGTTACTTACTGTTTCCACAACTTTCAAAAGCAATTGCTCTCCAAGCAGATGATATTGGCAATATTTACAGCATTGGTAGGTAGTTGGTGTTAGTCAAGATAATGTTAGTTATGGGGTCACTGTGGGATTCTAAAAAGTGATAAAATCCAAGCATCTGGTATTGCTCTACATGTGGGCTCAGGAGAATAGAATGGGTTGGGGAGGTAAAGAAGAAATTCTTTAATAGGTTCTCTCAAGATGCTGGAATCTGGATGAAAGGCACTGAATTGGGCTCAATCTTAGCAGAATAAAGTGGATATTAATTTTGAGCAACATGGATCTGGAGATTCACCATCTTTGTTGAGAATGGATTAGTGCTTCTGCGACACAGTTACTACACAAGCTGGAGGTCCTGGACAGCTGATGGCAGCTATGATTAGAAGATCTTGAGTACTAATTATAGATATTTCTTGACTGAGACATAATTAGGGTCATTTGTGCATAATCCCATTTGGATTATTGCAATGCATTCTATATGAGATTGCCTTTGACAATTATTTGGAAGCTACATCTGCGTTTTAATAACAGCAATACATTGTATTGTACATACTTTGTAAGGCGCGCAGCTCCCAGTGGGTTTTCATGTATAATTCAAGTTGCTGGTTATTGCTGTAAACCTCTTCTTGACAAAGGGCCAAGTTACTTTCCCTAGTATTTTTGGGGGGGTCAGAAACCAGAAATAAATACTGGAAACTGGCAAAGAATGCTGCAAATTATCATGGAACTGTAGGACACTGCAAATGGCAATGAATGTGAGCCAGTTGACAAGCATCTAAAATGTGATTGTGTGACCATGGTGTGTGTGGCTGTTATAACTTTTAAACAGGCCTTGAGAAGTTCTAGGGACATCCATAATTTTGAACGGTTGTTAAGTGTCCAGCCATAGATCGAGAATTATCTGTACTTCTGTGAGTCACTATAGGCATGATGTGTTGTTTATAATTGTTTTAAAATTATTATTTCTGGCTATTTTAATCACTATCTCCTCTAATTCATAAGCTAAGTGGACAGTCATGTGATCTGAAATAATAAAGAATAGGTAATAACAACAATAACAGCAATAATACATTTCCTGAATTTACTGTGTGGTGATCTATTGCATATTTTCTGCCACAGCCTTAGAGCTGAAGTTCTAGGACTTTTTCTAGTTCAAGGCTGATACACTATTTTCTGTTTGAATATGTGGCCTTCCAGTAGTAAGGATGAATAATTCAACACTTCTTTGACACCATATAATTAAAAGCATACATTTGCATCATGAATAACTACTGTTTTATTTTATTTTAAAACATTTGTAGTTTGAGTTCCTTTAATTGGTTATTTTGATAAGGCTAAGTAGAATATTTTTTTTTAAAAAGTAATAAAATTTAGTTTCCCAAATGTTTTGAACCAAGTCCCATCAGCTGCAGATAGCATGCCTAATTGAAGGGTTATACAAACTGGAGTCTAAAACTCAGCATTGCATATTTCTTAATCAGAAGCTCACTCAATGACCTACTATACATGATATCACCATATACTGGTAGTCCTCAATTTGCAACCACAGTTGGGTCCACAATTCCTATTGCTAAGAGGGACAGTGGTTAACAGAGTCATGCCCAATTTTATAACCTTTTACACCACAATATTAATCAAATCATTGCAGTTGTTCAATGATTTGTTAATCAAATCATTGCAGTTGTTCAGTGAATCATGTGGTCGTTCAGCTAATTTGGCTTTCCCCATAGACTTTGTTTGGTAGAAGCCAACTGGGAAGATTTAAAATGTCAATTAAATGACCTGGATTGCTGCAACTATCATAAATCCATGCTGGTTGCATGATCCTGGGTTGGTGCAGTAGTCATAAGTGCGAGGAATGGTTGTAAGACACTTTTTTCAGTGCTGTTGTAACATCCAATGAATGGTTGTAAGTCAAGGAATATCTTTATGTGTATGTATTTTGGGAGATTTTTCTTCTAAAACAACATCCGGTTCATTCATAGGTGGGTGGATGCATAATTTTAGGGCAGAAAATGTCAGCTGCTTGCTTGCTTAACAAACAAACAAACAAAATCAGAATACAGTGATGCTCCTAATATGTTAGGAATGTATCCTCCAGATGTTCCAGAATGGAAAACTCCAGGATGGGAAACTCTTGATCAGGAAACAGATTTGTCAGATTTGCCAATAGCTCCAGGCCTTGGATAAGTTTGAGCAACAGTGAATTTAAGCAGGGGAATCTGTAACAAACTGCAGTGACATTGAAATGCCAACATGTATTATGATGCCTTGTAAGTGATGTGGTTATGTAATGAGATCTGACACAGGTAAGTAAGTAGTATAACTTATGCCACATATCATTTCTCTCCCTTCTTCTGACTCCCCGCAGATGCCTTCAAGAATATTTATATGTAATAAGGAAACAGTTGAAAGAGATAATTCAATATCCAAGTTATGAAAGCTCTAGCTGATCTTTTTTGGTGGTATGATATAGATTTTTGTAGGTGGTGTATAATATAGATTTTTGTAAGTAGTAGTGCAAAAGTTGGCTTCAAATTCAACATTAAGAAAATTAAGATCATGGCATCCAGTCCTCTCAATTCCTGGCAAATAGATGGGGAAGAAATGGAGGTAGTGACAGATTTTATTTTCCTGGGCTCCAAGATTACTGCAGATAGGAACTGCAAGGTGATCAAACCAGTCAGTCCTAGAGGAGATCAACCCTGACTGCTGTTTAGAAAGCCAGATCCTGAAGATGAAACTCAAATACTTTGGCCACCTAATGAGAAGGAAGGACTCACTGGAGAAGAGCCTAATGCTGGGAAAGATTGAGGACGTTAGAAGAAAGGGATGACAGAGAATGAGGTGGCTGGATGGAGTCACTGAAGCAGTAGGCATGACCTTAAATGGGAAGATGGTAGAGGACAGGAAGGCCTGGAGAAGTGTTGTTCATGGGACTGCGATGGGTCGGACACGACTTCGCAACTAACAACAACAGGTGGTGTGAAGAAGAAGGTATGGAAGTAATTACTTTCATAATAGATTTGGAATCATTCCATGAAATGGATGGCTATTTTTTTCATGCAATTAACCAGTCCTGCATGGGCCTGCATGGAAAGGGTCTCCTAGATATTGTTGTCCTACAAGTGTCTCCAGCAGTATGGCCAGGGATAGAGGTGGCTGAGAATACCATAAATCTTGTCAGGCAAGCTTCCAAAATATTGCTGGGTTTACTTAAAGCTGAAACAAAGCAAGGAATAGAAGCAGTCATAAATATTTTAGCTAAGTTTTTCTTCTTCAGTTTTTCTACAAATAAAGCAAAACTCTCAAAAGTAGCATGGATTGAGGAGCATGGATTTTACTTGCTGTCCGAATTCCCTCTATTCTGAGGCTAAAGCCCTCAGAAGGGACTACTTATTTGTATGTTATTTTAAGATTTATCTTGAAAATCCAAAGTGGTATCATTGGGTCATTATACGATCCAATGTGGGTGATGTGGCATTATGATATTGTCATACTGGTGAGATGATCCATAATATCTGGAATCATATTTACTAATATTAGTATTATATTATCCTCAACCCCCCAAAACTTTTACCTTAAACTGTCTACTATGGACCTCCCGCCATTCCTAAGAGGTCTGTAGGGGGGCGTGCATAAGTGCACCAGCATGCCTACTGTCCCTGTCTTACTGTTCCTATTTATTTGTACTCATTTATTTTATTTTTATTTAAAATCTTTGGAAAAAAACAAAGCAGGTACACAATTGTTATTTGTCAAAAAGAGGTAAAGTAGTGAAGGCAAAAAGAAATAATTTGAATAGATCAAGAGAATTTTAACGTCTCAAAGGTATTATAAGGAAGAAAATTGAAAGGAATAGGAATTGGTTTTAAATTTATGGAACAAAAAAGACTAGACAAAATAGGTTTTGAGTCCCAAAGGTGCAGTGTAATTATAACATTATTGGAAAAACATTAGATCATTTGCATCTTTTGTTCAAATTATTAGAAAACAGTAGCACTGATTGTTTTTTATTTGATATCTGTAATTGTGCATGTATAATGTTTAGAGGCTTTTCCAATCTGATGCTTCTCAATAGGTTGGACTTCAAGGCTAGCATTTTGGAAGTTTCTCAATGTAGAGGTAAGAGATGCAAGTATAGAGATGTTTCTTAAATACTGAT
Source organism: Bungarus multicinctus (assembly GCA_023653725.1). NCBI lineage: Eukaryota > Metazoa > Chordata > Lepidosauria > Squamata > Elapidae > Bungarus > Bungarus multicinctus. The sequence goes on from CM042840.1 coordinate 22,067,875, forward strand.
TTGAATATGAATTTGAATCTGTTCCTCGCAGGATAGAGATGAATGCTTTGAATCACCAAGTATCTGTGGAGAAAGGATGAAATGCCTGAATACACCAGGTAATGAGTGACAAAAACATTATTTGTTTCATAGTCTTCTTTTACAGTATATAGCTAAAAAATTCAGAGTTTTAGTTTTCCTCCAGTTTGATTGGAATCAGTGGAACGCCAATGGACAGGAGTGATTTGTGTTAATAATTTCAATGGCATTAACGTCCATCTTAGTCTTGGTTCTTAATCAGAGTCAGCTGTGTGAAAAAAGATTAAATATGGTAGGAAAATGATTTGTTTACGGGCACAAAATATTGCCAAATTGTAGTATTAATGGAAACTATTAAATAACATGTAATATAGGTTCATTATAATCTTATTCTTTGGAGGTTGTGGGTTTTCCATCTTTTGAGATTTTTACAATGAGACTGGATAGCTACCTTAATCTAAAAGATAATTTACAAGTAGTCCTCAACTTACAATAGTTAACTTAGTGACTGTTTGAAGTTACAATGGCACTAAAAAAAGTGATTGTGTCAGTTTTTCTTATAACCGTTGCAGCTTCCTCATGGTCACATGGTCAAAATTCAGACACTTGAAAACTGACTCATATTTATGATGGTTGCAGTGTCCTGAGGCCAGCGCTCAGCGCTGATAATCAGCGCTGATAATCTTTTGTGAATTTCTGATAAGCAAAGTTAACAGGGAAGCCAGATTCACTTAACAACTGTGACAAGAAAGGTCGTAAAATAGAGCAAAATCAATTTAACAACTTTCTTGTTTAGCATCATAAACTTTGGGCTCAATTGTGACTGTAAATTGACTACTTGTAGTTGGATTTCCTACAAATTTCTAAAGGTTAGACTAGATTATCTATTTTGGGGGTTGTTTCTAACTTCTCAATTCTATAACCTGGAGCATTTAGTATAACATTGGATTAGAAACACAAATTAATTTATTTGGGGTTGGATGTTGATGACATGTATTTCTGCATTTTAGGCAAGTTTCACTAATTTGTTTTTCTTGAACTTGTAGAAGGCAAGTTTTCTGAATGCTGGCAGATCATTCACAATAATTTCCCTCTTTTTAGAATTGTGCTTCCAAAAGGTTTCATGTCCTTGGACCACTGAATTGGAGGAATTTTCCAATTGTCAAAAGATGCAGGATCAGGACAAAATTCTGTATTTGATTGAATGAAAATAGTGAAATACAATTATTCTAATTGTTGTTGGCTTTTTTTGCATTTAATATTTTCCCCACTTGTTTATTTTCTTTTTTGCATTCTTACACTGGCATTATTATTTTTATAAGTAATTCAGAGCTGACAATGTACATAATATTCCTTCTTCCCATTTTCCTCACAAAAACAATCCTGTGAGGTGAGTTGGGCTGAGAGAGATGACTTGCCCAAAATCACCCAGCTGTTTTTCATGCCTAAGGTAGGACTGGAATTCACAGTCTCCTGGAAACTTTTCCCCCATTTGTTGTATTAATAATTACAGTTGGCAATTTCAGAGGAACTTTGGCTATTATTCCTAACATTTTGAAAGTTTATGTCTGAATTGATTGAAATGGAATACCTCTGATCTAAAGCAAATAAAATGGAATTGTTTGGCTAAAGAACACTTGCCATTCATGCACAAAATACAAATGTTTCTGATGATTCACTCAAGTTATTAGCTAAAATTCATAATTAAGAGGCCACATTTTTGGGAGGCAAGGCTCAATGCAAGCAGTGATGCGAGGGTGCATTTTCAATGGGATTGTGTCATGAATGCGTGTTGAGTTTTGCTTTTCCCCACAGATTTGCAGGGAGAATTTTGTTTTTTCTCAGCCACCTGAGTTGAGTCTAATTTTCTTAGATGTCCCAATTCATAACGGAGAAAAATTTGCACACCAATCATTAAAATGGGGTAAAAATTTGAGAAAACGTACAAGGCTGTAATAAGATATTTGGCCTCTTCTTGATTTGAATCAATTGACTTGGGACTGATTGTATTAATGTAAATTTCATCAAACATTCAGTAAATAGGGTTTAATTGTTGCAGGTAAATAAATTCAGGCTTCTGACTGAATTATCTTTTCTTCTTGTGGATAGGAGGATTCCGCTGTCTTGGAATGGCAGAAAAAGAGGCTGCTCTGGGACTGTGTGGAGAGGAATATTTCTTTAATAAAGAGCAGCAGGAGTGCCAGGCCTGTCTCATGTGTGATGATGGCGCAGTAGTTTTACCTTGTTCGCTTGTGAGTGATACAGTTTGTTCAACAGCTGTTGACACCATTCTGTCTGAGACATGGGCTGCAGCTCTAGCTTTACCCTTGTCTGGCTCATCTAAGATCTATCCTGGGTTTAACCTGAAGTTAAAGGAAAAACATGGATGTGATATGGGAAATCTTGAAGAGGACAGCTTGGTGTTCAAAGACCATGGCTTAATGTGGGCTGATTTCAATTTTGCAGTGAAACATAACTGCAGAAATTTCCTCCACCTTTCCTTAAAATTGAAAGACAGTGAAGAAGGCTATGAATTAAGTGGAGTTCGTATTGAACAACCAGAAGGCAAACTTTTTCAGGGTGCCAGTGTGAGTAGTGCTGCAGAAGTAGAACCAAGCCAAACTCTTTCAGTATTTTTGAAGAGCCCTAATCAATTCTGCAATCAAAGTAAAGATTTAGACATATATAATCTTCAAACCCCTCTCAGCTTGTTTTGGTTATCTCATGATACAGGAGCAGTAGCCATGACTGCACAGATAATAACTGCAGTTCACTATCAGACAAATTATCAACCAACCTTTAAATTTGTTTCTCTTTCTGACTCTTATATGGTAACCTTATCTCATGATGGTAGAGCCATCAAGTTTACTGAAATGGGGGTTGTGAAATTCGTTTTCCAACAAGCTCTGTATTCTATGGGTCATACCTGCATTCATGAGGGATTCAGTATGGTGGTTTATCTGAACAAAAATGGAACTAATGCAGAACTGATGACTGTTTATAAATCTGGTGTCAATTACAAAGATACTTCAATCTCTGTTTCTGGAGCCACCAAAGTCAGTGCTGGGGATCTAATGAGCTTTGAGATCCTTTCTCCTGCACAATGCAGCGTTCGTTATTTTGGAGACAGCTCTGGAATTAGTACACTCAGTCTCATCTGGCTTCCATCTGCTATTTCCACTGCATTGTCAGCCAGAGTCTCTGTGATAAGATTGCCTACAGGAGCTGTCAGAAACAAAGTTTTGAATTTTGCAGACGTCTCAACCTATGAGAAACAGATCTATTTAATATCTACTGGACAATTTGCCCAAAAATATTTTATGTTTACCGAAAGAGGAATTGCTAGTATTGTGTTCACTTTAAAATTAATTCATTCATGTAATATGCTCCGGGTAACTTTAAATCAGTGTATCGGTGATAATGCACCTCTTAACATAATTGCTCAACAAATTGGAGGCCAAGTTCCTGAAGGCAGCATCTGGACCAGTGTTAGCCTTCGTTCCTCTTTCAAGGTTCACAACGGAACCATGGTATCTGTGTCACTAGACTGTGTGCGTGGCAGAATTAACCACATTGCTCATGAATATGGAACAAACTTATCTATCTTATGGATATCTTCATAGTTTTGCTAGGAGGACTTTTAAAAGAAACTTCAAAGATTGAAATTAATTGATTGCATCTATTGAATAAAACCCAATTTGCTGCCTTTCAGATGTGTTGGACTAATCTTCCAACTATGGGACTCAGAATTTCCAATCTAGTGTTCATGAAGAGACCAAGACTGAGAAAGCCACAATAAGCCACAATTCCCTTACTTTTCTGAGTTGCATATAATGTATATCCTTAAGTTTTGTTGCATGAAATAAATTAACCAGTCAACATTTCATAATAGTGATTGAATAAGTGATTGATTAATAGAAAATTAGAATTGTCAGTCAACCAAAGCTACCATCCCTACTGAGTTTCCGTTGTATGTTTTGACCATCCCATGGGCTCTTGGCTGGAAAAATATTGGAAAGTCTATATGCCATCATTAACTCCTTTCTTATTGACCACATTAAGGGAGAAAGAAAGAAAAAAAGCAGAAATGTTCAATGCTGCATGAAGAGATCCACCCAATTTCACACTGCCTGCAGGCCATCCTTTTAGCAATTCAGCTATATGCTTTGCCCATCACTGCCTAGTATCATCTTCCTCTGCTCTACTGACATGATCTCAAGCTGAGAGAACTGAAAAACCCATCCCATCTACCACCTAGCTATCACTCTGCAAAATAGTATCTTCACTGTCCCTTTAAGGGAATTAAATACATAAGGAAAGCAATAGTGAAGGAGACAATCTTTCCCTACTGCACAAACCTCATTGGTGGCATAACACAAGGAGTGGAAACAAGAGGATGGCAAAAATACACAACTGAGTTGAAACAAATCCATGGCACATAGGCTATATACAGTATACCAGTGGCCCCAAGAAGGAGAGCAACAGATACCTCTCATGTGTTCCCAGAAGTGCATAGCAATTGACTCCTGACATGATTAGTGCCCAGAATCCAGGGATTTTGCATGCAGTGCATCTAATCATCTCCACCAGCTTTTGATGCAACAGCATTCAAAGCACTCTTAGCAAGTAACCTTAAGAGCATCTTCTGGCAACAGTCAGTGAGATGCACAAATCAATGATCCATAAGCACATTTTTAACCAAACCAAACCATGTTCTAGGACAGGGGTCCAACTTCAACTCCCAGAATTCCTCAGCCAGCTTTCCAAGTCGTAAAGTTGCCAAGGTTGGAAACCCCTGTTCTAGAAAGAAGAAAGTTGTTTAGCTAATGTCCTCTTGTCTTCAAATGCCTGCTCAACTATTATACCCCCTTGTCGTGAAGTGCAGGAGAAATAGTGGGAAATCATCAATTGTGCCTGAAATGCACACTTCCACAATAACAAGGTGATCATCCAACTCAAGAGAAGAAGCTTAAAACACCTGATTTTTGTAGTAATGTTCAAAACCACCTGCATCGAGGCTCATAAACTTGTCCTTAGCATTAATCCCAACCTGCAACTCTATGCTGTGATAGTATTTTCTTTTCTTAAGACTCTGGACCATATTTTTTCAGTATAAGATTTGAAATACATGGGATCAAAACCATCCTACCAAGTTCAGAGGAAGAACTGGCCCTCATGAAACCCCTGGCCCATTTATTCCCCACTTTCACAATAATTATTAAGTACACCTCATGCAAATCACAAACCATCCTGCAGAATATCTTTCATGCTGTGAATTTCTGCATCCAAACCATTAATCCTATGGAAATATTCAATGTTGAAGTCAGCTTGTCTCTCCAAGACTATAGCCTGCTATCGCCCTGCAAGCAAGCATGTAGGTGCCATTCTGCCATCCTAGAGCAATAGCCAAATCCAAGGGAAGCACTGCATGCGATGCCCAGAAATGTTCTAACATATCTAGTAGGATTTTCTTCCTGTGGATGAGTGGGCATTTATATTTCATGTGTATATGCATGTGTATTCACATATACATATGAAGTTAAATTTGTATCTATAAAATGAAGCTAGTTGGATGTACACAATCACATTGTTATACTGTAGGTGCATCATTGGAAGACCTAAAGGACCAGGCTGGGTACAACCCTTCCTGGGTAAAATGTATGGCTTTGGTAAGAAAGCCAACTTGAGAAGATAAATATAAAGTGGACGATCAATACAAAGCCTGTACATATATGTAGGCACTTAAATTATTCTCTTATTTATTTATTTATTTATTTATTTATTTATTTATTTATTTATTTATTTGATCATATTTCTATACCGCTCCCTCTCCGAAAAGGGACTCGGGGCGGTGTACAGCCTAGTAAATACATTAAAATACAAGAATACAAGATTAAATAGAGTTTAAAACCGAATTAAATATAAATATAGCTGCATCCCGAAAGTTTAAAAATGGAGTTAAAATTTTAAAAACCCTATTAACTTAAAACCCCTTTAACCCTTACTGGGCCAGACCAGCCTGTTTAAAAAATAGGGTCTTAACTGCGCGCCGGAAGGAGAGGATATCTGTCATGGCTCGTATCTCCGGGGGGAGATCATTCCACAGGGAGGGTGCTCCCACAGAGAAAGCACGCACCCTCGGGGCCGCCAGCCGCCAGCGATCAGGTGGCGGTACCCCAAGTAGGGCGACCCTGTGGGAGCGTACTGGGCGGCGGGAGGTTGTTGATGGCAGCAGGCGGTCCCGTAAGTACCCAGGTCCCGAGCCATGGAGCACTTTAAATACCGTCAGTACCACCTTGAATCGAATCCGGAAGGCCACAGGAAGCCAGTGCAGCCTGCGGAGAAGTGGTGTTACGTGCGCGCCCCGAGGGGCGCCCACGATCACCCGCGCGGCTGCATTCTGAACTAACTGCAGTCTCCGGAGACTCTTCAAGGGGAGCCCCATGTAGAGAGCATTGCAATAATCCAAGCGGGAGATAACGAGGGCAGAAGTGACTGTGCGAAGTGCGCCCAGATCCAGAAAGGGCCGCAACTGGTAAATCAGACGAATCTGGTAAATCAGACGAATCTCTTCTTGCTTTTTCCCTGCTTTTCTTGATTAACACAATGTTGCACCTGATAGTCTTCTTTCCTAGCATAATGGTTATAATATTACCTTGAATGAAGAATATCTGTAGTTTGAAACCCAGCAGATGGGTATTTTTAGTTATTATTTTTCTTTTAATTATTTTATTTCTGCTAGGTGATTGCTGTTTGCCAATGAACAATGCACTCGTGGACTTGATACACAAAAAAGTATATTTATATTGTGGCATGATTCAGCAGATATTTTCTCAAAATTATTAAGACATAGAAAAATAAATATCCAAATAATTTCAGTCAAGAGGAAAGTGGTCAACTGTCATCTCCAGGGTGCTGTCTTCAAGGCATTTTCCTCCCTTGAACACAAGCAGCACAAAAGAATTTGACATCTGCTGCCACATCTAGTTTTAAATCTGCTCCCAGGTTTACCACACAGCTAGCAAAATGTCAGCAAATATTTGTTTTCTCCCACAGCTTTACCACAAAGTCATTTCACCAACGGACAGTAGCCATGAAAACCAGACTGGGAATACCAAAGTAGTTTGTCACAGCTTCTTTCTGGGATGTTCTTTTGACTTCCCAGCAATGTTTTTCAATCTCAGGAAATTTAAGCTGGGTGAACTTCAACTCCCAGAACTCCCCAGAATTCTAGAAGACGTCCACACAGTTTAAAGTTCCCGGGGTTGAAAAATAGCTATCTAGATCTAGCACAGGGCTGTCAATTTGTGGCCCGTGGGCCGGATGCATCATGCGCTGGCCGTACGCTGGCCATGTGCCCATCCAGTTTAGCAAAGGGAAAAAAGTCCCAATACGTCACGCAATGCTGTTGTGATGGCACAAGTTTGACACCCCTGATCTAGCATAAGGTCCTGAAATTTCTCAGCAGTCTTCTGTTCAGTTTCTAATTATGGCTTGTGGGATACTAACTTGCTTGCAATAAATGATTTGATTTCTGCAGGATGCAACTTCAGTTGAGCTTCTGCATTGGGACCTTGAGAGTCAGAAGCTACCATCTGTTATACATCTTCCTGACAGTAAAACCACAAGAATATTAAATAGAATCATGAACTTTGTGTTCATGAGATATTGAGAAATAGGTTGTCCACACCCTTCTCACTAACAATTGCTTTCATCTCCTTGGAAGGTATAAATGTTATATCCTATTTACTTGCTTACAAAGTTTTTTCCCCATACTCTTCTACTGAGTTGCTTCAAGCCTTGAGAAGCTCACAAGTAACTGAGCAATAAAACATTAGTATGGTCTTGACAAAAGTAAATACGTAGTGTTTTTTGCTTGATTATCTTTCAGACTTCATGTAATTTCTGCCATAATTGCAGACAAACAACAGCCATAAACAACAATAGGTAAAACAAACTTATTTAAAGGAAGCTAAAAGGCAGCACAATTTATGTTCTTAATTATGTGTTCATTCCAACAGTTAATTTCCTGTTAATTATGAAGAGGAATTCAGCAATATTCAAAATATAGAATTTCATCTATTTAGAAAGCCTTTGCTCAGCTTGGGAGCATCTGACTGCTATCTGAAGGTTGCCGGATTCATTATTTCAAGCTAATCTTTCTTCAAAGACATCTCTGTGAGGCATTCTTAAGTGCTTCCATCTTAATCACTTCAAAGAACAGACCAACAGAATGGTTTAAAGTTCTAGGCACATCTGAACCTCATGATTGTATAACCCTTGGCTGAGAGGACAATAAAAGACTTCAGGGAATATGAACAGACTGCAAGCAGTGGAAGAATACAGGTGTTTTACATCAGGCAAAAATTAACTCACACTCATTTTGGAAGTAGGAGAAAAATTTAGCTGATATTATAAGATATTTTACTTAAGGAAAAGATTTGTTGTCTTAAGAAAAAAAGAGAATGTTTATCTTAGGGCCAATGGAAGAAGTACTTGAAGTGCATTTCATTTTCTTGTTTGAAAAAAATATTACATTTTTGGAATGACAGATTTTCATAGTACTATGAATTCATGTGTGTTTAATACATTATCAGTACTTTTGTATTCATGCAATTATGTATCAATATGAGGTGATATTTGATGCTATACTTGCAAGAGAAGATGTGATAAAGTAGAACATCTAAGTCAGAGTTTCTCAAATGTGGCCACTTTTAAGGTGTGTAGACTTCAACTCCCAGAATTCCTTTGCTGAATGAATGAAAAATCTTCCCTTTTCCACATTTTCCTAGATTTTTCCACTGTTGGCATTTTTTCCTATTATTCTTTGTACCCAAGGAATATGGCACATGGTTTGGAGAGATTAAAACAGATGTATGAATGCCAGTTATTGATGATTCTGTTGGTGATTCAGAAATGCATTTTGAGATTCACACCATTCATTCATCGGGGTAGAGATTTTGGTGCTTAAGGGAAGGGTAAGAAGAATATTCAAATAGCATTAAAAGCAAAAGTATTGCCAATGTGATTCTCTTTAATGATGTCACATTGATTATTTAGTGACATCTTTCCTGATTATTTTTGTTATAGATAGTCCTCAACTTAAGATCACAATTGAGCCCAAAATTTCTGTTGCTAATGGAAATGAATTTTGTTTGTTAAGTAAATTTTGCCCCATTTTATGATCTTTCTTGCCAAAATTGTTAAGGAAATCACTGCAGTTGTTAAGTTAGTAACATGATTGTTAAATGAATCTAACTTCCCCATTGACTTTGCTTGTCAGAAGTAGCAAAAATTAATTAGATAAGCTGCTCAGTACAAGAGCAGTGAATTCAACCATATTGCCTGGCTTAGCTGTGTTCTATGAAACTTAAAATCTAGTCCTCTAAGGGCTAGGGATCATTTCCTAGCTAATCAATACTCTGAAGAAACAAGAGAAAAGTGTGCAGTGTTGAAAACAGAAGAAACTTCTGAAAACACACACCATCCAAATATCACCTGTCAAGCACAAGAAATTTGGAAGCAATTCAAATAAACACAGATCTATTGCATGCTAACGCTATCTACAAGAATCTGAACCACTAATGGTCAAAGCAAATTGGTGGTAGATAAGAGTCAACGCAATTCAAGGTGGGCTGGACTTAGCTCTCTTGAGGGCATGAGAAGTGATAAAATGCTTGACCCCTCTCTCGGACTCATTCTGGTAATCTCCTAAACCAGCAGTCCCCAATCTTTTTGGAGCAGGCAGGGTGGGGAGGAGAAGCATACAACCTAGAGCCCTCACAATTGCATCTTACAATAGGGTTCTTGCTCCTATGAGAATCTAATGCCTGATGAACTGAGGTGGAGCCAGGGGTGGGATTCTACTGGTTTGCACCTATTTGCTAGAACCAGTTGTTAACTTTCTAAACAGTTCACAGAACTGTTTTTTTTTCATTTTACAGGCCCAATCCTGTAGGGAAGGCATTCCTTACATTCTGGTGTTGTAACTCCCTCTCTGTTAACCCTTATTACATTCTTGGCAGGACTAGACTTCCTGTTTCCAGAGCTTCTCTGGAATTTTTTTTTCCTTTGCTGGTACTTTGCTTGTCTGGAGCACAAAATTGACATATGTGTAGCCATTTCATTTGGAAACCTAACCGCTTGAATTTCTTAAAGGGTTGTTTTAAGCTTTTTACATTGCTGTTGGGAGGAAATACTCCCCTGTTAGAGTTAGCACTTCGAATAAATAATTGAATAATGAAGCAGAGCTGCCAGAAAGAAGCTTTTAATGACAAGGAACCAAAATGAGTGACATTCAGCAAAGCTTCTTGGGTAGCTAGAAAGATTGACATTCAAACGTGAGTTTACATACCCTTTCTGAGTTTTGGTCTAAAACTGGTTTTTGGTGAAGTTTAATTCTGTTCTTGGTGAAGTTTATTCCTGTGTTTATTGATGGGATAATTTTTCCTATTCAGCTTTGTTTGGAAAGAAAAAGGTTAATCACTGTTCCTGAAAAGAAACTGGGTTGAGAAATCTGGCTAGGTCCTGTGTTTATTTGTTCTGGTAATTGGTTTAACAAGCAACAGCTGCTGTTGTGATTTAATTATTTGTATTGTGTTTGAATTTTTTTCCTGTCTCATGGTTTCCTTTTCTATCTGATTTTTTCTATTTTTTTTTATTTTCTATTTTTTCTATCACTGCTTTAGTGGTATCTGGTACTGTCCTTTTGGGGTGTACTTCCAAGAGGCAGGATGAAAACTTGGCACTGATTTTTTTACTGCCTTTCTGGGGGGCACCTGATCTTTCCTTAAATCCGGATGATTTCCTTAGGATATTTTGTGAGGTGAATGAAACCATCGTGTCTTTATGTGGTGCAAATGGATCTAAGGATTGCTTGTCCTGGGTGTGCTTTTTCTGGAGAGCTTAAATGACCTCTCTGCTAAAGGGTTTCACTTTATGAGCAAGAGTTGGCTGCTGATAGTTATCATTGCATTTTAACTATTTTAATTCCTCAAGGTGCTCTGGCACCCTGCCTGATTTGTAACTCTGGCTTGCAGGTATTTTTAATCTAATGATTGGTATTTAGAGCAGCTTTTTGCAAGCAAAGAAGCTTTTTGTATTTTTGTGCAGGTAATCCTTGACTTACAACAGTTCATTTAGTGACCATTCAAAGTTATAATGGCACTGAAAAAAGTGACTTATGACTGTTTTTCACACTTATGACCATTGCAGCATCGCCACAGTCACAAGAGGCCAGGCGAGGAGAAGCAACCCTCGATGTGAGTGATGTTGAGTTGGCCATGCCTAGCCAGTCACATGACCACCAAGCCATGCCCACCAACTAAGCCATGCCCACAGAACTGATTGTTAAAAAATTTGAATCCCACCCCTGGGTGGAGCTGAACTCTGGGGAAAGGCTGCAAATACAGATGAAACTTCAATCGCTCATCTGCTGCTCACCTGCAGCTGTATGGCCCAGAGTTGGGGATTCCTGTCCCTTACCACCCAAGTATTGTCTCTACATAGGCCATAGGCTCTGTTGCCTGCTTGTCAGTGGTAAGAGATCCATTAATAAACTGCAGGAGTTCATGAGACACCAGGTAAGATTGGAGGAAGCAGATTGGCTTTCTCAAAATGGTTGTCCTTGATCTGGTTAGAATGATTGTGTGTTGCCAGATTCAATAGTAGAACTACAAATAATCATTTAACAACCATAACTGGGACCAGCACTTGGTCACTAGGTGGAAAAGTATATGATCATAATTTAACACATAGTTTTACTTCAGCTTTCCTTTCCCTCCATTCCCTCCTCTTAGGAATACTCACCATGGCACTGGAATAATTTAGCAAGAAAGAGATTAATATTTATGTTTACATTCATTGTAAAGGACGGGATTACAACAAAGTAATCAGGCACACAATAAGGAAAACACATAGAAAGAAATGACCAGCACTGGCTATTTGCCTAGCATGCTTGCAGCTCAGAGCCCTGAGTTGCTTGAAAGGAGAACAATAACGGAAGGTCCTAAAGTAATTAAAAGTCTTATCAGTCACAAGCAGAGCCAGCTAGTTAAGATCATAGACATGAGCTTGTCCTTAGCACCTTTTGGGGGAGGTCTATAGGGAGAAAAGCAGCTCAGGAAGAGATTACTTGTTTAAGCAATCTCTGCTGTGCCAAGATGGGGAAAAGGGAAGCAAAGCAGGCACAGAACAACACATGTTACTGCAACTGACTAATGTGAATACATGACTGAGGCATATGCAAAAATTGTGCATGGACATTGGTGGCCAAGTTATTTTTTCATTGTAATTTCAAATGGTACTGTTTAAAAGAATTGCTAAGGGAAGTCTACCTATATAACTGAATTAATGGTTGATTGGATTAATTATAATATTTGAATGACTGATTTACTTTGCCTACATTTTGATCTATTAACTGAGAATGTTAAAGGCATTACTGAAAGTCTTAGTATTATTTTACGCCACCCAGAATCATTTCTTATGAAATGGGCAGCTTTATAAATTTAATAGATAATAAACTTGAGTGGGAACTCTGCTGGCTATCTGAATTGGTGAACACATTTTAAAATTTCTCACTAGGGCTCCATTGGGCAACTGGATGGAAGTTCATTTTTTTTTTAACTGACCTATTTTCTGCTACTGTATTGATTTCATACTTGGAACAAACCCGAGTCAATTTACAAATATATAATAATAACAATAACTTATAATAAACAATAACTTATATATTAGGATTAGAAATTAGTTTCTAATTTCTACCTTTGTTATCTAACTACTGGTAAACCAAATCCCAAATTAAAAAGTATTCTCTGTCTTCTTTGTCCTTTATCTTTAATGTTAGCTTATCCATTTCTGCACAATCTAGTATTTTTCTAATTATATTTTCTTCTGCAGAGTTTATTCATTTTTCCAATGTTACGCAAATATAATTTTTGCTGCTGTCAGAACATGTAATATTAAATATACATTTCCTTGATCTTGATGTTTCCAAAATAGACCAAAACCCAACAGAGGGGATTTCAGGTGACTTCAAAGACCAAATGTTGAGGCTTCATCAAATCTTTGTGTCCTCTGGATTTTAAAGCAGAATCAGTGGGTTCTTATACTGAATCAATAGCACCTGATTTATTTCGACAGGTGGTTGACTATATTTCCCTCCTTTATCAAAGCTAAGATTTTTGTACTTAGATGATCTGATATTTCTGTAGTAACAGTCTGCAAAAGGAGGGTCATCATCAGAGATTGGGGTCAGTTCTTCAACTATCAGGTTACTTATCTTTCTGGGATTTTTTTCAAGTCTGAACCAAAAAAATATTAGGTCACCAAGGTTGCTTATTAGAATTCATAACTCTTGTCATTCTTGTCCTTTGGTTGGATAAATAAATGCCACACGAGACTTCCAATGCTTGTCAATTAGGCTCTCTGCAGTAGCAGTGCAATTTCCCCCTTCAACATGTTTTCACTTAGAATTTCTGGTGGACCTCCTGGGAGATGCTCATGCACAGGTTACTTTCATTCAATGGATATTTGTTTTTAGAAGTGCTGCAGAAATTGCATATAATGAAGTTGGTAATTACATTTCTCTCATGTGAGTGGGAACATGGCCCATGTCATAATTAACTTTAACTTTAGAATTAAAGGAGGAAAGGGAAGGGAAGAGTTGCTGACAGCTACAGAATCTTAAATTCTCAAACTGACATTAATCAGAAGAGATGAATAGAAGTTAAAAAACAAAGATAAAGTGCCAAGCATTTGACACATGGACCCCACGCCTCTAAGCTGCCATTAAAAAGTGTGCCCAGCCCCCATTTGGTCATTCACTGAATACTGAGATTACACTATTGTTTTTATGTTAACCAAATCGATTTGAACATTCTGAACAGTTTTATGCTTTGGGATTCTGAGGGTGAGTTCACCTTTTGGGATCTCAAGGAATATCCACTTTAGATTATATATGACTATCGAATGGCTACACTTCTTTGCAAAGTTTTTAGAATAGTTTTTCATTCAGAGAGTGACCACCTACCATTATTTTCTTTCTAAACTCTGAAGAAATTGAGCAGAACCAACAGCAACGTTTTAATAAATTCCTTTTTATCGTCCATATCTGTCAGCCTTACCAAGTAGACCATACAGAAAACCAAACCATATAAACGAATTATACTTTACTGTAAAGTTATGTTAACAAAATATTGCAAGTACAATGCTTCCGTTATTTCTTTTATAGCCCTGGAAACTAGGCAGTGTCTCTTTTTAATCTCTTGCCCTGCCCACTATCCAGCTGGGGGCCTTGCTCTCTCTTATCTGATTGTATCTTAGATAGCATCTCATTGCTCTGTCTCACAAAGCATTGCATGATCTTGGACCAATATGGACAGGTAGGCTGTCTTTGTCTACAATGGTTCTGCCTCACAAACTGCCCATTTGAAGCAGTTTCCATTTGCTGTAAATGACATTCTTAGTTTTGAAGTCAGAAAAATCCTGAAGTGCAGCTCCCAGCTATACTTGTCCTGGATTGCTGTTAGGATAGAATTCCCTTCTTGTTGAATGCTGCATTTTCTTTATTTGGTGGATGAAATCAGCACCCAAAGAAAATGACTACCTACTTTGGCACTCTACATTTCCTTTCTCTTCAAGCAAATAGAAGACAGATGCTTCGGCCAGAACCCTGAATGGATCATTTGCAACAAGAGACAGTGGTTGACTAACTTCACCCCATTCTAAAGTGAATGGGTCTATGAATTGCTGGCAAGGAAGAAACCAGGATCTATAATATCAGATGGGACATATCCAGAAAGTGAATGTTTCATAATTCATTTCTGTCTGAGGTGCTGCACAAGGATAGAATGAGACATGGAATCACTTGCCATTTCTTCTAAGTACTATGATTTATCATCTACCTGTCAGGAAATAATAATTTGCAAGGTTGTTTAGATATCTTGTGGGCTGGACTCATGAACACACACACACACACACACACACACACACACACATGGTTGTGTTTTCAGTTCTGATTTATTATGAAATTGTACTGTCAAGGCAAGGCTGTGGTAGTGGCTTTTAAAATTCATTCTATATGCTTATATTTTAAAAGGCCTATAATTGTCAGAATGGAGTGGAGCTACTTTAAATTCCTTCTTGCATAAAGCTTTGCTTGACTAAGTCCACATAAATTATCTCTATTTCTGTCTGTCTGTCTGTCATCTATCACCAATATCTTCAGGAAGGTACCTTACATGCCAACATCTGGAAAGAGAGTATCAGGCTAATTCTGAT
Source organism: Bungarus multicinctus (assembly GCA_023653725.1). Lineage (NCBI taxonomy): Eukaryota > Metazoa > Chordata > Lepidosauria > Squamata > Elapidae > Bungarus > Bungarus multicinctus. The sequence goes on from CM042840.1 coordinate 22,083,172, forward strand.
TCACATATTGTGCTAAATTATACCTTGTTTAACCATGATTTTAGTAATGAAGTCACAAGTATCTGTGTTAACCTGACATAGTATAACACATAATTTACACAACCACAGTGGGAAGCTCCATCAGTGCATTAAGCCAGAATCAAATAAGCCATTTTATGATGAATCAAGGCCAAAAAGAACAGTGTAGTATTCATGGAAAAGTGTAATATTTGCATAGAACAATTAAAATGCACACACAGATTGCATGCTGCTGGAAAATGCTCTTTCTTGGTTCTTATTGACATTTTAGATCCTCTGGAAGACATGAGAGTCTAATTATATATGCTTTCTGTTAGATTATGATTAAGATACCTTCTCTTCTGAGTTGAAAACAAACCTATTGATGTTCTTTTGGTCAGCATCTATCTCCAAAACAGCTTATGTAGTTTTCATTACAGGAGAAAGAGAAGTTATACCTGAAATAACTTAGAAGTCTGCAAATTGGCATTTCTCAGACTTTGGTGTTCAGGTGTTGCTAGCTGCAAGTACTATTCAAAAGCCTCTAGTTTGAGAAGTCTACCTTTGTCTTCCTGAAACTTTCAGCCAACAAAGATAAAGTTGATAAATTTATAATCCAGAACCATATGGAGTCATTCAGTAATCATTTTAGGGTAGACCAAAGGAACTGATGGATGTAACTTATAGGTATGATTCAAAGGGAGAAAATAGGCAAATTCATAATAACTAAATAAAATTCATAACCAATTCACGGGTACAATATCTGTTAAAAATCAACATTCAAATTACTAAGGATCCAGGAGGATTATATATTACTAAAAACTAGCACAACCACACCATGATTTTGGTGTATGCAATGATTTGCAGATAGAGGAAGTAAGGAAGTTCACTAGTCATTGCTGACCCACCAGAGGTCAATGCTCATCTCTGTTTCAAGACTATTGAGCCAATACTGTCCAAAGACATTTCTGCACTCATGTGGCCAGCATGTTCTCATAGAGCGGTGTTACTTTCCACTGAGGTGGTACCTTTTTATAGATAGATAAGAGAGTAAATAATTAACACATATTTAAGCCTTACCAAGGTTTGCCCAGGCAGCTGCCAATTTTATATAACAAACATAAATTTAAACAGAGGCTTTAACATGAAAGAAGTTGGTTGTGATGGAAGATCAACTTCCATTTGGGCAAAAAAAAAATCAAGACAGTGGTCATAGTCCAACTGAGGTTCTGCTATTTTTTTTTACATTTATCACAATTGCAATTTCTGGAAGAGAAGGTTTGAGACCTCACACCTTTCATCTTACAGCTTCAACCCAACTACTGCAGGCATGACCTCACCAACTAGGAGAAATAATAACATGTTCCCTCTAGATAACAAGAGCCTTTATGATATGCTCTTGTTTAACCGTTCTCTGATCTGGAGTACTGTCCTCAGTTCCTTCCTTTCCCTCTGACTGCCCCAGTTTTTCGTCTTCTCCAGCAATTAGGAGATAAAATCTTACTAGGTTTGAGGGTCCTGCCAAAACTTTCTTGTACTTCTTTAGATTTGCTGATACTGACCTCTCATGTGTAAGTGGTACCTTTTGGGTTATAATAGCAATAGTAGCCATAGCTGAAAAATAAGAGTGATGTGTGAAATTTGTCAAGATGGCAGGATAAAAGGGTGATATGCACATGCATTGGTCTGGAGTGGAAATAATAAACTTTGGCAACCAGAAGTTATAGTCAGAATGGAAAGTCATACTGGTCCACTTGCATTATCATAGAATTTAGAGAACAAGCCCAGGGCTGTCTTCAGTAGAATGGGCATCAGGGGACTGTCACTTTACAATCTAATACAGGCTCCACTTGTAGCCTCTGGATGATGCAGTTAAGAAATAACCATTCTGTTACCCTATCCATTGCCTCATATTGTGTGGGACAGGTTGATGCAGGCAGATATCTGGATTAGAGCCAAGGTGTGCTTACAACCAAGTAGCACTTTAGTGCACCCGTGCAGAGAATTCAGTTTGAAGAAGATTCTGCAGCTATCTCATATGCTAGAATGGCTGTGGCCAATATTACTTTATTTTCCTCTTTTTATTGTGCTTGGCAGCAGCAGGAGCCTTTGAAAAAGAGGAAAGCAAACAGATGGTAAGCCCCAAAGATAGAAGGCTCTGAGTCACTGCTCCACTAATGCTTCCGTTTATAACTTTCTCAATTTCCCTTTTTTTTTCAAGCTGTTTCAAAACAGCTGTAATGATTTCTATCCTTTTATCCTAAAAGATGAAAATTAAGGTTGTGCACTTGCTTTAATAATATTGCTTTAATTTAGGTCCAGTTCCAAACCTGCACTTCTATCCCCCTCCCAAAAAATAACCACTCCAAACAACCGATTTCCTTATTTAACTCCCAGCTGCACCAGCTGTTCACCAAGCTTTTTTGTTTTGCTATTCCTATATCAATTCCAAAAGCTCAACACAGTTTGTTGTAAGGAGAGCAAGAAATCCCTTTAAACAAGAAAAGGGGAATGGCATTTAGGCCTTTCATGAAGTTTAAAGTTATGCCATATAATAACCTTAGTTTTACTGTCATAAAGTAGGATAATGGGCTTATGGTTTTTTCTCCCTCTGGTGCCAAAATAACTCAATTGGGATTGGGGTCCTGACCATGAAACAAAAGGATAAGCATTGATTTTTTTTTTACTGCTCTGCAAAATGATTCATAACCCAAATGTTGTACTTTGGTCCACAGAACTCTGGAGCAATTGACACTCAATATACAATTATTTCCAGTATTTGGACTCACTTGTTGACTTGGTCAGTGATTACGCTATGAGTAGGGTTGAGACATTGGCTGGCTTTACACAATGCATGAACCATAAACAGGCCAATCACATTGTAATTTAATGCATTACATCCCATGCAGTTAGTTTGTGCTTCAATTTATTTAATGAATCTCCAAATTGAGTTGAGTAAACCATTTTTAAAGCAAGAGTGGTTAGTGTGCTATACAATTGTGTCTACACTACATTACATTACATTACAGTTCCCTTCTTGTGGAGATTACTACTAAAAAAATAAAGATGGAATATAAGATGACAATGATGACAGCGAGACAATAAATCTGATAGGGTTAATGCTGTAGGGCCTACCTGGGAGGAGCAAAACCATGCATGTAGCCTGAAAAAGGCTACAGATCTCAGTCAAATATTCTACCAATATTAGGCACCCATTGAAAAAGACATCTGGAGAGGAAGTTATCCAATTCAAGAAGCACAACTGTTTTTAAAGAAGGGGAAAAGTATCTTATCTGTTTTCATAAAGTATAAGGTAACAAAAGAGCTAACCACAAATGAGGATTTTCAAGAGGGTGTTACAATAAAATATTATTAATTTTGTGTTTATCATTAAGAGCGTATGACTCACTAATGCTGGAAATTAGGCACTAACATGATAGCAGGGACAGATGGAAGAAATCATTTTTGTCTTCATGACTTTTTCTGAAAGATGGCATAACAGATGCAACTAGATCTTATGAGCTTTCAAACCAATAACAAAAGCTGGAGATAGACTTTAGAAAAACACAACAATCACATTTTACACTTTTATTTGGGTTCTGAATGACACTACAGATAAAGTACTTTAATCAAATACAGGAAGAACAGGTTGCTGTGGACTTCCCCCAGATACAACAGACAGAGTTAATTTGAAAAAGAAAATCCTGTTAGACTTGTTCATATGAAAACACCATTTGTAGATCTTGGACTTGAACACCAAAATTCTATCTAGACTAAATATAATCGGAGGCAATCCAAGCTATAAATCACCATCTCCACTGCCCCTATTCTGTTTCCCTTTGATTGTAACAGAAACTTTTGTGGTGACTTGGAATCTAGCCATTGAACTGCTCCATTATCTCAAAGTGCTCCTGCCAATGGTCAGCTCACTCCAGTAAAATTTATATGATTACCAGCTGAAGAGAGATTGCATTAACAACAATGTTTTATAGGTATTCAAATGTCCTGATCTGTAAAGATGATCTGACTTCTGTCTTCCAATACAACATACAGTTGATTGGGGGGAATCTCTCATGCATAGAGGCTCTGCATTGTTCATTGGCATCTGCATAGAGACCCACAACTGGGGAAAGCTGGTCTAGATCACATAGAAGAGCTCTTAAACTCTTCAGCACATAAGCTCCAATGTCTAGAATTAAACACTATTTGTACGAATCAGCCAGAATGGAATCATGGTCTAAAGCAAATAAGCAATAGAGAAACTAGAAAGGATGAAGTTCTTACGATATCTAGATTCAATACTGCTACCAAACATGTATAAGAACAATTCATAATATATTGTACAAGCGTATACAGCAATATATGTCAATTAGCAACACTGTACAGTATGAAATCTAAAGTGCGCAACCCTCAGCTTGAGGTGGGAAAAAAACCCAGCAAGATCATTCAAAAGGCAGCACAACTACAGACACAGTTTTATCTCTTTTTCCCCCTATTTTGCAAGTTTACAATGAGTCACTAGTACGCAAAGTTATATATGTTCAATCAAATCATATTACATTGCATTTGTATCTTCAAGTATTTTGAGAGTGTAAAACAATATTGCTTTACAACCCAGGTGGCCATGTTGCTTTTTAGTTAAAGCTAAAACCCAATGTTTAAACAGGGTTGTAACTGGAAATTGTTCCATGATGTGAAACTGAGGAATGACAGATTTCATTTCCTCCAAGATAGCCTTCCCTGATACAATAGCCTCAAGATGTTGTCTCATGCAATCCATCATCTCAAACCACTGGCCATAATGGCTAAGATTGATGGGATTTGTAGTCCCAAATGTTTGGAGGGCAACACACCAAGGAAATCTGCCTGAAATATGGCTGATCTTGCATCCATAAAAACTAGATGGACCTTCATTTTGTTTCCTTAAAAGAGGTATATGAACTGTGGACAGAATATTGATTATCATAATCACATATTTATATTAAAATAGCACTCTGTTATATTTTGAAATTCCATAACACTATATAAGATAAGCTGGTAATAGTATTCTCGTACAATTGTTAGGGACTAAGCCTAAAACCCAGTAGCATGGTTGAATCCATTTATAAATTTCATTAGAAATAATTCAGGGCAGATATTTTCTATTTTATATTTAGTATCTTAATTGTTATGCCAGGCCAATTCTAGTTGTTAGGAACTGTCTTAAGAGCTTAGGTGTGGAAAAGCGATTTCAAATAAATGGATTCAAAGTTTTGGACATATTGTTCATAAGATCACATAGATCTACTGGGACATTAGCAGCCAATCTCTGAAAGGAAATGTGGTCAGAGCAGCAGTTACAAATATCACATGGTAAGTAAAAGTTATTTCCAACTCCTTCAGAGATCAACAGCACCAGATGTCTTCTGAAGAAGTCCGACTGCCAATCCTTAGAATCTGCTGTGGATCTTTGTTGTTACTTGAACTTCCTTACCAGTGGACAGGCCTTTTTAAAACCTAAAATATTCATATTTTCTTCAGTAGCTCTGAGAAATATGAGTACTGTAATATAATTAATTATTCTGAAGTGCACCTTTTTTTTTTTGGAGAAGGTCCAAATGCAACCCTAATTTTACTCCTAGATAGCAATCTGGAAGGATTAGCTAGATCATATGGGAAAAATCACTAGGAATAGCAGCATATTGTGATTTCACTATTTTCGGTTTGTTTTCTTATACGCAGACATCTCTTGAGGTTCTGCAGTACTAGACTCTGGAGATATACAAGATAAAAGGACAGGTAAAACAAACATTTCTTTTTAAGAATTTATGTGGGTTTATGTCTCAAAAGAAGCATTGTTAAACATTTGATGCATTTCATCTAAGGAAAAATAAAATATTTCATTCTTATATTTATTATTTGTCCCTGCAGTTTTTAGAACCCATATAAAATAAAAAATCTATATTTTACAAAATAGGATCTTTTTTAATATATATATTTATATATTTATATATTTCTTTTGTAAAATTAGATGTATTTAAGTACATCTGAATGTTGCATGTAAATTAGAAATTCTGTTCTAACAGAGTAAAAAAAAAAGATAAAAGTTACTCAGTTTTAATTTGCATTTTTGCATTTTGTTTTATGCTGCCCCACAATCTGTGGCCATTTGGGAACCATTGTTCTATTGGCTATTTTTAACAAAAGGAATTATTTTTTAATAATCACACTGATCTTTAGAGATGAGATTGTGAATATATATATGTATGCTTGATATGCAAAAATGCAGCCTCTTGTATACTATCTTCCTGGAAAAGAAGTTTTTGCAAACTCAGAGGGGAGAAGACAACTTTTTAAAAGGAGCAATGTTCTTGATTTTAAATTGTACTCTACTTTGACGCCACAATATAGAAAGAGAATCACTTTGGAACAAACTACAAATACATTCACCACAGTTTGTGACAACTTAATTGTCTACCTAGAGGTACTTCAGAAGGATATGGCAGATTATAAGATTATAAATCTTGCCCAAGGCGTTCTATTTCTTCAATCAGAAAATCAATGTCTTGGTGAGCTGCTGCTGGATTGGAGATAACCATGCGGAAAAAATTGACCTTGTCTCCCAGGGGCTGATAGCTGACCATCGTGGTTCCATACTCCATCATCCGAGCTTTAATTACTGGTGCCACCTTCAAAGATAAAACATGGAAAGCAAATCAATGCTGCACAGTTGCTTGCTTCTGAGTCTTCTAGGGATGCATTCTGGGAAGATCTTTGGGATGAATGTACAACACTATTCAACAGAATGAGCAGCTCTTCAAATTCATTAAATCGGCTTTTTGACGTGAATAAATTAATAGATGTTACTATGTCATGGCAACCCACTTCTGGAAATTTACCAAGTCCAAAAGACCTCCTCCTGCAATATTCTAAAAATTTAGTACAAATGTTGGCAGTCTTGTATAATCCTGGGTACCACAATTCCATCACATGTTAATGGTCTGAAGACTGCCAACATTTCTGTGAGATTTCAGAAAATTTGGGTAAAATTTCACATCATGTGAAAAAACTTTCATGAAGTTTCAGCGTTTTCATCTGAGATGTCGAAGTATTTTAACAATACTTTCCAAGATTCACCAAGATCTCTGATCATCAAGTTGCTAATCCCACCAAAACATGTGACTTTGCTTCAGTAACATCTACATAAAGATAGGAAATCTTGTGCCTTTTAGAGAGGCTTATGTTCCATTAATCTCAGTATGATTATTCAATGGTTAGGGTTGAGGAATTTTAGGCCAAACTTCTGTAGAATAAGTACCAGAATGCTGATCCTTTCAAGATGAATGTAACACAAATCTTCATTGTGAAGTTATAAATCTCTGTCTTCATTCTCCACTGCCTTTAATGGGCTGGGGAGTAATGGAAATATGATTTGTTTCATTTCATAATCAGGCCTACACTATCTTCCATAAAGTGTGCAAGCTGATCAGTTAACTGGTAAGGGTTCCTTCTCTATTTAGAAGAGATTTGATAATTGTGAGACATCACCCAGATACAGATGGATGTCCTAAGAAATTGCAGAGCAGAAATAGACTTCATTCTGTTTTGTTCTGTATTCTCTTTTACCTTTGAAAGACGGTTCATTCTTTCTTCATTATCTTCGGTATTCCGTAAACTGGGAGGCACGTACCAGAAGCAAACATTTGTGTGTTGAGGCTAATGGAAGAACAATAATGGCAGTAAGCATTGTGTTTTCACTTTTCCCCAGGATTGCCTTCCCTATGATTGTGATCAGCTGAAGTGTTTTTCTTGTTTATTGATTTTGATGCAGCACAGTAAGAATAACTAGCATTGTAATCAATGCACCTACTAATATTTTTTGCATCTTATGCTGGGCAAATCATGTTTCACTCCAAATATCTGTTTTCTTAAGAAGGTGACCTACACACTCAAAACAGTCTGGGTCATACTAATGGTTAATTTTATTATACATTAGAATTATCTGATTTGTTTTTACCTAAGTGTTTGTAATTCACTGTCCATTACATCAGATGTATATATTCCATTTCATAAAATTCTCTATTGTGATCCTGTAGAAGACTTAATATGGCTATCCCTTTTGAAACAGAGCTAGAGTACAAAAGCATTTATTTATACATGTTGTAATGATGGGCATGAAAGGAACATTAAAATAATTAACTTTTTGATGACATTTGACTTTTTTGAAATGTAGTCTCTTTCTTTGAATTTCCACTGTCCTCCCTAGCCTACTATGTACTAAGAAGTAATCATACATAGGGCCTGATTATCTTAGGGATCATCTATCTTCAATCACCCAGCATATTCTTTTCATGTATAAGTATAGACATATGTAATGCAACCATGAACCTTAGCACTGATTCCTTGTAGCATGAAGATTGAGAAACATTCTCACAGTTGCCAAATATTTCTATGGTACCATATTTCCCATCTGATCCCATTTATATAATTTGTGCAGGATACAATTGCTTATGAATAAGTTTTGAGATCTGTCAATAACTAAACAGAGTGCTAGACAAGAAATTAGAGAATTTTTAATTCATACCATCACTAAGTCAAAGCTTTGAGATTGTCACACAGTTGTCTTGCCTATATCTTGGAGTTATGAAGATAAAACTGAAGGGTGGAATACGATGTAAATTGTCTTGAATTTCTGAAGGCGTATTAATATGTCAATTAATAATAAACAAATATTAATATAGTGATGAAAAATCTGTAACAGCACAATTTTTGCACGATAATTTGGAAGAGAATCCATTGGTACATTCTCAAAGATCATTGTACTTATATGCTGTACAACACAGTACAATGGACAGCTGAAACTGTACTTGCTATTCAAAAGTACAACTGATAACATACCTTTCCATCAAACACCATTTCATAGCCTTCTCTGTTCTTAATTTTGTTATATAGATACTCTGCAAGGTCCAAGCATTTGTCAATATGTGCTTCAAATCCAATAGTGCCCTGCAGAAAAAAAAGGAAAGAAAAAAATAGCATGAATCAGTGTACAAATCACAATAATTTTTGTTTGAAAATGGAGCAAGCAATTAAAAGTAAAGGGTGAGTAAGTTTGATGTAAATCTTTCTGGGTAAACCAGACAGGAAACATGACAAGATAAGCTAAATCTACTTTATTATAAGGGTACATTAATAGAATCTTGTAGGTCTCAAGGTACAAAGGTGCTTTTTCAGGAGGCAACTGAACTTTCTTGATTTTTCTTTGAAGACGTTTCCCTTCTCATCCAAGAAGCTTCTTCAGCTCTGACAGGACAGTGAGGAATGGAAGGATTTATATTCCTTGTGGACAACTGGTCATTTGCATCCTTTTAGGGGGCAGGTGAAGCATTTGGTGGGTTATCTGTGTCCTCAGGATCGCTTCTGATTCCTATAGTCTACATTTTTTCCCTCTGGAAATCCATTCCTACTTCCACACCATTCAAAGGGTGTCCATCCCAAATTATATAGCTAAAAGTCTGTAGTTACCTCCTGAAAAACACCTTTGGGACAACCAGGACCTGGATGACTGAGAATCTCTACAGACTTCTGAAAGTACAAATTCCCCACCCTCCACTTTTAACTGCTTGGAGGAGGGGGCTTCCTTACTCTCTTTAAGACACTGCAGAACTCTGTCCCACTTGTTTGCTTGTTCCCTAGGCAGTATCTCTTCTCCTCTTTCCTCAAGATCACCCATGCATTCCATTACAGGACAACTATGTGAGGTCTTTGCTTAACAACCCACAGTGACAGTAGCTTCACTTAACAACAACTAGAAGTGCTAAAATTTCTGCATCTACATAGTGGGGTCATTTGATATTGTGCTTTAGCATTATGCCATTTAGAATTGGAAATTCAGATCCCAATTACCTACATTTAAATGAGAACCACCATTACCTGTGTATACAAAACCGACTTTGGACTAAGTGGACCAAAGACTACATTCTATTTGTATAGAACAGTAATGAGAAAATCACTGTGTCATTGGAAAGCAACAAGAATAATGCTCCATTAAAGCATTAATTTTTGCGATGCCTTAAAATTATTACATTTTGGGGGAAATTAATTATACATATTAATACATGGTTTATTCTTTTGAGCTTGGTGACATGGAAATCGACAACTCAAAAACATAAATGAATATTCCTTCTCTTTCCTGTTGTTAAAAAACTTGTCCTTCAACTTTTGAAAATACATTTATGGCCCGGTTACTCAGTAAATTGAAGATCAGAAGTTACTTGTGACCAGGGGTGGGTTTCTACCAGTTCTGTCCACCTCTGTAGAACCGGTAGCTCTGAAGAGCAGCAGACATAGAACCGGTTCTATGTCTGCTGATGTTTTTGCCCACCCGGGCTCTTACCTGACCTTTATTTCCTGATTTTTCAACTTCAGCTGCTGAACGAGGCACAGCTATAGTTTAAAAGCAGGGAAACAGGGCTGTTTCAAAGGCTGCGTCTCTGCACACAGCATGCTGATGACGAGTTACAGGTGGGTGGCTCATAGTGTGCAGGGAAGCTCATAAATCCCGAACCAGTAGTTAACCCTGTCTTATCCCACCCCTGCTTGTGACACATGGATGAATTGTATATGTGGATTATGATTATACAAAATGCAAGAATTAACCATTGTATAAAATATACATTGTACATACATTTATGATTATATACATAATTTAAATATACATTTATGATAATATACACAATATTTTTTACATAATAAATTTCCTCATATACATGATTTTTGTAGTGCTTTTCTCCTTCCCTGTTTATTGATTTCTTTTGGTTCTTTTTTAATTAAATTAATAAAAACAACATAAATAATAAATAAAGATGAAGACCCCAACTGGTAGTAACACCGGTTGAATCCCACCCCTGAATGGGATGCACAAGTGAACAATAGATAAAATAAATAATATAAGAAAATAAAGGAGAGGAAATGATCTATTTCACTTCACTGAGTGCTGGAAGGAGGGAACTCAGTGATTGGTAAGGTTATTTCTAGAACAAGAGTGTCAAACTCACGTCGTCATGGCAGTGTCACATGACGTATTGGGACTTTTCCCCCCTTCACTAAACTGCGCATGAGCATGGCCAGCACGTGATGCATCCGGCCTGCAGGCCAGGAGTTGGACAGCCCTATTCTACAACAATGAATACTGACTGACTTGTCATAGCTGAATTCAGTAACTGACCACCTCAGGCCGAACAATGAAAGGCTGGAGATACTTTCATCAGCACATTGATAACACCATGCAGATAGTGGATAGCAGATTATGGTGGGTTTAATTTGTGTTGGGAATGATTTACGGATACTAGAATAGACAGCGATGGAACAAAGCTCTCTATAAATAATACTTTATTTATTTATTTATTTATTTATTTATTTATTTATTTATTTATTTATTTATTTCTGTTTACAATAATGAACAATTTTTAGACACATCATGCCAGAACAATTGGTATCATTATGCAGGAAGTATTTATTTGGCAACACCTTTTCAAATGGCCAAAGAGGTGGCCCTTTGAGGTTTCTTACAAATATGCCCCAGAAAAGAACAGGTTTTTAATTTGTTTCTCCACATCAATAATGTGCCCATTCTTAATTACTGCATAAAGTGGAAGCAGATGTTCTCATCACAGTTTGCCACATCTAGTTTTAAGAATTTCTAAAACAAAATCCTTTCTATTTCCCAAAAGCTTTTAGCTTGATTACATTAAAACGTCATAATTACGGTATGCTGCCAGCTAGCAAGAACTGGATGACAAGCCATAATTGCATGACATCAAGTGTTCTAAGCTTGAAAGTGCAACCCACTTTCTGGGTGACTTCCTGGAGAACTGTAAATATATTTGTATCATTGTTTGTTGGTTACTCCCAGCTTTCTTCTCTTATCTGCTTGTTATAGAAACAGAGGTCTTATGTAAGAGATTGCTCAAGTTTACCTCCAAGCTGCAGTGCAGAAGGACTAAGAAGGGTTGCCTAGCAACCAACATGCAATTTTGACTTGTCCAAAGCACAATGGAGAGGGAAGCAAAATGTTCCCTTGCCCATTTTTTAAAAAATCATGTGTTGATAGGATAAGGGGAGGAACCAGCAGAAGGGCAATGTCAGAACATAGGAATGATTAAAACTTTTGCCAACTTCTTTCTCATTGCATCTATTTTAGAAGGTGTACTAGAATTGTTATGTTTTCTGCTTTAACATCACAGGAAATCATGACTTTCATTTTCTGCAGTTACAATTTGGGACTGCAAAAACAGGGTTGGGACTGTATGAGGACCCTGTGCTCAAAGTGTTCCTAATTAGAAAAACACTCCCTTTCAAGGAATACCATGATAGAAATTTGGAGATGGAGCATGAGTCAAAGAAAATAGACCCAATTTAGCTGAAGGTAAACCTGTGGATGTTGTATATATATATATAGCAATATATACTATGTTCTCAGCATGTTCCAAAGAAGTAGCATTATCATTGGTGCATATAAACCATTTCAAGGAAATTAGCAAATCTGGTCTTATCTCTGAAGTTTAACGTTTTTCCTTATTGCATTTTGAGATCCCTGATTTGGACTACTCTTAACTCCACAAACTTCAATTAAATGCTTACCTTTGCTCGCCACATCAGCCATAGTTTGAAGACATCAACATGGCGTCCACATTGCAATGCCTTGTCTCCAGTGTCATAAGAGAGATCATAATGCTTATCTTGTTGGAAGAGGTAAGAAGCATGCATCTGATTGCAGCTTTGCATCAGCCCCTTAAAAAGAAACAATCACTCTGCATAATTCTGATTTATTGCATCTTAAAGAACTACTTGTATTGGAAAAAGTATAAAAAAGATCAGGCAAAATGATTGAGGAGATGAAGAAACTCTCCAAGAAAAATTCTCACAGTGTTTAGAGGTTTACAAATAAGGGACCATGTCAAAAGTGTATACAATTATTTTAAGAAATTTAAAAATGGAATTGAATAAGCAGAAAGATACTTTCAAAAGGAAGATAGGGGCTTGGGTAGGCACTCTGGAGGCCTGGCAGCATAAGATGGCAGAGATGGGAGAAATAATTAGACTGAATAGTAAAGATGTAAATGAAGATAGAGACAAAGATCCAAAGAGGAGTATGGGAGGTAAGTCAAAAAACAAGTAAGAATTAAGTATTAAAGTGGACAAGAGATGATGGATAGAAAGGAAATGCCTTTTAATATAATGGTGGTCTGACTAAAAGCTAGAATAGAGTATAAATAAGAATACACATTTTTATATAATAGAATAAAAGCAATAGCTAGATGGAAAAATTAGAGGTTGAAAGGTTTGATTTTTATGTATGGTTGAATAATATGGTGATTGGCATTAGAAAGGTGCATTGAAACATTGAACAACTAAATAATGAAGGATTATATCTCAATACACACACATGTATTAATACTAGGACTAGTAATGATGGCCTGATTAAAAGCTAGAATAGAGGTAGAAATAAGAAATAGGGAAACTATTAGTATACACATTTTTTATAATATAATAAAAGCAATAACTAGATGGAAAGATTAGACGTTGAAAGATGGTATAACTATGTATGCTCAAATAATATTGTGATTGGCATCAGAATGGCACATTGAAACATGGAACAACTAAACAATTAAAGATTATATCTTAATACAAATGTGTATTAACACTAGGACTACATACGTTTGACTAATGTAACAAATACTATTAACATTGTTATTGTTATTTGTATCAAAAGGATAATGCCCAGAGGCCACACTGTTCATGTGATGTTGATGTATTTTAAAAAATTTTAAAAAATATAAATAAAAAAGTGTATACATTTATACAAAATCTGGAAAAAGGGATAATTTCTTAATACCAATATCTGAAATCAAGCATGTATGATTTCTGGTCTAGGGAATCTAAGAAATCTTATTGCATTCATAATTTATTTATGAGCTTCCCACTAGAATCTATTGTGAAAATAAAATTTGGGGTCTTTATCACTTCCATCCAAGTAGTATTGTTACTATATTCCAGTGTTGTCTAATCTAAATGGAGTGTGGATCAAAGTCACCATAAGGCAACATCCTAATTGTTTTTGACCTAAAAGGATTTAAATTCAAAAAGGATTTAAACAGAATATTGGGCAACTATTTGTCTGAGATGGAATAAGGACTGCTCCCTTGAGAAGTGGGTTAGATTGGAAGACCTCAAAATCCCTTCCAGATCTATAATTCTATATACCTGGAAAATTGTTATGAAGCTTATTTTAATTCTGGGTCGAAAACAGTGGTAGTATTCAATTTTTTTCCCTACCAGTTCTGTGGGTGTGGCTTGGTGAGGAAGAGTCATGTGACTGAGTGGGTGTGTCCAACTTGACATCACTAATGCCCATGCCCACTCAGTCACATGACCTCCACTAAGCCATGCCCACAGAAGGAAAAAAATATGAATTTCTACCTATCTATCTATTTTCTGCCCAGGCAGGCAGGCCTGGCCTAATCTGTCAAAGGCCTGGCCTAATCCTGCATGCCACCCACTCTCCCTTCACCAGTCACATGTGTCATCCCATTTTCCCATTTTCAGAGGCCCCGGCCCTTAATCTCCCCGTTTCCTACCCCGTGACTTTCATCGTCCCACAGCCGTGACTTTATCTTCCTCCTGTGGCTGGCTGCCAGGGAAGGCAAGCCAGGGCTGAGCCATTGTTGTCGTGGGCTCCCTGCCAGCACACATCTTGCCCTTGTCATGAGATGCCTACAGCCTCCATGGTTTTTTTTGGTGCAGCCAGACTCCAGCCGCACTGAAAAAAAGACGTGGCAGCTGTAGGCTTCTTTGCAGCAAAAATTACTGACCTCTGGCTTTGCTCTGCTTCTGCAACATATCACCCAGAGATAGTATTCAGTAGGTTCTGACCAGTTCTGGAGAACCGGTAGTGGAAATTTTGAGTAGTTTGGAGAACCGGCAAATACTACGTCTGACTGGCGATTTTACAACATCCTTCCCCTACCACAGCCACCAAGTCATGCCCACAGAACTGGCAATAAAATAATTTGAATCCCACCACTGGTGGCCATGTTCTAGGAGCCAGCCATGTAGACCCACCGCAAGCTTGCCCCATTGAGAGGGACTTGCCCAAGCAAATCCAAACGGAGCAGTGCAGCGGGCTCAATGGGGTGGACCTGCAGGGCCAGTGCCTAGAATATGGTGACAGCACATTGCAGAAATGGAGCAAAGCTGGAGATTGGTAATTTTCACTGCAAGAAGCCTACAGTCGCCGCGTCTTTTTGCCACTTCTTTGCTGGCCAGAACCGAGCCGGGAGTGGCAGCAGGAAGATTCTCCTGCCAGCAAAGAGGTGGCAGCTGGAGGCTTCTTGGCAGGGGGACGGAGACACAACGAGACTTGGTTGAGAGTTGGAAGGCAGCTCCTGTACCCTGCCTGTCCCTTTTTGGTCCCTCCCTCCACATCAAAGTACCTTAAAGGAACAGGCTGCCTTCCGAACAGCAATGGAGCAAAGTGAAGGGAGGCAGAAAAATTCACCCAAGTCTTCTCCTCCTCAGGCATACACAGAGCATGTGCAATGCATCTCACAGTGTCACAGGGACTTTCCCATGTGCCGTCTCCTTGCAGAAGGTTCTGGCAGAAAGTTCTGGGACCTCAAATGTGCACACGTGAGGTCCCAGAACTTTCTGCTAGGAGACAGCATGTGGGCTACCGGCTCGGTTCCAGCTGGCAAAGAAGCTGTTCTTCGCACCAGGGTGCACCCCATTGCCTGCTGCATCAGAGTGGAGGTACTTGCCCAGGCAAGTCCCTCTGGCACAGCGGGCAATGGGATGCGTGTGCATGGCCAGTGCAAAGAATAGGGCGGCGAAGGCGATGGGACTGAAGCTCTTTTTTGGTGCATTTGAAAAGCAGAGGCTGGTAGTTTTTGGTGCAAGAAGCTTCCAGTTTAGGCTGGCAAAGATGCATCAGCTGGGAGGCTTCTTGCATTGCAAAAAAGAGGCAGCGGCTCATGCAACTGCTGGCTGGCAGAGAGCCCAGCGGCTTTCAGCCCTGGCTTGCCTTCCCTGGCAGCCAGCCATTGGAGGAAGGTAAGGTCACGGATACGATGAAAGAAGCGGTCATAGGGGAGGAAGCAAGGAGATTAAGGGCCAGGGTCTCTGAAGGAGGAGAAAATGGATGATGCATTGTGCTTAAGGGAGAATGGGTGGCGAGCGGCAGCAGCTTCAGAGCAAAGCCAGGACTGGGGAATCCCTGACCCAGCTGAGGCAGCCAGCAGCTCCAGAACTTCAGGGAATAGTGTGTCCCTGAGACCCTGGCCCCCAACGCAAGGCAAAGGGTCAGCAGGCGGCATGCATTGCTTACCTTTGGTGAGTTGAGTTGACCGGGCATCAGCAAGGCAACCGGCAAGGTGGTTAGCTGTGCCACGTGGCAAAGGAACATATATAGGGTACGAGTGGGCAAGATGAGCATCGAGCAGCCAGAAGGGGTAAGCGAGTGATGACCGGGCGACTGGGTTGGGGTTATGGCTAGCCAGAAGTCACTACTGGTTTGGCAACCCAGCCCCAAACTGTTGCTACCGGTTCTCTCGAACTGTTGCAAACGGGTTGACTACCACCACTGATTGAAAAGTGATTGACCTTTTTTCTTTTTAAATTTCAGATATTATCTTAATTACATGAAGTTGGAAGTTATAACCCCGCCCTCTCCTAGGAAATGAAATACTTTAGGGTATACTAATAAAAAAAGCAGAATATTTCTCCTAATAGAGAAATAGAAACTCAGGCAGAAACTCAGCCACCCCCACATCTTTGTCAATGGGCCTTAATGGCATAACTAAAGATCTATCTCCTCCAGGTAGAGCCATAATAGAAATTGCTCAAAGCCCTTTCATTACATCATCATCCAGCAAGGATCAACCAAGCCTGGGACTCAGGACGGCCTATAGAGTTGCTCCTACATGGTCCCATGGGAGTCTGACAACCAATCAGAATACAAGCTCCATTTCAAATCCGAACAGAAGGTATATAAGGGACTCTCAGCATTTCTTGCCTTTTTTCTTCACCCAAGAGCTCCAAGGCATGTGATCCTGACCACCATTAAACCATCTTTCCAAGCAGCCTCCATGTTTCCAGTATCTTTTCCTCCACTTGGAACTGAACCCAGAAGGACATTTCTTCCAACAATGAATATATCACAATTATGAAGAAACACACATAAAAGGAAAAAACCTTGAAGGCAACAATGCATTGTTCAAAGTTTCAGAAGTTTACCTCTTCGCGTACAAGCAAGGCAGAACACTGCAGAGGAACCCCCATCATTTTGTGTGGATTCCATGTCACAGAATTTGCTCTGGAACAGAAACCAGACTTTAAAAGGAAGTGAAATGATCAGGCACAGCAACCTTAGAAGCTCAAATGGAAAAGCAATTATAAAATAAAATAGCATTTTTCTAGGGTCAAAAGTAATAAGACTGAAAATAAACATTTTTTAAAAAAACACAAGAAAACAAATAGTAGATAATATAATTATGTAATGTCAACATCAGACCTCCGTTCAGCTTAACTGGATTGGCAGACAATCATTTTTTTAGTATTTAACACAAAGATTAGGGATATCAAATAGCACTGAAAATAAACCTCCCTGTTATCTGAAACCAGAATTTTAATATTTATGTATAGCATTTTAATTTTCCATACTATTTGCCTTTTGATTAATCTTTACACACATTTTGGAAGATAATTTTAATATTAGTTCATGAAACTGAAGTTGATAAAACAAGTACAATATTTCGATTGTAGATTTCACAGATAAGTGGAGGGTATATTGCAGTTCCACAGCTGGATCATCAGTTTTATTTTTGTTTTGTTTTGATGAGGAAAGCATATCTGATGGCATTTTATATTTATGCTTCACATTAGTTCAGGAAGGTGGATAATATTAAGTCATTAGGATGCATGATAATGAACATATATATTATCTTAGCTTCAGTGAGAAGCTTAAAATGGAGTAGAAGCTGAAATGCTGCATGGAACACTATAATACTGATTTATGTGTTGCTTTCCACCATACATTATGATTCCCTGTTATGTAAATAAATGCAGAGGGTCCCCATTATTCCCTTTTCCTTTAAAAAACTTTCTACTTCTGAGATCTCCAATGTTTAAACCTGAAAGAAATATTTGGAGTTGTTAAATTATGGTTAATTAGCATTACTGAGGATCTGAAAGTCCAGATTTCAAGGGTTTTAATTCTTAGCTAGCATGATCAAAACCCACAACAAATGGAAATTGTGGGAATTAATGCTTAAAAAGTTGGAGAATGCCTATCAGGAAAAAATTGCTTTCTAGAGAATTATTTCAAACATGATTTAAACTGGCTTTGTTTATCGACAGGTTGAAGTTTCCTGATATCAGTGCATATGTGAGAAGCATAAAATATTATTATCAACCATACCTTTCAATGCCATTTAATTTCCATTTATGTTTTCTTGACATCAATAGCCCACCACCCCAAGCTCCCTGGGAAAAGAAGATTACAATCATCAGTTCCATTAAATAACAATTCAGATTTCTGAAAACATAAGATCCCCATATTTAAATATGTGAATCACTCATTATCAGCTTTTTACTTATTTGGAGAAAGCAGTTAAAACTTTGGAAATTGCCAAAGATAGATTTTGACCAGTTTTCCAGTAACACTGCTGTAATTTGCAGCATATGTGGGAAGTAGCTTGAACGCCTTTTACAGCAGCATTAATAAATCTTTTAGCACAAAAATCTTCCCTATATAGGTATCATGTTTTCCCCAAAATAAGACCCTATCTTATATTTTTTTGCCACCAATTTTTTTTTGCACAGGTCTTATTTTCAGGGGGGATGTTGTCCACTGATTCACCTCACTTGCACGCATTGTCTCCAGCCTCCTTTTCACTGTAAGAAGCCTTCAGGAACTTTTTCTATGGTTGGCAAAGTCAGCAAGACTTTCCTGAAAGCATCTGCAGCCGACAACGGAGCTCCAGATTAGAGGTGATATTCAGCAGGTTCTGACCAGTTTTGGAGAACCAGTAGCAGAAATTTTTGAGTAATTTGGAGAACCGGCAAATCCCACCTCTGACTGGAGATTTTACAGTATCCTTCCCCTGCCACGCCCACCAAGCCACGTGCACAGAACCAGTAGTAAAAAAAATTGAATCCCACCACTGCTTTGGATTGATCTGGACCTCTGTTGTCAGCTGCAAAGGCCCTCAGGTAAGCCTTGCCAGCTGCAGAAGAAATGGGAGTGCGAGGCCTGGCTGCAACTGTCTGAAGGTAAGTAGTAGGGCAGCTCGACCCCCTATCCCTATCCTAGCTTAATTTTTGTACCATGGAGTAGATGGAGTCTTAATTAGGGCTTATTTTGAAGGATAGGACTTGTATTGGACACATGTAAAAATCAAACCAGGACTTACTTTTGGGGTAGGTTGTATTTTGGGGGAACATGATAAATGTATTGTACATTATATATATTGTATTGTACATGCATATGTATTTTATTGGTATATATATATGCATATACAACATGCGTATACATACATATACACACATATACATGTGTGTGTGTGTATGTTGTGTATCTGTAATTAAGTATCATTGTGGATACAGATGGAGTTGTATTTTTAAAAAAGATAACTTTGTGGAGGATTGATATATCTACCACTGTTAAGCATGAAATCTATATAGAATGCCAGAATACTAAGATAGTATATCTTTGCACATCAAATGGTTCACCATTTTTAGGTCTGCCCTCTTGTCTTTGAGAAACAGAAATCCTTTCAATCTTCCAAAGATTCTATTAAGAAGTTTATTTTCATGTGAAGCAACATAGCCCAGGCACAGTTAAATCCTCTGCATCTTCATTATCATTCCCACCAGCAGACCCAGGACTGGATTTACAATCCGATGCTTGAAGATTTCATACTCACATCCACATGCATCCATATCTTATACTTCTTGCAAATATCAGCAATAGCTATAAGCGGATCAAAAGCTCCGTATACGGTAGTTCCTGCAGTGGCACTTACTAGAAAAGGAACAAATCCCTACAGGAATATATAAAAAAAAACACCTCAGCAGAGATTAATTTCTTCTTCTCTGGCAAGGCATAAAGACACCACTTTCTGTTATTACGCAGCCAAGAGATTACACGGTACTTACTATTACAGTTACTTTATTTGCCATGTGATTGCTGTTTCTAACAGTAGGAGGCAGCAAACTGCCAAAACAATAGAAATGATTCAGTATTGTTTACCTAAACAACCTAATGGGGTACATAACAGAGCATCCAAAGTCGAATCTTAAACTCTCAGAGCAGACAGAACCTAATTAAATGTTTTCAACTTCCTTACATTTCATCTAAACGCTGTCAGGATTTCCTCTTTGGGGATCTTTATAATAACTCACCTCTTACTGTGTGGACCTACAATAATTGCTGAAATAGCTGCACGGCATTCTAATTTTATCAGAATAATAGGAAGTATCGTTCTGCAAGATTGGTGGAAATAATATTTTGAGGATACTGATTTGCTGATAAAATGCTATAGATGTGGCATTGCCTCTGCAAATTTACCAGGGACTGATCAATGCTTGCTTAGTCACATGACTCTTCCTTTTAAAAAAGATGAAAGGAAATTCAATAAAATAGATTGGATGTGATCAGACAGAAAAACTGCAGACTTTAAAAGGCAGACTAGGGACAATATATGGCCAATACTGTGACCAATGAGGAACACTGGGTGCCAAGCGGGTCCCCTGGTTTGTCATAGAAATTCCAAAAGAGGAAGGAGCCTCTAACCTCTTTCAGGTCTCTCTCTCTCTCTCTCTCTTTCTCTCTCTGTGTGCCTGTGTGAATGAGTGAAAAATGTTTTAAAAAAGGCAGCCACAACCATGAGATTAAAATCTCACTCTCTTTTAAGTGCATTGTCACACACCAAGTTTTGATTGCATAGTTTTGATTGTGGCTGTGGTCTTGACAGTTTTTGACACAAAACACACACACAAACACACAAACACACACACACTGGTGGGTGGGTGGATGGATTGACCCCTTTTTCCCTCAATTTCATTCCATTTACTCTAACTTCATAATTTCCTGAGAATAATTCAAATGTTTGTGCATGATTTGGGGACATTTAGAACTATCTAATAAAAGTAGTGTTTTATTTGTTTCTAAGTTTTTACCTCACTTGGAAAGGTCCAAGTCCAGCACCAAGGAAGGAGATTTTAGAAATGAGGATGGGGCTTCGTTCTCATCACATATCAGCTAGCATTTTCTTCTCTTTCAGATAATTTCTTCTCTTTCTCAAAATTCTACACAGTTGGACTTTTAAAAGTTGGCTAAGTATCCATATGCATATAAAAGAGCTATGTTTTATTTATTATTTTTACCTAGCTAAAGACAGAGCGTTTTTTTTCCAAGCAAAAGTAATCCAGAGAACCAGATCTATTATCCTTAGATGACCATGATGAGACTTTTAATCTAGCATATTGGTGAAGACTGAGATATAGCATAAAAATATTACATAGCTGAAATATCTGAATGGCTTTAAATAGAAACCTTAGATAGAATTAACTTGCCTTTTGCTTGGCCTCAACAATTCGCCTTTCAAGATCAGATGGAATCATTTTCCCCCTGGAAATAATGAATATATAAATAAATATGATGGATATGGATATAATCATACTAACCACAAAGTCATTTCAAATGTCTTATCCAAGATAAGCTGCTATTTATGAAAATTGTCTTTTGCTGCTTACAAACTGTCAGAAGCATTAGCTTATCTGTCAGTTTGTAAAGCAATACAATTGGCATATACATAACACAGTAAACCTAATTACAGAATTAAATAATTTCCCAACAATTCATGCAATATGATGAGGAATAATCTAAGATGGTTCATTTGCATAACACATGATGCCATACAAAATTAATCCAGGTGAATGCCAAGCAAATTTTGCATAGTGTACAAATGCACATACTGTTTTACCTGACATAACTAAACCTATTTTGTAATGCATTGTGTTCATTCACTATTTTGTATTTATTACTGAACTGCAAGTGGCTGATAGCTAGCTTTAAAGAAACATTTGTCTCTCATTCATGCAAGTATAAATTCTTTGTGTGTGGTGGGGTGTCCTTATATCTTACCAGTAGTGCTTGAGTGGAGGATATCAAAAATAGTATAAGGAACTCAGATTTATGAAATGAATTATTTTTCCACAGTTAACTTGCCTCTTAAATTCTTAAAGCATATGAATCTAAAAGGTGCTTGATAAAACCCTGGCAATTCAAAAATTGGATTTTAAAAAAAGTTTAGGCCACATTATATATAGCAGCTGAGATGATACAGTCATGGTTACCATTAAATAGGTTCATATTGATTGTTATAATCAGCTCCATGGGGCAGGAAGGCAGAAATCAAGATTTTCATCAGATCTGAACTAGACATTCAGATGAAGTATGCTATGCAGCTTCCAAGAACTATACTACTGAGGGTACACAAATGGAATTTGCAGCATAATGAACTCTCTGAGAAAACCATCACGGGTATCATGAGTCTTTCTCTACCGGAGGCCTGGGAGTTTGAGATTTATGTGCAGTATCTTAGCTGTATTAGCATTATAGTTTTCCGAACAGAGAGTTCTGATGTTTTTTCTGGAATATGTTGGACCTTCTCTCCCATCTGAGGAGTTATAGCTCTAAGTGATTCTACTGGTATCACCACCTTTTTTTTTTTTTTTTTACAAAAATCATACTTAAAAGTAATGACAGGTAGTCCTCAAGTTACAACCAATGGTCATTTAGTGACTATTCAAATTTAAAATAGCACTGAAAAAAGTGACATGACCACTTGTCAAAGTTATGACCTTTGTAGCATCCCCATGGTCATGTGATCAAAATTCAAATGGTTGGCAACTGGTTCATAGTTATGATGGTTGCAGTATGTCCCAGGGTCATATGATCCTCTTTTGCAACCTTCTGACAAACAAAGCCAATGGGAAAGTCAGATTCACTTAACATCTGGGCTACTAACTTACCAACTGCAGTGATTCATTTAACAATTATGTCAAGAAAAGTTGTAAATTGGGGCAAAATTCGCTCAACAAATGTCTCATTTAACAACAGACCCAATTGTGGTCATAAGTTGAGGACTACCTATATTCAGAAGAGAAGAAGAAAAAAACCATTTGGAGTCATTGCTGTTCTTCTTGATATCCATAGATTGATGGTTCCTTTGTATGCTTTGCTTACTATAATTTTACAGCCATCCCATAACACAAGTTATCTGGGCACCTTATAAACAACACAATATAAATAAGAAATACTGCCGAGTCTCAATAGAATTAAATTCATTGAATTGAGACAGTCAGACTAAAAGATTCAAAGATATGGTGTCAAAATCACCTCCTTAGCACCAGGAAATCTCTCTCTCTGGGAAGATGTTCCATAATTAAGATGCTACTATCAGGAAAAATACTTCTACATAGTAAGGATAGTTGATCAGTTTATTTGCCTAGGGCACTGAAAACAATAACCTGAAGATTTGGCAACTGCAAAGAAGAGGCAATGGGGTTGTTTTGTATTCAGGCTTTAACAATTACAGAAATCCATGAAGCTAAATCATAAGCAGAGACTGTAGAAATAGAATTAGCAACAATTCCTACCTTGGACCACTCTCAATGGCCATAAAAAGTGCAACAAGATAGCACAGGGGTGTCAAACCTGATTTCATTGAGCACCACATCAGGGTTATGTTTGACCTTGGGGGGTTGGGGTGGTCCTGGTGGCCATGGGCAGCTTGACATTATTTGTGTTGGGGATGCCTGTGGTAGCCCAAGTGTTCTGCCAGAGAAAACGGGCTCCTAAACTTTGTTTTCAGCTGTGACAGCCTCCTGCAACTCTCTTCCACCAAAAACAACTGGGGAGGCTGCGTGTGGACTTCCCAAGCTCCATTTTCACTGGTAGAGGCACTGGGGCCAGTCCTTCATTGTTTCCAGAGTGGCCCCTCAGGCTAGATCTAAGCACCCTGTGGGCTGCCTCTTGCTCCCGGGCCTTGAGTTTGACACCCCTTACTGACACTTACTTACGGTATTACAATGATAAGTAAGTATGATGAGTGGTTAAATATTTCTAAGCCAACTTTCTGGGCAAATATTCATTCTAACAGAGCTTATTAAAAAAAATCTGCTTTATTCTAAAACATTTCCTATTAAAATGTATTTATTGCACTCATAAATAAAATTATTAAAGGAAAAATTTTCTTGCCAAAGGGCAAACCATTATGAGGTTTTGGCAATTACACATATTAATGCTGATATTTTGTGAAATCTTTCTGGATAAATTTAGTTCCTTTGGGTTGAGAATGTAGAGCAGCCTGAAAATGGGTGCTGACCTTTGATGAAATTAAAAGTTCTGCTTACCTTTCATCACATCTGATCAAAACCACACTGTCAGTACCAATTCCTAAAGCTGCTGCTCCTTTCTTCACTGAAAAATGACTCTGAAAAAGGTATATTGATTATTTTGTACATGGAAGCAATGCACCAATATATTTCTCCTATGAAATAATGCTCTTGCATTTGTCTTCTTTGCAAACTCATGAAATGTTTGGAGCAATTCTTTAAGGGTTTGTAAAAAAAAATGCAAAATTCAATCTCCCTTAGAAATAGACAAATGCATTACGAGAGAGGCATTAGTGGGCTACTGTGTATTTCATTAGCAGCATAAAATGTTGTCCTGAGTTACAAAATAAGTCTAATCAAGTAGTGGTATTTTAAATGAATTTGCAGAAGATACGGTAAGTACAAGCAGTTGTTGATACACAAACCTTTGGGCAGTGGGTAAATTCAATCCTATTATTTTGTTTTTCTTTCAATTCTCCCTTCTCCATATTTATATTTATCTGAAACAATCCTATTGGGAGAAATTGGGGAAACTCATATTTAACCTTGAAAAGTTTGTGATATGTGCTCTAATTCCTGAAAATTGAGGTGCTCACAATTAGAAAGCCTGTCCATCCTCTATTGTCTGACTGGCATGTAATGTTTTCTGAATGTAATTTTTTTTGAAGACCTACAGCAGTCAAATATCTTAACAATCAATGGCCTTTTTTTAAAAATAGCCTTGAGCCACATTTAAATTTTCTGGGTCTCAAGAGACATTACACAGTTCATTTTTTCAATTTTTAATTTTTTTTTAATGAGATTGGAGCTTTCTTTCTTTCTTTTTTTCATTGTGTATTTCATCAGTATATTTTACAGTTTGTTTCACAGATTTTATGCGTTTCCCAACCCAAAACCATACAACCAACATTCATGTACCTGATTAGGAACTGGGGACTGCAATTATGGGCTTTAGCGATTGCAAGAATTTTGAAGGCAGATAACAATGTAAGAATGCAGTTCTGAATGCAGGGTGCCAGCCCCTAATCTAAATGGGAAAGAAATTTAAATCCCAAAGCTCAGAGTCACTTCAAGAGTGAGATTGGTGACATATAATTTGAATGAATGAATGAATTTATCTCCTTTATGAATAAATCTGAGAGGACCTTGTCTTCATCTGTGAATCTCGTAACTTTACTCTGATTTCATTCATGCAATGTTCTAATTTGAGTAAAAAATAGAACTGATGTGGTCTGATAACTATGCCCAAACAAATAAATTATATAATGGCTTAATGCTGACCAGCAAACTATTCAACTCTAAAATTACCATGTTTTCCCCCCAAACCTAGACAGAGTCACCTAGTACTGTTGTTTAGAAAATTACTCACTTGATGTAAAACAAAGAGTTTTGAATTCTAAGTATTTATATCAATTCAACTGTTACAATTGTCTTCATACTGGATTCCACAGAAATTATATTCAATTGACCTAATCAGCATTAGATATCTCGGACTCTTATGAAGTCCCTAAACCACCTTTCTCAAGAGCCTCAGATCATCTCTGGTCACCATTGTTGAAAACTGTGGCATGGAAAGAGAATCATAGTGAAAACACAATCTAAGTTGTACAATAATTTTCTTTAAAAAAAAGTTTAAAAATCCTGAAACTCCCCATCTGCAGAGCACAAGAAACAGCTCCAGAAAATTCTAGACTGCCCACTTTGCATAACTTCATCTGCTGTAGGTTCCAGGAACCCAACAAACAAAAAAATTACCGCAGCTCCTGATCATCAAAACTTTGCCAAATGCTCATATAAAGGCAGGATTAATTTCAAATTCACATTCATCCACAAATATTGCTGTATACTGCATTTCAAAAAGAAAGAATAATTGGTTCTAATATGAGATCCCCTGTGTGGAAAAGAGTAAACATACATCCAAAGGAAGAAAATATGTTACAGAAAGAAAGCAATTACATATTAGCCAAAGGGAAGATGAACATAAAGGATTACAGAGGAACACCTACATGTTCTGAGGTGAAGGCAACCAGCCTTGGTATAGCTGCCATTCCTTTCTCTTTAACTTCTGGGAACATCTTGAAACGTGCAATCAACATAGCATACATGTTAGATATGGCACCACCTGGAGATGACAGTAACAAACTGTTACTTTTTAAAAATTCATACTTTCGCATACAAACTAAGCTTGATATAAGAACCTTTTTCAAAAGTAGATATTTTTCTCAGGGTTTAATCCAAATACAGGTATCATAAATTCTCACTCGTTCAGTTTATATTCATTTGCTGAATTTTGAAGGCAGGTAAACCATGTAAGAAAATAAAAGGAGACAAAAGCGATAAAAAATACTGTATAACCATGTTTTACTTTTTACTCTTGTTTGAATCCATTTGCTCAATGACCCTTTCACTATTAAAAATTTTCTTCTTCTTGGGAAGAATTTAGAAGATTCAGTGCTATTAAAAAAAAATGTTCCTATCACCTTCCCTTAGTTTCTTATCTTGCTGTTTTAGATTTGAAGGAATAGAGAATTTTACGTAGGACAACTTATTGTCCTACTTTTAGAATGTACATTCTTCACTGACCAAAGAGGTTTTTTTTTAAAATATAATCTCAATAGAGGGGAGCTCAAGGTTAACTCAGCCTTCCATCCTTCCAAGATGGGTAAAATAAGGACCCAGATTGTTGGGGGCAATAGGCTGACTCTGCAAATTCCTTAGAGAAAGCTGTGAAGAGCTGTGAAGTGGTGTATAAGTTTAACTGCTATTGCTATTGCTGTTTTGTACTATGGTACTATCTGACTTTGGCAAGTAGATTTGGGTTCTGCTTAAAAAAAATAGAATGAATTTTGCTTTCCTTACAATATAATTATTTTAAAGAGATTTCTGTTAATTGAATATCTAATCCAACAGTCTCATTTAAATTAGATTCATTCACTGAGATAAGTCATTAAATAATGGCTTGTAAATCATAATTGGCTCACATTACATGTTAAGTAAAAAAAGTCATATCATGGCCTCGTGTAACTGTAATAGCTTTGATAAGTTGCTTACATCATTAAAGAAACAAAATAAGGCATGCCTGTTCAAATTTCTTAAACAAGAACATAAGCTGCTGTAGTATCCATAGAGCACTCCTATCTTCGTTTACTAGACCTACAGAAGCCTGACCTCATTGTTAAATACTGTAATTTCTTATTTATTTCATACAAATGAGTGAATATTATGTACTACAGAACTAAGGAGTGGATATTTCATTTGATTGCATGTTCTCTATCATTTGATTCTTTATAAAGTGGCACAATTTGCTTGGAGGAACTTTCTACAAGAATAGACAGTACAATTTTTGTTCTCAAAGTCTCTGGATTGAAATAAATATGCATCTTTTTTATAACCAGGAGAGTATATTAAGAGCAAAGGTTGAACATGCTGCTTCTTATATTATGTTGCCTTGAAAGGTATTGTATATCATAAGCATAAAAGCACAAAGAAGCATCACTTACCAGGTGAAAAAATTCCATCACCAGCACCTCCTGGCCAACCAATTATTTCTCTCATTTTTCTTAATGTGACATATTCCAACAGTACAAACACAGGAGCAATTTCATAGGTGAACCTAGAACATAGCAATTTCTGCATCTTATTGATTGAGTAACAGTACTGACAGAATAACTCACTTCATAGAGCATAGAATATAGAATAATAGAGTTAGCATGGACCGTGGAAATCTTTTAGTTCAATCCCTGCTCAAGCAGAAGGCTTTTATAACTTTGTTTGCTTCAGATTTGTTGCTTGATTACACCAAGACAAATTCCTTGTGTGTGTTCCAAGTGTGTCCCCAATCACATTTGGCCAATAAAGTATTCTATTCTATTGATTATTTTTTCCAATATTTTTCCAGATATTGATGTCAGGCTGATTGGCCTGTAATTTCCTGGATCTGTTCCCCCCCTACTTTTTTTAAAGTTGGGAACCACATCAGCTCTTTTTCAGTCCTCAGGTAGTTTCCTAATGCTCAAAGAACTTTGAAAGATATATTTCAATAGTTCTGAAATCATGTCTGCCAGTTTTTTCAACATTCTGGAATTAATTAGTCCATCAAAACCTGGTAATTTGAATCCATCTAGAGCTGACAGGTGTTCTCTTACTTTATTTTTGCATATTTGCATTCCTAACCTGTCATTTACAGTTCTGTTTTTGGTGGGTTGAGTTGTATTTTCTTTTTGCATGAAGACAGATGCAAAGTATGAATTAAGTAGTTCTGCTTTTTCGCTGTTGCTCATTATTTCTTAGCCATCTTTGCCCATTAGTGGACCAATTACTTTTTAAACTTTTTTCTTGTTTTTTAATATGTTGAAAGAAACTTTTTTCAAATTGTTTTTGATACTTGTTGCAAGTCTTACTTTGTTCAAAGCCTTAGCTTTCCTAACTTTATCTTTGCATGTTTGGGCTATTCGTTGGTATTCTGTCTTAGTCATACTTCCCTCTTTCCATTTTTTTCTCACTTAGTCTGAAAGTTCTTTGTGCAACCATGCTTGGGTTTTCTTGGTTTCCTTATTTTTCTTTTTTTAGTGGTATTTAACTGGATCATTTTTCAGTTTCCAAAACTTCTTGAGTTGATTTCCCTTTTCAGATTTTCATCCATGGGATCCTTCCAAAGCTCTTTCTGAGTTTGTTAAAAATCAGCTCTTTTAAAGTCTAAAAAACTGGTTTGACTGTGTTCTGTTGCTTGTGCCTTCTTTATATTGAATTCTAATATGACATGGTCAATCTCCCATAAAATTCATGCAATTCCAATCTCCTCTATCATTTCTTCTCTGTTGGTAAGAATAAGATCCAATATAGCTGTCCCTCTAAATGACTCCTCTATCTTTTGGGTGATGATGTTGTTGGCTAGCTGGGTCAGGAATCTATTTGTTCTCTCATTCATTGCAGAGTTTGTCTCCCAGTTAATCTTAGAGTAGTTAAAGTCCCCCATTGCTACTGTGGTGTGTTTCCTATATAAATTGCTTAAGTGATGCAAAAAGTTCATCTATTTCTTCTGCTTGATTCGGTGGCCTGTAGTATATACCTCTGGCAATGCCATTCTTTTTTTCCTTTTATATCGATCCTTATGCATTCTAGCAATTCCTGCCTTAGATCTTTAAAACAATTTCTGATGCCTTCCAGATATGCCTGAGACTACAGATCTGAAATATCACTGGCAAAACAAAAAGAAGAAAATTCAACATATCGCTGTTTGTGGAGATTCTCAATCATTCAGATCATTGTTGTCCTAAAGATGCTTTTCCAAAAAGCAATTGGACTTTCTTGGGTTTTTCCTACCTTGAAAACATTTTCCTTTTCATCTAAGAAGTTTCTTTAGAACTGAACTTTTTATTCTATCTTTTCTGGAGAAGTACAAATGGCTGTTTTCCCCATTTGCCTCCCTTAATTTTAACAATTTCATACCTGCTCTTCATGCTTTCACTAACGTATTATTTTCTGTTTATCTGTTGGCTATGCACCTCTCAGTGTTTCTGTAGAACCATTTTTCATGCCATATGCTACCTTTTTACTCTCTCTTTTTTTCTTCTTTCTTAAAAAGGAGGCATGCAAAATATAAATGCTAACCTATCTGCTGGCATTGGTAAATATGAGAGTCAAGTTATTTTCTTGTCTCTAAAACTTGTGTACTATAAAATAAATGTATTAATATCCATGAATATGAAATTTTATCTGATTAATTATTGTTCATTAATTATGAATGCAAGTATGTTTGTTAGATTTTTGTTCCTTATAACTGCTTTGTGAGCATTACCCCTGAATTAAAATAATTTTTAGACCAACTCCCATCTGGATTTCATGCATGCAAAATGGACAAACTCTGGCAATGAGGATTTTTTTAATAGTTGCTAATTTAAAGAAACAAATATTTTGCATAGACAGTAAGATAGTGTACTTTATTTCTGAAAACTATCTAAGCTAATTTCTGAGTTAATGATGCTTAAAAGGATCTTATTAGTCAATTTACATACTTACATATTAGTGTTAGCTGTAGAAGTTAGCCAATCTGCAGCTAATCCAACCATATCCAATCCAGTTGAAAGCTGATTGAAATATCTGGGATGCCCTGCAAAACATCTGAATAAGCTCCATTGAAAAATATAATTTGTTATTATATTTCTATCACATTCATATTTCCTGCTGTCCATTTTGGCCATAAAATCCCAACTTCATTGCATTGTATGGAATTTATATGGCAAACAGCTTCAGTGAAAACTCATTATTTTTAGCTTTTAGCAATGAAGATGAAGAGATTTTTGTTCAGGCATTATCAGCATTACCATTGCTCAAAATGCCGCATTCTCTTAAAAGGACTAGATGGATCTTTTCCATTTCAGAAAAAGAAACAGATTGAAATTGGCAGTTGAATTATATTACAGTATAATTACACGAAGAGCATCTTATATGAATTCAAGGGAACTTAATTTCTTTTAAAAATGATTTATTTTCTCAAACTAGGTAAGAACAAAAAGAAAAAGATAAACAGAGTTAGCATAGTAAAATAATACTAATATTTTTGTCTTCCCTTCCTTGCTTCCAGAAAAAGAGAAAAAAGGGAAGGAAGAGAGAAGATGAAAAGAGAGGACACAGGAGGGAAGAGGAGAGGAAGAAAGGAGAAGGGAAGAGGGGAGAGAGGAGAGGAGAGGAGAAAAAAAGAGAAGGGAAGGGAAGGGAAGAGAAGAGAATGCAGGTAGGGAAACAGACAGGCACAATGTGCCTGGAAATTTATCTAATAAACAACACAACTTCATAAAATTTATACAAATTGTCCAAATTGCTCCTCGCTTCTATGTTGATAGACCATATATAACAACCATTCATTCCTACAAATCAGCATAAATGTGTTATCCTTATATAATCACGACATTTGGCCATCCACATGTGCCATTCTTGATAGTCTAATAAATACTGTAGATAGAGCCATCAAAACATAAATGTTCTTAGTGGAAAGTAAATTATCTTATTACAAGCCTAAGCCACAAAACAGGATGAATATATATCTGATCAATACATTCAGAAGAAAGAGACTGCCTCCCTCTAGTTCTCCACTCATTCTACCTCTGTCCTCCACAAATAATTTTTCACAATCTTCCACTAGTTTTTGAAGGGATCAACATGTTTCCATTCAGATCATTGCAGAATTTACAGATATCAGAAATTTTACACAGGTCTAAGTGGTTTCTTTGAGAAAATAAATCAGCAATACTTGAAATGTGTAAATAAACTCTTGCTGATCTTATTAAGGGAAGAACAGGACTAAATTTGACATCACCATTCTGTTTCTCCTTGCACCTTTTGACCCAGGGTAACTGTGAATTTTAGGAAATATAAGAATGAGTTTCTGCTTATTAGAACAATTTTAAGCAATGCACTAACCTTCCAAAAACTAATGGACTTAATTTATATCTAGATTTGGATAACTAAGCTCTATTTGACTGGGAACTTTATAATTCACTTATTTTTTCCCCTGCTTAAATTGAAATACTCCTGTAAGCCAACTGGCACCATTTAGTGTCTTCCAGATATGTTGAACTGTTCCAAAATATTCAGACAGCAACAGTGGGGGAATTCAAATATTTTTACCACTGGTTCGGTGGGTGTGGCTTGGTGGGCACTCTTTGCGTGCATGCACATACTTTGCGTGCATGTGCGCACCAAACATGTACTTTGCACAGGTGCAGAGATGTTCTAACTCAGCTCCTGCAAGCCTGAACTCTCCCGATTGCTTCAGCAACTGCTGCGTGACTACGCAAAGCAGCTGCGCTTCAAATTCAGAGGATAAAGGTGAGTATGGGAGCCTGGACGGGCGGGTGAGCCCAACAGCAGAGTGGCGGAGAGAACCAGTTCAGTCTTCGCTGTTCATCACCACTACTGGCTTGGTAGAACTGAGATGAACCAGTAGAATACCACCATTGACCAGCAAGGTTGAAAGGAATTCTGGGAATGGAAGTTCACCATAGCTGGAAGACTCAAATTCTCACTGCTAGGAAAGGGTAAATGTCTGAATTATTTGGATTTCTTTCTAGCCCTATTTATTTATTTATTATTATTATTTTTTTAATATACCTCCCCCTCTCCCAACGGGACTCGGAGCAGTGTACAGCCAAGTAAAAACAGCACAATACAGATACAATTTTTAAAATAGAATTAAAATGGATTAAATTGGTGGCTGGACTAAAATAAGGATAAAAACTAACCAGGAAAGTTT
This sequence comes from Bungarus multicinctus, assembly GCA_023653725.1. Classification (NCBI taxonomy): domain Eukaryota; kingdom Metazoa; phylum Chordata; class Lepidosauria; order Squamata; family Elapidae; genus Bungarus; species Bungarus multicinctus. The sequence continues at coordinate 22,115,858 of CM042840.1, forward strand.
AAAAGGTACAACCATTAAAACCAATTAAAACCCTACAAGTAACTCTAGGCCAGACCGGCTTGATGGAAAAGGTGGGTCTTTAACGCGTGCTGGAAGGTTTGTAGGTCGGGGATAGTCCTCATTTCTGGGGGTAACTCATTCCAGAGGGAGGGTGCTCCCGCAGAGAAGGCCCACACCCTCGGGGCCACCAGCTGGCATCGCCCAGCCGATGGCACCCCGAGGAAGCCTGCCCTGTGGTAGCGCACTGGCCGACAGAAGGCCGATGGTGGCTGTAGGTGGTCCCGTTTTCTATAACAGTTTAACATATTTACATTAGTTCAAGTAGATCTAAAGTATAGAAGATTTGGAATTCTGCCCTTTAGGAATTTTTGCATAGAGGTTAATTCAGATCTGAACAGATAAAAATATTTCAACTGTATTCACAGTTGCAGTTGCAAGCAAATCACAACTAGGCTTAATTTGCTCAGCAAGTAAACAGTTCAGAAATTATAATTGCTAGATCCATACAATACAAAACTAGTAACTAGATAGCTTCTAGATATCAACAAAAAAGGAATGCTTTTGTTCCTTTTTCCATTTCTGGGTCAACTGGATTTTGCTGCCCAGATAAAATAGAGTAGCCCTTTTCTAAACCACAAAAAAGACATATTACATATTAGTATATTCGGGTGACAGGAAGGGCATTGGTGTTAGCTCCATTCAGTTGCCCTGACTGTACCACACAAGGGATTAAGAAGAGGAGGAGGAGGAAGAAGAAGAAGAAGAAGAAGAAGAAGAAGAAGAAGAAGAAGAAGAAGAAGAAGAAGAAGAAGAAGAAGAAGAAGAAGAAGAAGAAGAAGAAGAAGAAGAAGAAGAAGAAGAAGACATATTAGCATATTCTAGAAAAGCAGCTTGTAGAAATCTTTATTTCTCCTGTTACCAATTACTGCTGTATTTCAGAATTAAAAGGACCAGCCAGAATACTGAGTAGTTATTCATGATTAATCATAACCCATGTGATAAACAACTAATGATGATAAGGTAAAAGGAGGAAATGGAATGAAAGAGGTGACGATATGAATTTCCCAGGCAGCTGAAGACTATATTACTTCTTCCTGGACAGAACGTAATGACAATAAATCATCAAATTTCCTGTTCATTGTGATTTAAAAAAAATCTGATAGAAGTTATCAACACTGGCATGTTAAAAATGATACATGAGAAAAGCCCTATAGATTGATTAGTTCATTTATGTGGTTTATTCCACTGGTTTATATATTCTAAACAGTTTAGAGATTTTAGTAAATTTTGGGGTGGTATTCTTTCATACATAAAAAAAAAGTTTCCTGAAGTTGCTAGAATAGTTAAAACACATATACATGTGCTTAACCATGCAATACTTGTGTATTTAGTCCTGTCTCAGATTCAGGACCAGGACATGAGAAGATTAACAGCTGCTTCACCAGCATTTGATTTTTGAAATCAAGCCCCAGACAACTCCTCTTTAAGATATATAACATCTCTATCTGCAAGGGAAGCAGGAGGTACGTCAGGGCTATTAAAAATGGCATACAGAAACTGAAAAGAAAATTATCTCCCTTGAGCAGTCTTACATCAATCACATGCATATCATAAAGACTTCGGTACCAAAAGGGGTTTTGCTGTCATCTACAGAGTGACACACAAAAGCTGAACAGTGAGGTTGTGTGGGTGAAATTAAAAGAGGAGAGGAAGGTTAAAGCAAGCAGCAAAACCAATTACTCTTTTAGATATGGAACCAGAGCACAACCTTCTGTTAATTTAGTTTAAAATTATGGTGACTATTTTGGAAAAGCAAAGTGTAAGGTTTGACTTAAATTCACTTGATTTTTATCCCTGTTATTTTTTTAAAACATGTTTACCCATGTTTGTTCCAGGATGGTGCTGTGCTTTCTGTACAGAATGATTCAATGAATAAAATAAAGCAGGAGGGAACAATTAGGCCAAGGACATTCAGTAGTTAGTACAGGTAGTCCTTGAGTTATGATACTGTTCATTGTTTAATGACTGTTCAGAGTTACAGTGCAATTGAAAAAAGTGACCTAGGACCAGTTCTCATATTTATGACTGTTGCAGCACTCCTAAAGCCAAACGTTCAACCTTCATATGCTTGGCAATTGGTGTGTATTTACAATGGTTTTCAGGATCCTAGGACCTGGAATTATTTGCAACCTACCCAAGGAGCTTCAGACAAACAAAATCAGTGGGGGAAGTCAGATCCAAACAATGAGCATGATTCACTTAATAATTGTAGTGATTCACTTAGCAACTATTCCAAAAACATCATCAAATGGGTTATGACTCACTTAACTGCCTTGGTGAGCAACAGACATTTTAGGTTCAATTGTGGATGTAAGTCGATGATTGTTTGTATGGCTTAAGGGGAATGTAAATCTAGGCTTTTTAATGGGCTAATGAAGGCCTAAAGGAGGGAATTCCCCCCCCCCCACCCATTCCATTCATTTCATTCTATATTTCCTTGTAGATCGATCACCTTCCAGAATCTGGAAGTGAATAAAATCTAACATAGAAATGTCTATGCCCAGATACATTTTTGGTTTTACACCTTCAATCTTCACATAGCTATTTTTTTTTCAAACCTGGCTGCTGCAGAAGGCAGAGCAAATTCAAACTAGTTGTATATGCACATAGATTTCACCTAGAACACAAATTATTAGTTCCAAATTCCTAATATAATCCCATATGGCAGTGTCTCCAGTACCTACATTAGGATTTGGATTCAATAAATCTGCAGTCCTACAGACTAATTTTGCTACACTTAACCATTGTTTGCCTTTATTAATTATTTATTGGTTTATTGGTACAAAATTCAATACATAACACTGAATTGAGATTCAATGTGTCCGAAAAGCACCAGCATGGGAAAAGCTGAATTAAAACTGTGCTAAATTACTAGAAGTGAGCCCTATGGCAAAACACATGACATGTGCACCTGCAGTCTTAACAAATTACATTCCTAACATATTTTTATTTGATGTTTAATATTTATATTATATATCCTTCTTTCCACCAAAAATGGTGTTCAGAGTGCACTGATCTTGAAACATTTCCAGCAAACCCATATAGGTGGATTAACTTAATCATGATATTTTGCTTAAAGAGATCTTCCTCTACAATGAGGAAGAAGAGGAAAATAAATAATATTTTATCAGAGAGATTTCCACGTGAATGAGGTTCCACGTAGCCTCTAGATTCATTTCAGTATTTTACAAATAAAAAATTAAGCACAAGTGAATTATTAAGACTTGATAATATGAAAGCAGAGCTTTTTTCCCCTTAAAATCTCAGGTCAATTCTCCACTGTTCTCACACTTAGAACAAATTCACTTCCTTTTAGCACTGATGATGTTACCTAGTTTGGTAATAAAATGAAATGTCTGCAAGAAAACCACAAAGCTCATAGAATACCAAGGACCCACTGTTCATCTCTATTCTCAGAGCTATTCTGTCAGTTTAGACAGATTGTGTGGCTCATTCTTAGTGAGTCCTTTGCACTATGAGACTATATATCCCAACTATGCCATGCTACCTTAATATTGCTCCTAATGAATCCTCTCCTATCTCCACATTTCCCCAGCCACTACCATAATAACAGCAGAATAATAAAATGGGTTTTTATTATTAAAATGTGGCAGGAAATTTAAATAAATAAATTTAGTAAAAAACTGAAGACTGACTTCAGTACTAATGAGCATTCTAGAAAATCAAGATCAAGAAAACTATCCAAGAACAGAAGATACCAGCATTTCAAATCCAGATTTCTGCTATAGAAATATGTGATACCTACAACCTGCAACTAATTATAGACTCCTGGTTACACACATTAAATGTATTTATTTATCACAGCAATGTAATATACCTGCTACCTCACAATTGTGATTGTTTGTATATTCCAGATCACAATGTTATATAATGTTATATAAAAAAGAGTAAATATATTATATTAAGATGGCTGCATGCTGTAGAGCAATTTATCCCAATGTGGTACTGTGAAGATGTGATGGAGTATATTTTCCATAATTTGACTATCTTTTCTGAGAACTGCATCTCTAATTCATAAACTTCTAGATAAGGTGTTAGATTCCCTTAAATGTAATTGGTGATTAGACTGTGGACAATGCAGGACATAGTAAATTAATGTCTTTGATGTGTTTGAATTAAGTGCTTCAAATTTTCATTGCTCCTTTCCCATCATTTGTCATTTGTAATAGATTTGCAGCCCAACCCAAAGAACAAGTTTATAGTCTGAATTTATAAATATTTACAAATAATTCAATTATTTGCAAGAGGAAGGAATATAAGTGTTTAATATACAAATAAGATAATATTTAATTTTAAAAAATCAATGTAATGGAATCTCCAAAAGTAGAAGAATTACATGTATGAGTTTATCCATTTTATGATGACTTCTTTTTGGTGGATGAAGACATGCATTTGTTTATTAAATTTCATTCTGTTATTTTCAGCCTACTTCTCTACTCCATCAGGGTCATTTTGAACTTGATTCTGTCTTTTAAAATTATTAACTGTTCCAACCCATTTTGAGCCATTCACAAAGTTGGTAAGCATTCTATTTATCTCGTCATCAAAATCAGCTGTACTTAATCATCAATATTTGCTCATTGAATTCCTAGGCTATTTCACTCCAGAATATCTCTGGATGATTTCACAATGAAAAAAAAGAAAAACATGATATCATATGAAAAATAATTGTCAAGATCAGGGGTGTCAAACTCACGTCATCATAGCGGCATCATGTGACCTATGTATAGAGACATCGCTAAACCAAGCGTGAACATGGCCAGCACATGATGCATCTGGCGAATTTGACAGCCCTGGTCAAGATGGTATAAATCTAAATCATCCTATTATCCATTTAGAGTAGTCCAAGCACACACTGGCTCAAGATCAGGTGAGGATTCAGATTGGTAACAAGGCAGGTAGGGTGTAGACAATCCATTCTGTGTTCAATTAACTAGTTAACAGAAAAGTCTAAGGGTACTTTGTCAAATGTCTTGTGGAAGTCAAGAGATATTATGTCTGCAGCATTCTTACAATCTACTGGGAAAAATACTGGTTGAAAAAATGAAATGAGATTGGTCTGACACAGCTTCTTGACAAATCCTTGCTGACATTTAATCATCACTGCATTATTTTTAAGATAATTACAGATGAAGCAGTTTATCATTTGTTCTAAAGATAGGCAACTAGCTCTAAAAAGGTCTGTAATTCTTTTCATCTTTCTTTTTTTCCTGAAGATAGGAATAATAACTGGGGCGTTCCAACACTCCAGCCTTTTTCTGGTTATGTTTCTGCCAAACTTAAGCTAAAATGTGCTCCTCCAACTAGCTCAATTTAAATGCTCAGTAAAACATAAAGAAGTCTTAGTCAAAGTATAAATGTTAATTTTTGGAATCATTTGGGATAGTTAAGAAGCTATGGTAAATTGTCTATGAGTTGATTACAATAACAGTTTGTTAACAGAGGGTTTTGGAATGTTAATATTATCTTTTTTTTATTATTGTTGTTGTTCCTGTTAACTGTTTTGTTATTAATATAATATACAGATGACAGATTAAAAATTTACAAATAGAATTAAATAGAATTTACAAATAGAATTAGTAGGTTAATAGTTTAAAATTCATTGGATCTGCCTTGCAAAGGATGGGAGAGTAATATTGTTGTTGTAATATAGTAATTAACATTCAACTAGATGGGACAATATGTGTATATGTGTTGGTCATTTTTATGTGCTTTTCCCTTTTTAATGTCTTGTTTGTTTTGTTTTTTTCTTTGTGTGTGTGTTTTTTAATTTTTTTGGTGTTTTGTATTTTAACTTGTTTGAATAAAATTAAAATAAATTTAAAAATTATCTGATTCTTCATGAGGTGGAATATCAGCAGCTCATAACCCAAATAATAAATACAGTGGTCTCATAAATTAAATGTATTTTATCTATCTATCTATCTATCTATCTATCTATCTATCTATCTATCTATCTATCTATCTATCTATCTATCTATCTATCTATCTACCTCCCTCCCTATTTACCTCCCTCCTTCCCTCCCTTATTTACTTATATGTCATCTAATATTCATGACATTTTCATAGACATTCACCTGCAATAGCCACTGTTCCTTTTCCAGCCTTCATCCACAGATTGGATGAAGTAGCTACTCTGTCTACTTCCTAGATTTTCCAAGTGTGAACTGATTATAATTATTTTTGCTAGGAGCATTTAAATCCACATTGAAGAGCAAGTCTGATGAATCTTGGAAATTCCTCTATGATATCCCTAATCTATGCTTCTAGGAGACAGTAAAAAAGAAAATTTACAAAAGCCATGCAGGTATATATTTGTTTTATTATTCCTTGAAATTCTGGCTTTTGTTTGTGCCTATGAATATATGTTGATTTCTGACAACTGCCCAAACAAGTCTCTGCAGGTTTTTTGGGCAAGATTTCAGAAGTGGTTGCCATTGTCTGCTAAGAGTGAATGATTGGCCCAAGGTTACCTAGATGCCTTTGTGCCTAAGGTGGGACTAGAACTCATGGTCTTCTGGTTTCCAGCCTGATACCTTAACCTCTACACCAAACTGGCTAGGTCATTCTTTGTAGATAAGAGTCACCATTACAGTTCTCTTTTTTCTTCTTCTTCTCTATTCAGGATTCTTGGTCTTTCCATGGATTCTGTAATTTATGCAAGGTCCTGAAATGCCCTTTAGACATAAATATTTATGTCTAAAGGGCATTCCTTTTCAAAAATATAGGCCTATAGGTCCAATAGATTTCCTCTCTGGGTTACTGTATACAATGAATTGCTGCCTAAATGGTCTAAGAGAAATAGTTCTTTCTCCTCTTTTGTATCTCTGTTTTCTGTATTTATTCCCAACCTATTGATTCAGCAACAGCTGTGGATTTATTCATTGAGTGCAACATAGCAATTCAATCTCCTAAATGCTGGCTTTGATCCCATAGCACTTTAGTCTACAAATACACCACATTTTAGCCAGACAGGTTATCAAAGAATGACCTAGCCAGGTTGTCAAAATCCAGAATTGTGGCTTGTTTGGAGTCTTTGTATCCTGTGAACCAAGAAACCAGGATCCAATTAACAATATATGAATAGAGGCACTATTTTTCTCTGAAAGCAATGTTAACTACTGGATTCCAAGGAGCAGTAGCACAAAATGCATCTCTATTATTTCACAAAGACCATTAAAAGCTCCAGTCTAGCTTTTAAGAAAAGCCAATTGCCATACATAGCTGAAGAGGTAGGAAAGTGCTACCATTTAATGGAATCTTAATGTCGCCTACAGAGTTTTTTTTAGGTGGAATATGTCTTTGTCTTTTGGGGGGAGATTTTAATTACTTCTTAGACCAGTCTACAGACCTGAGCTTTCCTGCTAGTTGCCTATCCAAATTCCAACCAGGATTGATCCTGCTTTGCTTTTCAGAATCAGCCAAGGTGAACTAAGTATTGTGTCTTAGGTACAGCTAAATTCTTTGGATTTAGACACAACTAGTTCAGGGGTTAGAGTTGCTCTCCAAAGGATTTCAGTGGGAACATGCAGCTTTGAATGAAACATGAAAATATTAGGAGTGTAGTCCAACATCTTGGACAAGACTAGAATCTGAAGTGGCACAGTTCTGCACTGTAGCTCTTTTCCCTGGGATTTTTCTCTCTTGCATGTTTCCTTCTGCTCAAAAAAAAAAAACATGTAATTTCATCCCCAGTAAACAAGCAGGTGAACGCATCCACAGTTCTATTCTCTTCCTATAAAAGTATATCAAGTTGAGATACATTTACAATCACCACACTATTGTTCTGAAATAGTAACCTTTGAGGCAGCAAATTCTATTAACATCTACCTTCTCTATAGAATGGCTGAAAGCCAGTCATGTGTTGCTAACAGTTCTGTGCAAAATACTGTATTTTTATGCATCTCAGTCTCTTTTCCGTTGGCCTTGGAAGCCAAGCATTCCCACGTTCATGGCCACGTGACCATGGTTGACACTCCAACACACGGCACGCTACGTTCCCATAGCAAACATGCTAAATCGCGGTATTTAACCACGGCTCGCTTGATGAAGAAAAATTGGTTGTGTAAGCATTGGCGCAATTAACTGAACTTAGATGAAGCACATTTGGTCTTTGGTCTCTAACTGGTAAGAAACATCGCGAGCAGAAAATCCGAACATTATTTCTTTTCCCCAAAAATCTTTCCCTAATTCCTTTTTCTCCTCCGTTCCCTCCATGTTTCCTTTCTCCAGCAAAATCCAAACTCGCCGGGTTACGATTTCCTTCTCTCGCCTCACCATTATTATTATTTGTTTTTGGAAGCGCCGCGCAATAAGGCTGGAGGCAACGGAGGAACGGGCAGGGAAAGGAAAGCGGGCGGGCGGGCAAGCAGGCAGGGAGGCTGGCTGGCTGGCGGAGTGTGAGATTCCCTGTTGCGGGAGATGCAGCGACCCAAGCCGGCCCCATATCCGGTTATTTAAAAAACAATGCAGGTTTTTGCAGCCCAGCTCTGGTAGCCCCCAGCCCTCCCCCCTTCCGTGATCGGAGACGACACAAAGCCATTGATCCAAAAGGTTGTTAGAAGCGGTTTTTCTGGTGACGCGAAGCGGTTTCCGCGACTGGACGAGCAAATAAAACCAATCAAAATAAAACGAAAATGCTCAATGAGTGGCTTCGCACGAAACTTTGGCTGAGAACGACAAGGGCCTGAGTCGTATGACTTGTTGCGTCAAACCAAGGAAGCCACACGATGACTGGGATGAAGGTGGCTTCACGCAACGCGCTGAGATAGCGCACTTTGTTATGGTTAGGCAAAGAAAAACAGGATCGAACTCGGTTTGTTCATGGGTGCAACCGCTAGACAAGAATCCCCTGAAGGCCAACGGAAGCCACTTTTCTTTTCTTTTTTCTTTTGGCCAGGAAAACGTCACGGAGAGTCTCCTGCAGAAAGAAATGAGCTCAATTCCAGGGAATTTTTACATTAAAATAAAACCAAAACAATTAGCAATGACTAAGAAGTCTACGAGCTTGTTTAAGACAAAGAAGAGGAAAAGGGGGCAGGTGGCAACTCTTGGATGGATGCCCCCTTGACCCCTTATTGGTTATTAATTTAAACTAGATAATTTCGCACCTTCCACAAACGCTGTGCTTGAGCTCCCCAAATTCTTTGCCATTGTGACCACAGGAGTTGTGGCCAAATCCAACACAGGTTGCGGGGCACTGGCTGAACAGAGCGGAACTAAACAATTCTCACATTCAAGGAAGCATCTGGGCACACTTGTGTATTTGTTGCATTCAATTTGTATGTCAACAAATCACTAGGAGCTTTTTAGAAATCCTAGCTCCAAATTCTTTTCTTCTTAATGGAAGTCCTTCCACCTGTGATTTCCAGCAATAGAGAAAAACTCTTTTTAAATCCAGAGTATTTGCTTTTTTCCAGGAAAACAAAGAGATCCAACGATCATTGATTATTCTGAACCATATTTTAGAATCAGATACCGCAGAAACCCCATAGTTTATTTATGGATTAGTGTGTGAGAAATATCTAAAATACTGGATTAATTGCATAAACATGGTTAATTTAACCACAGGTAAATATATACTGTTGCAATGCAGTCCCATATGTCTAATCTCAGTTTATTGACTAACTCATGTGCTAGCCCTGTCTCATTACTGTAGCAAAATAAAGCTTGGCAATTGGATTAGCAAATTTTTGTGTATTTTTATGTGCCTCTACTAGTATCCAACATGGTTTTCTGCTCACTTTGTATTCTAGCCAAGTAAATGGGAAAAAATCCTTGGGTTTCAAAAGATTTTAAAAAATAACAGAGTTAGAAGGGACCTTGGAAGTCTTCTAGTCCAACCCCCTGCTCAAACAGGAAACCCTATGCCATTTCAAACAAATAGTCCAATCTCTTTTTAAGAACCTGCAGTATTGGAGCAGATTTAAATAACAATATGCCTTTCATTCTATCGTTCTTAGTCCAGCTCCTTTGCCAGCCTGCTGCCCTTCATTTGCCCTGAATTTCAGTTCTCAGTACATGCAACAGATTATTCTGAAATTTTGTGGTTCTGAAAGGTTGAAGGAAATTTAGCTGATTTTTGGGCACTGCACTCACCTGGAGTTCTCAACAATTGTCATGTTGTCTGGAAGACTTTTGGAACTGAAGTCCATCGCTGGGGAATATTCAGGGAGAAAACTATGATACCCACCAATAGCAAGATCACAGGTTACAGCAAACTGTGGGACTGGATCAGTAACTAACTGGTCATTTAAGAATTGCCTCCTATTCATCTAGTTGCATTTTCTTATGTGGGACGGAGTGTGTTAAAGGAAATAATACTCTACATTTTCTTTTCCTAGTAAGGAAGTAGTGCATAACAGGCTCCTCCTCCTCTGCTGAAAGTTGGATGTGTGCGTTTGTGTGAAGTGCATTAGCTGTGTATATTCACATGAGAAATGAGCAGCAGCTACAATTCTGGAAAAAGATCTGATTTATGAATATTTTAATGCAGACAGATGGGTGTCAACCTATGTGTGTTTGTGGGTCTTTGCATGCATGAAATATCCATATGAAGGAGTGATACTTGAAGACTTGGGTAGACAACCTTCTCAATACCACTTCAGCTCTTTTCTTCTGATCAGATTCTTGCAAAACCTGTGCTGCAGGGAGGAAGATCTAACTTCAGGTGGCTTTCCTGCCTCTAGTATCTTTCTGGGGACAACTGGGGACATTTTCTTGGACCCTCCTTATTCATGGGTTCCAATTCTTATTCTGGCAACTATCCTGCCTTTGATTGGGATTAGCTGCTTTGAATGGGCTTCAAGTTCCCAGTTCCTTCTTCAACCAGCTTCTTGAAGGTATTTCTTGAAGAAGGACCATTCCAGCAGATTGGAGGAACCCATGGATGTTGATGGATTCAAAATCATGGAAATTCTTGATGTGAGCTGCAGAATGTCCAGCTGCAGGAAATATGGCCCCCAATAAATCCATTGTTGTTTATCTTAGCCTTCTCCCAGGGGAAGACTGGAGCTAGGCATGGCAATTCTGGAGTTCAGCACATCTGGAGGATATCAGGAAGCAGAAAGTGAAAAACCTGTTTAAACTACAGCCTCTCTCTCATTTGGTTAAAAATACGTGCTTGGTAGGTGGACAAATCCTGGGTCTACAAACTGAAAAAAACTACCTTCGGCTGAATCTTCCACCTGGGAGGCTGGAGACAAACAGAATTCTCTCCTTTCAGATTTTTCTTACCATCGTCTTACAAGGTTTTCTTGCAATGGTAGCCTTGGGATATGACCACATGAATTCCAATGCAGGTTTCTCCCAAATGAGAGTAGATCATTTAGTGCATTTCTTAATCTGTCATTATATTAAGCTTGATTTTTTTTAAAAAAAAGTTTGGGTTTAAATCTTGGGGAAAGCTGCAGGGGTGATTTCCAAGAGAGCACAGAAAGATGGGGCTGTAGAAAGCTGTCCTCAACCCCCAAGTCTTTTAAAAGGGAAAGCAACGTCATGTTTTCGAGAACTGCTTGTAGAAAGAATTAGGAAGAGGTCGTGTCCCCAAACAGGAGCATTTGGATTCATTTGCAATCAGGGATGGATGGATGGATGAATCCTAAATCAGTCCGTCGACCGAGTTACACAACCAACCATGGCTCCCACATTTTGATCTGACAGGGATATTCTTAAAAATAACTGGTGTCTAACATACAGACATCTGGAGACAAGAAGAGAAAGAAACCTGGCTATAGCAACGGAATTCAGGACAGGGTAGCTTCGGCAACAAAGAAGGCGGGTGCCACATCAAGATCCAACCAAACGCCTAAATTTGGCACCCCTTTTTCTCGATCTTTTCCCCCAAATTTGTGAACTGAGGCAGAAGAACCATGCGCGGTAGCAAATAAAGAGAGACTGCGCTGCTCTGAGGCTTGGCTTCGGAAAGACTTCCTTCCATTGGCATCTCGAGAAGCGGGCCATCAGCCGCGAAGGTGGTGCAAGAGCCGCCCCGCCCCGCCTTGGCTTATTCCCAAGAAAGGCGTCCAGCCGCTTTCATCTCTGGCAGGAAGAGAGCCAAGTGTCCCGAGAAAGCGGAAGAGGGAGAAGGAAGAGAGAAGAATAATAACCTCTACAAAAATTAGTGTCTGGACGAGGCTTCCTGCACCAGTTGGATGCCCCCGAGATGCACTGGAATACCCTTGCCACTCAACCACTCAGCCGTAGGAGTTAGTGTGGTTTGGTGGTACTGGCTGGGGTTGAGGGAACTCATTGGGGGAATGAGTTCGCCCATAGAGTGCTATCCAGTATTAGCTATCGTTTGCTATGGAAATCACGGTATAACAAAAATAGAATATTGTATTACCCGGCGCAATCGAGGAACTCTCCCATTCAATTCATACCTCGTTTCTTGCCCTGTTGCTCTGCTCGCCGTTTTCTTTATTCTCCTCCTCGCCTGCGATCGTCCCTTTGTTCCCACCCACCCTCCACCCCAAAAGCGACCGCCTCACGCGTGATTTATAGCATCTTCGAGGGTCACCCAGCCATCGCTGTGGCGCTATAATGTCTGTCTTACTGATATATTGGCACAGCAATGGTCAGATGACACTATAAGACACCATAAATCATTAGAATGGCGTGGCCCTATACCGTTTCAATCCAGCCATGGAGAAGCGCGCACTCTCAGCCGTACTCGTGCCAATTCTGTTTGGGTCGGATTTATCCAGCTAGAAAATATTTAAATTTCTTTTAAAAAGCGAAAGAAACAGGAACACGGAGCTCCGGTTAGCTGTGCCGGAGGAGGTATAAAGGAAAGAGTGGGTGAGGAATGAGGGGAGGGGGTGAGGTTTGCTTTCCAAATGGTGCACTTTTGGAAGGTGAGGATGGGGGGGGGGGGGGAGGAAGGTTCTATCCTCGGAATCAAACCTGCCCCCTCCTCTCACAAACGCGGCAAACAATTGTTGTCCTTCAAGTGTCCGGCCTCCCACTGACCGTCACTGTCCTGAGTCCTATCCACTAGTCGTGGCGGAATCAAATTAATGCCGCTCCCCCTCTTCCCTCGCCCTGCCCAGAAATTGCGGCTCTTTCCCTTAAAGGCCCAGCACGAAAAGGCTGCAGCGCCCAAGATGATCAATAGCGAAAATCGGCCCTACGTTGGTCGCGGTCGGCCGAGCCCGGCATACCTGTTTTGATGGCGTATTTCAGCGCCGTCCTGCAGGTCAACAGAATTTCCTCCAGGGTTTGGGGCTGATCCGCCAATTCCCAGTTATATTCCTGAAGCAGCTCGTTTGGGTAGTGGAAATCAATCACTTTAGTGGATCGGTCGAAATTCTTCACCATGTACTGGAGCAAAATGTCCACCACGTCTTGTAGGAAAGCCAAGGTGATCGCTTCCCCCTCCGAAGCCGGTAGAAGATCTGCAGAGAAGAAACAAACAGGATGCGACCCTTTCAGATTTATGCTTAGAATAAAAGCAGCCGAGGCAGGCTGTATTTATTTTAAAGCCATTCCTTTACCCTGTAATAATTTGCAAGTCCTTAGTATATTTAAACGCTTTCTGTTTATATAAACACACAGTTCAAATAGCTGAAATGGGACTCGAGACGCACGATTATGAAATAAACTTTCAGGTCACTGTCAACACAGTGTCACTGTCATTGTCAACACAGAAATCAATATTTAAGAATTAATATTTTAAATATTTGACATGTTATTTTAAAAAAATCAAACAGTTCCGTTTGAAAAATGAGACACATACTGCCCATGCCATTACTCCCCCTCTTCCTCAATTTAGATTTATAAATGGCTTAAAATCGGTTTGGTCGCTGTTCTCTTCCAAGTGGTGCTGAATCAACCATCAATTTGACAGCAGTTCTCCGAAAACGAACAATATTGCAGGATGCGGAGCTACTGACATTATTCGAACCAGTTTCTATGTGATGTCAAAGGAGGCCATTTATTGGTTTATATATATATATACATACATATATATATATATACATTATTGTTTTCAAATAGATTTATTGAGCCAGAATGATTCATATCCCATAAATATTCTCTTAGCAAGCACTTCCAAATTTAAAAGACTGATCCAAAATTTCTACATTTCTTCCTGCCTCCCCATCCATACCACGCACTCCGTCTCCCTCCCTCCCCCTCCCTCTTTCTCACACAAGTTGGCCTATTCTGAGTATTCCTTGGCCCTGGAGAGATGTGGTGGGATTTGAAATTAAACAGTTTAGGAATAGCCCATAAAACAAAACAAAAATCACTATAGGAATAGTTGTCCTTAAATGGCTTGGAATCAACAGGAGCATTTTTGGCAGTATTTCCGGAGTTAATATGAGCGAATCTAGCCCTTGCTTAGGCAGATTTCAACTGGTTTTCCAACTTTGGAATCATTTCGATATGTATGTATGTATATATATATATATATATATATATACATATATATATATATATATATATATATATATATATATATATATGTATATATATATATATATATATAAGAATGTATATAAAAATGGAGACGGGAAGGGGAAAGGCTGGCATCTCCAAAATCGAAAAAACAGATTTTTTTTCTTCCTTTTTCTGGCAGCTGAATGAGAATACAGGGGCGTTCTGGCAGAGCTGGTACCTGAACTCCTTTTGCAAGACGGGGTGACGCACGCCTCCTCACCTCGAGGGGAAGCGAGTGGCAGAACGCCCTTCGGGGTGGTACTACCCGACTTGTTCTACTCCTCCCTTAAAGAGGACTAGAAACCCCCAAAGGCGAGAGGAGGGGGCTTCCAAAACGTCTGACTACTATCCACACTCCTTTTAAGACTCCGCCGCCAAGTCCTGGGCGGGCTGGAGGCCAATTACCTGAGGCGTGCAGGAAAGCATAGCTGAGCTCCTCTTTCTGGCAAACGCAAGGTTTTTTGCTGCAGATACAAGCCCCGTTTCTGGCGGCCGAACCAGGGTCTGCCTTCGTCGCGCCCGTTTCCGTGGTCTTGTCGCCATCTCCGTAGAGCAGCGCTAACAAAGACACAAAGGGCGAAGCGTCAATGGCACCGCGGGGCTGGAGCGAAACTCCCCCCTCCCCCAATTCCAATTCCAATGTCTGCCCCTCGCCTCCACGCCTCGAAGGATCGCCAAATCTCCAGATTTCTCGGGAAAGCGTCCTTGGGACTTTGGGGAGATTACTTCGAAATTATTATCACATCATCATCATTTTTTTTTTAAAAAAACGGTTCTTTCGGTGATTTAGGGACCCTCTAGAGGATAGATGCTTACCGCAGAGTTTGGTTGAAATGCCTCCGGTAAACTTCTGGGCAGCTTGGCACCAGGCTTTGGCTAAGGGCAGAAGGAGAACAAGATATTGGCATTAGATGGAAGGGTAGATTTCAGCGGATAATCTTATCACACAATAGACCGCAGTTTCATTCTTTATTTCTTTCTGTCAGCCTTATGAGTAGCAGAGTGAGGGTCCATCGCTGCAACCCTCCCAGAGGCTTTTGCGCCCTGAGCAGCGTGCTTTAGGATAGAGCTGCGCGGGTTGCTTTCCGCCTTTCCTTTCTGAAAAAGATTTTAAGCTCAAGAAAGCGAGCCTCGACCGCTCTTTCCGTGGTTTTCCCTTAACACCTATAACTTTCTAAGGGGGTCTTTTGCAACCGGCTACAGCTTCCATCATCCCCAGCCAGTACCCTTGCCCATATCTCTCTAAGTGACCCTATTTGTAGCCAGCGGCTCAAGAAAAACAGTATCGCGGCGCATCCAGGGTTGCCAGCCTCATCACCTGCACCCACCAAGCCCGCCCTTCTTTCCACTTCACTTTGCGTCGTAAGTGAGCTTTACGTGTCTCCTCGTTCCTGCCTGAAAGCCCGGAGTTCGCCCTCATTTCGACGCCCGGGCTGCCCTCCTTCGCCGGGGCAAGGTCTCCCTGGCCAGCAGGTAAATGACTCTTCAGACTGAAGTGGGACCGGCTAGGTTGTCATGGTCTGAAGCTCTTTGCCCAGTCAGTTGAGGGGATCTCCTTTCGAGGCGAGAAGGGTATCGAGGTTGGACGGGGAGATGCCAAAAGTCCTGGAAGACTTCCGCGAAGAGCAACTTCGAGCGGGCAGGTGGCTTCGGGTTGCCAATCGCTCTTCAGGCGATCTGACTATGTGCCCGAGAAAGGCGGGCCGGAGATTCTTACCTGTACCCGGGTTGTCCGGATCGCCAGATCCCTCCTCAGTCCCGAAGGACCAAAAGCCGGCTCCCGGAGTTGCCATTTGAGGAGTCGCTGAGAAGCCGCTGAAGTGCCGCCGGAGCGTCTGGGCTGTGTGTGCGGGAGACAGAGACGCCGCCGCGAAAGGCGGGACGAGGCGGCCGGGGGTTGGTGATGGTGCGGGAGAAATTGGGGAGGGGAGGAAGGGAGGGCGCGGGAGAAACCGGGGCGAATGCGTTCTGGGGAGGGTTGCAATGAGGACGCGGGCCTGATTGAGCGCGACGTGGACGGCAGAGACGCTCTGAGTGTGATTTCCTCTCTCGCTGAAGACCTGGGCGCGCCAGTCGGGCAGACACCCGTGCTGAGCGCTTTCCGCGCTACTGACCCGCTGACTCGCCTTCAGAACGAGTGGCTGAGA
Organism: Bungarus multicinctus; assembly: GCA_023653725.1. Taxonomy (NCBI): domain Eukaryota; kingdom Metazoa; phylum Chordata; class Lepidosauria; order Squamata; family Elapidae; genus Bungarus; species Bungarus multicinctus. The sequence continues at coordinate 22,132,525 of CM042840.1, forward strand.
GGAGGCGCGACGGCTGCGGGAGCTTTGCCTTCCAGCGACAGATAGCGAATCGCCACCTGATGCTGTAAGCACGAGCAGCCCAGTTCGACTGGGGCCGCCTCAGGCTGCAGCAAAAAAAAAAAAAGAAAGAAAGAAAGAAAAAAGAAAAAAGCAGAACAGCGCCAAAACCGGAGAGGCCCTTCAGGCGTTTGAGAGCCGGGGGGGGGGGGAAGGGGGGGGAACCGAGAGGAGAAGGCAGGCTTGATAGTCTGATCTGGGGGCTGCCTTGAAAGTGGAGGAGGATGCTTCCGATCACATCTGGATCCAGCCTTCAAGGGCTGTACCTAAGAGAGGGCGCCTCAGGGAGAGGTCAGGAATTCCTTGCACCCACGCAGGGCGGAGAACAGAGGGACATATCACGCACGTCGCCCAGAGCCAGCAGTGCGTGACTTATCTTCGGAGTGGCTCAGATTCAAAGCCACCGACAACTCGGCGATCCATAATGAAAAACAGATCCAGTAGGGACCATGATGGCTCTCTCATCCACCTCTTCCTCCTTTGAGGAGCACTATCCACACTTCAGCTACTGCAGCACCTGTTTCTTCTTCGGGCACTGAAAACCCTGTCCTGATTCTGTAGACATTTTGTGCTCTTGATCTGAACAGTTGGCTCAACTAGAGATTCGCTGGACAGAAATACACACAGTTAATATGGCGTATGGAAAAAGTTAGAAGTTCATGGACACTTGTTGGCCATATCACTCACCAGAGATTTAAACAAGCATTTAAAGATTTAAACTTGTCTTAGCTAGTGATGCTAGACTAACACTAGAATAGGACAAATCTCTCTCCATTGCTTGATTTGCTTGTTCCTCTGTGTCAGAAGAAAGCTTTTGGACAGCTGTTTCCTATTTTAAAACAAACCTTGAAAATTGCATTAAAAAAACAGCTTTGTCATGAAGTGTAAGCAAGGGTCATGCAAATATTATCTCTCATTATTTGGGGGAATTTTCCTTTGACAAGATCTGATAACCACCAGTGAGGAATCCTTGTACAACCTGGATCATAATTTTCATGTGTCATAGGACCCAATTCAAGTTCTTAACCACAGTTCAGACAATTTCTGCTTCCTTTATTTCTAGTGAAGCAGCAGTGTGAGAAACGTACATCCTCAGTGATGGCAATCAGCTTGAAAAACAAATGCTACATAGCTGCTTTATCTCTCTCCTCTTCTGACACACACACCATTCTTATTTTGCCATCCTATTGATTGTGCCTGCTCCTGAACTCTTCAGCTCAATATATGCCTGGGAGAGGGGATGGGATGGGAAGGAGGCCAAATCTTCACTACATAAAAACACTAGTTTTCCATCAGTTTTCTTTCTTTGCTTTGGATGGAATTGGTTGACACTGCTGTCTGTTTTTCTTTTTAAGATAAATTAGATCAAAAGATGCTCAAGATATTGAGCTAGAAGTCTAGGGCAGCTCCCCCCACCCTGGTATCTTCCAGAACTGTTGAATTTCATCTCCCATTATCCTCTAGCCAACTGAAAAATGTGGAAGCATATTGGAGGAGTGATAAATCTTGCCTGGAGTGTGCTTTATCTCTGGGGTATCTGCAGGCAGATAATAGCTTTCAATTAATTTGTTGATGTACATCAAAGATGCCCTGTTGGTGAACTGATTTCACAGTATTCTTAGAGAGGCAGTGAATACATTGTCTGTCGGATTCAAAATGTAGGGCTCCAAGACAAAAATGTGTACTTGAACAGAGAAAATCAACATCAACGCTTCTCATATAATTATAAGAGTTTAATTTGGTGACACCTCTTGCCTCCACCGTACTGAAGAAATGTAGAAGCATTCCCTGTAGGAAAACTGATCTTGGTAGCTACTGTCTGCCATCTTCTTATTTTGTTCAAGTCCCTAGCTTGTGTCCATGGACAGGTAGCATGAGCAAGGACCTCAGCTGGCTGGTTGAAAAACACATTTGTGAGTTAATGAACGGCAGAGACAAATTCATTAGTTCCTCTGTCAAGCTATGCTGCAGGCATTTACCACCAACTCTGGAGTGACTGGAAGTGAGGCATTCTAGACTATCCACCAGCCCCATCATGTCCCCCCCACCCCATCAGGATTAATTGGAGTTAGTCTAATGCCATTTGAGGTCAGTACATTTTCTGTTCCTGTTCCAACTGGGTTTGAGCAATCACATTTGGGCTCAAATCATGCAACAGGAGGTTTTTTCTTTCCAGCTGTGATCAGAATGAAAACCAAGTCCCTCTGTTTTCAGTGTTAATAGGAGCCCCTCCCTCCCCCACCAACTGACACGAGCCCTCTCCCTCCCCCAACTGACATATTTTTGCGTAGGGATTGTTCTTCTGTAGCTGGGATAATATTCCCCATTTGAAATGTGATCATCTTCCCCCATTTCATAGTAAATGAAAAACAAAATCCAAGCATCGATTTCAAAGCTTCCAATCAGAATAATCTTTCCTTTTACTCTTAGTTTTGCATTTTAAGGCCCATCTCTTATGGCAGTCTTAGCTGACTTTGACTTGAAAATAAACTAAGTTAGATGAGATCTAGTTAGTATTTGGATGAGAAATTCTCGGGACATTCCAAGGCAGAGGCTCAATGGAGAGAGTAAAAAAAAAAAAGCAAGGCAAATCTTTTTACATATTATTGCAAGCAAAACCACGTGCTCAGAAATGGAATCCAATTCAAGACTCTTGTCATTTCTAACTATCACTATTCTAATAAGGAATTTTTAAAACTATGTCCCATATTAAGGACATGGTCATCTTCAAATCGTCATGTAAAATTGCAGTTACTACAGGAATACTACGAGAAAGATATGTGAGCTTCAATGTCCAGAATGGATGCTTGGGGCACAGATATGAGTATATTTCACAATGAAGAAAAACCGAGTAAGTCTGGGTATCCTATCTGATATTGGGGTGCCCTTCTTTTTTTCTCTCTGCAATGCTTGTTCCTCTTGGGGAAAGCAGATTTGAAGCTATGGAGCCAGCCTCTCTTCCTTTGTTTGTACATAGAACATGGAGGCCTTTGATGGGCATCTGTAACACAGACACTGTAGTCTTATTTATCTCAGGGCTAGTTCATGTCTCAGTTCATTGAAGCAGGAGTCGCTTGCCATTTAAATTGGCTAGAGGGGAAAAGCTAGTCTCTCTTCACCAGGGCAGAACTGGCTTAGATTTCTTCCTGTGGATGAGCACATAACAGCAAAATTACAATGAGCTTTGAAGTAGTGTATGATGATATTGGATGTTTTGTTCTCATTGGCCCTGAAGTGTACCCTTCACTAGAATTAAATCCCAAAATAGTTTGGACTGAGGTGTAAGCTTTTTGTTCATTCATTTCAAAAATTATATAGGTAATAGATGTAGTTTTATGCCCTGTAATATTGTAATAATATAGGCCATAAACACATCTTTCCAAAATACAGATTAGGAAGGAGATACACACGCACCATCCATGCATATAGACACACACTCACATGTGCATATGTGCGCACACAGGCACACACACCAATTCCCAATGCATTTCCTATGGATTTCCCAGTTCATTGTGCCTGTCTCTTCCCTTTTAACAGTCAGTGCACTATTGAAAACCAAATCTATCGCTCATATGGATTGTATTTTCAGCTATTATAAAGAACTTGATGACATCATTGTAATTTCACATTTTCTCTTTTTAATAAGCATATGTATATTCCATTTATGAAAATGGCATTATGTAAAATGTCTTTGTTATACTATAACCATTTGAGCTTGCGGCTACAGGATAATCTGGTCAAAACATGAAAGAAAATAATTCTTCCCACTGTGCAGAGACCCTACAAGTCAATTTTGAACTACTCATGCAAAAAGCAAAACAAAAAAACCCAGAACACTATTTCCAAGGAAGCACATGAATTTCTTTTGCTCTAATATAACCAGGGCAAAATAAATGGTCTGTACTGTAATTTGCTATCACAGTAGAAGAAAACTATTTTTTAAAAAAAGAAAGGAGCCCCTAACCACCAGATTCATAGGAAGAGGATACAAATCCTCCCTATAGTTCTCCCCTCTGAAATTATTGTTTCTCTATCCACAAAAGGGCTTAACTGCTACTCTGATGTATAGCATTCTTTGCTTGAATACATTGCCTACCAAAATGATGAATGATGATAGTTAGTTGTCACAGATATATTGCTACATACAAGATCAAGTTTTATATGTGTATATTATGTTCATATGTCTAAAGCTCACTTGGAAGTTGGTTCACAATAAAGTTGCTTCTTAAATTACCTGCACTGTCTCTACTATAATCCCTGGTCTTTTAACATTCAAGGCTTATTTCTTTATGCATTTATATTAATTAAATTGGCTTCAATTGAACCATAATATGTTAAGGGAAGATTCAAAGATCCAGGCAGATTATAAACAATCTCACTATGTAGATAAAGCTATGCAAAACATGTAGGAAAACAAAATAAAAAATAATGTACTTCCCCCTACCTCCAAAAAGAACTCTTAAGAGTTTGAATATAGTATAGGAGAGCAATATTTTTCACATCTGTTTGCATATTTAAATAACGTTATAACAAAGCCTCACATCTCCCTTTGGAAAACGGATAAGGCAGCATGTTCATATCCTCAAATACACAGCTAATATATGTATGTGGGAAATTTATTCAAAAGAAAAGGATATGGGAATTCCATACCCCCCCAAACAAAACAAAAAAAAACCAAGAAGAAAAAAAAGCAAAGATTATGCTGAAGAAGAGAAAACAGTAGCAGCAGCTGCTAATATTGCTGGAGGAGGCGCCTGCGTTGAGAAGTCTTCCGGAGTAGCTTTTGGTAGTCAAAAGGATAATCTTTATCTTCATTCTCTTTTGGGATCCCTGTCACTTTTGGCCTATGGATTACATTACAGAAACATTTTGAAAATGGTGAATCAAAATATTTACTTCGGTACACACTGTTAATCGACTGCTTAAGTTTAACCTCAGGGGAAAGAAAATTTCCAGCTGTTTCACTCTGACAAAATATTGCCTTTTCCAGCAAATAGAAATGTGCTATATGTGAGGGAATGTCAAATAAAGACGGTGTTTTATTCAATTGGCATGAAGTAACCAATTAAAAAGAATTACATGGAAGTGTTGGAAAGAAATAGGAACGAACTATTTAAAAGCTGCTCTGTTGTCCATTTGTTTTCTTAGCTGAGTGTTGTTATCTTCAGTTTGACAATTAGATGGCCATTGCTTTTTCAGATTATAGATACTCTGTTTTAGGACAAGCAATTGGATCAAATGATCAGTTGAGTATTTCCAATTCTGTAATGCTAACTCACCATCTGTGCACACTGGGAAGGAGAGAAACAGACAAAGAAAGAACAGTAGCTTACAGTAATGATGGAAAATTACATCTTGAAAAGTGGCTGTTGAATTTGTGAACCAGGCTTTTGGGAAATGATAGTGTTTAAGAATACATGAATGTTCCGGTGCAAAGCTGCTTATACTATACATGTAAATCATTATCTGCTCTCACAATGATAGATAATTAGCATGCATGTATCAAAATCACAGTCAGTTAACCATAAATAAACCTACAGATTTCTTGATTTTGCAATTTCTTAAGTTCACAGTGAAAAGTAGTATCTCAACATTAGGTCAAGAAATGGCTAGTATACAACTAGCATGTTCAGCAACTTGTATTTATTGGACAAATGTTATATAGGGTAGCTAGCTGTAAGACATACCAAAATGTGCCTATTTAAATCCATGAAGATTCTCAGTTATCCAGGTCATGATTGTTCCAAAGGAGCTTTATCGAGAGGCAACTGGACTTCCAGAAAAGTCCAGTTGCCTCTTGAAAAAGCACCTTTGGATGCTTTTTTGGTGCCTATTTAAATGCTCTGAGTTCCTAGATGCACTCTATATAGTTGCACTTTGCATCAGTGTTACTCACAAATACCAGAATAAATGCCAGTTTTAATACTGCAAATGATGAAACCCATAACAATAGTGATACAGCTAACAAGGCTTTACATAGTTAATGAAATTCTAAAAGATTATTTGCAACCTGTGAGATTTCAACTGAGAGAAGTCTTGGAAACAAGGAAAAAACAAATAAAAAATAAACGTGTGTGCAGGTATGTGTATGTATGTATGTGTGTTGTGTGCATGTGAAAATAAAAAGTTTTGGACCTTGGATCTAAATCCCTTTTCATCAGATGAAAGATGAATTATCCACATTTGGTAGATGAGGATATACAGCAATTATAAGGTCCATTAATCTGCAAACTGCCAGCATCAACCATCTGATGAAAACAACCCTTATCCACAAAAACTTCAAAAACTTTAAGTATGTAAATGAAAACTAAGTCTATTTCACTTGATGGCTAACACCCTGTTGTATGTATGAATGTATGTATGTATGTATGTATGTATGTATGTATGTATGTATGTATGTATGTAATATGCTGCCCATGTTACAACAACATTGGGTGTCTTGCAAAATAATAAAAAATAAAGAAGACTATACAAAATATTTAAATTTAGAAAAGTTAAATAAGAAAGTAAAAGCCAAGAGAACAAGAATACAGGGAGGGGAATCTTCTCTCTATCCTATCAGCCACCCCCAGTCTAGAACACCCCTATTCAGGCCCCAGGCCAACAGGCAGATTTAGTTTTATAATTATATCAATATTTTAATTGAAGGAAAAACATTTTGGATAATCCTGTTACATAATAACAAAATTATTCCTTTATATAACCCTGGAAAACCAGATACTGTATAACTGAACATTTCTTCTTTGATGAGTTCAACTTTCTTATTCAAACGATCATGTAATATTCTGTATCAGCTTCTCTAATTTCTAAGTCAAATAATTTATTGCGAGGAATGTCACATTTTCTTATGAGGCTGCATTTATCTTCTGCCTTTCTGAACTTTAAATAAGAGAAAAAAGGTTTATTGGTTTCAAAGGCCTTTGAAAGGGATAAAAAGAGAGCATTAGAAAAACTGGCTATACATGTCAATATGACTTATGGCCATCCTGACTTGTGATTAAGCACTCTCATCCTTTCCCCATCTACTTGGAAGATGCAGCTTTATTCAAGAATTTCATACTGATTCTGCTGCACAGGTGATGGATCTATGCACAATTAAAAACAGGATTCTGGTGAACTCAATAAGAGGTTGATTTAAATTTTGTAAATACAATTTTAGTTAGTCTGGATACGTGTTTTTGAATTATGTCATGGTGAGTTGCTGACCACCTTGGAGAACAGAATGTGAACTACTTAAACAAATAAATCTATTTGCGTTCTTAAATTAAGTTGGTTATAGCTTCCATTTCATCCAGAGGTGGTATTCAGCAGGTTCTGATCAGTTCTGGAGAACCGGTAGCATAAATTTTGAGTAATTCAGAGAATTGGCAAATCCCACCTCTGACTGGAGATTTTACAGTATCATTCCCCTGCCACGTCCATCAAACCATACCTACAAAACTGGTAGTAAAAAAAATATGAATCCCACCACTGATTTCATGGTGATCTGTATGACCCCAATCTAAGTTACTGGTTGTATTGGAAGACTTCTTAAATAGGAAAAGTTCAACATTCCCCTATTTAACTTGATAAATATTAATACTCATTTTTTAAAGAAACTGCTCACCCTTCAGCACTCCTTAATGTTGCAGAGATAGGATCTTGCAAGAGATTCTTTACTCTTGAGCTGGCATTTCTATCCTTTGAGACGAAATCAGTAGATGAAAATTCTTGGTAGTACCGATCTTCTATATTCAGTATCTTCCCCAGACTATCAAAATAAATATTACATATGTATACATGTATCTATATATAAAAAAGCAAAATACCACTCACACATCATCAAAAAACCTCCAGAACTGTAAAGCTTACAAATTTGAAATTTGGCATGTATGTTCCTCTTGGCTCCTAGGTGCTCACTAAGAAAGGATTTTTCAAAATGACCATCAGAGCATTAGTACTTCGTATATTATTATTAACACACTCTGATGCTAAAGAGTTCTACTCCCCCTCCCCACCTGAAAAGAAATCTGTTTCAATTGCAAAACACAAGCAGAGGAGTTTCAGTTTCACTTTTAGTTAAAACAGCTTTTAGTTGAACCAGCAATCAGCTTTAGTGCAGAACAGTTGAGCTAAGCCATGCCCAGACTCCTTGCTGTCTCCTTCTTGCTCACATAGCAAATACTTTTTCATTTCCAAACAGCCCTCAACTCTCTCACATACTGACAGGATGCTAGCCAGATTAATACCGATGGATGCTGGTATGCAGAAACAGAACACCCCCCCCCATTTTCCTCCCCAAAAACTAAACCTGACCACATTGTTTCATTGTAAAGCACGGGTATAGAGCTAGTATACTATATATAATAATGTATGTACTACTATATATTATATATTATACTATGTATTAATGAACTAGGCCAAAATGTATTATGTACCATTTTATCAGCTAAAAAAGATTGACCCCTATAGAAATATTACCTCTTTGTTATGTAGTTTATTTGTAAAGTTACAAAACTGCAAAGGGCAAAAGGAAAGCAACTTCTAGTATAAAAGTAGGTAAATTGGTATCCTGGTTCAAATCACTTTAAGGGCAATGCTGATTTCCATTTATATTTTGCATGTGAAGTATTCAGCTCAATTCTGTGTATATTTGAAATTTTCACCATCTTCCTTATATTTTTATAAACCAATATGGATGTTTAAGGCTGCAGTTTTAAAGCACAATCCAAACCACAACTAAAGGACTTTAGACATAATTATTTCTGAACAGAGCCAATGGCAGCTAAAGCTTTAGAAGTGGTTGGCATGAAATTTACAGTTTTGGACTTCATTGGGGTAGGCAAGAAACTCTTGCAGGCAGTAGGACATATGAAGACTTCAGATGCCCTAAATCTTAGGAGCTCAACACAAAACCTTTCAAGATCTCACAGACATGTTGAACTCTTGTCAGATGTTCTAGAATGCTGAAATTTTGCAGGGTTCCAGTGACAATATGAGAGAAATGTTGGAAGAGATTTCAACTGACTGTGGGAGGGGGGAAAACGGGGGAAAGGTATATAAAATATCATCATAAAGTGCCAAAATTGGCACTTGAGAAGTTGGTAACTGGTAACCCTTGACTGTATGTAACAAGCATTTTGTACCATAGAAGGATAGACTTCTTTTGTTACACCAAGCCTTACTATAAGTAAAAAAAAAAAGTCCAGAGTTCTAAATGCCCCATTCAATACTAATAACAAGTATGCACAAGTTAGTATTTCAAAGCTGTTCCATGCTATACGGTTCTACAATTACTGGGCAATTTTCTGAAATGCCATTTCTACTGATATAATTTGAAGTGTATTAGGCCTGTCTTTATAAGCCCCTATTTAGAAGGATTTATGTATTTAACATTGCTATGCACTGACACTGCAGTTTGGCAGGCAAGGTTTCCACTAAGCTTAGGCTGCAAGAGATTTAAATTTAGACTCCAGCATTTTGCCATATCACTAAGAAAGTGACATTATCAGGGCTATGTCAGGCTGAGAAATAAATGAATAGTTTATATTGATCAATAAGAGCACATAAATAATCGCTTCGCATATGTTTAACACTTGGTGTAGGGCCATTTATGAAAGAGAGAACTTGATTTCAATAAGCAAGTGCCTGGATTAAGAATACCCCAGTTTATGGATGGTACATAGTTAATAAGGGAACCTATTGTTGCAAAAATACACAATGATTTAGATTAAACAAACAATACAATGTATAGGGGGCGTGCATAGGCACACCAACGTGCCTACCATCCTTGTCCTATTGTTTCTTTTATTTTTCTTATATGTACCCATTTCATGTATTCATAACTATGTATATACTTATACCTATTATCTTGTAAGTGATTGACAAATCAAATAAATAAAAATAAATAAAATAAAAGTATACAGCATTATATAATATAAGTAGTCCTTGATTTATGATTGGTCACTTAGCAATGAATTTCTGATGGGCTAGGGCTAATTGTGACCCAGAATCAAAGTTCTGACAACCGCTGTGATCATGTTATTGCAATTTGGGCATTTGGCAACTTGTTTACCTTTATGGCCATTTGCAGTGTCATGGAGTCATGTGATCACAATTTACAATGGTATTTTTTTCCCCGGAAGCCAAGATTTACTTCCTGTTTTCAGCAAAACACAATGATGACAACAGCCCCAATCCATTGCAGACAGTGGATTTGCTTAATATCCAGGACATTCATTTAATGACAATCACAATAAAGGTTGCAAGATTGGATGCAATCATAGAGTGACCTGCTTAATAACTGACACAACTTACAACTGTAATTCCAAGTTTAATTATGATTGTAAGTTGAGGACCTGTAATACTGTTCCAGCTTACAAAGAAGTTCAACTTGAGGACAGATTTTGGGAAGATTATTAAACTGGGGACTAGCTGTAGCACTAGTTACCTCTTATTTACAATCCATGGCACTGGATTCTTTTTATTTGTTATAAGTGTGATAGAGTATACTCAAAATGCTAAATATATACAGCTATTTGAAATAAACATAATAGGGTTCTTTCAGAGAATAATGAGACCTTCATCAAGAGGTGAATTGAAAGCAAGAGTACTTCTATGTAGCAAGCTGCACTTTGTATTAGCTAGCTATTACTTGAATGCACCAACATAATGTAAAAAATGATGTCTAGGGATATCAGGACCATAGACTGAATGAGTGTCAGAAAAAAACAACCCTATTTCCCTCCCATTCAAATTTCATTCTCCTGCTCCATTATTTATTTTCAGGAGGAGAATTTGTACGCATGAAATCATAACATGAAAATTTAGTTGCAATAAATGGAAATGTACAAGTTTTATTTGCTGAAATTGAAGTTTTACACAAAAATTTACTTGCAATAAAATGGAAGCAAAATTTTACTTGCAATAAATGAAAATTTAACTGCAGTAAAATGGAAATGTAAAAACTTTCAGTATTTTGTTTGGATTTAGTGCATTCTCCAATTTATGGACAAGTGATACCAGGAAACTATAATGCATGAATAAACTAAAGGTTTCAAAATTCAAGAATAAATGTTTACCAATTAACAATGTTAACTTACAGGTGTCATGATTAATGAAATAGTGGAACCTTGATTTACTGGATAGCAATACAATGGATACAACTGCTATGGACCAAATTCTATAGTGATTTGAATAATTTGCATGATGATATTGCTTGGTGTCATTTGTTTTGTGACTGTTCAGAGTTACAATAGCACTGAAAAAAGTGTTTTACAACTGGTCCTTGCACTTATAATCATTGCAGCATCCCCATGATCATGTGATCAAAATCCAAATACTTGACAACCAGCATGTATTAATGATGGTTGCAACATCCTCTGGTCATGTGATCATCATTTACAACTGTCTCAGTTGACTTCTGACAAGCAAAGTGAAGTGAAACCATATTCACTTAACAACTGTATGATTCATTTAACAACTGCAATGATTTACTTAACAATTGTAGCAAAAAAAGTAGTAAAATCGGATGCAAGTCACTTAACTTTTCTTAGTAAAGGAAATTATAGAGGATAAATAGAAGATTACCAGTTTTTAATTTTAGATTGGTTGTATAACAATATCACTAAATAGATGTCAAGTTGCAACAATATACTACTCTTTTAACAGACACCCCTACTGTTGAGTCTACACCCCTCAGTTGGTCTACATACCATTTTTTCTTAAATTTCACAAATTCCTGTTGTTACCTACAGCAACAATATTGCTGTATCTACATCTTACTGAGAAGGCAATTACCTGTTATTCCTTGCTTTTCGCCTTTCATCTTGCATAGATGAGAATTTCTGAAAAAAATATTTTAAATGAACCTCAACGTGACCAAACATTGTACATATTAAATAGTGTCAATTTACTGATCATTAATATCCATAGAGAAGGCCTACTATAAACCTGATCCTTGCCAGTTTATGGTTAATACTAATCTGGTTTGGTCTATCTTTGTATCAATCTCTAAATTTTAAATAATTTACATGATTGCCCTTAAATGTAAATTTTGTATACCAATTTACACCAATTTTGTATCCCAATTTATCCCAAAATCTGCATTTCAAGTATTCAGTGTATATACTGAAAGAAAATTACATTTCAATCACTTGATTGTTTTGGGAAATAGAAGTGAGCCTGGGGCACTTACAATCATAACTTTTATCACTATCTATTCAGGGTCTGTCTATCATTAGAAGGGAAAACATTTCACTCAGGAATTTTGAAACAGTTGAAATCCACACATCGTAAAGCTGCCAAGATTGAGAAGCCCTGTAATAAATTAATGTGTCCCATTTGGCCAGTTGGTTTACCAAAATCTTCCTTCTGAGGAGAAATCTGTCCTCCTTTTTCAAGGAGTAAACTAAATCCTGAGAATGGTAATTATTTTTACCTCTTGCAGCTTTGCAAGCAAGAATTACTTAGGCCTTAGCACAGACATCCCTGTCAAACCAAAATTTAAATGCTTTGGAACAAGAATTCTGAGGAGACAGGGAGTTAGCTTTAAGCATTTCTGCATTGAGCTAATAATGTTTTGGAAACAGTTGTAAGACAGTTTGTGTCAGATACTTTTTTTTTTAATTGTAAAGCTTTAGATTCATTTGAGGCTGACTCATTTTAGCCTCATCTAGTCATGACCAACTCAAGGTGCTCATCTCTCTCAACTGCTCTCTCTCAACTGAGGGAGGCTTCCTTGTCTGGAGACATTTCCACCATGTGGCCAGCATGAAAATACAAAACGCAGTAACCTTCCTGCCATAGTGGTACTTATTTATCTATTCACCTTTGCTTGCTTTAGAATTGGGGTGAATAATAGGAGCTCATCCTGTTGCACTGTGCTCAAGTCTTGAACCCAGGATGTTTCCAGTTGTCAAATTCAGCATCTTAACCACTGAGCCATCATGTCCCCTCCTCTCCCATTTACCATTTAGCCACTTCTATAAATGACTGTCTTCCACAGCTAACAATGATGTTCCATGAGAACACTACAAAGAATTAATTCTGGCATGAAATTTAATTGATGAATTATACAGGCCCTTGTCAATTTGAATTCCTTCTACAGTTTTTGGCTCCCAGTTCAATTTAATGCATATACTAAAGCAGCTTTATTTATTAGGCATTCCATCTATCACTCTCTCATAACTAGAAATGAACAACCAAACTGAGCAAGTTAAAATTTCCATGTACCTAGGCATGTATTTTCCTGGAATTTCAGTCTTGAAACCATGTCAGAGGTTTAAAAAGCTTCTATTGCATTAAACAGATAAGCAAGCCATAATGGGAATAATTACATGCATGTAGCATTTAAATTACTTACAGCCAAAATAATAAGCATTCTGTTCTAGAGTGCACAATATTGCATATACAATAATATTACCACAGTAGAAATAATTCAATCTAAATTTCTAAGATTTATTCTCAGAGTTCTTTATTCAATAAAAATGCATTTCTTCAGTTAGAGCTTGGTGTATTTCTATTGAGGCCTATTTGAAATTCTGCCTATTTAAGTACTAGCACAAATACACTGAGGTGAATCTTTGGCCCAGTTTGCTAGACAGACACATTTCCTCACAGAAGAACAAATGATACCTGATTTGTTTCACTGTGTTTTGCCATCATACACGTGGCTCTCAGAAACATATGAAATGTGTAAAACAGAGAACATTTTGTTGCACCATGATGGAGCACTTAGTACTTTCTGTTGTTTTTTTATTTTGAATGAAAGGTTTATTGATATTATCACTTCCAATATTATCTGGATGAATTGGACAATTAAGTAATAGAATTGATACCTCACACTTCTGCTACAATGAACTTATGATCTGCTTCTTGTTATTCCCAAGTAGTTTTATCGTATCTTGTCCTCTTCCACAGAAAGATGTTTACACTGGCATACCTAGATGTCCTGACCTTGATGGTGTTCATTGAGAGATTTGATAATATTCCACACTAAGAGCCTTTATATATACTTACAACATTGAAACTGAATCAGTTGCACATGCACTTCTGAATTTTCCAATTTATCATTCACGGAAGTTGGAAGTAACTTACTCTGGAATCACAAATCATTTCAGCTGATCTGAAACTGTGCATTGTGCATTTCCTATTAAATGAAAAGTATTTAGAAATTCTATTTATGTGGTTAATTTTTTTAGTATAAAAATGCTGTCAGAACTTTCTGTATCTGAACTAAAATCAAATTATTTATTCTATTTTTTATACCCCCTTTATTACTTTAATAAAACTCAAGGCAATGAATACTACTTTCTCCTCATCAAACTGTGAGGTGAGTTGGGCTGAGAGAAAATGGCTAGCCCAAAGTAATCAGCTGGCACTCATGCCTAAGGCCAGACTAGAACTCACAACCTCCTGATTTCTATGGAAGCACCTTAACTACACTTATGCTTAGTTTTTATTATAACTTTTATGTTAGATGTTTTGTATTTTAACAGTTTTATTTCAGCCTAACATCATACACAAAAACAAACAACATAATAATTGTCTCCTCTTTTCTTCTAACAGTTTCCCTCATGCAGACAATGCTGAAATGTATAGCCTTTATTTCTAATCTTGTACGTTTTGTCATTTAAAACTTCTATGAAATATGAAAACATAGGACCCATATTTCCCCAACTGAGGTGCTTCCTTCTCCCCAAAATGCTTAAGTCTATATTTCCTGCCCAATTTTTAAACACTGTAATTCCAACACATTTCAAGGTTGCTTTATGGCTCATCTGCATTTCAAATTCAGAGAATCTATTTTTGTTTGCAGCTATGGTTTCTGCTATACTTCTCCCAAGAAGGAAATGGATGGGATGTAGAATGTAATAGGTGTAGGAGTAGATATGGTAGTACTGTGATTACAGTATGACCCTGTAGAATAATTAGTTCTGATGTAATGCCAGTTAAGGCAATTTAAAGCACTGAAAATAGGACTAAAACCTGAAAAATCCTTTAGTGATGACTGACAGTAACCTAAGATGTATAATATAATTTAGATGAAGGGATAGAAAGGTAATTCATGAAATCTGCAGATAACACCAAGCTGACACATTCTGGCCAACACTCCAGAAAACAGGCTTAAAAAAGAAGGATCTTGACTTTCCTATCTAACACAATGAAATTCAGTGGTAAAAAGTAAGGCGCTACACTTAGGCATGAAAAACCAAATTCATAAGTATAGAATAGCTAGCATCTAATTTAATAGTAGGAACTGTGAGAGAGATCTTAAGAATCCTAGGAGACAATCACTTTAATATGAGCTAGCAGTATGCTACAGCAGCCAAGAAAGCTAGTTCTAAGTTGTATCAACAGAGGGATAAACTAAAAATCATGTGAAATGTTATTATCGCTCTATAGTGCTTTGGTAAGATAGTCCATGGAATATTTCAATTTTGGTTGCCACAATGTAAAAAAAAAAAGTTGAAATTCTAGAGAGAGTGGAGAGAAGATTAACAAAGATGATCAGAGCTGGAGGCTAAGACATATATAGAATGGTTGAAGGAATTGGATATATCTTAATTTAATGAAAAGGGGTGATAGGGCAGCAATGTTCCAATATCTAAGGACTGCCATAAAGAAGAGGGGATCAATCTATTTTCCAAAGCGCCCAAAGGCAGAACAAGATGCCTTCATATCTGTTTATGGGATACCCTATCAATCAAATTAAGGCCTGATGTATGCTTATTGGAAATTCCCTCTTAATATAGATTATTTGGAAAGTTTAGTTTTCCAAACACCACTTAGGAGCAGGTGGGATAAGCCAGTGATCCTTAGAACTTTTGTCACAGTTCAACATCTTTTTATTTTTCTTTCTGGATGCGATTCTGCCTTGCTTCATGACTCAGCAGGGAAGAGAAATGCACTGCATAAATATGTGACATTATGTTGTCATAGATGTCAGAAAAAAAGACGGAGCGAAAAATGTTAAAGAAACAGCTGCCCCACGCCTCTTAGTAAAAATATCTAGAACTACCCTCATTTCTGCAACTACTCTGTATTCATTTTGGCTGAATGGTAGCCACTGAGGCAGGCTGACTAAGCAAATGTATTTTGTCACCTGCTGCTAAGTAGGTCAATAGTTTGCATATGCCTCCAGCAAGCAGGCTTAATTGCTTTTAAGAGGGAACTAGGAAAACAGCATCTTCAATTTCCTTTTGACATACTAGATTGCTATTCCCCAAAGTCCCTTTTTCTATTTTTAACTGCATTATAAGGTCAGATCTGGAAAGCAGCCACGAAACATGGGAATTAACTAAAAGATTACAATGACATACATAAATGGGTGAGAAGATCCTTTCCTTTCAACTCTTACACCACTTATCTGCGCTTGTCTGGGAAAAGATATCAATGTACAACAAAGAAACTGCAATGTATAATGCAACATTTTATTCTGGGTTTATTATGGTGAATCCAGAAATGATTTCTAATCAAAAGCATTGATATCTTGTACTGATTTTAAGATTTTATTTTATCAAAATTAACCAGAAGACTTGTTTAGATCCTAAATAAGGTCAACCTGAATAAGCAAAGTTTGTTATGAATTAAGGGCTTCCCTAAAGAAAGGCTGAGCAACCTGAGGTTATGGTATTATTTGCAGTTCCCAAAACTCTCCAGAATCAGTTCAGAGGTTGTGCACTACCAGAAGCTGCCACAGAATTAAAATTTGTAATGTAATAGAAGAAGGAAATTATTAAGTATATGGTGAGTAATCCTATTAAGTTTTATTTTATGAATTTTAATTACGTTTGAGCAATTACATCATTTTGGTTCCATCATTTGTAGTCTTCACTTGTATTTTTGGGAATGCATCCTTTGGCATGACACCAGCCATGACTAGTAGAAGGACATAGACACATACACACATACAAAAGGAAGACAACACTCACAATCGTATTTCACCTTTTAATCTGCAGTGCAGATTTCAATAACACAACTGTGGGCACCATTTTCAGTTTTTTAAATTCTACTCCTCCAACAGGGCATTTCTACTTTCAATCAAAAGTCAGAAACATTAAACATTTTTTTCCTAAAAACAGTGGCTTTTAACCACATCATTCAAACCTACTACTTACATGTAGAAGAGTATAAAAGGTGGAATCTTCAGGATCATCTAAAATCTTGGGTTTTGGAAATCGTCTTGGGCTTCTCTGAATATGATCGCCATCCTCTCTTTTGAAACCAACTGCAAGAAAAGATCATTATGAGAAAATGGTTTTGAAACAGTAATATGTTTGAGACAAAAAACCATTTTGAGATGTAGCAAGTATAGAAAAGTAAGCAGCCAGAAGGTGAAGTTAAATATGTCATCAATTCAGAATCCTTACATTTCCACAAGTGCTCCATGTTCAATGCCTCCTGAATTCTGTTGATCTTTACCTGGTGCTACTGTAGTGTTGAACTTTAGTTGACCAAATTCTTCTGTTATAGGTTTTGATAAATTTTCTATGCTGCAACCTTATAAATGTTGCCTCTGATAGTATAATTTCGTAAACATGTTTGTATATTTACCAAACTTATACTTATAATAGTTGCTTAGCAACTATTTGTTCATGAATTATTCAAAGTTGTCATGGTGCTTAAATGGGACATTTACAATTGGTCCTTGAGCTTGTGGCTGTCCCAACTTCCATATGGAGTCCCTTTGTGACTTTTATGGCTAGCTTCCAAGAAGCAAAGTCAATGGAGAAGCTGGCCAGAAATCACACATGTGGTCATGTGACACTACACTTAATGACCACAGGTGATTCACTTAACAAACACAGCCAGAACTGGCGCTCTAAGTTGGGCACTGTCTATGGAGTTTCTCAGTAATCCACCTCATGATTGTTCCAAAGGTTCTTTAAAAAAGCCAACTGCACTTTCTTATTTTTCATGAAATCTTTCAATTCTCATCAAGAAGCTTCTTCAGTTCCATTCTCGTGATGAATGGAAACTTTTTTACAGTCAGCCAGTTCTTAACACTCTTGGGGTTGCTGAATCTATCTGGGGGTTAATCTGTGTCCTCAGAGTCACCTGAATCAGAGTGGCTTGCTAAGCCACTCTGATTCAGGTGCAAAGAGAATAAATCATTTCTATTTCCCATCATATAGTTAAAACTGGAGAAACTTCTTGGATTGGAAGTCCAATGGAGGTCCAATGGAGTGGAATGTCTTCAAGAAACACCAAGGAAGTTCAGATTTTTAAAGCACCCTTGGAATAAATTGGACACTCTTGATCTCATCTTCTGCAATAGTTTGAATTTAATTTACGGAATACAAACTAAAGAACCCTTTTCCAATAGTGATCACAATATGATAGACTTTGTCTCAACATACGCCCAAACAAAAATCATCCCAATGACATAATCCCCAATTATAACTTCAAAAAAGGCAACTATGGTTTTATAGACAACAATCTCTCATCCCTTGATTGGCAATCTCTATTCACTGGATGCAATTCTATTCACTGGATGTTGAAGACCATTACAACATATTTTTACTTGAAGTCAAAAGAGTCATCAAACTATATGTACCAATAACAACTGTAAATCCCCCTGTTGGGATTTACAGCAAATGGTTAAATAGTACTGCTTGTAGCATACAGAAAATATAGTTGCATTGAATATATGAATTTGCACATCCTATGACAAACCACATTCTTTGCTGAGCTTGTACACCTGCTGTCTATGCAGAAACGCAAACCAAAGAGCCTGCCCGGATAACTCCGGACATGAGAGAATGGCAAATCACATCCTATGCCAGTAGCTATGCTCTATAGAAAGCATTGACCTACTTATTATTCTGCCCTGCAACAGATATGTAACTACTTATGAGAAAGTACGTATAATTCCCTATGCATGTAACCAATGTACTGATACTTGCTCCCTCCCCTATGTATGTTGCCAAATAAAAGAGAGGCTCAGAACACGCCCTGGGTCCACTCGTCCTGAGGAAAACCTGTGTGTTGTCTTCACTTGCCGGTCAAGATTCATGAGTGACCCACCCGGTTTGTGGCATAATTAATTGGAATGCCGCAAATGGTGACCTCCGACGTGATAAGCGTCTCGATGTGTTTCTGCGGGAGGCGGCCCTGACAACCTATATGAGTCTTTGGCTGCTGGCGGAAAGCGTCTCGGACCACCCATACCTACCAACGGGAAAATTGTGCACACTCATCCACGATTGGAGCTCAAGTAAGTATGGGGGGAAAACTCTCTCAACAACAGGTGCTACACCTAAACGAACTGAGGGAGTTAACCGAATCTTCAAAAAGATATGCTTCAAGAGAGGGTAAATCACTCCCTCGATTGAAACATAATGATTTAATTGGCCTTCTGACACACATTTGGCAACATTTCCCATCATATCCAAAGCAAGGAAATTATAAAATAAGTACATGGACAAAATTGGGAGAAAGTCTCCATTCGGCTCCTAGAGCCCCGATGCACGTTTTAACCACATGGCGTGCAGTCATGGAATGTTTAGTGATTCATCATAAATTTGCCAAACAATCACTAACGGATTCTGCGCCTCCTCCGTATGAATCCACAAAACAGGAAAAGGAAATCCTCAATCCTGTTTTGCAGAACTCTGAAAAAATCACTCCAAATGCTCCAAAACCAGACCCACAACACCGAGGAGGTCAAATAGTTAAAGCAATACAAGTTGCACAACAATCAGGGCAACTTGAAACTGAGGATTTAGAAACGTGTGCTATGTTTCCGGTCACTTGGGACCCAGCTGGAGCCGCTGCAGGAGTGGCTGTTAGACCGATTCATCAACATGTTAATTATAAACAAATTAAAGAGATAAAGGGAGCAGTTAAAGATTATGGACTTCAATCTCGCTATGTTTTGGGTTTACTCTCTTCGCTTTATTCTGCTAGTGTTGAGATGTTACTTGCAGATTGGCAGTCGCTTTTTGGCATGATTTTGACTCCCGCCCAATATGTAGTTTGGAATTCGGAATATGGCAAACAAATTACCATTGCTGTGAATGCAGGACTCCCTCAAAACGTCACTGTAGACGATTTGATGGGAACCGGCACAAGGACAGCCATAGCTCAACAAACTCTTTCTGACAGAGCTGCCTTTCCCATTATAAAAGATGCTGCTTTCGCTGCTCTACGGAAAGTAGATGACAATCAAGGCATCCCATTGCAAACTTTTTCAAAAATTATCCAAACCTCTGCTGAAGACTATGCCTCCTTTATTAATCGTCTTCAGATTGCTTTGGAACGCCAAATTGATAATATAGACGCTAGAGGTGAACGAATGATGAAATTGGCTTATGAAAATGCTAATTCGGATTGCCAAAAGGTCCTCCAACCAATTGCTAATAAACCTGGTGTCACTATGGCTGATTTCCTGCAAGCATGTCGTATTGTGGGAACTACGACCCATAAAATGGAGGCTTTAGCTGCTGCTTTGCAAAACAACAACACATTTCCTGTTTCTTCCTCCAGAACTGTTTCTTTATCTAACAACCGCCCATTTCCTGCTCCTCTCTCCCCTTCGCCGACACCACACCCGACCGGAAATTGCTTTAACTGTGGCAATCCCGGCCATTTTAAGTCACAATGTCGAGCCCCTGGAGGGGGGGCTCACAAAGGGAAATTTAGCCAATCACAACAACCAAAAACAATTTGCCCAAGGTGCAAGAAAGGATTCCACTGGTCTAATCGGTGCCCTTCTTTTTCTCCACAAACAAAATTTCTTCCTCCACGAAACAACCAATGCCACAATTCGGGAAACTAATTTCGGGGCATTCGGCTAGCCCCTCCCAAAAGGTCGAAGAAATGGAGACCCAAGTAGACCAAATCCTCTCTCATTCCTATGAAATGATTGCTAATGACACTGTTACTTATTCCTTACCTGCTCATGTCTATCATCTTTCCATTTCTCCACGCCTTCCTCTTCATCTGCCTCCTGGCCTGCCTGTTCTTATCTTTCCTAACCTTGATCTCACCTCTCAAGGGGTTATTGCAGCTCCTTTCCTGCGTAGTTCTGATTCCTTCTCTGACCTGGCACTGGCCATCATGATCAACTCGCCCATGACCGTGAACAAAGGTGACTTTGTAGCTACCATGATTACACTGGAAGCTGCCACCGATGTTTTGGCTATGGAACAATCTCTAAAATCTACCCGCCCAACTGCTGAGTTTAAACTCAATGGACGTTCTTTTTCCGGTCTTCTAGATACTGGAGCTGACTGTCTCTGTCATCCGCTCAGCCGAATGGCCCGCCCATTGGCCTACTGACCCCACCCCATCCGTCAGAGGGGTAGGAGGGACTCAAACTGCTCAAATCAGTAGTAATTGGATTGCTGTTACTTCCTCTGATAGCTCTGTCACCGCCTTTATCAAACCTGTTGTTTTACCTTTGCACACTAACTTGTGGGGGCGGGATTTAATGTCTCAATTTCAAGCTAAGCTCATTCTGCAATGATGACTGCCCCCTTTGTTCTGCGACTGGAACTACAGTCACAAACTCCAGTCTGGATAGATCAATGGCCTCTTACAGTGGAAAAACTCACTGTGTTAAAACAACTAGTTAATGAACAATTGGACAATGGGCACCTCGAGCCCTCTTTAAGCCCTTATAACACTCCTGTCTTTGTAATTAAAAAGAAATCTGGCAAATGGAGATTCCTTCACGATCTGAGGGGGGTGAATGCTATTATCAAACCCATGGGGGCGCTACAGTGTGGCCTCCCAAACCCCAATTTAATTCCTCAAAATTATGATATGATGGTCATTGACCTGAAGGATTGTTTTTTCTCTATCCCCTTACACCCCAAAGATAGGCATATCTTTGCCTTCACTATCCCTGAACCTAACAATGCTCAGCCCGCCCCCCGTTACCAGTGGAGGGTCCTCCCCCAGGGCATGCTCAATAGCCCCACCATGTGCCAGTATTATGTTTCTCAGGTGCTGCTACCATACAGGACCCGCTACCCAACCTTTCTGATTTACCATTACATGGATGATATCCTGGTTGCAGCCCCAGGCCCTAAAGGCACAGCCTTAAAAACATTACCTCATCTCAGACACCTTTTGCAACAGGGGGGACTTCACATTGCTCCTGACAAGGTGCAAGTTTCCCCCCCTTTTCAGTATTTAGGACACAAAGTGCTTACATCACATGCTTTACCCAATACACCCCACATTACGCTGCCTCCCAAACCCTCACTCTTGCAACTACAACAATATTTGGGATCCATCAATTGGATCAGACCCTACTTAGGCCTTTCCACCGCACAACTGTCACCCTTGTTTACTGCCCTTACTAAAGGAAAACATCCATCTGACATAATTCCTCTACAAAAGGATCAATTAGATGCCTTACACCTCATTAATCAGGCCCTACTCACAAAATGGGTGGACAGAATGGTAGAAAATGTACCTTTTGTATTGCTAATTTTCAACACCACCATGCTGCCCACTGCAGCAGTGGCTCAAGTAACACCTTCCTTGATAATTCTTGAATGGATCCACCTATCCCACACACCTCGTGCAACACTTACTACCAAACCTGCCTTGTTTGCTTCTCTCATCACCAAAGGCCGGCTACGGTCCAGGGCCCTAGCTGGTATTGAACCTTCTGTCATTTACCTTCCTTGCTCCCTCTCCACATGGGAGTCACTGCTCGCTGTCAGCGACCACCTTCAGTTCGCCCTAGCTGACTGGCCTGGTGTTGTCTCTTGCCATCCACCACCAGACCCTCGCATACAACTTTTCAAAACCATCCCTTTCACTTGGCAAACTCAGATGTCTCCCCTTCCCATTCATGATGCAATCACCGTCTTTGCTGATGGCAGCAAAAAATATGGTGCATGTGCCTGGCAAGTTGATGGCCAATGGCACACCAAAATTACTCCTCCACAGTCCTCCGCCCAAAGGGCAGAACTTTATGCTTCTATTCTTGCCTTTGAGGCCTTTCCTCACCAATCCTTTAACCTTATTCTTGACAGTCTTTATGTTTCTCAAATTATTTCCTCCATCTATCAGGCCTATCTATCTCCCTCTATCGAACCAACTCTCTTATCCTTGTTTCTATCCCTGCAACACCTTATTTCCCAAAGAACCCACTCTTTTCACGTTGCACACATTCGTAGTCATCAACCGTTCCCTGGCATCCTCCAGGAAGGGAATGATGTGGCCGACGCTGCGGCCGCGGCTGCATCTTCCTCCCTATTCACTCTTGCCCCCTGGCTTTCCCACTCCGTGGGAAAGCCATTCATATTTTCACCAGAACAAAAAAGCGCTTATTAGGCAGTTCAAAATTTCAGCTACAGAGGCTGCCGCAATTTTGCAACAATGCCCTATCTGTAGTAAACAAGCACACTCTGTGCCCATGGGAGTCAACCCCAGGGGGACAGAGTGCAACCAAATTTGGCAAATGGATGTCACTCAATATGCTTCCTTCGCCCCTTGGAAATATCTTCATGTTTCCATTGACACTTATTCTGGCTTCATCATGGCCACCCCACAAAGGGGTGAGGCCACTAAACATGTAATCAATCATTGTATTCGCACCTTTGCATCGTTGGGACGCCCAAATGAACTCAAAACAGACAATGGTCCGGCTTACACCAGTACAATTTTTGCAGATTTTTGCAAAAAATGGGACATTGTCCACAAGTTTGGCATTCCTTACAACAGCCAAGGACAGGCTCTAGTAGAACGTGCGAACCAGACCTTGAAGCACGCTCTAGACAGATATATTGGCACACAGGGAAAAGTACCCCCTAGCCTCCCAGCCGTGCAAGATACTCTTAATCTTTGTCTATATACTCTTAACTTTTTGAATCTGACGGGCCAACCACCCAGCTGTGCCGCTGCTCGCCATTTCGCTGCCTCACCTGCTCCTGTGGACCACCGACCACTTGTCTACTATCGTTGCTTACCAGATCCAACCTGGCAAGGACCAGCTGGCCTTATCACCTGGGGTAGGGGATACGCTGCAATTCAACTTCCTGATCGTGTTCTTTGGGTCCCTGGTCGATGTGTGCGTCCCTATCACGAGAAGACAAGTAACCAACAGATCACTTGACTTTTGTGACGACCGCCGTTTGAGACAACCACCGCGTTCACATGTGCTGGTTCTGTCCCTGCCTTTGTGGTTGTTGCTGCTGCAGCCACTGTTGTGATTGCTGTCCCATCTGCGATTGCAACATTGAATGCGACATTGTGGTCATTGAAGACCTCCTGGAGTGCTTTTTAGTTTCCAACACCCACCACCCTCCCTACTATAACCTGGTGCCCTCCCCTACGGTCGTTCAGGCTCTTCAATATGTGGTTTCTCTTTACTATGCTGACCTCCCTGATGGCGCCCACAATTCTTCACCTACTGGCACAGGCACGCCCCCTTCTGAGTGAACAGCGCCCTGCCACTTTCCTCGGCCCCCACAATCCTCATCAACCCCAAAACCTAACATGGGTGGTGTTGGATGTACATGAAGATGTCCTGAATTCCACCACGTCCATAGCAGTGCCAGGATCTTGGTTTCCTGATTTGTACTTTGACTTTGGCGTAATGATGGACACCGTCACTAGCCCTAACAAGCCGGGTATGAACAACTACCAAGCGATGAGGCGACAGCCCCTGTATGTCTGCCCTGGCCATAAAAAGGAAACAACACATTTGAAAAAGTGTGGGGGACCGAGATCCTATTTCTGTGCATCCTGGGACTGTATCTCCACTGGACAAATATGGTGGGACCCTCCCATCAAGAACGATTTCATTGAGCTTCAACGGACTGGTCCAAAATGGTTTGACTGCTACCTAAAAAAAGGGGGAGGATGGGAACCATGCAACCCGGTAAAAATTTCGTTCACCATTTACGGGAAAAAGTACAAGAAGTGGCAGACAGTGGTCACTTGGGGTGGCCTGGTCTACGATCTTAGCGGAGATCCAGGGAACATCTTTACCATAAAATTAATACAAACCCCCATAAAGCCCTTGACACCTGTAGGCCCCAATAATGTTTTAACCAATCGCAAGGTGCCACCCCCGCAACCCACCTATACTCCTGGGAAAATTTCACTCGCTCCTACTGGTTATTCTTCCTCTCCCTCCCAGAGCCACCCTGGGAACCCTCTTTGGGATATTATCTTTGCCACCTACCAACTGGTAAATAGCACCCATCCTAATCTTACTACAGCTTGCTGGTTTTGCTACAATGTTCAACCCCCATATTACGAGGCTGTAGGGCTTGTCTCTCCATACAACACCTCTTTGAATGACAAGGCATGTAGATGGAGACATGGCTCACAAACACTGCAATCTACCTCAGGTAAAGGAACCTGCATTGGACTGGTACCCACACGTTATCAACAGTATTGCAACACAACATATAGTACAATTGACACGACACTCTTTTACATACCACCTATAGAAGGGTGGTGGGCCTGCTCTACAGGCCTTACAGCCTGTGCCCATGGCCATGTGATAAACACCAAAGGCTTCTGCATCATGGTCCAGGTCATACCACGCATCTACATCTACACAGAAGAGGAACTTTATAACACCTACTCAGGGTCAGCATCCATCAGACACAAGCGAGAACCCATCTCCACCCTCACCATAGCTCTTATGGTAGGGCTCGGCCTCACTGGAGCAGGAACTGGAATAGCTTTCTTTGCCCATCAGTATACCCAATACCACAATCTTAGGGCAGCTATCGATGAAGACTTAGAGAGAATAGAGGCTTCCCTTTCTCACTTGCAAACATCTCTCACCTCCCTCTCAGAAGTAGTCTTGCAAAATAGACGAGGACTAAACTTACTTTTTCTAAAAGAAGGGGGGTTATGTGTGGCTTTAAGAGAAGAATGTTGTTTTTATGCAGATCACTCTGGCATAGTACAGGACTCCATGACCAAACTAAGGGAGGGTTTGAACAAACGTAAAAAGGAAAGGGAAGATCAAGGATGGTCTGGAACATGGCACAATCTTTCCCCTTAGCTTACCACCCTGTTAAGTGCTTCTACAGGACCAATAATTTTGCTTATATTAATGTGCACACTTGGTCCATGTTTGTTTAATCGCTTTTCTTCATTTATCACAAGTAAAATAGATTCATTACAGACCATGCTGTTGCAACCCCAGAATACCCCCTGGGACCTTGAAAGCAGGGGGACCTACCAACCTGTGTCGCAGGAGGATGTGTCAAAATTTTCCATCACGAACGAAGAGGATGAGTCTGTCCTTTAGCTCATTTTTATCAATCATCGAGACATCCCCTCATACAACACCAGGATAAGGTCAGCAGGCACAGGCCAAGTCGGAAGACTTGACCTTGTGTCCAGTGGTTGGCGAGTGACAGTGTATCTCAGACTCGGAGGAGTCTGGGCCACACTCCGACTCCACCAGCCACAGCCTTTCCATTTGAATAAAAAAGAAAGGAGGAGATGTTGGGATTTACAGCAAATGGTTAAATAGTACTGCTTGTAGCATACAGAAAATATAGTTGCATTGAATATATGAATTTGCACATCCTATGACAAACCACATTCTTTGCTGAGCTTGTACACCTGCTGTCTATGCAGAAACGCAAACCAAAGAGCCTGCCCGGATAACTCCGGACATGAGAGAATGGCAAATCACATCCTATGCCAGTAGCTATGCTCTATAGAAAGCATTGACCTACTTATTATTCTGCCCTGCAACAGATATGTAACTACTTATGAGAAAGTACGTATAATTCCCTATGCATGTAACCAATGTACTGATACTTGCTCCCTCCCCTATGTATGTTGCCAAATAAAAGAGAGGCTCAGAACACGCCCTGGGTCCACTCGTCCTGAGGAAAACCTGTGTGTTGTCTTCACTTGCCGGTCAAGATTCATGAGTGACCCACCCGGTTTGTGGCATAATTAATTGGAATGCCGCACCCCCCCCCCAAAAAAAAACAGATTACCCATAACAATAAGGAAACTTCAATCCAAAAAGAGAACACTCTGGCGGAAAAACAAATCTGGTCACGTTGCCAACTTCAAAAGCCGATATAAAAATTTATGCCACCAGATAAAGACTGAATGCACCAATTATCACATTAAACAAGAGGAAAACCTTCTAAGCACCAATTCCACCCGCGCTTTTTCCATTTTTGCAAACAACAAACTAAAAGACTCAAGTTCCATCCACCCCTGATAGGACCTAATGGTAAAGATTGCAACAACAACAACACCATTAAAGCCAACATTTTTAACACATTCTTTAGCTCAGTATTTGTAAACAGCAATGGATCATGCCCAGTATTTCTGAACCGAACCACAGAAAACTACAATGATCTAATACATATCGATTTTACAGAAGACAATGTTGAAAAAGCACTACACAATCTAAAACCATCTCTATCTATTGGATCAGACGCAATATATGCCTACTTCTTAAAAAAGCTATCCACTGCCATAGCAGAACCTCTAAGCATAATCTTTGAAAAATCTTTCAGGACCAGCTCCTTGCCAAAATTATGGTCACAAGCCATGGTCATCCCCATCTTCAAAAAGGGAGACCCCAGCCTAGTTGAAAATTACAGACCAATCTTCTTATGCTGCATCACCTGTAAAGTCATGGAATCAATTATTAACCAATCCATTATCCTCCACTTAGAGACAAACAACCTACTCTCTAACAAACAATTTGGTTTCAGAAAAAAATTATCCTGTAATCTGCAACTCTTACATTGCCGAAACATATGGACTACACAACACGATTAGGGCAAAACAATAGATGCAATCTACATAGACTTCTGTAAAGCCTTTGATTCAGTGGTACACGACAAACTACACCTAACACTAAAATCTTATGGTATTTCTGGACACCTGCATAACTGGATAAAAGCATTCCTGTCAAACAGACAACAAATGGTCAAAATTGGGAGTGTCCTATCAAATTCTGTACCTGTCAATAGTGGTGTCCCCCAAGACAGTGTTCTAGGATCAACCCTCTTCATACTCTACATAAATGACCTCTGTAATCATATTAAGAGCAACTGCGTTCTCTTTGCTGATGATGTAAAGCTGTTCAATACTACAGACAATACTGCTATCCTTCAAAAAGATTTTGACTATGTATCAGAATGGTCAAACAAATGGCAACTTCAAATTTCAACAAATAAATGCTCCATCTTACATATTTGCAAAAAAAATAAGAAAATAAATGACAAGCTGAATAGTCAAGACCTTGTTGATGATCCAAGCTCTGTAAAGGACCTTAGAATACTCATCTCTAATGATCTAAGCGCTAGAGCCCACTGTAACTACATAGACAAAAAAGCATTAAGAGTTGTTAACCTAATCCTATGTAGCTTTTCCTTTGGTAATATCATACTATTAACTAGAGCATACTAAACATTTGCTAGACCAATACTTGAATACAACTCATTAGTCTGGAACCCTCATTACGCATCTGATATTAGCACAGTTGAGAAAGTCCAGAAATATTTCACAAGAAGAGTTCTCCACTCCTCTGCTCATTGTAGAATACCTTATGCCACCAGACTTGAAATTCTAGACCTAGAACCTTGATTAGACTATCTTCAGTCTGATCTAAGTATGGTATATAAAATCATAATTACAATGACTTACCTGTCAATGAATACTTCAGCTTCAACCATAACAACACAAGAGCACACAATAGATACAAACTCAAGGTTAACCGCACCAAACTTGATTGCAGGAAATACGACTTTAGCAATAGAGTGGTCAATGTCTGGAATACTCTACCTGACTCTGTGGTTTCTTCCCCAAACCCCAAAAATTTTAACCTTAGACTGTCTACTATTGACCTCACCCCTTTCCTAAGAGGTCTGTAGGGGCATTCATAAGCCAATGTGCCTACCGTCCCTGTCCTATTGTTTCTTTTATTTTTCTTATGTGTACCCATTTCATGTATTCAGAACTATGTATATACTTATACCTATAATCTTGTAAGCGATTGAAAAATCAAATAAATTCTAAATTCTAAAATGTTGTTTATCACCATATTGCTTAGTGATGGAGTTGTTGGTCCTAATTGTGATCAGTGAAGACTAATTGTAAATGCCATTAAAAAGTACACAATGTAATAAATTCATTTTGGAGATCCCCTAACAGGTACTATATTAAAATAAAAAATAAAAAAAAATCACAAGGTAAGCATTAGGAAATAAATGCCCATCTTTTTTGTAAGCTTGTCTAGTGTTTTGAAGCAACTTCAACACCCTTTTTTTTAACCAAGCAAGGATTATTTAATTTATACTATGCAATGAATGCCACCTACCACCAAGCATATTAAATATGTCTCCAGTATTAACTAGACTAGTTGCTATTAAATCTTTGAGACCATTCAATATGTTGGTGTTGACTTTTAGACGCTGAAATGGTAGGGTTTTGCAAATAATTTGATGTGGCACTTCATTTCTAAATGGAAGAATATATACTTGTGCACATAAGCAGTATACACATTAATTGCTTTATTATTTAATTATAATATATAGGCAATTATTGCTAGATTGCCTTAAGATGAACAAACTTTCAACCAGTGATGGCACATTTTAATTGTACCGCTTCTTTCTGTATCAACTGTCCTCTAGCTTTTTTATTTTGCCAAATTGTGTGATGATTTCAACTCAATAACTAAAATGTATATGAAACATTGTTTTAGATTCAATTGCAATTATTTATACAACCAATTTCTAAAGCTAACTGAATTTATGAATTTATCATAAGAAGCTGCAAGTGGTCCATTAGTTGAGGTTTTTAAGAAGAGATTGGACAGCTACCTATCTGAAATAATAGTTTCCTGCTTGAGCAGGGAGTTGAACTAGGACAGGGGTAGCCAACTTTTTGGACCTCAGGGACCACCAAACTCATTATTTTAAATCCCACGGATCAGAGACCCTGGGAAAATCCCCACAAAGTGTGCAGGAAAATTTCCCACCCATTCTTTATTTGGGATCGCAGGATCCCATCTCCAGCTCTGTTCTTGGGGGAGAAGGAAAGGAGACAGACAGACTTTTAGCTTCATGCAAGGAAAGCAGCAGAAGCAGCAAAAATCTTTCTTTCTGTCCCCCAAACTCTGCCAGAAATGAGTCTTTGTGACACTTGTTGCGCCGGCGCAGCCTCTTGGAGCAGGATGCCTTGCAGGTTCCCAAAGATTCATTTCTGGTGGAGTTTGGAAGAGAGAAAGAAAGACTTTTGCTGCTTTCCTTGTGTGCAGCCAAAAGCAAAAGAAGAAAGAAGCGGAAAGAAGCAGCCCAGGCCCAGACGAGGTGCGTGGGGCAAGTTCCCCGCTCCATCCTTTCCTCCCTCCCCTCACTACCTCATATTGTTTGCAATGCAAATGATGCAAGCCTTGTGTTTCCATGGGCCATGTGGGTGGCACAGCCTTGTGTTCCTGTGCAGCCTGGATTAATTGCTTTGGGGGGTGTGTGCTTTGGGGTGGCATTTCTCTGTGGACCACCAAAATTTTCTTGCAACCCATCAGTAGTCCCCGGCCCACTGATTGGCAACCATTGGATTAGAAGACTTCCAAGATCCCTTCCAACCCTATTGTTTTGTAATTCTATAATTATAAGTCTAACCAATCATATTTGAGTTGCTAGGAAGACTATTATATTTTTAAACAGTGAAAAAAATACAGACCTCTTCAACCTGATGCCAAGTTCTGCTGAGCTGCTGGACACATATATGCCATCTTCTTGGCAACAGAACAGCAAGATTTGCCCTGGATTTTTAATTTTTTTTTTGCAAATTTACATTGCCAAGTGCTGCTATTGTTGAGAAAGACTCTTCATTCTAAAGCAGAGGTGTCAAACTTGTGTCATCACCACATGATGTATTGGGACATTTTCCCCCTTCGCTAAACCAGGTTGGGGTGGGGCCAGCACATGACGCATCTGGCCCGTGGGCCGTGAATTTGACACCTCTGTTCTAAAACAATTCTGGAACTTCCAGGCCCCATACTTCCTCTCTCAGAAGTCCTCCCATTCTTTGTATGTCTGTTTCTGTTTGGCTAATTAGTGATTTGGTCCTTCCTGATATTAACACCTGTCCCTAAGTGGAAACTTCTCATGATTACCACACTCTAAGCTAGATATGCATGAGCTATCTGTCAGATGCTTTGCTAGAAGTTTAAGAGATAGACATGAAAAAAAATTGAAATAATTTTGATATGCCACCCTCTGGCTAAGCAGCATGCTGATATCTGCAGCTTCTTCCTTTCTTCCCACTCCACTGGGAGATAAATCAATCTCACAGGAAACAAATAAAATCTAGCTTCATTATTTAAAAAGAATCAAAATGCAAAATATAAACCCTCTCTACCCCTTTTTAACTGCAAGAATTAAAATGCAAATATTTAATGTAGAAATAGAGACTTGTACAACTGCACAGATCATAAGTGAGAACCTTGCAAATTAATTCTCCAAAAAGCAAACATCAACAGAAAATACACTATTCCAGACAAACCACAAAGAGGCACTGGTCTGCTATGAATAAAGATTTCTCACTGCAACATATTACAAAGAAGGTTTTAAAGAACGAAAGAATCTTAATGAACTTAGCCTACAAGATATGCTCTAAACTTAAAATCAAACACTCAGTTCTGTAACTTGTACAAAGAGAAAAAGAAAATGGGATTTGTCACAATACAAAAGAAAGTGGAAAAGGTTTAATGCAGTTTCCTAGCTTTATGTACTGCATTTACCTATTTCCATAGACATAAGTTTGCTGAAGCACATCATTCTTTGCTTCAATTTTTTGGTCTTCTCCAGCAATTTGGAGATTCTAAGTACTAAAAGATTCTGCAACAAGAAACAAAGGAGGCCTGTTTCCCACCTAGAAATAATTCTTTTGTATGGATTTCTTTCTTTTAAAAACATGAATCTTTCCTCCATCCAAGACAGAAGGGGCTGGAAAATGTCTACATGAACAAACAGCCAGCACTTTTTCTTGGAGATATAGACTGAAAGTCTCAAATCTGCAGTTTGCTTACAAACTACTTTAAAAATGAATTCCTAATTAAGTGTAGTTCCCAGTTTATGACTATTGATTTAACGATGGTTTGGAATTACAACAGTCTTTATTTATTTATTTATTTATTTATTAATTACATTTATATACCGCCCTTCTCCCAAGGGACTCAGGGCGGTGAACAGCTCGTCTAAAAACCCCACAAATACAAAAGTTAAAAAGTAATTAAATATTAGAATTAGCTGCAGACTAAAATTAGGAAAAACCCCCCCCACCCTTAAAACCCAATTTAAAATTAAAAATGGAGATCAAATTTAAAATCATTATCTCAGCCCAGGCCGGCCTGCTCAAAGAGCCAGGTCTTTAACGCGCGCCTGAAGGCCCTCAGGTCCGTGCCGGTACGAAGTTCCGGTGGCAGAGTATTCCAGAGGGCGGGGGCACCCACAGAGAAGGCCCTACCCCTTGGCGCCGCCAGACGACACATAGCGGCCGACGGCACCCGGAGCAGACCCTCCCTGTGGGAACGCACCGGCCTGTTGGAGAACGTTGGTAGAATGCGGTCCTGAAGGTAACCTGGTCCCATGCCATGGGTCGCCCTAAAGGTCAAAACTAGAACCTTAAAGCGAACCCGGAGAGCCATCGGCAACCAATGCAGCTCGCGCAGGAGAGGCGTCACATGGGCGCTACGCGACGCCCCCATAATCACCCTCGCGGCTGCATTTTGCACCAACTGGAGTCTCCGGATGCTCCCCGCAGGGAGCCCCATGTAGAGGGCATTACAATAGTCCAGGCGAGAGGTGACAAGGGCCTGAGTGACCGTGCGCAAGGCGTCCCGATCCAGGAAGGGCCGCAACCGGTAGATCCGACGGATCTGATGAAACGCCCCCCTGGAGACGGCCGCGATGTGATGTTCAAGCGACAGCCGTACATCCAGGAGGACTCCCAGGTTGCGAGCCCTCTCTGTGGGGGGCAGAACCTCCCCCCCAATAGCCAGCGAAGGTGTCAGCTGGCTATATCGGGGCGCCGGAAACCACAGCCACTCGGTCTTGGATGGGTTGAGCCGAAGCCTGTTCCCGCCCATCCAGTCCCTTTAGTGCTTTACAGCCAATAAAGCGCCTCTAGTCATCCCAAAATGTTGCACACAACTTCCGTGGTGATGTCATTGCAATCTAGCTGTTTGACAACCTATTCACGCTTATGACTGATTGCTGAGTGCCCTGCAAATATATGATCACCATTTTTAATCTTTTCTACTGGCTTTCACAGAAAGTCAATAGAGAAGGTTGCAACTGTTGGTGCATGCCAAGAGGGCTCCTGGGGAGCTGAGCTGCTTTGGTGGGATACAGAAACAAGCTCCATTCCTGTATCCCACAAAAAAAGTTGACAAAATACTTACTGAGGGAGTTTTCTTCTGCACATGGAACTGCTTTGACAGGATGCAGAAATGGAACAAATTCTGAAGATTCAAGCCCTGTTCTGCATTCCACTGAAAAAGTTCCCTTCCACAAGAGGTGGAGTGAGCTGAATTCCTTTGGTAGGCAGCTCCTTTAATCAGCCCACAAAAAGGATAGGGAGTCAAAATCCAAGCAGAGAGGCAGTGTGATAGGGTAAGGAACATGGAATGACTCAAATGGTCATTCCCCTATGAGGCCTGGCATAGGCCAAGAGACAAGTGTTTCTTTATTCAGGGGCTGAAAAACCTACTAGGATTTCAGCAAGAGAGGATTTTCAGCTCCTAAGCAGACCTCCCATGTCTTTCCCATCCTCTTGAGCCTCTGCTTCTTACCTGGGAATTGGTCCACTTAATGGTCCATAAGATCATTTAACAACCACAGTTGGGAATATAGGATTGTGGTTCCCGAACAAAGCTGTCATATATCTTGTTTACCAATTGTGGTTATAAATTGAATATTAGTTGCACACGGCATGGAAAAGTCTAGATATATCTGAGTTAAAATTTGTTATTACCTCTGGAGATTTGTGATAATAATATTTAAATTAAATGGCCATCTTTGCAAT
Organism: Bungarus multicinctus; assembly: GCA_023653725.1. Taxonomy (NCBI): domain Eukaryota; kingdom Metazoa; phylum Chordata; class Lepidosauria; order Squamata; family Elapidae; genus Bungarus; species Bungarus multicinctus. The sequence continues at coordinate 22,166,563 of CM042840.1, forward strand.
TTTCTTTCTGCTTTTTGAAGAAGTAAAGAAATAAGCCTCTCCTTTGGATGACAGTCAAAAAGATATTTGAAGATCACCACTGTCTTTTAATCCTTTAGGTTCAAAAGAATGATTTCTTTCAATGATTTGTCAAAGAATATAGTTTCCAAAGATCTACCTGCTTGATCCAGCTCAAATATATTTAATCACTCTACAGGAAGGCTTTCGTTACATGATTGTATGAATAGCCTGCAATTTACAGATATTTATTGGGTTCCCCTTTGTTTGACCTATATGGGTAAGGAAGGAAATTTTCTCATCTGGGTTAGTTCATCATTCTTGTGTGTAAGGAAAATGCTATTCTACCACATTATGTCAGTTTTAATTAAGAAAACGACACAAAATTTATAATAAAAAATGATCAGCAATACATCAGTGTAACCTCAGCACAATTAGGTGCTAACTTTTTCTTTGGTTACATGTGATAAATAAAGGCTTGAAAAGGTCACTGATATATGGAAAGGCCAGAAGGAATAATGTTAATTTATAATACAGCTGAGTAATGCTTACATTTATTGTTTTAGTTTCTTATCTGGAATGTAGACGTCTCTAATTTAATGAATTGACAATTATGTTTCCTTCTCAAGAACAAAGGTTATTTTCTAAACTAAGGTGCTATAGAGAATGACATTTTAATGCAATTAATTCCTTTTATTATGCTGAAAGCAAATATAACCCAAACCTTCCATTAGGTTATATTTGAAAGCAAATATAACCCAAACCTTCCATTTATTGTATCTTGTATGTGTATATATTTGTGTGTGTGTGTAAATCAGATAGAGTTACATATTTACTAAATTAATGTTTCATCTTTTCTCTGGTGAAGTTGTTTGTACATGTGAGTTATGACCAACTATTCTGTTGTGATCCTCAGGCCTAGGCTCTAAATTGCTTTTACGGATCGTCCTGGAATTACAGCTGTAACTGAGTCCAGAATTACAATTTTCTGATTATTTTTGTGGCAGTCATTAAGTGAATGCCATAATTGTGAAGCAAATGCCATGGTCATTAAATGAACACAGAAGTTGTTAAGCAAATCAATTTTCACCAATGAGTGTTTTTATATTGGAAACCCAGAAGAAAATGCCAGAAATGGCAAAAGACATTGCAAATCACATCATCATGGGCTATTGGAAACAGCCATAAAGGTAAGCTGATTGCCAAGTGCCCAAAATACAATAAACTGTCATAACTTTGTAAAAGGTCATAAGCAGCTTATTTATTTCATTTCATTTATTTGCCACCCATCTTGCTTCAAGGCAACTTTTGAAATGTCTATCTTAATGTGGAACAGTTGTTAAGCAACCAGTTGTAAGTCAAGGACTATCTGTACTCTATTACCTGTAAAGCAGTTCTTAAAGCAGAGGTCTCCAAATTGGCAACTTTAAGACTTGGGACTTCAACTCCCAGAACTCCCCAGCCAGGTTGAAGTCCACAAGTCTTAAAGTTACCAAGTTTGGGAACCCCTGTCTTAAAGCAAACCTGGATTCAATTTCATCTCAGTTTGGGGAGTTAGATATTGATCAAATAATGATTTGATATTTTTGATATTTAGAATAGAATAAAATAACAGAGTTGGAAGGGACCTTGGAGGTCTTCTAGTCCAACCCCCTGCTTAGGCAGGAAACCCTACACCACTTCAGACAAATAGTTATCTAATCTCTTCTTAAAAACTTCCAGTGTTGGAGCATTTACAACTTCTGAAGATAAGTTGTTCTATCAGGAAATTTCTCCTTAGTTCTAAGTTGTTTCTCTCCTTGATTAGGTTCTACCCATTGCTTCTTGTCCTGTCCTTAAGGTGCTTTGGAGAATATCTTGACTCCCTCTTCTTTGTAGATATTTATATGTATTTATTCAAGCTCTAATTTTCCATATGCAGAAAAAAAGTGGCAAGCTCTTGTTTGTATCTAACTACAGTTGGATTGGTCAGAACTCATAGTGATCTAGATATATTTCCAATATATGTTAAACTAGAGGTATGCAAGCATTTCAAATTGAGTTTGAAACAATCTGTTCCAATTACTTGAGAAGTGTTGGAGTATCTCTCTGGCCAGCACTGTGTTGGGAAACTGAACTCCTCCAGATGTGCAAGGTTTATAATTTCCATTATGTCTCATAATGCTCCAGTTTTTGAAGATTATGGTTACTGTAGAAACAATGCCTGGAAACATCTTACTGCTTACTCCTGGTGAAGAATAACAGCTCTCTGAATCTTCTGTTTCCTTTCAGATGATTATTTCAAAATGATTCACATTGCTTGCTACAATCTATTAGACTATCATTTATAAAGGGAAATATAAAACCAGAAGTTAACCAGAAGGGCCACTGTAACCTATAAAAATGTATACTATTGCTCTATTCATAATAAAAGGCAGGGAAATATTCCTGTTTGGATTCTCTCACTGCAGCTGTAGGATGGCAAACTAAACACATGAAATTGAAGGAAAGATGTACAATTATCAGTTGTACTATTATAGTAATTATGGTAGGTTAACCAGTTTAAAGGGGGAAAAATCAGCAATCATTGCCGCTTACAGATTAATGATGCTTTTAGGAACTGAGACTACAGTGAATGTTTTTTTCCTTAATTGTGTTGCTTTTAAAGGATATAAAAGTTGATGTGTTGCTTTTACATTAATCTGCTACTAATATATGCATCTTTAATGTAATATTTTGGAGAAAACAGAGATGCTGTGGGTAAATATTTTTCTTATCAACAAAGAAAAGATTTAAATTTATATGATCAATATTCTTTTTACAGGTAACAAAACCTGATCAGGCAGATAGAACCCAATGAAAAGGGAGTTAAAACCTGGGAACATCCAGGTGCTGCCAGCTAATAGAGAATAAATAATGCAAGTGGTCAGTGGAATTATTTTCCTTTCCTGAAAGTGACTACCCAGAATTAAAATTGAATTGTATGAAAGGATCCTTATTGAGACAGCTGTTATGATAACCAGCTTTGTTTACCAAGACTATAAAAAACACTTCAGAATGTGGGCTTTTTTTTTTCAATTTAGGAAGAAGGACCAGTTACAGAAAAGGCACATTAGTGTTAAGACTTATAACAAAAAAGATGTTGGCATTCTTTGTCATCTTCCAAATTAAGCTCAAAAAGCTTTTTCCCAATGAAATGACTAGAAAATCTGAAAGCACACTCTAAACAAAGTAGAAGACTAAAGCCTCTTTTTCAATGAAAGAAGATTGTCAAGAAATTTAAAGATGAATTTTGGCATGCTAAATATACAGCATTAACCTTTGTGTTAATTATCCTTTGGACACATTAGGCAAAGACCCAGCTCTTTGGAAAAGGCTCTGAGGGTTAGAAAGAAAGAAAGAGAAGAGAACAACCAGGAGCAAGGTGGAGAGGCTCAGTGGTTACAGTGGCTATGAAAACTAAAAAAAAAACCTGTTTAGGAGGAGATAGTCATGGAGAAAATCTATCTATCTACCTACTTGGAGCCAAAAATGACTTGATGGCACATAACCAGTCAATCAAGCAATCAAACAACCAATCAAGCAACAAAACTTTGGGAATCAGACGAGTTTAGAATATATTTGTTATTGTTCACAATAATAACAAATAACTGATACATTAATATTAATTATTTTGACTAAATATATTATTATATACACTTTATATAAGTGTATTATAAATGTACTATATAAGTATACATTTATACTTATAATACACTTCCCCTGAGGATTGTGCTCTCATGCAGGTTACAAAGATACTTAGTTTTGACTCTATGACCATAGCCATCTTGAACACTGACATTTGGGTGCCATTCATTTCCTTTCTCCATCCCTCCCTCCCTCCCTCCATTAAAAGAGTTTAGACACACTGTAGAGAACACATGCTTGCAATCTCGTTCTGTTTTCTTTCATAATCTATAACCTATCTATTGTCTTCCTGTTCTTATGAATCTTACTAGATTCCCCACTCCCTAATCCATTTGTTCATAGCCCGTGCTCAAGGTCTGGAAGAGATGACTCCATCAGACTGTCAATTATCTGAAAGCCTGCATTCACAAACAAAAAAATCTCCACCACAAACCAAGCGAACACCTGGGCACAAACAGACCCTCCCCCGATACCTCCAGCCCAAACATAGCCCAGCCAGTCACCCAGATGAAACCTAGCTTCCTAATAAATGATAGCCAGTTATTCACCTGAAGCCAAGCCGTGCTGAAAGTTTCCAATACACGAAATACTATGTTGCAAGCCAATCAAGACAAAAAAATGCTACAAAATAGACAGAAGATATTAGAAACACCAATCAAACAGAACACCGCAAACTCCAAGACCAATAAACACAGACCAAGATTCCCAACCAATCAGGATGAAGAAAAAAACCATTCTAACAAAGCACGAAGCTAGCACCAAATTTAAAACAGAAATGGCTGCAAAAGCCTGACACACAGACGAACCCAATACACAAGACTGATGACAGATGAGATTCTGCCGAAACATTGCTATAACTTAAAAAGCACAACTATAATGACGTGGGAAAATACCCGAACAAAGCTGAATACCATGCATATAAATACTCACAAAAACTTAAGAAAACACACACACACACACACACACACACACACACAGAGTTTGTCTACGTTGTCATTGCCTTTCTCCCCAAGATGAATCTCTTTATGTCTTCAGCATATTGACAATCTTTATCTATTTTCAAGGCTAGGAAAACAAAGTTATCTATGAAGTTCATTTTTTGCTATCAATTGTGAATTCACTAAGCATATATTTGATGTAATCTTCATTTTTATATCCCTTTAATATTGATGCACAAGGTCTACAGAAATATTAAGAAAAAATGCAAAGTTACTGTGTTGCATCTAAAATTATTTTTAGGATTTGTTAATTATTTTAACAGTTTTCTACCAGATGGAGTCATGGTGTTCTATCCCTTGAACATTTTACAGTAAGTAGGAAGAGCATAGGAGAGGGCAAAGCAGTACAAATAAGCCTTTACTGTATCAAGAAAATAGTGATATCAGCCACAGCATCGCAACCGTTGTACAATACAACCAGGACTTGGAAGCAAAGTTACCTAGAGATGCTCATCATACGGTATTGATGTGGTTATTATGTCACACATCATGGAAGACAGTAGTGAATGCCTGATAGGTTTTGCATCATGCTGATTCACAGCTGCAGAAAAAAATTATAGAAATATAGACAGGGAAGTACTGAGCATGGCTTAACATTTCAGCCAGTATTTGTAAAGAAGAGAATTTTGTTTCACTGCTCTCATCAGCTACTATTGTCAGTCTTAAATTCACCAAAAGGAATTCTGCTTACAGCAATTGCCTGGATAAAACATTGGGCTTTGTTGCTTGGTGGACATAAATACACAATAGAATTTAAAATGACACATAATCCAACAAATGCAGATGGATTATCTTGTTTACCCATAAGGGGTAAATAAACTGTAGAATGCACATCTGATGGAGATTCCTTTGACATACTTTCTCTCACAGAAATTGAGAGTCGTTTCACAGCTAAGTTGACCAGTGAAAGTAAGACAGAGGATTGGTCTGTAGACTACATAGCAACCAAGAATGGAAGTTATTTATGGAGTTTTATCAGTAACATGACAATGTACACCTCGAGACAGTTTCTTTACATAAAGATTGAGAGTCACCATAACATCCAAGCTGAAATCCAAGCTAAAAGATTAAGCTCTGAAGGAACTACAAGTTGCATGTAACTCAATTTTGTTTGCTGACCAGGAAAAATCACCAATGTGAACAGTGTATATAGAGAGTCCTCAATGTATGACCACAATTGAGCATGGAATTTTGGTCATAAATCATTGTGGTCATTAAGTGTCTCACCATCTGACCTGATTCAATTTTATGAGCAGATTTGATGGCTGATAAGTGGCTCACTGCAATTGTTAAGTGAATCAAGCATATGTTTTCTCTGGAAAATGATAAAATACATTGTGTTCACATGACCATGAGAAGTACAACGGAAATGCAATCATGTGACTTCAAGAGATGGTGATGCAGCAGCAGTTGAAATTTCAAATATGGGTCATAAATAGCTTTTTTCTAAAGTCTGTCATGACTTCAAATGGTCTTTAAGATCACAGGTTGAGATTACCTGCAATGAGTTGCTCAGGTTGCTAAAATGTCCAAAAAATGCTGAAAAGTGAATAACTTCAGCCATGCCTTATTTGCCATGAAAAAATAACCCTACTGACACCATACCACAGTTTTTTGGTACAGATTGTTTTTAACTTATGGCAAGCATGCATTTGAAGTAGATAGAGGTATTTCCAGTGAATTCAGAACAGGCACACAGGCACATACCCAATATAGATAGCAATATCAATAGCATTTACACTTATATACCACTTCACAGTGCTTTGCAACCCTCTCTAAGGGGTTTAGAGAGTCAGTGTATTGCCCCCACAACCTGGGTCCTCATTTTACCAACCTTGGAAGCAGGGGTGGGATTCAAATTTTTTAACAACCGGTTCTGTGGGTGTGATTTAGTTGGTGGGAATGGCTTGGTGGTCATGTGACTGGCTGAGCATGGCCATGTCAACATCACTCACATTGAGGCACACTTCTTCTTGCCTGGCCTCTCGTGACTGTGGGGATGCTGCAACAGTCGTAAGTGTGAAAAACGGTCATAAGTCACTTTTTTCAGTGCCTTTGTAACTTTGAATGGTCACTCCACACAAGCAAAATTCCAGAAAAGGAGGAAAAAAAAAAACTCCAGAGACATTCCTGAGACAGGAAGTCTAGTCCTGCCAAGAAGGTAATAAAAATTAATGGAGAGGCAGTTTCTGTAAGCAACACCAGAATGTTTCCTTCCTGCCTTCCTTACAGGATTAGACCAGTAATTTCTTCTAACAACTGGTTCTCTGAACTGCTTAGAATGTTAACAACCGGTTCTAGCGAATAGGTGCGAACCTATAGAATCCCACCCCTGCTTGGAAGGATGGAAGGCTGAGTCAACCTTGAGTCTGTCAGAATCAAACTCCTGGAGTGAATAGTGAGTTAGCCTGCAGTACTGCATTTTAACCACGGTACCACCATGGCTCTATATATTGTGAACTGTTGTTTCAGAATAATTAGTGAATGGTAAACTGTAGCTGACCAATTTCAGCTATGCTATATCAACATCTTTACCCAGTGACAGATGGATTGGCTGAAAGGTTTTGTTCAAAATCTCAGGAATACTTTTAAAATTATGCCTGGGGAAAGCATATTGAATCAAAAATTTGCATTTTTTCTAGTTTGCATATTGCAGCACAACATACAAATCAAATAACAACGATCCTATGATACAGACTGTATCTTATATTCAAGACTGGATTTTCTCAAGTTTCATTTGAGAAGTAATCAGAACAAACAATTAAAACAAACTATTTTGTCATGCTGAAACATGACACGAAATACAAAGAGCAGAGAGATAGAGAAACAACTTGCAACTACCATGGCAGACGATTCCTGAACATGGAGTATCAATTAACACTAATATCTTACAACCAGTAATTGATCCATTTACCAGTACCATAACAGATATCACATTTGTATTTGTAAGCTCTTATAGCTATAGGATCTGAACCTTGATAAGAAATGTGGTGTTTTAATGGCAATCCCCTTAACTGACCAAACTAAATGACTGTACAAATAACAATAACAATTATTTTCAAATTCATCCAAATACATCAGGATACACCAAATACAGGATGATAGGCAAAAAAAGAGATGAAATAAAACATCACCCGACTGTATTTGTTTGCAACATAGTAAAATTTTAAATTTTTGAACAGGGAGGTTAGAGATAAGGTTAATTAATCACAACTGATTTGCATGCATTCTACAGTCTTCCTACTGCTGCCACGATTCTTACCACTTCCTCCCATATTACAACTGGCTCAATTTCTCAGTAAATGGTAAAGATTTCCCCTTTCCAGTCATGTCTGACTCAAAAGGGAAGTGCTCATCTCTGTTTCTTAGCCGAGGATACCAACATAGTCCAAAGACATTTTGGATGTAGTCATGTAGCCAGCATGACTATACACTGAGGCATATGGAATGCTGTTACTTTCCCACCAAAGTTGTAACTATTTATCTATTCTCATTTGTTTGTTTTCAACCTGCTAAGTGGGCAGAAGCTGGGGTCTGTTAACAGGAGCTCATCCTGTTGCATTACACTCAGTTCTCGAATCGGGGCTGAGCCATTACACCCCTTCTTTCCCAGTATCCTCCCACTATTATTATCAGAAATATTCTTACCAACCTGCCACCCCCAATCTACAACTGAATGCTTTAAAAACATACAAAATGTTTTATTCAATTTAGTATTGAATAGCACAGATAAGATTTAACTTAGAAAAAAATTAACTAATACTCATATAAAAACCTAAGTGGCTAGATAGCACTCTTGCATTGGAATTATCTTCAAGGGAAAGCCATATACTTTACATGATAGGAAGTTAAATCAAAATACCAGTGCAGAGAATACTGTCTTTAGAATAGGTGTAGATAATTACACTCAAAACCAGCAAAAGAGGAGAGGGAAGGCCACTGAGAACAATTAAGCATTGGATGTTAATCCTCTCTAACCTCAAATCTGCATTTATAACAAGTAGAATTCAATCTAGATTAGGTTCTACATAGAGATCATCACTACTGTGTAAGGCCTCAACTTTTTCCAACAAAAGTTGCACATTTTATTAATTACAATAAAATCTTCACAGTAAAGGAATTAGCAATATGGAGAACCCAAATCCTTCAGTATGTTTTAAGATGACAGGTACGGTAAGACAAATAGTATACAGAATTATACTATTAATTTTCTTTGCTACATTTTCAAAACAGATAACATCAAATGCCAGCGCAAGAAATAACTGGATTAATCCACTGTTCTAATAAAAATGTCTAATATTTTATAAAACTATTAAGCCAAATCTTTGGAAATATAAATGATTTTTGAAGGATTGTAGTTTAAGAAAAGAAACACTGCTAAAACTGTGACTTTTTAGCTACAGTAGATAAAGAAAATCTTTCTAAAAGGTTTTTTAAAAAGATTTTTTTCATTTTTATCAGATCTTCAATTCAGTTATTCAGACATGATTAAGAACACAAAGAAAATTAAAAGGTAATCTAAAAGAAGATTTAAAACTATGAATAATAATGATTTTTTTAAAAAAGAACATTTCAGAAGAGGCTGGATGCGTGTTGAAAAAACTAATTGTTCACTAGTACATTTATTCAATGGAAAGTAAATTGCCCAGGAGTTCAATCAAACTCTTCTGGGATCACTGACAGTTGTTATAATATTTACATGTGTATTTTAAAGTACTAAACTTCAGCTGAAGTTTACTTTCTGATAATATACTGTAGTTATTTTTTGGCTGGTCTTAAGCAGACTAGCCAAAGGAGGAGGTGGTTCTCCTCCTTCCTCTCTGACTGCTCACAATTTGTGTTGGTAGGGGGGCAGAGGTCGACCCGAGGCCCTTGATTTGCGGGGTACCTCAGGAGTCTGTGCTCTTGCCCCTGCTGTTCAACATTTATGTCAAGCCGCTGGGTGAGACCATCCATGGTTTTGGGGTAGAGTTCCATCAGTATGCTGATGACACTCAGTTATACATTTCTACCCCAGGCCACCTCAACAAAGCCATTGAAGTGATGACCCGGTGCCTGGAAGCTGTGCGGAGCTGGATGGATCTAAACAGGCTTTGGTCGACTCAACCCGACCAAAACCGAATGGCTGTGGTTTCCTGCGCCCAGATACAACCAGCTTATTCCATCGCTGGTTGTGGGGGGAGAAATTTTGACCCCCATGGAGAGGGTGCGCAATCTTGGCGTCTTCCTGGATGTACAGCTGTCATTAGAAGGTCATATAATGGCCGTCGCCAGGGGGGCTTTTTGTCAGATCCGTTGGATCTGCCAGTTGTGGCCCTTTCTGGATCTGGACACACTTCACACAGTCACTTCTGCCCTCGTCATTTCCCGTCTAGACTACTGCAATGCTCTTTACATGGGGCTCCCCTTGAAGAGCATCCAGAGGCTTCAGTTGATGCAGAATGCCATGATTCTGGGGGCTTCTCAGAGCTCCCACGTTACACCGCTCCTGCGGGAGCTGTATTGGCTTCCAGTGGCCTTCCGGGTGCAAATCAAGGTGTTGGTGGTCATCTTCAAAGTGCTCCATGGCTTGGGACCCAGGTACATACAGGACCGCCTCCTGCCACCATCAGCCTCCCACCGGCCAGTGCGCTCTCACAAGGTGGGCCTCCTTGGAGTGCCGCCAGCTGGGCGATGCCGGCTGGCGGCCCCGAGGGTGCGGGCCTTCTCTGCGGGAGCACCCCCCTATGGAATGAGTAACCCCGGAGATGCGGACTATCCCTGACCTGTGAACCTTCTGGCGTGCACTGAAGACCCATCTTTTTCAGCAAGCCGGTCTGGCCTAGTATCATTGGAATGGTTTTAATTTTTTGTAAGTTTTTACCCTGTTTTATCATTTTGTTATAGTTTTTAATTTTTCAGCCTTTATTTAATTCATTTTAATCTATTTTTAAATTTTATATTTGTAATTGCATTGTTCTTAGCTGGGCTGTACAGCGCCCCGAGTCCCAACTTGGGAGAGGGGGCGGTATATAAATTTAATTAAATAAATAAATAATATTATTGACTTTGCAAACATCTATCATGTGGTGCATGCCCATTCTAGGGTAAACTGAGACCTGTAATGTATTTAGATGGATCTCAAGTTGGATAAGTGATTAGCTTAGTTGGCCTTGGATTCTCATGGATTTTACCATTCAGAATGATATCAATACAAGTAATCCTTGATTTACTATCATTTGTAGTTATAGTGACACTGAAAAAATGACTTATGACTGATTTTCACACTTATTGTCACAGCAATACCCTGGTTCCATAATCCAGATTTGAACCCTTGGCAACTGGCCATATATTTATGAAAGTAGCAATTTCCCAACGTCATAGATTCACCTTTTGTGACCTTCTGACAAGCAAAGTCAATAGGGAAGCCAGATATACTTAAGAGCCATGTTACTAATTTAACAACTGTAGTGTTCACTTAACAACAGTGGTAAGAAAGGTCATAAAATGAGGAAAAATTCATTTAACAATCCTCTTGCTTAGCAATTTGGGGTTCAATTGTGGTTGTAAGTTGAGGACTACCTGTATAAATTAATGATCTTCCCTTGGTCTCTTGAAAGACTACAGTTTCATGAATAAATAATAGTTTCATGAGGATAGCAGTTGTAACTGCAGATGATTCCATTAAATTAATTTGTTTAATAATGAGATTGGTTGTTACCAGACTGGTATACATATGAAGAAAGATGACTGCCAGGATGGTAGTTTGTGGGGAGTTTCATGGAATTCAGCTGATGGGATAAAAGTATGTCATTCAGTTTCTTCTCCAGTGACAGATAGTTCTCTGATAACTTTGATATCTAGATGAAAAACACACACAAATATACAAATATATATATATATATATATATACCAAACAATACTACCCAAAAGGCAAATTAAAGAGGAAAAGTCATCCTGAGAAAGAGGATGAACCATAGCTTTTTATTATAGAGAATTCTACCCCTTCTATTATGGAAGATTTTCTTATACTGAACTATTACCATTGTGCTGCCGGTTTGAACTGATTCAAATGAACCGGTAGTTTTGATGATAAGCTGGCCTTGCCCACCCTGCCCTATCCTGTCTTTTATTTCCTGCTTTCTAGCTCATCTCAATCATGTGGCACAGCTGATTTTCCTCCCTCCACTGTTCTACCTTCTGTTGTTGACTTGGAAGATAAGCAACTGAGCTTCTAAATGCTCCATTTTCAGCTTTACACACAAGTGCCTTTAACTCACTGAACTGGTTGTTAAACCAGTTGCAGTCCACCCCTGACTATTACGCTATTCTAATCAAAAGCTTGATCATTTTTTTCAGAATTTGATTTCAATGGATTCTGTTTTAACGTGGACTGAATTAACTGCTTTATGTGAGAGAGAGGGAGGGAGAGAGGGAGAAGGAAAAGGAGAAAGAATATGTTTTTTCTACTGCTTAATCAGTCTTTCCTCAGCTTGGGTCCTTCAAATACTTTGGACTAAAATTCTGATCATCCCCAGAAGGTATAATGGGTGTTATGGTCCAACCCTATTGAGAAAGGTTATTTTAAAATGCTTACCTGCTTGGAGAAAACAGCCAAGTTAGGGTTTTCCTCTTCTAAAGCTAGGTCATCAGACACACTATCACCTTGATTTTCAAAAGATAACTTCTTTTTCTTTCTGAGCTGATCTCTTACTCGGTACCCTCGATAAATACTCTGAATGATTAGTGCTGCCTTCGCTTCATCCTCTGTGGTTTGTTGGTCGGCTTCAATAGGTTTCTGAAAGCTTCGTGCAGATCCTTTCTGACTTTCCTGGGGAAAAACACGACCCTGTTTTTTTTCAGTTGGATCACTTCTTTCTTGAGAAGCTTGCTGGCTTGGGTGGGAAATGAATTGGTTTTTGTCTTCTTTAGGGAGATTTTTTTTTTTTCCTGGGCTTGTTGCCATTTCGTCTTCTTTATATTTGAGAAGTGATTCCCTGAAATAGACGTAATATATTTAGCAAAGATTACAGGAGACAGCTAGTGTAACCTTACAAGACCACTCAGGCCTAGTTTATGCATTAAACTGTCAATATAATATCTTTTTTCCAAATGAAAAGGCAAAATATTTGTTTGGAGTGATGTTTTTTTTGCATGTAGCACATAAGTTTATTTTGTAAAATAAAGGTATATACTGTAATGTTAAATAATAGGATTTATGGTCACTAGGAGATAGGTACTAAAACCTGCACTTTTCTATATATTATGCCATTAAATGGAAAACAAAATGGTGCTTTTATTTTTATCACCTCACTGACTGTCAAACCATCCAGTAACAAATTCCTATCCTGTGAAATGGCCTTCCATATCTATTGCTGAGAAAGAAGAAATGAACGTGGAGAGGCCATTTGATTCTACTCCAGTACTAGCTCTTTGTCCCAATTGCACAAACGCTTCATTTGAGCCACAATTTGTGATTCTAGGCCTCCAATATCTGTGTTGCTGGGAAGAGGAGAATGAGATAATTCTTAAATTAAGAAGAGCTCCGCTGGACCAGACCAAGGATGATCCAATTCAGTGCAATAACATTTGGTACTGTTGGCCGGATTTCCTTTTGATGCTTGATTGTGATCAGCTGCCATAGTAACAGGAATGGAGGCATGGTATTTGGGTTTGGGAGATGGTGTGATGAAGACCCATGTGAACTAAAAGGGAGGTTTGCACTCAAGTATTAATGCGCTGCTGAATGGAGTTGTTTATGCCCAGTCAAGGCCAACCATCTTAGAACTCCAGGTGGGCGAAAGCACCTGAAGATGTGCTCCACAACACTATACGGAATGTGGATTAGATATTCAGCCTGGGTTCCTGGTGGGAAGGATTTGGGGAAACTTTAAATATGTAATTTTCGCGCCTTTTGGATCAGATCTTGCTTTTCTTTCACTGCTATCATTTCAAACACAGTAAAAGTACTTCTTTTCTACTTCAATGGAGTTGCAGGTTTTCTTTCTTGGGTGTTGAATGGAGACAGACCTAACAGGTACTGAAAGTCATTTTGCCACTAAATGCATCTGTTTTAGTAATCTGCACTCCAAACTGAATACCAGCTAAAAAGGCTATTGAATATTATTTTCTTTCTTGCATTTTTAAGTATCCTATATTTTCAGCATTTCTGGTCTATCCCAGAGAGATTTAAAAATGCATTTTCTGCCATTCCAAATGGAGCCCAGAATCCAAAAGAAATTTCACATCTCATTTAATGAATAAAACATTAAAGAATACACATTGAGGGTTTTTTTTTTTGCACATGCACAGTTTTAGCACATACACCTTTCCTTATGTTATTGTTTGAAAACAAAACTTAGCATGATGAAATCTCTTTGAGAAAGACTGCATAGAATCATGATATTTGAAATGAAACGGAAGATTGTCTTTTATTGCAGAAGAGTTGGCATTTAACAGAGTAATCATAAGTAAAATAAAGTACTACCTTATTTTTTTGAGATTTGTTCTCTCCCTGTATCCTCTGAAGTAAGACTGAATTGTTATTGCAGCATTGTTTATTTCTTTAGTCCCCTTTTGAATCAAGAATCTTCTTGTAACTAATATAAATCATAGTAAGAATAACTTTAATTTATTGTGATAAATCAGCATATTTAAACTAACACTTCCTTAATCTGGCACTTTTCAGATTGGATTAGAGAACTGTTTTCATCAACTCTCTTTCTCCCAAATTTAGTCTGCTGGGTTTATAGCTGTAGATGATAGGAATTGTTCTTCTCAGCTGCTGGAGAATGCCAGCTTGGGGTACACTGGGTTATACATTCAATGTATTATGTAGTATGATTTTCATGATCTCTATCCAAGATAGTGAGAATTTCCTTTTTTTTTTAAGATACAGGTTTATGTTATTAGACACACAAGTCTTCAGTATTAATTGGATTCAACTGAATAGAATAGGATAGGATAGAATAGAATAACAGAGTTAGAAGAAACCTTGGAAGTCTTTTACTCTAACTCCCTGCTTAGGCAGGAAACCCAATACCATTTTAAACAAATGGTTATCCAATCTTTTCTTAAAAACTTCCAGTGTTGGAGAAGTGACAACTTCTGGAGGCAAGTTGTTCCACTGATTAATTGTCCTAACTGTCAGGAAATTTCTCCTTAGTTCTAAATTGCTTCTCTCCTTGATTAGTTTCCACCCATTGCTTCTTGTCCTGCCCTCAGGTGCTTTGGATAATAGCTTGACTCCCTCTTCTTTGTGGCAGCCCCTGAGATATCGGAACACTGCTATCATGTCACCCCTAGTCCTTCTTTTCATTAGACTAGACATATCCAAGTCTATGAAGATCCTTCTGTATCAATTTCATCACAATACTTGGTTGATGGATAAGCATCTTCCACCAAATTTCATAAAAGTAGGTTTGGTAGGTTTGTTCAGGAATGTGTGATCATAAGTTAGAGTTCCGCTGTTCAATGCCTTGGCTTCATTTTTTATAACCTAGCATTTATTTGCTTCAGTTGGATCATGACTCGCTCCTCTTTCCTAATTTTCCTTGTTCAAACTTCTCTTTTGTGTTCCTAAAATATCACCTCAATGCCCTGGTTTTGCTATTATTCTTCCTTTTTTGAAGTCACTAAGTTCTAAATTTTCATGGGATTTAACTGTCTTTGCCTACTTTCCCTATCTGGAAAGTATTTTTTTCCTCCCCCATCCTGTCCCTCCTCCCCAGTTAGAGTGAACGGGGAGGAATACTAAACAAGGGTGGAACGACAACTTTCGATTCAATATTCTATTTCTCACTGCCATTGGCTGATAGGATCACAGTTTCAGAAACAACTTCTGGTTACTGCAATAATTCTGCCTATTGCTTCAGCAGGAAAGTCTATGAAAAGCTCCTATTTGAATTACAACTTAAAAAAAAATAGTTCAAGTTCTAGATTCTGATTTCTAGCTCTGATATCTGGCTTCACTCCCACATCCTGATTTTCAGCTGCCACTTGCAGTCACTAGCTCAGGCTGAAACACATTAAGCAGAAATAGAAGAATCAGTTTTTCCTTCTAATTTTATTTGATAGCTATGCATTCTGACTGTACAAACCTTGATGCTATAAATGGAAAGTCTTACCTGACTGGAGCTTGATAATCCACATAGCTGTTCCATATACACTCTTTGCCTCTGCAAATGCTTTGCGAGTGACATATCCCCTGTAAACTGAAGACAGAAGGTGAAAACCTCTAAAATAGGTGTCTCCACTCTTGGCAATTTTAAGACTTGTGGACTTCAACTCCCAGAATTCCTCACCCTGTTCTAAAGCAAGCTGTTGTATTTTACTACACTTAGTTACCTAGTTATTCACATCTTCAAGGAGAAAAGGACGGATGAAAAATTATTATTTAGGACAAACTTTGATGATTTTGTGGCATACTTCATGGTTTGAAGGTGGGCAATGAGGACTATAGGGACTGGACTATGTAACAAAATACAGATGCAGCCAGTATAAACATTTTGTTTTGAAACTGAACTTCAAGATGAGGCTCTGCCTTTGATTTGTAAAATTGTGACACCTCCAAGGGTAGAAAACAAGAAAACTGGCAAGAAAGCAAACAAGGAAAATGAGAAAAATATGGCTTAGGGACATTAAGTACATCTGAAATCATAAGTTGCCCACTCCTATTTTAGGATGTCAAATACAATGACATTTTGTGTAGTGATCCAGGCTCATGATAAGAAGACACAAGTTGATTTAACATAATGGGATAGCTTTAATTTAGGAACAAGAATGCAACTTTCCTCTCAAAATGGAAAATTCAGACTTTAAAGAAGATCAAATTGGAAATGGGTTTAGGGATCAAACTGCCATTTACGAAAAGTTTAAATCCCAAACAAGATGCTCTATCTTTTCAGCTAAAGCCTTGCAGTTGCTTAATCAACAACCAACTTAATTAATCTTTCTCACCTTAGACTTTCAGGTTTTATGTATTTATTCGTTTATTTGATGACATTGTCAGAGAACTTCTCTAATCATGATAATGCTCACAATATTAGACAATTTTCTGCTGGGAAATAAAGTAGATGAGTAGACAATACTGTAATGAAAATCCATCAAGGCAAGAAAGGAACTTTTTAAAGATGAAATGGTCAAGCTGGAATTGGATTCTGACACTAAGATGAGAAAAGGAAGAGGAGAACAAAGCAATAAAGAAGGGAAACATGGGTCTACATTGCTGGCACTTGGTATTTCCTGAATGAAAAATAACCTTACAACAACATAGTACAATTGACTTGCGGGGCTGGCACGACGTGCAGTAAAGTTCACATAATGCAATAGAATTGTGTGTTTGTTAGTAGGATTCACTGAGTTAGGGATTTTCTGTCTTCATTGTGAGTTGTATTGTGTTGGGGGGTGCACGAAGGGCGGCTCAGCCAATCTCACTGAATACATTTTGTACTCTGACAATAAAGGTTTGAATTGAATTGAATACTATTTTAGTGATTTCAAAATTTTTAAGGGGGTTGAGAATATCTTCTCATATTTCCTTGACAAGAGATATAAATTAATCTTATTGGCAGGATCTGCCAACTTCCTGGCAATCTCTTACTTTGGTTACAGATTGATTTTCCTCAGATATTCTCCAAGCTACCAATTCAAGACTCTATAGAGAAAGGGAAGGGCAACTACAGAAGTAAAAATGTCATCAAGATAACAAAATTTGCATTATGACATCCCAATACAAGCTCTGCCCTTCCATACTTGTATGTATCATCATCATACAAATAAAAAATGGCAGAGTTTACTTTGTGATGCATGTATGTGATGCCCATCAAGAAGGGAAATCTTCATGCATGCAGACTTGAATTTTCAGATAAAAGTCAAGCTATCAGTCCAAAGTAGAATAACAGAACAAAATTATATTTAGTGAGAAAGCAATAGTAAAAATGGGTATTTCTTTTGTTTTATACTTATTCTATGTAAATACATTATAAGTGATGCTAAAAATATTTTTATTACCTGATTGTATTTTAATTGCACTTGCTTGCCTTTTCTCCTTCAACCTTTTAAATCTGCTTGAACGAAGCCATTTTCTCACATAGGTTTGAATCAAAACAATCCTGTGCATTGTCTCCTTTCGCTTTATGTTTAGTTGCTCTACATGGTAGTACTTTAGAAAAACCTGTTGTTAAAAAAGAGGATCACTATAAATTATAAAAAGGAAACCCACTTAATTCCATAGATAGCATTTCCAATGATGATTGCTCTCTAGCTAAGAGGAAGCCACCAAATATCTGCCTTAAAAAACAAAACCCAGAAGTGTTGGAAGTCAAGGATGATTAGATATGAAAAATGTCTAGGGAACAGAAGTTCCAATTTTATGGTGGTAAAATGTCAAATAGCCTGTCAAATAGAGGCAATTGAATCTGGCACTGAATTCTAGATAAAATAATGTCACTTCTTAGATGATTGTAATGGTCCAGCATGCAGAAACAATCTTTGCAATGTATTCTAAGTATTTATGAAACAGTGAACAAAATAACCAGAATCAAAAGTCACAAATATATTGGTCAATAATAACTATTAGATTAACTTCAAGCTAATGAGTTTGTCAGGGCTCCGGCACCCACCCCCATTCAAATCATGAGTCTCTAGCCACATCTCTCAGAGTTTAAAAAAAGATTTATTAAGAGTGAACATGCCGTTGCTACTGGGGTGTAGCCAACTCTGAGACACATCATTCATTTCACTCTTGATCCTGGTCTTCCCCCACCACTTGGATGTATATTTTCCAATGGGACACATCCATAGCCAAGAGTCATTAATCATGCTCTCCAGTAATAATCCTGCGTACCAGAAACTTCGGCTGTCTAGCAATTATCTATTAAAACATTTAAGGAATGCACTACTTCCCCCGCTCCCTTTCTACTGGCAACTCTAAAAAACCAGAGAAATATTTTTGAGTTGACAGAGTTCATTAGAACTGTTTCATCAAATTGTATTAAATAAGTGACAAAAAGGGAGGATAATTTTTTAAAAAACTGGTGGATGTAGCTATTGATGGCATGTGACTCAGCCTCCATAACACTATATTCTTGATTTATTTATTTATTTATTTATAAAATTTCTATACCGCCCTTCTCCCTAGGGACTCAGGGCGGTGTACAGCCAATCTAGACCCCAACAGTAATACAAAAGTTAAAAGGAATTAAATTAAATATTGGCCGAATAAGAAAAACCCACCCCACACCCTTAAAATCCCAATTTAAAATTACAGAACAAATGGAGACAAATTTAAAACCACCTCAGCCCAGTAGATTATCCTACTTGTTTCAGCACTGCAGAAAATATTATAGGTGGGTAGTGGTAAAGCATGGAAATAGTACCTTTGTTTTTCCAACCATCCATTTATTCAACTTGGCTTTTTCCAAGATGGCAGTACAAGTAGCAGAATTTATAGGAAGTTCATTGCTGGAATTGTAACAGAGGAAATAGTATCTACAAGAGAAAGAAAGATTCCAGGAAGGAAAGAAAGAAAAATAGTGAGATGAAAAATGTCCAACTCATGCATTAGGAGATACTGTATTTATTGCTTATTAGATAAGCAGTAAACAACCTTTACAATATATACTTAGACATCAAGCTAAAAGGCTATTCAAATACTGAGGTGCGCTCAAGTAACAGAAACTGTAAACTAAGCATCACTGAATATGTTACAATTTATCCACCCATTCCTACTGTACAGAAGGAACACATTTTCCTCCTGACTAGCTCATTTTTCAGAGAGAATATGCAATCAAGGTGGCCGCTGTATTTTTTTTCCTGCCTTTGTTAAGTCTTGTCAGCTTTGACAGGTATAACATGAGTGACAACACTGACTTTTGAAAAACTGTCTTAATTTGTACAATGTAAGCAAATCTTTAAAGGATTGAATATTATAGCACTTTTTTGTTTGTCTATCTATCCATTTCTCCATCCCCCCCACCTAACTAAATTACCATAAATTACCACAGTCTAGTTCAACTCCTGTTACCTGCATATGGCCACACCTCAGGGGCTGAATTACTTTGATCATATTGGGAGAAGCAACAAGTTGTCCTCCTGGAATTTGGGTACCAATGTCAACTAGTATTTTCTTCTATAAAAGGAACTTTCCTCAGGAATGGCCTCTAGTTGGAGACTACTTTATCTGCCTTTAAGAAGAGGGTGAAAATATAACTTTTCCAGAGGGTTTTGGGAGGTCTGATTCCAGAAATTGTTTTGAGGTGTTTTAAATTTGTATTTCTAAGGCCTTTTTGGTCTGCATTATTATGTTTGATATGAGATTTAGTTTGGTCAAGTGGATAAGGTATCTGGCTGTGATGGGTTTCAAAAATTTTTCCTACTGGTTTGGTATGAATACATACTTTGTGCGCACACAGCGTTTGCAACTCACCTTCTGCTGCAAGCCCTGTGTGTAAAACAGCTGACGCGCAGCAATCGGCTGTGCCGTGCAAAGCAGCTGAGGTTGAAAAACAGGAAATAAAGGTCAGTATAGAGATGGGGTGGGTGGGAGGGCCCAGCAGCTGATCGTCAGAGCAAACCAGTTCGCTCACAGATGATGCTCGGAGCTATTGGTTCAGCCGAACTGTAGAATACCACCACTGGTATCAGGTTAGAAACCTGGGGATTGTGAGTTCTAGTCCTGCTTTAGGCATGATAGCTGGCTGGATGACGTTGGGCCAATCACTTTCTCTCAGCCCATGATGTTCCGCTCAGGTGACAAACTATCTCTGGTGACAATTCCTGTTTCAACCAAAAAATGATCAACATTTGGTTGATCTGAAAAAAAGCAGATACTGCATTTGCAGGAAAACACTAGAAATTTTTTTTGATTACTTTGAACCAGCTGTGGTCTTTTTTGATAATTGTGGCAGCTTTTATATCTGTAAATAAATAATTCTGAAAATTTATTTATATAAATTAAAAGAATGCAATTTTGCACATTTATTGTTCCCTCTTTTTCTGGCCTTTCCAAATGAAAAAAAACAGAGATTCTTCTTACTTCAAAGAGGTGAAAAGCAGTGACTGGTGATTGTATATATGTACGTGTATGTGTGTGTATTTATTAGCTAGAATGCAGTGGTTAGAGAGCAATAGTGCAAGCTACTTCTACTGCAGCCAGCTGCCTGCAATTTGGCAGATCGAATCTCACCAGGCTCAAAGTTGACTCAGCCTTTCCTTCTTCTGAGGTGGATAAAATGAGGATCCAGATTGTTGGGGGCAATATGCTGACTCTGTAAATCACTTAGAGAGGCTGTAAAGCACTGTGATCTATAAGTTTAAGAGGTATTGCTATTGCTAATATGCCTTATTTATTTATTTGTTTATTTATTTATTGTTTGTTTGTATTTATTTATTTAATATGCCACCTCTCCTGCTTTTAAGGCAATACTGGCATTCTCTTGGCAGAAATACAAGCAGATAGAAAAACCAATAACACGGAGGGAATGAGGAGCACATGACCTTGTTTTACAAAGGACTTACCGCTTTATGAAGTTTGCAAAAAGAATACGATGAGAATAACCCTGTTGCCGAATCCGAGCTGTTTCCAAAATTCCAGTGTATCGCAACTGAATCAATACTTTTTCTTTGTCGTATTTGTTTGCCTGTCGATGGTTGTTTGGTTTAATACAACGAACAAAATGAGGCTGGCCAACCGCCAGTTTGTACAACAAATCCATCAATGAGTTCTGAATGGAAATGATGGAAATAAAACATTTGGGATTCTTTTACAGACTCCATTTGCAAAAACCGATAAAGCTTCTATCAGCAACATTTGAACTGTGCCTGGCTTAAGGAATAACTACAGACAATCATAAGTAAGAATGAATTAGCTGCAATAACTGAGAGAGCAGCTAGAAATAATCTCTTGTTTTCACAAATATTTTAGACAATTCAAAACTGAGTGAAAAAAACATCAGGAAGAAGTAAACGTTTGGGGAAAAAGAACATAGTTAGAACTATCATCAATCTCCCATTTATAAAACACCAGTTGACCAAGAGCAAATAACTAGTTTATGATTGATTTCCACCATAACCTTTAGACTTGGATGATTCTTCTGGATTCTACTATCCCATCTTCTCTGAGATACCTTTTTGTTAGGATGCCTAGGAATCTTATAAGGGGAAGAGTCAAGATGGCAACACATTAGCAGTTCTGAAATAAGTTCCCTTATTTCAGAATGAAGTTGAGAGAAATACATGTAAATACAGATAGTCCTCGACTTAGTTCATTTGGTGACTGTTCAAAGTTACAACGGCACTGAAGAAAGTGACTTATGACTGTTTTTTACACTTATGACCATTGCAGCATCTCCATGGTCACATGATCAAAATTCAGGTGCTTGGAAAGTGGTTCGTATTTATGACGGTTGCAGTGTCACGGTTGTGACTTTCTGACAAGCAAAGTCAATGGGGAATCCGGATTCACTTAATGACTATGTTAACAACTTAACACTGAACAACCATGTTACTAACTTAACAAATGCAATGATTCACTTAACAGCTGTGGCAAGAAAAGTCGAAAAATGGGGCAAACTTAACAAATGTTTCACTTAGCAACATAAATTTTGGCCTCAATTGTGGTTGTAATTCGAGGGCTACCTATAAAAATAATTTGCTTTAGAATATACCCATTTACTACTTCACTTTAAAAAAATTAAAATAATATTTTAATGTCAGATGGAATATGGAGTCTGACAAGCACCAAAAATAGTGCTTGTAGACACAGCCCTAGCCCATGACCTCCAGACTGCTTATCCCTGCTTTTTGCTTGATCAGTCAGCTGCCACGAAACAGCAGGAGAAAATAGCTAGCAAAACACTAAGTGAATTCATCCTATCTATTGAATGAAGCACTATTTCAAAAATAAAATTAGTCCTACATCAAAATGTAGAACTTGAACATGAAATTAAAACCATTAACCTATCTTGGAATGAGAGGGATGACTCACTTTTCTTTGAATACACAAACAACTATGTGCAAAAAGTATCATATTAGCAGGTAATACTAAATGAGGTATTTAAATTTCTGTCACATCTAGGTTCTCACTATTGACAAGAGATGATTTCTTTATGTCAAATGTAAACTTTCATTACAGGATTAAACTGCAATGTATAATCCTAGGTTCTTTAGGCAAAGTTTACTTAAAGAGAAATCTAGAGGTTGAATTGTAGAATAGATAACAGGAGAAAGGGATTTTCAATTTGGTTGTCTATGAGCTCTTGCCTATTCAGTACAATGTACATTGTATTCAGTACAATGTATTCAGACTTTTCTGGTGCTTAAAACTGTATGTGGATCATAAAATTGCTTATCTTAACTTCTTGATTGCATACTCTTATGCTTACACTCATGTAGATCATGGTGACCTCTGATGCTAGGCAAATTGGTTGCTACTCATGTCTTAAGCTAATACATTGCATGTAGGGGCTCTAGCACACTCTCTTCCTATTATGTACTCCTAATGAGCAGAGAGAGATGTAATTGCCTCTTGGCAATTAATGGTGGTTGTGGCATAAAATGGTATTCAGACAGGTGTTCTACAGTGACTCAATGCAAATTCTTATTCAAAACAGAGAAGCTAATTGTGCAAGCACCAGGGTGCCTCAAAAGAAAATGGTACCAACAATGTAATACTCTTGTAAGTGCATTATTCAAATGTAAATTTTAAAAGCATATTAATATGCTCCTTGAATGTATAATTACAATTTCAGTCGGCATTACAAACCATAATTGACATAATAATCAAACCCATCCAGAGAGTGATAAAAATCTTTGACAGGGACACATACAAGCAATATCATGAATATGAATATAATATGGAACACAACAAAATTATGTGTATTTTTTCTCTGAGTTAAACCTATGAAGTTAAAGACTCCTTTGAATTGAACTTGACTTCTGATGATTAAAGAATCCTATAGTTTTCTTTGAAATAATAATGGAAGTTGTTTGGAAATTATCTTTTGGAATATTTGTTTGATTTCCAAAACTATATTATTTTATACCCTTGGGGTTTTCTAGGAATTTCCTATCCAACCCTGGTCCAATCCAATTTATCTTTTTCAGTTCAGCCAAAGAAGATTCTATGCTCATTTCTCAAGAATGCCTCTAGGATGTCAAACTCATGTTGTCACGGCTGTGTCACGTGACACATTGAGACTTCCCCCCCCTTCATTAAACCGGGCGTGGACATGGCCACCATGTGATGTATCCGGCCCATGGGCCAGGAGTTTGACAGCCCTGGCATATATTCTGAGAGGTTCATATATCACAAATGTTATTCTTTGAGTAATACCAAATTAAAATTAGACCCAATTGCTCAAATGTTCTCTTCTTAAAATTAACTTGAGATAACTAAGTAGTTAATAGGTTCATCTGTACCATCAGGAAAAAATGTAGAAATTGTTTCAAGTAACAGACTGGAACAAGCAGTGAATTTTGGCCAAGTCTCACCCATAGTCTTCTGCAGGGCCACTTAGATCAATGTTTCTATACCATCCAGCTAATAGCACAGTTTGATCATAGGCCATTCATTCTTCCATTGTCAATAAACTGATTTGTTTGTGCATGCATGCAACATGCCAATTATGTTAGATGGACAGAATTTCCACAAATTCAAGCTTTAACAGTTAGAAAATTAGCAGATTTAATAGCTATTTCAATAATAATGAATTGAAATACTGTATTGCCCCCCTCCTACTTTATGTATTAAAAATAATATTCTTTATGTATTAAAATAATATTCTAAAATATTAATATTAAACCTGTCCTTGCCCAGCATTTGGCTGTTCTTTGCTCATTTCAGATGGCTAAGGATAGTGAGATTTAGCTAGTATTGAGAGAGGTAGTAGTACTAGTAGTACCAGAGTATCCTAAGGCTGAAGGCAGATTGACAAGTTTAAAAATCTTCTCAAAAAGTGGAAATAGCAAAGAACCTCCATATTGATGCGGAGAAAACTAATAGCCATATCCATCAAGTAATCAAGTCAAGATTGCCTAGTGGGAGAATTGACTTCAATCACATAATTAGAGAAAGTAGGGTTGATAATTGCACGAATAATATGCATTAAAATAGAAAATAAGCAATGTCTTACTCGGAAATAAGAAGCAACTGTTTGTGTTTTCATATTGGTTGTTTCTCTTGGATGCATGGAATCTTCCTGCTGATTCTGTATGATCAAGAAAGAAAAATGATACTGCTTATCAGTACAACAGTCAAAAGTGATTAAACCTGCCCAACAAAATGATCTTTTAAAAAACTCAGTTAAAAACGGCACATACCCATTCTAAACTGTAGGTGCTGTTATTTTAGAAACATAGAATACTTTATCATACTGTGTATCTGGGAAACCTGAACACTTGGATACAAGGGTTTGTCACAAATATGAAAAAAAATAACACGCCTCTTTTTCTCTTATTTATTAAAACCTCAGACAGCTAATGATCATATTAATTACAATAGTGTAATTAGTACACTCTTGAAATAAAGTTGGATGCAATTCTATAATTAAAATCTTTGTATTTTCTCTTTTCAATTCATTTGCTAGCAAGTTAGATTCTGTGAATTTAGTGGCACACGCTCACCAGTAAAGATACCTATGGATGAGCGTTAAAGAAAATAACAATTGAGAATTAATTTAGTTTTCCCTCAACTCATTATAAAATCATAGCAGAAAGAAGATGTTCAATACAGAAGGAAAATGAATTGTACGTTTCGAAGGTACATACTTTCTGAGTCAAATTTCCTGAGTTGAGGAAGAAGACAGCCTCCCCCCGCCCCATTAAAGATTAACAATTTATCTACTCTAAATCTGATTTAGATAGCTATCCAGGGACTCCTTTACTTTTATTTGGTTGACTGGATTCTGCGGTCTCCACTTCTGATAATTTATTGCATGCTTCCTCAGTGCCAAATTACCTGAGAGAGAGAGAAAAGATATTAGAAATTGGTAAAAAGGGTCACTTCCTGGATTAGACAGGGAACAAACATAATTGGCTATTGCATTTATAAAAAAGAAAATATCTTTTTATTATTTCAGTATTTGCCTCCTTCACGATTTTTTTAGGTTCATGGAATAACCCCCTACCTAAAAGATAGTATCAATTACTTGTTATCTTTCAAAAGATCTTTTAGAAAATAAGGATATCAGTAAGAATGATTTCCATTTCCTTGTTCCTCATACTTTTTGGGTCCTTTTTAGACGACAAAAAGAACACCATGATGTGTTTTTGGTATTTTTTAGTCCATCTTTTGTCATTCTGATGCTTGTTTGAATTTTATTATAGGCTTTATATTACTTGGCTTCCAGGGTGCTGACTTCCAAAAATGCTGCAGCTGGAAAGGTAACTTAAGGAAAAAAAAACAGATTCTCGGAAGATTATGAGAAGATGGAACATGTATTTTGAATTTGTTCTTTTAATATTATTGTATAAATCAAATTTCTGAAGATCCTCCCCAATTTGTTTTCCGTGGAACTTCCAAAGCCTTATATACATGGCTAAGATGGCTTACCCTGATTAGAAAGTACTGTACAATTTTCAAATGGCCTAGTGTGACATACAATAAATGATGAACCAGTCTTAGACCTCATGAATGGTTCAGGAAACAGTGCATGGAAGCAATCCATGGGGAAAATGTGAAAAATATTTTATAAAGCTGGTGTCACCTTTCTGAGCTGTGAGACAGAAGAAGCTCATTCTTTTAAAAAGCTAAGGACACATTCCATTGGGCAAGAAATGTGTACAACTGTAACCCTTAAAAAAGACACACAAAAGGCAGCGCTCAGAACTGTTTCTAACATCTGTACTTGGGCCTCAAAGATCAACTCAATTTCTGTTTCTTCTTCCAGTTTCTCAGAGAACAAGATCTGTAAGATTACAGTTGGATAATTAAGTAAAATTGCTCTTTCCCCAAATGCATGTTTTCTGATCACCAAAAATTGTACTGCCAAATATGCCCTGATATATATAATTTGGGATAAGAAACAGAAGAAGCAAATGAAAAGCATATTGGTTTTCTTTTAAATACTAAAAAATAAAAAGCAAATAAAGCAACCATGCCCATTTAAATATCCTTATTTGAAAATGCTAGTTCTGCTGCTGAAAGTGATGATGGTACTTGCACAACCTCATCTAGTACACCAATTGTTATCCTTTCTTAGGTTGGTGGACTCTTCAGATAGTCATTCATGCCTGGTCATCTCACAATTGCCCTTGAAGATCATCTGAAAACTTTAAATATAATAGAATGTAGTGGCACGGCCAGTGATTGACATATCTTGGTGTGCTTTATGAGTTGCACTGGTTGCCACTTTGCTTTGAGGAGTGACTTGATGTGCTGGTACTACCTATAAAACCCTACACGGCATAGGTCCCTAATACTTTGGTTGCATAAGAGACCTCCTATCTCATATAACATCTGCCCAACTGATTAGATGTCCATCCACATCACAAAAAATGGACTTCCCTAGATTATCTAGGAAGCATCCAGGGGAGGAAGTTGACAAGCATTTTTCTCTGTTTCAGTCAAGATGCTTTAGATTTCAAGCCCATTTCTCAGCATTACAACCAATTTCTGTCACAATACATGGCTACGTAAGAACCTGGACCTTATTTTATTTTTCTGTATATTATGCAGAAATAAATCTTTTGACTTCATTTAATCCCTATCATGGAAAATAATTTATCTGCTTAGAGCAGCATAGCGAGATTGCAATTAAAATCAGAGGAGCAGGACCAATCAAAGAAATGGCAATCTTGATTGGTTATGTTCAGGGAAGCATGTTTAGTGCCTGCAGATTAATGGCAAAATATTTGATTTATTTCCCTTACGTAATTTTATTCATTAGATTTATATCCCACCTTTTCTGCAAGAGTTCAAAGTGGAGTATATTGTATAGTCATACAGACTTTAAATTTATCCCATAACAGTATCATATGCAGTAGGTGGGAATGAGAGATAATTACTATGCTATATTCACCCAATACAGGTAATCCTCATTTAATAAAAGTGGCAGCTGGACATCCTTGTTTTTATTTGAAAATGTTTCACTTCTCATCCAAAAGCTGAAGAAGTTTCTTGGATGAGAAGCAAAATATCTTCAAAGAAAAATCGGAAAGTCCAGTTGCCACTTGAAAAAGCATCTTTGGGACAGCCATGACCTGGATGACTTAGAATCTCCATAGACCTAATTCAACAACTTCAATTGGGACTGGACTTTTCATCATTAAGCAAAAAGTTTATTACCTGAATTATGTATCATTAATTATTAGAATTCTGGTAATCCTGACTGCAATAATTAGTCCAGGACTGTACTGTTGTTTCATCACAATTTCATGCTTCTCTTATTCTGCCATGCTCATCTCTGCTTCAAGTTCCCCCTCACCTACCTACCCCCCGATCTCTGTCATTTGGTCCCCTTGCATTCCACTGTCTACCACTTTGTCTTCCTCCTGCTGCTGCTGAAGTTTGCCAAGGGAGTTGCTGGTCCTTTGTGAGACCCCCAGGTGGCCCCTCTGAAGCTTCCATGCAGAGGAGAGTAGGATATAGATGGGTGATGGGTGGAGGTCAGAGGTGGTATTTAACAGGTTCTGACCAGTTCTAGAGAACCGATAGTGGAAATTTTGAGTAGTTCGGAAAACTGGCAAATCCTACCTCTGACTGGAGAATTTACAATATCCTTCCGCTCACCAAGCCACGCCCACAGAACTGGTAGTAAATAAGTTTGAATCCCACCACTGGTGGGGGTTACTTGAAGTGGTAATCCACCATCTTACAAACACACTATGTTTGTAAATGTGGATAAACTGCCCAACACCTGAATTTTGATTACATAACCTTGGGGCCACTGCAACATCTATTAATTTTGAGAACTGGTTGTAGCTATCATTCATTCAGTGCTGTTGTAACTTGAAACAGTTGCTGAACAAGTGGTTGTTAACTGAGGACTACCTATTCACTTTTGCTTGCATTCATTGATTGTGCACTAGCAGAATGTCCTTCAGAGAAGAATCTGGTTTGTGAATAAATGGCCTTAGGTTAAACCCTATCAATTCTAAATAGGACTTTTTTTATGAGGCACCTCCCACCCAATCCTGAAACATAGGCCTGAAATACTGGAAAATTAGAAACAGTGTGAACTACCCTTTCTCTATCTGATACCTTTCAAATATGTCAAATAATGATGAAGTACTGGCCTAATACATCTGTAGGACATTGGATCAGGATAGGATGCTCTAGACAATACTGAATCAAATACAACAATGGCCAATTCAGAATAGGGCCTCTTCTGATTTTTTTTTTAATCATCTGAAAGTTGCAAGGATGTAATGACAGCTATAAAAGGGTAATGCATCAATTTGATTCATATAGGAAATATTCCTAAGGGCAGGACATTGGAAAATTATGGGGAACAGGATCCTGGATAAAGTACCAATTACATGGCCTTCACTGGTATTCCTGTATGGTGGTTATCATGGTTGATAGCTGCTTCTATGTAATCCTATAAAGGAGCCACAAAATGGACAGATAGCGAAGAATACTGGGCCTGGCAAATGCAACGTATAATTTATTACCTGTTTTGGTAAGAGGATGAGTTGCTAGAAGCCGAATCAAGTGATTCTGAGAGGATCGTAAGAGTAGTACAATATCAGCTGGCAAGGTATCTCTGTTTTTTGCTAAGAACCCATTTACATTATAAAGAACCTGAATGAAAATACAAAAGGTCAGAAACAATTATTCAATGCTATTTTTTTTTCTTCAACTGCTTCTTCTGTTCTTGAATTAGAAAAAAAGAAGGTTCTTAGGAGATAAAGTAGACTGAATCTGCCAAAAATCTGTAAATCATAAAAAAAATCATACAAAAGAAAGGTAATATTCAGTTAGCATATGAATAGACTGATTCACTTTGGAAGGCCATGGAGGAAATGTGTGATTACTGTACATGTCTGCCATTCATCGAAGTAGGTCATTACAGGCCTGCTAGTCAACAATATATAAGGATACTGTAAATGTGTGAGGAGAGTCAGCCAGCAGAAGAATATGTGTATATGGCAAAAGGCCCTCTATACAGTACCCATGGCAACAAATATGTGCTTAAGCTCTTCATCAAGACTTAGAAATAGTTGTGCTTTGAGGGTGTGCCTATTCACAGGCAAGATTTACAATTTGGTTCTTCCTCATGGATAGTGAACTTGGGGTTACTGGGAGGTGAAAAGTAACCAGTATTAATAGTGGTCTTTGTTTGAAGAAGATGTACAAAAAGACATCCATTCTAATGCAATTACAAGCACACAGGTCAGTATTGTTGATCTACACATTCCAGTGCCAATTTCCCCAAACAGTTCTCAAATTATATTGAATTTCAATTGAAACCCAAATCCAAACCATCTAGAGAATACTAGATCAAACAGACTGTTTAGCTTTAACATGGGCTGTTCTGATTGGCAAGTGTCTCTTATGCCAATGCAGCCAGAGCAGGATCACTATTCATACAAGAAGTAGCTCTAAGGCTTACGTGACCCATGAAATTGAATATACCATGAAGTCTTGAGCACATAAAGGCAGCCACAACAGCAATTTTGTATGAAATGGACCTCAGGCTCCAGGCATATGTGGCAATGCTGTTAGAAGAGTTGGTTTTTTAAACTTTATAATCTATTATTTCTTTTTAGTGATTGCACTACTTATAAATGCTCTGGAGAAGAAAGAGTGTTTCATGTGTGTTCTATGATCCTGGAGGAAGATTTTCTTTCTTTCTTTCTTTCTTTCTTTCTTTCTTTCTTTCTTTCTTTCTTTCTTTCTTTCTTCCTTCCTTCCTTTCTTTTTTCTTCCTTCCTTTCTTACTCCTTCCTTCTTTCTTCCTCTTCTCTCTCTCTCTCTCTTACACACACACACACACACACACACACACACACACACACACAGAGTGGGAGGGAGAAAGAGAGGGAGATAAGGTATAAATGTGTGCACGGAATAAATATTTGTAATCATTCAAGGTATAACAAGCTGCTTAGAGTTTTGTAATATATTGAGACAAGTTAGCCATTCCTGTTATAAAATAATCGTATTAATAGAGAAGAATTATTCAGTCTTTTTACCTGCCCTGCATAATGATTAATGCCAAATGTCAAATCAAATCTCTTTGGTCTCCAGAAATATTTGGATTTCAAATTGTCTTCAAACTTTTCTGTAAAGATAAATACTGCTCTTATAACATCACCAATATTACCTTAGCATTTGTATCACTCACGTAAATATGCATTTAGAAATTTTAAAAATATTTTGGTGGAAAATTACTCTGGAAAGGATGCTCTGAGCTTCCTTCTGCTCTAGGTTAAGTAGAGGAAGACTTTATGGTTCTGCCTGATATTTCTAGGGAATAGCTTCTTGAAGCAAAAAATCTTAGCTATACAGATACCATTAGCAGTGTGGATATTTTCACCCTGAAGGCATAAATGAAAACACTTCAGTTGAGAAATCTGTGTAAAAATGGGTAAATCTATCAACTTCAGCTTTGCTCAGTTTGATGCTTTTTCAACCATGAATTTATTTTGTCTGCCTTTTTAAAAGAAGTCTATGTGTAAGTTTAGACATGTAGTTTCACATATATTTCTAATAAAATGTATCTCGTTCTCACTTTTTGCTAATATATTTATTTCTTTAAGTAATTATGACTTTTTGTTAAAATTTTCCCAACCTACACACTTGAGTATGTATCTGTTTTCCAAGCACACATTTTTGTAGGCATTTTGGATATGACTCTGGCATTGTTAAATGCAGATTCTAAAGTGTCAGAAGTCAGAATAACAGATTCTAAAGAAACAGGAGACCCTATACCATTCCTGACAAATGGCTCTCCAGTCTTATCTTAAAAGCCTCCAGTGCTAAAGCACCTACAACTTCTGAAGGCAAACCATTTTGTTAATTGTTCTCACTATTAGGAAATTTCTTCTCAGTTCTAGATTGCTTATCTCCTTGATTAATTTCCATCTATTGTTTGTCTTGCCTTCTGGTGCTTTGGAAAATAGGTTGATTCTTTCTTCTTTGTGGCAGCCCCTTAAATATCGGAATCATATCATATCACCCCTACTCCTTCTTTTCACCAGACTAGACAAACCCAATTCCTGCAACTGTTTTTGATATATTTTAGTCTCCAGTCCCCTATTTCTCGTCCTTTTCTCCATTCTTTCTAGAGTCTCTACATTATTTTTATAACATGATGACGAAAACTGGATGTAGTATTCCAAGTGTGTTTGTACTAAAGCATTATAAAGTGATAATAGTACTTCTATATTATCTTGATTCTATCCCTTTGTTAATGCCACCTAGGATTGCATTGGCTTTTTGGCTGCTGCTGCATACTGTTAGCTCATATTTAAATAATTGTCCATTAGGACTCCAAGATCCTTCCTGGTTACTACTTGTTTCATCTAATCTACATTTGGTTTTTTTTGCCTAAGTGTAAAACTTATTTTCTTTACACTGATTTTTATTTTGTTAGATAGGCCCAGTTTGTTGAGATACATCTGGATCTTAAGCCTGTCTTCTGGAATGTAGACTAGGTGTAAGTTAAGTAACTTTAAAGTAATCTGTGAAACAATCCTATTTCTTTTTCAACCCCCCAAAAGGCCAATATATCTTTATGCACAAGCTGTCAACAGCTTACCAACAAGTGTCTGATCAGTGGCTTGAGGAAAACTACTTTCTTCATCAAGAAGGGACAGTAATCCCATTGGTTTTTGTAGGAATATATCTAACAGTGGTTTGTTGTCCTCATACCCAATAATCTGTGCATCAATGCCTTCATTCAGATATTCATTCTGTAAGAAATAATAAAAAATGTTTTTCTGAAATACTGTGTAGATATTATAAATATTTTTCTATGTATGTGAACAATAGGAAAATCAAATGGATTTAATAAAAGATATTTAAGAACTATGGTCTGAACCTAAGCTTCCAATCAAACAGTAAATCATTCTGTCTATTTACTTAACCACCAATCGATGGGAACAGGCAGCCAATAGTAGCCATACTTTCCCCTACTAAAAGTTAAATTTATATAATTGATTTAACCTTTATCATAATAATTCTCTCAATACCACCCCAAATGTTCTTAAAGGATCATGAAAAAAATGCCAGGAATTGGATCAAATAATAATAATAAAACCCAATAATAACTAAGCAAGCTGGTATTAATATTTTCATCCCTCTAACCAATATTTGCTTTTTGCAGTGGTATGGTTAGAATAGTCATTATTATAAAGCTGTAAGGAATCTAATTTTGTTTAAATTTAAATGGCAACATTATTATAAAAGATGAACTGAAAAGATTATGTGAACATGGGGTATTAAATATTTAGCTAATAAAGCATCAGTTGACTTTCTGTCATCAACTTGAACAAGTTCCTCATTTGGAACGAACTTGAAATCTGATAGAAGAGAGTAGCACACAAACCAACTAAAGCCCTTGAGCAAACCTAAGATGTAGCAGCCAAGAGGAAAAAAAGGAGTAGTCATGTATAAACGTAAATTGTAAAGGCAGCCATTATGTAGAACAGGCAGGCAGGAGACTAGCAGAGTACATCTAGAATCATCAACTAGCAGTCAGAAACTCAGTTAAAACTTCTACATCCCAAGCTTACTCGGTGATCCAATTCAGTGATGGATTTTAATGACACTTGTTTCTCCAGAGGAGAGCTAAATTAGGTTTGTATGACAAACAAGTATTACATTATAAGTGCTATGTCTCTGGCACTTGGCATGTTCCATTCAAAAATAAAAACTGTTACCCAAACCCTTTCCAAGGAACTGAGGGAAAACTCATTAAAAAGAATGTTACTGTAGAATAATCCTGCTGGATCAGGCCAGGGCCAAATTTTTGTTCAGAATTTTGTTTCTTACACCAGATATCTTTGAGATGCTTCCAAGCAGGAAATGTGATATTTCCTTCTGCCACAGTTGTTTCCCTATAATTGGTATCTAGAGGTATACTGCCCCCAACACAAAGGTAATACTGAGTCTTCAAGACTATTTGACCTTTGGTTATAAATCTCTCTTCCATTAAGTTATCCTATATCTTTTTAAAGTCATCCAACTTAGTAGTTCTCAACACATGTTTTGACCATGAATTCCATAGATCAGTTATGTACTCTGTGGAGAAGGTAAAACTTGAAATTTAGTAGAAAAGAGTAGCATACAAACCAATTAAAGCCTTCCAAAACATCTTAAGTAAACCTTAAGACTCGGGCAAGGCTGGCCTTCAAAACTTATTAAGAATAATTCCAATCTGTTGAGACTGGCATAGGAAAAAATTGAGTCTGGTGCCAAACATCAAATTGACAAATTGTCCCAAAACTTGGGGACATAAACTTTCTATTCCTGTTTTCTGCCCTCACGACTTTTTCACTCTCCAGTTTCAACCACTCATGTTCTTGCTTCTACTTATTCTTTTTGAGCTGCTCTTTGCAAGATCTCAAGAGTGTAGGCCTCAGACCTTATTCTTATCAAAACCTCACTAGAAATGTTAGAAAAAAGAATGAAGCAGAGGACATGTTCTGGAAAAATAAAATATAGTCCATGATTCATGCTATTTGTGCTTTCTGAGATAGAAGTCAGTCAGTCCAGGAGTCCCGATCCCTGCAAATCAAGCCACATTCCTGGCATAGCACAACAGAAGAATTTGGAGAAAGTTTGCATGTAATAATATGCTCATGGAGCAAGACCTCAATGACAAATTGGTAATATCTTCCTGAATTCAGATAATATCTTTTTGAAAGCAGCACTAGTTTGCCTCTCATTTCAATCTATGGAGCCCTAACAGGAATTACAAAGCTGTCATTGAAATTACTAGGTTAAAAACACTCAACTTAAGGGCTGAAAATGCATTGCAACATTTTTTCCTACACTGTGAACAAAGCAGCTTCATCATCTGGGATTTCTGTAACATTTGTTCTTTCTCTCCAATGAAGAACATATTCCAAAGCAAATATCCCAAATACTGTTTTAATCAGTTGAATGTTCTTTCATTCCTTTCCTAAACTCCACAACTGTTTACTGACCCATCAAGTTTATTCATTTTCAATAATTGTACTGTTTTGTTTTCAAATCAAATCAAATACATTCTACTGTTATTTTAAATTATCCATCTTTCAAATTAACATGGGATATTTCCTACATGAAATAAAACTGCTAATTCCTACTCCCAATTGGATTCATAGTTAATATGCTTGCTGGCAAATTAATAACACAGTCATTTTTACATAAAGAATTGCTCACTGTGCTGTCCATTTTTATTTTTATTTTTGCTCTTGAACCATAAATTATATTGTATGCCTTATTCCACATCAAAACAAAATTGCATTTGCACCAAACCTATTATCACTTCATTCTGTTGCCTGGATACTCTACATGAGAAGCTTAATGCATTTTCAGATGGACATTTAACTTGTGGAAAATAATCAAACAATTGTGCACAGAACACACACACAAACACACACCCTACTTCCAATTCTTCTTTATTTTTCTTCTCAAGGAAGCCATGGTTACCATTGCTAGTTAAAAATGTATGAATTCAGAAAGTATCAAATTTCTTTCTCTGCCTCCTTACACTACACCAGGGATCAGCAACCTGTGGCTCTGGAGCCACATGTGGCTCTTTCATCCCTCTGCTGTGGCTCCCTCTTGCTGGTTGGCTCCACAATTGATAGGGTTTTCAGTTAGGACAGGTAGAGGAAAAAGGATGCCACACTAGAAGGAGACTGTGGTGGGGGGAACCAGACTTCTGGTCGGCTCCAGAATTGAATGGAGGGCTTCTGGTTAGGACCTTTGTGGTTCTTTGAGTCTTTAAGATTGCTGACCTCTACATTATACCATTTGCTCAATTGCTCCTTAATGAGAAACAGTCTGGGCTCCTCATATACTGAATATACCACTTTTTCTACAATCAGAGTCATACATTGCTGAACATGTTATAATCTGAGAATTATGTTAGAGCCATGCTATAACATGTTATAACCTGAGTATGGTTATGGGCCAGGTATTATTAGTTCTCCTTCTCTTATCTACTGCATAAGTGGCAGACTGGGAGCTTCACTGTCACTGATTAGTTCTTCAATAGTAAATGAAAATTATTAATCTCTACATCATTGCTGAGACCTCCTCTTCCTTATATTATACACTTTTAAAAAGGAGCACTAGTCTCCTACCTTTTCATCTAGTTTTGGCAAATATTTCTGCTTTGGTTGTTTTTTCTATTTTGAAACTGAAAAGTTTTTTTAAAAAACTCATCTGGCTTATGAGAATCATACCTCAATCTTCATTTGGATACTGTAAACTTCCAGTGGACAATCAACTAGAATTTTCCTCTGCAGCATGAACTGTGTTCTCAAGTCCTTCAATAGCTCCTAGAATATCACAAATGGAGGAAAGTATATTTGCATGCATATCTACGTAATTATGTCTACCTGTTCCCATGCAAAGATATTTTGATTGAAGTAAAACTGAATCTGTTCATTGGCAACATTAATACAGAGCTGCTCAAAAGAATTTCTTTTGAAGTTTTCAAAACCGAAGATATCAAGAATTCCAATGTTTAGTCCTTTGTCGCTTCCACTGAAAATACACAAGCTTTGTATTACATTTCAGTCTCATTTAGTTATTTCATTTCAACTTCACAGAAAACTGTTTAAAATACTTAGGAATTATGTTAGGCAGAAACTGGTAGAGTCTGTCCAGAGTTCTGGAATGGCTGTTCATCGAAACGCTAAATATCCCAACTGCAAGAATTAATTTCTGAAAGCAAAGATGCCACAGAAACAATTGTTCTGTTGTCAGGACTCTCAGACAAAGCATATATGACACATAAATATTTGTATATCATGTGAAGAACTTGTATTATTTGCCATTTTTGTTTTGGGTTTTATTTATTTAAACAAAATAAATAGAAAAGAAAGCAGAAGGCAAAGAAAAAAATATTAAGAATATGCATATACTTAACATTTATATATAAATACACTGAAACTTTTGAAAAGCTCTGAATGGAAAAAAATGACTCTGCCTGTCCCCTTTATCAAACAGAAGACATTCCATACTGATCTTCAATTCATAAAGTCATCTCAATTTACAGAGGGGTGGAAGGAATCTTACCTTAAACCTGTAGTTGGTTTGAGCAGAACATTAATATGGTTGACTATCCAACCAAAGAGCCACCCATACAATGCTTTGGCTGTAGCATCTCTCACATCAATAGCTTTTTCCATTGTGTTGGGTCGTATAATTGTTTCCCCTCGGGTAACCACACAATGAGAGGTTAAGGCTTCTTGCAACTTATTTGCTTGGATAAATAACAAGGAAGCAGCTAGAAATAAAATAACTGATGTTATTTCCATATTCCCACAGGTTTGTTCAGAAAGTTCAGGTCTGTTACTTAGTTTTGCATAAGTACCTTTCCTAAGGCACTCTTCAGTAATCTCAAGGTCTGAACATTACTTCTGCTTCCTATTCTTATTCAATATTATAAGGAAGGGAGTTTTTCAAATGAAAGGAAGAAAATTGCCCCACAGAAAGTACAAAGAAATATGAATCAATAATAAACAGAATAAAATTACCCAGTATGTTAACAACAAATTAGTTTCCTGGAATACTAATTTTATATAGCCAAAAGGCACTTGCCATCCCATATAAGAAAGGTCTCAGTAAGACCCTAAGTTCTGCAGAAATAGAAAAATATTTTAACCAAATGAGGACTGAATATTCCTTCTTGATATAACGTTTTGTCTCTTTTTGGCCTGTCTTCCCTTATTTTTAATACTTCTTTTTCCGTAAGCAGAAAACTGTAATGAAAGAATAGCACTACTTATTAAAATGTCTGGAGTAATTGCCTGCTACTTTCAGCCCTGGGTTTACATCAAACCTACATCAAATCTTTTATGGTTTGACAATGCAAATGCTATGCAAGCTTTTGACTAGGATTAGAAGGTTTCTATTAAGTATTGTTATATGTGGAAATTTACCTTATACACCTGAGAATATAATGAGCAGGACAGACTCCATGTTTGTTCTTAATCTGAACTTTCAGAAATCAGGACATTTATATAACTTGTTATTCTTCTAATGTTCAGTAAGATTGAAAAATATTATGTCCTTAGCTTGATTTGAGAGGCATAAAAGGTCGCCTTAACATTTTAAGAATTATTAATGATCTCTTGTGTAATCTTTTAAGTAGAAAACAGGAAATCTGATGATAATGGTGAAGAGAAAAAAGTTGGATGCAACTTTTTTCCCATGGATGCATGGGAGGAGCTATGAAAAATACCCAGAACTTTCTTATAAGATTCTCTATAATTTCTATGTGTGCAAAACAGGAAGTGTTATGTAATCTTTTAAATGTGATAATACTATATAAGATTGTATTTGCTGGAAGGGGGTGTCTCCTTTCTCTCAAACTGCGGTCTGGGAGATTTATTTATTTATTTATTATTTGGATTTTTATATCTCTCCCAAAAGCTCTCTCCCAAAAGCGGGATTCGGGGCGGTGCACAGCCAGATAAAAACCATACAAGTTATAAAAGTTAAAAACAATTTAAAATAATTAAATTAATGGCCAAAAGAAAAAAATTTATAAAACACATAAAAACAAATAAAGATTAATACTAATTTAAAACCCTACAATTATTACTAGGCCAGGCCGGTAATTAGGAGTCAATATTGCAATATCCAATAAGCCTGTTATGGATTCTGATTATCACAGTCTGTTGTTTTACTTTTATCTTATTCTCACAAGTATACACGACACTGTAGACTTTCCCCTTTTTTTCTAAATGGCTACACTAATGTTATTAGACATAATATTTCAATGGAAAACATTGAAGTTGAATGTCATCGGGGAAACCTCATTACACTTGTAGGCATCCACAAGATTAATGTGGCGAAACCAGGCTCCTGTTTGTTGACAAGGTCAATAAGACTGGACTCAGGTCTTGAAGAATTTTATCAATAGTATTCTGCCATGTTCAGATTGCTTCAGATTTCATAATGAGCAAGACAACTGAATAAGGCTGTAATCCTATACGTCAGATATAAGAAACTGGCACTCTCCAGATGCTTTTGTTTCAAATGCTGCAATCTCTGAACACTGAACATTTTGACAAAGATTATAAGAGTTAAAGATGAAAATATTTTGAGGTTCAAAATTATCTACACTTGATATGCAGACTTCCCTGAAAGTAAGCCCTACTGAACTCCAAGAAACAGATTGCTAATTTATTTTAAAAATAAGAATAACTCACAATTCTCCAGAGCCATTGGATTGGAAATTATGCTCTTGTCAATCATGTACTCGGTTACCTCTGATGAAAATTCAATGTTACCCACATTTAAAATGGCAGCAAGTACACAATATACACACTCTAGTTCCTGAAAAATAAGTGTACAAAAGCATTCCAATTCAGTCTTAAAACAGACAGAAGAGGGAACAGTCAGTTAATATTGATTTTGTGCTTAATGAAAAATCAAAATTCTCTAATAGCTGCATCTCTTTCACTTCACCTTAATCTTAACCATAAGGATGTCACTGGAACATAAAAAATGTAGGATTATCCAGGTAAACCTTCAAAGTTAAACTTATTAGGATGGTTTTTTTGACAGATCTCTCTCTTACTCCGCCGTGTAGGTTTGTCTGCAATTCTCATCCTGGCTTCTTCTGGCTATTTTGAATTACAATGTAATTCTGAACCTTGCAATCACTCATGCTTATAATAATACACTTCATTTAGCTGATTCGTCTGAAATAAATCCACAGAAGAAAATTTACTTCAGTCTCTTTCTCTCTCTCTCTTTCTCTTATTCTGTAATTGGATTTTTGTTTACTGAAAGCTAGTTCTTGACTAGCTTGCAACAGTAAATGACAAGTAGAGGAAAAAGTTATTTGTTTTTTAAATTATATGTAAATGTTAATCTAGCCCAAGTTTTCATCCTGTCTAAGTACAACTTCAAAGTATAATAATGTGTTTGGTTATATTTTAACTTATCATGGGAATCCAATGTATAATGTATGCCTTTTTTTTTTTTGAACTGGGCAATATACAGTAGGCATTTAAATAAAATAGCCTTTTAGCCATTGTATTTATTTTCTAAATTATTATAGGATTGACTGAGATTATTTTGCCAATATTGGTCATCTCACAATAGCATATATATAGCTATTGCAGCTGACATCTTGGGGCTAGTCCTCTATTACATTAAATGTGGCTCAATCTAATTTGTATGGCATGAATGCCATTTATTTCCAGTAGCACTCTCCCTGCCCCCCTCCCACTTTTAATTGGGTTTGCCACATAACTTTTAGTATGATTTTATGATGCAAAGTGACATCTAGCCTTTAAATGTATTTATTAATGGAATACACTGCTTCCCTGTGAAAAACAAAATGTTTTTTTTTAAAGTCAGATTATTTTGTCTATGTTGTAACCCATATTGGGCGTTTTCTAAATACAGCAGAATTTTGGATTTAATAGTTACATTTTTGCAGATGTCACTTTTCTGGTACTGGGAATTTCTGTTTATTTTCATCTGATTAAAGAGGGCCTGTCAATGGAGACATAATATTTGCAAATATCTTAAAATTCAAAAGGAGGGTAAGTTAACAAGCCAATCTTTTGTAAATGGGAAAATGAAAACAGAATCTGAAAATAAGGCATATTCATCCTACCTTCTTGTTTCTTTATAACTAATGTGAATTGATGCCAAAACAATATGATTAGAACTACAGTATCAAAATTATAATTCTAAATTCTTGGGACAACTAATTGATAAATAAAAGTGAGCTTAAACACTAAGATATGATTAAGAGTCTGAAAAGATACTTATTGGTTTTTTGAGATTCTGTATTGTACCTAATGGATTTCAACAGTGTTAAATATAATTAGATCAAAAAAGTCAAGTAGAATTGATTTTACATTTGCTTACAACTCTAGGATTTATTTACTTAGGTCCCACTTTCATGTTTTGGAGACCTAAATAAAGAATAATAATAATAATAATAATAAATAATAATAATAATAATAATAATAATAATAATAATAATAATAATAATTATTACCTTTATTGTCAGAGTACAACACATATACAATGAGATTAGCTGAGCCTCCTTTGTATGCCCTCTCCAACACAACTCACTGTAAGAACAGAAGTCCCTAACCCAGTCCCAATCTTATTACCCTATGTGACCTTGTTGCACAACGCACCGGCCTTGCAAGTCTATCATACTATGTTGACATGAAGTTATTTTCCGTTCAGAAGTCTGACAGCCCACAGGTAGAAACTGTTCCTCAGCCTGTTGGTTGGCTGGCTGTGCTTCCATATCTCCTACCCGATGGTAGGAGGGTAAATAAGGACCAGGATGTGAGTCATCCCTGAGAATTTTCCTCACTCTTCTAAGGCAGCAAGCCCTAGCGAGGTCATCTAGTGGTATCAGGGAAGAGCCCACGATATTTTGTGATGTGCTCACCACCCTCTGTAATTTCTTTCTATCAGCAGCTGTCAAGCCAGCATATCACACCGTAATGCAATATGTGAGGACACTTTCTAAGACTCACCCTCTGCATTACTTTTCTATTCAGGAGCTTGCTTGATCTGGAAAGAGCTAGTGATCAAGTACCTTCAACTATCATGCTTGCAATAGTTATTGCCCAGTTGTTCATTTTTTCTCTCTTGGTTTAATGGTAGGACCTTGGAATACTCATCTCTAATGATCTAAGTGCTAGAGCCCACTGTAACTACATAGACAAAAAGGCATTAAGAGTTGTTAACCTAATCCTACGTAGTTTTTTCTCTGGTAATATCACACTACTAACTAGAGCATACAAAACATTTGCTAGACCAATACTCAAATACAGCTCATCAGTCTGGAACCCACATTACATATCTGATATTAGTACCAATACTCAAATACAGCTCATCAGTCTGGAACCCACATTACATATCTGATATTAGTACAGTTGAGAAAGTCCAGAAATATTTCACAAGAAGAGTTCTTCACTCCTCTACTCATAGCAGAATACCTTATGCCATCAGACTTGAAAATCTAGACCTAGAAAACCTTGAATTATGCCGTCTTCGGTCTGTTCTAAGTATGGTATATAAAATCATACATTGCAATGACTTACCTGTCAATGAATACTTCAGCTTCAACCATAACAATATAAGAACACACAATCGATACAAACTCAAGGTTAACTGCACCAAACTTGATTGCAGGAAATACGACTTCAGCAACAGAATGGTCAATGTCTGGAATACTCTACCTGACTCTGTGGTTTCTTCCCCAAACCCCAAAAACTTTAACCTTAGACTGTCTACTATTGACCTCACTTCTTTCCTAAGACGTCTGTAGGGGATGTGCATAAGCGCATCAAAGTGCCTACTGTCCCTGTCCTATTGTTTCTTTTGTTGTTCTTATATGTACACATTTCATGTATTCATAACTATGTATATACTTATACCTATTATCTTGTAAGCAATTGACAAATCAAATAAATTCTAAAAAATTCTAAATTCTAAGTGAGTAAGAGATCACAAAAAGAAATACATGAACACAAACTTCCCTATCTATTCAATTACTCTTAACTCTTGGGATAACCTTTGTTCACTAGCCATGTGTCAATATCTATCTCCTAAGCATAGGTTGTCTTA
This sequence comes from Bungarus multicinctus, assembly GCA_023653725.1. Lineage (NCBI taxonomy): Eukaryota > Metazoa > Chordata > Lepidosauria > Squamata > Elapidae > Bungarus > Bungarus multicinctus. Next base: position 22,208,929 of record CM042840.1, read on the forward strand.
GAAAACTATACAGGTTCCAACATCTTTGAAAAGGCATAATCAGAGAAGGTTCCTATCAGTAACCCCAGAATATTTCCAAGATCAATATGCAAAATTCTATAATCTTCTTCTTTCTTGATATACTGGGGTTGAAATTTCTAGAATTCAAAATAACTCGGCTAAATAACTCATGCCAAAAAATGGATACAAAGCCTGGAATTCAGCAATATCAATAGTCTGGTCTAGTGATTAAGACACTAGGCTAGAAACCATCTTATCTTAGGCAAGAAAACTAACTGGGTGATTCTTTCTTAACAGATTTGTTGTTTGAGGGAAATAGGAGTGAGGAATATTGTGTGGGTTTGCCACCTTGAATTATTGATAAAAAATAATAAAGGCATGATAGGTAAAGATTTCCTGTCCAATAATTTCTGCCTTTAGGGGCAGCATTCATCTCCATTTCTTAGCCAAGACAGCTAATATTGTTCAAAGCTAGTATACAGCTAGTATTGTTCAAAGATACTTCCCTAGTCATGTGGCCAGCATAACTACAAACCGAACTGTATGGTACCAATTTATCTATTCGCATTTGCATGCTTTCAAACTACTAGGTGGGCAAGAGCTGGATGAGTAATGGCAGCTCACCCCTCTCAGGGCTTGAGCCGGGGTTTTTCGGCTTTCCAGCCGACATGTTTGGCATCTTTAACTGCTGAGCTACCACACCCCTAAAGACAGGATATAAATAAATAAATGGTTGCTCTCTAATATATATTATTTGTTTGGATTTTATTTGATCTTTCCTTTACAAGATGTAGGCAGCAAACAAATGACTTCCTCCTCCATTTCCCCCGTGAAATTGCTTGCACATAGAAAGAATGATTGTCCTACATCTATGGTCATCTAGTCAGCATTCATGCCAACTGTTGAACTAAAAACTGAATGGTTTAATCCTGCTCCAACAATTGAACCTTCCCACGCTACTGGATCTTATGTTCACACACTTTATAGTTCTTGCAGTTCTTCTCTTTTCATGGGCTTACATAAGGGAACAAATGCAATGATAGACATCATGACCTAAACTTTGCTCTTTTTCTATTTAAGAGGTAGTGTGGAGCTTGTGTTCTGATATTAGGTTACATGTTTTGCCATTTTAATGAAATGTCAGTTTGCTGCAAAGGCCCAATAATATAAATTATTCATGTGGTTATTATAATATTTAACTTTTAAAAATAACAAATAATTAAATATTTGAGGAATCCTTAGCACTTGGTTGTTTTCTTGCAGATATTTCCTTACCTAAGCAAAGTAGTAACGTCATCAGTGCTAGAAAGGAGTAGGATTTGCTCTCAGTTTATATTCTAGTGTCTGGGCTGTTTGGTAGGAGAGGTCTTTGAGGTTCTTTGGCTGGGTTGTTTACTATTAGCTTGTTTAGTAGTTCCTTAATTGGGGTATTGTTTGTTGGCTTGATGTTAATCTTGGAGTTAATCTATGCACATCTAGGTTGCTGATGGGGAGGTGTTCTGGTCTTTTTGCTCCCTTTTTGGTTGTTGATTGTCTCTTTTACACAGTATGTAGATATTGTTTATATCTATGTGTCTATTGATGGCTAATTTGTCAGAATGCCAGCTTTATTTCCAGCCAATTAAATATTTTCTGTTAAATAATCCAATTAAATATTTCCACCCAATTACCTACCTCCATTGTAAAGCCAATCACTTTGAAGCACTGCTCAATCGATGCAAACTTGGATTTATACAAAGTATTGTTTAGGACCTCTTGCACTGGTGTCAGAAGTTCATTTTGTAGATAACTAATTAAATGGTGTGGAAAAAAGTGAAAATATTCACACGGAAAATCAATACAAGGCATGCTGTTTTTTTTTTACTTTAAATTAACTTGAAAATATATTTATTTTAGAATTTTATGAACTACAGCAAGAAATACAAAGTGTTTTTTGTTTTTTTACCTTGGGAGTTGATTTTCTGGCAATTTATAATGAGCTAATTTTTTCTTTTCTGCCAATCCAGCATAGATGTAATAGAAAATGTGAAAATTCTTCTCCCCACTGAAACAAAGCAAGCAAACAAATTACTAAAATAAAACCTAAGAATTCCTACTTGATCTGTTTGTTCCTCTTTTGAAATTCATGCTGCATTTTAAACATTTAAATTTATTTCATTCTTTTGAAACATTTACATTTATTGTCAAAACCATTACATACTTTAGGAAGGGATTAAAGCGAAGTGCTTACACACTGATAAAATATAAAAACAGACTTGATCTGGAAGCAGATTAAAGTTGAGAAAAATAACCTCTTGCTTTATAGATCTGTTAAATTTGTAACACTATTTATATGTTACTCTTGCTATATGTTTTAGTGATCTTCTTTAGCATAATATTTAACCCCTCCAAAAACGTGATCAGGCAGTTTAGGGTAAATGGTTGCCTGCTATTTAAGCCCATCCCACATTTACCAATTCACCCATGATTGCACTTAGATAGAGTGTATACCACTTATATTTATTAATTATATAAAATATAAGACATGAGTACATAAGTTCATGTATTATATTAATGCAAGTCATGTCAAAGGTTTTATGCAAATGCTGTATCTAATCCTACCCCACATCCATACTATTTGAATTCATCTCTATCACATAATGCTTTTATTTGAACCAAAACTTTATTCTAAACATCCCTGCTTTCCTTTTGGGTAAAATGCTCCTTTCCTTTCACTTACCCAGCTTGACATATGACTCTAGACTTTTCTAGAAGATATTCTGAAATTTGAGCGCTTACAACAGTTCCTTTAGAAGTGAATTTCATTTCCAGATATTTCCCAAATCTGCTAGAATTATCATTAATAATAGTGGCTGCATTTCCAAAGGCTTCCAACAGATTGTTGACTTGGATAATTTTTCCTTGAAGAGTCTTGTTATTAGCCTAAGAAAACATTAAAAAAATGGAAGCATCTAAAAACTCATCTTCTCAGATTATGTGCAAAATACAAATTTTACCAATAGAAGAAAATATTTGTAGTCAGAAGTTGAATTGTTGGGTCCTTAGTGCTCTCTGAGCGTGATTGTTTTCTTTCAGGTGTTTACCCAAAGTAGGTAACATCTTTAGTGCTACAAGGGAGCAGTGATTTGTTTTTTTCTAATATAAGGAACTTTTGAGGAAAATTTTATTTAAATACCATTATAATTTCTCAAATAACTGGTATGTTTAATTGTGATAATTTAGATAATTGTTGGTACACATTTTAATTCCCTGATAGGAACACATTTATCTGAACCCAATATTACTTTTAACAGATGCTCTATATAAGAATTCCTAATTTCCCAGCCTACGAAAGAATAGAGATCATTTGGCATAGAAACTATTTGAAAGATAAACTGAACTCCCACCCCCCTAAGTTTTTAAAATCTGTTTTACCTTTCCAAGGATTGTCAACTGTTGAACTAGCAGATGAGAACTTTGAGTCTTCCCAGCTCCACTTTCTCCAGAAATGACAATACACTAAAATTAAGAGTCAGGGATATTTTTGTTATAATTAACGTTCTATGCAACCAAAAAGGGCATTAATTTAGGGAGTTAGGGATCTAATTAGGTTCTAAATTTAAAAATAAAGTTTGCCTTGGAAAGGGATTGGGCAGAGATTGCATGATGTCTATGCCAGCATTTCTCAATCTTGGCATCTTTAAGAATTTCTACATATCTTAAAGTTGCCAAGATTGAGAATCACTTTTTCAATATTCTTTTTCTGCTTTGGATTTAATTGCTGCACATTTCTATTTGGAATTATTAGCATTACCCGATCTGTCCCATAGGTGACCATTGATTGATATGCCGTATCAGCCATAGCAAAAATATGTGGAGGGTTGCAAGTCCGTTTAGCCCCCATGTACAATCTGGAATGCTGATGGAAGAAAAGATAAATATTTTGTATTCTATTGTATTGTGCCACATAAAACAATCCTGATAAATCAAAATACTATTACAATGAGAAATATTTGCTACAACATGTCACATTTTTAAGAGCCTGGCAAACCTGACTCTCGGGATAAAACATTTTTTAATTTAATTTCTCAATTTCTCGTTTCCCTGGCTTTCTGAGTGTACCCAGTTATGGGTGGCAATGAGTATCAATACTAATACTTTAACTAAACTGAAACACTAATTTGTTTAATTATAACACTCAGATTTTCTGTTTTGTTTTCTCTATTTCCTCTTCAACTATTTCTATAACAATGAATAGGAAATAACACTTTTGCATACATATAGCTTGGCACCTCTTGTTAATTCAGTTATTACTTCTAACAAACAAAGCAAACACCCCAAGGAAATTTCTATGGACATGGAAACAAGTCATGACCTCTGTAAGGTAGAGTAAGCAAAAATAATTTCTCTTTAAGAATGCTCAGTGCCCAAATTCTGACCTTTCCAAAATCCCTTCAAATCAATTAATCTAATCTTTTCCCACCTTTGTAGAGTAAAGATCTAAGTTCCGAAAAGGATTGACTGCAATGAGGATATCTCCTACGTAAGTATAGATCTGACTTCGGTTGTAGCTCTTCTCAAGTTGCTCTGTTATTGTATTCTGTTTGAAATTGAGAGAAAGAGGAAGGAAAAAACCCTAGTTATATTTCTTTTGTTAAAAGGAGTATCTATACTGAAAAGAGATAAGAATAAGATATATTAGATTTCTTTAGCAATAGCAACAGCACTTAAGACTTATATGTCGCTTCACAGTGCTTTTACAGCCCACTCTAAGCGGTTTACAGAGTCAACCTCGGAAGGATAGAAAGCTGAGTCAACCTTGGGCCGGTGGGACTTGAACTGCTGAATTGCTGGCATTCAACAGTCAGCATAAGTAGCCTACACTCTACCCACTGCGCCATCATTGCTCTTTAGAACATACCAACATTCTTAATTTTGAATTCTACCTGCATGATAACCTTTTGAATCCATAAGTCTTCATCATCAGCAACCCATCAGTAGAACAAAATGTCAAGCACTGACTCTAGGAGATTTCAAATGGCAAGCTTCTGATTTAGCAATGAGATATAACTCCTTACTTATCCAGATTCTCTGCTGTGGAAGTGGCTATCCAAAATCTTTGTTCTTTCCTAATTTATTATTTGGAAACATTTAATTTGAGATACCAAGGATTGAATCTTATGAGACATTTAGCATATAAATCTATGGATATTTCAAGTTTGACTACTATTCTTTAAAGACTCATATCTTATACTGCAATATGAAGTCAGAGTTTGATTTTAGTGTATCTTACACCATTATGAGATTTTCCAAATCTCATTAAAAGTTGCTTTTCTCTCCTCTATCCTTTCTAGTGGGCAATTTTTAACCTCAGGGCTATAATGACATAGATGCAGGAAATGTTCATCATATTTTTGTGTACCCAATTCAAAGCTTCTTACCTCTGAGAATATTGGACTTCTACAAAAATTTTTAATATCCTTTAATGAACTGGATTCTGGCTTTAGAATGTGATTTATATAGTTGATTCAAAGCAGTATTATCAAACTTGAGACAGAGGGAGAAAACAAAACTTGGGGCTGTGGACTGTGTTCATAATAGCTAGCTGTAATGATGAATAGATATATTAATTTTATTTATATCACTTTCTCATTTTTATCAATCTGTCAAATTCTGCCTCTTGAACTTTATGTTGTTTTTAAAATTCACAGTAATATATGAATTTTAATGTGCATGATTCCAAACATAGTTTTGGTTGTAATGCTCTCTGATATAAACTGTATACTGATTTCATAAATACATGCATTTTTAAATAATGTACCATTGTACATTTGAAGAAATACAACATATTATTATATATTTCTTAATAGACAAAGTTTGATAAAGTGTAGAAGTCACTTGTTTCCTTTTGTATATTGCAAGAGTGTCAAACTCGATTTCATTGAGGGCCGAATCAGGGTTGTGTTTGACCTCGGGAGCTGGAGTGGGCATGGTCAGGGTGGGAATGGCCAGGTCAACATCACTAATGTTGGGGGTGTCTGTGGTGGCCTGAGTACTCTGCTAGCAAAAACAGAGTTTGGAAGGGCTGTCCAAGGCCTTCATGAGCTCTATTTTCAGCTGCAATGGCCTTTTGCAGACCTCTGCTAGTGAAAACAGAGCTTGAGAGGGCTGCGTGTGGCCCTCCTGAATTCCGTTTCCACTGGCAGAGGCACAGTGGGATAGTCCTTTACTATTTCCAGTGTTTTGGTGGTGGAAGAAAGAGACGCACACTCTCAGTTGATCAATTTTCTTGTTTTACTTTCAGGAACTGAACGGCTTCGGAGCCATGGCAGCCTTTCTTATAGCGACTGCTCGCGGCTCACCAGCCAATGACAGAGATACAAAGTTCCCGCCGTTGGAACAACCAATCGCGGGTGAGTATTTGAATACAGAACACCCCTCCCCTCTTGGTCCAGTCCGACCAATCAGGAGCTCCCCCTAGGTTACATAGTCACGCAAGTAGGCGGGGCTCCTGTGGGTCTGACTAGACCTGCGCAGGTCATTCGTTAGTTCGCTAGCGGCCGGTGCGGCCGGACCTGTTGATCTCTCCGTCCCTTCTCGTGGAACCGTCTGGAAGGTAGAGCCGGCCATGCCGCTCCTCACGGGCTTTGCCCTGTTAGTTGAGTCAGCTAGGCCGCTCCCTTCCAGGCTTCTTCCTGGCGGACACTCATCTCCTGCCTGGTCCTCATCGATGTTGATTTCTTCGGCCTCAGGTGCGTGGTTGCGAACTTCGACCGGAGCTAAAGTTAGGGGTGTTTGTGATAGTGCTAGGTTGTCTTTGCTTGTCTGGGGATGTATGTGTTTGAAGGGTCTCCCCCTTCTTGTGTATTTGGGTAATCCCCTTCCCCCCCTGGTTTGTCATATGCCCCTCTAAGGGTCCGGGACCGTAATTGGTCAATGTGCCTCTTCCAGTCCCTGTTGTCAGAGGTTGTTAGGCGGTACAATCGTGGCCCGGTGACTTGGGTAATAATAGCTGGGAGCCATAAGGGGTCTCCCACTAAATTTTTGGCATAGACCAGATCCCCTACCTTAAATGTGTGGAGTTTGCTGGAGGAGTCTGTCGGTTTTTCTGTGCAATAGATAGGATGTAGACGGTCCAAAGGGGATCGCAACTTCCTACCCATCAATAATTCAGCCGGGGTTTTATTAGTGGTCGTGCTAGGTGTTGTGTGCTGGATGGACAATAACTTATCGATGCTGTTCCTGAATGGGGCCAGGGCCTAATTTGTTAAGGGTTTCTTTAGTGAAACGAACCATGCGTTCTGCTTGGCCATTCGCCACCGGATGGGCCGGCGCAGTCAGGGCATGTCTTATTCCCAGACTAGCTAAGTATCCCTCAAAAGTTGTGGAGGTGAACTGGGGCCCATTGTCAGAGACCAAAACATCTGGTAACCCGTGCATTGCGAATAATTTACGGAGCTGCCAGATGACAGCGTCAGAGGAGGTAGAGTGCATAATGCTTACCTCCAACCAATTTGAGTAAGCATCAACTAGGATCAAAAACATGTAACCCCTCATGGGACCTGCGAAATCAATATGGATCCTTGACCAGGGGCCCCTGGGCAGTTCCCATTCAGTTACTGATGCCTGCGGGGGTGCAGGTCAGGACTCTTGGCAGGATTCGCACCCAGCCACCCAATTCCCAATATCTTTGTCCAAACCTGGCCACCAAATGTAACTTCTGGCCAGGGCCTTCATTTTCACAATACCCAGGTGTCCGTCGTGAAGAAGGTCCAAAATTGGGTCTCTCAGCCGAGGTGGTATAACAACCCGACCCCCCCACAGTATGCAACCCTTAAGGAGGGAGAGTTCAGTTTGTCTTTGTTTGAAGGGTTTCATGCAGTCCTCGAGGCCTGATTCCGGCCAACCCTTGGTAATCCAGGCAGCAACTCTGGTAAGGACAAAATCTTGGGACGTTTCTCGGGCAATGTCGCCAGGCATCATTGGTAGATTAGGCATGGTTTCAATTTATAGGGTTGAAATGCTCAGAACAGGATCAGTGTCTGTATCTGGCAATGGGCAATGGCTCAACGCATCAGTGTGAGTGATGGAACGGCCTGGTCGATAAATCAAGGTAGGTGTAGGCGGCCAGGAACTCTGACCATCTGGCCATACGAGGCGACAAGATGTTAGGGGTGGCCTTATCCCCAGCTAGAATTCCCAGTAACGGTTTGTGGTCGGTTATGACGGAAAAAGTGCAAGCATAGAAGTACTCATGAAATCGTTTAATGCCCGATATAATGGCCAAAGCTTTTTTATCGAGCTGGCTATAGTTGCGTTGGGCTTTAGACAGAGTTTTAGAGAAAAGGCGATGGGAGCTTCTCTGCCATCTGGCAGAACGTGGCTTAGGACCGCCCCCACGCCAAAAGGTGAAGCATCACAAGTCAAGGTTATGGGTAGTGTCTCGTTGTATTGAATCAGTACCTTGGTAGATGTAATAAGGTCTTTGATTTGTTGAAATGCTGTGTCTTCCCGGTTGCCCCACTTCCAGGAAGCATCTTTATCAAGCAACCTATGTAGGGGTTCCACTACCGTAGCTTTCTGCGGCAAAAACACATGATAGAAGTTAATAAGTCCTAAAAAGGCTTGTAACTCCCCTTTGTTGGTAGGAATAGGGCCGTCCTGGATTGCGCGGACTTTCCCTTCAGTGGGGTGAATACCATCGCCATCAATTAAATAGCTGAGAAATTCAATCCTGTCTGTGATTAGCGTGCATTTTTCCCTCTTTACTTTGAGACCGGTCTCTGTAAATTTAGTTAGGACTTGACGTAGACGGTCCTTAAGCTGAACTCTGGTTTTGGCCGCAATTAACACATCATCAAAATAAGGGATGACACCTTTGATCCCGCGGAGAAGGCGTTCCATCAAACATTGGAAAATTCCAGGAGCCACGCTAACGCCAAATTGAAGTCGGTTGCATTTAAAAGCTCCCCGGTGCGTAACAATAGTTTGAGCTTCAGCCGTTTGGGAATCTACCGGCAATTGCTGGTACGCTTAGGCCAGGTCAAGTTTAGCAAAGATTTTCCCTCCCTTGATTGAATGTAACAAATGCTGAAGAACCGGAACGGGGTATGCACTTTGTTGCAGTGCGTGGTTCAGGGTAGCCTTATAGTCCCCGCAAATCTGGACTGAACCATCTGCTTTAATGGGAGTGACAATAGGGATTTCCCATTTGGCATGATCTACTGGTTCTACTTGTTTGATAAGCTTGTCCAGTTGTTCGTCAATTTTAGATTTCAATGCAAATGGCACACGCCTCGCTTTGAGTCGAATAGGGGCCACATTTGGGTTTAGATTAAAAGAAATCGGGTTACCCCGGTACTTGCCTAAGTCGCCGCTGAAAAGATCTTGGAACTCCTTGATGAGGTCCTCCTCCCAATCCGTTTCAGTGACTTGGTTAACGCCTGTCATTCCAATCCCCAACGGCTCAAACCATTCGAGTCCCAGGAGGCTGGGTCTATTTCGGTCGACGATGGTGAGCGGAAGGACTGCAGTATGGTCTTTGAATGTAATCTGGAAATGTCCTACGCCAACCACTGGAATCTTGTTCCCTTGGTAATCTTTGAGAGTAAGACTTTGGGTTTCTAGCTCGTCTCACTGAATGTCAGGAATCAATTTCTTGATGGTTGTCCAGGAGACCATTGATTAGGAAAGATCCTGAATCTACCTCCATCTCGCAATCCTGATCTTCAATTTTTACTTGGATGTGAACTTTTTTTACATTCCGTGTGTCTGAGTGGCCGATGGTCACAGTTTGGTGGGTTTCCTCTCTTCTGTAGGTTGTGTCTTTGTTTCTCTTGTGCCTTCCCTCCAGGCTCCAATGGCTGTTCGGTTTCCTATCTCTGTCTCTCTCTCTCTTTCTCTCTGTGGTGGGCTCCATCTCCGTTGGGGGCTGTAGTTGGTTCTGGACCGGCATACTCTAGCTATGTGCCCTTTCTATTGCATTTCTGGCAAATAGCGTCAATGAAACGACATTCTGAACGCGGGTGGTTTCCCCTGCATCGGTTACATTCAAATTCAAATTTCCTGCCGGCCTGCTCTTTTCTATCTTTTCCCGCTTTTAAGTGGTATACGTCATCTTCCTCGCTACTGGTTCCCGACTCGATGTCCTCGTGGTGCGTTGTGGTTTTTTCTTTCTTTCCTTCTGGTCTGGATGGGTCCTTACTGATGTAACCTGCTGATTTATTAATTTTCTTCATTTTGGCGGCCGATTTGTGTGTAGCTTCTGCAGCGGTGGCTTCCTCTATGGCCTCCTTTACTGTGATTTTCGGACGGTTTAGTAAATGGCTCTGTAACGTAATATCTTTCAACCTGAGGACCACTGCGGTCTCTCAGTGCCTCATCGAAGTTCAAAAATTCACACTCTCCGCCGATGTCCCTTAAAGCTGCTACAAAATCGGCGATACTTTCATCCTTTTTCTGATTTCTTAAGTAGAATTTGTGCCGCTTGATCAGGCTTGATACTGGTTGGTGCATAGTGAGCCCGGAGAATTTTCTCTAACTCTGGCCATGTCAATGTTTTTACATCTGTGGGTACAGCTAGCACCTTTGCCATTCGGAAAACGGTGGATCCGCAGTGGGTCAGGAAAACAGCTTCTTTTCCTATGTTCCGAGACCCTGTTTAAATCACTGCTTTCTAAGAACATCAGGAAACGATCCACTGTATGATTGCCATTCCTCCTTGGCAGGGGTTGAACTGCTCGGGTGGTGCGTTATTGCCAGACATTTTCCCACTCGATCTTCGCTGTTCTGTACTCAACTGAATTTCTAATGTCTCGATCCCACCCTCGTCACCAGTGTTTTGGTGGTGGAAGAAACTGAGAACACTCTCAGTTGATCAGTTTTTTTTGTTTTACTTTCAGGAACTGAACGGCTTCGGAGCCGCAGGCAGCCTTTCTTATAACGACTGCTCATGGCTCACCAGCCAATGACTGAGATACAAAGTTCCCGCCAGTTGGAACAACCAATCGCAGGTGAGTATTTGAATACAGAACATCCAGGATGGCCTTGTGGGCCAGATCTAAGCAGCCTGCAGGCTGATATATTGGTTCTAAAATTTAAAGACTCTTCCTCAATGCTGTCTAGCCTTAACCTAAGTACAGAAAAGACAGATAGGCTTGAAACAAAGACATACTGTACAAAGAAGCCAAAGGTGATTGTTTATTTAAAGCTTGCATATTATTGCAATTTAAAATATTCCTAACAAAATAAAAATATCTTACCTCATCTAATATTTCTAAGTTTGCTAGATCATCCACTTCCTCCTGATTAGCATTTGGAGATCTAGGCAAATTCTCTTTTTTAGTATGAATATGTTCAACTCTGTAAGAAAACAAATATGGATAGATGTATTCAAGAGCATGAACAAAATACTTTGAATATTATTTTGACTAAGCTGCTTAGGACTGTAAAAGTAAAGGAATACTCTGATAAACATAGATTTAGATATCCACATTCCTTATAAAGATATTACTTTCATATAGACATGGAATTATTTTAGGTCATTTTTTTTTACATTTCAAGTGGCCCCATTTCAAGGAGTTCAACCCCCACTTAGTTTAGTTAATCAAATTTTCTGTGGCCATAGAGGTTATATTTTATTTACTGTTATGGGAAGAATGAAGTGAGATGAGCAAATTTTTTTTTTCACTGCAACTGAACTCTTCTTGTAGTTTATAGAGATAAACATTGATATGGGCTGAGGCTACAAGGATTTAATACTTTTTTCCTAAGTGACGTTAGGATTATGCCAAACCAAGCTGCTAGCCAAGCAGAGCATTTTTTCTGCAACACTGCCCCCCCCCCCCAAAGTTAGCAATGGAGACACTGGTCATTATGGTCCACTGAACATATGTTATTATTCACAATTGTACATCATGTTCCCATACAAAAACCCAGACTTTTCTGAATCATTGCTGATCATGCATGACTACAAAGTTTAGCTGTAGAACATTTTGTATATTCACCTAGGATTTTCTTCCTTCAGAAATCTTACACTGTGCAAAAACCTACTGCCTTATACTCAACAATGAATGTACAGGTAATGTTGCTGATGTTTGAAAACCAGTATTAACACAGTATTTACTTAGCTACTTCCAATCAATCCTGACTGCTCTTTAGAAAGATCCTGAAGATGAAACTCAAATACTTTGGCCACCTAATGAGAAGGAAGGACTCACTGGAGAAGAGCCTAATGCTGGGAAAGACTGAGGGCAAAAGAAGAAGGGGACGACAGAGAATGAAGTGGCTGGATGGAGTCACGGAAGCAGTAGGCGTGAGCTTAAATGGACTCCAGAAGATGGTAGAGGACAGGAAGGCCTGGAGGAATTTTGTCTGTGGGGTTGCGATAGGTTGGACATGACTTCACAACTAACAATAACAACAATCCTCCATAACCAGTTAGGCAAGATTGGTTAAAACAAACTAATGTGATTCTCAAGGTTTAACCTGACTGAATTCTGATGAGAATGAAATATAATTCTTTTAGTATATTATAAACATTTGCTCTCCATTTTATGACTTATTCTCATACATGACATTTAATATTTTTAGTACTGGGAGGTAAGACAATCAAGAATTTCAAGGCCTGTAAGCTAGTCTGGGACGCCAAACAACAACAAAAATCTTTTAAGAAGGCAAAGACAACTCAGCTTCACATTGTTTATACACTGATTTGCATCCTGCCTTTCCTTGAATTCAAGGCAACATGGATAATGTTCCTGCTGTTTTTGCCTATAAGAGCATTTTTATGAGAGGTTGGGCCAAGAGATAGTGAGTGGTACAAAGTTGTCCAAAGAACTTCTGTGATTAAGAATATATCAAACTCTTGGTTAGGGTTTTGAGATTAAGCAAGATTGCCTACATGTTGTCAACGAGTTAGGCATCAAATATAATCCTTGAATATTAAAATATCTGCCAATGTTAATGCAAGGTGGCATCTTCCTAACAGATCTGCAAATGCTTTGTGTCTTGTGCATGGCTCGAAGAAGAACAATGTTTGCATTAAGCTGCAGGCATTTCGAAGAGGGCAAGCATTATTTGGCATTTAAGGAGATCTGAAATGTTGAAGCAACTGGCTTGCCCAAGCAGTATGCGGATTCTGTCAACAGGGTGACTTTGAACAAGTCAAGCATATGCAACACAAATGACAGCTGCATGAGCTGACAGCTAATCTGTTCCCTTTCTGTTATTTTCCTTCAACCAAGGACATAGACTTTGAATCAGCCTGTCATTTCCCATGTCTGATGTTAACCACTGCACATAGCATCCTTATTTTCACCACACAGTCGAACATACAGCAATGTGTTGCCAGGGTGATATCACATTCAGCCTACAAGGTTGAACAGCTGCCGAATTAAGGGAAAGTGAGAAATCCAAGGAACAAGAGGATTACTCTTATTTTTCCTGATATGTAAATAATCTGGATTTCTTTTTAGAACTATCGGGGTTTTCTCTTCAAATATATTCATTTAATTTATAAATAATTCATTTACAAAAATGTGTATGCTGCCTGCTCACTGAATTTTAGGTGGCCTAAAGAAACGTAACCTAATTTTAGACTAAATTTAGATATTTCAACTGTTTTTATTGTTCTTGGGGCAGTCCAAGGGAAGGAAATAACAAAAGTCAAAACAATGTCTACACATCTGCACCATCATCAAAGCCTTGCCTTTTTTTTTTTTTTTAATATATGTCGGGTGCATGAGGAATGTTTTTAAAAAAAGTGGCATTATGCTTTGAATGCATAATCACTACCTACTACCTTAGTTTTTTGGGACCCCTATTCCCATCTCAGGATCTGCCTGCTTTTTTCTAGAGAAAGACTTCGTCTAGGGGAAAGTGGTTAGTGAATTTCAAGCCATTCTAGTAAATTTCTCAAAACCCAAAAGCTTCTCATTAGACATTACCATCATATTCATATGCCTAATCAACCAAATCTTTGACAGTTTCTATTTCAATCTGCACAATTACTATTGTCAGTTTTAGGAAAAGTCTTTGTTCCAGTATTTCCAAGACGTGACAGTCAACCACTTTGAGGATGAACTGACAGCAGGAGCCAAACTATTTATTGTTCCAGCTCTCTTTCTATTCATTCCCAGCCACCTACCTCCTCCTATCTTACTCAAAGCAAAAGGAGGTCACTTTCAACACAAGTGTCAAAATGCACAAAAGGGATTTTTGATGGCTCCCAAAATAGCATGGAAAAAGTCCAGTCCTTGGTAAATGTTTGTCCTGTGTACAGAAATTAAAATTATTTATCTGATAGAAAAAAAAATGCTAGGCCAACTGAACAACCGCTTTTTATATTCTAAAATAATTCATTTGCATGAGTAGAAAAATAAATCTTGGAGGTTATAATGGAGGGATTATAAAATTGGGTCTTCACACAGAGAAATCAAGAGGAACTTAAAGCTATTAAGTAGGTCAATCATTCCCAATTTGACACTTGATTGCAACTTCAAGGATTTTTAGCTAACATGGAACATGTTATAGTCCATAGTCTATATTGGTCTGCTCTATAGTATAGTATAGTATAGAACAAGCCAAATTAAGGACAACTGATAAAAAAAAATGATGGATTCAATTTTTGGTCAAGGACTCCTATTGTGGTTCTTGATGGGAGATAGGAATTCATTCTGTTGCCCTCATTTTGGAGCAAAATGTTCCATATTTTCCTCATTGCTTGTTATGACATTCTAAATGAACCAAAATAAAGACTATTTCAGTCCCCTTCCTGAATATACATATTTATAAAAGCTCTCCCAACTATTCTAAATGAGCAAACCTGAACCTGCTCCCATTTTCCTGATCTTAGAGTAGGGGAGTGCTACTCTGGGAGGTGGTTGATGTATTAATAACAGATCCCACCTCACTCCCTGTACAACTTGTTTCCACCCTCCTTATATTTCTGCATATTACCAAGAATGGAGAACCAACTGGTAGCCTATGCACTTAAATATTTTTGAAGGGCAGCAATGGTGGAATCCATCCCCCCCCCCCCATTTCAACGGTGTGCTTTTGTGTTCATTTTATAACACTGAAAAAATATTAGGGCTTATTTTACAATTTTGATGTAATATAAAATTGTGCTACAAATTTGTGGCAAAGATATTGAACAACAGAACAAGAATTGGAAGGGACCTTGGAGGTCTTCTAATCTAATCCCTATGCCATTTCAGACAAATTGTTGTCCAATCTCTTCTTAAAGGGGTCTTGGTCACAAATTTCCATTTTATTGCATACAAACACATCTAAATAATAAATGAAATAATAAACTTCTGAGTTCCTCCTAGAATTAAAACAACAATTTTAGGTAACTATAACCATTATTAAGCAATATTAGGTTGCCAGTCTTCTGAATTGCAAAGAGTTTGTAGTCTACATATCTTGTTGACTTATTTTATTGAAGACATAGTCTAACCAAGATGCTTAAATAACTTCCAGTGCTCTTGTAATTTCTAAAGATCACCTTGTTAATCATGGCCCAATGTTATAGGGCTGATTAATCTATGGGTGTGACAAATCTCCGTAATAAAAACTAACTGGATCAGCTATACAAACCACAAACATTACTGCAATTCTTCCTGACTGGCAAACACAACTGGACAGATACGGCAACAGAAGACAGGCTAATCTGCCAAGCAGTGCTTGATGAAATAACCTCTTTCCCAGAGTGTCACTTTTAGTCACTTAATTGCTAAGCACTGGAGCCTGTTAGGATAGCCCAAGCTATCTTTTTGTGTGCTTGCTGGAGGAAAAGAAGGAGAAATAATGTTCTGAAAAGATAGAAGCCATTTATAGGACTACACTAAGGGTATTCAAAAACTGAGCTTGCTGTGGTGTTATCTGATGAAAATAACTAAAGAATTTCCTCGAGATGTTGATGGCAAAAAAGCTAGTGGAATAGTAAAGTGCAGATGTCTTGATGGATTACAGCAACAGCCACTACAAACACAAATTAGTGTAATCATTTCCCAAATATTGGTGTCCATACTGCAATTCTATGTTAAAGTGATAAATCAGATAGTGGACAACAGAAAACCTACTTCCACAGGATTGTGATGTGGAAAATGCAAATCTTGAGTATTTGTAGCTTTCAAACTAGCCTTCCAGAAATTCGGCATCTAATGGAATCATACCCCTCTGACCAGGAATTGTTACCCAAACTGATGTTATTTGTGACAGCAGTGGAAAATTCATCCATTTTTAAATGTATTTCACCTAAAGTGGAAGCTACAGTGTTTTCCGATGTTTTACTTGAGGGACATTTTCATTATTGTGCCTAAGAAATCTTGTATATTCCTGAGTTAATTAATTTTCTTAATTAATTAATTTTCTTTCTATTTCTTAAACAACTGCAAACCAAGAAAGTAGAATATCACACTTAATCACCAATAAATTATTGTGCTGTATGCTGAAAAAAACACGAACTTGCGCAAAGACTACTATCAAAAATCTTTTTAACAGATCAGTTGTAATATTGAACATTTTGTTTGAACAGTAGTTGTTTGGGAAAACATTTAACTCTATTGTTTGCATTAATTCATAGATTGACTTCTTGGCTATAAGCTTTAGGCCTGTCTATTAATGTCATTCATTAGATTTGCCCTTGTTATGGCCTGACGTAGGATACATTTAATTTTGACAAGATTGAGCTTTAAGAAGGGAAGGAGGTACTTCAAAATGCTGAAAAGGAGAACTGTTTACATTTCTATACACTATCTCCTTATCAGATTAATGATAAGCAGACAAAAAAGGGCAAAATTAATTCCTAAATCTCAATGGGAGATTGCAAACAAAAACAATATTAAACTGTCATAAAACCAATATTAATAATAAATGGGGCTGATTTTAGAAGAATTTCTCTATTCAAGTCATTTGACATAGAGAAAAATGTGGCATCAACAATTGATGGTATTAAAGAAATGTCTTTTAAATTCTATCTTCCTTTTTTAAAAGGATAATCTTATTTCTTACCTTGAAACAGAGGAGACCCATCAATACTCATCAACAACTAAATTTCAAATTCAGCACATTATTTTGATGAACTTGTTTTATAAAACTGACATTGAAGCAAAATACTTGCAATTTCATCTTCATGAGGCACAGGATATCTTGCTAAATGTCCTTTAAAATCATGTAAGCCACAGTAATTCAATAATATTTCCTTCATTTGTTAAATGGGAACCTGAGTATATTACAGATTACTCACGCTAAGAGTTTTTTCTGACATTATACCTACGACAAGAAAGCAATCCCAACATCTGACTATTAAACTAAATAATACATGTAAAAGGATTATTGTAAAGGGATTCATCACACATTTGAGGAGCTCTATGAATGCACTCTAGACTCAGTTTGGTCTACTGGTTAAGGTGCCAGGCTGGAAAGTGGAAGACCATGAGTTCAAGTCCATCCCACCCATAAAATGCAGGGTGACTTTGGACCAGACATTTTTTGAGCCCAACTCATCTCTCAGGATTGTTGTTGTAGGAAAAATAGGACGAGGAAGATACCACTCACATGCATACAAGTTTATTGAAGTCTGGTAATTCCATCAATAACACATCAACCTACTTATGAAATTCTCAGAATTCAAATCAATTGCATAGTCAACCAGCAACCAACCCACAAATCCCCCACAACCAGCTCTTCATTTCCCAGTGATCCTCACCTGATGTGATCTCCCCATCATAAGCCCTACTGGCCACACAAAGTCCTTATAAGCAGAAGAATGCTGACATCAACATTCCCTAAATTTTGCTGAAGAATCTGATAAAGAAATGTTTGGAAACCAACTCACAAACTCAGCTGACTAGCCTCCACCCTCATTCTACACCCAAGCTAGATATTTGCCGCTATCGGAGTAAGGTATGTTGAATATGTTCACTGCCTGGAGTTATTTATAAAAATAATAAAAGCGGGATACAAATAAATAAATAAAAACCTAAAGATATGGCCAAATTCATGGATAAATTCATAAGATTAAACAAAACCAATTCCTAATTTAGCATATTTTTCTATTGATAATACAGCAATTTATGTTATACATGTTGAAATATTAGGTTTCTGTAAATTGTGAATGTAAATGGTGGTGTTAACAAAAGTCTCACACCACCTTTTCCAGCACAGTAGAAGCTACATTTTGGATTATAAGCTTTATTTCTTTATTTCTCACATTCTTCTATGGGTTTGGTGATATGGGGTTTGCTAGAAAAAATAGAAACTGCTGAAATATTCAGATCAAGTTTAGAGAAGAAGAAAAAGTTGGTTGATTATCTTTACTAAAAAGGGGGTGCGAATTTGAAGCTGAATGTATATGCAAAGCAGAACACTAGAAGACATTACCAAAGAAAACGATATAATTATTAAACAGTTGAAAGATGGATATGATGGTCTTATTATGAAATGAGAAAGTGTTTTCCTAAATGTAAATTAAATGAATTGAGTTTTGGATCTTTAATTTTTTAAAAATTCTCATATTCAGGAAAACTTGTTTGTACCATACAGATCTCCTGATCTCCTCAATGAAATAGCAAAAAGCAGATTACAAAGAAAAAATATTTCCTCCTTCTGTTTAAAAACTGAATATGACCACTTTTTTGGGAGGGATCATAGAGATCAAGAATCAGTTATGTCAGGTGGGAAAAAGATATAGTCAACATTTAGTCAGGAACAAGGAGAATTCTAGTGGATAGCTAGAAGAAAATTGGCTGCATCTTTCTTTTTGTAGCCCTTAAAAATCTTTGGTTTTTAAGGGATGAATTAGAATTTAATGGCTTTCCAGCAAGACTGTTCACATATTTGGGCAATCTGGCTCCAAAATCTCATATCTTGATTCAGGTTCACCAACACTGCAAGTTTATGCCAAAACAATGGTGGTGTACATGATGATGGAAGGGATCAGCAATGCATCACAAACATTTTATTTGATTATTTATTTATTAAATACATTTATCTGGCTGTCCAATGCAAAATTAACTCTAGGGGGCAGAGTGGTGCTTGAGCTTTCCTCTGTTTCTGGATTTCATGCTGTAGGAAGAGTTTAGAAATATTTAGTTTTTATAACAGCTGTTTTAGGTTTTACACCCTAGTTTTGTTAGTCCTCTCTTAAAATGATAGAAAACATATCTTGGGATTTTTTTTATCCCTAAGATAAATTTTGGATAATATCCCACCTCCATTATTCATTTAACGGAAATATTAGCTAGTTAAAGCTTACTTGTCAAAATTAAATTAAATGATCTTAAAATATATTTTGCTACATACAGGGAAAAATTACCTTGCTTTTTCAGGAACACCCATCTGCTGGTGATTATTAATAGACTCCATCAGTTGTATTTGCTGGATATATTCTTTGTCTTCCACCTGCTTCACAAAATCGTGCTGCTGTTGGTCAGTCACTCCGTGCTTTTCATAATCTTTAATTAAACACCTGAATTTGGCTAAAAGAACAATTTCTAGGAAATATTTTGAAGTAGGACAAGATGATATCAGGACAAGAAGGGGTGCTTGATTCCATTTAGGTATAGGACTAGAATGTGGATTTTTTCCCCATAACTTAGCTTTATTGTCAATCTATCATATTTTACATATACAAGGTTATATTTGAAAAAGCAATGAAAGGTTTTGGGAAAGAACCACAATGTGCTGAAGTCCTACTACTGTCTTCTCACTGAATATTTTAATAGAATCATCAGTCTTGTTCTGCTTGTTCTCAAAGTAACTTCGAAATCAGGTTGTAAGTACCTTTTGAGGGCTCTGTTATAATTCTGAATGGGTCACTAATGATCGATTGTAAGTCAAGGACTACCTGTACTTGTCAAGGTAAAACAATTGCTATAGAAATTAGGCTATATCTCTGCCTACTTCCAATGTTGCATGTACTATTATATGGCCAATAAGTATTACTTGCTCCTTCAAATAGACTGAGACCTTACAATGCCTATGTGAGGCTTCCATCAGCAGGAAGTTTGGCATGACATTCTTTAATTCCTCTGAAAATCAGCTGTATAAGAACAGGGGTCCCTTTGGAATCACCTGGGCGATTACTTTGAGAAAGAGGGTTTAAATCTCTCCACATTATTTTCTATCAGTGCAGAAGGCTACTTAAGATTAAAGCCACAGGATCAAGGGAGATACAGAATATGGGTACATAATCTAGACATCTTGAAAAAGCTAAGCAGGTCTGGAATAGGTCATTTCATCAGACTGAAGGACTAAGAGTCCCACTTGTATTAGCATAATAAAAGAAAGATTGAATAGAAATATACGAAATACCTATTGACCTAAAATCATTGTTGTGAATATCCTGTAGGGCAAATCCTTTATTAACAAGGATAATAGGCAGGTGGTATAGCAAGCAAAAATATTACCAAAACATTTTCAATGCTGTGTTTATGTACAATTTATATATTGCTTTTTAAAAATGATCTATCATTCACTTACTGATAAAATCATTGAATTCAACTGACCCTATTGCCTGCTGCCGTAATGCTGGAGATGAATTCTTGTAGAAGATGGTACTAAAACAAATTAATATGTTAACACAACAGGCCTGAAGTTAGCCCACCATTAAAATGTGAGTAGTCAAACTGAGTAATGAATTTGCAAGACTAATTACAAATTGATTTCCTCTTATTTATAAGGAGCTCTTTTAGAAAAGTAGAATTCAGCACTCATTGCCTTAATGTTACAAAACTAACAATATACTATACCTATAAATATGATTGATGACTTATTTTTTTATTATTTGTGTATAATTTAAGCTTCCTGTAATCCTAAAAGCTATTAGATTAATAGTTCTTTGTATACTATCAGATTGAGAGAAAAAGATATTTACTTATAATCAAGTTGAAGACCATATTCTAAAACAGTATTTTTAAACCTCAACATTAAAATGTGTGGACTTCAACTCCCAGAATTTCCTGGCTAGAAAACTGATTGGGGAATTTTGGGAGTTGAAGTCCATATCTCTTAAAATTTCTGAGGTTGAGAAATACTACCTTAATCCATTGACTAATATAGGATTTTGATAATCTAATAATCTGGATTTTTCTACTACTAGATGAAATAACAAGAAATATGTTATTCATATATGTTGGATTCAAATAAAAGATTAGGCAAGTCTCTACTTCAAAAGGTTTATATTCTTTACAATTCTCATTTAACAGAATTACAGAATAGGAAGGGAATTTTGTTGGTCTTCTAACCCAACCCCTTGCTCAGTCAGGAAACCTATACCATTTCAGAAAATCACCTCTTGAAAACCTGCAGTGTTGGAGTATCCACAGCTCTGGAGGCAAATTGTTCCACTGATTAATTGTTCCAACTGTCAAGAAATTCCTTCTTAGTTCTAGCTGATTGTCTCTTTGATTAGTTTGTTCATTGCTTCTTGTCCTACCTTTAGTTGCTTTGGAGAATAAATTGACCCTCTCTTCTTTGTGACAATCCCTTAGATATTGGAAGACATTATCATGTCACCCTTGTCCTTTTCATTAATCTAGACATTAATCCAATTTACCATTTACATCCTTACACCATTGTCCCTCAGCTGTGCCATCCTGAAGGGCCTTTTTGCCATGATTCCTATCGTCATTGTACCCCTTGAGGTAACATCTGGCCCTACCCTCTTAACCTTTGAACAGAACCCCAATGACTGGTTCTGGCATTGAGAACCCTGATGAGGATATCCCATGCTGGAATTGGTTAATGGACTTAGAAGAATATCTGGTGCCTTTTGGTTTCTAATGTATTTAATCTCTGTTTATTTTAATATTTAATGTTTTAATGTCTTAAGATTTTGTACCTGTTTCCAAATAAATGAAAAGTATCTGAAAGCATATAGACTCCGCCCCCATCTACCTGCAGTGAAGTTGAAAAGTAAGAAAAGAAAAAAATGAAGGCCAATACAACTTCAGAAGCTTGTATCAAAATATAATGGGGAAAGGTTTATTTCCTACAGACACGTCTGAAAGTAGATTCTATAAGTCCTACTTTTTGCCACAGTAATGTAAAAGTGATTTATTTAATTACAAGGCAATAGGAGCACATCACTGAATGATAACATTCCTCTAACACTGCCAATACATGTATAATTTAGACAAAGTGATTTTCAAATTATAAAATGTTAATTATGAAACACTGCATCCTAGAATTAGAGTATACCTATCCAAACCTTGAGCTCTTCAGAGAAAAGATACTGTTATTTTCAGGTGTCTTGTGTTGTGGAAAAGCACAACCACAGATTGTGAAAGCATAGATTCAGTTTTTCCCATCTCAAGCTATCAAATGTTGTTTTTGTCAGATGACAAATCGTGTTAACCTTATCATGCCAACAGCGGATGATGGAGACTGTAATCAACAAAAGGAACTCTATCCTTGACTCAGGGCTTTTCATTTATGTCCACTTTCATGCACGATTCCAGGAATTTCCAGTTAGTGAGGTAATGGGCTATGACATTCTTAAGAACTTTGCATTTGGTTGAGAAAATATTTTCTCTGACTTATTTCTTTCAGTGCTATTACAGCTGTCAAAAAACCCAAAACATAGATCAGTTTCATTAAGTCCTTACCTTTGTATTCAGAAACAAATTCTCATGGGATGCAAATCAGGCAAAGGTGGGTTTCCATCACCTATACAGTTTTAAACCCCAGAGCCCATTCTTCAGATCATGCATCATAAGCAGTATCTTGCTATTGCTTGCGTGCAAGCACCTGTTGAGATAAAGTAGATGAATAAACAAATAAGAACTGGATTAGAAGTCCCTTTGGGAAAGGTCTAAAAATGCTTAGATCCTCATTCGCTTTGCATTTATTTGCTTCAACTTTATTTGCATTCCTCAAACTAATCTTAAAGTATCCAGTGCTTGAGATTTTAGACATCAATCCTAAATTCCCAATAATTTGATGGCCATTCTGGTTGAAACCATGTGAGATAAATTTCAAGAAATCTTGAATTTATCAGATTGGGAAAGACTAAATGGCTAAAAAATATATCCATCAGTTTTTGCATATTCTCAAATAATATGCCATGATATAAATCCCAGCAAAAAAATTCAGTCAAAAATATATGACAGCTACAATGTGCAATAAAATGTGTGCATAAAATACATATTATAGGTTAAAACATTTCAAAAATATTCTTTAAAGTAGATATTTTGTGACAAGATATGTTTGTATGTAACATGCAAATATTTGTATGTTTACATGCTGCAAGACTATTCAGAAATATAACAAATATATGAATAAACACAAATGAAACTCATACTGATTCAGAAAGAGATCTGACAATCCATTCTATCTTCAATCATGCTGTTTGTTTGTTTTTTAAAAAATTAAAACTTTTACAGACAGCTATGAAGATTTTTATGCCACTATCTAAAAGATAGAAACAATTCTGAAATACTAAGTACTGAAAACATTTAATTTTCCTTAGTGCCTGAGAATAACCTTTGATAATTTTGCTGAAAATGGCTGCTATGAAACCACAGAACCACTTATCATAGATCTATATTGCATTGATATCATATGGCTGAGGGAAAATCTCTTTTGTTTCCATGTATTGCAAAAGAGCATCTAAAGACCACTTAAATCCTTTTCTTCAAGACCAGATGCATACATTTCAAGATTCAATGTACGCTTTGATATCTTGTTATAATTCATACACCAGCTATGGGTAATAATTGAAAAAGCTCTAGTAAGGCACTTCACATATGAATAAGTACTTAAAGCTCTTTATCACATTATAAAAAGGGACTCAACCAGTTATATAGCTGAAAATGAGATAAATCAGTAAGTGAGTTGATGAACTGTTAAATTGTCAATTCCTCATCTTAAACTGTGCAGTACATCTTGAGACCCACAGAAGGGCCTAAGAAAATATTCTTTCTTGCTCCTTGCCTAACATATCGATACATATTGTAGATTTGGGCAGGTAATGATGCAGAAAGCGTTTCTAGAGCATCACATTTTTGTAGATGGTTTGTAGCCATAATTATAGCTATTAATTGAATCCCACAAAAGATGTTGAGACTCTAGAAAGAGTGCAGAGAAGAGCAACCAAGATGATTAGGGGACTGAAGGCTAAAACATATGACAAACGGTTACAGGAACTGGGCATGGCTAGTCTAGTGAAGAAAAGGACCAGGGGAGACATGATAGCAATCTTCCAATATTTGACAGGCTGCCACAGAGAGATCAAGCTATTTTCCAAAGCACCTGAAGACCAGCCAAAAATAATGAATGGAAACTGAGCAAGGAAATAGTCAACCTGGAAATAAGGAGGAATTTTCTGACAGTGAGAGCAATCAATCAATTGATCAGCTTGCCTTCAGAAGTTGTGGGAGCTTCATCACTGGAAGCTTTCAAGAAGAGACTAGACTGCCATCTGTCAGAAATAGTGTATGGTCTGCTTGGGTAAGGGGTTGACTAGATGACCTACAAGGTCCCTTCCAACTCTATTAATCTGTATCTGTAAAGCATTTCTTTTAGTAGCATCAATAGAAGAGAATAACTGTAGCTCATGTGGAGTGCTTAATGCTCTCTGATCTTGGCTGTTTGCTTGCGGATGTTAGTTATGTAGTTGAATAATGAAACATCTGCAAGCAAGCAATCAAGATTAGAGAGCACCAAGGACTTTACAGATTGCAGTAGCATTTGCAGTTTTCTGCCAGATAGCTCACACTGTATGATGGCAACTGTTTTCTTACCATTTTGCATTTTTTCCTGTGCCAGTGACTTGAAAGGGGTTAACATTTAGTTGTAAATTAGGTTTTAGAAGCAATCCAACTGCAAGGTTTTCAGATGGATGATTACAGTTATTATCACATCCTTTTCTTAGCAGCAAGAAATCCCAGCAAGGAGCTGAAAGGATCAAACTAGCTTTTTATGTAAATCATTATATATATATATATATATATATATATATATATATATATATATATATATATATATATATATATATATATATATATATATATATATATATATATATATATATATATATATATATATATATAATTTTCTATAAGGAACAAAGCAGAGTTGGGTTTTTTTAAAGACACAATAGCAGTGTCAAGAGGAGGGAAAATCTCACATTCAACTATTAAATGTTCATTTCACGGCAGTGAAAAATATTAGAAATCAATTCCTTTTTAAAAAGTACCACTGACAGTTTTTAAAGAAAAGCATATGACACTCACCAAGACTCCTCTTAAGGGGGAACTGCTGTTATAACAATTACTTCCCAAATTCTACTAGGATGACAGATTGAAAATTAGGATGTAACAGAAAGTTTATTTATATAAAATGCACAGCCTGGAACTTTCAACTTCATTAATGATTCTCAAGGAATACTTATCATACTGATATATTTCCAGAGTACATTCTTCTCTATCTACAAAGATGCAGAAAATTTTGAGACATGTTACAGACTGTGCACCCAGGTGATACTGGTTAATATTTTACCAATTTCAATTTTTAACTTTGCTCTTCCAACTAACAAAATAGTATTTTAAAAATGACAAAAATATTGCAAGAAAACTAAGCAAAAAGACATCTTACATGTTTACAAGACACAGATTTGTAGATAAATGCTGCAATATGCATTAACCAATGCCTTCTGGCAATTGACAAAATATGAAGGCCAGTTTGTTTTCAGAAAACCTTCCTGTCCTTACCAATTTATTAATATGGAATCACAATAAGTTTTGACAGCCGGTTTGGTGCAGTGGCAAATGAACCAGATTAGAAACCAAGTCTTTGTGTTCTAGCTAGCTGGGTGACCGGTCACTCTCTCTTAGCCCAAGGAAGGAGACAATGGCAAACCACCTCCCCCCCCCCCCCCCAAAAAAAAAAAAAAACCTCGCCAAGAAAAATGCAGGGACTAGACCAGGTAGCCTAGTCAAAAAGTGTCTTGAAGGCATCCCCTTCCCAAAACAAAATCTTCAATAAGTTTTATAGGAATCCACAATGTTTACTTGGAACCCAAGTATGAAAAATATATTTACTAAATTCTCATTCATCAAAAAGATGTGGTGTGTGTGAAAATTGGATTATTTTTTCATTTTTTGTGGTCGATTTCTCTCAGAAATGGGTGGTCAAGTGATCATAAGGTAATTTGCCTGCTATTATCTAGGTCAGGGGTCCCCAAACTTGGCAAACTTTAAGATTTGTGGACTTCAGCTCCCAGAATTCTCCAGCTGACTGAAATATTCTGGGAGTTGAAGTCCACAAGTCTTAAAGTTGCCAAGTTTGGGGATCCCAGATCCAGGTTGACAGCTGCAAAATCCTTATTTATTTCACTGTTTCTATATCCAGACTCCACAAATATTCCCAGCACTTTAAATATATTATATAGTGATAAAAGCCATAATACTGAAAACCCACCTCCCCCATTCAACAGTCGAACTATAACACAACCCATGTCTTAATAACTATAACAAAGTCATTAATGCAGGCTCTGCAGAGAAGCACTGAGTCTTATGTGTTAGAGAGAAAGTTCAATCACACAACAAGATGCAGATTTGGGCCATCCTATCAAAGAAAAGGTCAAGGGCTGAAATTCTGTATTATGTTCCACTGTCAGATTTGATTATCATAAATTGCTTTACAGGGAAAATGGCAAGCATAAAACCAACACTGATTTGCAGAAGAGGCTCAGTCTGAAATCACATCCTGCTCCTTTAATAAAAAATACCTGAAATAATGGAAATATATAAAAAATTGTTTATGTTCCGAACTATGTAGGTTTTATATTTTAAGTGCAGGATATGGATTTCCTTACGGCTGTTTTTCAAAATTATGATTATTAACTTTTTCCTTGAGGTAGCAGGCTGGCTTTTGAAATCTGCACCATTAGCTGAACGAAATCTCCTAAGGCACTTGCTTTTTACCAAAGGATCACAATGCCATGCCATACTTGGCAATGTTCTCTTTCTACACCTCATTAGCCAGTCAAGCATGAAGCCAGAGTTGCAAATTTTCTAACAACTTTTCTTAGGGTGGGAGAGTGGAAGAGGTTGCTACATAATTTTGAAATTATTTTTCCTTCCAATGAAATACAAGAAGCCTTTGCTTATGACCACAAATGGGGCCACAAATTCCTAGATATCTTGGTCATTAAGTGAGACATCACGCAAGCATGATAGATTTAACAACCTCACTTCCACCATGGTTGTTAAGTGAGATACCACATGACTGTGGTTTATAATTCTACAGCCAGTGTATTCATTGACTCTGCTTGCTGAAAGCCAGTTGTGAACTGTACAAATGGAGATAATACGATTGTGAGACATGGTAGACATCGTAAGTTGAAGGTTCAGTTGTGAAATTACCTCTTTAGCACTGTCAAAAGTTTGAATGGTTTCTAAACAGAGCAGCCACTAACTGAGGACTACATGTATATATTAACTATCTGTAAGGCATTAACCCTTTCATTCCTTCTGATGAGCAGATATAGAGTTTCTGGATTATTCTCGGTTGATATCAAGGGGCACAATGGTCGGTGATCAATGATGCTGAGCTTGTCAGCTGAAAAGCTGACTGGCTGGATTTGGGACTTGAACTCTGTGCGATGGGGTGACCTCCTGTTACCTGCCCCACCTGCTGCTCACCTAGGAGTTTGAAGGCATGAAAATGCGACTGGATAAATAGGTATCATTTCAGTAGGATGCCTTGGTGGCGCAGTGGTTAGAGTGCAGTACTGCAGGCTACCTCTGTTGACAGCCGTCTGCCTGCAATTTGGCAGATTGAATCTCATCAGGCTCAAAGTTGACTCATCCTTCCATCCTTCTAAGGTGGTAAAATGAGGACCCAAATTGTTGGGGGCAATAGGCTGATTCTGTAAACCACTTAGAGAGGGCTGAAAAGCACTATAAAGCGGTATATAAGTCTAAGTGCTATTGCTATTCTATGTGCTTCAGTAGATAGTTATGCTGGTCACATGATACGGAAATGTCTTCGGACAACATTGGTTCCCTTATCTAAGAAACTGAGATAAGCACCTCCCCCTAGAGTTGCACATGGCTGAAGAGGGGAAACCTTAACCTCTTTTTTACAGCTATTATCATTAAAAGCAATACTGACTGGTAACTAAACAAAGTATAGGCTAACACATCTGAAGGGCATTTAATTTGGAAAAGACTTGCGAAGGGATAAGAAGGACTTAATTAAATTTTACAAAGATAAAATATTTTAGTCCATTACATGAATGGAACCAAATCCAAACATTTATGTAAGTGGGCTAAACTATGTTTTACATGAAGTCGCAAAGAAACAATTTGCATAGAAAATCATTTACTAACACATGTTAATATAATCAGACTATTAATTCATAAGCAACTATTAATTCATTTTCTGACTCAATCTGAATATTGAACTGTGTGATGTAGAGAAACATTTCTTCATTTTAAGTTATTTCAGATGAAACCAATGAAATCTGTTACAGAATGATCTAATAAAACTGAGAAGCAATATTCTGAATTCTATTGCTGAATTCTATTGCTGCTTCCAGATAGACAATGTTTTGAAAACATCTTGTTCAAAATATCTTCTATTGTAGAAATATCAGATATAATAAATGGATTATCATTAACTAATAAGAGTGCTAAACACCATACCAGACAGAAGCTATTTTTCCAATGTTTTGTAGGATATAATAATATAACTTGCTTAAGAGCTTGAAGTGTAAAGTAAGATTGAAGGAGCCATGTTTAATTTGTCATTACTTTGCTGATCTATGAAGAAATATCTGCCATTATGAAAATGCCATGACTAAGTGTTGTATCTTATGATTCTTAATAAATATATTTGTTTTCCTTTATGTACACTGAGAGCATATGCACCAAAGATAAATTCCTTTTTTGTCCAATCATATTTGGCCAATAAAGAATTCTATTATATTCTAAAGAATTTTATATAAGGGAAAAGAGGATTCGGCAATATACAACCTGAGGTAACAGTATAATTTAAAGAGAAGAGATAAAGGAAATCAAAAAAATTGAATCGCTTCTTTCTTCATAGTAGGTTTTGTTTTAACATGTGAATCTTTTTCAGTTCACAAACTGATTGGGATGAAGCAGTTTTATCTTTCATTTTGCTTGTTTTTCATAAATGTGGCAGTCACCTAAATATCATGCAAAAGTTTGCATATATTACATTTAATTTGGCTTTAGGTTCCCCAAGTTCCTTAAATAAATTATTTCAGTTCAGTAAATTCAGCATCCTTCAATACTTGTGTCATGCCAATGTCAAAGTTTCTAGATAAAAAACCAATTATCTCGCCTTTTTTTTCAGAAATGACTCATTGCTGAGTTTAAGCCTCTGGTTTAGTCATGCTGCTTGACACTACAATAAAAGTGTCCATTTTTGTTGGCATAGCTAATTCTTTAGCTTAAGGGTAGTCAGAAAGTAGATCAGGATGTACAGGGATGTCTGCAAAATTTCCAATAGATCACAAATGCTTTTTTTACCATCAATAATTATGTAATAAAATAATTGAAAAGATAACAAAATACCAAGACCTGCAAATAGAAATCGAATGACTGAGACAAAAGAAAGCAAAGGTTGTACCAATAGTAAGAAGTTTAGTTTAGTTTAGTTTATTTAATTTATATACCGCTCCCTCTCCCATTTGGGACTCAGGACGGTATACAGCCAAATTAAAACAATACAAAGAAATTTAAATTTAAAAACAGATTAAATGAATAGCCAAAGTTAAAAAATAGTAAAAATAATAAAAACAAGGGTCTGTAAGATAACAAATTTAAAATCCTGCAATACTGTTAGGCCAGACTGGCTCATTGAAAAAGATGAGTCTTCAATGCGCGCCTGAAGGTTCGCAGGTCAGAGATAGTCCATATCTCCGGGGGGCAACTCTTTCCAAAGGGAGGGTGCTCCCACTGAGAAGGCCCACACTCTCGAGGTCACTGGCCAACATCGTCCAGCTGATGGCACCCCAAGGAAGCCCAACCTGTGAGAGTGCACAGGCCGGCGGGAGGCCGATGGTGGCAGAAGGCGGTCCCGTAGGTACCCGGGTCCCAAGCCATGGAGCGCTTTATGGATAACCACCAACACCTTGAATTGCACCCGAAAGGCTACCAACAGCCAATGCAGCTCACACAGGAGTGGTGTAATATAGGAGCTACGAGAAGCCCCCAGAATCACCCGCGCGGCCGCATTCTGCACCAACTGGAGCCTTCGGATGCTATTCAAGGGGAGCCCCATGTAGAGAGTATTTCAATAATCAAGATGGGAAATGACAAGGGCAGAAGTGACTGAGTGAAGCGCGCACAGATCCAGAAAGGGCCGCAACTGGCAGATCCGTCGGACCTGACAAAAAGCCCCCCTGGCGACGGCTGTTATGTGATCTTCCAGTGACAGCTGTACATCCAGGAGGACACTAAGATTGTGCGCCCTTCCCATGGGGGGCAGAGTTTCTCCCCTCAGTCAGCGATGGAATAAGCTGGCTGTATCTGGGCACAGAAGTGTCTGGTGCAACCCCCACCCCCACCCCTAAAGAAGCACCACTTGAACATTGTTGGCATAGACAAATTCACCATTAGTCAATTGCTAAAAGCAGCTTTACATTCTGCAACAATAATTCATATCTGCCAATCTCAGGTTCTTGATAGCGATAGATGGACAAAAATGCCAAATTCAGACTGAATACCTGACTGACTGTACATTGAACCATAATAACAACAATAACAATAATAACAACAACAATAATAATAGGCAGCTGAAATGAAGAAGGAATTAGGAATCTGGGCTGGTTTTTGTAAATGTGTGAAAGGACTACAAATTCCATTCAGATACCAAAAATCAAGTCCTAGATTGAAATACCCTGTTCTCATTTGATGCTCTCCTACTTTGCGAAGGATTCACTTATGAGTTCCTAGAATTTCAGGGTGGACAAAGCAAAGTAAATGTTTTCAAAACAAACATTTCATATTCTTGGACTTTGGCTTGCAATAGCTCACTGTCTAATTTTGATAGACTACCTATTTCTTGTAGGTAATTCTTAGTCTTATCTTGCGCCTCTAATGTCAATTTTTCATTTAACTAATTAAGTCATTGACTTGATTTACAACTAGGAACCACCACACATTTTCCACAATGCTTAGGTGTTTTCTTCCTTCTCTGGCTATAAAAACCAAAGTAAACCTAAGATCAATAAAATTAGATACTGGGCAAATTTAGAATAACAAATTAAGTTACTCTACTGCAGTACATATATAAGGAAGTAAGAGACAGACTGCATGATCATGCAAAGGAAGAACAGGGGCGTCAAACTCAAGGCTCAAGTGCATGATCATGCAAAGGAAGAAATCAGGGGCGTCAAACTCAAGGCTCGTGGGCCAAATCTGGCCCTCAGGGTTCTTAGATCTAGAAACACTCTGGCCACCCTGGAAGCAGCAAAGGACCAACTCGCGGTGCCTCAGCCCGGCCCAGGCTGATCGGGTGCTGATCTACAACTAGGTGGCAGCTGGCAAGATTCTGGAGGAGGCCATGGCAGCTGAAAACTTTGTTTGGCACCCCTGAACTAGATTAAACGGGGACTGAACATGAGCTTTTACAGGTAATCCTTGACTTACACCCATAACTGAGCCCAGAATTATGATCATAAATTGTGCTAGCTGTTAAGCGGGTCACCTTATGCTGCACCTGACTCTATCTTTTGTGCAATGACCATAAAGTGAATCCAGTTTCTGCAATGGGAATTTTTTTGCCAGAAACCTAAAGTAAACATTAGTTTTGGGCAAAAAAAAAAAGCATGATAAATCATGATCATGTGATTGTAAGATGCTGCAAACGACCATAAATGCAGACCGACTGCCAAACATCCAAAATGCTATATTTTCAAATATTCTGCTTATTTTATATGCTGATTCTTGCATTTGAATTTTCTGAAATTAATGTAAACAGTATATCCATTTTTTGTGATATCAACTTCATTAGCAATGAGTTATTTGTTTCTCATACATTATTTTGTAACTTATGAAGCATATTATGAGATAGAAAACCCAAAGACCCGAAGCATATTATGAAATAGAAAACAAAATTAAATGGATCAAGTTAAATTAATTATTTAATTAAAATGCTCAAATTATTTATGACTATTGTTTTCTATATGCTACATCCTATGCATTAAACATTGACACAATTCAAATAACCACAATAAACCCTTCATAATAAGCAGAAGGAAGAACTCAAACTGGGTGAACAAAAATGAAGTTAAGCGAGTAACTAAGTAAGTATGGAATTCGAAACTATGGAAAACTGTGAGGAGACAATAATACATAAATACTGTAAGACTCTTAACATAAAAGATCAGAAAAGGTTACATCAGAGAAAGTTTTCATACATTACAATTTTTCCATAAGTCCAAAAGCTGGCATAAAGGCAGAAGTCTTTACTCCTGCCCTTCCCCTTCAAAAAATGTATATCTAATTTTGAACATACAGATTTAAGTAAAGATAGCAAGAATATTTCTAAATATCAGGAAAGTGCTCACAGGTCATCAGATGTGGATCAGAATGAATGAGAACCTCATTAAATATTTTTTTAAAATTAGTGTGCCTCTCTGCCTATTAATGAAAATTGTGATTATAAGAAAATTGAATAAAATGTTAAAAATATTATCCCCTAAGAGGAATCCTAGAAATTTCAAACACATGTATGTGCTGGTTCTGTGTAAGGTCAGATTTTTAAAAATGAGTTACACTAAAGCTCCTGTTTTGAGGAAGGGTGACTCCATGTAAACCAACAACTATCACAGAGCTGCCTCTAGGTCTACAAAAGGGTATGTGCAGTGATGTACAAATTTGTATTTACATGTTTTGCAGTCGATGTATATGATTGAAATGGAATCAACTTTTCTCCTTTGTATTTTGTGATTCAGTTGCCTGAATACATTTGTAGAACTATTCTTTTATTTAAAAATACTGCAACAAATCAGAATAAAGTTAACAATAAATGAAAATACAGGTAATTATCAACTTACAACCATAATTGACATTATTTGTGGTGGTCATTTACTGAAGGCCACAGTCATTAAGTGAACCCATTGTTCACTATGGGCCGGTTTTGCTGAAAATTGGCAAAATATCATAAATAATAGTCACATGACTGAAGGATGCGGCAATTGATCATAAATATAGGTTGGTTCCTGAGCACATGACATGTAATCATGTGACTGGGAACATGACCATTGTAACTTTGGAATCAGGTTGTATCTTTTGTGTAGTCCATTGTAACTCTGAACAATCACTAAGCAACTGCTATTAAGTTGAGGACTTCCTGTAACTTTATCAACAGCTTTTAATTATGGTAACTTCTATCTGTGATATTTTATTTGGTGCAGTGAACCAGTCATGTTTATAATGTATTATAGCAATGTGTTCTACAGCGGTTGTCTTTAAAGAACAGCTGGAACTGCAATTGATACAAAATGTACCATCCCATTTTCCAGCAAGTGAGAGCCAGCAGAATCATATAATACAATGTCTGTGCTGGTTTATGAGTACAATTTAAAGTGCAATATCGTCATAGTTTGGCGTCCTGCTAATTTCAGAACTGTCTGTTTCAACTGAAATGGATAGTACCTGCACTGACATTAGAATGAAAAGTGCCTTCGCATCTCCATGTGAGATTTAGGGAGAAAAGACTAGGAAACTTTAGTTTTCAATATTTTGAATATGTTGTGTGACCAACAAGACCCACATGTGCAAAAGTCAAGCTAGCTACCATTATTTTCTTCTGCCTATAGTACAGAATCTGCCTGGAAGCCTATATTTGGAAATGATTAGACAAGGCTCTAAGGAACATAGGGGGATCAGTCCTAGCCCTTTATTGGTTGCACACTGACTCTAGGCTAACGGTGTGCTTAATCCTTCCTCCCTACCTGGCTGGCTGCTATCCAATAATAAATGATCTAGCCCTATGGAATAGTTGTTCCATGGAGACCCAAATGGTGTCTCCTCAATGGCTTGAGAAGACGATAACAATGGAATTATTCTGACAAGGGGATGATCTGTTAAGGGAGAGACTGTATCCCACTTTAAGGGAAAGTCGGGTTATTTTAGATTGTGGTTTTTATTGCTCTATGATATAGTTAAATTAAAGAATCTGCAGATATAATTATTGAAATATAAAATGGTGAGAGCATAATATGTTTTTTTGTAGTTGTCAATTAAAATGCATCAAATTCTATAATTTATTAAGTGTTACATAATAAAATATCACTACCTTTCTTTCCTTAACTAAATTATTCCTAGTAAATGAGAGCATTAATCATAGATCAAAAGAGGCTCCCATTTAGAAAAACAGAGAAGAATTGTCGAGCACAAAACCCATCGTTTAATTCAAGCAGGATTTCAAAAGTTCAGTTGTAAAATCCTGATACCCACTGTTAGTCAGTTTAATTAGTCCTAGAATCACTGGATTAGCTTTGTTTCAAAGTGTAACTTCTATTCTCAAGTGGACAGTATATTTACTATAATTTCTGTCATCTTGAGGGATGCATTGAGCTTGTGTGGCTGGTTATAGGCCTGAGGGATAAAAGTAAAATGAGTGATATACTTTTCTGTATGGATTAAGAGATCTGTTTTGCTTCCCAACCTACCAAAATACCATGTATGAACTCAGAAAGGAAACTGGGGGAGAAGAGAGAAAAAGAATGCGGCAAGCTTTATTTTTTTTTAACCATGCCTGACTTAACCTGTTAGGTAAACAGAGAAAGCTAGTTTATTCAGTAAAGTATGAATAAGCAAAATGCTACCTAGAATTATGTAACCAGTCACTTTTGACACAACAGATAATCTTAGATAATGACAGGTATTGGGACTAAAATTGTCATTGCTAAGTGATACAATCATAAACTGTGACATCAAGCACTGATGGTATTATGCAGTTTCAGTAATGAAAAGTTTGCAGGAAAACAGCCAAGCTCAGAGAGCATCAATGAGCCTTTATTTCAACCTTGGGCTACAAATATTTCCTTTATTGAAATTATGACATCACATAACACCCTATTTAGCAATCGTAGTTCTGGCACTCCCAGTTCAGGTTGTTAAGTGAGCACTACATAGATTGTTAAGTGAAACTTCATGTGACCATGACTTCCAATTTTCTGCCAGCTTCCCCACTGATTTTGCTTGTGGGAAGCTGGCAGAAAATATTGGAAATACAACTGAATGGCTGCTGTGACAGCTGGCACTCCAAGCTATAAGTCCCCCCTCCTTAAGTGCCATTGCAGATTTGAAGGCTTCCTGAACAAGTGGTCAAAACCAGGGGTGGGATTCAACATTTTTAACAACCGGTTCTGTGGGTATGGCTTAGTTGGTAGGTGTGGCTTGGTAGGTATGGCTTGGATTGGCTGGGTGTGGCCAACTCAATATCACTCACATCGAGACATGCATCTCCTCACCTAGCCTCTCATGACTGTGGGGATGCTGCAACAGTCATAAGTATGAAAAATTGTCATAACTCACTTTTTTCAGTGTAACTTTGAATGATCACTCCACACAAGCAAAGTACCAGCAAAGGAAGGGGAAAAAACTCCAGAGACGTTCCTGAGACAGGAAATCTAGTCCTGCCAAGGATGTAATAAGGGTTAACAGAGAGGCAGTTTCTGTAAGCAACACCAGAATGTTTCCTTCCTGCTTTCCATACAGAATTAGGCCAGTAATTTCTTCTAACAACCAGTTCTCCGAACTGCTTAGAATGTTAACAACCGGTTCTAGCAAATAGGTGCGAGCTGGTAGAATCCCACCTCTGGTCAAAACCTTAGCTACGGTTTTCATAATAATTTAAATTCTGGCTGACTACAGTGACGTTCAGCAGGTAATAAACATTAAAATGTTTAAAAACAAAGAACAATACAAAAATAATAAAAACAGCACAAGATATATGTCAGACAAAAGATTTGGAAAGTGAATGCATTTTCTCTTTCTGCAGAAATTGTTTCAATTTATCACCAGGTAAAGAACCACTGTTGTTTAGAAAAACATCTGTGCCTAGCCAGCAAGAGAAAAAAAGTTTAGCATGTTTTGAATGCACCTTTAAAAAACCGAGTGGAGATAGTTAAAAATCTGAGAACATGGTTTTGCCAAATGCAGATGCCATTAATTATTATGATTTTGATGGTCACAAAGGTGCAAGTATGACTGGGAAAAGAATGTGATATCCTAAAAAAGAAAATATACCATGTATGGAGTCTATACATACACGATATACTTTCTTTTCTAGTCTATCATGTCCCAGTCATACTAGCATCTTTGTGAGTCTATACATATATGGATTCTTCCACAAACATATGCAGAAAAATCCTATATTGCAAAACAGGTTCATTCAACAGATCAGAAAAACATTATATTCAGCAGACCAGAAGTATTTTCTATCACCAGAAAAAAAGGAGAAATTTGTATATATTAAAACAAGTATTATTTTGTTTGGGACAATATTTTAAATAATCTCATTAAAATTACTAATGTGCAATCCACCACTCCCTCAGCTTGTAGGTGGCATGATAGACAAATTGTTAAAATACATTTAAGTCCCTAAATTTATTGCTGTTCATACTGTAATTTTTTAAAAAGAAAATAATGACACTTCTAGATATAAACAATCACAACTTACCAAAATCCAGCGCTTAACTCCTTCAGTGGTTAGGATAATATTATTTGCTTTAATATCACAGTGAATAATCTTGTTTCACGCAAATGCTGTTGTTCCTGAAAAAAAGAATTTCTCTTAACCAATTAACTTGTTATCTACAACAGATAGCAAGGGGAAAATTTTAGTAAGCTTATTTACTCCTAAACTTATTTTGGAGAGAATATTTCCAATTAGTTCAGCTTTCTATTCTTAGAATACAAAATATCTGATCTTCCAATTGTAGCTGATATACATATCTTATTATCAGCTTCAATAATTTCTTGAAAGTACATTTTTCCCACATACACCATGCCTTAGTATTTATTACTATTATGTAAAGAATAGTTATACATTCACAATTTAAATATCATTAATATATTAAAAATTACAACTAAGTTCCCCAAACAAAAGAACCTCCAAACTTACAGTGATTCTACAATCTATTATAGGTAGTTTTAAGAGAGGAATGAAGAAGCTATCTATAAAGGTTCCAGTCTCAGCTTCTGTAAAAATAATAGGTACAAGCAAACCCTGGATTAGAATGGACAGCTGTTTCAGTATGGAGTGTGATTTACTTACAAAGCCCATGGGCACTGCAATTACTGATGTAACAAATATTATTGAGTTGGCTTTGTTGCGAGAAATTTTACTTAGTCGTAAAAAAGATTGATAAAATCATGGGGACATAAATCTCTGTATATAAAATTACGTAATTTCTCACCTAAGTAAAAGAAAAAAGAAAAAAAATGCTCTATCTAGTTAGAGATATATGTAACCTTGTTAAATATACTTAGTACCCATAAAGCAGTAACAGCAGTTTGACAGGGAAAGGAGAAATTAAGTCACCTGGTTGTTTTTCTAGTACATGCCAGGGCAGCTCTGGGTATAGGCTGGAAACACCTTATATTCTATTTTCAGCCCAAAGACAGCTTCCATTCACATATTATTCACAGCAACTACATTAAGAGGAAAAAGTAAATAATACTTACAGTTTAATCCTAGTGTAAGAAACTTCGATCATGTTAAATGAATGCATGCCAGTAGATGTACTATTTGAACAAGTTTTTCTACTTGCATTAGAGCATTATGTGCAAAATAAACAATGGTATGTTCATTCATTTTTCCCCTTCTCAAAAACTCCCCCTCCTTCAAAAAGTCAGCCCCAGATACTCCCCTGTGTAACTATAGTAAAAAAAAAAAGGGGGGGGAATATTTCTAAATCCCTCAACTATTCTCAGTTGCTCAGCAGTAATGATTAGACATATCACTATGTAGAAAGAATAAATATTCAATAAGTATTTACATCAACAAGATAGCTGAAAAAGCCACTTAAAATTACCCAGCTCTCTTAAGAGGAGACAATATTTAGCACAATGGACAGGCAATAAAAAAGCAATAGGAGATAACCCCAGACTTAAATTTAGTCCTTATAGACATGAAGGCTGTGTAGACAGTAGAGAGGATTGCAGAAAAGATGATGTCACTTCCTTCTATTCAGGACATGGCACATAAATGCTGTTTGTCTGCAGAATTGTAAGAGATGCCACATATCCTTTCCATGAGGATGAGGAAGAAACGTTGTAGTATCTGAAATAGAACAACTAGATATTGTAATAGCTTTGTTCTCTTATAGCAACCTTGTTAAAGTCTCAAGAGTCTTTTATCCACTATGTATTCAAAATGCACTGTGACTAATATAGTGTCTGTGTGTTTGTGTGTGTGTGTGTGTGTGTGTAAAACACCCTGTTAAGCCCCAATTAAGGGAGGAAACATACTGCTTTCTTTTCTGTCTTTCGGCTCATCACCAGAGACCATACCGACAGAAAGCTATTTGTTTCATTGTCTTTTGTTTACATGTGTGTTAGATTTTTGAGCTGATAAATAATTAAATAAGGGAGACTAGGATAGATCTATTTTGAGCTGGTTAGCTCTCTTCAGCTAGCCATACCCAAAACTGGGATTCGAACCAGGGAAGTATTACATGTGAGGCAGTTGTAATTGCCATTACACCACTGGTTTTATCCTTTTCAGCTGAGGCAGGGGAATAAGTATATACTTTGTGTTACAATACCCTGTTAAGCCCCAATTAAGGGAGGAAGCATACTGCTTTCTTTTCTGTCTTTCGGCTCATCACCAGAGACCATACTGACAGAAAGCTATTTGTTTCGTTGTCTTTTATATACCGTGTTTCTCACAAAATAAGGCCGGGCCTTATTTTTTTTTGACCCCTGAAAAAATGGCTAGACCGTCTTTTTGGGGGTGATTTAATTTCCTCCCCCACCTAGAGCGCCCCATGTACAATCATCTCTCCACGAGGCTGCTTCTATCGGCCAATTGAAGCTTTCCAAAGGCAGAGTCACCAGCCGCTTTGGGGCAAGGCGTGGCTGCCCATGTCCCCTCGCCATGAGGCACTTTCTTTTGGATGATGGAAGCTCCCCAAGGGCAGTCACCAGCTGCTTTGATCGGCCAGTAGAAGTGGCCTCATGGCAAGGGGAGTGTGTGTGTAGGCACTCACCCTGAGGCTGCTTCTATTGGCTGATCGAAGCGGCTGGTGACTCTGCCTTCGGGGAGCTTCTATCTGCTGATGTTCTACTGGTAGTAGATTGGGGTATTCTAGCCTAGGCTACCTGCAGGGTGCTCCTAAAGACAAGTTTTCTCTCCCCCGCCCTTCCCCCAATTTCTCTTCACCTCGTGTAGTTCTAACGAATGATGTGAGAAATGGTGGGGAAACACATGGTCTCGCTCAGCCCCCTGGTTTTCCGGGGAGCTCTCGCTCAGCCCCCTGATTTTCCGGGGAGCTGAGGGAGATGAAGCGCCGGAAAAGACGCCTGGAGAGTATTTGAAGGACTACTCGCTCCGGACCTGACCGAACACTTTTACGGTCTTTTATTAAGACCTATTTAGTGGCGATAAGGGTGGCAAGGCGTCTTTACTTTTCCACCCTTATTGTGTCCGCAGGAAACTGCCCGGCTGCCCTGTTTAGAGTGACCCGCTCCCTCTTAGAAGGGGGAGCGCGGGAGGACCCCTTGCAGGGACAGGCTGAGGATTTTTCACAGTTCCTGGTGGATAAAATCACTCAGATCCGGGATGGCTTGGACTCCGAATGGGCAGCTCTGGGTGGGGAATCGGGGGCGGAATTTGGAACAGTCATTTGGGACGAGTTTGATCCTGTGACCCCCGAGGACGTGGACAGGTTACTGCGGGGACTGAATGCGACCACATGTTTATTGGACCCGTGTCCCTCCTGGCTGGTGTTGGCCACCCGGGAGGTGACACGAGGTTGGTTCCAGGGCATTATTAACGCTTCCTTGAGTGAGGGATATCTACCCGCCGCCTTGAAAGAGGCGGTGGTGAGACCCCTCCTCAGGAAACCGTCCCTGGACCCAACTTTGTTATCTAATTATCGTCCTGTCTCCAACCTTCGTTTTATGGCGAAGGTTGTTGAGAGTGTGGTGGCACAACAGTTTCCCCAGCACCTGGATGAAGCTGTCTATTTGGATCCACGCCAATCGGGCTTCAGGCCCGGGCACAGCACAGAGACGGCGCTGGTCGCATTGGTGGATGATCTCTGGAGGGCCCGTGACAGGGGTTATTCCTCTGTCCTGGTCCTCTAGATCTTTCGGCGGCTTTTGATACTGTCGACCACAGTATCTTATTGCAGCGGCTGGGGGGGTTGGGGGTGGGAGGCACCGTTATGCGGTGGTTCTCCTCCTTCCTCTCTGACCGCTCGCAATTTGTGTTGGCAGGGGGGCAGAGGTCGGCCCCGAGGCCCCTGGTTTGCGGGGTGCCTCAGGGGTCGGGGCTCTCGCCCCTCCTGTTCAACATATATATGAAGCCGCTAGGTGAGATCATCCGTGGCTTTGGGGTAGAGTTCCATCAGTACGCTGATGACACCCAGCTGTACATCTCTACCCCGGGCCACCCCGATGAAGCCGTCGAAGTGATGGCCCGATGCCTGGAGGCCGTGCGGTGTTGGATGGGGCGGAACAGGCTTCAGCTCAACCCATCTAAGACTGAGTGGCTGTGCTTCCCGGCACCCCGATACAGCCGGCTGGTTCCATCGCTGGCTGTGGGGGGGGAAATTCTTGCCCCCACAGAGAGGACCCGCAATCTGGGTGTCCTCCTGGATGTACGGCTGTCATTGGAAGATCATGTGGCGGCCGTCGCCAGGGGGGCTTTTGGACAGGTCCGTAGGATCTACCAGTTGCGGCCCTTTCTGGATCGGGATGCGCTTCGCACGGTCACTTCCGCCCTGGTGATCTCCCGCCTAGACTATGCCAATGCTCTCTATA
This sequence comes from Bungarus multicinctus, assembly GCA_023653725.1. NCBI lineage: Eukaryota > Metazoa > Chordata > Lepidosauria > Squamata > Elapidae > Bungarus > Bungarus multicinctus. The sequence goes on from CM042840.1 coordinate 22,249,896, forward strand.
TGGGGCTGCCCTTGAAGAGCATCCGGAGGCTCCAGTTGGTGCAGAATGCAGCCGCGAGGGTGGTAATGGGGGCACCTAGTTGCTCCCATGTTATGCCACTTCTACGCGCGCTGCATTGGCTCCCGGTGGCCCTCCGGGTGCGCTTCAAGGTCTTGGTCACTATCTTTAAAGTGCTCCATGGCTCGGGACCAGGTTACTTGCGAGACCGCCTCCTGCCACCATCGGCTTCCCACCGACCGGTACGCTCCCATAGAGTGGGCCTCCTCGGGGTGCCGCCGGCTGGACGGCTGGTGACCCCGAGGGCGTGGGCCTTCTCATTGGGAGCACCCCCTCTCTGGAATGAATTACCCCCGGAGGTAAGGGCCGCCCCCGATCTCATGGCCTTCCGTCGGTTGCTCAAAACGCATTTATTTCGGCAGGCCGGACTGGCCTAGGGGTTTTTAAATTTTAATTGGGTTTTAATCTTTTTAATACTTGTTTATATTTTATTAGAGCCATATTGTATTTCAGTTTTTAAATTTTAATATTTTATGTTGTCTCATACTTTGTACCTTGTATATGTGTTTTTATTGGCTGTTCACCGCCCCGAGTCCCTTCGGGGAGAGGGGGCAGTATATAAATCAAATAAATAATAATAATAATAATAATATAGGCCTAAATTTTGGGGGTGGGGCTTAATTTCACCTCATGCCTAGAAATCATGCTGGGCCTTCCTATTGGTGGAGGCCGTATTGTTGGAAAAACAGGATATATATATATATAAATATAGATATTGCAGGTCTTGGCATGTTCGGGTCTTTTCCCTTGTAAGATCTCTATCTCTATCTCTATCTCTATCTCTATCTCTATCTCTATCTCTATCTCTATCTCTATCTCTATCTCTATCTCTATCTCTATCTCTATCTATCTATCTATCTATCTATCTATCTATCTATCTATCTATCTATATCTTAATTATCATAACTGAGCTCAGAATTTTCGTGGTTAAGTCACATGCATGTGTCTTGACTTCATTATACAATTGCTCTTACAATGGTCATAAAGCAAATCATCACAAGTGAATCATATTACCGTAGCTGTTAAATGAAGCCGTTCTCCCAAAGAGATATTTAAATGGTGGAAACTAGCAAAACAACAGCATAAATTAGAATAAAAGATGAAAAGGTGTGCTGCACCCAATTGTAAATATGAGCCAGTGCCAAGTGCCCGAAATGCAATCATGTGACAGAGGAGGGGAGCCCAGTAGTCATAACTTCAAGGAATGGTCACAAGTATATTTTTTTCTCTTCTGTTATAACTTTGAATAGCAGTTAAGTGACCAGTCATTAAACAAAGAATACCTATAATTACAAGGAAAATTGTTTGGCTATAGGGAATATTTTCCATGAACCAGAAGACAATATTTTAAACTGTGACATTAAGAAATCCCAAGAAATGTGCTTGAAATGTTTCTTTCTGATAAGGCAAAAAGCCTTATTTCTTTTCACAGTACCTACAGAGGTTATTTTGAAGGCTAAGATTAAATTTCTTTATCATCATTTATTTGCAAAAATGTCTTTGACTATAGATAGGGCTCTAGGCAAGACTTAGGGATATTTTGGGGGGCATGAGCAATAATGTCTTTGAGGAGCAATGTGGCAGTGACTTAGAGACAGTATCCACTCTAGAAATGGGTGACAGAAGTTTGCCTTTGGATAAACAAGTGTTTTCCACTGGTCACATCCATCAAAAGAACCCATTTGAGATCACAGAAACTTCAGGCACCATCTTGTGAATTGGATGCAACAATTTGTTCATTCAGCAAAGCCATTGCTAAGTGAAACTGCAAATGTTTTTATGGTCTAGCTTTCCTTTGTTTTTCACACTTATGAAGGTTCTAAATTCAATGATTCGTTGCAAAGTTACTTTTTCATTGCCATTGTATCTGCATAGTATTACTAAACGAGGCAGTCACAACATGAGAACTATCTGTATCACAGTATGTTCTCAAAATGTAGGCCTATCTCAGAGTCAAAACACACAATGTCCAAACTTAGAACTCAGTAGTTATGCAAAAAGTTTACATCCTCTTCTAAAAACTTGTTTAATATCTATATGGTTTACTTATTTTACAGAGTGCTAGACAACAACTATTCTGCTAACAGGTTACTGTATTCCATTGGGAAAAATATATCTTTCACATTCTTTATATGTGATGTCAATAGAAGGCTGGAAGAAAAAGATTTTCTACTCTCCATCTCTGTAAGTTTAACATAGTCGCAATAAGGCAAGAAGAAATTGGAATGCCCGAAATGTTGAGGGCAACAGAGATAAGGAGGAATAGTAAGTATAGTCTTACTTCCCATATCAGTAAACCAAATATGACTCCCTATCTATTTGGATTAAATTATCCCTAGATTTATTAATTTTATCATGATATCATAGAAACATATGTTTGCTTATGTTCCATATTGGCATATACCACTATCCTTCCCTGGATCCGGCTCTTTTAAATAACTATCGTCCTGCCTTCAACCTCCCCTTTCTGGCGAAGGTTGTTGAGAGTGTGGTGGCGCATCAGCTCCCTCAGTATCTGGAGGAAGCAATCTACCTAGATCCGTTCCAATCGGGCTTCAGGCCCGGGTACAGTACCAAAACAGCATTGGTCGTGTTGGTTGATGATCTTTGGAGGGCTCGTGACAGAGGATATTCCTCTGTCCTGGTCCTATTAGTTCTATCAGTGGCTTTTGATACTATCAATCATAGTATCCTATTGCGGCAGTTGGAGGGGTTGGGAATTGGAGGCACCGTTTTGTGGTGGTTCTCCTCCTTCCTCTCGGACCGCTCGCAATTTGTGTTGACGGGGGGGAGAGGTCCACCCCTAGGCCCCTCGTTTGTGGGGTGCCTCAGGGGTCGGTCCTCTCCCCTCTTCTGTTCAACATTTATGTGAAGCCACTGGGAGAGATCATCCGTGGTTTTGGGATGAAATGTCATCTCTATGCTGATGACACTCAGCTTTACATCTCCACCCCAAACCACCCCAACGATGCTGTGGAGGTCATGTCCCGTTTCCTGGAGGCTGTGCGAAACTGGATGGGTGGGAACAGGCTTCGACTCAATCCTTCCAAGGCGGAGTGGCTGTGGTTTCCGGTGGCCCTATATAATCAGCTGACTCCATCGCTGGCTATTGGGGATGAGATCTTGACCCACACAGAAGGGGCTCGCAATCTTGGTGTCCTCCTGGATGTACGGCTGTCTTTGGAAGATCACATCACGGCCGTCTCCAGGGGGGCTTTTTATCAGGTTCGCCTGATATGCCAGATGCAGGCCCTTTCTTGATCGGGATGTCTTACGCACGGTCACCCACGCCCTGGTCACCTCCTGCCTGGACTACTGTAATGCCCTCTGCATGGGGCTCCCTGCGGGGAGCACCTGGAGGCTCCAACTGGTGCAAAATGCGGCCGCGCAGGTGGCTATGGGGGCATTGAGACATGTGACGCCTCTCCTGCGCGAGCTGCATTGGTTACCGGTAGCCTTCTGGGTTCGCTTTAAAGTATTGGTTTTGGCCTTTAAAGCTCTCCATGGCATCGGACCAGGATATTTACAAGACCGCATTCTGCTAGTAGTCTCCCACCAACCGGTGCGCTCCCACAGAGAGGGTCTCCTTCGGGTCCCGATGGCATCTATGTGCCATCTGGTGATCCCAAGGAATAAGGCCTTCTCTGTGGGGGCACCTACCCTTTGGAATGGGCTGCCCCGGGGCTACAGACAACCACTGACCTGAGGGCATTCAGGCGTGATCTGAAAACCTGGCTCTTTGACAGGCCGGCCTGAGCTGACTTCAAATGGGATTTTAAATAAGGGGTTTTAGAATTGATTGGTTGGGGTATGAAAATTTTAGCTTATTTTTAATCGGGTGTTTTAAATTTTAAATGGCAGCCTATAATTTAATTCTCTTTTAATTGTATTTGTAATTTATATATATTTTAGTTGGCTGTTCACCGCTCTGAGTCCTTTGGGAGAAGGGCGGTATATAAAACCATTTAATAAATAAATAAATTTATCACCAAAAATCCATTATCCATTATCGTTTTTACTGTCAGACAAACTGGTCAAATGCTATTGAAAAGATGAGAGACCTACATTTGACATCAAAAATTACAACATCTAAAACCAGTGAGTAGAGATTTCAGTGCCCCAAGGAATACTCAGTTATTGGGAATAAAAATGTTAAAGCTTGATTTCACTAAGAAACTGCTGAGACAGAATTCATCTGATTTAATCTCATTTCCTACAGATTAAGCAGAGCCTAGAGTTTCTTACTTCCATTCACACAAAAAAAATGTGTCACATCTAACTATTGCTTTGTTTGCGGTTACTATTGGCAATCATTTCTCATCACTCCTTTCATTATTCTCCATTAGCCTTCTTTCTTGTATGCTCCACAATATATCTCTTCCTTATCAGTTGGAATGTTAAATCACACAAGAAAGACTATGCCATGACTCTTAAAATGCCAAAAATTAAACTGGCTATCCTTCAGGAAATTGGAGAAACTGGAGGCTTGCAGAGTCTGGTATTTGGGTAGGCTTGAAAAAAAATCCAGGTCACCTACAGTATAAATCAAGTTGAGAAATATTTCCCTATCTGATTTCACATAATCTTAACTTTAAATGTTACATTCAATAAATGACATCCAATTGTCAGCTTTACAGACATGTTTCTTTCCCCCCATCTCTGCATTATCAATTATCATTATGCGAGGACTATCTATATTCCAGATGTATTGTGAGTTCCATTCCTAGAAATCTTTTAAACTATGGAAAATTTCTGAATGGCTGGAACCGTATCAGAAGATTTTGATAGGGTTTGAACTCTTTTTCAACATGACACCACTATTCAGGTTATGTATTAAACATATTTTCTGTGGGCCAAGGCACTCATCTTAGAACAGCTGCTAAAAGTTAAGAATTTTTTCCAGTCCTGGGAATCCTTTCTTATGGTACGTTGAATGAGAAAGAATGGCTGAAAAGTTGAATATGATAGAAACACTTAAGTGCAGCTGAATGCATATTCTTACTCCAGCTATAGCCTTCCAAAGTAAATCAAGCTCCAGATATGCTGTTCTTGAAATGAAAATGTATCCTGATTAAATGCATACCAGGATGCATTTACAGGGCAATTTTAGACTCTGAGTATACAAATCAAACTATGATGACCACTACTCACATATCATTTGATAAGTAAGACATTAAAATGCACCTATTACAAAAAAGTATAATTAAATCGATCACTTAGAGAAATGTCCAATAAAAATACATATGTGGGAGAACTTGCTTTCAGATTTCAGTAAAAAATTCATAAACTCATGCAGAAATCAGGCAGAAGAAATACAAAGTTGGAAAATTGAGAAAGTGGGCAAAATCACACTTAATTGATGTGCTTGTTCTCATTCAGAAGAAAAAACCACTCACAGTAATATGCCTATTAATCCATACCTGGAACATTCAGCACATTACCGAATGATAATATATTAAGAGCCACTGCAATCACATCTGAGAGTAGTATAGTTGTTATGGAGAACCCATACTTAATGTTCCATCTGGCTTTTCTTTCCTACATAATGATAGAAGGAAATTATCCTTTGTTCTGTACTCTACCATAGACAATAATTTATGCCCTCGGTCTGCTCAAGCAAGGTACTTGATTATATAATTTCCCATAGAAAATCACCTTTTACCAGTACTTGGCTTTCTAAAGCCTACTGACATCACAAAATCTTTGATTTTGCAAAGAACAAAGGGCATTATTCTAAAGAGCAGGATTACTTTAATTGGAAGGTAAAGAAAATATATTACTTTTCCAATTATTAGAAATGTCTAATTTAAAAGGCTGGTTTAGAGCTGTAATGGGTAAATAGAACTGGATTAAAAGGAACAATTATTAAAGAACTGCATGGAAAGTATCCTCAAAATATAGGAAAACATATAATTGATTTCAACATTTATTTCTAATACAGAGTTCCTTTTCAAAGACAATATATTTTGAAGGATAATTAGAACTCATGGCCAAAATAAAGCAGCTTCATGTTTACTCCTATTGAAATCTGGACAATAATTCCATAGTGAACCAACGGTGAAGTGGTTTCAAATAACCTGCTTTTGTTTACATTGTCATTTACTTCTTTTTCTCACTTATGATAGCATTACAGATTAGTGCAAGGAAGGACATCTGGAAGAAAACCAAATGTATTTAGACAAAAATGAAATGAAAACACTGGCAAGCTTCTAGAGAAAAAGTTATTATATCTTTATTTTAAATAAAAGTATTCAAAAATAAATGTCCATCGTGGGTTCAATCTGAAAGAGCATAGTCCTTAGGAAAAGAATCAAGTTTTATTGAAACTAAGAAGAGGAATCTGAACAATGGAAAAGCAAAGATGTTTATAGAAGTTGAGGCCACAAGGTGGACATTCTAGGGAATCTGATTTATTGACCTATCTCCATTTTGTTCTTTAATTATTTTCTCCATTAAATTTCACTTTAGTCTGATAACTGCAAAGACAGTTTAGAACAACTTGGAGCAGAATAGGTAATTAGCTTAGTTACTGCTATTTGGTACTCAGATGTACTAAGTAACACATCAATTTTTAAAAAAACCCTGAAAATGTATGTTTTCTTATGTTACTGTTTGATTTTACTTATTCACTATAAGGATCATCATAAACTCAGAATGCAATATGGAAAGAATATAAATTAAGAATTTCTCTTTCAAATAATACCTCTTACCTTTTATCTCTACATATAACCATGTGAATAGTTTTCAGTTGGAAGTTAATTAAGGGCAGTCTCTCAGCTGTCCATGTCCTAGACTGGTTTTCATGCAAGCAGCAGCACAACTTTTTCTAATGATTTTTTGACAATAAAACCTTGGAAAGCAGAAGTAATATAGACATTTCCTTTCCAAAACCTTCTAAATATAGGTGGAATTCTATTTGCCAAGCTAGATAAGAAGTGATTTTGAGAAGCAGAATTCCGAATTTCTAAAGCCCTCAAGATGCAAACGATAAAGAGTAAAGTATACTAGGAGTATTATAATCTCTGAAGAATTCTTTAAGATCATTAACAAGCTAAATATATTTAAGGTAATATGTAACAAATGTGTATACAGCCAGAAGGTAACACTTAACATATAGCACTTAACATATCCTATCACCTATAGGTAGGAAGAAAAAAGCTGGAAAACAGAAAAGATACCATCCAAAGAGATGTTGATACAAAAAATACTAGACTGTGCTGAGATGGATAAACTTAAGCAGAATTAAAAGGCAAGAAGGAAACAGAATATTATGCAGTTTGGGATAGATGGTATAAATGGATAGAACATAGGAATAAGGATTAATGTATAGGAATAAATGTAAATATATGTATTATTGATGACATAATATTGTTAACAATGTAAATGGAGATATGTAAATTTTTTAAATATTTAATTAAAAAGAATATAAAGTAATGTACTGGGGAAAGATTGGAAATAAAAACCCCAACTAAAACCAGTACATTCTTATATAAATAAATTCTACAAATAAAATATAGACATTAACCATTTCATATTAATATTTAAATGATTATATAATATACATATTTTTTTTACTCTGCAACCACTTTACTATACAACCTTGAGTTCTAGAAATCTACAATAGTTGAATTGTTTTGAATTGCTTTGTGAGACCTGAAGAGAACTTTTATCCAGACAAATATTGATATTCCCACACCAAAGACTATTCTAACCTAGTCTGCTGTTAATTCTTCATGGAAGAGTTGTTTTGCTTATTTCAATAAAACAAAGCTCAGAACTGATAAAGGGCAAACCTAGTGAGAAAACTGCAGTTAAATGTAAATATTTACATATTTCTCCTGAGGAATGAAATGTAAATGAAATGCAAGTGTATGATGTTAACTTTGTAAAGATCAAAGTCAAATAATATAATTTAGTAACATTTCAAAGGTTTAAATGAACAAATACTCTGTCTACTGGATCACAATAAGCCTCTGGGATTATTATTCTTTTGGATTAGCACTATGTGGTTAGCATTATTAATTAAATTCTAATGCTTTTGCAAGAAAGAATTTAGAAACTAGCATTTCAGCTACTGAATACAAATAATAAATCTTTATATATCATTCCTTTATTACTAATATTCAGAAGTATATCATTTTATTTAAAATGGTATCCCCCACACAAAAGAGGATATAGAGATCAAAACCTATGGTTCAACATCATTTATGACAGTTCCCCAAGCTTTCTGGCTTTGCAGACTGGTGTTGGGAGAGGATAGTTCCACATGAGCAGTGGGCAAGCAGGCGTGAACACACAACTCTATTTGCATGAGTGTTGGCCACACATGCACACCGTATGTGCAAATGGAGCATGTACTCATGCACTCATCTGCTGCTTGCACAAATACCATTTCTGCGGCCTGGTTCCAAACGACGCAATAATAGTGGCCCAGGAGTTAAGGCACTCTTGATTTAAGGCACTTCTGCACAGCTATATGTTTGGCTAACCATTCTCCTCAAGCATCCTTATGAGGTTTACAGTTGTTTCTTTGAACTGATTGAGGATGAGGAAGAAGGACAGAAAGAGTATCCAACTAAACAAGGATGGAATGCAAAACCTGGTGTTCCATCTCCCACATAGCCCTCTTCATTATTTGCCAGTTATGTTTGCTTCCATTGGAAAGAAAAAATAATCTTCGTGATTTTGAAGAGAGAGTAGCAAAGCGATTCCTTTGACTTCTCCAAAAGGCTGCTGTTGGTGGTAAGGCCCCGTTAAGTCTTGAATTTAGAGGGTATAATGTGACCCAAAAGGCTGGAGGTGGAACTTCTTGTCCATGAAAAATCACCTATCCTACAGCTTCTGAAAGCTTTCATTGCAAAGCTATCTAGTGCAAGAAGTAGGCCAAAATGAATACACTTAATTTGCAGAAAGCCTGTGATATCACTTGGACAAAGGAATAATAGAATAACAGAATTAGAACGAACATTGGAGGTCTTCTAGTCTAACCCCCTGCTCAAGCAGGGGATCCAATACCATTTTAGACAAATGGCTGTCCAGTCTCTTTTTAAAAGCTTTCAGTGATGGAACATGCACAATTTCTGAAGGCAAAGCTATTCCACTGGTTAAATGTCCACACTGTTAGGAAGTTTCTCCTTAATTCCAGGTTGCTTCTCTCTTTGGTTAATTTCCACCCATTGTTTCCTGTCCTGCCCTCTGGTGCTTTGTAGAATAATTTGACCCTCTCTTCTTTGTAGCAGCCCCTCAAATAAAAAAACTTGGTGAATTCTTATTAGGTGGAGCTACAATTTAAAGAAGGTGGAGCTCTGAATATGTGTCCTTGTGTGTCTGAACAGAAAATATATGTTTGAACAGGAAAGAATGGGCCAAAAATAGGGCATGCGGAGGCTGAAAATGGGGCGCGTGGAGGCTGCAATAGGCTATGACAATCCCTGCAGCCTGAAACACTGATTGTCAGGAGCCCAATCCAACCAACAATCAGTTATTTGTGCTAATCAGGCTGTGCTGAAGCTGACCAGGCTGTTTGCTGTTTGCTGGCAAGGAGGCGAATTGCTGAGAGACAGAGGCATATTTTTTTTTCTTGTTTCCCCCCCCCAAAAGCTAGGTGTGTCTTATACTCTGAAAAATACTGTAGTCATTTTGTCAGAGAATGACATAAGTTTTGTTTGGCATGATCTGTTTTTGATGAACCCATGTTGGCTTCTGGTTATAACCTTGTTTGCCTGTAAATGTTTCCAGATCTTTGCTTGATTATCTTTTCCAGGATCTTCCCATGTATTGATATCAGGTCTTTAGAAATTGGTCTTTAGTTACCTGGATCTGTTTTCTTCCCTTTTTTGAAGATGGGAACCACATCAGCTTTTTTTCCAGTTCTCTGGTAATTCCCTGGGGTTCCGGGATCTTTGGAAGATATGGTTCAATGGTTCCAAAATTACGTCTGCCAGCTCCTTCAGAACTCTGGGATATAATCCATCAGGACCTGGTGATTTGAATCCATCTAGAGTAGACAGGTGTTCTCTTACCATTTTCTTGTCTATTTTAATTTATCTGTCTTTTACGGTTCTGTTTTTGGTAGGTTGGGCTATTTTTTTTTCTTTTTGCGTGAAGACAGACGAAAAGAAAGAATTAAGCAGCTCTGCTTTCTCCCTGCTGCCCAGCACTTCCTTGACATTTTCTCCCATTAATGGGAGACTGTTTTCTTAATTTTTTCTTCCTGTTTTATATATTGAAAGTTTTAAATTATTTTTAACATTTGTTGCAATCTTAGTTCATTCTGAGCCTCCTAACTTCATTTTGAAGATTGGACTATATAATGGTATTTTATTTTAGTTATGTGTCCCTCTTTCTATTTTTTTTCAATACTTATCCTTTTTGTCTTTCAGATTATGAGAGTGTTCTTTATGCAACCATGTTGGTTTCTTATTTTTCTTTTTCAGTGATAGACTGAGTTTTTATAATTATACTTTGAGTTTTCCAAGCTTCTTGAGTTGTTTTCACCTTTATGATTTCCATCCATGGAATCCTTCCTAAGCTCTCTCTAGTTTCTTGAAATGAGCTCTTTTAAAGTCTAAGACACTAGCTTGATTTTGTTCTATTTGCTTGTGCCTGCTTTTTATTGAATTCCAAAATAACAGGATTGCTTTCCCACAAAATTCCTGCAATTTCAACCCCTTCTATAATTTCGTCTCTGTTAGTAAGAATTAAGTCCAATGTTAAGACCCTTTAGGTCCCTCCTCTACTTTTAGGATGATTAAGTTGTCAGTTAGTGTTCTATATTCAAATACTCACCCGCAATTGGTTGATCCAACAGCGGGAACTTTGTATATCTGTCATTGGCTGGCGAGCCGCGAGCAGCCGCTATAAGAAAGGCTGCCGCAACTCCGTGGCAATTCAGTCCTGGAATTAAAACAAAGTAACCAGTCAACTGAATGTGTGCGTCTCTCACTTTCGCCTTTAAAACAGTTAGGCTCATAAGAAACCTGTTTGATCTCCCATTTGATGCAGACTTTGTTTCCCAGTTGATGTCAGGGTAGTTAAAGTCCCCCATTACTATTTTTTTTTAAGTCAAGTTTTTTATTTTATATTACTTATACATATCAATATGTGAACAGTGTGATACCTGAGTACCATACATTTAGTTCAGAAAACATAATGTTGTAACTCATGGTTATTACATTTCATTTTCACTGTTGCATGTTATTTAAATGTATCTAATACTGCCATTTAATTTCCAAACCTCCCTCTTGTTATTGCATAGATCTTGTTATATTAAAATATTGTTGTTCCCCTCTTATTTCTATTTCTATTCTTTCTTATTTTTCCCACTCATTCATTTAATCATACATAACATTTCTTTTTGCCATTATTTATTATCCCTTATCTTGTATTTGATATTTTAAAAATTACTCATTTTTCCACCCTGCTCTCAGTATCCCAAATGTCCAACACTACTAATCGATCCAAATATTAACAGTATTTAATCAATCCTGGGTTTACATCTCCCATTCCCCACAATTTCTAATCCTTAAAAGTTTAAAATTCACAATATATTTTAACACACAGTTATTATTAATAATACCATTAAATTCCCTAATCCTAAATTTCCCCCTTCTACCCTTAAGTTATTTTTAAATAGAGTAAATTCTATTTTTCTATTAGTATATATGCTACTGTTTTCCCTGTTTATATTTTCTACTTTTCCATTTTCCTAATATCCCCCATTACTATTGTTTATTTATTTATTTATTTGATTTGTCAATCGCTTACAAGATAATAGGTATAAGTATATACATAGTTATGAATACATGAAATGGGTACATATAAGAAAAATAAAAGAAACAGTAGGCATGAACGGTAGGTACATTGATGCGCTTATGCACGCCCCCTACAGACCTCTTAGGAAAGGAGTGACGTCAATAGTAGACAATCTAAGGTTAAAGTTTTTGGGTTTGGGTAAGAAACCACAGAATCAGGTAGAGTATTCCAGACGTTGACCACTCTTTTGCTGAAGTCGCATTTCCTGCAATCAAGTTTGGTGCGGTTAACCTTGAGTTTGTATCTATTGTGTGCTCTTGTGTTGTTATGGTTAAAGCTGAAGTATAAATTGACAAGTAAGTCATTGAAATGTATGATTTTATATACCATACTTAGATCAGTCCAAAGACTAATTCAAGGTTTTCTTGGTCTAGAATTTCAAATCTGGTGGCATAAGGTATTCTACAACGAGTAGAGGAGTGGAGAACTCTTCTTGTGAAATATTTCTGGACTTTCTCAACTGTACTAATATCAGATATATAATGTGGGTTCCAGGTTGATGAGTTGTATTCAAGTATTGGTCTAGCAAATGTTTTGTATGCTGTAGTTAATAGTGTGATATTATATAGGATTAAGTTAACAATTCTTAATGCCTTTTTGTCTATGTAGTTACAGTGGGCTCTAGCACTTAGTTAATTAGAGATGAGTATTCCAAGGTCCTTTACAGAGCTTGGATCATCAACAAGGTCTTGACTATTCAGCTTGTGTTTTATTTTCTGATTTTTTTTTGCCAATATGTAAGACAGAGCATTTATTTGTTGAGATTTGAAGTTGCCATTTGTTTGACCATTCTGATACATAGTCAAGATTTTTTTGAAGGGTAGCAGTATTGTCTGTGGTAATGAACAGCTTTACATCATCAGTGAAGAGAACACAGTTGCTCTTAATATGATCACAGAGGTCATTTATGTAGAAGATGAAGAGAGTTGGTCCTAGAACACTGTCTTGGGGGACACCACTATTGACAGGAACAGAATTTAATAGGATGCTCCCAATTTTGACCATTTGTTGTCTGTTTGATAGGAATGCTTCTATCCAGTTATGCAGTTGTCCAGAGATACCATAAGATTTTAGTTTTAGGAGTAGTTTGTCATGTACCACTGAATCAAAGGCTTTACAGAAGTCTGTGTAGATTGCATCTATTGTTTTGCCCCGATTGACTTGTGTAGTCCATATGTTTTTGCAGTGTAAGAGTTGCAGATTATAGGATAGTTTTTTTCTGAAACCAAATTGTTTATTAGAGAGTAGGTTGTTTGTCTCTAAGTGGAGGATAATGGATTGGTTAATAATTGATTCCATTACTTTACAGGTGATGCAGCATAAAGAGATTGGTCTGTAATTTTCAACTAGGCTGCTGTCTCCCTTTTTGAAGATGTGGATGATCGTGGTTTGTGACATAGGTTAGGCAAGGAGCTGGTCCTGAAAGATTTTTCAAAGATTATGCTTAGAGGTTCTGCTATGGCAGTGGATAGCTTTTTTAAGAAGTAGGCACATATTCCATCTGGTCCAATAGATAGAGATGGTTTTAGATTGCATAGTGCTTTTTCAACATTGTCTTCTGTAAAATCGGTATGTATTAGATCATTGTAGTTTTCTGTGGTTTGGCTAGGAAATACTGGGCATGATGCATTGCTGTTTACAAATACTGAGCCAAAGAATGTGTTAAAGAGGTTGGCTTTAATAGTGTCGTCATTGCAGTCTTTACCATTAGGTCCTATCAGGGGTGGGATGGACCTTGAGTTTTTTAGTTTGTTGTTTACAAAATTGTAAAAAGCGTGGGTGGAATTGGTGCATAGAAGGTTTTCCTCTTGTTTAATGTGATAATTGGTGCATTCAGTCTTTATCTGGTGGCATGAATTGTGGTGTGTTTCTATGTATATTAATTAACTGGTTAGCAAAAAGTTCTATTTCTTCTGCTTGGTTGGGTGGCCTGGACACCTATGGCAAAGTCATTCATTTTCCTTTCTATTTTGTTCCAACAGTATGCCAATTCTATATTTACAAAAGGCTTGTGGTTGGAAAGGGCTCTATAATCCAATATTTGCCACCATCACTGCATAAAAACTACAGACCCACAGAACAAGAGAAGAAACACAGGGGTATATGTGGAAAGTCAGGGGTGATGCAGACAATTTTTTTTCTGTACTCTGTACTTTGTATAGGAGACAGACAACTTCATGGAGATGAAAGCTACCGATCAATTTATGCTGTACAGAAAATGAGAACAAAGTTATGTTCATAATCTGAAAAAAAGGCAAGAACAATTTTCCCAATTCTGCAACCATCAGGATTGTTTTTGCCAAAAATATTTGCCAAGAATGCAACTTCAGGATTCAGTACAATGAAAACAGCAAGTATTTAATATAGCAACCTGAAGTTATGTTTTCACAACCAAAGAATCAATTATTCATTCCAGAAGACACTGAGAGAATATTTGTGAGACTTCTCCTTAATCCTATGAGAGGCCCTAGATTGATGCCTTAGTCATAATTCTGTCTCAAAATTGTAAATAAATGTAGATTACATCAAACTGTATTTTTTCCTCTCTCTCTCTCTCTTTCTTTTGACCAACAAAGAATTCCTGTACACTATGTGTGATAATGAGATAGAAAAGATAATGCTCTAATATGGATTTTGGGATGAATGACCTTCAATAGCCTCTTCACCTGTCAAGTCTTCCTAGCCTTGGATTTCCAAAGAAACATAGAATTATTTAAAGCCTTTTGTGTTTGTTGGCTTATTGCAATGGCTCCCTCTGCAGCTACTCACAGTTTCTTCAGTTTAAATAAAAGGAAACAAGTAATTTCTGCAAACAGGTGCATTTGAACAAAACAAAGGAATAGCATTCATGGTGATCAAATTACTAGAGATTTAGAGATGACACAACAAAATTAGAAGAAGCAATGAAAAGTGTTAAAAAATAGAATTAAAGGAGGCTGTTTATTAAACTTAAGGAGGTTTCACAGAAAGCTAAGCCTTGGGTGCTAAATTTTGACCTATGGGATTATATACCTGTATGATTGTTCCACATACATGAGGAATCTATGCAATAAAATAAGAAAACAAGGATATTTTTCTAATCCTTTTAATCTACCATTCAATACTATTTCTAATCCTTTTAATCTACCATTCAATACTATCCTATTAAACAAGGATATTTTTTAAGCCTTTCAATCTACCATTCAATACATACTTTGTTCAGTCTTTGTTCCTATGGTCATGTGTCCCCCTGCAAAGTCTGGCCACACCTCTTCAAAATTTATGTCTATAATTTTTAACTAGAATCTAATTAAATAGATAGCAGAATTATCCTATTAATTATACCTTCAATTATTTAGCTTTCATCTTGTTCTTGCCCATTTCTTTGTGCTGGGCCCACCTATTTTAGGAAGTGAAACCCTCAGCATGTTATTCAAAGATCATTGCAGTCCTAATCCCCCAAAATAGAGTATATGCCTGTTTTAATGGATGTGGGCTGCAGCTCCCCATTCACATATTTTAGAACGCACACAAACTATACATTAGAGCATTAGTCATGTCCAGGTACAGGTGCTATAGGATACAAACTACTCTCTCTTGTGAATACCACTATTTATTATGACTATTGATATATATCAATGTTTTTCAACTACTTCATAGCTGGAAATCTTGTCCCTCTTTGCTGCAAATACGTGCTGTTTTGTTATTATTTCTTTTTGTAATTATTTCATTATTTTGTGTGAAAACATATTCTCAGGTCTGTGTACCAAGCATTCTGCTATCAGACTGAAGAACTAGAGCCTTCCAAATGAGTGAAATTCCATTCATAGATTCACATATCGTAATGCTAATTCATAAGGTGCTTGATCAGAGATTATTAATCAGGTTAAATTAGTTATTCACTTCAAAAAATCTTACATGAACAGGATTCAAGTTCTTGAGTGCTGCCTTGTTTTTTCTTATTGAACTCCTTGGAAACTTGTTATATGTTCCTTTGCTAATTGTTTTAATTATCTGCCAACTATTTGAAAGATTGGGAAAGCTATCAAATACAATGCCTCTTGTATCTGTTAAGGGAAGCATCTTAGGCAATGAATTCTGAAAATAAAATGAAAATGTTAGGATTGAGATAACCATTATTTATTTATTTATTTATTTGATTTATATACCGCCCCCTCTCCCCGAAGGGACTCGGGGCGGTGAACAGCCAATAAAAACACATATACAAGGTACAAAATATGAGACAACATAAAATATTAAAATTTAAAAACTGAAATACAATATGGCTCTAATAAAATATAAGCAAGTATTAAAAAGATTAAAACCCGATTAAAATTTAAAAACCCCTAGGCCAGTCCGGCCTGCCGAAATAAATGCATTTTGAGCAACCGACGGAAGGCCATGAGATCGGGGGTGGCCCTTACCTCCGGGGGTAATTCATTCCAGAGAGGGGGTGCTCCCAATGAGAAGGCCCGCGCCCTCGGGGTCGCCAGCCGGCGGCACCCCGAGGAGGCCTTTTTTTATATGCAGTTCAAGGTGTACTCTTCTTTTCCCTACAAGAACCTCCTGCTGATTGGCCCAATGTCACCCAGCTGTCTTCATGCTTAAATTGGGACTAAAGCTCATGTTTCCTAGGGCAGCACCTTAACCACTGCACCAAATTGGCTTTCATAACTGGGCAAGGTTGGTTTTAGGATCTAGTGACCAAACCTCAGCAATCAGAAACCAGCTCAAAGTCTAAACAAGTCTAGGCACCTGGCTATAAAGATAGAAGCCCAGTCAGTCCTCACTTAGTTTGATTATGATTTGCATAGCAAATCACTTAGCCTCTGAAAGTGCCATCTACAGTTATTGGTGAAATACCTGTCAACCCTGATTCTGGCTGAAGCCATCTTGGGGTTTCAGTGCTGCCACACTAGAGCTGAAGGATAGGGAGAGGAGAAAGGGTGTGTCAAACTCAATTTGAGGGCTGCATCAGGGCTGTGGTTTGCCTCGTAGGGGCCAGACGAGCATGGCCGACTGGATAGGTGTGGCCAACTGTGTGGGCATGGCCAGCTTGACACTACTCCCCAAACTGCTGGCATGTTTCCTCTTTGCACTGGGCAGACTTGTAGAAGCCACACTGGTCCAATATTTCCTCTTTGCATTGGGTAGATCGGGCAGGAGCGACATAGGCCGGCCCCTTACATTTTCCAAGATGGCCCCATGGGCCAGATCTGACCACATCGTGAGCCTGATCCAGCACGCTGGCATTGCGCTTGACACCCCTGGTCTAGAATGTCAATATTCTATTTCTATCTTTCTTTTTTTCTTTCTGTTTAATATTTGCAATGTCATTAAAAAGCAATTTGGTCTAATATTTCCTCAAGTGCATTTGTTTGAACTGACAAAACATTATTGACTAAAAAAACTGGGTCACCTATAACTCAAGGACTAAATACTTTATCAGTTACTGAACTGAAGGTAAAAATTAAGGTAACACAATTCAAAAAGCATGGCCCCCCAGATAAAGCCCCTAAATTAAATAATTTTACATAGTGAAACAATATTATTAATACAGTATGAATGACATTATGAATACATAGTTAACCATTACATAAATCACAGCTGGTTCGATTCAGACATCATACCAATACTAAGTGTTCTATATTCAAATACTCACCCGCAATTGGTCGATCCAACAGCGGGAACTTTGTATAGATGTCATTGGCTGGTGAGCCACGAGCAGCCGCTATAAGAAAGGCTGCCGCGGCTCCGTTGCTGTTCAGTCCTGGAAATAAAAACAAAGTAACAGGTCAACTGAATGTGTGCATCTCTTACTTTCCGCCATAAAACACTGGCGACAAGGATGGGATTGAGATGATAGAAAATTCAGTTGAGTACGCAGCGATGAAGATCGAGCGAAGAAAAATATGTCCAGAAACAATGCGCCACCTGAGCAGTTTAATCCAGCCAAAGAAGAATGGCAATCGTACGTAGATCGATTTCTAATGTTCCTGGAGAGCAGCGATTTAAACAGACTCTCGGAACATAGAAAAAGAACTGTTTTCCTGACCCATTGCGGACCCGCAGTATTCCAGATGGCAAAGGCGTTAGCTGCACCCACAGACGTGAAAACATTAATGTGGCCGGAATTAGAGAAGATTCTCCAGGCTCACTATGCACCAACCGTATCAAGCCTAATTAAGAGGCACGAATTCTGTTTAAGAAATCAAAAGGAGGACGAGAGTATCGCCAATTTTGTAGCAGCCCTGAGGGACATTGGCGGAGAATGTGAATTTTTGAACTTCGATGAGGCACTGAGAAACCGCATGGTCCTTGGTTTGAAAGACCTCACCTTACAGAGCTGTTTGCTAACCCAGCCAAAAATCACAGTGAAGGAGGCAATAGAAAAAGCCACTGCCGCAGAAGCTACCCACAAATCGGCTGCAAAAATGAAGAAAATTAATAACTTGGCAGGACATATCAGTAAAGAGCCATCTAGATCAGAGGGAGAAAAAGAAAAAACCACAATGCACCACGAGGATGTTGAGTCGGGGACCAGTAGCGAGGAAGATGATGTATACCACCTGAGGGCGGGAAAAGACAGAAAAGAGCGGGCCGGAAGAAAACCCGAATTTGAATACAATTGATGCGGGGGAAACCATCCACGCTGAGAATGCTGCTTCATTGACGCCATCTGCAGGAAATGCAATAGAAGAGGCACCTAGCAAGAGTTTGCCGGTCCAGAAATAACTACAGCCCCTGATGGAGATGGAGCCCACCTCTGAGAGAGAGAGAGAGAGAGAGAGAGAGATAGGAAACCAGAGAGCTGTTGGAGCCAAGAGGAGAGAAACAAAAGAAACAAAGAAGCAACCTATAGAAAAGAGGAAACCCACCAAACTGTGACCATTGGCCAATCAGACACAAGAAATGTAAAGAAAGTCCACATCCAAGTGGAAATAGAAGATCAAAAATGCGAGATGGAAGTGGATTCAGGGTCATTCCTATCCATGGTATCATGGGAAACCATCAAAAAATTAATTCCTGACATCCAACGAGAAGAACTGGAAACCCAAAATCTGACTCTCAAAGATTATCAGGGGAACAGAATTCCGGTGGTAGGAGTAGGATATTTCCAAATTACGTTCAAATGCCACATTGCAATTCTACCGCTCACCATCGTTGACTGGAATAGACCCAGCTTACTGGGACTAGAATGGTTTGAGCCGTTAGGAATTGGAATGACAGGCATAAACCGAATCACTGCAACAGACTGGGAAGAGGACCTCGTAAGGGAGTTCCAGGATATTTTCAGTGGCGAGCTAGGCAAGTACCGGGGTAACCTGTCGCGTTGTCGCGGTTTGCTCGTTGTCCTTAGGTTCTCTGACCAGCCTGTAGAGCCCCCGCAGGGGTGAAATTTAGAGGGACCCTCGCGAGGGTGAGTACTTAAGTACTAGAATCAATAATTGACACAGACACCATAATTTCTCAAGGTGAGAGAGCACGTTGTGCCCGGGGTAGATGAAGAAATCCCCCGATTGCAACGCACCACCCTCTTTTATTTTGCAGTTTTATCAGGGAGGGGGGAAGCGAGACATATGTGAAGAGGAGCAAGGAAGTATAATTCTAATGGCGCCATGGCAGGATGCGACCACTGTTGTGTGCTAAGATAGCGTGATTATCTATTAACAAGATATTTTGTAGTCAGCTAGTTTCTGTAACTATTTGCCTACGTGTCGTGCCAAGCTGAGTTTATCATGCAATTCCTAACTTGAGAAGGTCATTCTTAGGGCCTTAGGTCAAGAGGACTCTCGAGGTTTACTACAAGTCCTCTTTTCTTTGTTTTTAAGGTGCCGCTATATCCGATTCAAAATATAAGCCTTTCTCCTTTGGAGTATCATAGTGCTTGGATAAGGACATACCCTCCGGGACATCCCGATCCGATTGCACAACCTCGTTCAAGGGCAGGTTATCAGTGTCAGAGTCGTCATCGGAACATAAGTGCAAAAGCGGAGCCTTGCACTCCTCAGTTGGAATTGCCATATATACATGATTTTGCATTAAGAGATTAAGTTGCGCAGCAGCTTTAGCTTCGGCAATAGCATTTAAACTACGTTTGATCATTGAAATAAAGATAGGTAATAAACAGGGTAGCAAAGTTGGACCAATTAGTTATGACATGGGTGATGTTAATTTCCTGGGCCTGCCACGGCCATTGTTCCCCCATCGTAGTTCCCCCACACACAAAGCAATTTTTAACTTGCAATGATTTAGCAATAGTCTCTGCAAGGTGTACAAAGGTGTTGCGCACCTCATGTGGTACGGTCAGGTGAGTCAATTTTGCCAATTCCGAATAAACAGAATGAAATAAGGAGTGTCTGGTTGAGTCGATGGAAATTTTGCTTACTATTATTTTGATGGCTACTGAAGGGTTGGTTCCTGTCCCATCAATACCCAAGCCATAGTCATTGTCAGTACCTTTCCATGTTTGGAAGGAAAGCCAATTTTCCGGTACTGGAAACGTGAGATTGATGGGATTGCACTGATGTTGCATACAGTTGGGATCGGGAACTCTAAGACGGGTGATATAGAGTTTTTTAAGGTTATCCCTCTTGGGTATGGTGTCAGGTCGCACTGTGAACCCTCTGGATTGAAAGTCCACACATTTCCATTCATTGCAGTAGGTGCCTTTGCCACAGGGATCGTGTTGATTTGAAGTTCTGGCACAGATGTACTTTTCGTTGCTGGAATATATCCGTCGCCAGACAAGTGAGCCGCATTCGTTTGTGCCATAGTCCATGGCTTCGCAGGCATCAAAAGTGACCGATTGGGATACCTTCGGATTATAAAAGTCATGATTGACCAGTGTCTTTTTCGATGAGCCGGCTCCAACAGTGATGAGGATGTTGTAGCGATGAGTGGGGCCTGTGGGGTCATAACAGGTTTGTTTGTTGTTATCTTCACAAATACTATACGTCGTGCTATTCCACACACAGGTGTGCGTGGATGGTTTGGTGCAAATAAAATGAGTGTGATATATTAATGTAGTTCTGATGGTCAGCCCCTGTTGAGTTTTTTGCAAGCAGGGGGTGCAATGTTTGGCATCTTGGGAGGTGAGTGCACTTCGTGTCCTCCGTTGGGGGGGGATAAACTTTTGTTGTAGGGATAATGTCAGCCGAGAAGAAGTGGCAAAGCCTCGTACCATTTTTGTAATTTCACATTGGTATAGACCAAAGTCTGAGAGGGTCAGATCTGTTACTGAAAGATGAGTTGCTCTAAAATGATAATTGATGGTATATTTGGGTGAGTCTTGTAGATGTATGGTATTGTTGAAAAACCAGCGCCAGATGATTCCCTTTTTCTTGATTGGAGACCTCTGGTAACAGGAGAGGGCCTGAGAGCGAAGATGCAGTGCTCCCTCATTGTTGTAACGGTGCGTGTGAATCAAGGAGTTGAATTTAGGATGTGGAGAGGACTCGAGAAGCTGTCTACGAATTCGTTGTCCGTGGAGCGGTGACCAGGAACCAGGATAGCGGTCAGGGAGATGGGAGCCAGGTGCATCCCATAGGCAGCTGGTGGTATCACAGGGAGGTTGGCAGCAGGAGAAGTGGCGCACCAGGGTATGGGAAAAAGATTGAGGAGAAGATTGAGACAAAAGGAGCCAAGAAAGAAACATAGAGGGTAGTGGGGGGCGAGTTACAGAGAAAATGGAAAAGAGATAAACTGTATGATTGAAGGATTGACGGGAAGCAAGAAAGCCTAAGCAGGAATAAGGTCCCACCGTATTCGCGGTGACATAGACATGTAGGTAGACCCGACAGGGTTGGTAGCCATACAGAAGAGAAACGTGAGGTGAGGGACGCAAGGCACGGCCTTGATGTTGAAAGGCATAATTACAGGCGGAAAGAGAGATGTCTTTAAAGGTAAAGGTAACGCGTGTGAACGGAGGGGCGAAGATAACAGCAGGATCAGCCCGAAACTGAGAAAAGACAGGAGATATCAGAATCAGAAGGGCTAGGAGAGGAACACTTGTCCTTAGCCTCCCCATGATAAGGTCGAACACAGCGCGCAGGCACCCAAAGAACACGATCAGGAAGTTGAACAGCAGCGTATCCTTTGCCCCAAGTGATCAGTTGCACAGGTCCCTTCCACTTCGGATCTGGAAGTTGCCTGAAATAAACAAGAGGTCT
This sequence comes from Bungarus multicinctus, assembly GCA_023653725.1. NCBI lineage: Eukaryota > Metazoa > Chordata > Lepidosauria > Squamata > Elapidae > Bungarus > Bungarus multicinctus. Next base: position 22,271,918 of record CM042840.1, read on the forward strand.
GGAGGTAGGGACAGGAGGTGTGGTAAAGTGACGAGAAGCAGCCGTAGAAGAAGGAGAGCCAGTAAGATTCAGAAAGTTCAAGGTATATAAACATACATTTAACACATTCTGTAACGCTGGGAGGTTCGGGGGGCGTACGCCTTTTTTCCCCATGTATCGATCAAGGGCCGTTTTGAGTGTTAAATTTGCTCTTTCCACAATAGCTTGGCCTTGGCTATTAATGGAATTCCAAATTTGTGTACAATGGACCAATGATGACAGAACTCCGAGAAGGAGGAGCTCGTGTATGCAGGACCATTGTCTGTTTTTAAAATTTTTGGACATCCCAGTGTTACAAAGGTCCGAATGCAATGATTGATAGTGTTTTTAGTAGTCTCCCCCCTTTGCAGTGTGGCCATGATGAACCCAGAGTAAGTGTCTACAGACACGTGAATATACTTCCAGGTCGCAAAGGATGGATACTGAGTAACGTCCATTTGCCATGTGTCACAGGCCTCGGTGCCTCTAGGATTTACTCCTTCTGGGACACTTCGTGCCTGCAGACTACATGTAGGACATTGTTGAACAATTGCCGCGGCTTCTTGATGAGTAATTCCAAATTGTCTCACCAGAGCCTTTCTATTTTGATGAAAATAATCATGACTTTCTCCTGCTGTTAAGGTGTTATTCTGCAGGAGTGGTAACAAATGCAACTTGCAGGCCTCATCTGCCATGTGATTGCCTTCTGAAAGAAATCCGGGCAGATGCTGATGGCTTCTGATGTGGGCCACAAACAGAGATTCTTTCCTTTCCTTCAATAGGTCTTGTAACTGTAAAAAAAGCGTCATTAAAGGAGAAGGGGTTGCAGGAGAAATGTAGGCATCAAATATATTCAAGGCCAATTGTGCCACATACAGACTATCAGATATTACATTAATTGGCTGGTTGGGAAAAAGTGTGAGTGCCATATTGAAGGCAGACAGTTCAGCCTGTTGAGCAGAAGGTTGTGGTGTGGTACGTTTTTTATGCCATTGATTGTCAGTTTGCCACACACAAGCCCCGATGGTTTTAGAACCATCAGTGAATACAGTAAGACAATCTTTCATTGGTTGTTGTACTAAAGGAGTCTCTAGAGTGAGCGGAATTGTTTTCAGCACTTGTATGCGTGGGTCTGGTGGTAGATGGCAAGAGACATTCCCTTGCCACCCTTCCAACGCATCTTGTAACGCATCAGAATTTTGGAAGAGTGGTTCCCATTGTGTTAGTCTGCAGGGAGTGTAAAGCGTGCAGATATCCACACCCATCAAGGCTCTAGCTCTTTTCCTCCCCCGTTCTATAAGAAGAGCCATTTGTGCAGCTCTTGTGGTGATTGATGCTTTTGGGGTATGAGGAAGGTGAATCCACTCTAAAATGTGTAACTTCTTTGAAGTCGAGATTTGAACGATGATTGCTGTAAGGAGTGTGGGTGTGGGAAGAAACGCCAATGAGAGTGCATGATTGTGTAATGAGCGGTCCACCCAATGGGTATGCAAGGCGCTGTTGATTTCTTTAAGAGCATTAAGCTGTTGCTCATTCAGCCAAATGAGATCTGCTGGATGCTTAAGGCCGACCAATGCTTGAAATAATGGCGAGAGAGTATGAGTTGAAATGGAAAGATATGGGCATGCCCAATTGAGCGTGCCCAGGCATTGCTGTAACTGAACCAAGGTTGCAGGTTGAGGGAGTGTGAGAACAGGAAGGTGAGGTGAAGCTGTGGAGGCTAAAACCTTGTGTCCTAAATATTGTAACGGATAATGAGACTGCACCTTTTCTGGTGCTACATGCAGTCCTGCAAGAGCAAGGAGAGAGAGAAGACATGGAAAAGTTTTACATACTGTACCTTTAGGACCATCAGCTGCAATCAGGATGTCATCCATGTAATGATACACTAAAATTTCAGGAAATTTGTCCCGATAGGGTTGTAAAGCTTTATTTACAAAATATTGACACATCGTAGGAGAATTGAGCATTCCTTGGGGAAGAACTTTCCATTGATATCTAGCTGTAGGTTTAGAATTATTAAACTCAGGAACGGTGAAGGCAAATAGTATCCTGTCCTCTGGTATCAGCGGGATGGAGAAAAAATAATCTTTGAGGTCAATGATTATGAGATCAAATGATACAGGAATTAAATTTGGATTTGGAAGGCCGCATTGCAATGGGCCCATAGGTTGCAATATAGCGTTCAGAACACGGAGATCCTGTAGGAGGCGCCATTTGCCACTTTTCTTTTTAATTACAAACACTGGTGTGTTATATGGGCTGGTAGATGGTTCAATATGACCTTCTGCCAATTGCTGGTGAACGAGAGTGTGAAGTGCGTTTAATTTTTCTTTTGTAAGAGGCCATTGATCAATCCAAACAGGAATATTTGATTTCAGAGTGAGAGAAAGAAGAGAAATAGCCATAATTCAAGGTATGTAGAGAGAAGTGTGGAGTTGAGATAGCAGGTCACGGCCCCACAAATTGCAATGTAATGGAAGGACAAAGGGTTTAAGATAAGCAGTCACAGAGGAATGAGGCGTAGAGGCAGTAAGCCAAAGTGAGCTAACCTTTGCTGCCTGCGCTCCACTGACGCCTTGTACTGAAGTTGTTTCAGCAAGGGGCCAAGAGGATGGCCACTCAGAGGATCGAATGACAGAGACGTCAGCTCCGGTGTCAATCAGGCCAGCAAAAGATTGGCCATTCAGCAATATGGTTAACATAGGTTTGGAGGCTTGAACAGATTGCTGTAGAGCAAACAAAGAAGGGGGTTCAGGAGAGGGAAAAAGAATGAGAGTAGCCACAATCGTTCCCGCTTTCAGGGAAAAGCACCGGTCGCCAATGGCAGCGAGAGAGAGATTTTTCAGAGAAGAGGAGTCGTACAAAAAGGGTGCAGCGACTACGCCTTCAATGGTAAGGGAGGAGTTAGGTATGAGCAAAACAGGCAAGGAAGGCGGAAGTGGCTTCAGAACAGTGATAGAAAGAGGGAGAGTGAAGACCGAACCAGGATCATCATAAACGATGTCCTCTGTCAGCTGTACAGGGAAAGAAGTAGGTTGTAAAAAGGAAAGAGAAGAGGAAAGAGAAGTTTCAGCCTTTGTAGCGGGGTTAGCTGAAGACCCCATGCCTAGTTTTCCGATTGCTGAGCAGGAGGAGGGTTAGAGCGACATTGGGAAGCCCAATGAAAACCTTTTCTGCAACGAGGGCAAACAGTTTTTGGCTTGGCAGCATAGGGTGCAGTACCCCGAGACTGGCTACGAGGCGTTCCCCCCCCACCCGGCATTCTACACTGATTTTTAAAATGGCCAGGCTTCCCACAATTAAAACAATTGCCAGAGCGAGACACGGCAAGGGCGTCAGATGACAGAGGGGAGGTGGGGAGGGATGCAGAAATGGAGGTAGAGATGGCAGCGGCAAGGGCGCTCATTTTGTGAGAAGTAGTTCCCACAATCCTACAAAGCTGCAGGAACTCAGCCAAGGTTACACCAGGTTTATTAGCAACAGGTTGAAGTATTTTTTGACAATCTTCATTCGCATTGGTGTAAGCCAGTTTAATAAGAAGTTCTTGTCTGGCCGCCTCATTGTCAATTTGGCGTTCCAGAGCGGTTTGCAAACGGTTAACGAATGAAGAGTAAGACTCGTCAACCTCCTGCACTACCTTCAAAAAGGTGTGTGTGGATTTAGAGTCTGAGTCATCCACACGTTTCAGGGCATTCATCGCACAAAGATGAATGATTGCAAAGGCACGGCGAGGGCAAGTTTGTTGCTGAATCAGGGTGGAGTATAATCCGGTTCCCTTTAAGTGATCAGCAATGACCAGATTAGGGAGGCCTCGTCTTATTTCAGCATCTACTAATTTTTCATATTCAGACTGCCAAACAACATACTGGGCAGGAGTCATAAGCATAGAAAACAACATCTTCCAATCATATAACAGCATTACAGTGTTAGCAGACACGAGAGAATCAAGCATGCCACGAGTGTAAGTGGATTGCAGTCCATACATATTTACAGCCTCTTTTAAATTTTTCAACACTCTTAACTCTATGTTGGTATGAACAGGAGCGCCAGGGGCTCCCGGAACAAGAGTCATAGGGTAAGCAGAAGGTATATCACAAGATTCTAAGGTGAAGGAAGGAGAAGCCAGGATAGCAGTAATATTTCCCCCCAATGGATGTGGGGATGGAGAATCAGTAGGAATAGGAGAGACAGAAGGAGAGGAGGGCTGCAGACGATTGTGCGGAGTGTCAGAGTGAAAAGGAGGGGCAGAGGCAAGCTGAGGAATATCATCCGAAGAGGCAACAGATTGGTAAGGTGGGGGAGAAGAATCAAAGTGAACAGCAGGAGGCTTAACAGTTTTAGAGGCAAGAGATAAAGACTCGGGGAGAGTGGTGGAGGGGTAGATAGTATTGAGCGCAGCCATTATCGCACGCCAGGACATAAGAATGTCCGGTGGAGCTCTGGGAACATCATACAGATATTTTCCCAAGCATTCCCACGAAGTGCGATGCAGCGTGCCCTCAGCCGGATAAGCAGGACAGTGCTGGTCCACATAAAGCAAGAAGGAGGTGATAGATTTTCTAGACAAGGTATATACAGTGGTGCCGTTAATTTTTTGCAAACAATTAGCCTTCTTCACTAAGTGGTAAAGTTCGTCCCTATGAACTGACGAAACTTTGGAGAGTGAGGAGCCCATTACTTACGATTGTACAGAGCCTTTGCCAGGTGCGTAGCAACGGGAGTGAAGGCAGCGCACCTCTAGACAGAAGTCACGCCGTGGAGCTGAAGAAGGGAGAGATCCCGGACGAGCCCCCAGTTGTCGCGTTGTCGCGGTTTGCTCGTTGTCCTTAGGTTCTCTGATCAGCCCGTAGAGCCCCCGCAGGGGTGAAATTTAGAGGGACCCTCGCGAGGGTGAGTACTTAAGTACTAGAATCAATAATTGACACAGACACCATAGTTTCTCAAGGTGAGAGAGCACGTTGTGCCCGGGGTAGATGAAGAAATCCCCCGATTGCAACGCACCACCCTCTTTTATTTTGCAGTTTTATCAGGGAGGGGGGAAGCGAGACATATGTGAAGAGGAGCAAGGAAGTATAATTCTAATGGCGCCATGGCAGGATGCGACCACTGTTGTGTGCTAAGATAGCGTGATTATCTATTAACAAGATATTTTGTAGTCAGCTAGTTTCTGTAACTATTTGCCTACGTGTCGTGCCAAGCTGAGTTTATCATGCAATTCCTAACTTGAGAAGGTCATTCTTAGGGCCTTAGGTCAAGAGGACTCTCGAGGTTTACTACAGTAACCCAATCTCTTTTAATTTAAATCCTAACGTAGCCCCAATAAGACTCAAAGCGAGGCGCATGCCGTTTGCATTAAAGCCAAAAATCGATGAGCAGTTAGACAAACTTATTAAACAAGGGGTATTAGAACCAATAGACCATGAGAAATGGGAAACCTCTATTGTGACCCCCATTAAATCAGATGGGTCAGTCAGAATTTGCGGGGACTATAAGGCTACTCTGAATCACACACTACAACGAAGTGCATATCCTGTTCCGGTTGTCCAGCATTTATTACATTCGCTCATAGGGGGAAAATTTTTTGCTAAATTAGATCTGACCCAATCTTATCAACAATTACCAGTAGATTCACAAACGGTCGAGGCTCAAACTATTGTAACACACCGGGGAACTTTTAAATGCAACCGACTTCAATTCAGCATTAGCGTAGCTCCCGGAATATTCTAATGCTTAATGGAACGTCTTCTCCAAGGAATAAAAGGAGTAATTCCTTATTTTGATGATGTATTAATAGCGGCCAAAACCAAAGATCAACTAAAGGACCGTCTAAGACAAGTACTAACTAAATTTACAGAGGCCGGCCTAAAAGTAAAAAGGGAAAAATGCACGCTTATAACTGACAGGATTGAATTCCTGGGCTACCTGATAGATCGCGATGGTATTCACCCCACCAAAGGGAAAATTCGAGCAATCCAGGAAGCTCCCATTCCAACCAACAAAGGGGAACTACAAGCATTTTTAGGACGCATTAACTTTTATAATGTGTTCTTGCCGCAGAAAGCAACGGTAGCAGAACCCCTTGCTTGACAAAGACGCTTCCTGGAAGTGGGGAAGGCAGGAAAACACGGCGTTCCAAGAAATAAAAAACTTCATCACATCTAGCAAGGTACTGATCCAGTATAACGAAACACTTCCCATAACCTTGACCTGTGATGCTTCACCTTTCGGCGTGGGGGCTGTGCTAAGCCACATTTTACCAGATGGCAGAGAAGCTCCCATAGCCTTTTACTCTAAAACTCTGTCTAAAGCCGAACAAAATTATAGCCAACTCGATAAAGAAGCTTTGGCCGCCATATCGGGAATTAAAAGGTTTCATGAATATCTATACGGCCAAGTTTTTTCATTAATAACTGACCACAAGCTGCTATTGGGGATCCTAGCAGGCGATAAGGCAACCCCTAATATTTTATCACCGCACATGACAAGATCGTCCAAGTTCCTGGCCACCTACAACTACACTTTGATTTACCGACCGGACCATTCCATTACTCACGCTGATGCATTGAGCCGTTGCCCATTACCAGATACAGACACTGACCCTGCATCGAGCAAGTCCACTCTACAAATCGAAACCTTACCAAACCTACCAATTACAGCTAGAGACATTGCCAGGGAAACTTCTAAAGACTTTGTGCTTACCAAAATTGCAGCATGGATTACCAAGAGCTGGCCTGAGTCCAGCCCCGAAGAATGCATGAAACCCTTTAAACACAGACAAACTGAACTCTCACTCCTAAAGGGTTGCATACTTTGGGGGGATCAGGTTGTTATACCACGTAAGCTGAGGGAGACAATTTTGGACCTTCTACATGACGGACACCCGGGTATTGTAAAGATGAAAGCGCTGGCCAGAAGCTATGTTTGGTGGCCAGGTTTGGACAAAGACATAGGGAAATGAGTGGATAGTTGTAAATGTTGCCAAGAGTCCAGACCCTCACCTCCACAGGCACCGGTGGCTGAATGGGAAATGCCCAGGGGACCGTGGTCAAGAATCCATATTGATTTCGCGGGTCCAACTAGGGATTACATGTTTTTAATACTGGTTGATGCTTACTCGAATTGGTTAGAGGTAAGCATTATGCACTCCACCTCCACAGACGCTGTAATTAGGCAGCTCTGCAAATTATTCGCAACGCATGGGTTACCAGATGTATTGGTCTCTGACAATGGGCCACAGTTCACATCAACAACATTTGAAGGGTACCTAGCTAGCCTGGGAATAAGACATGCCCTGACTGCGCTGGCACATCCGGCGGCGAATGGGCGAGCAGAACGCATGGTTCGTTTCACAAAAGACACACTTAACAAATTGGGCCCAGGCCCCATACAGGAACGAATCGATAAACTCTTGACTATACAGCACATGACGCCTAGCACGACAACTAACAAAACCCCAGCAGAATTATTAATGGGCAGAAAGTTATGATCACACTTAGACCGTTTGCACCCCACCTATTGCACAGAAAAACCGACAGACTCCTCCAGCAAACTCCGCACATTTAGGGTAGGAGATCTAGTCTATGCCAAAAATCTAGTGGGGGACCCTTTATGGCTACCAGCTACTATTACTCAAGTCACAGGACCACGATCTTACCGATTAGTAACCTCAGACAACAGGGACTGGAAAAGGCACATAGACCAATTAAGGTCCCGGACCCTTAGAGGGGTTTCTGACAAACCAGGGGGGGGGAGGGGGAGATCCTCCAAATACACAAGAAGGGGGAGACCCTTCAAATACACAAGAAGGGGAGACCTTAAAACACATACCAACCCGAAGCAAATGAAAACAACCTAACACTATCACAATCACCCCTAACATTAGCCCCGGTCGAAGTTCGCAACTACGCACCTGCAGCCGAAGAAACAAACACCGATGTGGACCAGGCAGGAGAGGAGCTGTTGCCGAGAAGAAACCTGGAAGGAAGTGGCCTAGCCGACTCAACTAACTGGGCAAGGCCCAGCAGGAGCAACATGGCCGACTCTACCTTCAGGCAATTCCACGAGAAGAGATGGAGAGACCAACAGGTCTGTCCGCACCAGCTGCCAGCGAACTAACAAATAACCTGCGAGGTCCAGTCGGACCCATAGGAGCCCCGCCTACTTACGTGACTATGTAACCTAGGAGGCTCCTGATTGGTCGGACTGGACCAAGTGGGGAGGGGTGTTCTATATTCAAATACTCACCCGCAATTGGTCGATCCAACGGCGGGAACTTTATATAGATGTCATTGGCTGGCGAGCCGTGAGCAGCCGCTATAAGAAAGGCTGCTGCGACTCCGTTGCTGTTCAGTCCTGGAAATAAAAACAAAGTAACAGGTCAACTGAATGTGTGCGTCTCTTACTTGCCGCCATAAAACACAAAGCTGTAGTTTCCAGTCCAGAACTAGTCAGATCACATCTTGGTTTAACATGTGTGAATGTGGCTTTTTAATCTTACAGAAGTCACATTAGATTTATTTATTTATTATTTATTATCGTATTTTTATACCGCTCCCTCTCCCAAAAGGGACTCGGGGCAGTGTACAGTCTAAACATATAAAGATACAGTCAACAGTAATTAATTCAGAATTGAATATAGATAGATGAAAATAGGATAAATGAGTAAAATAAGTAAGTAAGTAAATGACTGAGTCCCGTCAAATAGAATTAAAAGTCTTATTTGAATCTAAAATTTAAAAATCTCAGAAAACCTTTAATTGGCTAGGCCGGCCTGCTTAAAAAGTAAGGTCTTGACTGCACGCCGGAAGGTTAGGATGTCCGATGTGTCTCGTATCTCCGGGGGGAGATAGTTCCAAAGGGAGGGGGCTCCCACAGAGAAAGCACGTAATCTCGGGGTCGCCAGCCGACAACGATCAGGTGGCGGTATCCCAAGCAGGGCGATCCTGTGGGAGCGTACTGGGCAGCGGGAGGTTGTTTGTGGCAGAAGGCGGTCCCGTAAGTAGCCAGGTCCCGAGCCATGGAGCACTTTAAATACTAACAGTACCGCCTTGAATCGAATCCGGAAGGCCACAGGAAGCCAGTGCAGTCTGCGGAGAAGTGGTGTTATGTGGGTGTCCTTGGGGGCGCCCATAATCATCCGTGCGGCTGCATTCTGGACTAACTGTAACCTCCGGAGACTCTTCAAGGGGAGCCCCATGTAGAGAGCGTTGCAGTAGTCCAAGCGGGAGATAACGAGGGCGGAAGTGACTGTGCAAAGTGCGTCCAGATCCAGAAAGGGCCGCAACTGGTAGATCAAACGAATCTTATAAAAAGCCCCCCTGGCGACGGCTGCAATATGTTCTTCCAAAGACAGCCGTACATCCAGGAGGACACCCAAATTGCGCGCTCTTTCCACAGGGGTCAGTACCTCTCCCCCTATGGTCAGCGAGGGAACAAGCTGACTGTATCTGGGAGCAGGAAACCACAGCCACTCGGTTTTGGTCGGGTTGAGACGAAGCCTGTTATGACCCATCCAATCCCGCACGGCCTCCAGACATCGGGTCGTCACTTCGACGGCTTCGTTGGGGTGGTCTGGGGTGGAGATGTATAGCTGAGTATCATCAGCGCATTGATGGAATTCCACCCCAAAGCCACGGATGATCTCACCTAGCGGCTTCACATAAATTTTGAACAATAGGGGCGAGAGTACCGATCCCTGAGGCACCCCACAAAGCAGGGGCCTTGGGGTCGATCTCTGTCCCCCTGTCAACACAAATTGCGAACGGTCGGAGAGGAAGGAAGAGAACCATCGTAGGATGGTGCCTCCAATCCCCAACCCCTCCAATCACTGCAATAAGATACTGTGGTCGACAGTATCAAAAGCCGCTGACAGATCTAACAGCACCAGGACAGAGGAACAACCTCTGTCTCGTGCCTCCAGAGATCATCCATCAACGCGACCAATGCCAGATTATTTGAACAATTTCATTAGAGGCCACCAAAGGCACCATATATTTACTAGAATGTTTCAGATAATATTAGCATGACCGATGATTTTAAGCAACTATCATTAATGTAACAAGGAAAGTAGAGATAATGATAACTGTGATATATACACTTTTCTTTTAACTATACTGAGGCATTTTAATGGCAAAATGCATGCCAAACAAAATTGAAAACTAATTTTGTGTAAATTGTGCCAGACAATAATCCCATTCAATTGATATCCATTAATTCCATGGATTACAAAATACAGTAGATGATTATTTGGAGAAATAAGACCACTGAGATATGAATGATATGACTCCAAAAACAAGTCAATCACTGGGCAGTGATATATATCCATTTCAAATAGTATTGCAAGCTATATAAAAGAAAAAGATAAGTGATTAAATTACAAGATTTTTATCATTGGGCTATTAAAATAAGTTTTTAAAAAAGTTACAGCCTATTCAGAATTTTAAAATCCACCTTAAAAAGATATTCTACTCAATCAATCCTTTAAAAAGTAGCACCATTTAAGGACCCAAATTGTTGGGGCAATATGTTGACTCTGTAAACTGCTTAGAGAGGAATGTAAAGTACTATAAAGCGGTATATAAGTCTAAGTACTATTGCTATTGCTATCAATCTTAACTTCAATATAAGGTTTGCTGTTGATTTTAAACATTTGCTTCATATCTCTTTTTGTCACAATCTTTCCAAATTAGTTCTGAGTTAAGTATGCTCAATTTGAAATTATTTCCTATTTACTACATGATTGCAAATTATGGTTACACATCATTTACTAGGGCAGGGGTAGGGAAATTTGGCTCTTTTATCACTTATGGACTTCAACTCTCAGAATTCCTGAGTGAGCCACAAAAAGTTCCCCATCCCTGGCTTACTGGTTTTTCAGTTGTCAGGGAAATCCATTTTTGACTTAAATGGGACTACTTAATATACAAATGTAGGACATACTTTTTATATTCTTTATATGGGACTGTTTAATATACAAATGTAGGACATATTCTTTACATGGGACTGTTTAATATACAAATGTAGGACATATTCTTTATATGTCCTACATTTGTATATTAAACAGTCCCATTCAAGTCAAAAATTGATTTCCCCCACAACTGAAAAACCAGTAGGCCAAGGATGGGGAACCTTTTGTGGCTCGCTCAGGAATTCTGGGAGTTGAAGTCCATAAGTGATAAAAGAGCCAAGTTTCCCTATTCCTGTACTAGGGAACAGGTATCAGCCAGCAAGATTTTTTGAACAAATCTGCATCAGGCGTTTGCTGCACAAATTTTAAATTTTTATTCAGATCCCTGATTTTATATTTCTAAATTTAATTTTGATGGGACACAGCCGGACCAATCGCGTTTAATATATTTTTAATTGTATTTATAGTGTATTTATTATGTGTTTTTAGTAGGCTGTACACCGCCCGAGTCCCTTTTTGGGAGAGGGAGCGGCATAAAAATATGATAAATAAATAAATAAATAAATTCTATAAAAACCAAACAATGTTATTTAAAATGGATACCTTGTAAATGTACTTTGCAAACATGCAGCGTGCAGATTTCTCTCCCAGAAGGCCTAACTAGAGAAATAGCGTTTATCACCTTTCCCTCTTCCCATTCACCTGCCCATAATCCTGTATGAAAACCTGTGATTTAAACAAGTTTTGTTCAGTCAGCAACAGGTTATCTGTCGCTGTTCTTACATGTTTTCCCTCTTCTACAGAGGTTATCTTAGCACACATTATCTTATCCATTTTCGTCCGCTGGCCCTGCGCGACATCTAAGACCCGCTCTGTTTTTTTTTTCCAATTTTAAAAACAATTTTATTAACAAGATTTAAAACATACAAATACAAACATATAAAACATTAGTATATAACTAATCCAAGTTTTTTAACATTTGTTGTTGAGCTTGGTAGGTCCTCGTTTTCCTTCAGGCATTGGTTTAAACACTATTCTACAGTCAATAGAAACATTCATTCATTTACTATGTTATAATATTTATATATTATTTAACTAATGAATTAGCAAATGTAATCCATAATACTAATAATGACACTATTAAATAACAGGAAAGCTTTACTAAGGTAAATTCTACATTTATATAAAACGTTAAATATATAATTGATTTATATAATATTTCTTCCTACTATCATTTATTTGTTTCCGCATCTATCTGGTTTGCTATACTACACTATTCAATGCTATATGCTATGCTATGCTATATGCTATTGTGAGAAACAGACTCACCAGTCAGTCATGAAGTGAAGCAGTAAGAAGTTTATTGCATGTAAAATACATTCTTGCAAGAACTGGTGACTAGCAGGCAGGCGCACAGTTTATTTATTTATTTATTATTTATTTATTTGGTTTGTCAATCGCTTACAAGGTAACAGGTATAAGTATATACATAGTTATGAATACATGAAATGGGTATATATAAGAAAAATAAAAGAAACAATAGGACAGGGACGGTAGGCACGTTGGTGCATTTATGCACGCCCCCTAAAGATCTCTTAGGAAAGGGGTGAGGTGAATAGTAGACAGTCTAAGGTTAAAGTTTTTGGGGTTAGGGGAAGAAACCACAGAGTCAGGTAGACTATTCCAGACATTGACCAGTCATATTTTCTGCAATCAAATTTGGTGCGGTTAACCTTGAGTTTGTATCTATTGTGTGCTCTTGTGTTGTTATGGTTGAAGCTAAAGTATTCATTGACAGGTAAGTCATTGCAATGTATGATTTTATATGCAATACTTAGATCAGACCGAAGACGGCGTAATTCAAGGTCTAGAATTTTCTAGGTCTAGAATTTCAAATCTGGTGGCATAAGGTATTCTACAATGAGTAGAGGGGTGGAGAACTCTTCTTGTGAAATATTTCCGGACTTTCTCAACTGTGGAATACATTTCTCCAGCTTTTTATTTCCTCCACCTGAAGTACAAATTCTTCCCTTGCAGCCTCCTTTGACAAAGACTACAGGGTTGCAATCTTCCCTGAACACCTGTTTCTCCAGGAATTTCCCCATGCTTAATCTGTTTCCCTGCCTTTTGCTCAGTTCCCTTTTTCCAGACTATCTTTTGTCCCTTTTTAAAAATTGCTTAATCTGTATTTCTTGTTTCATTATAATCCTTCCTTCTCCTTCTTCTTCCTCCTCCTCCTCCTCCTTCCTCCTCCTTCCTTCTTCTCTTATTCCCACAGATGCAGGGGCAGCTTTTTGGATCATTGAATGCCATTTTGTGTGGTGGGCTGTGTCTCCAGGGCATATGCGCATGGCTTGCATGTCTTTGTTGATGGTGTCTCACTATCTCTGTTTTGGATGCCTGCAAGGTCGTTGGCCATTGACTTCTAGATGGTAGCTGTCTTGGCAATGGTGGAAGGTGCTACTTTCTGGACATGTCCCTACCAGTGGAGCAGGCCTTCTCTCATCTTCTCTTTAATTGGTGCCACACCAAAATATTGTCAAATGGTGTCATTTGTAATGTGGTCAAGAAGAGAAATGCCTGATATCCAATGGAACATTCACATTTCCATGGCATGGAGATAGCTTTCGGTCCCTGTTTATTTATTTATTTATTTTTAGGTTTTATATACCGCCCTTCTCCCGAAGGACTCAGGGCGGTGAACAGCCAACTAAAATACATATAGACAAATATAAATTGTTAAAAAAGAATTAAATCCTAGGCTGTTCCTATAAAAATCTAAAAAACCCCAATTAAAATAAATTAAAACTTTGTACCCCATCCCAACTAATCTAAAAACCCCATTTAAAAATCCCATTTGAGTCAGCTCAGGCCGGCCTGCTCGAAGAGCCAGGTCTTCAGGTCACGTCTGAAGGCCCTCAGGTCACTGGTCGTTCGTAGTCCAGGGGGCATCCCGTTCCAAAGGGTGGGTGCCCCCACAGAGAAGGCCCTGTTCCTCGGGGTCACCAGGCGGCACATAGAAGGCGTCGGGACCCTGTTGCTTCTGCCCAGCAATCAGTGCCATACAATGCAATGGCATGGATGTTAATTTGTAAATCTTAGATTTAGATAGGTTGGTATTTGTCTGTCACACAACATACCAGTGAGTTCTCACCAACCCATCCAGGCTGCATTCACCCTTGCTCTCATCTTGCCAATGATGTCACCATTGCATTGGAAATGGGATCCCAGATACCAAAAAAATGTCTTTAAAGTTTTCTCCATTGATTGTGAGCAAAGGAGGAGGGCCCATGTGTGCACACAAGGATGGGATGGGTCTGCACATGTGCATCCACTGCCTCCTGTGTGTACATTCGTGTGTACACTAGGATGGCATGGACTAGGTCGAAATGATGTCTGCGCCTGCTGGGATTGTATGGGCAGGACAAAAGCAACACAGTCCAGCCCCTTACTGTTTCTAGGATGGCCACACTTACCAACCCAGTGTGTGCAGTGGGGGGGAGAGGGGAGGAATGTCCAGCAACAGGAACTCTGCAACCGGCCGTCCAAAAAACAGGCATGGTAGTGGCACTGGCACCAATGAGTGGGGAGGCACATGATGCAGACCACCGGATGCGCCTGCTGTATCCCATTATGCTGGGATAGGGCAGGTGACTGCCTGGAACATCCAGCAGGCCGGACTGTGTGTCTTTCCCCTTTGTTTCTGCCTTTGACTAATGCTGCTTTGCTGCAGGCAAAGGCAAGGTGAGGAGGGTGTGGGCCGGCTGCTGTACTTTTGGCTTGCAGTTGGAAAGCAGGTCGCCGCTGGTCACCTCCTTGGCTCAAATGTTGAGCATGTTCTCCTTGTGTTTCCGATGCACCCTGGCACCACCGAGGCTGCTAACAGCTTGCGAGGTAAAAGCCTGCCCATTCCAAGCAGGCAAAAGGCAGCCACCGTGAGTGGGGAAAACTCAATCCCGATCGACACAATGGCTGTCCAAGCCCAGCCAAATTCGCATGTCTCCCCCCCATCTCTGCTTGGCCTGGGTATCCAGAGCTCTGATGGGGACTTTCTCCACTCCTGGTGGCCATTTTTTGCCTGCTGGGCCTGGGTGTGCTTTACCACGTGCCCTTTCTATTGTCTGCTTTCCCTCCTTCAGACTGGTTAGGCATGATGCTCTGGGTGGTGACAATAGCAACCTAATGGACTTGCACGAGCTATTGGTGATCTCGGTGGTGCATTGGGTGCATGAGGGGAATGTGCCTTTCTAGATGACTGCTTTGCTTCCCTTGAGCTGAGCGGATCTGCCGAGCGGCAACAGAGTTGCCATCCAAGAGCTGCCAGGGGTAGAGACCCCCAATGATACACTTCCTTCACTGGGGCTGCTTGGAAGGGAGAACCAAGCCCCATGCTGCCCTGTAAGGAAGTAGCTCCAGAGCGCTTTCAGGCCACTGCCTGACCAACGCAGCTCCTTCACATGGAGACCCCAAGGCTGTGCTCTCTTCCCTGGACTGAAGGCAGCCTTCTGTCTTGCAGTTCCCCCTGCCACATATCCATTCCCAGCTGAGCATTGTAGCCAAATTCTCTGCTTGGCCGGTGTTTCTGGAAGGTGCAGTTGGGGGTAATGGGGCTTCTCTCCGCACGAGCAGGTGAGTTGGCAGGGCACTGCCTGAACTGGTACCTGGGACTCAAAGACTTTCTTCCTCCAGCCTTGGGATGGCACCGCTTCTTACCCTGTACCCTGGCATGCTTCAGGGAAATCCGGCCAGGCATAGCTTATTGGCTTTAATAGCAGACAGGGAAATGCTGCTCCCTCCCCCACTTCCTGCAGGTGAAGTTCCCCCTCATGCTGCAGTTGGGTGCACAAGGGGAACACGCTCCATGCACAGGCCAAAGGTAAGACCTGTGAAGGGGCTGAGGAGAAGGTGACCAGTGGTGACCTGCCCTCCAACCACAAGCCACAAAGGGCAACGAGCACACAGTGGCCAATGGATTTGTGCCTCTTGCCTCACCTCACCTAATCCTGCAGGATGAGCTTCCCTCCCACCACCCCACCCACTAGAGACCCCCGGTTTCCCACCCAACCCCACAAGCACCACCCACACGAATGACATCAAGTGGGCAATGGCTCCTGGCCACACCCAGTCAGTCACAACTACCCATGCCATGCATCTTGCCCTTGCCATGCCCTGTGGCCCATGGAGGGCAGCCACAATTCTGATCTCTCCCTCAATAAAATTGAGTTTAACACCCCTGCTATATGCTGTGCTACATTGCACAATGCCATGCTATATGCTATGCTACACTATCTATATGCTATGCTACACTACACTATGCCATGCTGTATACTCTGCTATGCTACACTATGCCATGCTATACACTGTGCTACATTATGCTATGCCATGCTATATGCTGTGCTATGATATACTATATACTATGCTATGCTGTGCTATGCTATGTTATGCCATGCTGTATGCTCTGTTACAATATCCTGTATGCTATAGTATACTACGCTATGCCATGCTATATGCTGTGCTATGCTATGCTACGCCATGATATATATTGTACTATTCTCCGCTATGCCATGCTATATGCTATGCTAAGATACAAAATGATATGCATCATTCTTAGTGAACAACGTGATCTCCAGATCTAGTGCCTAAATTGTTGCAGGATTGCTGTAGGATTCCAGTTGTACACCTTTTAACAGATTGGCATCATGCAGGCTGTAATCACTTTACATGTGCTCATAATCTGGTCTGTTTGGTCCCATTTTGATATTAACCTTTTATTCTTTTTAAAATACCAATAGAATGTGGCTTAAAATTGCCTTCTTATATGTTCCTTTCTTCCTGTTTCTGGCAATCGGTGGCTGTCTTCAACGGCAATACTTTTAAAAATGACTGTTGCAAAGTGCCTCTGGTTTTAAGAAAGAGACAACTCTTTCTTTCCATGCAATGTTCCTGAATAATATAATACTGTATTTTTCAGACCATAAGATGCATTTTCTCTCCCCAAAAATGTGGGTGGAAATGTTTGTGCGTCTTATGGAGCAAATATTGCAGTGCGGGAATTGGGGGAGTTGGTGCAGTACCAATCAGCTGTTCTAGGCAGCAGGGATCACCACTGCTTATTGCCGCCTATTGCCGCCTCCCATTTGCGGTGATCGGTGGTGAACGGGCTGCGGTGAATGGACCGTGGTGATGGCAAATAGGCTGCAGTGGCAGTGAATGGGCCACAGCAAATGGAACCCGGCAAACGGGCTGCGGCTCATGGGCCACAGCAGTAAATGGGCTGCGACTGCAGCAAATGGGCGGCGGGAGGGATTTTTTTTTCTTCTTCTTCTAAAGCTAATGTGCATCTTATAGTCCAGAGCATCTTATAGTCCCAAAAAATATGGTATATTGGCTGTGTCCGTCACTCCTAAAATCACGAGAAACCTTGTTTTCAGCTTCTATTGTTTTTAAGTCTATTAATAAATAGTTTGTGTGTGTGTGTATGTGGGAGAATCAAAGCATTTCTTGTACATATTCCTATAATGTAAACTGTTGATTAGTTCATGAAAATGAAATCAAGATGAGTTCAATTAGGATTTTTTTAAAAAAAATTTTAAACATTAGATATATCTACATGTATCCATGCTTCAAGTAGCATGCCTGGCAATCTTTCGATTTTTTTTAACTATATCAATTACCCACTGAAAAGTTTATGGGAAAATGTGTTCGGCCTAAAATCACCCAATGAATTTTCATTCTGAGTTTCTTCGATCCTAGACCCATGCCTTAACCATTACATTACTTACATCTATGCTTGTTAAACATCCTAGAGCAGTGATTCCTAAATGGTGAATTAATATTAATATATTAGTAGTTGTTTGGATACCTAGCCCTGAATATTCAGCTTGGTTATCCATTGTTTTTCGTCTTGCCTTTTGGTGCTTTGGAAAATAGTTTGACACCCCCCCCCCTCATCTTTGTGGGAACCCCTCAAATATCAAAACACAGCTATCCCGACTCCCCTAGTCCTTCTTATCATTAGAACTAGGCATACCCAATTCCTGTAACTGTTCTTCATATGTATTAACCTCCAGCTCCCTGATCATTCTTGATGCTCTTTTTTACACTCTTTATAGAGTGTGGCATAATAGTCACATTAACTATTGTCAGAAATATGTAATTTAATTATATTAATAGTGATATGGAATAATATTCATGGTTCCCCCCCCCCAAAAAAAAAATCAAGAAGGTGATTGTGGCAGTGCAATCAAAGCCTTCCACTTTTTTGTGTGTTTATCTCAATGTCGCACACATTTACCAAGGAACATTATTTCCGTGCACAGCTGCAACCACTCATTTGACTGTTTGGATCTTCACCTCCTTCCAGCAGAAGTATAAAGCTTGGTTTATGGCTTATTTTTCAAAAACTGATGAAATTGCTTTGCATTTGAAGAAACCATGTTACACATTGGCACAACTGAAAAGGATTAATGACAACAAATTAAATTGAATTTTCTGCATGCAAACCTATCCTCAAGCAAAGCTATTCAGGTTAATATTTATTTCTGCTGATTGGTTCATGTCCCTCAAGGCCAATAGAGTCCCTGGGCTTTGTCACATGAGGATAAATGAACTGCTCTTAAACAATTGGTATTCCCGCAGCCATTTAAAGACCTATTATTTTGTTAATCCACAGGGGATTTCTGCACGTATGGCAGATCATGATTGTTAAGAGGAACCAGTTGTGCCTAAATCTCCTAGGCATTCAAAGATAAGCACTTATACTATGTTTTTTGCTTCTCTCAATGACTGGAGAAACCCAGACCATATAATATGGGAAATATCATTAATATCAAACTCAAATTTCATCCCTGCAGATAAATAGAATATTTCTAGAAAGAATATGTAGAATTTCAAATTAATAATTTATAGCCTGGAAACATAAATGGTTGATGAGTGGAAAATATGTAATAAATACTAATTTGCAATAGACTACTTTGGGAATTCCCTTATTTGATTTTTTTAAAATGCAGCTTCCTTGTTACATGCAGCCTTAAAATCAACTCTGAAAATTTGGTGCATTGAAATAGGAAAGTAGAGTCTTAGATTTCAAGCACATGCTAATTAGAACAGTAACAAGCAGAAATTTGCTGCTTGAAATACACAGCTCTGGTGATGCTTAAAATGAGAAATCATGATTAAAACTATCCTTCTCATTGGTATTCCAGGAGACTAGTATTTCTGGTATATCGGTTTATTTCTTGCTTCACTGACTTACAAATGGTAGAAGTAACAGGTATCATCATAGTGTTAGATTGAGAAAAGGACCCTAATGTCTTCACAGCTAGCAGGCAAAGGGCTAAAGAGCACTGTTTATCTAAAACTCCAGAGTGAGAGTTGAAAACACATATGACGGGTGATAATGGGAAAGCTGGAAAGTTAAAGAAAAGCAGCATGTTATTGGTATTTAAATGTTTTGCATCATTCTTGGAAGAGTGAACACTTTATTTTTGGCAGCTGGAAAAATAATCACAAGAAGAACCCTGTTTCATGACCAGGATTACAGTTATCTCAGTGATTTTACCAATTGGGAGGAAAAATAAATTATGCATGCAGAACGATCCATGTGTTCAGCTGCATAGAATAAACAGAATACTTTTTATTGCAGCAGTGCTATGGATCAGCGATCTTCTGCTAGGTCATTTTAAAACTGCAACCTGCTTTGGACAAAATTCAAATTCTTCCCAGCCATCACACCAAGAATATTTTGTGAAGCCCAGAAAGAAGCAACCTTTCGATAGCTCCTTGATGCTTATTTTGGGGGGTTGGGGGGTGAGGGGAATTATCAGTCATCCTTCCTCAAACTAGTATATTTCAGAAATGTTAGCAATGCAAATAGACCTAACATTTACAGGTTACTGTCATAGCACTTCTAGTAAGTACCAGATAGGCTAATCAATAATATTACTTAGAGTGATATCGTTTCCCACACTGGCCTAGATAATTATAAACAAAAGATTCTTGACAAAAAAGATCAAACGTTTTAAAGAAAATATATAGATGCCAGAGAAACAGGAAAATATTTGATCTTGTTGAACTTTACCATAGTATGAAAAATGGGAAAATAAAATAACAAATCTGTCCATCACTCATCATTGACAAAGGACAGAAAAGCTCAAGAGAAAGGACAAAAGGTTCACAAGAACTACTTGCTTTTCTTTTCTGATGTGACCGAGTCATGCTATTAAATACATTTATGTAAAAGAAATATCACAACAACAAAAGATTGTGTGTTATGGAACTGGGAAGAATAAGTACTCTATTGAATTTAAAAATGGATTTGATTTAATCAAATCTAATTTAATTAATTTTTAATTAAATTTAATCTATACTCTTTATGTGCATGACTGCATTCCCGCTCACGCTAATAATACTATTGCTAAATTTGCAGAAGATACAACAGTGGGGAAATGAGTCTGCCTACTGAGATGAGGTGGACTGGTTGCTTTCGTGGTGTGGAGACAATAACTTGGTCCTCAACACCAATAAGACCAAGAAGCTTATAGTGGACTATAGGAGGAACAGATCAGATATCCAATCCTTGCTTATCAATGGAGCCAGTTTTAAGTTTCTGAGTGTTACCATAAAAGAAGACCTGACCTGGAGTGTTCACATTGCAGTCAAAAGGACCCAGCAGAGATTACACTACCTGAAAAACTGCTGGTGACCTTCTACCGCTGCACCATAGAGAGCATTTTAACTTACTGCACCTCTGTATGGTTTGTCAATTGCACAGTGTCAGATAGGAAAGCACTCCAGAGGGTTAACGTCATTGCCTAGAAGATTGTTGGTTGCCCTCTCCCCTCTTTGGAACAGCTTTATAGCTCCCGCTACCTTAAGAACATTCTCAAAGATCCATCTCATCCTGGGAATCCTTTTTTTGAACTATTGCCATCTGGCAGATAGTACAGAATAATAAAAACAAGGACAAATAGGCTGAAAAACAGTTTCTATCCCAGGGCAGTAGCTCTTTTGAATTCTACTATATAGTGCAGTGTTGGTGTGGTGTCAGGGATTTCAATTCAATGTGTGGAGTGTGAAGGATATCTATTTGTGTTTATTTTCATGGTCATGATGTGCACTGAAGATGGTGTTTGAGTTCGTTATACAAGGTGCAATGACAATAAAGTAAACTAAACTAAACTAACAACAGGATGCCATTAAATTATCCCTGGATTTAATTCTTTGTACAGGAGCCATAGGGAATGTGGAATTCCATGCAATTGTATTTCCATGCTAGTCCTAAAAAGGAGCACTTTTACTCTACAACAGGGGTGCCAAACTGACGGCCTATGGGCTGGATGCATCACATGCAGGCCACGCCCACCCTTGCTCCATGATTGGGAAAAACGTCATGAAATGTCACATGACAGCAATGTGACATGGCAAGGTTGATACCCTACAATAAATACTATATGAAAAACAGGAAGCTGAAGAAGGAAAGACCAATTATTCCAACTCTGTCTTTAAGCAAAGAGTTGCCTTCCCACCAAAGTAGTAACTATCTGTTAACATTTGCATGCTTTCAAACTGCTAGGTTGGCAGGAGCTGGGGTGAGGGCAGGAGGTCACTCCATTGTGTGGTGCTCAGATATCGAACCTGGGCTGCCACCTTTCCAGCTGAAAGCCCAGTGTTTTAATCACTGAGCCACTGTGCTACTCTGCAAATATATGTACCTGTACCATAATCCCAGCAAAGATATTGATTACAGGAAAAATATTTAGCAGAAAAAAAACATCTGAGGCATAACATTTTAACATTAATGAAGGCAAAAATAGAACAAGAACCAAAATATGCAATTGGGCCATTTACTCTCATTGATGAATCTTTAGAGAATTAAAATAAGCAACACTCCGATTGCCCATTAATCCTTCTTTCAATCATCTACAAGGTTTTCACCAAGATAATAGCAAAAAGAATATTGATAACATTAAATGATACACTGCCAAAAGAGCAGGCAAGGTTCAGAAGCAGCTACAGCACAATGGATCACATCCAGGTTGTTCAGCAGGTCATTGAAAGGGACAACGAGTACACCATGACTCTGTTCATGGCATTCATTGACTACAGAAGGCATTTGACTCAGTATTCCAGCAAGCAATAATCAAGGCATTACTCAACCAAGGGATAAACACTTCTTACATAAACTTACTACAATCAGTATATGAAAAAACAATGGCAACAATTTGCCTTAATGATCTTAAAGTGGAAATCAACATAAAATGAGGTTTATGACAAGGTACAATATCACCCATCCTTTTCTCAGCCTGCCTTGAAGAAGTATTTTACAAACTAGACTGAGCAAAAGATGGAATAAAAATTAAAGGTGCCTTAAGATCACTTAAGATTTGGTGATGATGATGTTCTGTTCTCACAAGATCCAGAAGAGCTACAAAGGCACAAGAGTTTCACAAGCAAAACTTTAGTTATAACATAGAACTAGAGAAATGGCAAAACTTATTGGGAATGGAACAATAGATTAACAATGGCGACTTCCTATGAAAAAAATCTATATAAAATGTTTTCTAAATGGCATTTATCACCTACTAGGTTAGCTAAAATGTTTAAAATAGGTCTAGCAAATGTTGGAAATGTAATCAAAAGATGGGCACATTTTATCATATAAGGTGGACTTGTGCTAAAACAAAACAAAAAATTGCGCAAAGATACACAGATGGCAAGAAAAGATGATAGGGAATCATGTAGATTTTAAACCTGAACTATTTTATTAGGTATAATATCAGAAAAAATTAGATAAGAAAAGGACGTATTTAATATTACATGTTGTAACAGCAGTGAGGATTATATTCATACAATATTAGAAAAATGAAGAAACATCACGAGATGAGGAGATAATTAAGAAGATACTAGACTGCATAAATGAATAGATTGACATTGAAAATTAAGCAAAAAGAAGACACAGCACACTATCAAGCATGGAATCTATTTTACCAGTGGTTTGAAAAAAGGGGTGGAGATTAAGAATATAATCATAATTGTTAAGCAAATTAAATACCCAGATAACACGATATTTATTGAGTATTAAGAAATAAAAAACCAATAATAGTTGTGATGGAAAGTTTCACAAAGCAAAAAAACCATCTTATTTTATCTTTAACCAGGGTTAAAAATAAACCTGAAAAGAGCCATGTTATGTTTAATAAATTTACCAAAGAAAGAAAAAAAAATATAGCTAGAGAAGAATGGACATAGTAGACTGCTACATATGCTACTACTACTACATATACTTGTTAAATGTAGTTGGCTGGCATTTGGAAAATGAAGCATAATTTTCAAGAACAACCTTCCCCTATGCCTGAAGAGAAAAGTTTTCGATCGGTGTATGCTACCTGCTCTAACATATCCCAGTGAAATAACGACACTAATCTCACAATCAATAAAAAAGTTAAGAATGGCACAAAGAGCCATAGAAAGCTACATGCTCAGCATTACAAGACAAAATAGACCTGCACGTGGATTAGAAAATAAAAACAAGTATACAAAACAAGTATACAAGTATCAAGAGAATAAACGAATTGGAATGGAAATGGGCTGTCACATAGCAAGAAGAACTGATGGCAGGTGGACCAAGACACTATCCCACTTGATAAAAAAACATCCATAACAGAGACCTAAAACAAGTTGAATCAACAACATCAAATATTGTAGGCCCAATTGACAAATGAAAGGTCAGGACCATATTGATTGAAAACATGCGGACCGATGCCTTCATCCTGCAGTGGACAGACTGATCTATTACAACTTCCCATCCTTTCACAAGTGGATAGCTATAAACAAAGAGCATAAAGCTGCAAGTTTGCATGCTTTATTTTAGGACAATGCCACAGTTACATTTTTTTAAATGTGCAAGAAGGCTGGGCAGAACACTATATTTTTTCACCAGGGAGTCTTTGGGATTGTAATTGTCAGCTAGTCATTTAACAGATGGTTGCTAATTACAGGTACTTTCAATGAAAATGCATTATTTCAATGGTTAATCCTCTCTTTGTTCTACTCTCCACACAAACACAATGCAAATGATGATAACACAGTGTAATCTGGTGGTTTGTAATGAGGCTGCATTATTACAACCTATAAATATGTTTTAGTATTTTTCCAGTAGACCGTCATGAAAGATGCTTCCATAACAGGTGGAAGATGTATCTATGGTAGCAATGTCTGATTCTTTCCATAGAGTACTGCAGGCCAAGAAAAACAGCCAGCATGTATTGTATCCACATTACAAATAAGGTAGTGATAGGTTATGTTATCCTTAGATGCTAACCAGTTTCCTTTGTTGATCTTTACCCTACACAAACAGCATGCCACCATGTTGATTTTCTACAATACCTTTACATAATGTTACATTTCTGCTCATTGTAAGGAAATCAAATGGATGCATTCTATAAGAGATCTGGAAAATGCCATTGGAATGGCATGTTAAATGTGGTTGGTTGGCCTTCAGCAAACTAAACATAATTTTGAAGAACAACCTTCCCCTATCCCTGAAGAGAAAAATTTGGGTGTTACAAGCCTTCTGTAAATATTGTTTCCTGGCATACAAGAACATTAAAACACTGGGCTGCCCATCACTAAAGCACATTGGATAAAGATAAGCTTGACACTCTCCACTGTCAATCAATGAGAATCTCTGCATGCTGCTCTAATAATAATTTATCTTCAAATCATTTTTTATTGTTTTGCAAAAAGCACTTGCTATAAACTCAATGTATCAAGCACGATCAGAAAGCAGTGACAGTGAAATCATTTCTGTGAAACCCTCCACTAGCATTTTTTGCAAGTAAATTTCCCTTAACTTTCCAATAATAACCTCTAGCCCAGTCATTCTCAACCTTGGCAACTTTAATAGGTGTGGGCAAGTCATAACTTGCTTCTAGTAAGTAGAATGTACAATCCTAGAGGTGAATTATGACTAAAAAGACTAAAAAAAATAACTTCCTTGTATTGGGTCAGAAGGAGCAACAGTTAGAAATACTTTTCAACATTAATGAAGTTGGCCAGTTGTTACTCCTGATCCTTAAAGTCCAATTAAGTCAGCAGATTTTAAGCAGCAAATATTCCATGCCCTTTAAAACAGGTTTTAGTAATTCATGTTTCTTGATTTTATCAAACCTTGAGGTTTTTAGAGTTAAATTTAATTCACTAATAAACATGGTAAGACTATACATATAAGTAGTCCTTGAGTTATGACCACAATTGTAATGTGAATTTCCACTACTCAGCATTGGCAGTTATTAAGGGATGCCTGATTTTATGACCCCTTTTGTCATGGTTGTTAAGCAAATCACTGTAGTTGTTAAGTGAATCACATGGTCATTAAGAGAATCCAGCTTCCCCCATTGACTTTGCTTCTCAGAAGCCAGCTAGAAAGTTCACAAAGGGTGATTGTGTAATCCAAGGACACTGCAACTGTCGTATATACATGCCACTGCTCAAATATCCAAATTTTGATCACATCACTGTGGGGATGGTGTTATGCTTATAATGTAAAGATCGGTCATAAGTCATTTTTTCAGTGCCACTGTAACTTTGAACAGTCACTGAGCAATTGATTGCTAGTCAAGGATCACCTGTACTTTCTAGAGTTATAAGAAGCACTATTTTTAATGACCATTGCCTGTGGATGAAGTCTTACATTCCTTTTCTACAGCGTTCATCTACTATTGGTACAAATCAGCATCATGGTGTTCCATGATTTTCAGAAGCAGTAAATACATTAAAAACAGTGCTGAAATATCCTTACCGTATTTAAAAATCAACAGGAAAAACTCAAGTTCCCTTGAAAATCTACTCAATTTGTATTATTGTCTAGTCTACTATGATTCTCACTTTACTCCAAATGTTAAATATGGCTTTCAGTTACCAAAAAATATCCTAAAATAACCACTCAGTTTTAAAACATAGTAGCTGATTCTACAACAAGAGACAGCACCTGGCTGACTTTAGCTAACTCTGTCCAGAGACGTAGAGATTTAGACCTGATTAATTCTTGGACAGAGACCACCAGAACATCGCAGGGCTGTGGGATAAAATCAGGAAATTGATAAAATACCTTTAGAAAAGGAAATTATAAATCCCTTTGGTATTGTTGCCAAAAAGCAATATGCCATACACCAGGGATATCAAATTCAAGGCCCGGGGGTGGGGGGGAGCATATTTGGCCCACAGGGTGCTTAGATCTGGCCTGCGGGGCTACCCTGGAAACAGTGAAGGTGCCTCTGCCAGTGAAAATGGAGGTTGGAAGGGTCACGTGCAGCCTGCCCGAGTTCTGTTTCAGCTGCAAGGCTCTGCAACCCTCTGCTGGCAGAATGCTCAGGCCACCACAGGCACCCCCCAACATGAGTGATGTTGAGCTGGCCACACTCACCCTGCCCCCCCAGGTCAAATACAACCCTTAAATGGTCCTCAATGAAATTGAGTTTGACACCCCTCCCATATGCATACTAATGTTAGAAGTTGAGCTTTTCTGTAGAAATTCTTTAAACTTATACATAATTTACAAATAAAGAAGGTAAACTTTTCCTATGAAAGCAAGATATTTTTTGTGCTACAGAATCACATCTGTAATTGACAGTATGCATTTGTTACCATGGCAATCATTTTATCTCTTTGCAGATTATAACAATTATGAAAATGGGCTGGAAAGCACCTAATAGAATAATATGGTTAGAAATGATAGTTCACATCCAGTTATTATCCACACTCAGAACTATTCTTTTTCTGTGAAATATTAGGATAAATAGGAACAAACACACAGGGCAGAATCCCTGCAAAAATACAGCAGGAATACCATTTAAAATCTCCAGATACAGCTACCACTAATTCAGGAAATTAAGAACTTTGAATGTGACTTGTATGTGTAAGCCTTCATGTCAGTTTTTAGCTCCTGGCAACTGCCTGGATTAATCCTCGCAGTTTCTTGGCAAAATTTTTCAGAAGTAATTTTCCATTGACTCCTTCCTAGGGTGGAGAGAGATTAACTGACTCAAGGTCACCTAGGCTGAAAGAGATGTGACTGGCTTTGTGCCTAAAGTGGAACTAGAATTCATAGTCTCCCACTTGGTAACCTAATGCCTTAACAACTATATCAATTGTGCAGAATAGTCTGAGAGGGGAAAAGCTAGTTGGCTTTTGTCCATTGGTGCTACATAAATGGCTTTTGTGCTACAATCCTTTATTATTGTACTTGTGAAATTTTTTACTTTGCTTTTATTTGTTTGTTTGTCAAACATGTACAAGATAACAAGTATAATTATGAACAAGAAGGGAGTAAATACAGATAAATGGGGACAGTAAGACAGGGACGGTAGGCACGTTGGCGTGCTTATGCATGCCCCCTTTAAGGACCTGTTAGGAACGGGTGAGGTCCATGGTAGACATTTTGAGGTTGAAGCTGTGAGGGTTTGAGGCTTTAACAACAGAGTCAGGGGCATTCCAGGCGTTGACTACTCTGTTGCTGAAGTCGTATTTTCTGCAGTTGAGTTTGGAACGGTTACCTTGAGTTTGTATCGGTTGTTTGTCCGTGTATTGTTGTGATTGAGGCTGAAGAAATTGTTGACAGGTAAGACATTGTAACAGACAATTTTGTGTACTATGCTTAGATTGGATCACAGATGGTGCAGTTCTAGATTGTACAGGCCCAAAATTTCGAGCCTGGAGGCATAGGAAATTTTAATGGGAATGGAAGAATGGAGAACTTTTCTTGATAAATACCTCTGAACCCACTCAATTGTATTAATGTCCGATATACAGTGCGGGTTCCAGGCAGATGAATTGTATTCGAAAATTGGTCTGGCAAAGTTTTTGTATGCCCTAGTTAACAATTCAATGTTGCTGGAGAAGAAGCTTCTCAAAATAAGGTTAACAACTCTTAAAAGTCTTTTTGGCAATGCTGTTACAGTGAGCTCTGGGGCTTAGATGATTCAAGATAAGTACTCCTAGGTTCTTGACAGAGTGAGGGTTGTCTACAAGATCCTTTCCTCCTAACTTCTATTTGGCATCCTGATTTTTTGGGGGGCCAATGTGTAGGACGGAGCATTTGTTAATTGAAATTTGGAATTGCCAATTGCGCAACCATTCTGACACATAGTCAAGGTTGCTTTGTAGGCCAGCAGCAGTGTCAGTCGTGTTAAATAATTTTACGTCATCAGCAAAGAGGACACAGCTGCTTTTAATGTTGTCACATTTAATTTCACTTGTCTGGCACATAGATGAAGGGTCCATTTATGGTAGTATCCATACAACTCAAAAACAAATTCCTTGAGAAATTAGGAATCTGATTCACATAGGATCAGATGATACCTAAATTTCCTGTGTTCATGAATCCAGTCAAAGATGCTTGTAGGTAGTCAGCCATGCTTCACGAGTGCAATCATTTGTAGCTATGTGCCACCCACCTCCATTTGAGTTGTATGCATAATCAGGGGATTGTTTGCAAAGTTCTCTCCCTCCGTCTTTATCTACCTCACATTTGCACTATAATTACCAGCAAACTGAATTAATATGAGGACATGCTTGACATTTGTAGCCCATAAGTTGAATGCATATTGCATAAGCAGTCCCTACACTATGCACGCATTGTTCCTGTCTATTTGATCTCGCTTCCGTTTTAGAATATTCCACACATATCTTTAGGTATGTATATTGTTTCAAGAAAACCACATAGATGAATCCATAAAGTCACCAGGAACAAAATGCAGCTTAAGGGCCATTTAACTTATTGAAACTTGGTAATAAGCAGAGTGGGTATTAGAGTTAATTCATTTTAAGTCTGGAAAGTAATGGGTATAGATATAAATAATTTTGTGTTTTTCAACTATCGGTAATTATAGACTACTCAAGAGTAATAATAGTTTTAATTTTCATTCCACCTTCTTCAGCATTTCATAGTATAGTTCTTTCAAAGTTGAGTGGTCTTCTAAAATTAAGCAGATAGGCTGGAATGATCACCAGCCCTGCATGTATAATATGGACATATGCTGGGAAGGAGCATTTGCATATTCAGGAGAATGCAAAAGTATTATGGCTCAGGATTCAGACACTGAATATAAAGAAGCAGCTTCAGCAGAAACTGTGGCATGCCAGCTTCTGGAGACACAAAGCCATGAATCATCTGAAACTCATTGAACACAATCAATATCTGAACAGCTGGAGTAATCAGATGAAGATGATGTAAACTTTCCCAGAGAGTAGAGCAGAAGGAAAAGCTGTCATGGCCCTGTCAGAGCCATGGAGGAGGCCATAGCTGCGGCCGACAAAGGTTGATGAGTGGCCTCATTGGCTTCGGAGGAATGTGGGAAGGAGCAGAACAAGGCAACCCCGGGTCCCTTGGGCTTGGGATGATTTGCTAGCAGGGAGGAACGGGGGCAGGACAACAGAGAGAGGGCAAGAGAGAACAGGCAGTTACAGAGAAGTTACAGAGCTCAGGCGATGAGCAGGGATTGTCCTCTCCTGATCTCCGAGCATAGAGAGTGGAGAGGAGGCAAGGACAGGCAGGCTAATCTGATGACTCAAGAGGAGAGCACCTGCCTCTCTTCACAAGGCATGTAAATACCTAAGGAAGGGATTAATATGTGTGTGTGTGTGTGTATTCAGATATTTATTATATTATAGGGGCGTGCATAAGCGCACCAATGTGCCTATCGTCCCTGTCCCTATTGTTTCTTTTATATATATTTTTTATTTTTCTTATATGTATCCATGTATTCATAACTATGTTTTTACTTATACCTATTATCTTGTAAGCAATTGACAAACCAAATAAATAAATAAATAAATAAAATATTTGAGCTAACCCCACATGTGCATTTAACTTGCCATCATACTCTAGAGAAAGGATTATGTGGTAGGGAATGGGTAGAACTGCTGATAGATTGGATACCCACGTGTATTTCCAAAAACAAGTTGTAACTCTGTTATGTGAATCATGATGCATTATTAGAATTTCTGGTGTGTGTGGGTGAGATCTAGATCAAGACAAATAGATAAAAATGCAGGCAAGATATTTTAAAAGCTACTAATGTCTGAAACATCAGCATCTTGCTTCCCATGGAGACAGCTACCTCCATCTCCCATTTGTCTAAATTATCTTGGCAATATGACAGAGTGATTGCTCACTAATGGTCAGTAACAGTTTCCTTTGTCATTTTCCCAGTCATTACCTCTTCTGAATGAACTCCAGAATAAGCTTCTAAGACATCGTGACAAGAATATCAACCACAGTCTTTTTACAAGCAAGACAAGTGCAATTAAACTGGTGTAATATCAGAGGTTTTTTTTGCCATTTTCGTTTATGAAAAATAATAGTCTTTCATTATAGAGTCTGATAAATGGAGAAATACTTCACTCATAAAGCAATGTTTATTTTTTTTTTCACAGCTGTCTCAATTTCCTGCTAACATATACAGTAGCTCTACAGTCTCTGTTGCCACTATTTATTGGAATTTACAGCATAAATGGCTGCATGTCTTTTCTTTATTTGATCTGGATATTTGTCCATATGCCCTTTTCATAGGCTATGCAGACTCACTGATTATACACCGCTAGACTGAATCTAATTTTCCCTGCTGAGTGTTTGAAAAGCCCAGGGTTGAAGCTGGCACATAAAAAGTCTCATAAGCTAAGGCAATTTTCAGAACTGCAGGTCTGGCATATATTTATAAGGTCACATTATTTCAGTCTTTTTTTAAAACTAAAGACAAATATTCATTTTTGAATATTGTTTAAAAAGACATTTTCTTTCATTCTTAGTGGGGAAGGGGGGAGGGGAACTACAGACAACCATTACAATAAATCTGTAAATAAATAGAAAGTAGACATTTCAACATGGAGTTGTTGGAGCACAAATGATCACAAATTTTTGCCAAAGTTGTATAGATAATTTAAAAAAACCCTCCAGAACAGTGGTTCCCAAAGTGGGCAGTACCACCCCCTGGGGGCGGTGGGATGCCTTAGGGGGTGCTGAGAGGCAAGGGGGGTGGCAGGAGGGCGCTAAGAGGCAGCAGAGGAGCACTGGAGGTGAGCAGCAGGGCACAATTCAGGGATAAGAAAAAATCCCGCTGCCGCATTCGAGGCAAGGCCCCGCAGAATCATCCCATTGACTTGCTCGCAAGGAGCTTCGCCCCGAACACAGCATTGAGAAAGGAGAGCAAAGGCAGAGTGGCTTTGCTCTTCTTTTCAAACATTCCGACACCGCCATGTTCAGGGCAGTGGGGTGTCACCCTAAATGCAGCATTGGGAAAGAGAACAAAGCCAGAGTGGCTTTGTTCTCCTTTTCAAACATCCCGCCGCTGCCGTGTTCCACCCCATTGAGCCCCTGCCCAAGCGAGCCCGAGCGAAGCGGTGCATGAAGCCAGTGCGGTAAGCCTGAGAGAGGGAGAGAGAGAGGAAAGAGAGAGAGAGAGAAGGAAGAAGAGAAAGAGAAAAGGGAAAGAAAGAAAAAGGAACAAAGAAAGAGGGGGGATGGAAGGAAGGGACAGAAAAAAAAAGAAATAAAGAAGGAGGGAAGGAGGGAGGGAGGGAGGGAGGGAGGGAGGAGAAAGATAATGAGATATCTATTCTAGTCCAATCACCTGCTCTAGCAGGATTAGAAGGGAGTGTGTGTGTGTGTGTGTGTATGTTTTCCTTGTAATTTACCAATACATTTTGGTTTTGCCTTCTTCAGAATTGGCACTGTAATACATTGGGGAAAAGTAATTTTTAGGGTGGAGATCTGGTCCAATGGATCCTGCCTCAACAAAATGTGAGAGCTTCTTGATAGTCTTGACCATGTTTCGTCCACAAAACCTTTAATTAATAGAAGCCAAAGATGTTTCAATGTGCTGGCAAAGATGCTTGCAAAGATGCTTCAATGTGGAAAAGGGCCTCAAAACTAGGGCTCATTTCAATCTGATGCATCAGGTCTTTCTCTCTCTCTCTCCCACTCTCCCCCTCCCCCCTCCATCCCTCCATGCCCCCTTTCTTTGTCCCTTTTCTTTCTTTCCCTTTTCTCTTTCTTTTCTTCCTTTTCTTTTTCTCTCTTTTCTCTCTCTCTCTTTCTCTCTCCCATGCTCACCCCATTGATTTGGTGCACTGCTCCGATCGGACTTGCTTGGGCAGGTCCCTCCAGTCAATGGGGTGGACCTGCGGAGCCGGCACCTAGAACGCGGCAATGAAGGCACATTTGAAAAGTAGAGCAAAGCCAGAGGTTGGTAATTTTTGCTGCAAAAAATCACAAAAACTTCTGGGTTGTGCACAAGAAGGGACACACATGTCAATGCAATTCAGCAACATAAAATAAAGAAATACAAATAAAACAAATCAACAAGAATCAGCAAAGCATCTCTGATTAGATTCTATTCACTACTAGAATCTAATCAGAGATGCTTTGCTCATTCTAGTCCAATGACCTGCTCCAGCAGGGTTGGAAGGGAGTATGTATGTGTATGTGTGCGCATGACTGTCAAAACTCCAAAAACAGGTCAAGTAGTTCTGGGGAGGCCAGTCATAAATTAGAACACTTGCTAAGCAAGCGGCCATTAAGTGAGGACTACTTGTATTTGGTTTGCCAGTCACCAAACCACGCTCACCCAGTCACGTGACCAGCAAGCCACGTGACCACCAGTCACGTGACTAGGAAGCCATGCCTACCCAGTCATGTGAACAGCAAGCCACGCCCACCCAATCACATTACCAACAAATCACATCCTCAAATTAGGCCACACCCACAGAAATTTGAATCCCGCTCTTGGGTGGGGGGCATTGAGGATGAATTTGTAGCACCAAGGGGGCGATGGACTGAAAAAGTTTGGGAACCACTGCTTCAGAGGAAAGAATTTCTAAAGCAAACTTTCTTACATTAACTTGAATAAGAATTCAGAGTGAAAAAAAAAAACTTTTGGGTCCAAACTATTTTAATCAGAGAAAATCATGGAAATATATAAGGTGAAATGCCAGTTTTAGCATCACTTCTATAGCAATTGTAAACTTCAGTGTACTCTAATGCAGTCAGGTCAATTCACCTGAATAGAATCAGATATAGGAAGCTCTTTAAGTGGGGAATGGCTGAGAATCCACAATGTGACTGTTGTGCATCAGAACAAATGATACCACACATAGGTCGAGAACGTCTCTTCAGGAAATTTTAAGGCACCTGTCACGATCTCTTTCATCCACATCAGAAACCGTTAGATAGGAAGCTTCCTTAGCTATCAAACTATAAACTCTTAACTATTGTGATTCTGTGGCTTCATGGGTTTACTCTAACTTAATATTTTTTCTTGTCTATCGTATTGTCTACATACTTTGTGTGTATGTATTTGTGGATGCTTTATTTGAACATATGTATAATGTAGTTTATTAGTGTTACATGTCAATGGTTACATGACCTTTGTAGACACCACGTGCTAAATAAATAAATACTAATGAAGAAATACCTGTAGTCATATTATCCTTTTCTGCTCATAACAAGCAAAACGAGTAATCAAACCATAGCAATTTCTATAATCCAGAGCAGGGGGTAACATTTACCATTTTTGTTGGTTTGAAAGTAATAGTGCTGACATGCATATATCACTTGAGGCAATTTTAAAATGTTCTAGATAAGCATGTTGTCTGCACAGGGCTTTCTGATACATTCATTGGTTTTCACACTGGCATAGTCTTTGTGAGCTCAAGAGTTTCTCTTTTTGTCATTGGAGATGCTTAAGTTCCATGAGGCTTTTGGACAGATTATGCCATCAGCTTTCCTCTCCCCTGTTCTCTCTGGCTCCATGGCTCTGTTGAAAGAAATATCCTTCTGGGTTCAGTTCCAAGTGGGGAAAAAAAACACTGGAAACATGGAGGCTGCTTGGAAGGTTTAATGGTTACAGGGCCACATGGCCTAGAGGTCCAGAGAAGAATGATCACATGCTTCAAGATGAGAAGAGAAGGGAAAAAGGGGAAAAAGAAAAAAAGTGTTGAGGTGCTGAGAGTACCTGGGTTTTATACTCTCTGTTGGGATTTGAATTGGAGCTTGTATTCTAATTGGCTGTCAAGACTCCCAGGGGCGGGGGTCTTAACTTTGTAGGCTTGGTCTGGACCACATGGCTTTACCTGAATGCTGGCTAATGCAATCTTCCCAGACCATGTGTGAGATGGGTAATCCTATCATTTCCTGAGGGCCATCCTTAATCCCATCACCTTGGAGTTCCTTTTTATGTAAAGTGTATTCTGGCCCAGGCCTTAATGGCCCACCCATTAACAAAGGTGGAGGTGAGTTTCTGCTTCTTGAGTGAATTTCTGCTTCTTGAGTGACTATTCTTTTTAGGAGAAATATTCTTCCTTTTTAATATTTCCTAGGCTATTTCAATTTTTCTAGGAGAGGGGTGGATGCTAACTTCCTACAGTTCTTTTCATTCCCCTTGGCTGCTTCTTAGTGCTATTGTGCCTTTGTAGTAGACTCTGGGCCTTTTGGCAGCCAGACTGCTAACTTTCCCTTGTGCCAGAATTGGAGAGAGTAAATATCCCCTGCTGTCCTGATGCAAAACATCCAGATATGCAAATTCTACTTATAGTGTAAAGCCCGTTTCTGGAAAACAGCTGAGAGAAGAGATTTCAAAATTGAGAAATTATCTTTTTGTGTCTAAGTTTCCTAAAGCACTAGTAAAAAATGTTACCAGCTTACTAAAAACAAGAAACCAAAGATAAGTAATACTGTAGTGCTTTTTCAAGATGTCTTTCACTCAGTTCAAACATTTCAGAAGGAAACCTAAACATTGCCAGAAATGGACAGTCATATATCAAGAGGTTCTGCTAAAAAACAAAAGCTTTTTGCTGATATTGTTCCATCCCAGATATAAAATACTTGATGTTTTCTGTGCACACATAGATAAAATAATGATAGACATATATTTAAATAGATACTGGAGAGAGGAAGATGTAAAACAACCAAAGGTGACCTCACAAATGACCCTTAGGTAATTTTGTCAACTACTCTAATGCTGGATATTTACAGTAGATTGTTAAAAGTTATCCTTTGAGCTTCTTTTGTGCAAGCTACGTTGAGCTTTAGCCAATCATGGAGAATCATCATCTCTTTGATACAGGTTAGAATTAACCACTTTGGATATCCCACTTCAGGATGAAATCTTTTTGCGTTTTCCAGAGGTAAAAATACAACAGACTCCTTTAGATGTTAAAGATTAATAATTTATTTTTTTCAAATAAATTTCCATGTATCCATGACATCTTATTTGATTATGTCATAAAGATTTTTGTTGCATCTATTGTTCGCATTGTGAAAGAGGAGAGAACAGATGAGGAAAAGGGGCTTCCAGATGCAATAGAATAGAATAGAATAGAATAGAATAGAATAGAATAACAGAGTTGGAAGGAACCTTGGAGGTCCCTGCTTAGGCAGGAAACCCTACACTACTTCAGACAAATGATTATTCAAACTCTTCTTAAAAAATAATTTCTTGCTGTTAGAAACCTCACCTAAAATGATGATATTGTAGTTTTGGAGCTAAAAGTTTATGTATAAGTATACTTTCATGTATATTTTTCTTCTAGTGTACTCAAATTTATATGAAATACCATATATTGACTGATTTTATTTATTTGTATTATCACCCATTTTATAAATGTGATCCTGGGCAACTAAAGTAATATTAACAAAAGGCAGAAATTTACAATTTGTTGGGGGGGGGAGGTAAATTAAAAACCACAATAACTAATAATATACTCCTGAAAGACCATCTAAACTTGCAGGTTCTATTGAGGTCTTTAGTGCATTATAAAAGACCGGTAGAATTAGGGACAATCAAATCTTGGAGGATGGGTTTGTGGGGTGTTGTATGATATTCTAGAGGACAGAAAACCTATCTTTCTGAGGCCAGTTGGTCAAATATGGTGAGGTAAATGTCCTAGAAGGAACAGGGATGGCGTTTACTGTGGAAATTGATGGTCCAATGCTAGACCACAGCCAGTGAAATCACTCCAAAGAAAGGAGAAATTTTGAGATTGCCCACATGTATTTCAGACAGCTGATCCTTGTGAGTAAATTACAGGAACTGAGATTTTTACAGTCAGTTTATGAATCAAGCTGGTAAAAGTTGAGGGATTCCATCTAAGCTCACTTAAAACTCTACAGTCATATCTTAATTACTTTTGTTTTGGTTTTTTTACTACTTTTCAAATAAGAACTTTTGGAATGTCAGGTTTTTATTGCATTCACTGGCTGAGTCTCTTTCTCTTAGTGAAATATTTTAAATATGAGTTTAAGGACCAATTAAGGAAGGCATTTTGTTGGTCCACAGATTAAATACACTATTAATGAACAGCGGTTTGAAAATCTGCTGGTAGGCCCAGACAAATCACTTGGAAAGCAGGGTGAATCAAGAAAGACCTAAAACCCACAGTCACTCCGACTTGCCTTTTTTTTTCCATCTAATGCCTATAACTTCCAGACACCATGACAAAACCCCATGGGATCTTTCAATTGGCCTGGGATGAGATGATAACTCACCCTATGCTGACACCCAGTAGATTCATATAGATGATAAATAGGAGTGAGAGACCTGTGAGAGACCCCCCACAGAGAAGGGGCCACAGGCTAGATCTCTTGTCTCCATCAACATGGAATATATCTTTCTGGCTTGAAGATTAGACTATGGTCAATTTATCCCTGTGATGTCAATATAAACGTATCCCCCATATTTTTCTGTCTGCCTTTTGATCAAGCCCTTACCAGGGAAACATCTTCCATCTTTTCCACTATTCTGAAGAAATATCCTTAGCTTCTGTCATTTTTAATAGAGCAAATAGCTTGTACTACTTTTATAAAAGTGTAAAGGTCAGTCAGCCCATGAAGAGGACGTGAACATAAAAAAAAAATGGTATTTGCTGGTAAGAGAAGTTGATAACATTTAGGGAGAAAACATCTGCAACATTATTTGCTAAGCCAAAAGAACTTTCAACAAACTTGATAGGTTTACTAGATAATATCCAGCTAGCCTTGGTCATTTTATTTTTAGTAAGAGAAGTGTTTCAGTATATAGTCACCCAGCCAACTTTATGACCAAGACTGGGCTAGAACTCACAGTCTCTTAGATTCTAGCTGGATGCCTTAATTATTACAATAAATCTAGTACAAAATTTGAATTTAGCTAAAATAATGTTGCTGGTAGTGACATCTATACATATTTATTTGTTATATTTATTGTACTTCTTCATATCAGTCTTCAACAGAGAAAACAGAGAAATCAATGTTATAATAATTATATGACCTGTCAAAAGATGAGAAAAACTGTTGAAAAACTATTTTAAAATTGGTAAATTTGAAGGAATTCTAAGAAATTATTGTTTAAATATTTTTAAGT
This sequence comes from Bungarus multicinctus, assembly GCA_023653725.1. Taxonomy (NCBI): domain Eukaryota; kingdom Metazoa; phylum Chordata; class Lepidosauria; order Squamata; family Elapidae; genus Bungarus; species Bungarus multicinctus. Next base: position 22,309,238 of record CM042840.1, read on the forward strand.
TATATTTTGCCCTACAGTTTACTTCACTACACTAATTATATTTGCCCTTGAAACATATTTCTTGTGTTTATGATAGTTATCAAAAACGCACATGATATTTGAGATATTGTGATGTTAGTCAGAGCACGAATACTAAAGGTTACGGCCATGGGGTATTTTTAATTTAGGAACTAAATGCCAATAACCAATCCTGTAGAGAAATTTGATAGAATAGTTTTTGAGGCTTTAGACCTAGCTTATCATCAGTTAGCATGGAGACATATTCTGTTTATTAGATAATATAATGCTAGCTTTGTTCATTTTATTTTTAGTGCAGAAATGTGTGGGCTTCCAGTTTTGATTTGGACCACTGGAGGTCACAGTATTTTCAAATCCTGTTTTGCGATGGTAAAAAGAAAACTGGGAGAAGAATGTCTTTAAGAAAACCTTTGCATTTTCACTAGCCAGTCAGTTTCCTAGTAATTTCCCTCAACCAAGATGAAAAAGTCCCAGAAGTTCTCCTCTATAATCAAGTGTTCGCATCCTCAGATAAAATAAACTAATGTTTATCCATCAAAACCAAATCAGTGGTAACTTCATTCAGTATCTTTTACCAATAGGAGTATGTTTTATTTTCATCAGGCTAAATATTTTTTATTCTGGAGCATGTTCCATATGTGGCTGAGAGTACCATCCAAGCAATCTTATTCCAAAAGTTAATAGATGCAGCCAACAGAAGAATGAAAAGTTCCTTAAATTGATTTACATAGGGTGACATTTAATTTCATTGAATTAAAGTTAAATTCCATTATTTTTAAACATTGAATTTGTTGAGTTACAATGTCAACCAGTCATACTAAAATATACTTTAATAATAACTTTTGAAAGCTTGTGGAAGACTTCTGGCTTCTATTTAAATGAAGCAGCATGAAGAGTACATACAAAACAGTTCGAAAGATGTAATATGAATGACTACAATTTGCAAATTTTATCTCCTGAAATGAACTTTATTAAAATGTTCACGCTGACCAATAGAAAATCTAACTGCTACCAAACAATGCCCTTTTAGTTGTATGTAGCAGTTACATAACACAATGTTATGCTTTTTGAGAATCATTTTAAAACTAATATTTGGGCACTATTCAATAATACCAATGAAAGAAGTATTATCTCACTCTGCTGTTCAGCAGCCAATATTGTGTTTTGTCTTTGTAACATTATGGAGCAAGGCAATGAAATGAGCTGCATTTGACCTTTTTAGCCAATCTTGCTTTCAAAGATTCCCATAGGTCAGTGACAGTAAACCTATCATATGTGTGTCAAAAATGACACATGATGTTTTGGGTTCCAAGCAGTGTTTACCAACACTCGATAATAACTACAGGTGGTCTTTGACTTATGGCCACAATTGAGGCAAAATTTATGTTGCTGAGTGAAACAGTTAAATTGCCCCATTTTATGACCTTTCTTACCACAGTTGTTAAGTGAATCTGTTTTTCCCATTGACTTTGCTTGTCAGAAGTTTGCAAAAGATGATCACATGATCCTAAGATACTGCAACTGTCATATTTATGAACCCACCAAGCAGCGAATTTTGATCAGGTGACCATAGGGATGCAGCAATGATTTTTAAGCATGAAAACTGATCATAAATCGCTTTTTTCACTGCTCTTGCAACTTTGAATGGTCCCTAAATGAATGGTTGTAAGTTGAGGACTATTTCTTGCACAATTTTTGGAGTTTGAGGAGGCTGCAAAAGAATGCAGTGTGATTTACACATAGACTCTGGAAATCATATGAGAAGGTTTTGCTGAAGATTATGTGAAGATAGGGCATGATTTAGCATGATTTTTGGAGGCTGCTCATAGCCACAGAAGAATGAGATGTAATCAGAGGTGGTATTCAGCAGTTTCTGACCCGTTCTGGAGAACCGGTAGTAGAAATTTTGATTAGTTCGCAGAACTGGCAAATATCACCTCTGACTGGAGATTTTACAGTATCCTTCCCCTGCCATGCCCACCAAGCTATAGCCACAGAACCGGTACTAAAAAAAATTGAATCCCACCACTGGGTGTATTCTCACACAGCTTCCAGAACTGCTGAAAATCACACAAGAATAAAGTGTCCTTTCATGTGGTTTTCAGAGGCTGCAAAAGTCACAGAGGAGCATTCTTTGAAGCCATTTTAACAGCAATGGCCTTGTATGATCCAGATCTGCCTTGGGTAGGCCTTAGCTCTGTCAAAGAGAAAGAGAGCATTGACTCAAGGTAAATGACATACAACAGATTCTGGGGATCTCACACATGACTGGACTGTATTTTTTTAAAAAATAAATGAACATGTAAAGAATTGTTTCTCTTTTGTTTGGGGGAAGTTGATGCCAACAGCATGTAGTTAGACTTTTTCAGAACTTTTGACATGCCGAGCCCAAAAGATTCACTACCATTGCCCAAGGTGAACAAAAAGCTCATATTCTCATAGACTGAAGGCAGTTTTTTTCCTCCCGGGAAGGACTATTTTCCAGATGATCTTGGATAGCTTATGCATTAAGGGGGACCCTTCCTGGTTCATCTTGTGCCACTGTTACGCACCTATAAATAGTCAGCCGGGTTATTTTGGGATGGGGTTTATTTTGAGGGAGTGCTACACCCATGTTCAGATATAGCTTGATTGACTGGCTCAGATGCAGAAAAGGGATTGTGAAAAGCATCAGAAACCAATGCCTCAACACCATGAAAAGTAGTAGAATAATTGAGAATAAAACAGTGCTGGCAGTGTAGCCATAATGTGTATTACAGAAGAAGTCCATGGTTCTTTTCTAAATATAAACACAAAACTTTTTGCGGTAAGAAGCAGTGAATAATCTATATACATTTGATAGAATCACAACTCACAGATTACAGGATGTACCTATTTTATTTTTTATATATTTATTTTTTATAATTTTATTAATTTTACAGGTAGTCCTCGACTAATGACTACAACTGAGCCCAAAATTTTTGTTGCTAAGTGAATCAGTTGTTAAATGAATTTTGCCTCATTTTACTTGCCACACTTGTTAAGTGAATCACTGCAGTTGTTAAGTTAGTAACACATTTGTTAAGTGCAACCTTTTGACAAGCCAAGTCAATGGCTTGGCTTGTAAAAAGGACCATTGACTTGGCTTGTCAAAAAGTTGCAGAACATGACGACATGACCCTGGGACACTGCAACTGTCGTAAATATGAGCCAGTTGCCAAGAGTCTGAATTTTGATCATGTGACCATGGAGATGCTGCAATTGTCATATGTGTGAAAAATGGTCATGTCACTTTTTTCAGTGTTGTAACTTTGAACAGTGACAAAATGAATTGTTGTAAGTCAAGGATTTCCTGTATTTATCAAATTTATATGGCACCAATCTTGCAGTTCTGGTGATTGAGTGGCTTTTATCGATATAAAACATTCAACAATTATAAATATAAAAATTAAAATTACAAATATTAAAACAAGCTAAAAGAAACAAGGGTTTGGAGTGGGAAAATGGGTGCCTTTTTCCTGATTAAGAGAAAACACATTGACTTACAACCATTCCTTTAATGAGGTTTTGAAGTAACAGTGCTGAAGGAAATGACTTACAACCTGTCCTCAAAGTTACAACTGTTGTCCAACCCTTGTAGTCAGATGATTGTGATTTGGGCACTTGGCAAGTAGCTAGCATGTACAATGAGTATAATGTCCAGCAGTCATCTGATCACAATTTGCAACTTTTGCAGCTGTCTTCTCACAAAAAAAAAGGTAAAACTAGATTTGCTAAACAATTGTATGAATCATTTAATAACTATGGTTATTCTCTGAATGATTATGGCAAAAGTTGTAAAATCGGATGTAATCACATGATATGTCAATTAATGATCACAGTGCTTAATGACATTTTCTGGCCACGATTGTCACTTTCCCCCCTTTTGATGAAGACAGATGCAAGGAATGAATTAAATGGTTCTACTTTCTCTCTGCTGCCCATCACCCTCTTTAGTCCTATTAGTGGACTGACTATTTCCTTGACTAGTGTTTATTATCCCTAACTATGTTACTAAATACATTGTCATTTGTATTATGTCTCTTGGGCAAAAATGTACTGAGGAAAATAAGTGATTATGTACAACTTAGAGATGAGATGAACATAACTTAGTAAAAATATGTCACATGAAAACAGCTACAAGGGCATGTTCTGATTATAACTGCCTTTTCCTTCTGGACTATTAGGAAAATGTAAGAAGACTGAATATTTCACATTCTGATAAAAACAAATTGCATTCTTCAAAAGAGTTTGCCCAACTCAGTTCTGCTAATGTGAAAAAGACAATTTCCCCAAGTTTTTGATAACAGTCTTAAAGAAATCGTTGGATTCCCTCATTGTACAGTTTTCCATAGATATTAAAGTGTTATGGTTCAAAGTCATGGTTCAAAGACTACTATTGCTTCCTGGAAGCCTGCCTGGAAGAAATTCTGGGAAAGTGAGTTGTCTTTTCCTTTACCATCACTACAGTAGAGCTGCACTAATTCATAGAATAAACCCTATCATAAAACAATGCATTGAAAAATGCTCTATTACTTTTTCAGAGATTTCAATCATTTCAGTCAGCTTCCTATTGCAACAGGGTTGTTTGAGGGATTTCCACATTGTAGAATATTTTAGGATAGTTGCTTATGAAGATTTGTTTGACTTTTTGCACTCTTAGGATTTCACATCTTCACATGTTTCTTTAAAAATGATTGACTGAATACACAACTGTACTTGCTTCAGAAAGGAAGATGTTATTGTTAGAAAATAATTCCAACCACATGTAAATAACAGAAAATGTATCCAGTTTTATTGACTAATATTGGATCACATGTTACAGTGTGGTTGTCATTATATATTTAATCTGTACTTAATCTCTACTCCTAACATAACCACCACCCCAAAAGACATAATATATTCAAAGTTATTTAAAAATAACTTATTTAAAAATAAAAATATTATTTTCTGTTGCAATACTTCTCTTGTGCATGGTAGAACATTAGAATAACTTTTTTCAGTCAGACCCAGTCATCTCAAAAAACAGAGTTCCAGTTCTCTTAGGTAAGGAAGATCAAGGACAGATATAACATAAATTCTTGGAATGCATTTTATCGTTAACAAAGCAGTTGAATGTCTGTCAGTTTCTCTTTACTCCATCTTACAATAAATCAAATCAAAGAAGATTATTTTGTATTTCATTTTATTCAAGACTGAATAATCTTTTCTAAACTTCTTCCAATTTCTTTAATGGTTTTCTATTCCTTCCAATTTCCAGGGGCCTCTCTCTTTATCTCTTGTTTGGAAATATCTGCTCTTAACCCAGAGGTAGTTGGATAACAGTGGTTGATGGACCTGTTACCGGTCCTCCATGAACTTCTCCAGCCCTCTTCTAAACCCATTCAAGTTAATAAGAAATTCCACAGATTAATTGTAGGCTATATGAAGCTCTTCCCAGTCAACTTCACTGGATGATTCATGGTCCTAATGATTTTTTTAAGAAAGGAAAAAACATTTTCCTGTTCACTTTCTCAAAGCTATGTATAATTTTACACCTCAATTATGTCTCCAGATGGGTATCTTTTTTCAAAGCTAAAGACTCTCAGACTTTCTCTCCTTTGTACTCTAATGGAAATTATTGATTCCCCTGATTATTTGGAAATTACTCTGGAAACTCAAATTGTGTGCAGTATTCCAGATCACATACCACTAGGTGCCACTATTGCACCTTGAAATAAGCAGTGTTTTTTTTAAGCAGTTACACATTTTTAGAACCTATTTTGCTATTCTACCACATTCATGTTGGGCAATTCTGTAGAGTGAAAGAGGCCACCCATATAATTTGTTGTTTAGAGATATGCTCCCATTAATTATTATTACCACAATTCCTGGTTCAGCTCTATCAAGACTGGATATTTCTGATTACATTTTTTCTTTAGTCTTTTTTTTTTTAAATTACAAACCCTCTATTTCCACACCATGAATAATTGTAAGTTTGACAAATGTTGGCACATGTTTTAATACTACCCCTGTCATGATTACTAGCAAATATGTTTCCCAGTACAAATAGAAATGGAGTTTTGGAAATCAGTAGAAAAATGAAATGCGTCATCTTTTTAATGATATGATTAGTTATTACTACACCTCCTCATAGCTCCCTCTCATAGATTTTCCTTAAAAAGAAAAAAAAAATAGATTGAAAAACAGCTATGATATTAAATTCTTATAATTTGTGGAATTTTTGTCTCAAAGCCAACATCTGTTGTGAAAGTGTATGTTATCAAACCTTTGCCTGTGAAAATTCTCAAATCTCCAGATCATGATTATCCCAAAGGTGCTTCTTTCCAAAAGGCAACTGGGTTTTCTTGATTGTTTTCCTTTGAAAACGTTTTCATCCAAGAAGAAAAATTCCACTTGTCTTTTGAATAAAAAGCCCTTTTGCCTCATCATATCTTGTATCTTTCTTTACATAGAAGAAAGGGAGTTCTGTACATCATGGGATAGGGCAAGGCTGTGGAGAGTCTCTTCAAGGAGAAGAGAAAAAACCTCTAATGGAGGCATAGTGGGCTAGAAGATATTACAGGCCATACTTGTTTCATGGAGAGAATGTGCCTTTGCCTCTCCATTAAAATAAAAGCAAAAATATACACTACAAAATAAGCATTCTTAAGAAAGGAAAGTGAATAGTAGTAGAGCAACAGGTCTACTTCCAAGAAAATCAAAAGCTTTTTGAAGATTATCTATGATAGTTCTGTCAACCTCAGAACATTGAGAAGCAAAGAACTGTTTGGCAACAAGTGACTTTGGTCTGGAGAAGGGGAAAATAAAAAATTTCTTCAGTTTAACTCCGTGGAAAAGGGAATTTCTTCAGTTTAACTCCATGGAAAAGGGAAATGAAATAAATTGCTTGTACATGCATCTATCCATATCTTTATTTCTTCATTATTCTTTCTTTCTTTTGTACACACAGACAAAAGGTATTTTCTGTGAGGGAAAAATCCAAAGTCATTTTTACCCATGAAAGTCCTGTTATTCAGTTGAAATTCAAAACAGAATAGGCAAGAGTTCTTGTCAATTGGGGAATGGGATGCTCATAAGCAAAACAAAAATATTTTTTTCAAAGAAAAATAATCAAATTTATTCCAGTTTCAAACACACAGAAAGTTCAGCCAGAAATAGCTGACTTAGCTCATAAACACAGCTGATATACTGGATCACAGAAATCCAAAGCTGATTTTGAACTGGTTCAGTTGTTTAGTAGAAATGATCAATAATTACAGTCATTTCTAGAAAGACTGGAATGCCTTCTCCTGCAGTAATATCTATACAGATAAAATCCTTCCTTCCTCGTCCTTTATTTACATTTATTTTGAATGTTACACACTCTAAGTCATTAGCATCTCCCTGAATTCCCTCTTATTTTTTTAGCATCTTTTAAAATTTCTAACTAATTATTTTTTGGCTTGCTATATACAGCATCCACAGGTGTGGAATGACTGACATAGCTCTGATAGACTCCATCTGGTTGCAGCTGATAATATAATCCTAAAGGCTGATGGGTAATATCTTTATAGGCTTAAAAGGCAGCAGAGTCATCTATTTGCAGGAGTTAGGGATGGGAGAGAAAAAAATTGGAAACTAATATTATGAATCAGCAGGAAAAACTGGGCAAAGAGTATGCCTATATAGGCAGAATGGGAAATCATTCTAAAATCACTTTCTTCCAGTGTGAATGATGAGTCATCTAATGTATTTTTTCTCTTACAAAAATACAAAGGGTTGGAGTGCAGAGAATTCATTTAATAAGATAATATAATTTTTACATAATATAAAGACAACTTCCTTTCATTACTTATTGCTTTGTCTTTCAAATATTCTTTATACCATTGAATTCTTTAAGAATCTTAGCATTGTTAGCAAAGTGATACCTTAAGCATAATCACAAAATCTATAGGAAATATAGGTAAATAAATGCCTGGCTCCGAATCTCATAACGATTTGAGTAGCTTCCTATATAAATAACACGTATGGATTAAAAATTATCTCTTCCAGCCCAGATGGGAGCTTTCTTTTGAAGGCACTGAGGCTTTATTAGGTCTATGAAGCTGTAGACAAAGAAGTATTGTTTTTAAAAATGTATACTTATGTTTTCAAAAAAAACACTGCTTGTACAAATGTATGATGGGAAAGTAAATATGTGAAGACTATCTGCCAGGATAGATAAGGATTTCCCCCCTGAATTAGCAGCAAGGTGGAGCTGAAATTAGGATGCATATGCAAATGATTTTGCAGTCATAATACCCAGCTATTTTGAGAGTTCACTGAAAAGATTTATTATTTATTTTATTTATCATATTTTTATACCGCTCCCTCTCCCAAAAAGGGACTCAGGGCGGTGTAAAGCCTACTAAAAACACATAATAAATACACTATAAATACAATTAAGAATATATTAAACGCGATTGGAAGATGAAATGTTTTTCTGTTCACAGTATTGCTTCATGAATAGAATTAACCTACAGTAGGTCCTCTCATAAGCAAATCTGATTGGATGGGTAGCAAGGTGATGTTATCACTGTAATTCTTGGTTGGTTGGAATTTCTCAAATGTGCTTGTTCACAAAAATAAATTTTAGCAAGAGGCAATTATTCTGGTAACCATTCCCTACACTGCTACCTCAATTTAATCTTCCCATCCTAACCAAATTAGTGACAAGAAAATATATTCCTGATTTGCATTAGATTGTAGAAGATCTGACTAGAAAATTCCAGTGAAACTTTTACTTGAACCATTCTTGTTATTAACAACAACTGCAGTTTCTCCAGTAGTGGTGTTACAAACATGCATATGAATATGCTCATAACTACTCAGACAACTACATGGTGACCCAATTGAAGTTTCACTATAGAAGTATAGCATATTATCATACATTTGTATACCTTCAGAGCAGGGGTGGGATTCAATTTTTTTAACAACCGGTTCTGTGGGTATGGCTTAGTTAGTGGGTGTGGCTTGGTGGTCATGTGACTGTCTGGGGTGGCCAGCTCAACATCATTCACATTGAAGCACACCTCTCGTCGCCTGGCCTCTCATGACTGTGGGGATGCTTCAACAGTCATAAGTGTGAAAAATGGTCATAAATCACTTTTTTCAGTGCCATTGTAACTTTGAATGGTCATTCCACACAAGGAAAGTACCAGCAAAGGAGGAAAAAAAACCTCCAAAGAAGTTTCTGAGACAGGAAGTCTAGTCTTGCCAAGAATGTAATAAGGATTAACGGAGAGGCAGTTTTTGTAAGCAACACCAGACTGTTTCCTTCCTGCCTTCCTTACAGGATTAGGCAGTAATTTCTTCTAACAACAGGTTCTCTGAACTGCTTAGAATGTTAACAACTGGTTCTAGAGAATAGGTGTGAACCTGTAGAATCCCATCCCTGCATCAGAGGTAGCCCAATGAAGAATAAATTACAGTAGTGTAGGCGCAAAGTAAAATAGGAATGAAAAGTCATAAGATCCAGGAATTTGCTGTCCAGATTAAGGGCCATATCACTAGAGGTGGTATTCAGCAGGTTCTGGCCAGTGCTGAAAAAAATGTTAGCAAAAATTTTGAGTAGTTTGGAGAACTGGCAAATACCACCTCTGACTGGAGATTTTATTTATTTATTTTATTTTATTTATTTTTGTCAATTGCTTACAAGATAATAGATATAAGTAAAAACATAGTTATGAATACTTGGATACATATAAGAAAAAAGAAAGAAACAATAGGACAGGGATGGTAGGCACATTGGTGCACTTTTGCACGCTGCCTACAGACCTCTTAGGAAAGGGGTGAGGTCAATAGTAGACAGTCTAAGGTTAAAGTTTTTGGGGTTTGGGGAAGAAACCACAGAGTCAGGTAGAATATTCCAGACACTGATCACTCTGTTGTTGAAGTCGTATTTCCTGCAATCAAGATTGGTGCGATTAACCTTGAGTTTGTATCTGTTGTTTGCTCTTGTGTTGTTATGATTGAAGCTGAAGTATTCATTGACAGGTAGGACATTGCAACGTATGATTTTATATACTATACTTAGATTGGACCGTAGGCGGCACAGTTCTAGGTTTCTAGGTCTAGAATTTTGAGTCTGGTGGCATAAGGTATTCTGCAATGAGTAGAGGAGTGGAGAACTCTTCTTGTGAAATATTTCTGGACTTTCTCAACTATGTTAATATCAGATACGTAATGTGGGTTCCAGACTGATGAGCTATATTCGAGTATTGGTCTAGCAAATGTTTTGTACTGTTATTATTTGAGTATTGTTGTAGCAAATCTTTTGTAAATGTTATTAGTGTAATATTACCAGAGAAAAAGCTACGTAAGATTAGGTTAACAACTCTTAACGCCTTTTTGGCTATGTAATTACAGTGGGCTCTAGCACTTAGATCATTAGAGATGAGTACTCCAAGATCCTTGACAGAGTCATCAACAAGGATCATCAACAAGGTCTTAACTATTCAGACTGTATTTTATTTTCTGATTTTTTTGCCAATATGTAGGACAGAGCATTTATTTATTGAAATTTGAAGTTGCCATTTGTTTGACCATTCTGATACATAGTCAAGGTCTTTTTGAAGGGTAGCAGTATTGTCTGTGGTGTTGAATAGCTTTACATCATCAGTGAAGGGAACACAGTTGCTCTTGATATGATCACAGAGGTCATTTATGTAGAGTATGAAAAGAGTTGGTCCTAGAACACTGCCTTGGGGGACACCACTGTTAATAGGTACAGAATTTGATAGGACGCTCCCAATTTTGACCATTTGTTGTCTGTTTGACAGGAATGATTCTATCCAGTTATGCAGGTGTCCAGAGATACCTTAAGATTTTAGTTTTTGAAGTAATTTGTTGTGTACCACTGAATCAAAGGCTTTACAGAAGTCTATGTAGATTGCGTATATTGCTTTGCCCTGATCGAATTGTGTAGTCCATATGTTTTTGCAGTGTAAGAGTTGCAGATTACAGGGTAGATTTTTCCTGAAACCAAATTGTTTATTAGAGAATAGGTTGTTTGTTTCTAAGTGGAGGATAATAGATTGATTAATAATTGATTCCATGACTTTACAGGTGATGCAGTATAAAGAGATTGGTCTGTAATTTTCAACTAGGCTGAGGTCTTCCTTTTTGAAGATGGGGATGACTGTGGCTTGGGACCATAGTTTTGGCAAGAAGCTGGTCCTGAAAGAGTTTTCAAAGATTATGCTTAGAGGTTTGGCTATGGCAGTGGATAGCTATTTTAAGAAGTAGGCACATTTTCTGTCCGGTCTAATAGATAGAGATGATTTTAGATTGCGTAGTGCTTTTTCAACATTGTCTTCTGTAAAATCGATATATATTAGATCATTGTAGTTGTCTGTGTTTTGATTAGGAAATACTGGGCACGATCTATTGCTGTTTACAAATACTGAGCCAAAGAATATATTAAAGAGGTTGGCTTTAATATTGTCATCGTTACAATCTTTACCATTAGGTCCTTTCAGGGGTGGGATGGACCTTGAGTCTTTTAGTTTGTTGCTTACAAAATTGTAGAAAGTGTGGGTGGAATTGGTGTGTAGAAGGTTTTCTTCTTATTTAATGTGATAATTGGTGCATTCAGTCTTTATCTGGTGGCATAAATTTTTGTATCGGCTTTTGAAGTTGGCAACATGACCAGATTTGCTATTCCGCCAAAGTGATTTCTTTTGGATTGAAGCTTCCTTATTGTTATGGGAAAATTTTTTTTACAGTATTTTACAGTATCCTTCCCCTGCCAAGCCCAACAAGCCACACCCACAGAACTGGTAGTAAAAAAATTTGAATCCTACCACTGCACATCACCCAAGGATATTTAACTCCATTTGCAATCAAATATGCTTTTTTCTGGACTTGATTGGCTTCTGAATCTATATTTGATCTATCTTGCTACCATTCAGTCTAGGATTGTTTCTCTCCCTCTAGGCACCAAATCAGTACCTCCTCCCCTGTACCTTCTGTTCAGTGCTTAATTTCTCCTCACCCACAAATACTAACTGGAGCCAATCATTTATGAAGAAAGACACTGCAAAACTGTTTCTCACATACTACCTTTGCTGCCAGTTCAACCATGTTTGATGACATTGAAAACAGTTGAGAATTATAATAAGACAAAAAGAGTTATACTGGTCAATCCTAATTCTCCCTGTGGTCATTGTCAAGAGTGACCAATACAGTTATAATCTATACCCAGTTCTGAAACTTATCCCAAAAGAACCAGTTTATATGCTTGTTAAACAGAATGAACAGGGTTATGAATGAATTCTTGACCAAAATGTATGTAAATGTATTAAATAATATTTATCAAGTACATATTTTCTCTTTTTTCTCCTTTTCTTATTATTGATTTTTAACTACTAACTCTAATGTATGGTTATGTTTAATTTTCATCAGTAATGTTCACTAACAGAACATTTTATTTTAAAAATGATTTAAAACATTTTTCTTATTATGTTTGAAGGGTAAAAATAGTGCACAACAAAGCTGAAAACATCAACATTCAGTATGTGAATGAATTGATTTTGCAATTATTATTATTTTCCTTTTCATGTTAATTTTCAATCCAGATAGAGCCATCTTGTGGAACAACAGATATTGCAATTTAGAAAAACTTTTCTACAGACCCTGTATTTCATTTTTCCCTATTGGAACTGAATTGGCTACATTGCATAACAATGTGTGAAGCTTACCTTCTCCCCAACAACAATAATAATAATAATAAATCTTGAAGGAACAGAAATCCTTTTAGGTTCTTACAAAATTTTTATTTCAGAAAGTGTAGTATGAATACTGTTTTTGGCTTTGCTAGTTTCAAAATTTGAATATAAATTGCTTATTGAAGTGTAAAGCAGAGCTAATAAATATTTACAAGAAGGAATATGGAAAAATGAAATGAAAAATATCCTTGGGGCAAATAGTAACCAGCAAACATGCAGCCCCTGGAAATCTGTGATGAGTTCTATTCAGGTACCTCTACAAACCATTAAATTCATCCTAGTAATGTTGACATCCTTATAATTACACATCTGCCAGATTACACAGTAATTATTGGCAGATAGGCAGAGCACAATTGTGTAGTACAATTTGGGGTTACTGGATGGAATGTGTGTCTAATTTTTCCCTTTCCAACACATTCTTCCCATGTATATGTGTATGTATATGTGTGGAAATATTAAAATGTATGTAATGAGGGGAAGAAATGAAGGAGGTTGTTGTTTATATTCTCAATTTTAGCTTTGCCCAAAGATTTGCAATTGCAACCCTCTGATGTCTATCTATAAGCCAAAAGGACTGCTCATCCTTGCAGGAAAAGAAAAATTAGAAGCAAGGGGGCTCTTTTTGTCCAGGTAATTGGAATAATTTATATTCCAGTTTTATATTTAAGATAATATAATAAAGAACACTGCCAATTATATACGCTGTACCTTTGCTGTCACTATTCAGAAGTGTTTTTAAACAAAGCATTTACAGAATAACAACTTGGAATATATTAAAGTAACCCAAACACAAAGCAAACCCTCCTTAATTACAAACCTTTTACTGCTGGTTGGTTGGTTGAGTTGTAAACACATCAATTTTTTTTATAGGGAATGTCTTATTATTGTTGTTATTTACACTTAAGAAGCCTCAAACCTACATTCTCTAGGCTCGGAAGCTAAGCAGGAATAAAGCAGGCTAGCATTTAGATTGGAGAGCCATCAGAAAATCCCAGAGCCATGTGCTATATTGGTGAGAAGAATCCTAGAAGAATACAATAATAATTATATATTTATTATTGCAAGAAAATTGCATGGATGCATCCAGACAGGCATTTGGAATTGAGGTCAACCAGAGAAGAAGTAATACTATTGAAGATTTCTGACATGTTGCTGGAAGCCACACATTATATGGAAGTATTATTTCCCAATACTTAAGGAAGCAAAACCTCTTAATGACATTTCATGGCCCAGTCCAAGACTATATTCCAATTATAAAGTAAACTTGCTATGTCTGAATAGCACAAATCCAGTTCCAATTCAGTTATGGAAAATAATAGCTTGATGTTATCCTAATAAATGATGATATTTGGCAGAAGGAGAGGAAATTCAGCAAAAGAAATCTCTTTCCCTAACTTGGCCTTCTCATATAAATATTTGATTTTATGAAAGGGCAGGAGATAAACTATCAGAAGAATACATGTTATGCCAGTATATTTTTTCAACTATTGTATTGAAAGGCTGGTAGATTATAACTGGTCTGAGACAAAGATCTCAAATCACAATGAGGAGGAGAAGATGTTAGCATAATACTGTATTCAATACAATACACAATACTATATAATGTTAAGCATAATACTATATTCACAGGATGTTAAGCATACAATACTGTGTTCATAGGATGTTATGTGAACTCTGAATATTTTTACTATGAACCAAAGTGACACCTTCAGTACAGAGACTGTTACTGTCTGAAACAGAGAACATGTTTTAATTAGTGAAGAGGCAACACCGTGAGCCAATCAACCATGTTCAAAACTCAGTCATGACAAAGTAATCTAAGTAAAGCTATATAGTTTCTCCAAGGCTCTCTCAAGATAACGAGATAAAGTCAAGAAAACTTCATGCTTGATACCATTGTGGCAATAGTTCAGTTTCGGAGTATATCCTAAGAATTCAAGACTAGTGAGTGCAATGCATGAAGAATTTTAGTTGATTATTGTAAAGATTCAAGCCCAATATCTGTAGAGGACCAAATCAAAGTGAATGTGTTTTTAAACAGTACAGACACAGCAATCTTTCAGATAAAACAGAATTGGAAGCATTAAAGTGTCATTTTTACATTTTATGCCCTGCAGCATCAGCCCTGAGTCAGCCACTGATGAGGGTTTATACACACTTGGAGAACTTCTGATCAAGCAATATGACAGTGAATTGTCAGACACAATTCCTGGGCAATTGTTGTCATTCAGATTTTTACTGAAATCTTATATTGCTAAAAAACCAGCAATAAAAAAGTTGAAGAACTTCTTATGATATAAAACTGCCCTATCATCAACTTTATTGAAGTCTGCACAATCCAGCCAACTTTTAAAAAACATCTACAAGAGTGAATAGAGAGTTTATTCTCTATGCTTAAATTTATTTTTAAAAAATACTTACAAAGCAACATATCACAAAGATGCCTAGGTAGCTTACCAGTGCTCTTATCTAAGCCAAAAACACGAATGATGTTATTATGATATCATCACACAGATGTTTAGATTGGATTTTGCATGTTTATCTACCTATCAAGTTCTTCACAAGGTTCTGGAATAGGCATATGTTGTTTGACTTACACTTTACATACTGTACACTGGTCTTGGATTGTGTGAGTCCACCCATCTTAAATGTCTACCTTATGGAAAAGAAAAAATATTTTCTTGCTTCAATGACACCATGACAGGGTTGTAAAAGTGGCCTCTTAAAATTTGGCTTCTGCTTTCTGACATCCTGATTTCCTGAATTAAAAGAATGACATTAAATCATGAAAAGGAAAAAAGTAATTTCCTCTTTGATTGCTATACAGTACTTAGGCTCCAACTACCATTTTCAATTCCATTCTTGCTCATTTAAATATCACTATTCTCACCCGCACAATTTTGCCTCAGCATTGCCCTCATGTGCTATCTTTGAACAACAAAATACCTTATCTTTGTAATTAACCATTCATCCCAGCAAAAAAATCATCAATTAGGCATGAGTCACTCAGTTGGTAAATCGAACAAAGTGACATTGAAACAGAATTGATTTCCTCCTGACCTCAAACAATGACAATAACAAGTTACACAACTACACTTAAAAAAAAACCCTTTTGTAATTTGCAGGTGCCTTCTGGACCATAATTGGATACTGTGGGTTTTGAAGAAAAGAATGGAACACTTCATCCTGGTTGTTATTACTTTTCTTTTGAGACAACCTGCATTTTAGGTTTGGGTATATAAATTAGATGACAAAAGAAAGGATTTCAACATTCCTTAAATTTAGAAACAGCAAGTGGCTACTTTGCTAATTTGGTTTGTGCATTAATTCAATGTTGGAGGCTAAGGAATTCCGGGAGATGAAGTTACACATCTTAAAATTGCTAGGGTTGAGGAATATTGCAGTAACCTATCCTTTTTAAAGTTGTGTGTTACCTATTCATTAAAATATCAGTGATAACAATAATCAAATTTATTATAGATGAAAACAAAAAACACCGAGAGTAAATATTTGAAGTTGAAAAATGAAGGGTCCTTTTTAACAGAAAATATACAGAATGAAAACTTAAATATGGGGTCTCAGTGCGATGAAAGTTAGTTGCATAAGTATAAAAGAGGCCCTAATCCTATCCTTCGAAATGGTCCCAAAGTTGCAGAAATCTTCCAGAGGAACTGGTGAATTTCCCCAAATCAGATCTTTCAGGATTAAAAGCAGCATCAATGTCTAATAATCATGAGATCTATATATTAATTCGATCATCAGATATGTTGAATAAGAATTAGTTATTATCAGCCCTACAAGGCTGCCCAGACCAAGAAATCAATGCATGTATGCCAATACTTCTTATAATAGCTATAGTAACCAAATTTTGCAAGACTCTTCTCTGTCCTTTATCTTTGGAGGAACTTATCTGAGATGTTTCTTCAAGTTATTTTGTTGGCTTATATATATAAAGAACGGTTGCTGGAATTGGGTATGTCTAGTTGAATGAAAAGAAGGACTACGGGTGACATGATAGCAGTGTTCCAATATCTCAGGAGTTGCCATAAAGAAGAGGAAGTCAAACTATTCTCCAAAGCACCTGAAGGCAGGACAAGAAGCAATGGGTGGAAACTAATCAAAGAGAGAAACAGTATAGAACTAAGGAAAAGTTTTCTGACAGAACAATTAATCAGAGGAATGACTTCCTTCCAGAAGTTGTGAATATTCCAACACGGAATTTTTAAGAAAAGATTTGATAACTATTTATCTGAAATGGTATAAGGTTTTCTCAGGGGTGGGATTCTACCAGTTCTGTCTGGTTCTATAGAACCCCTTGTTAACTTTCTAAGCAGTTCAGAGAACCAGTAGTTAGAAACAATCTCCTTTTGTTTTTTTTTCCCATCCTTATTACATTCTTGCCAGTACACCTAGACTTCCTGTCTCCGGAGCTTCTGGAGCTTGACTTTCTTAAAGGGGAAGGGTTGTTCTAAGATTTTTACATTGCTTTTGGGAGGACATACTTCCTTAGACAATCAGCACTTTAAAGAAATAATTGAATAATCAAGCAAAGCTTTTAGTGACAGGGAACCAAGATGAGTAACATTCAGCAAGGCTTTTTAGCTAGCTAGAAAGATTGACATTCAAACGTGAGTTTTGGTCTAAAATTGGTTTTTGGTGCAGGTTAATTCTGTGCTTGGTGATGTTTAATCCTATGTTTATTGATGGGATAATTTTCCCTATTCAGCTTCAACAATCAAGAGCTACTGTTGTGATTTAATTATTTGTATTGTGTTTGAATTTTTTCCTGCCTCATTCTTCCTTCTCTGCTTTAGTACTATCTGGCACTGTCCTTTTGGGGTATACTTCCAACAGGTAGGATGTAAGCTTGGCACTGATTTTTTTTACTGCCTTTCTGGGGGCATGTGACCTTTCCTTAAATCTGGATGATTTCCTTGGGGTATCTTGTGAGGTGAGTGAGACCAGCTGGTATCTTTAAGTGGTGCAAATAGATCTAAGGATTGCTTGTCCTGGGTGTGCTTTTTCCGGAGAGCTAAAGAGCTTCATTTTATGAGAAAGAGTTGGCTGCTAATAGTTATGATTGCATTTTAACTATTTTAATTCCTTAAGGTTCTCTGGCACCCTGCCTGATTTGTAACTCTGGCTTGCAGATATTTTTCATCTAATGATTGGTATTTAGGGCAGCTTTGCAAGCAAAGAAGCTTTTTGTATTTTTGTACAGGTAATCCTTGACTTATAACAGTTCATTTAGTGACCATTAAAAGTTACAATGGCACTGAAAAAAGTGACTCATGACCATTTTTCACACTTATGACTATTGCAGCATCCCCACTGTCATGATAGGCCAGGCGAGGAGAAGCGCCCCTTGACATGAGTGATGTTGAGCTGGCGACGCCCACCCAGTCACATGACCACTAACCCACACCCACCAACTAAGCCACACCCACAGAACCGGTTGTTAAAAAAACTGAATCCCACCCCTGAGTTTTCTGCCTGAGAAGTGGGTTGGACTAAAAGACTAAAAGACCTCCAAGGTTCCTTCCAACTGTGTTATTCTGCTTATGGCCCTCTTATCTGATCATTACCTTAGATGTGTTTTTTCCTCCTGTTCTGCAAAGCCGTTCCCTCTTCCCCCATAGCAGTGATGGCAAACCTTTTTGGCATTGAGTGCCAAAAGCGGACACATGCATGCATATCCAAAATGCACACGCATGCATATCCAAAATGCAAAATGCATGTGTGTCCTCTACGCATACATCTTGTCTTCCATGCATGCACCCGCCATGTGCATGTGCTCCACCCCCGTGCATGCACCTGCACATGCATGGCAGAGACCCGAAGACCAGCCCATCAGCGGGAGGTGCACGCACATGCATGGTGAAGCTGAGCTGGGGCTACGATGTGCATGCTCACAGAGAGGGCTCTATGTGCCATCTGTGGCATGCATGCCATAAGTTTGTCACCACTGCCCCATAGTTACCAGAAAATAGAAACAGAAGAGTGTTGCTGCAATTAAAACCAATAGTCTGATTAATCTCTGCAGGAAGTGGAGTCAAGTGAGAGCCATTTAGCTCATATGAAAACTATTTGCATTATAATAAGTAGGATGAAAAACTAACTTCTCCTTGGGTTTGATCCAGTTAATCCCTTAAATAAAATAAGTTGATTAATGCAAGAACTTCAAAGTCAACAATTTTAATAAAAAGTTTCCATAGGAGGTCTTCAGTAAAACTCTGCAATTCAATTTTTTTTTACACATATTTAATTTAACTTTAATTTTTTTATACATATTTAATTAAACAAGAAGTGTTAGAAAGACAATATTCAAAGTACCCACTGTTATGAATCATTTTTTTAAAATTGCACATTGATAGGTCCTACATACCTTAGACATATTACATTTGATACTTTATTGTCCACACCAGCCATAAAATATCTTTCTTCTCTTACTGTATTTATTTCTCTATACACTGTGAGTAAATTTAGTTGTCTGAGACTAAGCCAAAACAGAGGCACCATGATAAGACAGTTGGTTTTTGAAATCTTTTAAAGCAGTGGTGGGATTCAATCATCACAGCAGATGTGGATTGAAGTTCTGCTTTTGATTAAAAAAAAAGCAAAGCAATTTTGGACCCATTGATTGTAGATAATTACAGCCTGGTGTGATGACCCAGGGCAAGGCATGGAGGCAACACAGCCAGCTGTAGTTCAAACTCCACTTTTATCGCTCCAACTTTCTCCCAAATGCTCCCACACTTATGGCAAATCTCAGAGAAAAGTGCTCACACACCTCCAGCAGCCTCTGGCTGCAAGTAGTTCAGCAAAATGCTGTTAGCCCAATAGTTTCAAGACAAGAAGGCCAGTGAGGCAAATGAACAAGGCAATGAATCCAATGAAGCAAAGGAAAAAGGCAATGAGTCCACAAAGCAAAGGAACAAGGCAATAATAACCCCTAAAAGGACTTAACAGGAAAGACTATAGCAATGAAGCCATTAAGGCGAAGCTCTTCAACACGTTCTTCAGTTCAGTCTTTGTAACGGCTCATGCCCCTTATTTCCTAATCGTACCACAACTAACTGCAATGATCTACTACATATTGATTTTACTGAAGATAATGTAGAAAATGCACTATGTGACCTAAAACCATCCTTATCTATTGGCCCTGATGGCTTACGTGCATACTTCTTAAAAAAGCTCTCCATTGCCATAGGAGAACCCCTAAGAATAATATATGAGATATCATTCAAAACCAGCTCCCTACCAAACCTATGGTCTTTAGCAACAGTCATCCCTGTTAGATATTAGCATACTTACCTCCTATTGGTTGAATTGCAAGAGTGGGAAAAACCGAACAGCCTCCAGCAGTCGGAGCCGCAGCTAGCTCAGCTATATATAGAGCTGCTGCGGCTGCGATTCGCACCTTTTTTCCTGTAGAGAATAAATTAGAGTTGAATGAGCTTGCCTCTAGTCATCTATACCCAAGATCTAACCCTGGTGATGAAGGTGGGATTCTGAGACAAGACCAGCAAGCATGTGGCAGATTAAGTTTATGGCAACTATTCAGAATAATGTCCGGAGACAATATGCTGCCCGCACCGCAACAGAAGATTGGGAATCGTATGTTGACTGATTCTACATGTTCCTAGAAGGAAGTGACCTTCTGAACATTTCTGAACAAAGGAAGAGAGCGGTCTTCCTCACAAACTGTGGGAAAAGGCACTATCCGTGCCAAACAATGTGACGATGATGGCCTGGCCGGACTTAGAGAGAAGGCCGGCCTGCTCAAAGAGCCAGGTTTTTAATGCACATCTGAAAGCTCTCGGGTCGGTGTTATTGCATAACTCCGGAGGCAGACCATTCCAGAGGGTGGGAGCCCCCACAGAGAAGGCCCTACCTCTAGGAGTCGCCAGACGGCACATGGAAGCCATCGGCACCCGAAGAAGGCCCTCTCTGTGGGAATGCACAGGTCGGTGGGAGATTACTGGCAGAACGCGGTCATGCAGATAACCTGGTCCAATGCCATGGATCACTTTAAAGGTCAAAAACAGAACCTTAAAGTGAACCCAGAAAACCACCAGCAACCAATGCAGCTTGCGCAGGAGAGGCGTCACATGGGCGGTTGTCGGAACCAGTTGTCGGAACCAGTTCAGCCAGAACCAAAGAAGGGATGAACTGGCCAGCGATTGAGGTGAGACACATCAAAGGTGACAATTGGCCATTCTAGCATGGCCCATGCAAGGAAGGGCCATATCTAAGTAACCATAAATGGCAGACCATGCAGAATGGAAGTAGATTCTGGGTCATACCTATCGATGGGCTCCTGGAACATTATTAAAAAACTGAACCAGAAATAACCAAAAATCAACTCACCAAACAAAGACTGAAATTAAAAGATTACCAGGGTAAAAAGATTCCCATAATAGGCATTGGAAAATTTAAAGTGGCATTCAAGGGTTATTCTGGATGCCTACCACTAACCATTGCAGACCAGGACCAACCAAGTCTACTTGGACTAGAATGGTTCAAACCACTAGGCATTGAAGTCACCGGAATACACAGTGTTACCAAAAGTAAGTGGGAAGACAGCCTAATGGAAGAATTCCAGGATGTGTTTGACGGAAAATTAGGCAAGTACTCAGGGTCCCCTATCTCCTTTCATTTAGACCCCTCCATAGCACCCATTAGATTGAAGGCAAGGCGAGTTCCTTTTGTGCTAAAACAGAAGATAGATGAGCACCTAGATAAGCTTATCACACAAGGGATTTTAGAGCCCACCAACCATACCAAATGGGAAATGCCTATAGTCACCCCTGTAAAGCCAGATGGGTCAGTGTGCATCTGTGCTGACTATAAGGTTACCCTGAATTGTGCCCTCCAGCAAAGCACATACCCCATCCCAGTGGTACAACACTTATTGAATTCTTTGGTATGTGGAAAAGTTTTTGCAAAACTTGATCTCTCACAAGCCTACCAACAATTACCAGAAGACGCAGCAGAAGCCCAGAGGATTGTGACACACTGAGGGGCATTCAAATGCAAGTGCTTACAATTTGGGGTCAGCATTGCCCTGGGGTTGTTCCAGAGTTTAATGGAACGCCTCCTAAAAGGGTTAGATGGGTTAGTGCCATATTTTGATGATATCCTTATTTCGGCTAAAAACAAAGGACGACTGCAAGACCACCTAAGAGAAGTATTAACCCGATTCAAAAATGTGGGACTTAAGGTGAAAAAGGAAAACTGTCAACTAGCAGCGGATAAAGTAGAATTCCTGGAATTCCTGGAAACTGAAGATGTGAAACTATTCAACACCACCGACAATGCTAGCATCCTTCAAAGCGATTATGTGCCTAAATACAGTAGTTCAAAGCACACCGACAATGCTAGCATCCTTCAAAGCGATTATGTGCCTAAATACAGTAGTTCAAAGCACACCGACAATGCTAGCATCCTTCAAAGACATTATGTGTCTAAATACAGTAGTTAAACAGTTGGTAACTCCAAATCTCAACCAATAAACGCTCTGTCCTACACATTGGTAAAGAAAATAAGTACACCAAATACAAACTAGGTGGATATGACCTTGTTGACAATCCTCACTCTGTCAAGGACCTTGGAGTTCTCATATTGAATGACCTAAGTGCCAGAGCTCACTGCAACAGCATTGCCAAAAAGGCTTTAAGAGTTATAAACTAATCTTACAAAGCTTCTCTGGTAATACTGATTTGCAAGTTAGGGCATACATAACCTTTGCTAGACCAATACTTGAATACAACTCCGCTGTCTGGAATCTGCACTGTATATCAGACAATACAATTGAGCAAGTCCAGAAGTATTTTACAAGAAGAGTACTACACTCCTCTGTTTGCAACAGATTATCCTACACCACCAGACTTGAGATTCTAGGCTTAGACAACCTTGAACTATGCCGATTAAGATTGGACTTAAGCATAGTACATAAAATCATATGTTACAATGTCTTACCAGTTAATGAGTATTTCAGCTTTAACTACAACAACCCAAGAGCACACAACAGATATAAACTTAATGTAAGCCATTCCAAACTTGATTGCAGGAAGTATGATTTCAGCAACAGAGTGATCAATGTCTGGAGCTCACTACCTGATTCTGTTGCCACCTGCTCAAACCCCCACTCCTTTACCCTCAAACTAAACTAACCTCTATTGACCTCACCCCATTCCTAAGAGGTCTGTAAGGGGGGGTGAATAAGTTCACAATTGTGCCTACCGTCCCTGCCCTCTTGTCTCCAATTATTAGTTCCTATTTCATGTATTTAAACTTGTGTTTATTCTTATTTTTATTATATTGTGTTTGTAATAATAATAATAATAATGCAAGAAGTCCAGTGAACTACAGATGTCAGCAATAGCACACAAAACTCGATGAATGTAGCGCTTGTTCCCGACAAGTGCCCCTCCCCACAGCATTTCCTTAAGTCTCAGTCCTCAGGTGTGCCTTGTGAAGAGTGGGGGGCACTCTCCTGCCAAGTCATCAGGTCAGCCTGCACTGTTCCCACCTCCTCTCCACTCTCCGTGCTCAGGAATCAGGAGGGGATGGTCCTTGCTCATCGCCTGAGCTCCATCGCTCCTCATCTCCACTGCCTGCCCTCTGTCAGTCATCCTGCTCCTGTTCCTCCCTGCTGGTAAGCCATCCCAGGCCTGAGGGCCTCAGGGCTGCCTTATCCTGCTCCTCTCCATGATCTTCAGAAGCCAACGAGGCTGCTCTATCAACCTCTGTTGGCCCAGCTCCAGCTCCAGCTCTAACTCCTCTTCAGACTCAGACTCTGACAGGGTCATGACACCTAGTCTCTACCGTTTTTGGCAAAAATCCTGGAAAAAGTGACACTTAAAAATTAAATCTTCTATTTTATTTTTTTTCCTATCAACCTTTTTGTGTGACTCAATTCATTCTGGCCTTATCCATCAGTTTATAGAACAAGCAACTTTAAGCAAGGTATTTAGGTCTGACCTAAAGCAGATATAAACGCCATCTTATATCTCAGGTCAAGGGTCTGGTTTTGAAAACTGAAATTTGAAAATTGACCCTCCCCTTTTCTCAGTGTTTTAAACCAGCCCTTCTTAAGCTAGTTTAAAGGACTTTTGCAACCAAGCAAAACATGCTCTTGTTTATATACTTAATCCATATAGCACAATCCACCACCCTGCCACAAAAAGGCAGAGCTTTGATCAAATTATTCTGGCAACCATCTTGACTTTTTTTTTTTAATCTCCTTCACTTTTCCCTTCCATGGATGACTTTGATAAATCTTTGAGCTACGAATTCCAGAGGTTCAATATCAATACATTTCAATCTATGGAAGATTCTTTTCTGTGAGTATAGTGATGATAGATTGTAGTCTTAATAATGCTTCCTTTTTAACTGCCACTGAGATTATGGAAGAAAATAATAATCATATGGTTCTTCTTTCCTTTCCTTATGGTTTGATATTTTATTTAAGTTAAAAGCAATGGTTTCCATTTGTTCTGAAACCTATAATTTTCTCTAAACATAATTTACCATGAGATGAAATGTCAGAAAATTGTCATGGATTTCAGGAAGAGCAAAATGTTGCATTCCTTCTTAGAATGGTAGGTGACTGAATAAAACAATGAATGAAATCCACTAGAATTTTTGTTTCTCTTTAAAAATTTGTGTTTGATAGAGAAAAGTTTGAAAGAAAATATAGAATATTGTTAATTTTCATGTTGACAGCAGTGAGAATCTTATATGCACAAAGATGGAAACACACACTGCATTCCACAATGGAAAACATGGTCTTAGATGATGTCTAAGTAGAAAAACACACCTTTAGAAGAAATGAAAATAAATCAGTGCTTTTTAACCTCTTTTTTCTTACCAAAGAGTTATCTTTCTGGCAGCAATCAAAAAAGTCAATGCAATCTAAAATTGCATTAACAGAGGGATACAGTCAAAATCAAGTGAGGTGCTAATACCATTCTATAAAGCTTTAGTAAGACCACACCTAAAATACAGCATCCAGTTTTGGTCACCACACTATAAAAAGATGTTGAGACTCTAGAAAGAGTGCAGAGAAGAGCAACCAAGATGATTAGGGGACTGAAGGCTAAAACATATGACAAACAGTTACAGGAACTGGGAGTGGGTAGTCTAGTGAAGAAAAGGACCAAGGGAGACATGATAGCAGTCTTCCAATATTTGAGAGGCTGCCACAGAGAGGAGGGGGTCAAGCTATTTTCCAAAGCACCTGAAGGCCAGACAAGGAATAATGGATGGAAATTGAAGAAGGAGATAGTCAACCTAGAAATAAGGAGGAATTTTCTGACAGTGAGAACAATCAACCAATGGAACAGTTTGCCTTCAGAAGTTGTGGGAGCTTCATCATGGGAAGCTTTCAAGAAGAGACTGGACTGCCATCTGTCATAAATGGTGTAGCGTCTGTTTGGGTGGGGTCCCTTCCAACTCTGTTAATCTGTATCTATATTCTTTCTGCCCAAAATTTCCGTTAACTTTGCCAGGAGCTGCCAATTCCTCTGGCAATTTCAGCAGACATATTATGCATGTAAGCCATGACTTTGCCACTGTCTATTTGTCTATGAAGTATATGTTATAGGATTGTGTCACAAATATTAAGAAAGAAGGAAATAATTTAATCTATATAAACCCAACATAAAAGTGAGGTTGACATTTTTTATGACAGCTTTCCCAATCTGGCACTCTGCAGGGTAGGGAATTCTGAAAAATGAAATACACACACTGTAAAGTGGCCCAGGTTGAGATACATGGCCTTAAAGCCATTGAAGCTCAGTTTTTGTCATTTTCAGCAGCATGACCACCAGTGGTTTCATTTAACTAATTCATTTAATAATTTATTAAATTTATTTTTTTATTCCTCCTAGTTCCTTTTAACCTTGGCAAATGAGCAAAGCTTTTAATACTATCCTGGCTCATATCATTCCACTAACACAAGCTACCCTACATTTGGGGGAAAGCAGTTTTAAACAATAGTTAGAATTAAGGCTACAGCCTAATGGGTCTCGTCTTGGCCCTGTGGGCTGTGCCCAGGAGTGGGATTCTATCAGTTTGCACTGATTCGCTAGAACCGGTTGTTAACATTCTAAGCAGATTGGAGATCTGGTTGTTAGAAGAAATTACTGGCCTAATCCTGTAAGGAAGGCAGGAAGGAAACAGTCTGGTGTTGCTTACAGAAACTGCCTCTCTATTAACCCTTATTACATTCTTAGCAGGACTAGACTTCCTGTCTCAGGAACTTCTCTTGAGTTATTTTTCCCTCCTTTGCTGGTACTTTGTTTGTGTGGAGTGATCATTCAAAGTTACAATGGCACTGAAAAAAGTGACTTATGACTATTTTTCACACTTATGACTGTTACAGCATCTCCACAGTCATGAGAAGCCAGGGGAGGAGATATGTGCCTCGATGTGAGTAATATTGAGTTGGTCAAACCCAGCCAATAATATGACCACCAAGCCACACCCACCAACTTAGCCACACCCATAGAACCAGTTAAAAAAATTGAATCCCACCCCTGGCTGTGCCAACCCAATATTGTGATCAGGTCATTGTGTTGTAATGTTTATTTATTTACAGTAATATCTAAAGTACATAAGAATTTATGAGGGTGTAATAAGCAATAATAACACCATTTTGAAGTGGACGGTTAGCTCTGTATGGGTAATTGAGCATGTAGCAAATTACATGTATAGGGAAGAATTATGTAGAGGTAGACTTTGGCTCACAACTACATTGAGCTCAAAAGTTCCATTGCCAAGCAAGACAATTGTTAACTGGATTTTGTCACCCTTTTTTTACAGTTGTTAGGTGAATCACATAGCTGTTAAGCAAATCTGGCTTCCTCCATTGACTTTGCTTGTCAACAGTTGACTGAGAAGGTTATAAATGGTGATCACATGACCCTGGGACATTGCAACTGTCATAAATACATGCCAGTTGCCAACTGCCCAAATTTTGATCACAGAACTATCTGGATGTTGCAATGGTCATAAGTGTGAAAAACAATTATAAGTCAAATTTTTCAGTGCTGTTGTAACTTCCAACAGTCATTAAACAATTGGTTGAAAATTTAGGATTATCTAAATATTAAAGGTCAATGCCCTACATCCATGTTGTGAATGATTGGCTTAAACATTTAATTTTAAAAAGTGGTAAGGTATGGCTGAGAGTAGTTACTGGCCGTTTCTAAGTTTCTGACCCTCCACAAATACTGCATGCTATCTTGGGAACAAATTTCTTAACTTCTTAAACTTAACTTTCTTACACTCAGCCAACTGGATTAATTTGGTCCAAAAATTTGGTCTTCACTTTATTTAAAGTGCTATAGGAAGTAGTGCCTCAACTTAAATTCTATCTCTGACCCTGGTAAATAATAATATTGACAATACAGTAGAACCTCTGGTCACTAATGCTTCTGACCATGACCAAATTGGTTCTGATCAAAACATTCACAATTTTTTTCACCCATGGCTGATTTCCCCTTCTGAACCATTTTTTTTTTGTAAATGTTAAATTTCCAAAATTAGATGTGGATCATGACCAAATTGATTTGCGACCAAAGTTATGGGATGAATTATGGTCGTGAACAGAGGTTCTACTGTCATTGTTTCAAAAAATTAACGTAAACCAGACTTTTGAAAAATGCTCAGAGCTTCAAACCTAAGCACCTCTGTGGGATATTTATTGTTATAAAATTATGCTTAGGAACATATACAAAATCTAGAGATGAATTCACTGCAGCATCTTTTCAGTATTAAATCACTATCATTGCAGTTCAGCATTCCTGACGATTACTTCACTTGATGGTCAGAATGGAAGGGGAATGCCAGGTGAGCAAATTCCTTTTTCCTTCCTCTCTCTGCTTTTCCTCCCAATGAAACTGAGATCCAGATAAATTGGTATCCAAATTGTATTGTTATAAGCATTGCTGAGAATCTCATTAGAATATGCAGTTGTTTGGTAATGGATCAAGTCAGGGAGGC
This sequence comes from Bungarus multicinctus, assembly GCA_023653725.1. NCBI lineage: Eukaryota > Metazoa > Chordata > Lepidosauria > Squamata > Elapidae > Bungarus > Bungarus multicinctus. Next base: position 22,337,035 of record CM042840.1, read on the forward strand.
TGATACAGTTGGAAAAATCACCATAGCAACAGAGAACAGCTTTTGAGAAGGAGAGGCTAAAATGACTATCTTCTGCTGCTCTTTGGTTTCTAGACATGGCTGGAGTTCAGAAGACACCATCTGTTCAGATTTCAATCACTTAGAAGGGAAATCAGATCTACACAAATTCCTTAGCCTTAAATAAAATCCAAGCTGAAAAGCTGAAAACTCAACAATTATGATCATTATTGGTATCTCTGTCTTTTCTATTTTTCTCAAGAAATAGGGGAGGGGGACACCAAGGGAAGGCAATATAGAGTACTTTTTCTGTAGTACCCAAAATCTGCATTTTGCAATATGCCCAAATCTCTATTATTAAAAATCGTGGCTGCCAATACGTATCTGGTGAGAAACACAAAAGATCTGTACTTAAAACCCAAAAGTCATGGGTGCTCCAATGCCGGAGGTTTTTAAGAAGAGACTGGACAACCACTTGTATGACATGGTATAGGATTTTTTTGCTTGAGACTTGGCCCCTTCCAATTCTGTTATTGTCCTATTCTGTAAAAATAAAACCTAATGACAATGTTGATATCAAGCTCTCCAGATCCAGGAACAAAGGGAAAATCCAGATCTGCTCTGTGTGTGACAAAGCTATATTCAGTTATTGGTCTGGCTACTTTTGCTTTTTCCCCAGTTGCTAAGGGCATCTTCTGGCCACCAAAATCTTGGCTACCCCTTGGTGACAATAGGAATTAAGAGTTTTGGCATAACTAGCTGTAGAAAAAGTCAAATTTAATGAATGCCCTTTTTAACAATTGTTGATGTCTTTTGAAGTCAGTTCATCTCAAACATGCTGAGTATGTAAATCTCAAAATGATGCAAACTAGGCTAATAATTTTCAGTAAACATAGTTGGGATACTTCAATAGCTATAAAAATTGAATTAGCACTAGATAGCAGCAGAGAATGGTAAAGTTTTCTAAAACTCTTTTATCTAGGGTTTGTCCAGATTTTTGCCATCCAGTTCTAGCAGTTCCGATATTATCCAAATATAAAAGCAAGTGAAGATGTGATTGAAAAACAATGAATGGAAGTTAGGAAAAAAGGAAGTGTAGGATATTCATATATCTACATATCTGTCATTTATATGCCTGTCTGTCTGTCTGTCTATTTATCTACCTATCATACTAGTAATGTCTATAAGGACTTGCATTCTAGGACATTATGGTTCAGTTAGCCTGCTCCAATTTGCAGTTCAAAATAGAAGCACAAGGATGTAGGTGCATGTGTCAATAGATGAAGACTTAGACCAAATATCAACATCAAAAAACAAAATGAGGCATTCTTCAAAAACTGGCTAAAGGCCAGGTAAAGGCCAGTCATAGTTGAACTTTACCTGGGAGATTTAATCAGTGAAGTAAAATCCAGTAATGCTGAGGATGCTTTGGAATAACTCTGGAAAAACAGAGAGAGGACATTCAGTGATAGAGGAATAAGAAGGAAGAAAGACTTATCTTTTCCTAAAACCTAAGATGGCCATGAGTAAACAAGGAACAACAAGAAAAGGATTTTCTGCCTAAAACTACAGCAGCATAACATTTAATGGAACAAATTACAGAAATATAATATTTCCATAATCTCAATGATTGCAGTCTAATTGTGACAATGAATCAAGCATGGTATATGTTGAAAGGAAGCCAGATCTCAACCACACACATCCTCCACTGAAGGATTAGATTTAGGAAAATGAAAGTGAGGGAATTAAATTTCCACAGTACACTAATGGTACTCTATTGTTCATTCTGTCATTTAATATTTTTTTCTTAAAATGGCCATTAGGAATGAAATATAGTAGATTTAATTTTCTGTTTCCTTTCAGAAATATTTTCTGATTTCAAATACTGAACAGTTCTAACCTGGTGAGTTGTATGATGGGAGTCCACTAACTTTGGAAATTGAAAAACAAAACAAACTAGATGGCCACAGTGGCAAACCACTTTTAAATTGCTATCAAGAAAATGACAAGAAGACATCCATGAAGACATTGGGAGTCATCAGGAGTCAATAATAAGTTACAGAAGATTTCTACTATTGCCTTTGACCTGTGTTAGAGTAGATTCTATGAGATAATGGTATGAAGGCAATGGCATATTTAAGAGAACAAGCAGTATTCAGAGTTTATGGTTTCTTTACAGGGAATTACTCTCATAGTTTCCTTTATTGGCCTTGCTTCCTAGAGTCTATGCTCATCTACATCTTTTTTCTGTGGTGGTTGTTAAGTAAATCCACAATTGATAAGAAAATGCCATGGTTGTTAAGCAAACCCATTGTTTATTATGGGACATTTTTACCAAAAACCAGAAGTAAACCCAGTTTTCAGCAAAAACATCACAAATCTGGTCACACGATCACTGAATTCTGCAAATGGCTGTGAATGTGAAATGTTTAAAGATGTGATCACAGGGGAAGGAGTTGTCAGAATTTCAGAACTGTTTTGTATTTTTTTGGGGGGGAGATATTGTAACTTTTAACAGTCATTAAGTGATTGGTTGTAAATTAAAGACTATCTATATTTCACTATAAAGCACAAATGGGAAACTTTAAAGAGTTTGCTTCCTTATGGATGGCTCACCATAGGACATCATAATAACAAACAGGGATTCTTAAAATAAAGAATCAGAATAGTCAACTGTCAATGGTCGCAATAGTCAAAAGAAGATCCACTTTGAGTGGAAATTGTAGGCATTTCTGAATGGAGGAAATAGATAACAACTCATTTGTTAGAATGCACTGTGTGAAGAAACTTCGTTACTTTCTCTTATGAAGATTGGAGCCTGAACTGTCAGCCCAGCAACACACAATCACAGCACCTCCACTCAGTTTTACTACATAATTGTTTAGTCATTTACTGGATTTATTTTTTACTTATTTAACTTTGTTTGATGAGATGGTAGTGAAGGCAAAAAATGGATTTTGCCTGGAATTGATAGTTATAGGGGAAAGAAAGAAATACCATCATTTTAGCTCAGGATGTCTCCCTTCTTTGAAGCATGCAAAATAGCCAAGAATTGAGGACCACTTTGTACAAAATAAAACTGTAAGTAAACACCCTGCCCGCCCCCACACACACTTTTAACAAATTTGAAGCTTTAGAATAGGACATACAACAGAGCTGGAAAAACAACTATTAGATCTTTCCTCATTTCTTGGGGGAAAGCAAAATGATGGCCAATCACTATTATAATCTTGGTACCTGCTCCAGGGCAGCTGAAATGAAACTCAAAATAATAATTAAAAAAACAGAAAATACAGAGGCTACCGTGGGAAAATTCAGTTGAGTTTATGGCAAAACAATGCTTCCACACAGGGCAAACTGTTATCTCAATATTTGAGCAGCTTACAGTCATAAAATATGAATTGGAGACATTGAAAAGAAATATAGCATTTTTCTTCAAAAGCAAGGGCTTTCTTTTCCCAAAAAAGTCTTTGTAACAGACAATCAAATCTCCCATTCTAGGCAAGTATGCCAATAAGGAGCAAGAAGCCAAAGAAATAGCTAAATAATATGTTAAAAAGCTGCAGGTCTCTAAGAATAACTCTATATCTCCTGATAAAGCAAAGAGAGGAGAACTTAACAAATACTAAAAATTTATTGGAAGCCAGCAAATTAAATCAATTAAATCATTCACTGCAAACACAACAGATTGCTCTCAGAATTTGTATGAACAGACTTAATGTTGAAATACCAGGAGAGCAATCCTAGCTTCCTTAGGTCAGCTTCTTCACTGCCAAGGTGGGCAGATTGATCTACATGCTGTTAAATGGCTCCCAGATCCTACAAATTGGAAGCGGATACTCTTGTCCTTTAAACAGCCTACCATCCCCTTGATGCTATTCAAGATGAGAGAATATCTAGCTTCCTTTCAAATTTTTCCTCCTAGAGTCCTTTGTGATGAAAAGGTTAAACCTTTAATAGCTAATATGCTAGCTCCCAAAGTCACTGCTTCTTCACTCCCAACCTTGGGAGAGCAAGGATGTGGAAGTCAATCAGCTTTACTTGAAGAAGATGTTCTCAACACAGAAGCTGGCCTAATTAATGCGTTTGGCTCTTTACCACAAAAAGAACAATATATTGTTTAAACTAGAAAATCTGAAAAAAACCTTGTTGGTCATAATTGCCATAGCTGAGCCACTTATACATCTTGTATCTCCAAATATTGAGCCTCTCACGTTCTCCTTAGTGAGTAATGGATTGCCTGAAAATGGCCCTATAAAAAAATAGAGGTCTGAATCCTCTTGGATCCATGAATGCAGTTGAGATATCATTACTTTTACCCTAATTAGCACAACTTTGTTGTGGCAGCTGGTGGGCCACAACAATTAGTTTTATTAGTGTTGGAGGGGTGGACAGGGTTTTCTGTGGTGGGATGTTTGGAGGATATATTTTATTGGTTTTGTAGTTGCTGGTATGTAGCTGCACCTGCTTCACTTTCTTGATGGTTGTTTTCCTGTTTTTTATTGCTCATTTTTGTTTTTTGATTTTATTGGTCATTGACCAAATACATAATAAATTTCAATTTTCTCTTATGAGCTTAATTGTGGCTTATGGTATTTGAATGATATATATCATTTATAGATTTATAACCATCAAAAGAGATAGCTTCAACTATCTCTTTTTCACCATCAAACAGTTTAGATTGTGTTAGCTTGCTGTTTTATGAACATATAGTCAGACCTAAGAGAATTTGCAAGGATATTGACACCCATTAAAAAGAAGGATGCGTCTTTGATCACCTGGTCACATCAGCAGCAATCTTGACCTTTTTTAATCAAGTTTTTTTTAATTTCAATCTACACATACACAACAATACATTAACAATGTAGCATCAATATATCATACATTTTAGTATAGGCAAAATTAATAATACCAATCATATCTCTTAATATACATATTCACATTAAATCATAATCCTTCATTGCTTATTTTCAACATTTCAATACTCTCTCCTAATGCCAACCACCATATCAGTTAAACATATCTAATAATTTCATTATTCAATTTCCTCCCCAATTTTGTTTTTTTTAAATAAAAAATTTTCATTTGGCAAGCAGTATGGTTCCAAGTGTCACATCTCAATACAAACATGAACATAGTTACCTATTCATTTTATTTATTCAATTTCATATGACATTATCCTTATTAATATTAAATATTAAACTTATCCAATTCTAATTTATGTTATAACTTATTTCATTTTTCTTAGGATATTCTCATATCTTATTTTATAATGTTACCTAAAATTCTTATCTCATTTCTATGTTCATTTCCCATATTACCTTTTTCGGTCACATTTGCAATTTTATCAATCCTTATTTTATTAATTCAAAATTGTCCCCTCTGATTAATAATTCGAGCTAGCCATCTTCATTCTACTTTAATATGAATCTCCCTATTTATTATATAACACAAATATTATATATATATATATATATATATATATATATATATGTCAGATTTCACATTACATTTTCTCAATCATCTTATTAGTCATCTATATATTACAAAAGTATTAATCTAATCAATTAATTATAGCAACTGATATTAATCTTTCCGTAACAGTTCTCATTTCATCACTCTTTTTTTCCTTTTCTTATACATCACTAATCATCAATTAATATATAATATTATAAATTACCAATTCCATATTTATTTCATTGTTCCGTGTCTAGTGTAACAATAATCCTTTAATAGAAAAAGAGAAAGAGAAAAAAAAACCTTTTAAAAAGCCCGTATCAGTTATATACTTATCTGTTTTCAGCACTTACTCGTATATATCACAACATATTACCTTGTGGAATCTCCTTTCCTATCCTTTTTTTCACCCATTATCTCTCGCTCTTTTAACAGTGTAGTTTCTTTTCATCCTTGTTTGCTTCCTGTTTCTCTTTATTTTCTGGTCCTTTCTCTTAATACCCTTTCACCCCATTCTTATTCCCCTCCATTTCTCATTCCAATTATTAAGTTTTTCTCCCTCCTTCTTTTGATTTTTCTTTTATATTTCCCTTTTCTGCTTTTTCCCTCTCCTTATTTTCATTTTCCAAACCATTCTCACTTTTATTATCACATCAGACCACAAAATTTTGATTTTAATTCCTTTTCTCCCTTGCTTAAATAATTGTTGTTCCCTTTGTTTTCAAAGCTGGCTTCTCCTTTGTTAAACTCCTCCCTCTCTGGTTTACTTTGTTCTTCTACAAGCTGATCACCATTTCTAATTTCTGTAATATGTAATTGCACATTTCAAGTTTAATTTTCATCATTTTCTTATATCTTGCAAGTCCAATCTTACTTCAACAAATAATTCCTCCATTGTATCTTCTCCTTTTTTCCCTTTTATTTTCTTTTCCTTAATAGCTGTATTCCTCTTCCTTAGTAGATGTATTCAATCCCAAAGTCCCGTATATTATTTCAGCCGATGTCCTTTAAGTTTATTTTCAACAATCAATGACCTTAAGTCCTTGTTCCAGGTGTTCTGGTAGGCCCTTTCCCAGCTGTTTCCCACAGTCACTGAGTGGTTCTATGACAATATTTTCAAATATCTTCCCCTTTGTAATATTCTAATGTCACTTTCCAGGGTTTTTATTTTATTATAATGGAGTTTCTTTTACTTTCTTTTAAGTTAAGTTCCAAAGTCCAATTTCTTAGAAAGACCAAGCACTTTTTAAAGAGTCACTGAAAATTTTTTCCTGTATTATCAGGTGGCATTCTTGAGTCTTTTCAACAATCCACTCCTTCCTTGATTTTAATAATAATAATAATAATAATAATAATAATAATTATTATTATTATTATTATTTATATACCGCTCGTCTCCCGAAGGACTCGGAGTGGTGCACAGCCATACAATTAAAAACATTAAATATACAAAAGTTAAAACTAAATTAAATTAAAGACCCTGGCTGTAAAACAATTAAAACCCCTCCCTTAAACCCTAAAATTTAATATAAAAATTAAAATACCCAAATCTAAAATCAGCCCAAGCCGGCCTGGTCAAAGAGCCAGGTTTTCAAGGCATGCCTGAAGGTCCCCAGGTCTGTGGCTGTACGTAACTCCGGAGGCAACCCATTCCAGAGGGCAGACGCCCCCACAGAGAAGGCCCTATTCCTCAGGGTCACCAGCCAACATATAGATGCCGACGGGACCCTCAAGAGACCCTTCCTGTGGGAGTGCACCGGTGAGAGGAAAATGGCAGAATGCGGTCTTGTAAATATCTTGGTCTGATGCCATGGAGTGCTTTAAAAGTTAACACTAAAATGTTAAAGCGCACCCGAGAGGCCACTGGCAACCAATGCAGCTCGTGCAGGAGGGGCGTCACATGAGAGAATCTTGACGCCCCCATAACCACCCGCGCGGCCGCATTCTGTACCAGTTGAAGCCTCCGGATGCTCCCATTCAGGAGCCCCATGTAGAGATCGTTACAGTAGTCCAGTTGGGACGTGACCAGGGCATGAGTGACCATGTGTAAGGCATCCCAATCCAGAAAGGGCCACATCTGGCGGATCAGGCGAACCTGGAAACGGCCGTAATGTGATCTTCCAAGGACAGCCATACATCCAGGAGGACACCCAGATTGCGAGCCCTCTCTGAAGGGGGCAAAATCTCAACCCCAATAGCCAGCAAAGGAACTACCTGGCTATATCGGGACACCGGAAACCACAGCCACTCAGTCTTGGAAGGGTTGAGTCGGAGCCTGTTCCTGCCCATCCAGTTCCGCATGGCCTCCACACAACGGGACATGACTTCCATGGCATTGTTGGAGTGGCTTGGGGTGGAGATGTACAGCTGAGTATCATCAACATACAGATGACACTTCACCCCAAAGCCACGGATGATCTCCCCCAGTGGCTTCACATAAATGTTGAACAAGAGAGGAGAGAAGACCGACCCCTGAGGCACTTCACAGTCGAGGGGCCTAGAGGTGGACTCTCCCCTCCCACCAACACAAATTACAGATGGTCAGAGAGGAAGGAGGCAAACCACCGCAACACGGTGCCCCCAACCCTCCCAACCGTCGCAATAGGATACTATGGTCGATAGTATCAAAAGCTGCTGATAGATCTAATAGGACCAGGTCAGAGGAATAACTCCTGTCACGGGCCCTCCAGAGATCATCAACCAACGCAACCAATGCCATTTCAGTACTATGTCCGGGCCTGAAGCCTGATTGGAAGGGATCCAGGTACATATCTTCATCCAGGTACCGGGGAAGCTGACCTGCCACCACACTCTCAACAACCTTCGCCACAAAGGGAAGGTTGGAGACAGGACGATAGTTGTTCAAAAGAGTTGGGTCCAGAGAGGGCTTCTTGAGGAGGGGTCGCACCACTGCCGTTTTCAAGGCAGTGGGCAGCGAGCCCTCCATCAAAGAGGCGTTAACAATTCCCTGGAGCCAACTCTGCGTCACCTCTCTGGTGGTAGAAACCAGCCAGGAGGGGCAAGGGTCCAATAAACATGTGGTGGCATTCAGCCTCCCCAGCAACCTGTCTATACCCTTGGCAGTCTTTGTTAAATATAGTACTTTTATTAAGTTCACTAATTTCAATCATTAGTTATTATTTCTTTTCTTTTCAAACACACTCAATTTTAGCATTTAGTTATGCCCTTTAAGTGTCAATAATCCAATAGTTGTCCAGTTTAATTTCTAAACCTTTGTTGTGTTCAAATATTTTCCTTTAAATTTTCTCCTCCAAGTTAATCCAATACAATAATTCAAGCCAATTTTATAAAATCCAATTTCCTTCTCACTTTCTCTGGTTGCTGCTTCCAGACACTTTCCTCCAAAAAAGTCCTTTATTTTTTTAATACTCGGATACTTCAAAATCCATATATTTTGCCTGATTCACACTCCACTTGCTACTTCTCTGTTCCAGCACAGTCTTATTTTCCCAGACTGTTCTTCATCTTCATGGTGGCCATTTTAGGACCACACTACAGCTTGCCTTTGGAAGGGGTTTTTCCTGTCAGGGAGTGGAGTTGCGGCTCCCCTCAACACTCTAGGCAGTTCCCCACTTCTTCGCGCTCCTCCAGGGTGGTTCTGGTCCAATTGGGACTCTCCAGCAAGTGAGCTCGGGGTGAAACCAGGGACGATTGTGGATTCTACTCCAATTCCAATGGCGAACAAACCGGAAGTCCTCCAATCTTGACTTTTTTTTAACTTCCCTGCAAACGCCCCTAATCATGAGCATCTGCAGACAGTGCAAAGACAGCAAGTAACATCACATCACATAGAAAGTAATAATGATTCTATAAGGCACCTATGCTTGAATTATGCAATCTTTTTCTATTGGCTATATTCTGCTTTTGACGTGATTGATTTCTGCTCAGTTACTAGCATTATGGAAGTTTATACCTCTTTTTCAATTCTAGGCAATCTTCAAGAGCAAAGAAAATTATCATAGGATAGGAAATAGAAATTATCCTTGCTGAAGTCCCTTTTAAAAAGTTAAATTGTCCAACCAGTCATAAGCAACCTATTGTTTCATTAATAGGCTTTTCAGCAATGTAAAAAAAATTGCTACCCAGTCTTATTAAAGATTTCATCAGAAATAGTTGTATTTACACTTGTTACTTTTTCCTTGGTAACAAGATCAAGCAATCAGCTCTAACAATCTTCCATTTGATTACTCTTTGATGCAAAGCAGATCATTGCTTTGTGACCATTACTCTAAAGCTGTATTCCTCAATTTCACAACCCTATGAATTTCCTGCCAGCAGGAAATTGAGGTCCACACAGTTTAAAGTTGCTAGCTTGAGAAATACTATTGTAAAATGCTCACTATATATCTGAGAGCAGTCTTGATAGATTATACTTTTCACTCCAATCTAGTAACCTTTTGTTGTGTTTGGTATCAATACTCACCAATTATTAAGCCTGGCCATGTTAACAGTGAATTATGGGAATTAACATCCAATCCAAGGTCATATATGAAGAACCTCAATACTCTGGAGAACACTAGGATAGATTTCCTATTACAAATATCCAGAACATGTTTCAAGTCTTCAGTTACTTGTTCACCAGAAAATTTTGGCAATCCTTATATCCATGATGGCAAACCTATGGCATGCGTGATGGAAGTGGCACGCAGAGCCATTTCCCCCAGCACGCGAGAGCTCACCTGGAAGAGCCCCACTGCGATGTGCGTGCGCTGCTGCCTGACAGCTGATTGTCAGGTATCTGGTGCACATGTGCAGGGGCTGTGGGGCTGCACAGAGATGCGCAGATGGATGGCGCGGGAGGTGATCTCTCGCACATGTGCAGAGACACACAGCATGCTGCAGGAGTGATCACGCAGCATCCAGCAAGGGGATTGTGCACAGGCACATGGCGTCCGGCAAGGGGATCGCACACACATGCGCAGATCCACAGCACGCTGCAGGGGAATTGCACGTGCATGTGCAGGAAGGATGGGTGGGCCCAGCATGCATTGCCTTCTGGGTGCTGGCATGTGAGTGCGCGTGCACGAGCACACACACAATTATCGGCACGGGAGTCAAAAAAGGTTTGCCACCACTGCCTTATATCATAGGATAGGATAATTTTGGCCACTCAAATATTTTTAGATCAACCCACTTCACTGGAATTCTGGGATGAAAACATGGAAAAGAGGCAATATAATTCTTTGTATTCTTTGTAAAATACTGTATAAATATAATCTTATTTCAGGGTATGGATTTATACAGTTTGTGGTGTTGGTCAGGTGAATTTTCTCCTCTAATGCGGTTTTATGTAGGATCCAATCTGGGTCATTCACTAGGATTAAAAGTTCAGTCTTCTGGGCTTTTGAATTCATAGTGGAGCCCACCCTCAGGGGACTTCTCACCAGTATGTATGTTTTGGATTATTTTATGCGTAGTATTCTACTCTAAGCATGGTATTTTTGTGGTGCCTGCCTGCCTGTTGATTGACAACAGGGTGCTGCTTATCAGATAAAATTAGGAGCCAAGGACTTAGTAGCCAAAAAGAAACAAGATCCAATGACTTAATAATCAGGCCAACAACACTCCAACCAAGAACGAAAAAGCCACACACCACCAGGCAACACGCAAATGCTATATATAGAATAGTCCAAAGCACACATTTGTTGAAAGAAAATTTCCCCGAGTATGGCCTCAGGCATGAGTCTGAAAGTTTGAAAGACTAAACCTCTAATTTAGGAAACTGAGCCAGATTGGACCCCGCACATTATCCTGGGACACATACATTTGTTTCCATTCAACAGTTTTCTATATTGTACACTAGGAGTCACTGCAGCACCAGAAATGAACTAATACTTGCTTAAAGCCAAGTCAGTGAATGATGGAATTTTCTCTACAGAGAAAATTTTCTCTGTTTCTATTACAAGCAGTGTGCAGTGCTTTTTTTTAAATAATTTACAGCCAACACATATATCTATTTATAAATATCTTGTTTCTAAGAAACGATAATAGGCATCATCTAGATAGTTGCTGGAATAAAAAGCTAGAAGAAAGGTAGAACTTGGAGGAAAGGAAAATAAATTTAAAATACAAAACAGTTTTCTCTATAGCTTAAAAAAAAATCTTACATGCTAATATCTATTTTCGGTATACTTAATTTGTTTTATATTAACACCACAATATTTTCATGAAATGCTGTCAATCCAGCTCCCTTTATGTAGAATACTGTAACATATGCTGTGTTAGTATTCTTTCTCTGTTCCTGAACCAGAAATATTTTTCAGACTTATGGGCAATATCACCAAAGAATTTGTATCATGAGAACATTTCCAAAAGCTCCCTGTTTTAGGGTTGCCTTATATCACAAGGTAGGAAGAATTCAAAAGTTCCCTTTTGCCAGTAAAGTCACTCCATTTTTTAAAAAATGTCAACATCTCTCTCTCTCTCTCTCTCTCTCTTTCTCTCTCTCTCTCTCTCTCACACACACACACAGACAATATATGAAGTACATAAAGGAATCAGGGATGACTGACAAAGAGAGAAAGATGTGTAGAGATATATTGAATGGTGTTGATGTAATTTTAGCAATGCTTCATTTTTTTCCTTATCTCATGTTTTTTAAAATTATTTCGGGCTTACAATTTCATACTCCATTTTGGATGCTTTGCAGCATATTACTTACCCTGAAAGCCGGATTCATATTGTGTGTGTGTGTGTGTGTTTAATTAAATTAAAAACCAAGCTATCATTTTCAAAGAGGAAGGGAAGATTTCAAAAATGTTTCTCCTGCACATGTTTTAAGCTCCTTTTTAAATTGACAATTCAAGCCTTAGCTGTTATTATGTATTTGTAAAAAATACATTCTGAAGATTTTAGTGTGATAGGTTCCATTTTTTTACTAATGGCTCTGCACTGATGAGAGAATACTTTGATATCTAGGCATCATATTTCCAGAAGAACATTGACAGATTTGAGAGGATTCAGAGAAGAAAAATGAAGATGACATAGGAATTTAATGATGAGGCTTATGAAGATAGACTGAAGGAACTTTGTACCTCCTGGAAAAAGAGGAGAGCCACAATAGGTATATTTGGATCCAAAAAACCAACAAATATTTTCCATAACCACAGAAACCAAGACCTGAAATAACAAATAAAGATTTTGTTTGAATATAAAGAGCAACTTTCTAATGGTAGGATCTGTATAGTAACGAGATTGTGCCATGGAAGCAGGGGTGGGATTCTACCAATTCATATTCAGCTAGAACCGGTTGTTAACATTCTAAACAGTTCAGAGAACCGGTTGTTAGAAGAAATTACTGGCCTAATCCTATAATGAAGGCAGGAAGGAAACTTTCTGGTGTTGCTTACAGAAACTGCCTCTCCGTTAACCCTTATTACATTCTTGGCAGGACTAGACTTCCTGTCTCAGGAACTTCTCTGGAGTTTTTTTGTCCTCCTTTGTTGGTATTTTGCTTGAGTGGAGTCACCATTCAAAGTTACAATGGCACTGAAAAAAGTGACTTATGACCATTTTTCACACTTACAACTGTTGCAGCATCTCCACAGTCATGAGAGGCCAGGCGAGGAGATGCGTGCTTTGATGTGAGTGATATTGAGTTGGCCATGCCCAGCCAATAACATGACCCTAACCTACGTCCACCCATTCACATGACTACCAAGCCATGCCCACCAACTAAGCCATGCCCACAGAACCTGTTGTTAAAAAATTTGAATCCCACCCCTGCATGGAAGATATGGATTCTTCATCTATTGAGATTTTTAAGAAGAGGGTGAATAACCACATCTCATGGATGGTTTTAATTATTTTCCTACACATTGCAGAGGATTGAGCAGAAAATGTTTTTTGTGGTGCCATTCAAGTTAGTAATTGTATGATACATTTAGAGAGTGGCTTAAAAGTTAAATTAACTCTTCTTCCACAAGAAATTGGGTTCAGAGTAGAGTTTGAATGACTGTTCCTTTTGACACAGAATAATACGTAAATTTGGTTGACACTACTTTAAATGCATGGTCAGTTGTTACTCTTCCCACTATAATGTATTTCGTTATAACTGATTTATGCTTGAAAAAAATTGAAGACAATGTGTTGGTTAAAGAAGAGACTCAATGACACCATGGCTGGACATAATATTTATCTTCAAAGTCCAGCCAATACACTAGATGGAGCTCTATCTTTTCACTGTCTACTGCACATGAAGGACTGTTATATATTTATAACAAAAATAGCATTACATAGTATCACATTTTTAATGCTCTAGAACAGAGTTTCTCAACTTTGGCAACTTTAAGGTATCTGGACTACAATTCCCAGAATTGCCCAGTCATGTTTTCTCATTAATTCTCCTTTGTCGGTACACAAAAAGGAGATCCCTATTTATTTCTTTTCTATAGTGTATATGTACTAGTATCCTTTTTGAATTGACTCTCTGCCAGTGGTTGATATGGGTAGATACCCTTACTTTTTCTTTATCCCAATCTCCCCTTGCAAATTTCTTTCTTTTTTTTTTTACTGCCACCATTTCTCTTGCACTTGCTGTCTGACCCCTTCCAAAGATCTGTGATGGCATTGGACAGGTCATTTTTGATTCTTGGTGGCTGCATGGAATTCCATCCTGATCTTGACAAAACATTGAAGGGTTGCCATTGTTCTCTTCAGGAATTTTGTTTGTTTGTTTTTGTTTTTAAAAAGCTCATTCTAGTTTCTGAAATCTTGGTGATCTAATGTCAAAAGTACTAACTAGATCTGAGCCTATTTATTGTAAACGACTCATGATCAGCCAAAGGTCAGTACTCTGTGTGTATTTCTGTGTGTGTGTTTATGATTTGGGTAGGGCTAAGGAATGAAGCAATGATATATAATGTAATAAAATAAAAAGGCATGACAAGAGCACCAAAAGGACTTCTTCAGAGTGGGTAAATGAAGTGTTAAATAGCAAAAAGCAATTCTGAATGAGTTGCTGCAAAATCAGCTCTAAAAATCCAAAATCCAAATATACATTAATGGGCTCTCAGCTGGCACTAAGAAAAGGAAAAAGACAGGGGTCTTTGAATATGGGTGGAAATCTCAGTAAAAGCAGTGAAAATCAACCCAGTATGTGGTTGCTCTAATAAAGGCAAATTCAGTGCTAAAAGTCTTTAGAAACTGAATTAAATTAAATTGTCAATATAAAAATACTTTTCTTTAGGCCTGCAGTATGACTGCACTTGAAATGCTATGTATAAATTGTGATTGCCATGTTAGAAATAGTGTAGAAAAGGAAAAAAAGTTCTTCAAAGGCCACTCAAGATCATCTGGAGGCTGGAGCTGTTCCTTTATTAGAAAAGAGTGGTTACTCAAAAGAACATTGGGTGCCTTTTACTTTAGTGATGTTGGCTAATACTTAACACAATAATTTCCCAACTCCTTAATTCTAAAGAGCTCAAGGTCAAAAACATTAGTGGCAATTAAAAACATTAGGCAAAGCTGTGGCTGTAGTCTTACTCCACAGGTACTTCGCAAATCATCTTCAGCTGAGGAAAAGAAAAAATTGAGTCACAATGCTAAATTGTAGCACCTATACTCATATGTACTCATGCCCAACAGGATGAAACAAGATGGTTTTAAACATGAAAAACAAAACAACAAAACCAGTAAATTGCACAGAGATTCAGACTCAATTAAAGGAAGTAATACAACACATTCTAAAATTACGGAATGTCTTGCTTTTGGGTGTGATAATGTGCACTGTTTTTATTTCTCTGATTGTACTTGGAACTTTTAAACGTACTTATCGGATTATCAATATATCACATTAGCCAGTATATAGCAATAGACTATCATTTGGATGTTTTTGTGTGTGTTATCTCTCTCTCCTTCCTTCCTTCCTTCCTTCCTTCCTTCCTTCCTTCCTTCCTTCCTTCCTTCCTTCCTTCCTTCCTTCCATCAATCCATCCATCCATCCATTCAGATAGGATCCTCTGTTCTGTGTTGTCCCAAAGACTGACAGATAGACATTTTAAATAACACTTCTCTTGAAAGACAATTTGATTTGGTAAAAGTGTAATGCTAATAATCTATACTCTTTACCTATATTTGTTCTACCAATCATAATGTGGATGGGACCAATGGAGGGAGCAGAATCTGGGTGTGGGGTCTCCTTGTGCATGGTTCATCATGTTTTATAGGTACATGATTCAATACTCTATATGATTGTTATGATGCCAGAGTTTTCTTCAGCAAATCAAGCAATTTTCCTGTTCATCTCCTCCATACATGAATGAAACACCTCTGCCAACTTAATAACTTTGAATTTATAGGGATGGCTTAATCAGGATCAAGATGAGACAGCAGAAGGAACTGCAGTGGATAAAAATGACTGTGTTCTATGTTCTAACAACTACTAGTTACATTTGAATAGGTCTGAGTTCATTAAAGGACCAACTAATCCAGTAATCATATTGGATGTGTGGAAGACTCTTGAGTTATAAATCATAAGGTTAAACTATAAAGGAAACCTGGAGAATTCAAAGATCAAATAGGAGTAAGATCAAAACTGGAGTAAGAAACAGAACAATATAGTAATTAAGTTGAAGGACTGGTTGATCCAAAAGGCCTAGTCCAATCTAAATGGAGATTACCTGTATACTATATTTTTATAAACTGTTGCCTTCCCATCTAAACTGTTGCCTCCAATCTAAATGGAGATTTACCTGTATACTATATTTTTATAAACTGTTGCCTTCCCATGAATCCACATTTCTTTAGTGAAAAGGATAATCAACAACAACAACAACAAAATCACAGAAGATATTTGGTTTTTGAAGTCATATGTTTCATGCTCAGCCTGAATAAGTTTGGGGGATTTACAAAAATATTCAAGGTGATTTGCAGAATGCTTGGTGATTTGGAAGTGGCACAAAACATTTTTACACTTTTGAATTATTTTTAGTACAAAGAAAATGAATTTAGCTGTGGTTTCTGCATAATTAATGATCACAGTCTTTTCATGTTCTGGAGGATTTACACTGGATTTTCTCTTTTTCTCATTAACTCCCTTGGCAACAAACTGCAATCTAGCACAAAGCGTCTGTAGAGGGAAAAGGCACATTTTGGAAAGTCTGGAATGAATGAAAATCTGGCATAAATAGATACTTCCATTAAAATATGGATAATTTTAGAATTATCATAATAATATGATACAGAATGGCAGCTATGATTCACAGCTGGGTGAATTTCAATTGTGTCTATCTGGTAAGGAATAGATAGTAAGTAGGTGGAATGGAATCCCCATCCCATTACTAACCTCTAAAGCACCCCAAAAATAGTTTGTAGAGCACTGTTTTTCAAATTTAGCAACTTTAAAATGTGTGAACCAACTCAATTCAAAAGCATAGAGAATTTAGTAAAATTGATATACAGAGGCTCTAAAAATTAGTGTAGTGCTTTGGATTAGGGTTAGGGTCAGTGGTGGGATTGAAATAATTTAACAACCGGTTCACCAAAGGTCAGGTTGGCTGGTGTAGCAGGCATGGCCTATCCCGAACACATTTGTTCACACATTTGGGATGAGCCTTTTGCAACACATTTGTTCACACATTTGGGATGAGCCTTTTGCAACAGCCAACCTGACCCTGGGTGAACTGATTGTTAAATTCGGTTCACACACACATTATTAAAGTGGATCCTGGGTGCTGTGCTGTAATGCAGAAATCGGAAATAGATCGGCTGGCATGAAGGAAGGAGGAGGAGCAGGGAGAAGAAAGAAGGAAAGCGGCCTTCTCCTTCCTTCGTGGCAGCGGCTTTGCTGTACATTTCTCCATTGCAGCACAGTGTCCAGGAACGGGATGCGTGTGTGTATTTTAACAATTGGTTTGTCTGAACCAGTGCAAACTGGCTGAATCCCACCTCTGGTTAGGGTGCAATGAACGTTTCATAGCCGCAAGTGAATCTTCAAGTGGATTGTCACATTTGTCAAAGCCTTGTTAAGCCTGGTCAGATGTCATTAATATAACTGTTGAGCTATTTAGTGTGTGTGTGTGTGTGTGTGTGTGTGTGTGTGTGTGTGTGTGTGTGTGTATGGCAATGGGGAAAAAAGCTATCACAACCTTTTTCTTTTCATATAAATGTGCTTTATTGTAGAGACATTATATTTACATGCTGGGATACATTACTACATAAATCTATCAAATAGTTCATAGTGGATGCTGTTGATTGCTAGATAACGTTTTTCCAGAAATACCACAGACTAAAGTGAACAGACATACAGCTTTACTTATTCTACAACTCTTAGTAGCTACAATAGTCAAAGTCAAAAGGCAGTGTTTTCTCAGGCCTATCTGTCATCATTGTGCATGCAAAGAAGTGGAGAACAGCAAATATAAAACCAATGTTAGTTTTTTAGATTCATAATGACACCAAAGCAGACAATGGGAAACTTACTTTTCTACTTTAAATCATGTACCTCTTGCATAAAATATACAGGTCTAATAAGATTGATATAATTCTATGCCTCTAGAAACCATGTCTTCAAAACAAGAAATGCAGTCTGCTCATGCATTTTCAGAAAGGCAACTTAGCAAATGTAATAAATGATTATATGTGGTCTATACAAATCAGCTGAAAAACACCTTGTCTCCAGAGTTGCATCTGCCTTGGCAGAAGATCTGTGGAACTCCAGAAACATCGGTGAGTAAGGAGACAACTAAGCCACTAACTAATAGATGCTGGTGGAGAAGAATCTGTGGATAGTGGGTTATTGAGTAGGATAATTTAAGTTTGCCAGAAGATATCAATGCTTCTAATAGGCTTATAACAATGCACAATATTATTAAGTCCGTAAGTTTGGTTTTCTTTTGCTTTCTAATGTACTTATAAATTTAAGTACTAGCTAATAGCTGCATCACAATGATCACGTGACACAGCACTTAATTTTTCAGAGATTTCTGCAGTCAACTTCAGTGAACCAATCCCATGCTAATAGATGGTTTGATTAAAGTGGCACTAACTTATTTAAGTGCCAGAAGAAAAAAAGGCATATCAAAATCTGTCCTTGACTTTCTCTGCACTGTCACTTTCAGCCTAACTTTTATGTAAATAGATCAAACTGGAACAGATAAGAAGCAATAGCCTGTCATGACTTTCAAGTGATATTTAATTTCATGAGATTAAATACTAATGTTAGTATTTCCTTGAAAGGTCACAAATCAAGACATTAACTAAGACATAAAGTCTATTTGCCATTACAGAATCATTTGTTATCTTCAGTGGCACCTATAGGACCTATGTCATTATCAGTAGCCTTTGATAGTGACAATCCTTGTAAAACTATCCCTCCCATTAAATTATTCTGAATCAAGATTTGAATAAAAGTGTTACTGACTGGGCTTCAAAAATTGGACTATGGTTTGGGTCAGTCTCTAAATAATAAGAAAATGGATAGAAGTAATAAAGAATAGTTTAAAATTGTATTTAGATTCTAGAATTCTTAATTTATTTGTCATTTCAAAATAGAGCTTATTAATTAAGAATTCTATTATTTCTAACACTATTACTTTGGAATCCGATAGAGAGAAATATACATATATTATTTGCTTGAACAATAATTGATTCCTTGATATCCTCAACACAATCAATGCACATCAATGCATATATAAGCCACTTTAAAATCAAATGATCTTGAAATGATTGCCTGGATTTAAGAATCAATAAAAACTACCAGAAAGCAAACAAGATATGGTTGTGCATTCATATGTAAGTAGGTTCAATTTATACACTTGTATCTGTAACAAAGAATACATAATGATATTAGCAGCATATTACATATTAAAGAATTTCAATGCAATTAAACTGTAACCATGTTGTTTACTTTAGTGCAGTGTAATTGCATAGAATCTACACAATCATAGATAATCATGTTTATACTAGGTACATTGGTGCAAACTAAAAATATTAAGGAAGGAAAAATATAAGGTTGCTAAATTTGAGGAAAGCGATCTTGCTTAAAATCTGGTTATAATTTTAGAAATTAGAACAGCAATAGAGAAATGGGGCTTAGAATAAAAAACAGAACCAACAGAATTTCAAAATGAAGATAATATTCTCATGATTGTTTGGTATATGTCTCAATCTTCATAACTGCTAGTCTGTCTCAGTGCTAAAACACATTGAGAATCAAATGTAAACTATAACATTCATGTTAGCAAACAGCAATGTATTAAGAGGTCCTGAACATTCAATTAGCTTTTCACATAGGCACAATATTAAGCTAGTCCCTTTATCCTGGTAGTATCCATAGATATGTACTACAAGCTACAACAATGCAAATAATATTATGACACACATTTGTTTCTCTGCAGACACCTTGATAGAAACTATGCTTTTCATTACAACTCCAAAAGTTAGGAAATAGTCATATTATTTAGTTTTCTTAAGTAATTTGTCCCTCTATTGAAAAAGCTGAATTTCTGTCACAATTAAAGAAAAAGTATTTCCTCCTACCTATTAAACTCCTTATCTTCAGAAGATTTCATTTGGATTCTTGAACTTATATTTTCTCATATGATATATTTTTTATTTATGTTATCTTTTACTTTTCAAAATGTCAACATGTATCTAATATTTTATAACCTATATTTTTGTAAAGAAAAATACTATTTCATTTTTTTTAAAGGCTTCAGCTAGAGTTTTGAAAGGCAAAATATACACTCCTGAAGGCAAGTTGAATTGCACTATTATTGTGAAAATCTCCCCACCTGACATATTTCTGAACATTTCTTCTTGCTAATCTGGTCTTGGAGTAGTTGTGGCTGTGGTTCTGAGCTCTTCACCAGTCTCACACAGAGCAATC
This sequence comes from Bungarus multicinctus, assembly GCA_023653725.1. Classification (NCBI taxonomy): domain Eukaryota; kingdom Metazoa; phylum Chordata; class Lepidosauria; order Squamata; family Elapidae; genus Bungarus; species Bungarus multicinctus. Next base: position 22,357,337 of record CM042840.1, read on the forward strand.
AGCCCCCATAAAATGGATTCCTCCAGGTATCTTGGAATACAACCTAATATATTGGATATGCTTGTGACCCAACATAGCTTAAAGGTATTAGATTGTGGGAAGCTGATGTAGACTAAAATGCACTTTTCTCTTATCCTTTGCTCATTCTTAATCATGACTCATGTATTAATTCCTTGTTGTCCTGTTATTCTCTGAGACTGATATTTGATAGCTCATAGGAAAAAAACATTTTGTTCAAAAACAATATCTGCAAATTATTTATTATAATTGAGTGAGTGTACTGTATTCATGCTAAGAGATGAGGGTTTGCAAGGAAAAGCCAGACTTTTGAGGTTTTACAATGTTTTAGCCAAATTGTACACTATATTTCCCTGAATCGATTCCCTGGAATTTTAAAAAGTGCTATCAGAACTTTATGGAAAAATAATTTAAAGTGCATTTCTCTCACATAGCCCTAATCAGCATATCACTCCCCACACCACTCTAAAATCACATGAATGGGAGGAGAGAATGGACTGACATGGATGTTATGGGCAACCATTTGTAACATAATTGACTATACAGTTCAGAAATTCCAATCTGTTGCTGATGTTGAAGCTTAAATTGTAGTTGGACCTTCACAGACCAAAATTATTTTCTTGTTTAAATTAACTTTATTTTAAATGAATGTTGTTATTGTTTTAATAATATTTGCCACTAGCTTGTTCTTTGGCAAGGCTAGGGTTTATTTTTTGCTCCAGTTGTTGAATTCCAACTTTCATCCAACATGGGTATAGGTTAGGAATTATGTAATTTATTAACCAATAATACCCAGGGCATTGTGCCACAGGTGATTATCCCTCTTCATGAGCACATATGGAATATTCCAGTTATACAACAGAAGCTAAAATCACTGGGAGTATCAAGCATCTATCTAAATATAGGGTTGCATTTATAACCAAAGTATCATATGATATGGCTTTTAGTCCTTTTGCTGTCCAAAACAGAATATGAATTTCTGTATAAATATATAAATAAATATTCTGTTATGTGTAATCAGTAATTGTATAAGTGTGGACTACTCTTCACACAATCTTGCACTGTGGCTTATTCTTGCTTGGCTGATGCATAATTTATTCTTGAGATAACATTCTATTCAATTTAAAAATGTTAAATTAGCTAGAAATTAGTAACAGATCTGTTTACATGACCATTTCCAGCTTTACTTTCTCATCAATATAAATGAAATAATACATATTGAATACAGTATGCACATTTTATGCCAGAGCCAATTGGGGTGTTGCCAATTGTTTCTAGCCATATCCCATCCATGAAACATCCAAGAGTTGACCTGCTTAGCTTCAGCAGTGGTACTGCATCATATGCTTTCAGATCATTCTCCCTATCAAAGCGAGGATTAATGAGATGCAGCTTAAAAGCTAGTGTTGTTCACTGCATAGATTTAATTATTATTTCATATGATGTGAATGGGGGAAATCATCATGACTGTTGCATTAAGTGATCCAATCAAGACTTGAGTCATAGGCAAACCAGTCACTGATACTTGAATTGAAGGATAATATGAACTCTTCTCATTCCATGTAGCAACACTGAAAAACTGGCAGCTGACTCCACCTTCAGCTCTGGTGATGGGACAGCATCTTCACACCTGAAGGCAAGAAATCAGTTGAAAGAAAGCAGGGCAGATAATGTGGCTCACTCTAAGGAGCTGCCACTCAGATCATCTGCTCCATTTTCCCTAATGGTAGAGCCGACTTTTACTGAAGCAGGTAAGAGGCTGAAAGCTCCCCTCATCTGTGCTTCTTTCCCCCCTTATTCTATAATGCTTTATACAAAACAGCAAGTGATGGGAATCACTGCACCATTAACTAAGTCAACTTGATTCCTGTCTCAAATCACATAACATTATCTCATGGAACCTGAGCATTACACAGAGTAAGGATGCATTCCATTACAAAGAAAAAAAAGCAAAAAGATAACATTTCTTAAAAAATATTACAGCTCTACCTGGATAATTATTTTTGTGAGAGATCAGCAAACCAGTTGCTTAGAAGAGTCATGAGTTATTTAGTCAATAGGAGCTGAAACTTTGTTCCCTGTCAGGCTAGGAATTCCTTGGTGGATTTCAATAAGATATTCATCAGAGTTTGACAAAGATGAGGTCTCCCCACTTAAACAGAAAGGGATAAATATGATGCCATATTGCAAAACAGGTTTTTGAAGACACCAGCTGCATCTTTACATTTTTGGCTAGAATTAGTGGGAGTCTGTGATGCAGTCTTGATGGGTTGCCTGTATTAGTCTGGAAAATCTGCCACTGTGCGGGAATTCCATTCCCATCCCCATTTAAAGACATTCTTTAACTTTCCAATGTTCTCATTCTAAACAAATCAAACCTGGTGATGCTTCCTCAGCTTGAGACACTCCTGAGTGCACCATTTTTAGTCAAAAAAGAAATTCAGCAGCAGAATTTTGTCCTTAAACTACACTACATACCATAAGGCAAAACCGGGCTCCTCCTTACAACAGGAGAGTAAGAAGAGGCTGGGGGCTTTAAACAAGCAACACTTACAATCTCCAGGATGGGACCTGGCAATCTTAGATTAAAGTGGGGTGTGCCAATAAGGTAGACTCTTCACTTTAAGCAGTGGTGGGATTCAAATAATTTAATAACTGGTTCTCTGCCCCAATGATTTCTTCCAACAACCAGTTCACCAAACTGCTTAGAAAGTTAACAACCGACTCTCCCGAAGTGGTGTGAATTGGTTGAATCCCATCACTGACTTTAATATACCTGAATATTAAAAGTGCTATAAAGTGACTAAAAATAAAGAATTATTAAATGATGCAGATTAAGAAAACACTGCATCATCTGCTGATATACTCAGAAGTAAACCACACTGAATTCAGTAGGGTTTATTTCAAAGTAAACATGCATAAGACACATCTATACAAATTCATGACAAGTGATGTAGTAATAGTGCATGTCAGTTAGTATTTCCCCCTACTTCCTTACTTTAGTTTAACAGTACAATAAGCATAGTCATAACCATTTTAGTGTCTTTTTCTAAAATGAATTTTGACACACTGAGGAGGGGGAAAACGATTCACACCAATCAGAATATATATTTTTTGCTATCTCCCAACATTTCCTCTATGATTTCAAATCAAAATAGTATAAGACACAAAGCAAGATCATTAGGATAAATTATTAAAGTAGAACTCTTGGAATGTTAAATAACTTTTTCCAATTTTCTAAAAAAACAACAGAAACATTATCTCCAGATTTATTTTAGAATAGTGTCCTCATTTCTAAGCATCTAGCAGTAATAAATTAATTAGGACTGTGATTAGTCTGAAATGATAGCTTCTGCTAGTATATATCATTTATGGACAAGTGCAAGACAAGAAACACATCTTATATAAAAACCCCTGAATTACTGCATAAAGTTATAACTAAAAATAACAATTAAAATAGCAAACCCCAATATAAATCATAACAAAAAGTATTTTCTTATAAGCTGCTAAGACTTACAGGTGGGAGGTGAGGAGTCTGAAATAAACAAAGGTCTAGCACAGGGTGTTTTATTTTTTGAAGACTGCAACTTTAGATATCTGCAGATTGCATAAATGTGTTGTGTCATATAATCATATCAAAGTTATTTGCAAATGTTATACAAACTGGAATGCTTTAATATGAGACACAACCACATACATACGTTCATAAGAAAAACAGAGTTGTTATATAAAAATCTAATTAAGGGAATGCATTAAGTTAGCTGTGCCATTGAGGTTAAGGAGAGGGGGAAAATATAGTTTCTGGAATGGGTACACAACTATCTCCAGATGTTAAAAAGTTATATTTATATCTAACTGGTGCTCTCCAGATGTCTTGAACTCAGGCTGAATACATTGCTGTCTCAAAGAGCAGGGCACTGCTCCCTATTTTCATGCATAACGCTAACTGGATTGACAATATTTCTTTAACCCAGGTAGGAGCTAGCCTCTTCCAATCAAGGCTATAAGGCATTCAAAAGAGGCTGCCTCATCATCAAAGGGCACATTTCAAACCCCTTAATTTCCTAGTCAGCACCATCTCTTACCTTCCTTGGAGGGGCATTATGGAATTGAAGTCCAGCACATCTGGAGAGTTCCAGGTTTGGGAAGGCTAGTTTCAAGATTTATCTGATTCTAGGCCTTTTGTGAAGGCTTTATTTATTTATTTTTAGTAGAGAATGAATTTCTGCCCACGTTAAACCAATCTTAGCCTTAAGGATTAGTGTAACGAATGTTAAAATATTCTTCTTGCCAACCCACATATTTTACAAAAGAAAGAAAGAAAGAAAGAATTACTAAAGGCATATTTTTCACTCATCTGAAATGTAAACTTGTTAGGGGCACGAAGGGGCTCATGTCCTGAATTGCACTGATAACATTGTTGGCACTCAACAAAGAAAAGACAAATCGAGTTTTGCTTAGTTCCTATGTGCATCTCTGGTGAAATGAGGCTTCTTTAGAATTTGCAGGTTGTATTAATTTTTGCCCCCACTCCTCCTCTCCCCTCCCCTTCTTATGTGGCATCTCTTTTTCACAGTCTATCTTCTTATTTCTGATGCGCCTCTGTTTTATTTGAGCTTAACTTGGTTGTGTTTGATAAAGCTGTATTTCTTTCTGCTTTTGGTAGTTCTGGCCCCTCATACTCCCAAGGGCAGATTTCCACACGAGACATTAAAGGTTTCTGTGAATTATTAGTTGTTGATCTAGCAGGATTAGAAGGAAATGCATTCCCTGGAGGAGAGGAAGATGCATGTTTGGTCTGAATTCCTAGTTTATTGGTAAAATCTTTCTCTGTGGTTTGAATGGTCGCTTTGGGAGGCATGTCCTTGGAATCTCCAGCACAAATTCTCTCTGTATAATGTTTGCTACTAATATTTTCATTTTTTGTCCCAGAAACTTCTTGCAGAGCTTTGGGACTCCATTTTTCTTCTTCTTCCACCTCATGTTCTTCTTGAATCTCCCAAGGACTTATGTCACATTTCTCAGTGTTCTTTTGAAAGGGTATCTGATACTCTTCAGTAGTCTTAGGTTGAGACTGGCCCTTTGTTTGAGAAGGGTGGAAGGTCTCTGAGTCAGAGGAAGCAATAGAGACGTGCTTTTGAATTTTAGAATCAGAAAGCCCAGTCTCTGGAACCTGGTCATGGATTTCCCAAGGACAAATTTCTTCCATGTCAATACGTGTCTTCGTCAGGCATTTATCAGCTCCTGCATCAAGAATGGACTTTTGTTGTTTCATTATCCCAGATTTATGAGGCTTCTTTGACTCTTCAGCTTGGGTTGAATTTCTTCGATAGGAATCTTTATGGTCAGTCTTTTCAGAGCTGGAGTGCTTTTTGCTGACCTCTTTGCTCTTTGGTTGAGACTTGTGAGACTTGACACTTTCTTCATTTTGCATTTTCCCTGCTAACCCCAGAGTTTTCTCTTTGGCACTTGCAATAACACTAAGTGACTTCTGTAACACAGATGTTCTTGGATGGAGAGGTTTCTTATCTGCACTTAAATTGTGAGCACTCATAGATTTGCACACCAAGGGGACATTTTCAGTAGACACAGCTTCGGTTTTTTCTACAGGTTTTTGGGTTGCTTTGTTTTCAGAAAGAGAATCCAATAATGATGTCTCTGCAGTTGAAATAACCTCCCCACTTTCTGTGGTTATGCTTTTTGAGTCTTCGGTTGGGTCTCGGACATGGTCATATGTGCTGTGGGATTTTTTTAAGGAGAAAACTCTGTTTCTCAAAGATTCTTCTTTTGGTTTGATATGCCCACTACAATCTGGTGGATTTTTCCTTGCCATGGCAATGTTTTTGGAACTCCCGTGTTCCAGAAAATCTTTTTCTTCCCGTGAGTATTGCCTAGTGACAGTCTCAGGAATTTCAGTAATTCGTCTCATGATTGAACGACCCAAACCTTTTTTTGAGCATCTTTTTTTCTGGAGGTGTGGATTGTTGGTGATCATTTTTTTCCTTTTATAGATCTCCAACTGGGCGTACAATTTCTTCAATTCATCCTGCAAAGTAATAGACAAAATGAGCAAGGAGTGTATATATTCCACAAAGAAAATCTAGAAACTTGGCTTCCCCAACCATGAAGAAGCCAATTACAAATCCATTTGTAAAATACCCTCACCTATCAATTGGCATAAGATGTTTAGATTATTTAAGCAGGCAGCATGTAAACAAATATACTAAATCAGTAAGTAAACAAGTCAATATAATTTGCCATGGTGGCGCAATGGTTAGAAGGCAGTATTGCAAACTACATTCCCCTAATCCAAGAATTTAATCCTGACCATCTCATGGTTGATTCAGCCTTCCATCCTTCCAAGGTCCATAAAATGAGGACCCAGATTCTTGGTGGCATGTGGGAAGCAACATGCTGACTTTGTAAACTGCTTAGAGAGTACTGTAAAGCACTATAATGGTATATAAATCTAAGTTCTATTGCTATAATCCATGTGAGTGAAGATATATGTGTGGAGAAGACTCCTAGACTCTACCATCAAATGAATGCTTAAAAATAAAATAGTAACTTAGATTCTGTAATCATTACTTTACAATCTGTCAAACACATAGATTCACAAATAATGTAGAGTATTATTTTTGCTATCAACATTTATCACTATCAACTTATCAGTTTGCACAAAATAAACAGTTGGTATTAATTCATAGCCTATGTAACAATTTTCTTGGTTTAAAACTCATATGGATTTCTACAGTCCCTATCAAAATACAGGATATCATGTGTTCTGAAAGAAACAGAAGGTAGAAAACTAAATTCAGCCTTTCATTCAGATTCTCTCTTCCTGAATAGATAATCAGAAGAATTATATGCAGCCTGATCTCTCATTTATATACAGTATGCTTTTTCTTTTAGAACTGGAATGATTTATAGGTACCGTGATCCTAAAGCTTTTGAATACAGGCACAGAAACCATGATCATATATAGATTTGCACATATTAAAAATCAACTCTAAGCCACTTTGATCTCGCACTTTTAACTGGGTTGGAGAGCCAAACTGATTTATTTCTTCCTCAAAGTCAGTTTATTTGAAACCAGTACCATTTCCATCTTGAATTACTGTGAATTTGCAAACACATGAGCAGTTTGTTTGCCTAAGATGGGAACTCTTGCCTCACTCTGTCCCATAGACTTCATAGCATCCTATTCCTGATGAATGTCAGTAGACATTATTTATAATTTATCTGCTGTTCTCTTCATACCAGCCACATATCAACAAGCAACTAATATTTACTTGTCCCTATAGGTAGACATATTGGAAGAAAATGTCTTTCTAGATGCAAGAAGCTTTTAGATGTAGCAAGACTATTAGCTTTGCAGCTTTTATAGTGATCACTCAAGTTTTGAGAGGAGCAAATAAAAAATGCACCTAGCATAAAGACTGGGAAAAGGTCCTTACAAATTATTTCCCTTTTGTATGTACTAGAGATCAAGGAAATTTTGATAGGGCACTACCTGAGATGCCTCAAGATAGGGCACTACCTGAGTGGCATTGGTTGCAATTCTCAATTGATCAGCTGGACAGAATACAGTGCTTTTCACTAGTTCTCAAGATTTTTAGGTTGGCAGAAGTGAGGATAATTGAAAGTTGGCCTCAAGTAACTTTTTGAAGAATGAACAATTGAAACACATACTAATTTAAAAAAAAAACTTAAGTGCCAGTAATGAGTTGAATGTCAATGCACAATTGACACAATTCCTAAATCAGAGATAACCCAGACCCAGAGGTCATCTAATCACAATCCCTAATGTTCATCCCAAGCAAAGTTTAAGAATGGCCAATTCTTTCTTCCCCACAGTAACTGTAAAGTTTCAGTGACCCATGAAACCATGCCTAAGAGAGATAGTTACCTCCAGGCTAATAAGTTGTTTTTAAGGCTTTCCAATTTAGAACTCAACTTGGCTCCCTCTTTTTCATTAGTGAAAGACTAATTTTTGAGAGGAGGCTGTGATTGTCAATGTATAAAGGAACTCAATCAAATCTCAGTCCATGACATATCAAGTTGCTTATTCCATAGAGTTGCAACTATCTGTCTATTATTTCATGTCTTTCTATGGAAGGCATGGAAGATGGGGGAGACTATAACATAAGCATTCTATCATCATTTTCTTTTAATGACCCCATAATCCCTTGCATTGTGAAGTCTGGACAACTGAATGGAGCTGAGTGTTTACTGGCCAGATGCCCTTCCTGTCCCCAATGCAGAGTTTTATTCAGCAGATGTAATCTCATTGTGCCCAGAGAGAGAAATATTTGCCTCTACCTAGAATAGAACTCACAGCCTATTGATTGTGAGGCAAGAGTTCCACCTCTAGGCCACTGTACATTCATAACATAAGCATTCTATGCAGTCCAAAATTATAATGCATAATGCTGTTTTTAATTAATCTGAAAGATAGATAGATTTTATAAGAACTAATTTATCCAGAATTGTATCTATATAAAAATTGAAGACCTTCTGTAAAGTTTTTTTTTAAAAAAGTGTAATTTACTAGATTGGAAAGTACCCTAATATCTTCTGGATCCAAACTATGTTCACTCCATGCTGAATTGATGCTGCTATTCAGATAAGATCCAGATCTCCCCATGTCGAGCTCATCTTCATAGACTTCAGTAGCCATATCATCTCGTGGATTATTGCTTGAATAGGAAAACTGTAAAAATGCATTAAGGTTTTGCTAAATAAACAAGGATGCATAAGCATAAGAAAGAAATCGAGGTACCTGTTCCACCACCCATCCTCATTTTCATTTGGGAAAATTTGTAAGGCACATTTCGACATTCAAAAACTTAACATCAGTCTGTTTCCTAATTAAATGAAGATTAGTTGCTGGATATCAATCTGTTGGGAAATTGAAGTACATGTTATCAGGCAAATTAAAGATTGGAGCTTCTAGGGTGACAAAGGTGTTTGGACAGGGACACGTTAGATTCCAGACAGTCCCCTAATTACAAACAATTCATTAAGTGACTGTTCAAAGTTGTGACAGCACTGAATGAAGGTGAACTACAGCCAGTTTGTTGCCATTGCAGCATTCCCCATGATTGCAAGACCAATAGGTGCTTCATGAAGAGCCAGAATTTACATGATTGGGAATTCTGATGTTCCCTGTGGGCTTCTCATAAGCAAAGTCAAGGGAAAAGCCAGAAAGAATTGGAAATCACCCCTGCTTTTGCTGCTTTTTAACCTGCCTATATTCCATAGTACCACCCATAGAAACAACACCCCCAATGGCACATGATCCATAATATCTGTCTTGGGTGCACTAGCCTGTGCTTGACTGCCTGTCCATAGCAACCCCTACACCTGCAGCCCATGCTTCAAAGCATCTGACCACACTCACTCATACACCCATTCATACACCCATTCTCCAATGGCACTAAAATCTCCATACACTTTGAGATCCAGAGCACCAACCTATACCTTCATGCCATCCATGCAGCCATCTGTGTTCTGGAGGAATCCATAGCACTTTCCCGTTCCAGTGGCACCTAAAGCTTGAGTGGGGATTACTATCTGAATTGATGTCTCTTCCCATTAACAAGCAAGACTGCGGGATTATCGTCTCTAAGCAGGGGATTGTGGGACACAGTGGTGTGTTTCAAAATAGTTTACCACTGGTTTGGTGAGCATGGCTTGCTGGGCACACTTTCTGACTCACCTCCTGCAATCCTGCACTCTCCCTGTTACTTCAGCAGCTGACCCACAGCGTGGCAAAGCAGCTGTGCTTCAAAAGCAGGAAATAAAGGTCAGTGTGGGAGCTCGGGCAGGCGGGTAAGCCCAACAGCAGCTCCTCAGAGACAACCAGTTTGATTTCCGCTGATCGACGGTTCTACCGGTACACGAGAATGGGGCCGAACCGGTACCATACCATCACTGGTGTGACATCTGTTTTTATATACATAGTAAGTATATATGGAGGTACTATAGCATGCATGTGTCTTCAGATCTGGCAAAATAAAACTGTAAAGGAAAAATACCTTTGGAATCAGAAGTAATCCAACGGTGATTGTCACAGTTAAGTGTGTGTGCGCAAAGAATAGCATCAGCATCCAATCAGACTGGAGTCTTGAAGCAAGACTAAACCTGCAGATCAACATTTACATATGAGTATTAAATACACTTTTGGCCACATTTTTTGTCATATGGATTTTTTTAAAAAAATCTGAATGATACTTACAGGAAAAAAATCTGAATATAAAGATACCAGCCTTGCATTATTCTATCAAACATGGAGATTTGTGTGTCAATTTCTCAGCACACATCCCTACATCCCCATTTTGTTGTGTCAGAGTGGAAACAGGTATACAAGCATTGTGTGCATTTTGCCCATTGTTGCTCCTGTTTTTGGAAAAAAGCATTAAAAACTACAGCATGATAGGAATTTTCTGTATTTAATATCGTACTGATTGGATGAAGCTGATTATTTTAATACAGCTTCAAGCTTGGGTTTATTTAATTGGGTAGAATTTGATGGGAGAGAGGAATATGCTGTCGGCATAATGTAATTAGAGTTAGGCAAGGCATTCAACAAAGACCACAATTTATATCTTGGTAAAATGTAGGATAGACAGTGTCACCACAAGATGGATTTATAACTGGCTGACAAATGGTACTCAATGAGTAGTCCTTAATGGTACTACATCTCCATGAAAGGAAAGAAGCAGTGGGGTACACAGGGTTCTGTTTTAAGGCCACTACTCTTCAATATTTTTTATAAATGACTTATATGATTTTCAGATGACACCAATAGCAATAGCACTTAGACTATACTTTATAGTGCTTTACAGCCCTCTGGTTTAGAGTGTGAGTATTTTGCCCCCAACAGCTTGGGTCCTCATTTTACTGACCTAAGAAAGATGGAAGGCTAAGTCAACTTTGAACCTGATGAGATTTGAACTGCCAAATTGCAGGCAGCCAGCAGTCAGCAGAGGTAGCCTGCAGTACTGAACTCTGTCTACTGCATCACTGTGATACAGGACTTGTTTCAATTCACATTTTTCAGTGTTATTATAATTCTGAATGTGCTGGAAAATGAACAAGGACTACATATATCTTATGATTAGAATATTACAACACATTTAGTATAATGTAGCCTTAAAAAAGTGTAAATGGCATAAAATATTACAATTATATTGTCAATATAATATGTCAATTGCATTAGCTTTGAATTAGTTTTTGTGTCCAATATATATTACATCGCACATGACAAATGGATGATCTGTCTCAGATGAATGTATATATCAAGTGACATTATTTTCAGATCTTGCCATGTAAAGATGTGTGCTGGTGAAAGAGAAGAAATGAAAAATGCTGTTTGCAGAAGTAATAGGCAGGCATTGTTCAATTTGCATCCATTTGAGACTATTTGTAAAGCTTTTCTTAATTTGTCTGGAGAGAAGGGCTTTTGTTGTGCCCTTCTGACATGCATCTCAACCCAGTTAATTGTTTTAGATTGCATGCTAAGAACTTCAAAATAAACAGTGTGGGTCACTTGCCTAATTATATGGAATATAGCAGAGATAATGAGCTCAATGTGAACTGCAACAGCCATATAGCGTGGCTCGTGAAACGCCGAGGGTACTGTCCGCACTGCATAGCAGAGATAAACGCCCCATAAGAGAAATAAAAATTCAGCTGAAAAAGAAATGAATGTTTCCATTAGTATTTGTGGAAGGGCAATTTAAAATGATGATCCCTTGCTCTTTCTCTGTTTGGAAACATGCACATATGAATACACTTCCTGGCATCAGAAGGGTACGTCCATATAATGCTGCTTTGCTTCTTATTTAATCTTCAACATCTGATAAATGTAGTTTTACTTATTAAACACAGCCACAATATTTATTTTAATAGAAACATGTTGGTTCCGCAAAAGAAGATGAGATATACTTTCTTCTCTGAATAATAAAGAAATTTAACAGGGATATATTGGGTTTCGTAGCCTACGCAAACATTTGTATGATTCTAAAATTCTGTTTAGCACCAAAAAAAATTGGTGGAACAGTAAGATAAGCAATTCATTTCCATCATAACCAGAAGGGGTTTGTCTTATTAATGCCAACAGTTTATAATATCTATGTATATAGTATTGCACATGAATGCCTACAATGAATAAGTATCTAAATACAAGAGTGGTTTGTGATGCATTGGATCTTAATTTCAAAAAGTGGTTCAAAGCATGCAGGAGAGAAAGAAGAATTGCTTTAAGATATTGCAGAGAGATGCTATGTTTCTGTTCCCATATGCTCCAAAAGCATATTTTGAAGACTGAAACTGAAGCACTGCTCAGCTCTATTTATTTTTGCTTTATTTTAAAGAGGAAAGATTTAATTTCTTTGCTTTAAAAGCACCCAAAGTAGCTTCCAAAAAATAAAGCATCAGAAAACCAATTAGTCTGATAAGGCAAATAAAAGTTACAGCCAAAACCCAATAAAAGGAAGAACATATTAAAATTAAAACTAATCCTTCTCTCTAAAAGTCTTCAGTAACAGAAAACATTATTATATTTCAATAACCACCCAGGAGGGAAGAAGCCATATGCAAGAAAGGCAGCTCCATAGAGACTTAGATTATGACCTTTTAAAATGTCCTATAAAGAGGGGTAGAATTATTAAAAGCAAAACCAAATTAAACTGGGTGCCACAGGAGAAAAAGCTTTTTTAAAAAAGCTAAAACAACAACAACAACACACAGCCAGATGTGGTATTCAGCAGGTTCTGACTAGTTCTGGAGAACCGGTAATGGAAATTTTGAGTAGTTCGGAGAATCGGCAAATACCATCTCTGGCTGGCCCCACTCCCATCTATTCTCTGCCTCCCATTGAGTCCCAGCTGATCGGCTGGGTCTTCTTTGGTTGCCCTGCACAGGAGAAAGGAGCTGGAAAGAAGGTTAGTGGGGTAGGGATGGAATGGGATTTTGCAGTAACCTTCCCTCAGGAGTGGGGAGGGAATGGGGATTTTACAGTATCCTTTCCCTGTCACGCTCACCAAGCCACACCACAGAACTGGTAGTAAAAACAATTGAATCCCACCACGGCCAACAGCCCTCTATTCACTTCACTTCCTCTATTAGCTTTCTGATGAATTTTGATATACCACTATTCAAAAGCCAAGCCCTTGTTTGAAAAAAAAAATGGTGGACCTCTATATGGTATTAGATCAACACATTAGAAGAGGCTTTTCCTCCTATAAACAATTAAGTAGACTGTTTTTTTTAGTAAGTCAGCATTTGTAAATGAAGGACAAAAGAAGATACATATTGCCATGGTAGCAATAATTAAGGATATGCATTTTCATAGATGATACAAAACAGAGAAGTTCTGGTTTCTTTAGGCAAAAGACATACACAGATTTTCAGGATAAGCCATCTAGTAGCAATGAGATGTATGCTAAAAGATTACTATTACAAATAATGTTGTAACTAGCTTAATTAGCTAGGAAATTGATCCAGCAACAGAGTTATCCATGTTGCTTGACATGAAGGTACACTCAATTTTTAGAGGATAAAGAAAGTGAAGAAATACAGCATGATTTAGAGATTTAACACACCTTGAAGATCCTTTGTGGCAAAAGTGCAACTGCCTAAATTCCTGCACAACTGTATTACCAAGAAAAATATAATGATTTGTCATTATTTCTTGTCAATAACACAATCTTAAAATATTTTTTAAAAATGCAACTAAAATTTAAAGCAATTCAGTTTTGCTGATATGCAGAACAAAAATCAGATTTCCAAAGCACAGGAATTTTGTGGCGCATTGAAAGAGAAAATTCCCCAAGACAATTTGGATGACAATGATTATGATGCTAAAAATTTCACTTCTTCTTCTGTGTCTCCTTTTTTCCCTATCTTTGCTCACATCTCCAGTGGAAGATGACTAAGCTTCCTTAGGCCAACATCACCTTTTGAGATCAGTGATGCATGCAATAAAGTATAGTACATAAAATTATACATTGCAATGTCCTACCTGTCAATGAATACTTCAGCTTCAACCATAATAACACAAGAGCAAACAATAGATACAAACTCAACTTGATTGCAGGAAATACGACTTCAGCAACAGAGTGGTCAATGGAATACTCTACCTGACTGTGGTTTCTTCCCCTAACCCCAAAAACTTTAACCTTAGACTGTCTACTATTGCCTCACCCCTTTCCTAAGAGGCCTGTAGGGGGCGTGCATAAGCACACCAAAACGTGCCTACTGTCCTGTCCTATTGTTTCTTTTTTTTCTTATTCATATCCATTTCATGTATTTATAACCATGTTTATACTTATACCTGTTATCTAATAATTGTTTGACAAAATAAATAAAATAAAATAAATAAACTTATGGCAAACATGTTTGTGAGGGAAAATATGCAATATATTCTTCCCTACTGAAGCTTCCATTACTTCGCTTCTTGTCAATAAATGATTCTCTGTCTTTCTGTCTGTCTGTCTGTCTGTCTTTGTGTCTGTGTGTTTAAAATAGAAGCTAACTTAGGTTAAATAAAATTCTTTTCATATTAATCCATTTAGTTCTTCTCAATCCTTGCAACTTGTCTTTAGGCCAGATTCAAATTGGCATTTGCAGAATCAAGATATCAAATAGGGCATTTTAAGAAGTGGACTATCAAGGAGTAGCCTCAATTAGCCCACATGGGGGACCGCACTGAAAATATGATTCAATATTTGAAATTATGGCTGTAGAAATATTTGTATTTGATTCCAAAAGTCATCTTCAGAACAAACAGATATGTGAATATACCATCTCTATGCCACTCTTTAAAATGGTTGCAATTTTTCCCAGAATTACATGCCAGAAGGGATCTGTGCAATTCAAGAAAATGAGGTGGCTGTTTAAAGAACTGAGTATGGGGCTAGGTTCATGCTCTTGATTTTATGAAACATCCTTTTCTAAATTATTTCTTCTCAACACCTCAACACCTCAAGGCCAAAACAGGAGAAGACGCAAGAAATCAGTCTGGAACTTAAGAAGAGTAGCAAAGCTATGTTCATCTTCACAATTATTACCTCTGCTACAGAAAAAGCCCATTCAACAGATGGCATTGCTTAACTGAAGGAACTTGGAATGTGCCAATCCTACACATGAAATCACCAAGGCATATGACATGGGAAGTAGAGAAGCATGTCATGCCAAATAACCAGACTATACTGAAGCCTATGGACTTCCTATCTTAAGTGCAAAAACAGATGTTCTAATGCTTTGGAACTCAAAGCAGAGTGTTTTAAACTTGAAATAAACTTATTTTGAGGCTGAACATCATGTATTTCACACACAAGAGAGGTGTTGATGGGATGCTTCCAGTTCTAAGTGTTCAGACCTGAAATATTTGCATACTCCTAGTTTTCTGTATAATATTTTTGTATTCTGTAGCTTTCTGTGTTAGCCTCCTTGATCATTAGTTCAACTATGTTGCATTACACAAGAAAAGATAGTTTAATCTGTGTAGTAATTATGCCAAGGAATCAATACTGTACTAGCAAAATTGCATTCATCTTATTTATTTATCCACTGGGTTTGTATGCTGCCAATCAGCCACTGTCTCTGAGTGGCTTAAAATTCATAGAACAATAAAATAAAAAATAAAACAATAACCTTATTGAATAAGAGTAAAGAAAAAATAAGATGTACTAAAAATGAATGGATAAAAGAAAGAAAGAAAAGAAATCATAGCCCTGGAAAAATCACTTAACAAAAGAGAAATTCCCCAGCAGCAGGGATCCATCCCACTGTTTGATCCCAACATCTTACTGAAATGACCAAGTATGATTGATTTGGTGAAAATCCAAAATGTTGGGGGCATGTGATGTCTGGGAGGATACTATTCCCAGAGACTTGCTCCCAAGGTTTGATGATTAGAGGCTATTAGCGCTGCTGGCAATGTGTCTGCCTCTGAAGGCCATCTGTTGGGATACTAATAGGCTTTCTTGGGTAGTTGGTTGGCCATGTGAGAAGAGGTTACTGGACTAGATGAACCAGAGATGCAATCCAGCAGGGCACTACCTATTCTATTTTTAAAAGCTAATCATTCCCCACTGTTCACCAAGGTCAACAAAAGGACCTATTTTAAACAATACCATTGAGCCCCACATAAGCCCTATAAACATTCTTAAAAAATAAAAGGCTGGGTTACTGCATTGGAAAAAGTAGCCGGACCGGGCTGGGATAGGTGGGTGGGAAGACAAAGATGATAAAAAAAAAAAGTTTGGCGTTTGAATTAAAGTACTGAACTAGAAACCAGTAAACTGAGAGTTCTAGATCTTCCTTAGGCATTCAGCTGAATTACTTTGAGCCAGTGGGGAAAAAATAGGTAGAGGGAACATTATGTACAGTCTTTGACAATAATGACAATAGTTGTTAAGTTTAGCAGTTGGCTATTAGCATCATCATGGCACAAATTTTGTTCAAGTGGTGATAACATGCTTTTACCAGTCCAAAAAATGTTAAGAACCCTTGAATTACAGGCTAGTATTCATATCAAACAGGAATCTATTAAATATATGCCTAGGAAATGGAGATGCTTGGGCGGCTGAAAAATAATTAGATTTATCTGGATCCTACAAAAATCAAAACTCATTTCCAGCACAAGCTAGTTTAAATGTGTATATCTTTGCACTAAACCTAAAATTACACTAGTATAATTAGCAGTAATGAACATATCATTGTACTTGAAAAAAAAAACAATTTATTACCCAAAGCAACAATTACACAACTTAGATGTATCCTGTGAAATTATGTTGTAGGGTAAGGAATTAGCTTCATATAATTAATTCCAAGCTAACATCACAATTTGCATAGAAAAGTCTGCAGATGTTAACAAAAATTTTTATGTTACAATTGGACCATGAACCATAATTCTGATGACATAATAAGAACAAGGAGGTACTTTAATATGACTTGTTATTCTGATCCAATTATAAAGGCAGTACAGTATGTTCTAAGATCAGTACAGAGAACTGCTAATGCTACAATCTTTCTAATACAACCACTTATTTAGCAATTTTCTAAAAAAATAATGTGGCTGAAACCCCAAAGCTGAGAATTAACACATAGGATTGTCTGAGCAGCTAGTCCAGTACAATAAGGAAGTCTGAAGTTAATTCGGATGGGTGGGTATTTCAATTATAATGTCTCTTAGATAACTTTTGTCAAAGCCAGCACAACTGTCATGAGTTTCATTCAGCAGAGAATGCATCACTGACCTCATGTAAATTACATCTGCTTTGAAACTGCAGTCAATATGAGTACATTTTTAAAGGAGCTTGAAAATCAAACAGTATTATTCAAGAAAAGCAGATGGAATTCTTGGGGGAAAGTTTCATAGTTCCTCAAATCTTGGATATGTGTCCAAAATGTTCAGTTTGTCTAGACTATTGCTTTAATTTGATTTTGAGTTTATTTAAACCAGTGAATTCCCCATCATAAGTCCACCACTGAACTGCCTGGAATAAACCATAATAAGACATAAATGAACAACATACTGATCTGCAACATAGAACCTTCTCCACCAATACTTGAAGAAATGAACTGAATTGACTATATGCAGGAGTGAGACAGGAGTGAGGATTGAATTGACTATATGCAGGAGTATAGGCAGAATTGAGGCCTCCTTTAGTCATTTAATTTTTTTCTAAGTTTGAATAGATAGAATGTACTCTTCTGCCTCTTCAGTGGGAAAACACCATCCCAGCATTGTCTCAAAAATAAGGGGGATATCTAGGCTTCATAATTTCCTGCAGTCTAGATATCCTAAGAAACAGTTGGATGCAAAGCTTTCAAGCATGAACAAACGTTTACCAAAGTCTGAAAAATTAAATGAAAGTGAAGTTAAGAGACCACAGACATAGAAGCAACATGAATGAAACTCAGTCATAAAAGCACAATGCAAACCACAAAAATTGTATCATAGGTACTGATTTAAAAATCAACTTTTTAACTGCAATATGTTGCATAATAAAATTATTGTGATATGACATGTGAGTATAGGATACTAATTGATTCCTGAATCTCAACAACTGCATGAATTAATGTTGAAAATATATTTCTATAGAGGTCAAAATTAACGATTGGAAGTTAAAAAATTGAAGATTCGGTCTGCGCTTGCCTAAGAATAGTTTGGAATCAGTTTGTTATCTGTAATGGTATAATTCTGGCTAGGAATTTTAGTGCCCACATATATTAAGTTAAAGTAACATTAAATTTATACCAGAACAATTTTGGCTTCCTAGGTAACATTAAACAAGATTCTGTAGTGACATTAACATTAATAAGTCTTTTTAAGATTTTTCTTTGCTCCTACTGTTTTGGCTCCACTCTGCTTTGCTATATGGCAGAAAGCTTAATTACAGCTGTTTCTGATACATAGATATACAAAAATGCACACACACAGATAAAAACAATATTACCCTATCAGTTTAGAATTTGTAAATGGGCACTCCAATATAATTTGAGAAACATAATAAAAGAACTAGACAACTTAGTTGGAATACCTATGCTGATGATGAAAAGAGTGTTCAAAGATATGTTTTATGGATTAGGAAAATGTGGTATATTTAGATTATTTAAAATTGCCTTGTTTACATGTCTATTATAATCCTAAAAAGGTGAAATAAAAATACACTAAATTGAAAACCCCATGAGTGTGCTGCATGATATAAATATATATGTGATGTAATTTGCATCATTTGCATCTCCATATGGAGATAAACTCAATAAACCAAAAATGAGCAACTTATATCCAAATGACTTGGCTTAATTTATAGATGAGTTTGAGCTTTAGGCTTATGTTAGCCCTCTACAACTCCTGTCAATGTAGTTCTCTGATTAAAAAAAAAAGATAGCATACTGCATTATAACTGCTTAATCAAGAAGAAGAGGGTTTCAGAAAGTGGTAAAAATATTTCAGATAGAAAATGCAGGTTTCCATAAATGTCTTGCCCAAACACACCCACTCATGCTTTGTCCCAACAGTCTATGGTTCCCAAGCGATAATGTTCTATGAAATGCAAGCCACAAAAGAGGAAAAGTTTGTCCACTGACAATCAACAGCAAGCAAGATTGCTCTTTCTAAATATTTGGCCTAAATCTCTCTTTTCTTCTTTTTTTCCATTTACAAGATACATTTCTCAAACACTTTGGGCCAATTAAAATGTGTAGAACAATTCATAGACTCTTAAAAGTGGAAAAATGTGAAGTCAGCTTGATTTTTTTAAAAAAAGGAAAATAATCACTGTATGAGAGAAATTTTTGATCTTACATCACTACATTTTATAGTTTCAAGTCCTCTTGTTCCTGCTTTATTTCTGGAGTAATAGAACTTCGTTTATTTCCGGGATAGTAGACCCAGACTGTTAAAATATACTAGAATATAACAAGGCAAGATTGTCACTATTTGTCCTACACAATTATTCTCCAACCATATGAAACCTGTCTTTAATTTGTCTTCCAGGGTATATTTCTTACTCCTAGCAAACCTAATTTACTTTAGGTTCTGCTAGGATTAGGGCTATTCTTAATTCTTAATATTGCCTGTTTCCAGGAAGTTATAATAGAAGCCGTTTAAGCAGGGTCCCCTACCCCCACCTCTTGAAAAGAGCATTTCAAAATGAAAGGAATTCTGTTTTCTCTGCCAATGAGATTGTGTGTTTCTCTCTAAAGAAGTCTGTCTGACTTCATAGAGTTTGTTGAGGGAGAAGTGCTATGTGTGTCCTCCAGAGCTTCTAAATGAAAAGATGGGCTATAAATCTAATTTTGACATTAAAAAAAGGATTTAAATTTTGTATCCAAACTGTTGCTCCTGCATTCACAATTAATTTTTAATACAAGTATTGCAGGTATTTTATATTGAATGCATCATTTTTACCATTGTATATAGTATTTCATTTTATAGGACTCCCATCAGCAATTTAGGTATGTATGTACTCCTGAGAGGTGTAAAACTGGGGCTACATTGGACTCTCAATTACCTTAAATTGATCCTGCCTTTGCCCATTTGCCAGTGGAATTATCTAGCGGTGGAAAAGATAAGCCAAACACCAACAAGATCCAGACATTTTAGTGATGTTTCCAGAAATCAGTTGGATGTTGAACTAGAGCAGTGGTCGCCAACCAATGGGCCAGGGACCACTGGTGGCCACGAGAAAATTTGGTGGTCCACTGAGAAATCTCACTCCAAAACACCCCCCCAAAGCAATTAATCCATGCTGTGTGGGACTCAAGGCTGCACTGCCCACATGACCCGCAGGAACACAAGGTTTGTGTTGCTTGTATTGCGAACAACACGATAGTAAGGGGAGGAGGGAAAGGGCGGAGGGGGGGAACTTGCCCTATTCGCCCCACGTGCCTGGCCTGGCCACTTGACTGTTTCTTTCCACTTCTTTCTTCTCCTGCTTTTGGCTGCATGCAAGGAAAGCAGCAAAAGTCTTTCTTTCTCTCCCCCAAACTCTGCTACAAATGAGTCTTTGGGACCCTGCAAGGCATCCTGCTCCAAGAGGCTACACCAGCACAACAAGTCTCACAAAGACTCATTTCTGGCGGAGTTTGGGGAAGAGAAAGAAAGACTTCTGCTGCTTCTGCTGCTTTCCTTGTATGAAGCCAAAAGTGTCTTCTCTCTTTCCCCCTGAGAACGGAGCTGGAGACAGTATCTTGCGATCCCAAATAAAGAACGATCGATCGGTAGGAAAACGGGGTGGGGGATTTTCCTGCAGACTTTTGGGGGGATTTTTCCAGGATCTCTGGTCCGCAGGATTTAAAATTATGAGTTTGGTGGTCCCTGAAGTCCAAAAGGTTGGTGACTCCTGACCTAGAGAATACATTATTGGTTGACTCTCAAGTCAGTAATTAGGTGAGTGCACATACTAATTGATTAATGCATTCAGTTCTTCTACCAAATCTCTTGAAAATATCAAAAATATAGTCAGTAATTAGACAACATATGTAGTATTTGCAAAATATACTAGAGGAGTTCAATACTATTGAACAGAAAGTCTCAGCCTTAATTAGCAGCACTAATTAAGCCAAGCATGTATCCCAACTAGAAACTTCAATGGCAATCAAATTTGTTGAGTTTTATACTGTTTACATTTTTTCTTTGACTTGTGCAACTGAAATAAGGGATCTGGAAAATGAGTACTGTATGCATTCAATTTCATATTTCTGGAAAACTATGTTACAATATTATTTTTCTGTAAATCATTGCATTTACTTTTACTTTTAATAGGCCAGCCTGAAATATATAGATAATGCATATATGTCACACTTGAAGAAAGGAGGAAATGATTTTACTAGCAGTTTCCCATTTTCCTGCAATTTTTTAACTTTTACAGGCGGGAGGACTATGTGTTCTAACAGAAAGCTTGTTTATTAGATTCATGGTGACTGAAATTTTGGGAAAGCAAAAACTATTAACTACTGTCACTCAATGCAGACTACTCTTCAATTATCCATGCTTTAGTTAGTTTTCTCTGAAATACTGAATAGGAAGCTTCAGAAAAAGAAAGAAAAGAAGTCCATATATTATAGTGAGGCATAAAATTCTTCTAACCTTCAGTGAGACATAGAACAAATTCTGAATTAGTAGCCATAATGAATTGCACCCCAAACTTAATTATGCTTAGATTAGATCATTTGAAATCAGGAAACAGAAACTAGTTTTGACTTACTTGTTCCACTGATTTAATGAGTCTGCTTTAAAAATAATAAGGTCAATTTTTTCATGATTTGAAAAAAAATACAATTGCTTTAAAATTGTATCCATTTTAATGAGTGGACTTTTCAAAGTGGAAGTATAATTTTTTTGAGATCAGATGTAAAGTCTGAAAAAAGTTGGGCTGCTTAAATCAATAACAGAGATAAGTTTGTGTGAGAGCCAAAGTATTTATTTTGACATTTTCAAAGACTGGTCAGTCTTAATATTTTCATGCAAGATTCTATGAATTAAACTCAATTATCACAGCATCCAAATGTCCTTTTCTATCACTTATTTCTGAAAAATTATTATTTGTTCAATTACAAAATAGTATGTAAACTTAAGACAATAAACCTGAATAATCTGTGAGGGACTCGGGCAGTTTTTAAATATGACAAATAATTTGGGAATAACTTTTAGGAAACTGAGAGTTACTTTTCAGTAAATCTGTACAGACTAATAATTAAGTTTATGAAATTTTTCCATATGCATTTGATTTAAAAGAGTGTTTTTAAAACAACTAAGCAGATGGTTACTCTCATTGTTATCAATATCAACTATGGCATCTTTCTTACCAATAGCCATCATGTAATCCCACCGGTCTATCAAGCACATATTGAAGATCAGATGATCAGATGTTTGCCCTTGGCCAATGAGTGAGATATTTCGTTGCAAGTTTTCACAGATTGCTGAAGTCCAGCCTGTCAGAAACCACACCACAACTAAAAACATCACAGCCAGCATCTTCATTACTCGCCCACCTGTCATATATGGAATGCGCTGAGCTGTTCGGGAAAAGAACACCTTCAAAGCTCTGCAGAACAAAGACACATAATATTATTAATATTACTAACTCCTTCACCCTTGATTGTCCTCATGGCTCAAAGAACTTTGATTGTAGTGTATAACCAATTGTGGCTGATCTGAGAAAAAAAGCAGAAACACGCCTGGTTAGTACTTAGATGAGGGAGTATTAGCTAGACTGAGAAACCAAACAATTTTTTAAGAATCCAAGAGGAAGGAAATGGCACATCCCTTCTTACTAATGTTATCAAGAAACCTGTGTGGTTAAAAGTCATCAAGAGTTTACCTTGATTTTGATTTAACCTTTTATCTTTTATTTGGAAGGAAAAGACTGCCCAAGTTGGGTTAAAGAGGAATACAGAAATTTTTCACTCTAGATAAGGAAGATAAAATAATGAGGAAATAGATCCATCTTTGGTGATGGCAGACTGGATCTAGTATACATGTTTCTTTGGATACTTATTATTTTCCTTCCACTGGGTCATTTTAGAACTCTTTCTACAATGCAATGGTACAATCTAAATCTACTGGTTTCTTTTTTATGTATAATTGGAATTGGCAATTGTCCAGGGAAGGGGCAAGGGGGGGGGGGGGTGTCAGCATACTTTGATATCCAAAGTAGATGGGTGGTGAAGAGGATGAGGTCAGTCCAACTGAGAAAAAGGCCTGATAAAAATAAAATGAAATCAGTAAATAAATACAGCAAGCATCACACTTTTTTCATTTTCTGTCAGTTCCTGACTTTGCAACTAACATGCCAGAATGTTATTTCTGGGGACTCTAAAGAACAACAAGGAAACTGGTTCAGAGGATCATGTTTTCTGCAAGCCATAGATTCCCTGCCTTGATTAGAAGATGTATGGCATCCGTTTTTAGGCTAAACTGTAATATCAGCACCACTGTTCTTCTTGGCTAACCTGTTTTCCCACACCTGTCTTTATAGAAGTATCAATTCCAGAACTTAATAGTGAGATGTTCAAAGATCCATAACCCTGTGCAGTTTTCCACCATGAAATCTGGATGTTTTCACATAGCAAAATCAATTCAAATGTCCCTCTAACCTTCTCTATTAAAACAGCTGAGACAACTTCTTCGGCTGATTACATATTCCTTTGAGGTGCATTAGTTTTTAGGCAACTTCGTTGTTTTCTTCTAAACACTATCAATAGATTATTATCTCCCTATTAGTGCTTTGCTCATTTGTCCCTTATCAAAGTTTTCCATAAGGAGTACAAAAGGTCTCGAAGTCAATATTTATCAGTTGTTATAACGGAACTCAATACCTCAGAAAACTTTGAATCAAAGTCTGCCTTTGATGGGGAAATTTTGCAGAACTGCAGTATTGAATAATCTTGATGCAACTAAATTCTTAAAATATATTATAGTTGACCCCTCCTTCATTCAAGCATCTTTTGTCATTTCAAATACTTCATCATTAATTTTAGCAAAATATTCATTAGTTCATAAGCTGCTACAAGTTCCTTTGTCCTTTTTTTGTTGCATTTAAAAAAGTGACAAAGTAACAGAATTTCTTTTCTAGAAATGCTAATATTCAAGTCTCTTGCTTCCTAAAAACCTTGTTACTATCATGCAGAACCATACAGTCTGAGACTAGGGCAATAGTCTTTAAGGACTATTAGCCACCAAAGGAAAAACTGTGTAGCAAGAAAGAGAATTAATCATAATAATAAAATATAATGAATTGTGTTTATATTTCAGAAAAAGTAAATCAAATTCAGTTGTATCTCGGTCCTGTTTCTTTTGTCCTGGATCTATTTTGGAAAGTGTAGTCTATGATTAGGGAAAAAAATTGCCTGCTTATTATTTTAGATCAATTTTTACCAAGAATTGTTTTTACATGTAAGAGGTGTTTTTAAAAATAAGATATGCATAAGGCAACTGTAAGTTTGCACGCACATAAAAAAGAGCAGACCAAGCTTTTTGCTACATTTACTTAATCACAGATTGCAAAAAAAAGTCTACCAAAAAAGATACTAGTTCATTGCTTGAAAATAAGATTATATTTTGAGAAAAAGGCCATACTTTTTGCACAAACATTTGTTATGCACGCTAAATTTATATAAAATTAGAAACAGAAAATATCCTGTACCTGTGCAGCTTTAGTGTGATTGTTCCATAAACTGTAGCAAATCCCAGAAGACGAACCCACCTTAGGAGAATACACCGAAAAATACTTGGCTCAAAATACAAAATGACAACCTATAAAAGAAAAGGACATATTAACTAAAAGTACATCTTAATACAAGCCATTGACAATCACATTATCCAAATTTAAAGGAGTTGTAGAGCTGAGAAAGCAGAAACAGAGTGGATTCTTCAGAAATCCAGACCCCAACACACACTATGATCTAGTTTGAATCAGATCATTATTGTATGATATACAATAGTAGTAGTTCAGAATCTCTTATATTTTCTTACCCATGTATCATGACAGTTTGGAGGGTGGGAGAGATTTAATAAGTTGAGCATTGCCAAGGGCAAGATTGCAAAGCTGGACTTCAAGGGAGAAGTAAGGTCCAATTGTGAAGTGATCATTACCAGATGATCACCAGCAGAATGTTGTCTAACTGAGGAAAATTTTGTTGAGCACATAGTCTTGTCACTCCCTATTGGAATTATTTATCCTCTTCAACCTACATTAAATCTAGACCTCCTATGACTTTGCTTTTGCCTGATGCCTTCCATCTAGCAATAATTTTCAGGGCAAATTTGACTCTGTTTGCTTATTCTTTTGAAAGACTGACTTTTATATTACTTGGGATTGCTCATATTTAACACTTTGAATAATATACATAAGAGATAAGCTGACATTTCTTTTATAATGGACACCTGTATTTGTACATACTCTACAGAGAGAGCTTGACTGAGTTATGCACCCAGTTTCCAATCCAGTTTGTCACTCCTCTCAAATAAGCATTTTTGCAAAGAGAATTTGAAATGACGCATTCCAAATTTTGAAATAAACCATACCTTTTTTTTTTTTTTATTAATTCATATATATGGGGATATTCTCTTTCCCATAGGTATGGTTTATTCATTTTGGAAAACTGCTACATGAGTGGCAATGAATTTTCATATTGATGCTCGGTATTTGATGGGATTAGGTATAATCTTGTTCAATATTTTGCATTTTCTTCTTCTTTTTAAGGAGAGCATTTTTTCTATGTTCTGTTGGCCTTACTTGAAATAATAATGTATTAATGATAATTGTTTTCTATTTATCCTCTATCATATTGTTTATTTCATTTTTCATTTGGATATTTGCATATTCATATTTGTATATTATATGTTACTTGTATATTTGTATAAATATATTCATATAGTTTCATAGTCATACAATCAATTCACGTTTATAGCATCAATTCATTTTTACTTATTGTTTATTTTCAATTTTACAACAAGACATTTTGAACTTTTAGTGGTAAGTATCAATATATCAATATATTGATAAATATATCAATAAATGAATAATAATACAAGTAATAATCTAAGCAGCATGAGAAGTTTTTTCATATCTTACTTAATTGCCATTTTATCCAGATAAAATTTGTATAAGAATGATTATTCAAACTGATATGAATACTCAGAATGTTACTCTCCATTAACAGCTGAACTGTTACTGGCATTGCTTTTCCCTATAACTCTAGAAATTCACGAAGAAAGAATGTAAAACAGCATTGTTTCCATCAGTTGTAACTGATTCTATGATAATACTTAATAAAGAAATGAAAGGACACTATTTTATGGCAATATAAAACACACATTCATGCTGATATCTAGGCAATAGCAATAAGCATACTTGCCATCATCCAATAAGTGCTTAAGTACCTACTTAAATAAAAATCAATGTTCTAATAAACTATCTTAAAGGTAATATTCTAATCATTTTAAAATATTTATTTATTATGAAATAAAGAGGCTCCCCAATGACTCTAGGTAGCTTACAATTTCAAAACAAATTAAAAAATTACAAAATATAAAAAAAATATGAATGGTCCCCAAAACAACAGATTACCAAGAAAAATCATTTGCACCCTGCCCTTGAACTTGGGTGAATAGCCAGGTCTTTCATAGTTTCCTGAATGCCATCCAGATTTTGGAGTGGGGGTAATTCCAGCAGGTGATGTCATAACAGAGAAGATTCCAAGTTGAACATTCGGAATTACCTGTTTTCCTAATAGAATTGCCAAAGAGCTTGAAGTGCAATTAATTCTGAACTAATAGCCTGAAACTGAATTCATGGAATGTCATGCTGTTTAAAGATTATGGGTGTTTATTTATTTATCTTTTAAAAAATATTTCTTATTATTATTTATGGGTGTTTATTTATTATTTATTTATTTATTATGGGTGTTTAATGAGGATCCAGATTGTTGAGAGCAATATGCTGACTCTGTAAACCATTTAGAGAAAGTTGTAAAGCACTATGAAGTGTTATATTAGTCTAAGTGATATTGCTATTCAAAAGAAGATTCTAAGATGGGAAAGACTGACAGTGTATCTGCCTAAGAATAAGACAATATATAGGAGAAGCTTATTATATAAGAGCTTTTAGATGTGCTACCTTGAGTTGGAAACTTAACTGTATGAAGATTGTGTTTCTACCCATATAAAATTTCACCCAAAGAAAAATAAAGGAAGTGGGTTTTATTTCTATACATTTCTCTGAAGGATAAGATATATTCCAACAGTTCCTAACTAGTTGAAGTCACTCATAGTATGGATAACTTCTGGCTTCATAGAACCCCTTGTCTTACAATACTGGTAATTGTGATCTCTGGCCACCATTTTGTAGTTCCATAAAATCCTGTGGTTAATTTGTCCTGGTACGTTTGTCAGTGAAAATAGTGGAGGCTACACAGGGATGGGATTCAACTAGTATAACTACCAGTTCTATCTATTAGCATCGCGTACGCATGTGCGAGTCGCATGAGTGCAATTTACAACCTGCTAAGCTGCCCAGACAGCTGAGCAGCGCTGCACGCAACTGTGAAGCGATTGGAAAAGCCCTTTTTTCTTGCTTTTTCCACTTCAGTTGTGTTGCACAAAGCAGCTGCAGTTTAAAAAGCAGGAAATAAAGGTCAGGTAAGAGTCCGGGCCGGTGGGGGGGTGGCACAACAGCAGCTGACAGAACCGGTTCTATGTCTGCTGCTCTTTGGAGCAACCGATTCTACAGTGGTGGACAGGACTAGTAGAAATCCACTCCTGGGGCTACATCTAAAATATTATGAAAATAACAGCCATAATTTTTTCCAGTGGATAAACTTGTTGGTTATTTCAAGGCATTTTAAATGTTCAAATAATATTAAAGCTTATTTCAGATGTGCAAAGTTAATTACAGGAGAGTAAACTGTGGGAGTGAAAGGAAAATCAAAATGCAGAACTCTTAATTATTTTTCTAGCTGTTCTGTGGAACAGGTATTAAAGAAAAAGTGTCCTTAAATGCCATTCTCAACTAATAAGTATCACAATAATTAATGGTTGTTGAAGCAAACTCATTTAAATTCTAAAGAAAGTTAGTGGATTAGATTTTCAAAACATCCTGGTGACCCTGCAGCCCCCATTTCAACTAGAATTCATTTTAATTGGGACTAATGTATTTATGTTTCTGGAACATTGATCCTAAACAAATTATAGCAAGTTGCATGGGTTACAGTGGAACATTCTATGATCCAATAAAGATGTTCTTTAGATCAGTCTAAAAATTTATGTTTCCAAAGTTTTTAATTTTTCAAACAATTTAGTAAAATAACTGAAAATTTATATTTTCTATTGTATTCTCTATATATATATTCTACACAACTTATCTGATAACTGCAATAGATTAAATTGTTCTATGCCTACTAAGATATGCTTTTTTAAAAATGCAGCTTTCTTATTTTACGTATTTATGTAAAACATAGTCATAACAACCTTTATTTACCAAACTTAGCCAAGTATGCTTTAAAGTTTTATATAGCTATACAAATATATGTTAGCTGTTTGCATACTGCAGCAGTCACCTTCAGTAGGTCATTTCACTATCCCCAATTTAAAATCTGCTTGGAACTGATGCTTCCATTGTTAAGTTGCACAGTTGTTAATTGCCAATTTTACAACTTTTTATTGTGGTTCGCCAGCAGCCTGTGCAGATGGAAGTGGAATCAGACAGCGGGGAAGAACAGGGACCAGTCCGGGAGTCTGGAGAGGACTCGGACAAAGGTCCTGCGTGCGATGCAGAAATGGGGCCAGGACCATCTGTGAGTGGGGTGCTGACTCTGGAGTTAGAGTCTGGCAGCAGCGAGGCCGAGGAACAAGGGGAGCTTGCTTCCAGTGCGCATGCGCGCAGAACTGCTAGAAGGCAAAAGCAGCTGAGACAAAAAGGGTGACTCAGGAATAAGGCTGGGAGGTGATTGCCCCTCCCCTAAGGTATAAAGGACAGGCCTTCCTTTTGTAGGAAGCAAAGTCATTCGTTCTGTTTGGATTAATCCTTGAGCTCTGTGTGGACTTTGAACTTCAGTTGGTGTTTTATAGTTCATTTGGTACTCTAGTTGTTGGCAGCAATTCAAAGGAAAGAAAGGTGACTGTTTGGGACTCATTAACAGCTGGGAATGAAAATAATTCCCAGTTTTGAAATAAAACAAGAGTTGTTTTAACTAAGCGTGTTAAGCAATTATGGTCTCAGGAAGCTTTGGTCAGAACACCATTTTTGTTGTGATCATTAAACATGATTATTAAACCAATCTGGATTCCCCCAGATTTTGCTTCTCGCTAGGACTCTACGACGGACACAAATGTTGATAGCATGACCTTGCGATGTTGCAACGATTGTAAATATAAGCTGCTAGCCATACACCCAAATTTTGATCATGAGATGCTGGGACAGTTATAAGTGTGAGAACTAGTTATTGGCCACTTTTTTCAATACTGTCATTATTTTGAATGGTTGCTAAATGAATGGCCATAAGTCAAGACTAACTGCAATGCATTGGTATGTGATGTAATGCATTCCTAAACTGGTAAGTCACAGGAAAATTTTGGCAAGTGGAGCAGGTGCTAATACTGTATATGGAATATCAAAAGATCACAATTTTTATTGATCACAAATTCATGTTTCCTTAATTTGGTGGGCCCTGCAGATACCAAGTATGTCATAAAATTCATATGGGACTTATATCAACCTCCAGCTTATGCAACAACCCTCAAAAGCTTTAAATGACGATAGAATAATCCCCTAAAAAGAAAATAGGAATCTACTGACATTTCAAATTTATTGTGCTTTATATTATTTAGTGGATTACATCTGAAGGTGTAGATATTTGCAGCCATTCAGGAATGGCCATTTTTCTCAAGATGGACAGAGTTGGTGGTGATGAGTAAATCATTGGAAGACCTGGAAGACCTGGTTAGAGACAGATGGTCCCAGAGGAAATCTATCTATATAGTCACTAAGAGCTGACAACAACTTCTTGGCATAAAATCAATCAATCAAAAACAAAAGCAACTCAGAGTATGAAATAAAAGTGCTAGGCATTGCCTACATTGAGGAGTATATTTACAATATGTTGGTTTTAGGTGCTTCAAAAAATTCCAGCTAACCATTCACTTGCCTTGCATGTTAATGAAAATACCATACAATACAGATAATCCTTACAACAGTTCATTAAGTGACCGTTCGACCGTTACAATAGCCCTGAAAAAAATGACCCATGAACATTTTTTCAGACTTACAACCATTAGAGCACCTTCCTTAGTCATGTGATTAAAATTTGGATGCTTGGCAATTGGATGCCCAGGCCACGTGATCCCCTTTTGCGACCTTCTTACAAGCAAAGTCAATGGCCAAGCCAGATTCACTTAACAACCGGGATACTAACTTAACAGCTGCAGTGATTTACTTAACAACTGTGGCAAGAAAGGTCATAAAATGGAGCAAATCTCACTGAATAAATGTTTTATTCAACAACAAACATTTTTGGGCTCTATTGTAGTTATAAGTCGAGGACTACCTAATATGAAAAACTCAGGTCTTCTCATTTGCAGAGGGACCCACATTTCCTGGAAAAATATATGTTGCAAGGCACTGAAATTTTCTACTAGCAGATACTAGAAGTATCTAAAGAGCATGCTGGAAGTATATAGGGGCATGAAATTAGCCTTGTCAAGCTAATGAGTGTCCCGGTCTTATGATGGGCCAGAACCACCCCTTGTTGGGAGATTATTGGAATGCGGTTCAACATACTTACAGAGTACTATGTAGGGAAAATTGTCATTATGCAACTGAAACTGGGAACAGACAGTAAAAACAGATTGAATATAAAATGTTTTGCATATAAATTTCATTATAGATATTATCAAAAAGCTTTATAAATTAATCTATAAACCTTATATGACAACAGCAAGTACTTATTTCAAACAAAAGGATGAAAACAAAGTTATGTAATAACAAAGTGTAGATCAGCACATTTGTATGTGATTATACTTGAGTAGATCTGTGTATATCCCTTCCTTTCTATGAGATATATCCTAATACAGATTTATAGCCAAAGTTGCTTTTCCAACTATATTAATCTAATGTAAAAGTTTGTTTAGAAGATCTAACCCAAATTACAATATTTTGGACATTTTAAAATCCTTGGTTGTTGAACATGAAGAAAGAAAGAATTTGGCAGCCCACTTAGTCAATAGTATTGAGTACTTTCTACTTAGCAGGACAATTTTAACCCCCAGATTGCTGCCTATATTGGTTTACAATGCAGCAGAAAAGAACTTGAAAAGATGAGTTCTTTGAAATTCCACCTGAAGTCTTTTGAAGGCAGAAAACTGTCAATTAAAAACATCTCCCACCATCACACCTGTACAAGACCTTACCGTTAGTAATATGGAGCTTGTTCAACTGAGCCACATCTCTTTTGTTTTTAAAGATGAAAGTCCTTAGGATAAAAAGTACAGTGAAATTGGCACCCACTTCCCATACTAACTGGGATGAGGTAAAAACAACAAGGAAATTGTTTCAAGGAAAGATATTGTAGGTCTGGAATGTCAGTGCCCAAATCTCTACTTACAACCTTCTCTTTGATGTACACGGAGAAAAAGCATTTCCCCAAAGGGCTCCTAGCTTGCCCTACTTTGGAATGCAGCCCTCAAGCCAACAGAACATCTCCATATTTTTTTCTCAGAGTTTTGATATGCCGCGAACTGTCTATGATGAGTTTCTTCTTCCAGCCTCTGCAATCTAGCAGCAGTTCCCTTTGTCATTTTGTTTATATGCTACTCAGAACCATATGATGCCAGAAATAAGCTTAAGGTGTTTAGTGACATCTTTCATTTACATGTTCCAGAAAAGCCATCTGTTCTTTAAAAGTAGGTGTTCCAGCCAAAACAACTATCCTCCTTTCCTGCATTGTTTCACAGTGTACCCACATACAATAAAAATAACCTCCTCCCCCTCCCCCCCGTAAATCAGCTCAATATACATGCTGCTTAATTTCAGAAAGAAGAAAGGCAAACAATTTTCTTGTTTTATAATAAAAATAGGGAGAGCCATAGAAAATTTCAGCTTACACACATTTGCTTGATATTCCTTAAATATAAATAAAGTAGGATTTACCGTGGCTAGAAAGAACCTAAAATCTAATCAAGCTCTTAGTCTCTCATTTAAAAGCATAAAAATCTGAATCATATCAAAGGCCTTCTTAGATCAACCTTTTTTTTTCTCACAGTGGCCAATTAGATGCTTCTGGAATACCGACAAACAGGTGATGGAGACATATTCTTGGCACACAATTGTTCTCCTGCAACTAGTATACAATATATGGAAACACTACTGTCAATCTGAAAATAACTTTGAGTCTTCAAGCCACTGCTGATAGACTGTTCTCCATAAATTTATCCAATCCATTTTTGAAACCCTCTAAGATAATGGCCATCAACACATTGTGTGGAATGAATTCTATAAGTTAATTACAGGTTTTATAAACAAGTACTTTTGGATGCCCTAATTCTCTGTCAATTAGTTTAAGGTCAAGATAGATAATAGATAGATAGATAGATAGATAGATAGATAGATAGATAGATAGATAGATAGATAGATAGACAGACAGACAGACACAGACAGACAGACAGACAGACAGGTGTGTGTGTGTGTGTGTGTGTGTGTGTGTGTGTGTGTGTGTGTGTGTTTTCATAGATTTTCATGGGTATAGGTATGCAGATCATGGGTATAGGTATGCAGATCTTGGAGTGTTCGGGACTTTTCCTGCGTAAGATTGAGAGTATCTTGGCAACATTTCATGCTTGGTTTCATGCTTGTCTGAGCAAAGCGTGATCCGAGCTGCCATCTCTCTATAAATACTAGTGGGGAGGTTGGCTGTGTTGTCATTTCTTGATTGGTTGATGGAGTTGATGTTTGCAGGTTGGCTTGCTTTTTCATAAGAACATGTGTGGCTGACGTATTGGCTATGTATCTAACAGCCTCCTGTGTTGTAACGACTTGGGTAATGGGCTGTGTGACAACATGCTGAGTTCTATTATTTTGACATCCTGGGTCTTGTGCTGTAATCTCCTGGGTTGTAATGACCTGGGTCATGGGCTGTGTAATGACCTTCTGAGTTCTACTGTTGTGACATCCTGGGTCTTGTGCTGTAATCTCCTGGGTCGTTGGCTGTGTTGTGACATCCTGAGGTTTTGTGGTGTAACCTCCTGAGTTCCGTGATGTGATATCCTGAGTGGGTGGCTCTGATGTGATGTTCCAGCTTTTGGTTTGGCTCCGAGTTTGAAGCCTGGCTATGTGTTCATGGCGTGTGTCTGTTTGCTTGGTTTGAAGGTCAGGGTGTGTGGCAGCTGGTGATGCAGCCATGGCCTGGTTTATGAACAGTGGTTGCCTTTCGTCTATGGGATGGGTTTGGGTTTGAGTCTGGTGTGGGAGATTGGTGGTGGCATCATGTGTTGTTTTGGGTCCATTGTTGGTTTTCGTGGCTGGGACTAGTTTGTTCATAAGGACTAGTTTCCAGATGTCTGGTAGGTAGGAGGTATCATCCCGTTTATTCATGTTATGGGGGTGTTTCTCTATTTCGATGGCTTCCCTGATTATTCTCTTGTTGAAGTGTTCAGTATTGGAGAGTAATTTGGTTCCCTCAAAATTAATTTCATGTCCTGTGGCTTTAAGGTGCTGGATGCAGTCAAAAACACAGTCAGAAAAGAAGAAAATACTTCCTCCCTTTTCCAGCACCTTAAAGCCACAGGATGTGAAATTAAATTTGAGGGAACCAAATTAATCGCCAATACTGAACTCTTCAACAAGAGAATAATCAATGAAGCCATCAAAATAGAGGAACATCCCGATAACATGAATAAATGGGATGATACTTCCTGCCTACCAGACATCTAGAAACTAGTCCTTATCAACAAACTAGTCCCAGCCACGAAAACCAACACCACACAAGCATGAAGCCGAAAGCACCAGCCTGAAGATGGCAAGTGGCCTCATCAAAACATAGCCAAGATACTCTCAATCTTACACGGGAAAAGATCGAACACGCCAAGACCTGCATATCTGTACCCGTGAAAATCTATGAAAACAAGTGTGTGTGTGTGTGTGTGTGTGTGTGTGTGTTTGTGTGTGTAGAGAAAGGGGGGGAGGGAGCGAGAGAGAGAGAACATCCTGTCCATTTTTCTGTACCATGCATGCTTTTATCTATTTTCTCTGTCCATGCATGATTTTATTTTTCTCATAACAAACTTGTATAAGGCCCAGGATAATGTAGGTTTCTCTCTTTCATCTTTGTTTTAGGTCTGTTAGAGATTTTTTTTTCAAATGTGGCAATCAGAATTACATTTAGTGCATCACAGCATTGAATACTGTAAGGGTATTACAATATTGACCATTTTATTTTCTATACCTTCCTAATGATCTCTAGCATGAAATTGCTTTTTTCATAGCTCTTGCACAGCGAACTGACATCTTTATAGAGCTGTCCATTTTCTGCATTTCCTTACTTGGAATAATCATGATAAGATTGGAAACTTGAAATTTTATTTTTGATTGAGCAAAATTTACTGTTATACTAAACTATAAATGTGGTGAATTTTAACTATTATTTGTGTAAGTATTCAATTTGACCTGGCTCTTCCAGATAGCTTTGGGTTCCAATGGGTGAGCACCACTCTGGAGATAGTTGACGAATTAATCCCCTTCCCTGTGCATACAGCTCCCTCCCTCCACATCTTTTAACTATAGTTTTATCTTGATAGTTACTCCATTTTTATCATTTTAGAAATATTTATTTAATGGTTTTATGTTTTTAATGCTGTAAGCTCTCCAGAATCACTTATTTTGAAATAAGATGAGTGGCAAATATATTTAATAAACAAAAAGACGAACATTTTATTCAATGGTTAATCTTAAATGATAGCAGAAATAGTGAAATGCCTATGGTGGAGAAGAAGATGGGACAGAGAAAGTCCAAAGAGAAGAAAACTTCATTTCTATTATGATAAAACTTTATTTTATCCTAGATGTTCCCATTTTTTTTCTCAGAAAATTATCTACACTTGGAAGACTATCAATGTTTTAAAGCTCCAAGAACTATAACCATCCATGCCTCATTATGCAGGAGCCAAAATTCTAAAGCATGTGATGACAATTCATACTTGATCTCTTTGTACATGCATCAAGATATCACATGACAAATAGAAATAGAAATTTGTGTCATGCTGTTATGATGGGTTTCTTACACCATCTGCAGATAAATATGCCAAGGATCCATTATGGATTACAATTGATGCCTAAATTTGGCCCAAACTATCATTCTAAACCTCACGGATTCCTGCACAAGAACAGAAATCCCATAATATTTTTTAAAAAATGTTTAGCTCCTGGACGTTTTATTACCAAACTAAGTAACATCTTCAGCAGCATTTTTGGGTGAAGTGTATTGTTCATTTATACAGGTCCTGGGTGATCAATTGGTCTTGTCACTGTGATAAATAGAACCAGTGTACAAACCAATAAGGAAGTGGAGTATCCAAACCATCAACAGATGACAGAACTGACCGCTCTCTCACCAACTGAATTCTCTGCCTGACAGCAATCAATCAGAAATCACAAAGTCACAAGACCAGAAACAGTCTTGTGATTCAACCATTCTTATGATTCAATCACTTTGTGACCCAATCAGTTCTGTGATTCAACCAGTCACAAGACAACCAAACACCCAGGACAAGCAAATACACAAAACCCCGCCGAAGATATTACCTAGTTTGGTAATGAAATGTTCAGGAGCTAAACAGCGAGCTCAGAGAATAGACACCTACCAAAACCTACAACTTGAATATTTGAACAAATATTTTCAACAATTTCTAACCAGAACTACTATGTTCTAAATGTCAGGCCAACTGAATTCAGAATTCCAATAAAATGTTTACACAATCATTCTAGACCACTATTTCAAAGTTAGCATTATGCCAATATTCTGGGACATCATATCCACATGTTTACATTCAATTCTAAATGGAATTTTTACCAAATGATTATGATGGTACATGGTAGACAGATGCTTTTTGGAATTCTGAATAGTATATCATCCCAGATGTGGCAACTTCTCTGTGTTGCAAGTATTTTCCCTATCCCTGATAATACATTTTTTGTTTAAAAAATATTTGCCACTGTCTCATTTAGTAATAAGTCTTTGTTCTTCAAAACCATTACAAAATCAGTTATTCCAGAAGGAGTTACTGTTGTGGATAGTGGATTGGGAAGACAGAGAAGATACCGAAGTGTTTAATATTATATAAAGGAAAAATACCCAGACAGCATTCTTTGGGGTGAGGAGATAAGTGAACAAAAGTATTTCAAATTTTAATCTGTGAAATATTGGAAGGACAAGTAGTGAGTCAGATGTATAGCTTAATGTCCTGGCTTTAATACTTTAAGAATAGAATAGAATATAAAGAGGAAGAAATAAAATGCTATGAAAATAAATTCAGTTTATATTGCTTTAACTGTTTTTTTTTTTTTTGCTGTTGTTTTCTAATGGATTGTCACTTGGTATAAGATTGTCACTCTTTTGTGTGGTACTATAAATATTTTAAATAAATAAATGAAATAATAGCATAACTCACCGGAAAATAAAGAAGCAGTGATCCAAATAGGATAGTCTCCAGTAGAATAAGTCCTGATGCCCTGATGCTCTAGAAAGCAGATACAAGAATTTAAAGCTTTACTTCCTGTACTTACATTAGATAAATCCAAATGTCTATAATCCAATATATACTGATAGACCACACCACATATTCAATATACTTTGTAATTTTTGGTATCTATGCTGCAATCCAATTTCCATTTCAATTAATCCAGAAGTGAGTATTGATATGTAAACTACTTTCAGTCGCACTATGTTTGCTTATAACTATATTCGTCACTCTGGGACTTATTTTCTCTTTAATTTGTTTATGCTTGTAGCAATAACTATACTAATATCTTGGCAATAAAATTCAGCATAAATTGATAGATTCTATTTTAAGTAGTTTTCTTAATTAACGCTAAGTCTCCTCAGATAGACATCACATTTACAATTCAAAATGATGCAGAAGTAACAATTTCTCCCCAAACCATTCAAAGTCAATATGGGTTATCAATTCCCTATTGCTTGAATTTCTGTAATGAACATCAGTATCCTAGAAGAAATGGTAGTTGTTGTTTTTCCAGGACATATTCCACTCTTCTGATTAGGAATTATAACGCTACATACAGTATACTTTAGAAGTATTCCTGAAATTTGCACTGCCGATATGTTCGAGTTTCATTTCTCACTTTCCATGTCAACTTGTATATCTTCTGATTATTTTAATGCTAAATGCAACACATTAATCATCTCATTAACATTTGGGGCAATTAAAGATCCTTAATTGACATGACAGAATTTACAGAGCTTAAGCAGAGCTTTTAAAGCGACATGATTACCTTACTATTGTTTCAACACCCCACTATACTAATTATATAAATAACACATTAACTATCAGACATTAACTAACACAATTGGACATTAACATCAAACTTCTGAGAGAGGCCATCTGGAATTTTGGAAAGGAAAATTATCCAGATGCTGGCAATACTCAGATCTTCTGCTCCTTATCTTGTAAGTGCAAGAAAGCAATCAGTATTCTTAAATATCACGCAATTTCAGTAATGAGATGGATGGGGGAGCGGGGAGGATGAAACTAATCCAGACAAGGTAGAGGTGCTGTTGGTAAGGAAAAGTTGGCCGTTGGAATAAGCTGAGTCCTGCTTTTATGGAAGCATAGTTTTCCATGAGGAACATGTTTGGAGTGATTCTTGATTTTTGCCGCTAAATTGGCAAAAAAAAAGCCATAGGAAGGAGTGTGTCTGCACAATTACCTTAGTGTGTTACAGTTATCCAGCCCTGAATTAACCATTAAGCAACAGAAGCATATGCTGAGGGTAGCAAGGAAAGAGAGACACCACAGAATTCTCCCCCGCTACCCATTTCCCCTTAACTCTTTCACTACCACACTTGGCTTTACTTGACTTTTTTTTCTTGGTAATTGTCTTTCCCTGCTTTATTCAACTTTAATCTGCATTGTTAAAAATATTACCTCTGGCATGATGAGTGACTAAAGTTAAAAGTTTTGTTTGATAGTATCAACAAATATCACATTTGTTTCCATCTCATAGTGTAGAGTTTCACTTCCACCAAGGGATACCATTACTGGGCTGTACTTAAGGCAGAAGTTGGTCTTAATATGGCCCTGCAGTTATCTATGCCTTAGTTACAACTTCCTTTGACTCAACCTCATGAGTGATACATGGGTCTACGTTTAAAAAGTGTCTGAAAGTTATGGTTGGTAAAAAAAATTCAGTGGCTATCCAGTTGAACAATGTTCAAGGAGCAGAAATGGTGTCTGACTATCTATGGAATTGCTCCTGCTATGAACTTCCTCACACACACCTATTTAGAGCTGAAGAAAAACTCCTTCTGAAGATCTCCTGATGCCAGGAGGTACCCATCTTCCACAAGGATTTTCTCCTGTTTGGCTTCAGATTATTGAATGCACTTTTAGGGATGTAGTTTTGACCTCCCAATATTTAAGAAGATGTTAAAGCACATACTTTATGCCAAGATTTTCCCAGTTAATATTTTTTCAGTATTTAATTTTAAACCAAATCTTGATTTGTCAAAGTTGTTTTGGTCCATGTTTTGTATTTCTAAACCACCCTGATTGTTGAAAAAACAAAAACGAAAGGCAAAGTAGAAAATCTAATAACCAACAGAGAAATAAAGTCCACCGACTATGAATCATTTCAAAACACAGTTAGGCAAACTCTATTACAGTCTTTGACCATTATAGCAAAACATAGTATTTGGTTGTACCCTCATAATTAATACAAGTGAAAGTTATTGCACAAACGTTGGCTAGACAATAAATATCAATACTGATGTTATTACTATATGTAATATTCATTGCAAAGAAACACACACACACTCTAAGATACAGCAGCCCCATGAATGAAGATGCTCTCAATCCAGAAAAAATATCTAACCAAATAACATTTGTATGATTAATTATAGTTACTGTATGCCCAGGGTTTAGACACTTATAACTGAGGGGTTATTTGATACCAGTGCATGCTGAGTTTTAGAACCATTTAGGAACAAAGATCCATTTTTTCATTGCAGAAATTTGAATGATGACATGCATTCAGAGGGTGTTGCCATAATGGAAGTACTGCAACTATAAATGTAAATCAATTTTCAATAACTGATTACCTTGCTTTATTGAAAAATCATCATGAATAAGCTAAAGGGAAAGGTTGCTTTAGGATGTACAATTCCCTCTCTGGTATCTCCTTTAATTCTTTCCGCCATTTTGGCTTGCAGAATGTTGAGGTATGGAGTGCTGAATTACCAACATAAAAAGCTATTTCTATGGCTTCTCTTGCATTGCCTTTCTCCTACATCATCAGGACAATCAGCATTGACTAATTCAGTGTAGAAAGCAATGGTGATGGAGGAGAAATAGAAACAGAATGGTTGCTCCCCAAGGGTTATGCACTCATGTTGTAAGCCAGTTATTTCTGCTGGGACTGCTTAACAGCTTCTTGTGCTAGGAAGAAATCTGCATTTCTTCCACCCAGGAGAATCATTAAATATATCTTTGTCGAAATGCTGCAGCTGTCTTTGGGCATTGCCATTTCCCAAAGGCTGACAAACCAAGCAGCTTCATCAGTGCAATGAAGCTTGTCAGAATTGTCAAAATATTTCCTTATTGTCTTGACAAATGGTTACACATATGGTAGAAGAAGACCATTAAGGACTGTGCATGTTCTATACATATAATAACGCAGTTAGGAATAGATTGGCATAAATACTTTTAATGGTTCAAATGTATGTATTGTTATAGAAAATCAGTGGTGGGGATATTGAGTTCAAATTGGAAAAAACCAAGGAGATGACATTGGAAAAGCAAGGGAATAGATGAGAAAAAGCTTATTTTAAGCTTGGGACAAAATTAAGGTATAAGAAAAAGAATAATAATCATGCTTTTCTAATTCATTAGAACAATGTTACTAAATCTTGCCAAGTTTAATATGTATGGACTTTAACTCCCAGAACTTCCCAGCCGGGTTGAGGAACACTGCACTGGAGTATAAAAAGGATGCAGGGTGGGAGGGAAGGAAAAACTTTAGTCAGGCTTTCAAGATTCTCTTACTAGAGCTGTAAATAAAGTATAGTTCTAACTAGAGTTGAGTAATCTCTTTTCTGACCTGGACTTCCTCAAATGTCTTGCACAAACGCATTATAAATGTTAGTAGACAGCACTATTGTTGTATTACTTTGTGGCTTTCAGACGTCAGACAGCAAGGAACAGAAAGCAATGAAAATCTGGTTTATATAGATCTGATTGCCAGGTATAATTTGCCTTTAATGATTTTGTAGCAAAGACATTCTTGGGTGGGAAGCAGGTTTTCGAAGAATTCAAATTGGCAGACACAACAAAATGATCAATGCTGCCATTCTGGCTTCCCATTCTCTGAAGACGTTTCTGCTTTGCAGGATCTTTGCAAACAATGTACCAAATTGGATGAGTGAATTCTTTGAATCTCTTCAAGGAAAGAAGAAGAGATTGTTCTTTTCTGAATATTTCTCAACAAAGGATTCTGTCTAGTACTGACTACAGAACTACTACTGAAAAGTTAAAAGACTTCAATCCAATAATTTTTTTGGATTTAAATTGAAATGCTATATCCAGATAGACTCAGGACAGCTGGAGATATAATTGTCCAGTTGTAACTGAATAAATGTAATATCGCTATGTTCTGTCTGTGAGAATTTCTCTGAAGTTCTCGTCTTCTTAGAAGTAACTTCTAAACCTATTTTTTTCTTAAAGACTATGAAAATCGGTACACCCTCAAGAATAAACAGACAATATTAACTTTAAAGAAAACAAGACAAATACTTCTCAACTCAGAAGCAGAAAGAAAATGAAGTGTGACACAGCAAATAAAACCGTGGTAAAACCCAATAATTATAAACTAGTATGATCAAGGTGTGATATATTTTACAAATAGTAAAACAAAAACTTAACAGAAATAAGATAATACTGATCAGATAAAAGCAACATAAATAAAATAGACGATGGTGCCATATAAACCTGAAGAGGTAAAGCATTATTAACTGAAACCAACAATTTCTGTAATAGGAGCATTATAAAAGAATTGTGGATGAGTATTTCAGGATGTCTTCATCTTGACAGTCTTAAATGGGATACTCATTTAAATGGAGTTTAGTTTTTTCTCAAGGATATCTTTGGGGAGGGGGAGGTTAAATCTTGCCAGAATTAGGACTTTCTGAGTTTGAGAACTGTCATTTGGCTTAGATATCTAGCTGGCTTGAAAATTGGTGAATGACTTCCCAAGAACATATGGATGGATATAACAGCCAGCTTTAATTAGGTTTCTAAATCCTTGACACATTTAATACCTATTATCAGGTTTGTATTAAGTGAGAACTCATTGCATTTCAGCTTCTCATACCTATCCCAGTCCTACTCCAGAATAAAAGAAAATTATTTGTTCACATAGAAGTGTTAATTAACTTTGAAGTAAACTCTCTGGATTTCAATACTTATTATTTCATAAGATTATTTTCTTAAAAAGCAGGAATAACAATGGAAGCTCCTGAAAGATAATGGTTAGCTGTCTGTCTATGACCAGTATTTTGTTATTTATTTTTTGGGAGAAAGCCTGGCTCAAATTACAGCAATGTCTAAATTATATCAAAAGGAAGAGTTTGAGCTTGTTGTTGTATAAAAATGAAGAGCAGCATTACTGCTGCCCAGAGTCATAGCTGAATTAGGCATCCTTATAAATCTTAACAATAAATAAAAAATAAATAAATGCCTCCATTTTCAGCTGAAGGATTTTCTTCTGACCTTGAATTCTGGAAATAACGTGGTAAAGAAATTTATAGAGGAAGATCTAAAGTAGCAAGCAGAGTAAGAATTAGAAGCCCTTACTTTTTGTCTAATCCTGCATATAGAAAAAGGGTTCACATATTACACTAAACTAAACCACAGACTTTGTTTAAACAGGGTTTAGTGAATAAAACTAAAAACATAGCCAGGTTACATAGTAGACCAGGCTAAAATCTATAAAATCAATGCTTCAATATACACTCAACTCTTCTTTATATATAACTTAGGTCGCTTTTTAGTAAATCTAAGAAGCTAATTTTGAGTCAGAAAAGCAGCACGAAGTGTAAAAGAAGATGGGCTGAAATCGAAAGAGAGAAGTTGCAAACTGATTGCCATAGGGTAATTTTGCAATAAAGATGTGGAATACAATATAAATTTTTGCAGACAGTGCTAGGTTTGGTTTATTTTATTTACTGAAATGGTATAAGCTGTGCTTCAGCTAACAACCTTTCAGAGCAGTTTAGAGAATAACAATAAATAAAAGAAAGGACAAAACTATAAATAACAATGAAAATAAAACAAGGAGAGGAGTAAAATACAACAATAAAAGTAGCAATAAAAACGTTCAGTTTTTTAAAGAATACCTTGCTAGTTGACATGCATGAAAAGCTCAGTCAAATAAAAAGAGTGACAAAGAAAGACATTTGATTTAGTTTTAGGCATCTTACTGGAAGTTAATTTCAAAGATTGGGTAACTATAAAGGACAATTGTTCACTTACCACTTATTTAACTTCAAAAGGAAGATAGATCCAGTGGTGGAATTCAAAATTTTTATTATTGGTTCTGTGGGCATGGCTTGGTGGGAATGGTGTGGCTTTGTGGGAGTGGTGTGGCAGGGGAAGGATACTGTAAAATCCCCATTCCCTCCCCACTCCTGGGGGAAGGTTATTGTAAAATCCCATTCCCTCCCCACCCCACTAACCTGCTTTCCAGCTCCATTCTCCTGTGCAGGGCAACAAAAGAAGACCCAGCTGGGTCTCAGGAGGTGGTGAAGAGATGGGGGCGGGGCCAGTCAGAGGTGGCATTTGCCGGTTCTCCGAACTATTCAAAATTTCCACTACCAGTTCTCCAGAACTGATCAGAACCTGCTGAATACCACCTCTGATACTATGCCTTTATTTAGGGGTCCCCAAACTTGGCAACTGTAAAACTTGTGGACTTCAGAATTCTGGAAATTGAAGTCCACAAGTCTTAAAGTTGCCAAGTTTGCCATAGTATCCCAATTAACAGTTTTGCTACCTATCTGCTGACCAAGATCAATTCCCAGAACTATTTTCAATTGTAACCATACATATTAAACTTTGGAGTCATTCAGCTAGGAGACAACTTGTAAATGATTGTAACAGACGTATCTCAATCAAAAACTAATAATGATCTATAATGTTTAGCTGATGAAGTACGCTGAAAACATCAAGGTCTTTGTGAAAACCTTTGACCTTCCATGGTGTAATGGATTTAAGTTAAAAGAAGACCACTTTAGATTGAATGTTAGCAGAACCAATTGTTCAAATGAATAGTAATTTCCCTTCACTGAAGATGTAGGAGCCTGACAACAATCTGTCATGAATACTTTAATTGAGATTCCTATACTGGGCAAGCACTGGAATTCAGTGGCCTAAGGGCACTTCTCTGATTCCAAAAGTTTCCAGTACTTGTGTCTAAACACCAGTTTAGAACTCATTATACTTATAAACTTTAATTTGAATCGTTTTTGCCATTTAAATCATTTGGTCTTAAGTTATAAATAACTAACTTATACCTCTCTTATTTAATGGGTCTATTGTAAATATGTAAAATTTGAATCAAACTGTTGAATAGAACTGAATGACAAAAGCATTTAGATAATTATGTGCAGCCCTAATGTCATTTTGTTCAAGGTTTGACACAGAGATTTGGATTAAGTGTTTGTTCTTTATAAAATAACCCTGCCTTTGCTATAGTCATTTTCCAGCTTGTATGGATATTAACCTTGGTTATTGACGCTTCTGTTGAAAACAGTGTGAAACATTTCCATTTAATTACTTGTCAGTTGGTACAAAATGTTCTTGGTCATATTTTTGCTATTTAGATTAGATCATAAGTATACCTTCTGAACATTATCTTGAATCAGTTGGCAATATGTATTAATGTTTATAATGTAATTCTGCAGTCACAAAGCTATTCTATTATCTAAGACAGAAAATAACAAAAGAAAAGCAACTCACAAATAGTTCAGTTCATGATTACAGACTTCATGGTTACCCAGGTGTATTACTGAATTACATTTCACAGCAGTCAACATATAGAAATTAGAGTCTATAGTTGAGCCATAACTTTTCCATTCCTGTTGTCCTGGTGTTTTAATAGCCAGCTGAAGATGGTTCAGATCTGTATTAGAAAAGTGGCCATGGTCTAAAACATCAATGGCAGCCACAATGTAGCAATTGAAGCTCCAATTCAGTTTTTTTTTTTTTTAGTGTGTCACATATGCAAACACGTTAAAAGCTAGAACTTCAGTTCTACTGTTAAGGTTGCCCCTCTTACTACAGACCCTATGGGCTAGAATAGAATGTCAAACTATACAGCACTTCTTATCCAGATATACCTTGTGAAAACTTTACCAGTGACCATGTTTTGGAATCAGGATTTATCACCAGGAGCCGAAGGAATTTCACACTTTATGTAAGGTTAAGTCAAATATGTGA
This sequence comes from Bungarus multicinctus, assembly GCA_023653725.1. Classification (NCBI taxonomy): domain Eukaryota; kingdom Metazoa; phylum Chordata; class Lepidosauria; order Squamata; family Elapidae; genus Bungarus; species Bungarus multicinctus. The sequence continues at coordinate 22,402,092 of CM042840.1, forward strand.
TCATAGCTATTATATCTTGTTAGTGTGAGCACCATTCAGAGAATTAGGCCAATGAGTCTTTTCCAGACTTTGGAGATATTATTTTGGGTCAACCCAGAGGTGATATTCAGCATGTTCCGACCAGTTCTGGAGAACCGATAGTGGAAATTTTGAGTAGTTTGGAGAACTGGCAAATACCACCTCTGACTGGCCCCGTCCCCATCTCTTCTCTGCCTCCCAAGTACCAGCTGATCAGCTGGGTCTTCTTTTGTTGTCCTGCACAGCTCCCCCAGTACCTGGAGGAAGCTACTTACCTCGATCCGTTCCAATCGGGCTTCAGGCCTGGACATAGCACTGAGACGGCATTGGTCGCATTGGTTGATGATCTCTGGAGGGCTCGTGACAGAGGGTTCTCCTCTGTCCTGGTCCTATTAGATCTCTCGGCGGCTTTTGATACTATCGACCATAGTATCTTGTTGCGACGGTTGGGGGGGTTGGGGATTGGTGGAATCGTCCTTCGATGGTTCTCCTCCTTCCTCTCTGACCGTTCGCAATTCGTGTTGGCGGGGGGGGAGAGGTCCACCTCTAGGCCCCTGGTTTGTGGGGTGCCTCAGGGGTTGGTCCTCTCTCCCCTCTTGTTCAACATTTACATGAAGCCGCTGGGTGAGATCATCCGTGGTCTTGGAGTGAGGTGTCATCTGTATGCAGATGACACCCAGTTGTACATCTCCACTCCGGACCACCCCAACGATGCTGTGGGGGCTATGTCTAGGTGCCTGGAGGCCGTGCGGGACTGGATGGGCGGGAACAGGCTTCGGCTCAACCCATCCAAGACCGAGTGGCTGTGGTTTCCGGCGCCCCGATATAGCCAGCTGACACCTTCGCTGGCTATCGGGGGGGAAGTTCTGCCCCCCACAGAGAGGGCTCGCAACCTGGGTGTCCTCCTGGATGTACGGCTGTCGCTTGAACATTACATCGCGGCCGTCTCCAGGGGGGCGTTTCATCAGATCCGTCGGATCTACCGGTTGCGGCCCTTCCTGGATCGGGACGCCTTGCGCACGGTCACTCAGGCCCTTGTCACCTCTCGCCTGGACTACTGTAATGCCCTCTACATGGGGCTCCCTGCGGGGAGCATCCGGAGACTCCAGCTGGTGCAAAATGCAGCCGCGCGGGTGATCATGGGGGCGTCACGTAGCGCCCATGTGATGCCTCTCCTGCGCGAGCTGCATTGGTTACCGGTGGCTCTCCGGGTTCGCTTTAAGGTTCTAGTTTTGACCTTTAGGGCGACCCATGGCATGGGACCAGGTTACCTTCAGGACCGCATTCTGCCAGCGTTCTCCAACAGGCCAGTGCGTTCCCACAGAGAGGGTCTGCTCCAGGTGCCGTCGGCCGCTATGTGTCGTCTGGCGGCGCCAAGGAGTAGGGCCTTCTCTGTGGGTGCCCCCGCCTTCTGGAATATTCTGCCACCGGAGCTCCGTACCGGCACGGACCTGAGGGCCTTCAGGCGCGCGTTGAAGACCTGGCTCTTTGAGCAGGCCGGCCTGGGCTGAGAAAATGGTTTTAATTTGGTCTCCATATTTAATTCTAAATTGGGTTTTAAGGGGTGGGGTGGGGTTTTGTTAGTTTTATCAAGCAGCCGATTGAAATTTAATATTTTTTAACTTTTGTATTCTTTGTGGGGTTTTTAGATGAGCTGTTCACCGCCCTGAGTCCCTCGGGAGAAGGGCGGTATATAAATGGAATAAATAAATAAATAAATAAATAAATAAATAAATGGAGCTGGAAAGCAGGTTAGTGGGGTGGGGAGGGAATGGGAATTTTGCAGTAACTTTCCCCCACGAATGGGGAAGGAATGGGGATTTTACAGAATCCTTCTCCTGCCATGCCCACCAAGCCATGCCATGCAGACCAAGCCATGCCACACCCACAGAATTGGTAGTAATAAAATTTGAAACTCACCACTGTATAGTATGCTAATATTTTCTTATCTCTACAGGCCACCATGTCATTCAAACTACTGATTATTTTATTATTCTGTTCTTTATTATTTTTACAAATAAGGGAACAAACATATCCATCATACCCTTTTCCCATTTTCCCCACAACTACCCCAAAGCAGGACTAGAACTCTTTCTCCCACTTTGGTGTGAGTTTGGGGTTTTAACCACTAGGTCAAACTGGCTCTCAATATAGAATATCCTCTATATTAGAGAAAGAGATACTTCATAATTATGAGAATTCTTCTGTACTTATGTGTCTTAGGTCCAATCTAACCACAAGATTATAGCCAGAAGTATAGATTTAATGAGAATTACAGAACTATAATATCAGTACTAATAAGAATGATTATTTTAATCCTAAGAGTTATAGTTTTAGTAGAAGCAAAGATTTGGTCTTGGTTGTTATCTCATTGAATTTTAATTCAAGCCCAGTGTTCCTGATGTTGGCTATTTATTCTAATCAAATTGTTAGATTTTTTGTGTAAAGTTATGCTGGTCAATAACTGAAATAAAGATTTTGATTTGATTTGAATATGGTGATGATGAAATCAATATACCACATTTCTAAAACTGCGATTCTAGAATTCATGTAACTAATTCAAATCAGTCCTATAAAAACCTGCTATATCTTCGCATGTACAAAACAAAATTTTGCAACTAAAACTGTAACACAAGAGTGTTTATTTGTTACTAAATACCGAATATAATAATATTGCTTGGGTGGCCTGGAAAAAAATAAGAAAGGCTGCATTGACCTTATTCAATAATTGGAATAAAACCTACACACTCTTGCGTGATTCGCATAGGACAACCTATTTGCCTTCAGGAAATGCCCTGGAAAAGCATTAAAGTGAGCTCTAAGAACAGCCAATCAATCCATGGATAAATAAATGAATTCTAACGAACTGCTGGGAAGCATTTACAGGATCTTATTAAAATATCTCCTTCCATATTTACTTACCCAGACAGAAAAGTCATAATGAAACTCTTTATCTGAATTCCTTTAACAAAAGTCATGAGTTAAAAGCTGTAGAGTCTTTTTCTTGTGCAGTGCTTCTCAAATATTTTGATCTCAGGACCCATTTGCAATTTTAAAAGAGCTTTGGTTTATGTGGGTCATAGCTATTTTATTAGAAATTAAAACTGAGAAATTTCAAAATATTTCACTCCAAAAACCCCAAAATATTTCAGAGACCACCAGGGGTCTCCAGGCTACACTTTGAGAACTGCTATTCTAGTACAAGCTTATTAAGACCCACATACATATATTTTCTTTTTTCATCTTAGATATTTCATTTTCCACTTTTAGGATTTGTATTTATTAACTGCTTGTACATTGGTTTCACTTTCATTGCTTTACCCATTCTTGTTTTATTTTAGCTCATTAGAGAATTATAGTTTAAAAATATGAAAGAAGAAACAAATTTATAATCATATTCAATTCCTTACAAATATCTAAACTAAGCCAATGTTTCATCTCATGGGAGATGAAAAACATGTTTCATTATATCCTTTCCCCAAGCCATATTTCAAAATATACTGCACATTTCTTTTGTTAGAAACATCTGCAGAAATTTAGGTTTATTTCTAAAATGTAGATAGCTGAACCTGCTCGGTCCAGGGAGCTCCCAGGACATGTTACATATAAAAATTTGTATAGAGTTAGAATAAACCTTTCTTGGTAAGGTACCATCAGGGTATTAAACAGATGCTTTTTTAAGGATTGGAATTATGTCAGCAACCAGTTCTGCAACATATTACAATTTTAGCAAGCACATGTTTCAGCATCTTGTCAAATACCAAAGACCTGCCATAAAGGGATGGGAGCATAGAAGGAGGCAGCAAAATTGTTCAAGCCAGCCATAAGGTTTCCTGCCAGGCTCTTAATTGAGGAAATTGACAGGAAGTCATCCAGTACAGAATCTGATAGATTCAGTTGATTGTGCAATTATTGTTTCGGAAGGCTAAATAGAAATGACTGTCTATTTATAGTAAGAGGTGATTGCAGCTATTAATTTTAGCAGTTGGATTCAAGTATTTAATGTGTATTTGATTTTGCTGGTTGTATTGAGTAAACTGGGAAATTATTTTAAAGACCAGTTCATTCAGTCTGGTGCAATCTCTCTCTCTCTCTCTCTCTCTCACACACACACACACACACACACTTACCCTAGACACCAGCAAATTGTCGTTTGGAGTGAGGCTTGTGGCACAGTATTATGTGAGAATGTACTGTATATTGAGGGTTTGAGCTTGTGGGGTGTTTTCCAAATGCTTCATTACCAAGCTAAGTAACATCTTCAGTGGAGTTTAGTGGATGTCAGTGTCAGGGTTCTTCTGTTTATAAGGGTTTCAGGTGTGGGTGTGTCAAGTGAGGGTCTTGTGAATGAGTCAGCTGTGAGTCAGCTGTGAGTCTTATGATGGATCTTGTGATAAGGAGATTACATCAGGTCAGGATCATTGGGAGGTGAACTGCTGGTGTGTGTGGGGGGGGGGGTTCGTGGGTTGGTCAAGGGTCAGTGCTATCTTTGGTTGGCTGTGCAGTTGATTTGGAGTCTGAGGGGTTCATAGGCTGGTTGTAGGGTGATGTGCCCATTGATGGAATTGCTTGTGGAGTGCCAGGATTCGATGAACTCACAAGCTTCACAGGTGATAGTATAGCTGATGATTTTTGAATTGCTCCAATTGAACTGGTGTTGCGTGATGTTGGTATGGGTAGAGATTAACACTGACACTGACCTTTCTAAACTCCGCTGAAGATGTTAGATGCTAGCCTGGTAACAAAGCATTCAGAAACCAGCCCACAAGTCGGAGAACAAACTCTCACTGTAAACCCGAACTACAGATATTCACCACAATTGCATCGTATGTTATAAACAGTTATGCATGTATAAAAATAAAGCCTCTTCCTAATGATTGCATGGACATTTCCATTTATTTATTTATTTAATCAATGACATAAAATAATAAAAAGGGAATAAAAGATAACAAACAACGCAAAAACCTGAACATCCAAACCACATCTCTACCTAACAACCACAACCCAATCCACAAAAAAACATAAATCAGACAAATAATGATATCCCAATCCTGATCAGAGAAGCTTTGAGCATGAACGGAAACATCCAAATGCCATCTTATTTCGTCTAGAGGATATCAATGACAATGATAATGGCTGGAGAGGTTGGGAATTGGAAGTACCGTCTTGCGGTGGTTCTCCTCCTTCCTCTCGGGCCTCTTGAATTTGTGTTGACGGGGGGGAGAGGTCCACCCCTAGGCCCCTCATTTGTGGGGTGCCTCAGGGGGTCGGTCCTCTCCCCTCTCTTGTTCAACATTTATGTGAAGCCGCTGGGAGAGATCATCCGTGGTTTTGGAGTAAAGTGTCATCTTTATGTGGATGACACTCAGCTTTACATCTCTACTCCAAAACACCCCAACTATGCTGTGGAGGTTATGTCCCGGTGCCTGGAGGCTGTGCGGAATTGGATGGGTGAGAACAGGCTTTGACTCAACCCTTCCAAGACTGAGTGGCTGTGGTTTCCGATGTCCCGATATGGTCAGCTGACTCCATCGCTTATTGGGGGTAAGATCTTAGCCCCCACAGAGAGGGCTCGCAATTTAGGCGTCCTCCTGGATGTATGACTGTCATTAGAAGAGCATATTATGGCCTTCCGGGTGTGCTTTAAGGTTCTGATTTTGACCTTTAAAGTGCTCCATGGCATCGGACCAGGCTATCTGCAAGACCGCGTTCTGCCAGTAGTCTCCCACCGACCTGTGCGTTCCCACTGGGAGGGCCTCCTTCGGGTCCCGACGGCCTCTATGTGCCGTCTGGCGACCCTGAGGAACAGGGCCTTCTCTGTGCGGACACCCGCTCTCTGGACTGGGCTCCTCCCTGAGTTAAGAACGACCACCGACCTGAGGGTGTTCAGGCGTGATTTGAAGACCTGGCTCTTTGAGCAGGCTGGCCTGGGCTGATCCTAAATTAATTTTAATGCGGTTTAATGTATTGAATTTTAAGGTTGGGATTTTAAATTCGGTTACAGCCCTTATTTAATTCTATTTAATTCTTTTTTAATTGTTATATATATGTGGTTTTAGTAGGCTGTGCACTGCCCTGAGTCCTTCGGGAGAAGGGCGGCATATAAATCTTAATAAATAAATAAATAAAAATGATGACATCACAATTCATCACTGATAATCATCAGTGATTATCAAGCATCAACCATTACCCCTGATGAAATACTTGACATTTCTCACATCGGGGTTTCCCGCATCGACCCAGAGTTCAAAAACAGAGACAGCCCCACGCTTCTGCAGGGTCATTTGCAAAAATGAATCAAGCAAACATAAATTCATTTATACTGAAATTCACTTGCCAAAAGCAACACCAACACCAATAAATTCACTTGCCAAAAGCAACACCAACCATAAGAATCTCCATTCTCGCCCTGACCTAACCATACAGCAATGTTCCCGCTCCGTGTACTCCGCACAGAACTCAAAAAACATCTAGACAATGGAGAGAAGGACCTGTTCATTGACTACCATGCTGACTGTATCAAAAGCAAGTCACACAACCCGCAACTCAGCTTTAACCTTCAACTACAACCCTACTTCAACCAATCCACCATCACTCAAAACTAGGCATGCACGCCCCTAACTATTTCAATTCCAACTACAGCTGGCCTTAAATGCAAGAAGCCTTGTGAATAAAATATCTGAATTTCTTCTCTTACTAAATATGGCTAAATTCGACATCATATTTGTCTGTGAAACATGGCTCAATGCATCTCTCCCTGACTCCATTACCACAGTAAGAGACTATCATGTTTAATGATCAGATCGTGAAATTCGTAGAGGAGGTGGTGTTGCTATCTTCTATAAAAAGTCCTTACATCTAAAAAACATCCAAGTTACCCAGGAGCTTGCTCTTCCTGAGACCATCGTCTGTGAACTGTCCTTAAATATCACATTTCAATTCTTACTATGTTACAGAACACCTGATTATGACATCGAACATATAAACAAGCTAAATTCATTACTAACATGGGCAACATCCTGCCCACACACTTTTATCTTTCTTGGTGACTTCAATCTACCTCATATTAACTGGACCCTAAATGATTATACAACTGAACCCATACATGCAACCTTCTACAATGCTGTTATAAATCTGGGACTGGAACAACCAGTAACCAACAATACTAGACTTAACAACTGCCTCAAACTCATATTCTGCAATAGTTTGAATTTAATTTACAGAATACAAACTAAAGAACCCTTTTCCAACAGTGACCACAATATGATTGACTTTTGTCTCAACATACATCCACACAAAAATCATCACAATGATGTAATCCCCAATTATAACTTCAAAAAAGGCAACTATGATCTTATAGACAACGATCTCTCATCCCTTGATTGGCAATCTCTATTCACTGGATGCAATACTGTTGAAGACCATTACAACAGTCAAAAGAGTCATCAAACTATATATACCAATAACAACTCCCCCCCAAAAAAATCAGATTACCCATAACAATAAGGAAACTTCAATCCAAAAAAGAGATCACTTTGGCAGAAAAACAAATCTGTTCACATTGCCAACTTCAAAAGCTGATACAAAAATTTATGCCACCAGATAAAGACTGAATGCACCAATTATCACATTAAACAAGAGGAAATCCTTTTAGGCACCAGTTTCACCCGCGCTTTCTACAATTTTGTAAACAACAAAAACTCAAAGACTCAAGATCTACCCAACCCTGATAGGACCTAATGGTAAAGACTGCAATGACAACACCATTAAAGCCAACATCTTTAACACATTCTTTGGCTCAGTATTTGTAAACAACAATGGATCATGCCCAGTATTTCCTAGCCAAACCACAAAAAACTACAATGATCTAATACAAATTGATTTTACAGAAGACAATGTTGAAAAAGCACTACGCAATCTAAAACCATCTCTATCTATTGGACCGGATGGAATATGTGCCTACTTCTTTAAACCCTATCCACTACCATAGCAGAACCTCTTGAAAAATCTTTCAGGACCAGCTCCATGCCTAACCTATGATCACAAGTCACAGTCATCCCCATCTTCAAAAAGGGAAACCCCAGCCTAGTTGAAAATTACAGACCATTCTCCTTATGCTGCATCACCTGTAAAGTAATGGAATCAATTATTAACCAATCCATTATCCTCCACTTAGAGACAAACAACCTACTCTCTAATAAATAATCTGGTTTCAGAAAAAAACTATCCTGTAATCTGCAACTCTTACATGCAAAAACATATGGATTACACAACTTGATCAGGGCGAAACAATAGACGCAATCTACATAGATGTCTGTAAAGCCTTTGATTCAGTGGTACACGACAAACTACTCCTAAAATTAAAATCTTATGGTATCTCTGGACAACTGCATAACTGTCCTGTCAAACCGGCCAGAAATAGTCAAAATTGGGAATGCCCTATCAAATTCTGTACCTGTCAATAGTGATGTCCCCCAAGACAGTGTTCTAGGACCAACTCTCTTCATATCTACATAAATGACCTCTGTGATTATATTAAGAGCAACTGTGTTCTCTTTGTTGATGATGTAAAGCTGTTCAATACCACAGATAATACTGCTACCCTTCAAAAAGACCTTGACTATGTATCAGAATGGTCAAACAAATAGCAACTTCAAATCTCAACAAAAAAAATGCTCTGTCTTACATATTGGCAAAAATAATCAGAAAATAAAATACACACTGAATAGTCAAGACCTTGTTGATGATCCAAGCTCTATAAAGGACCTTGGAATACTCATCTCTAATGATCTAAGTGCTAGAGCCCACTGTAATTACATAGCCAAAAAGGCATTAAGAGTTGTTAACCTAATCTTACGTAGCTTTTTCTCTGGTAATATCACACTACTAACTAGAGCATATAAAACACTTGCTAAACCAATACTTGAATACAGCTCATCTGTCTGGAACCCACATTACGTATCTGATATTAGCACAGTTGAGAAAGTCCAGAAATATTTCACAAGAAGAGTTCTCCACTCCTCTACTTGTTGTAGAATACCTTATGCCACCAGACTTGAAATTCTAGACCTAGAAAACCTTGAATTATGCTGTCTTCAGTCTGATCTAAGTATGGTATATAAAATCATACATTGCAATGACTTACCTGTCAATGAATACTTCAGCTTCAACCATAACAGTATAAGAGCACACAATAGATACAAACTCAAGGTTAACTGCACCAAACTTGATTGCAGGAAATACTTCAGCAACAGAGTGGTCAATGTCTGGAATACTCTACCTGACTCTGTGGATTCTTCCCCAAACCCCAAAAACTTTAACCTCAGATTGTCTACTATTGACCTCACCCCTTTCCTAAGAGGTCTGTAGGGGGTATGCATACTGTCCCTGTCCTATTGTTTCTTTTATTTTTCTTATATGTACCCATTTCATGTATTTCTAACTACGTACTGTATATACTTATACCTATTATCTTGTAAGCGATTGACAAATCAAAATAAATAAATAAAATAAATAAATACAATCAAGATCCACAGAGAAACATGAATATAATTATATACTGATAACTATAGAGTAAATCAAATATTGTATACTCCTAACACCCTATTACAATAATAAGTTTGTTTATGTAACAGTAATAAATCTAATAGAATATATATATATGTCCTCTAAAAGTTATTAAAAATAACAGATATTGACAAAAATAAGCCTTTAATCAGTTTTGCCTTGTTATCATTGAAGCAGCACAAATCTTGGCTATTATAGGAGTGATGGCTGGACTTGGACATTTCCTTGACAACAATATGTAAGTGGCTTACCACTAGGTTTTGGGATGTATTTTAAACATCCAAAATGGCCTATAATCCTGAGCTCGGCTGGTAGTCTGACATCCAGATCTAATCAGATCTGACCTGTTTAGTTTTTTGAGTCAGCTAGGTATTTATGTTTTACCTTGGAAAAAATGATGAGAGGTGCTTTCCCAATATCAGGAGATACCACATCTCTAACAACAAAATTGATATTTGGCTCTGACACTGCTTCTGAATGCTATCTTTTTATTTGGTTCTTATTTCCCTTTTGACCAGATTTCCAACATCACAGCCCTGACTCAAATCTGTCTTCAGTTTGTGCCTATATCCTGATACAATTTTAAATTCTTCCTTTCTCCACGCAGTGGGACAAATGAAGTCCCATGGGACACATGCTAACAATGTCAATGAAATCAATACTTTCATTTTCCTACCCCCAGCTATAAAATAATTCCCATGCTATTTGTTAGCAGGATTAGGTACCTGCCCCATTTAGCAATCATTTGAAGTTACAATGACACTGAAAAAGTGACTTTATGAAAAATAATTTTGCCTTTATTTCTACTGGTAGTATTAAAATACCATTGCACTATTCTAAGGATATGAGTTTTTCTTCTTCTTCTTGTTACAACAATGAGGGAAATGACTGCGTCTTGGCAGTTAATGAAGACGTTAACAGTACAATCGCAACTCATGGTCATGTGATGTCTTATTTAACAAATACAGAGGAAGTGAGATCATAAGTCCATCACAGTCTCATGATTTCTTGCTTAAGGACCATGTCATTAAGGATGGAACTGCAGGTCCCAATTGTAATAGTTAAGCAAAAACAATATAAAAGTGAAATGTCCCAACAAGATCTTTCAACAGCATCCCAGGTTTTCCTGCTGGAAATAAGTTGGGAATTCAAAATAATACCTAAATTCTGTGTGGACCAACCCAACATCATTCAACATAGAATAAAAATTGCACAGAGGAACTGGATGTTCAGCCAGAGAACTGATTGCTACATTTTGAGCTCAGCCTTGCATCTGCCTAGTGAGAATGCAATACTTTCTCTTAGGAAATGTCTCTCTACACTCTGTATTATTGCTCAGCCATCATAGTGAGGGCTAGAATTTCTTTACACCCTACTGCTATGTCTATGTAAACAATCAAGGATCAATGCAGGCATAAATGGTCTAAAATTCTACAGCAGGAACATCTGAAGTATTAAAATACCTTGAAGTAGATCTATGCTTGATCTGTCTAAAGGAACCCTCTCTATAGTCCATTTGATTCAGCCTTACTTAATAAGTAAGTAATAAATAAATCTTACTTATTAAGTCATAGAGAATTCCCTGATAAAGCTATTTATGACAAACAAAATGAGAAAGATGATTTATAAAAAAAATTACCTTTGCCTTGCGAAAACGGTAGACCACCAGCATGCTTATGAAGTCCAACAACATACAGAGAGTTTGGAAGGAGATGATAGCAAGTCGCAAATAGTGGTCCTCCTGTGCATAGCAGGGAGTATCATCTGTACAGTCAGAACATCCTTCCCTGCAGGGCAAGCAGGTGTACAAATCCTCAGCCATCTCACTTCTAGAAAAATGGCTGTCAGCATTCTTTCCTAAAAGTATCAGATATGGAAGAGAAAAGATTAGAGTATACCTTTAACTATTAGAAAAACAAAAGATTATTCTGGCTGCCTTGGTGATCAGCTTCTACTCTTGCATTTGATGGACCATAACTACAGAGATTATTTGAAAAATGCACATACCTCTTGGAGATCAGAAATCATTATCCAAGTTTCCCTCCCTGTGCAAGCTATATTTTTAGGCCATAAGTCCAGGAGTTATTTAAATGGAGAAGAAAAGCAGCAGGGGGGTGAGAAATTTTAATGTGGAAATTTTTAATGGAAAAAGAATTGAAATAATTACTTTGGAATAGACAGCAGCTTCTTTAAAGCAGTTCCATTTATTCAGGTTTCCATGTAATCCTGAAAAAAATACAGCTGCTTTAAACAGTCACATTAAAGATGTAGTTGCTGAAAATGTTCATTCAAATAAGTGTATCTTACTAAACTAGTAAGACAAATTTTAAGTGCTGCTTCTCAATCTTATAAGTTTCAGTTCAGTTGTGAAAATAGATCCCAATAGATTCAACCATCATCAGTGAATGCCTCGATTTTTTTTTAATTTTTAGTCATCTGTTCCAAAACCAGACGTTACCCAGATATTCTTTAGTTTAATATTTGTTTGTTTACAAATAATATAATTGTTTATTAGAAAATAGAAAATTGGTTTAATGGCTTCAAATATGTCCTGTTCTACAGCAAGTACCTCTTCTGCATCAGTTCTGAAGTAAGTACGCCCTAACATTCATAAACCAAATTATATAACTAGACTATTGGCTTAGATAATATCATATTCTTTCATACCATTATTCATAGCGTACAGGATTTTTAAAAATCAGTAGTTGCTTAATAACATTACTTGACATGGACTGTTAGCTTCCCCTTACTTTCTTCACAAATGTATGCCCAATTTTAATTTTACATTATCTGTCAAAGTTCTTTATTTAAATTGTTTAGCTGAGTCTGAATAATTTGACAACTATATGTGAGTACTACAGACTTGAAGAATACCAGCTATCTTTGTAAAGGGTGTCTGTTTAAATAAATTTTATTTGGGGATCATCTGATTTGATTGGTCACAGCTTATGTACATATGTAACTCATCATTTGACGTTGTAGTTTGGAGTGCTGTAGAAATTGGCTTGATTCACATTTTTAAGTGAACTACTGCATTACTTTATACTTTTCTTAAAGTTAAAAAGATCAGCAGATGTATCATACATTGCAATGTCCTACCTGTCAATGAATACTTCAGCTTCAACTATAACAGCATAAGAACACACAATAGATACAAACTCAAGGTTAACTGCACCAAACTTGATTGCAGGAAATACGACTTAAGCAACAGAGTGGTCAATGTCTGGAATACTCTACCTGATTCTGTGGTTTCTTCCCCAAACCCCAAAAACTTTAAGCTTAGACTGACTACTATTGACCTCACCCCTTTCCTAAGAGGTCTGCAGGGAAGGGGGGTGTGCATAAGCGCACCAACATGCCTATCGTCCCTGTCCTAATGTTTCTTTTATTTTTCTTATATGCATCCATGTATTCATAACTATGTTTTTACTTATACCTATTATCTTGTAAGCAATTGACAAACAAAATAAAATAAAAATAAATAAAATGTTTATAAGATATAACTTCACAATTACATAGATGCAGCTTGAAATATACACCGTATATTATAGTTTGAAAACCAGCTAGCAGAGCTACCTTTCTTGATTATTAATTCATCTTTGATTACATATAATATAGATAGATGATAATGTAAAACATTATATTTCAGGAACTCTTCCAGATGGGCAAACTATTGTGATACAAACTAATAAGACAAATTTTAAGTGCTGTTTCTCAATCTTATAAGTTTCAGTTCAGTTGTGAAAATAGATCCCAATAGATTCAACCATCATCAGTGAATGCCTCGATTTTTTTTTCATTTTTAGTCATCTGTTCCAAAACCAGACATTACCCAGATAAACTTTAGTTTAATATTTGTTTGTTTACAAATAATATAATTGTTTATTAGAATTAAATTTTACAACACAGATGTCACCCTAAATGACATGCCAAATGCAGCTTTCATGATAAAAGAGCATTTTAAAGAATATCTATTGCAATCAATGTATGGAAAACTGCACACAAAAATATCTGAAAATTTTTTACTTGCAAGGGTTTTTTTAAATGAAGAATGATGGGAAAGAAGAATTATTTGCATATTTTAGAAAGATCGGAAGAAAACTTTCTCAATGATCTCTTAACTAAAATGAAAAGTCCTTGTATAAATTATTTCTCATTTGGGGAGACTATGTCTTACAGATCAGTTCTTACATATTCATTTATTTCTTAGAGATACAATTGATTCAGAAAAAAAGTTTTGTGTGTATTTATTTTGATCAAAATGTCTTAGAGTTAAATAATCCAACTAAATAATTTCTGAATCGTTTTAATGTTTTAAGAAGTTTTTATAGGTAGGCAGTAAGTTCTAATCTCCCAAATTAAGAGGGAACAAATCTAACAATAATCAATAATAGGTCAGCCTGCAGCCTTCAGTGTAATTTTATGCACCCTTTGGCCTAATTTCCAAAAGACCTCTGCAAGAATTTGGCTTATAGATTTATTACAATTGATCTTTTACAATGATTTTCAACCTCAGCAACTTTAAGAAATGGGAATTTCAACTCCCAGAATTCCCTAGTCAGCACCAGATGAGACATTCTGGGAATTCTGTAATTGAAGTCCTCAAGTTGTTGAAGTTGAGAAATACTGTAGTAATGTATTATTTTGTCAACAAAAAAGCGACATACTGAAAGGTATTGTAGACAAGATTTGTATATACGTGTGAGAGAAATAATGCCTACAACTTTCTACCAAAGTGCCAATGGTTCAAGGCCAGTGAAGAGGAAACAGTTTTCTTAGGTACTCTTCAAACAAGGCTTCCTTTTTGCTGGCAGTATAAGGGAGGGAGACAGACATTACTTTTCCTTCTGCCATCCACTAAACACACATAATTCAAAAAAGGAAAAAGAGAAGGGAAGAGAATGGAAAAAGAAGAAAATGTATGGACCAATTTTTCACATAGGAAAAGTCTTACAACAGTGAAGGGATAAGAGCTATCCACTGCCTCTTGCTCTCAAACAATGTAGTTATGATTTAAAAAAAAACTCATCCCATTTAAAAATAACACTATGTTGCAGTCAATGATATTGCAGATATAATCATGTTTGTGGATACATAGCACATCTGACTTGATTTAAATCTTGGGAAGTCTTTGGCTTAAAGTGTAAAATAATCTCCCAATGAGTAAGGCAATTGAAGGATTGGAGGAAATTAGGGCTTAGTTAGGTGAGTGATGATGCAAAAACCCATGTGATGCACATGGGTGAATTGAGGAGTTCTTATTGTTTTTATAGATTTAGAGAGTCTTTGGTTTTTAATGAGATGGTAAATGCAGATGAAGAGGTTTCTTGAGACTACAAAAAATGAAACTGGAGGGCAACATACTATATACAGGATGGTCAAACTCAACAAGACAATCAACACATCCACAGACATGATCTACTAACGAAGGCATAAGATCACGACTTCTGAATGATATGCACATGTTAATTTGGTTAATTTTTAGCCTGGAATTTGTTAGTCATTGGCTTATAAATCTAATCTCCAAGTATTTGTAATGATCCAGATTACCTGTTTTTCATTCTGGTTCCTTGCCATGTAAGAATAGCTGATTTTGAGATCTATCTGCTAAATTTTTAAATGCCATTTAAAGTGTATTTAAAGCCATTTGCACCAAGGTTTTCTCTGAAAGGTTTCTGAAGTGGGGCAGTTTCCCATTACTTCAAGTTGGGACTGGTTTGCTTTCTGAGCTTTTGGAGGCAGTTTCAAAAAATTAACAACTTGTCTAATTTTTTGGCATGATCTGAGAAACAGAACTGCAAACATAATTCCATCTGCCCTGCCATCTCGGAAGCCCACTTTATCTCCCAGTTCTGCCTCGACCTACAACTGTGCAGCCTTACAGAAAGCAGAAGGATGGCAAAATTTTAAGTGGTAGAGGCATTTGGCCGGCAAACTCTTGATTATTAATGATGGTGAGCAAGCAAGAACACAGCTTGACTTTCAGATTCCTTGCTGGGTTTGCAGAGCTGGCTGTTAGATAAACAATCTTTTTTCAAACTAATGTGCTAAGGAAATTTCACAGAGCACTGGAGGTTGCAAAAGCAAATTCTGCTTTTTGAGCTCGGCACAGATAGCTTTCTGAACTAAAGTAGGAATGTAGAATGCATGTTTTTAGAAAACAGCACATCTAACCCACTTTCTCAACTGAATCACCTGGGGACTGAGTTAAAGCTGTAATTAAGAAATGCTGCCCAATTAGCAAATAAGCATGATTCATTCCTACTCTTAGTCCTAAATGTTTGCTAAATCCCCCTGAAAATATATGGGGGAAAAGTTCTAAATAATTATAAATCAAATTGTAATGCTCATCTACAATATTTCCCTACATCCAACTTTATTGGCTCCACCATGTTTTCTTCTCTCTTGATAAGGATATTTTCCCTCCATAAGAGCATTTTGTTCTGTTTTTATTCTGTCCAAATCCATTTGTCTTTTTCTCAAGCTTTGCAAAATAGCTCTTCAGGTCATGACTGAATGTTGTCATACTATAAAATGCTCAATGTGCATTCATTTCAATTATATCAGTGCTTAGACGTTTAGAGTTAGTAGTCTTGTTTTATGTAGCAAGAGAGGTGACAGGGTACATGACTGATTTTAAACCTGTGGCTTTTTCTTTCAAAATTTGACACTTGATATGGTTCTGAAAAGATACATATATTCAGTTTGGCAGGCTGAGAGCCTGATTTTTTTTAAAAAAATCAAGTTTCCTCGAAGCAACAATCTATGCAAATTCTGTGCAATGTTCTTGCAAGTGGCTATGTATAGTATTGGCTTTAGATTTTTATTAATTATCACCATGAATGCTAATTTTAGTACTACAATTTGAAAGAAACAAGTGTAAAATAAGCTTAATCCAGTTTGAATTTGCCATATAAATACTTTTTAAATTCTAGGTTTATGTACATATTGCCAACTCATTTCTAATTTCATTTGTTCACTATTTTTTTCTGTAATTATTCTATTCTATTATTAGAAATATTGCTTGGCATTTCCATTTGTAAGGCTAGATGGACTAACTAGAACCAAGAGATAATTTCTGCTCTTTTCCCCATCAATACTTATATTCTTCTCTGCACTCACATGTTAGTTTCATTGGTCCTTATACCCTGTTGATTGTAGAGAGAGTGAAACTTCTTTTCCAGAGATCTCCAAACTTGGCAACTTTAAGACTTTATTTTTTATTTTTATTTATTTTATTTTTATTTGATTTGATTTGTCAATCACTTACAAGATAATATGTATAAGTATATACATAGTTATGAATACATGAAATGAGTATATATAAGAAAAATAAAGGAAACAATAGGCGAGGGACGGTAGGCATGTTGGTGCACTTATGCACGCCCCCTACAGACCTCTTAAGAAAGGGGTGAGGTCAATAGTAGACAGTCTAAGGTTAAAGTTTTTGGGGTTTGGGGAAAAAACCACAGAGTCAAGTAGAGTATTCCAGACATTGATCACTCTATTGCTGAAGTCGTATTTCCTGCAATCAAGTTTGGTGCGGTTAACACCAAATATTAGTTAAATATTAGTAATATTTAATATTATAGTAATAAATAATACAAATATTAGTTGTATCTATTGTGTTGTTATGGTTGAAGCTGAAGTATTCATTGACAGGTAGGACATTGCAAAGTATGATTTTATATACTATACTTAGATCGGACCGAAGGCAGCATAGTTCTAGTAGTACTTGTGGACTTCAGCTAACAGAATTCCTCGGCCAGCCAAAGTTGCCAAGTTTGGAAGCCTCTGTTCTACAATGAACATTTTCAGGAATATATTACATTAGCTGACTGAAGGAAGGTTATTGGAGAAGATTTAATGTTAGGAAAGATTGAAGGCAAAAATGTAGAAGGGAACAGCAGCTGATGAGATGATTATATAGTATAATTGATGCTATGACCATGAATTTGGGCAAGCCCCCAGGAAAACTAGTGAGGGCCTGGTGTGTTATGGTCTATGGGATCAGAAACAGTCAGACACAGCTTAGTGACTGAACAACAATAATTGGAGAAAGGAGATCTAGAGGGAAAACCATGTTTCTAGTTTCCTCAAAGCTTCCAGATGCTACTGCATCTAATACAAGGTTACAATAATTGGGTTGCAAGAATCCAAATGACAACTAGATGAAAGCCAAGATAAATTCTAAGAAGTAGCCATTTGGATGTTTGTGGTCCAGATGTGGTAGTTCTATATATCCAACATCTGTGATATATGTGTTCATATTTACTTGTAAACAAATTCATATATACTTATAGCGGTAGATTTGTGCTTATGTATGTGATTTGCTGCCTAAAGAACTATCAGTGTCAGTATTCCTTGGGCAAAATCACAAAGAAAAAACATTTTCCTAGAATTTGGGAACATTAATCCTAGAGATATTGGGAGTTAGACGTACTAATAGTACCACTGCAAGCCAACACATGCAAGCCAATGGGACAACCCCCATTTTATGGGGTAGAATTATCTATCATGAGAACATAATTCTCATTGAATTGTTAACAATATGCACTAGTTTTAAAGTGCTGGGTGACCAAGTGCCATTTTAAGATACAACATACTTTCAAAGGAAGAAAAGCTTACACTTAAATTAACAAAAAAGACAACTAATATGCATTTTAAAATAGCTGCTGTCCTTATATTGGTTCTGAAAACTGTAACAGCCCAGGAGCAAAGCTTTTACAAATCAAATACCCATAAAAGTAGATATGTTTTACAGACTGTAGAGAGCATCACAGATGACAAACCACAGACTTAAAATTCCTTAAGTGATTATATAATCCCTGAGTTGCAGAACGTTAGAGTCGAGTGCATAACCCTGACAAGGATAAAAGGGAATCTTACATTATTAATGTGTTCTCTCTTGCAGATTCAAGCAAAGGCACTTACTGTGAAAGATGTTCATTGAAAATATTTTGGGATTATAGAATCCAGTCTTACAAATGCATGAGTAGGCTCCAAGCACAAATCCCAGGCCTTTAATTGGTATACACTAAAAGAAAGAAAGACAGACAAGGAGGAAAAAAAATATGAAAGACACACCCATTTTCCTTTATGGAGACATTGTAGTGGTTCATCTCAAGGCCAGCAATTCAGTAGGGGGTTTCAGAACAATTTTTTTTTCTTTTGTAAAAAGCATTGTGAAAGAGATTTTAAAAAGACTTCAGTGCAACAAATGGAAAATAAATTATTACCCAGACAAGTGTCAGGGCTCCAACAAATCCACCCCCTAATAAATCAATTATTTTTTACTCTGAGAGATGCGGCTAGAGACTTATGATTTGAATGGGGGTGGATTTGTTGAGCCCTGACAGCCAGCCAACACTAAAATACACCATTCATTTCCCCCTTGATCCTGGTCTTCCCCTCATCCCTTGGATGTATATTCTCCAATGGGATACATCCGTAGCCAAGAGTCATCTATCATGCTCTCTTGCGCGCCTACAGCTTTGGGCTGCCTAGCATTTATCTGAAGCACTTCAGGAATGCACTACTTTCCCCCAGTATTATTTTTTAGCTGACAACAAGATTTTTTTGGCAAAACTGTTTTTTGTTAAAATGGTATAGTGATTAATTGTTCTTCTTTCTTGAAGTTTGAAAAAAAATTAAAGGAAGAAACCTCTTCGCTTCCAATTTATTTGGTGAACAACTTTAAAAGAACATTCTGATTCACAAAATCAATTTGAAAACCAAATTTGATAGGTGGAGTATCCACAATTCATGAATATTCACATAAAATGTGCCTCACATCTACATGAGCTTTGTATTTAAACACTCCCAGTGATTGGCAGGATAGTATGAAAAGGAAATGAATTAGAGTAATAAAAAGAGATAATAATATATTCTTGTTAATTTGTAGGCTTTAGAGGTAAAGTGAAGTGAAAACTTTTCAGTAGGAACTGCTAACTTCTAGTGTGAGAAATCTTTCATAGTTCCGACTGCCTATTGAGTACCATCTTGTTTTCTCTGTTTTTTTGCCATACCCAGGAGATATTCCTGGTCTTAATATATTAAAAATAAATAAATAAATAAAATCATCTCTGGAAATAATGGACAAATATATATTTTGTCTGTAGTGTACATGTATATAGCCATATGAAGGATATACTATATACCCTTGCCACAACATATACTATAATTACAGGCATGCTCCTCCATTAGGTATTTAATGTGAAAATGTTCTACTTTGAGCACTTAGATAACACAACTATATAATCCCTATCATTCTGCATGTTACTAATTCTTCTTTTGCCTTTCATCGAATCACAAAAAGTCAGCTCTCTTTTCAACTTAGCAAAACACGATTACAATTTCTACATGAATAGAAGGCTGCCTTTCCATCTTTTTACCATGGCAAAAATGATACATCAGGAAAATGAGCTTATCACAATTCAGCATGCAGCCATTATAATCTTTGAGAGGGCAGTTACTTCTGACACCATCTTTTAATCTATATTAATCCGCAATCAGATTCATTTTCAGGATACAGAAGAATAAAGTTAGATCATAAATTCTGTAAAGTTTTTAATGTTCTGAAGTTTTAGAAAGTAACTAATGGTATCTCTTACAATTAACCATATTATAGAATGGGACAGTTAGAGAGAAAGAGAGAGAGAAAGAAAGAAAAAAAAAGAAAGAGCATTATGCTATTTAGTCCTACAGAAAACAGAATGTTAAAAAGAGCAAAATGTTATTATATTGTATTGTATTGTAGTATAGTAGTATAGTATAGTATAGTATAGTATAGTATAGTATAGTATAGTATAGTATAGTAATTATAATATAGTATAGTATCCTTACACTGGAGATATATTTTATGGTAATTTAAATATCAAGTGTAGTGCGATGTAAATACAGAAATAGTTCAATTCTCCCCAATTTTTTAAAAAAGTTAATTGCAGTTCCACTTATCTCTTATAAATAGAAAACAATAAGAGTCACTTGTTTTCCAGCTATTGCTGAAGCTGATTTTGAACAGTTAGTAATACATTATAAGCCCCAATTACATTTTTCTAGTATACACCTTTAACCAAACAAATTTCTTCGCTTTTAAATCAGCACAGGATATATTGCTTGTAAAATAAATCAATACCTGGAGCAAAGAAAAGTCTTTACCAGCATGTGAGAAAGAGATGGAGTTGCTCAAGCAAAAGAAACCTTTGGTGTAAGGATATGTTTATTACAAGCACACAAGGGCGTGCCCATTTTCATCTGTGAAATAGAATGGCCATCATAATACTGTAAGCTGCTTCATGGCTTGCTGCTTTTGCTATATTATTGTAGAAATGGCCAGGCAGCTTAGTTTGTGAGAAGTATGCTTGTTAATAGGCTATACTAAGTAGAATAGAGGTATTACTCTATACTGGTGATAATCAGGGTATTATTGGTTCATTGCACAGTCAGCTACATGTTTAGACTGGATTTGGCTTTTTATTCATACATCAAGTTCTTTCCAACAATTTCAGATAGGGAAATGTTGATATTTGATGGTGCTAAAGGTGTCAACACAGAATGTAAGCTGTTCAAAGTAAAGCTACCTTTTGCAATTGACTGGTGGTGATTTTGTCCCCCAAGGCATCTATTACTATTGGAATCATTTATACCTTTTTTGCCATAGTTGTTCTAGTTCTATTCATCAGATTCTATTCATCTGTTGTTCTAGTTCTATTCATCATATTCAGATCTTTGCATTTTGTTGTCTTCTTCAGTTCTTTCTCTTCTCTTTGCTGTCCCCAGGTATTACAATGTCTATTAGCCAGACTTTTGAAAAAAATATTTCTTATTGACAATGGTTCTGGAGTGATAACTGGCAGGTGCTTGTTTGTTTGAATTCTTAAGTCCTATGGCAATTCGATCTCTTTATTATGATAATAATTTCAGTTTTCTATTATATTTTTTTCAGGTCAGGGATAGTACAACACGAAGTCCTTCTAGGATTTTCTCAAAGAACTATGCCTTTTTTGAATTTTCCCATTTCCTTGCTCATTATTGGATTGTATGACTATAACTTTGTCACTTGTATCCTTACGATTTATATTGACTGTTTCCTAGTATGATTTAATTGCTTACTGTACCCTATGACAAATGTATCTTTTCTTTTATGTACACTAACAGCATATGCACCAAGACAAATTTCTTGTGTGTCCAATCATACTTGTCCAATAAAGAATTCTATTCTATTCTATAATTTCAAGTTTAGTTCTCACAGTGAGGGTGCCTCTGAGAAAACAGGGAATTAGTTTGGGATAGGAGTATTAGGGATGGGGGGGAAAAAATCAAGATACAAACTTTACTAATTACTCCTAGGCATCTGAAATCTTTTTTCACTATTACCTATGTTACAGCTTCCAAATTTCAGAAGAGAGAATACCTCTCCTGTTGGACAAATCCCCATATCCCTTATTCTATTGCCACGATTATTTTGATCCATTCTTTCTCATATTTGTTATTACCATTTTTTTTCTTTTTAAAAAATTCATTTGTCATTTCATGATCAAATTCAGGAATATTTATCAATGAGATAATTTTTCAGAAGTCCTTTGGAAAAAAATGAACCAGTTTTGATTTGTAATATAGATTTAGAGTGACCAAACTAAATGACAACAATATGGATAATTTTCACATGAGGTTGAGTAATATGAAGCCCGAAGTGATTTTGTCTATAGATGACTATAAATGATCACATCTGAAACAGCACAAGTGTCGAATAAGTTGTGCATTCTATCCCACTGCAAAGCACAAATTAAAATAGCTGCATACAATTACTAAGCATTGCTCCGGTGTTCAGGGATAGTGGTTTATTCTATAAACTATGGTTAAAACAATAACTTACTGCAATATGCAAATCAGGTGTATTCTTGCTGAAACAGAATATTCTCATTTTCATAATCAAGGGCAGTATTTCCAAATGTGTTTGAATATACTGACAGAATAAGTCCTATTACTTCAGAACAATGAAAGAAACATACCAAGTGCCGGCATCATCATGTAGATCAAAATGAGATAGGAAATTACTCAAGGACACCGTTGACAGGGAAATTGTGGGCTTAGGAATTCTAGGAGTTGAAATCCATGCATATTAAAGTTGCCATGTTTGAAATACATTCCTATCTTACCAGGTAAAAATTGCAATTGCAATTTGTAATACCCTCAAATAATATTTTGAAGAAGAAAAATACTTCTGAAAAAACAAAGCTTAGCAAACTTATATTCTCCATCTCATCCAGTTACCTGTCCCAAATTTTCAGCTACTAAGAAACCAGGCAATCAAATAAATATATTTTTCAGCTCCTTTGAACACCATCTTAGCTTCCTTAGCTGTCATCTTCATCTTTTACATCTTTTCAATAGTTCTTTAAAATTATATTTGCTCTTAATTCTTTTATTAATATTATTAGTGGAACAATTTTTTAAATTTTATTTTAAAATGTCAGTCAAAAGCTGAGAAATGGTATTGACTGAAGCCCAATTAAACTTATGAATACCAACCTCTCCCATTAGCAAATATCAACCAGAAATTCTGATTTCTCAAATGTTCATTTTCATATTCTTGGATAGTATTGTTTTTCTTTAGGTCAAAGAGTAATCTTTCTTCTGATAATTCTTTAAGAGCAGTTATTTTATTTCCTTTCATGAAGAAAAAAATAAAAGCTAATAAAATTATTAACAGAAATGTTATTTCTTTGGTCATGACTCAGATGAATAGTGAATTTCACTGGGTTGAAACTTCTAAAATAGGGAATCAGTTTAATTGCGTCGAATTGTTTGTCCACGATTTGTAAGATCACAACATATACAATGTGAAACTTCAAAAGGAATTATGCTAAAATATGAACAAATATGTTCACTGTTTATACAGATTTTAAAAAAATCAAATGAAAGCAGATACAGTACAAAATATAAAAGTTGAAAAACTAAAACTGAAATATTCTTCTCTCCTTCCTTGCTTTCTACTACTACTAATTTTTTTATTGTTTTCAGAGAGGAATAAAAATATGTATCAGAATCCCAAAAACAAATGTAGTGTAACAATGACAATATTCTAGACTGCAAAATAATACTGTATTAATAATTGCAACAAATAATTTCATTTAAAATTAGATAGTATACTATAATCATATAAAATAAGAGTAGGAAGGTGTGTTGATTATGTTCACCAGTTTGAATTATTTGTAAAAATAATAAAGTCAGAAGTAAATAAAATAATAAATATCCATCTGTAAGTTAAAGGCATTTTACATAAATACTGTGTTCTAATTTTGTAAAATATCATCCTGTACCTGGGAGGAATTGCAGTTTAAAAAACCAAACTGAAATCCTGTATGATTTAGACTTTTGTTCCTTTTAATTTATAGGAGCAGATAAATAGCATCAATCTCAAAGACAACTTTTGCTGTATCATAATGTTTGACTGAATCTGGAAAAATAATTTCTGGTAAGTTCACAAATAAAATATCTTGATTAAGAAGGAGATGACATGAGATAAATAGGAAATAAGGTTATGAACAAAGAAATGTGACTCTTTCACAATCAGAAAGATGATATTAGCTCCAAATTGAGATACTTGGCCTCACTTTCAATAAATTTCCCAGTCATACAGCCTATTTGTTCCCCCAGCTTTGCTATATTGCCCTCATTAATTACAAATGTAAAGCATCCTTTACACAAAGGATATATGCACTGAGTTACGACTTTTCTATTCATTTATGTGTTTGCTTTATTTCAGTCAATTGTTTCCAAAATACAAGCAATTAAAACAATTTAAGATAGCTGAGGTCAGAAACAGAACCTATTTGCATATACAGAAATATAAGTCTTACTTCAAAAGATAAACTTGCCTGGAGCCTAAATGAATATGAGCATATGTTTTGGGTAGAGATATCCTACTCACCTATTATCAGTAAAATGGCTCTGCTGCAAGTCATCATCTAATCTTTAAAAAATTGGGGCATTTGAAGAAGAATCTTTTCAGGCTACAGTAAACTAAATAACACAGAAAATTATTCTTCAAATGCTAGAGATATTTAATTTTGTTTATTATGAAATGTAATAAGATGGCATTCAAAATACATATTTATAGATTAATATTTACCCAAACAAATTTTGGCACAGACTAGGGTCCCTAAAATAGATTTTGTTATTAAGGGCAAATTTGAAAGTGCTAGGAAAGATTTTTTTTCAGAGTCAAGTGTTTTTATTTATATATAAACATTCTGAATACAGTGTATTGTCCAGGCATACCATTGTACAAAAGAAAAAAAAAGAAATAGTAACATGTGTGTGTGTATTATATGTATGTATGTATGTGTGCGTGTGTGCGTGTGTATGTGTGTGTGTGTGTGTGTGTGTGTGTGTGTGTATATATATATGTGGATCTTTGGTTCTTCGGATTTTCTCCTGCGTAGAATTGGAAGTATCTAGGCGACGTTTCGATGAAGTCTCATATATATATATATATATATATATATATATATATGCGTGTGTGTGTGTGTGTGTGTGTGTGTGTGTCTTTGTAGATTTTCACGGGTACAGGTATGCAGGTCTTGGCATGTTCGGGTCTTTTCCCATGTAAGATTGAGATTATCTTGGCAATGTTTCGACGAGATCTCACTTGCCATCTTCAGGCTGGTGCTTTCAGCTTCATGCTTGTGCAAGCAAAGCATGATCTGAGCTGCTGTCTCCCTATATATACTGGTGGGGAGTTTGGCTATGTTGTCATTTCTTGATTGGTTGATGGAATTGATGTTTGCAGATTGGCTGGCTTTTTCTTAAACATCAGTCTCCTGTGTTGTAACGACTTGGGTAATGGTCTGTGTGATAACCTTCTGAGTTCTATTGTTTTGAGCACAAGACCCAGGAGGTCACAAGATTAGAACTCAGAAGGTCATCACACAGCCCATTACCCAGGTCATTACGACCCAGGAGATTACAGCGCAAGATCCAGGATGTCAAAACAATAGAACTCAGAAAGTCATCACACAGCCCATTACCCAAGTCGTTACAACACAGGAGGCTGATAGTCACACAGCCAATACCTCAGCCACACATGTTCTTAAGAAAAAGCCATTTTTCCAATATTGTGCAAATACAATTCTTGCTGCAGTCATACACATAATATTAAATATGTAGTCCCTTTATCATAATTTTCTGGTATTATACCTAGCAAAAATATCTGGGATTCCCAGATATGTTTTGAGTTTCACTCTCTATGAATGGTTGATCAGGCCTTCAGATACAGGAAGTTATAATGAATATCTGAGAACCCAATGGAATATGATCAAGACAGACTGAATAAAAGAGAAAGACAAAACTTCCTACATTGCTCTGTTCTGGAACTACTGTATATCTTTCTTCCCCTGCAATAACCTAGAAACCTAGTTTTTCCTATTAGGAAGCTAAACAATTTTAGCCCTATTTTCTACTTTCAGCATTTAAAACACATCTATATTCTGTGTCATCACAATAACAGACATAGAAAGTTGGAAATGTGGGCCAGCTCCTCTGAACTAGTTACTCCTCTAGGAAATTCTTTATTGAGTAGAAAAATGAGAGCTCTTGCCCCCATGGACTCTGTATGTAAATATTTTAAGAGGGAGAAGAGGCCAGGAAAAGAGACCAATTATATCTATCACCTACATCAAATTCTTATTTGTCTTTAAATAGGTTTGCATGGTTAGCAGTGTTGGGATTCAATTTTTTTTTACTACTACTGTGGGTATGACTTGGTGGGCGTAGCAGGGGAAGGATGCTGTAAAATCTCCAGTCAGAGGTGGTATTTGCCGGTTCTCCGAACTACTCAAAATTTCCACGACCAGTTCTCCAGAATTGGTCAGAACCTGCTGAATACCACCTCTGATGGTTAGATAGTCTCTAGTAAGTCTCCTCCTGAAAGAGAGCTGACTAATATGGGAAGACAGCAGTGGTGGTATTCAAAAAATTTTTACTACCGATTCTGTGGGCATGGCTTGGTGGGTGTGGTATGACTTGGTGGGCATGGCTTGGTGGCGTGGCAGTGAAAGGATAAAGTAAAATCTCCATTCCCTCCCCACCCTGCTTTCCAGCTCCGTTCTGTGCAGGGCAACAAAAGTCCAGCTCATCAGCTGGGACTCCGATCATCTGGGACTTGGGAGACAGTGAATAGATGGGGACAAGGCCAACCAGCGGTGGTATTTCCTGGTTCTCTGAACTACTCAAAATTTCCACTACCAGTTCTTTAGAACTGGCTGAATACCACCTCTGGAAAACAGCCCTTAAAAAGAACCACAATAGTATTCCAGTCAATGCCATTGGTAGCTGGCTGGGTGTGAATCCCTTGGATGGTAACTACTTAATATATTTCTTGCAGTGTTTTGCTCCAATACTAGATAAGAAACAATGTTATTTTATGGTTGTTGTTTTCTTGTAAAAAAATAATCAAGGCGGGATGCAAAGAAAAAAATAAACATAAAGATTAAATTGTAGAAAATTACAAAAAAGTAGACAAATTTAATATTTTTAAGGATTATCAAGACATCCCTCAGCTATGAGTGCAAGTTTTGTAAGGTCTGAGATGCTTGGTGAAAAAATGGCTCTTAGAAACATAGCCTGAAAAACAGTTTTATGCTCTTTTTATATTGTAAGATATAAAACAAAAACTAAGGCTTTGAGTCTTGCAAAATAAAAAAGTGGTTCATTATTTGTTTATAGTAAGATAATTTAAAACCTATATAATCCATATACGTCAATCATATAAATGAATAAATTAAATAAGTAATATTCATATATGGTCTACTTCTTCTATTCCTTTCACAAACCTACATTTATATGCTTTACTACAGGAAAAAGCAATGAGATGGAACACCAGATGAAAGACTACAAAACAAACACAAAATCATGTATACACAAAACCTATAGATTTCAATGAGTTTAGACTTACTCTGGTTTGAATGATGAGCATGGAGTTTACAATTAGAACATCAGTTTCTCATTTTAAATTCATTTCCCCTGTCCTATCTTATTTTTCATTCTGGGCAACAGCTTCTTCCTGACATATTGTGGTGATTAGTCAATAACTGTCTGCTTCTTAGTAAAAAAAAAAGTCCAGACATTTGTGATTTAAAAATAAACTTCAAAATTCTTCTGGTCTTTAAGTAGCAACAAAAGTAAAAAGAGACAACAGTTCCATAAATAAGTAGTAGTCCAATACATATCCTTTTCTGAAATTGTATTAAGTAGTCACTTTTATATTCCATCTACATTTGTTTGGTATACATTCATCCTTGATCCTGTTTCTTTAGTAACTTATTCCCACTGTATCCAGCTTTTATATTTCCTATAATATATCAAACTTCTATCTTTATAGAGTATTATCAAAATGATGGAAGCTTGATTTTGCATGCATCTTAACATTTATCCCTTGCAAGAAATCACATAAACTACTACCTTTCTATCACCATTTGCATGACTTAAATTTTTCCATGTTCTCATTATGATAAGCATTTTATCACACTATACAAATTCTTATACTTACTTTAGGGTGGGTTTTTTTTTAGAATTTATGACTAACTTGCAGTCATTCATTTTTCTTTTTTTTTAATTAATGACTTGTTCTTTGATATATTAATTTTCAGATCCATAGTATCATACAATTTAATATTGACTGAAAATAATTTGAATTATCCATAAAAATACATAACCTGTACACAAAATCATGTGTACACTCATGTCCCTAATGTTTGTACGTATCTACTTTAAATAAAAGAGGGTACAGTGGCTCAGTGGTTAAAGACACTTAGTTTGTCAGCTGGAAAGCTGACAACCCACGTTGCAGCAGGATGGAGTGAGGTCTTGTTAGTCGCCCAGCTCCACCAGCCTAGCAGTTTGAAAGCAAGCAAATGCGAGTAGCTAAATAGATACTACTTTGGTGGGAAGGTAACAAACTTCCATGCACCTCAGCATATAGACGTGCTGTCCACATGGCCCTAGAAATGTCTTCAGACAACGCTGGCTCCCTCAGCTAAGAAATGGAGATGAGTACTTCCTTTAGAGTCATAAGCAACAAGGGAAACAAAATGTACTCACTGAACCAGTAGTAACATCGGTTGAATCCCACCCCTGAATAAACCTCAACTTTTCTGTTCTTGAAATTACTACTACTGGGCTGCTGTTACAGAGAATTTCTCTGTTATCTGTGAGGTAGTATGGTGTCTGTTTTAACAGCGGCAATAACGAGGCAGGCATGTACTTTTAGTGATTTCAGCTCTTTCTTTAATTTCAAAACGAACATGCCGGCGAGCGCAGGCAGCCTCTCTTTTAAAGGCTTCCTGCGCTTCACCCAGCCAATGACTTGGCAAGACTTTCCCGCCGGACTCTTGGCCAATGACGGGTAAGTATTTTAAATACAAATGGACCAATCCAGAACACCCCTCCCCTCTTGGTCCAGTCCGACCAATCAGGAGCCGCGCCTATGTTACGTAATCCCGTAGATAGGCGGGGCCCCTGCGGGTCCGACTGGACCTGCGCGGCTCAGTCATTTCGTTGCTGACTGTCGGAGCGGGTGGACCTGTTGATCCTCCAGCCTCTGACCTGGGAAACTTCTGGAAGGTCGAGCCGGCCGAGTCACTCCTAGCGGGCCTAGCTCGACTGGTTGAGATGGCTAGGCCGCTCCCTCTCTGGCTTGGATTATCGTCGGCTGTGTCTGCTGTTTCGTCTGGAAGTTCCCCTGGCTCAGGTACGTTGCTGCGCAAATCGACCGGGGCTAGTGTTGAGGGTGTGTGTGTGGAAGTTAGGGTGTCATTGTTTGTTTGTGGGTCTGCTGCTTGTTGATTGTTGGTTGGTTGTGGGTCTGTTGTTTCTTGATTGTGTGGTGGTTGATCCCCTTCCCCCCCAAGGGGGTCGCAAGGTCTTGTAAGGGTGCGGGATCTTAGTTGATCGATATGCCGCTTCCAGCTTTTATTATCAGAAGTGGTGAGTCGGTATGATCGTGGGCCGGTGATTTGTGTGATTGTAGCTGGTACCCATAATGGGTGTCCAACCAAATTTTTTGCATAGACTAAGTCTCCGATTTGAAATGTTCGGAGCTTGCTGGAAGAGTCTAGTGGTTTGTCTGTAGAGTATGTGGGGTGTAACCTATCTAAAGGGGAGCGTAACTTCCTCCCCATGAGTAGTTCTGCTGGGGTTTTGTTTGTAGTGCTGCTAGGTGTGGTATGTTGTATGAAAAGTAGTTTGTCGATGCGTGTTTGTATAGGGCCGTGGCCTAACTTGTGGAGTGTTTCTTTGGTGAACCGAACCATGCGTTCGGCTCGTCCATTCGCTGCCGGGTGTGCCGGCGCAGTTAGGGCATGGCGTATGCCTGAGCTGGCTAAATAGCCCTCAAAGTCTGTAGCAGTAAATTGAGGGCCGTTGTCTGAGACTAGGACGTCTGGCAGTCCGTGTGTGGCAAACCATTTTCTGAGTTGTCGAATGACAGCTTCCGAAGAAGTTGATTGCATTAGGCTTACCTCTAGCCAGTTTGAGTAAGCGTCTACCAGGATTAAAAATGTATAACCTTTTGTCGGACCTGCGAAATCTATATGGACTCTAGACCATGGGCCCCTGGGTAGCTCCCACTCAGTGACCGGTGCTTTCGGGGGTGAGGGTCGGGATGTCTGGCATGGCTGGCAACCCGCAACCCACTCAACAACGTCCTTGTCCAACCCCGGCCACCAAACGTAGCTTCTAGCCAAACTTTTCATTTTAACAACTCCAGGGTGACCCTCATGCAATAACCGCAGAATCGGATCCCTCAGTCTTAGTGGAATAACCACCCGGTCCCCCCAAAGTACACAACCTTTTAGCACGGAAAGTTCCGTTTGTCTCTGTTTAAAGAGTTTATATGAGTCCTGTAGTTCAGTTTCTGGCCATTCCTTTGTAACCCACCCACTCACTTTGTGCAGTAGATGATCGTTGGCTGTTTCGCGAGCGATGTCTGCTGCTGTCATCGGAAGGTCGGTCAGGGTTTCAATTAGTAGAGTGGATGTGCTCGGGTTTGGGTCAGGGTCACTGTCAAGCAATGGGCAACGACTCAGCGCATCAGCATGTGAGATGGATGGACCGGGGCGGTAATTTAATGTATAGTTGTATGCAGCGAGGAATTCTGACCATCTCGTCATTCTGGGTGATAAAATGTTAGGCGTCGCTTTGTTTCCAGCCAGAATTCCTAGTAAAGGTTTATGGTCGGTAATTACAGAAAACAGTCTGCCATAGAGGTACTCATGGAACTTTTTAATACCTGATACAATGGCTAGTGCTTCCTTGTCTATTTGACTGTAATTTCGTTGGGTTTTAGATAATGTCTTTGAATAAAATGCAATCGGGGCTTCTCTGCCATTAGGTAAAAGATGGCTTAGAACGGCTCCGATCCCAAAGGGTGATGCATCACAAGTTAATATCAATGGTAAAGTCTCATTGTATTGTATGAGTACCTTTGCTGAAGTAATGAGGTCTTTAATTTTGTTAAAAGCTGTTTCTTCCCGACTGCCCCACTTCCAAACTGTGTCTTTGTCCAGGAGTCTATGTAAGGGTTCCGCCACCGTTGCTTTCTGCGGCAGAAAAACATGGTAAAAGTTTATTAATCCCAGAAAAGCTTGTAGATCTCCTTTGTTAGTCGGAATGGGGGCGTCTTTGATTGCCCGGATTTTTCCTTCGGTCGAGTGGATGCCATTGCCATCAATTAG
The DNA here is from genome assembly GCA_023653725.1 of Bungarus multicinctus. Taxonomy (NCBI): domain Eukaryota; kingdom Metazoa; phylum Chordata; class Lepidosauria; order Squamata; family Elapidae; genus Bungarus; species Bungarus multicinctus. Next base: position 22,433,414 of record CM042840.1, read on the forward strand.
GTATCCCAAAAATTCAATTTTCTCCGTTATTAATGTGCATTTTTCTTTTTTAACTTTGAGACCTGTTTCCGCAAATTTGGTGAGCACTTTTCTTAGTCGGTCTCGCAGTTGCACTTTGTCTTTAGCTGCGATCAGGACATCATCAAAGTATGGAATGACTCCCGGTATTCCCTGCAGGAGACGTTCCATTAAGCTCTGAAAAATGCCTGGAGCCACACTAACGCCGAATTGGAGGCGGTTACATTTAAATGCGCCCTTGTGAGTGACAATCGTTTGGGCTTCTGCTGTTTTTTCGTCTACTGGTAGCTGTTGATATGCCTGAGCCAAATCGAGTTTAGCGAAAATCTTTCCGCCTTTGTAATAAGTGTTGCACAACCAGAACGGGGTATGCACTTTGTTGCAACGCCTGATTGAGGGTCGCCTTATAGTCCCCACAGATACGAATCGACCCATCCGCTTTGATAGGGGTAACTATGGGGGTCTCCCACCTGGCATGGTCCACTGGTTCGAGGACTCCTTGCTTAATTAATTTGTCTAGTTGTTCCTCTATTTTTGGTTTTAAGGCGAAAGGGACGTGCCTTGCCTTTAGTCTAATTGGGGCTACCTTAGGGTCTAGGTTAAAAGATATCGGGTTACCCCGGTACTTGCCTAGTTCGCCGCTGAATATGTCCTGGAATTCTTGAATGAGGTCTGCTTCCCAGTCTGCATCTGCGACGTGGTTGATACGGTCATCCCAATTCCCAACGGGTCGAACCATTCCAATCCCAAAAGACTTGGTCTGTTCCGGTCAACGATTGTGAGGGGTAAAATTTCGGTGCGATTTTTGAAAGTTACCTGAAAATGTCCAACGCCCACAACCGGAATTCTATTACCCTGATAGTCTTTTAAGGTTAAGTTTTGTACTTCAAGCTCTTCCTGTTGGATGTCTGGAATTAAGTTTTTGATAGTGTCCCACGATACCATAGAGAGGAAGGATCCCGAGTCCACTTCCATTTTACAGTCTTGTCCTTCAATTTTTACTTGAATGTGGACTTTTCTTATATTCTTCGTATTTGAGTGTCCAATTATGACTGTTTGGTGTGTTTCTTCTTTCCGGTAAGTTGATTCTTTGTATCTTCCCTGTCTTCCTTCTTGGCTCCAACGGCTACTGGTTTTTTTCTCTTTTGCTCTTTCTCTCTCTCTTGGGGGAGGGCTTCCTCTTCGCCTCGGGCTATAATTGGATCTGGCTCTGCATACCTTCGCGATGTGCCCTTTTCTCTCGCATTTTCTGCAGATCGCATCGATGAAGCGACACTCAGATCTGGGGTGATTTCCCCCGCAGCAGTTGCACTCAAAGTCGAATTTTCTGTTTGCCCGCTCTTTTCCCCCTCTACCTGTCTTCAGGTGGCATACCTCGTCTTCTTCACTACTGGTCTCAGTCTCTAGATCCTCATGGTGTGTCGTGGTCTTCTCTCGTTCTCCCTCTGGTTTTGGTGGTTCTCTGGTGTTGTGGTTTGCAGCTTGGTTAATTTTTTTCATTCTCGCTGCTGATTTCTGGGTTGCTTCGGCCGCGGTGGCTTCTTCTATAGCCTCCTTGACTGTTATTTTTGGGCGATTTAACAGTCTGCTCTGTAGTATTGGATCTCTCAGCCCTAGTACGATCCGGTCTCTTAGGGCTTCGTTGAAATCCGAGAATTCGCACTCACCCCCGATGTCTCTTAATATTGCCACGAAGTCGGCTATGGATTCACCTTCCTTCTGATTACGGAGGTAAAACTCATGGCGCTTAATTAGGCAGGAGACTGTAGGGGCGTAGTGGTCTCGTAGTATCTTCTCCAGTTCGGGCCAGGTTAGCGTTTTTACATCGGTCGGGGATGCGAGCGCTTTCGCCATTCGGAAAGCTTGGCCGCAATGGGTCAAAAAAACTGCTCTCTTTCGATGCTCGGAGACGCCGCTCAGGTCGCTGCTCTCCAGGAACATGAGGAATGTAGGTCTGCCATTCCTCCGTTGCCGGGTTAAATTTTTCCGGTGGGGTGTTGTTTCCAGACATGGTGCCGTTCGATCTCTGCCGCTATCATACTTGCTAAAAGTGCTGTCTCGATCCCACCTTCGTCGCCAGTGTTTTAACGGCGGCAATAACGAGGCAGGCACGTACTTTTAGTGATTTCAGCTCTTTCTTTAATTTCAGAACGAACACGCCGGCGAGCGCAGGCAGCCTCTCTTTTAAAGGCTTCCTGCGCTTCACCCAGCCAATGACTTGGCAAGGCTTTCCCGCCGGACTCTCGGCTAATGACGGGTAAGTATTTTAAATACAAATGGACCAATCCAGAACAGTGTCAGAAGTGGGGAGCAGGAAGTAATCCAACCAACTGATTATACAGCATTTCTTTCAATGTCTCCCTTGTGAAAAAAATCAATAGTTAGGGTGCAGCTAACAAGTGGAAATGTTGCTTGGTACAACATTTTATTATTCGTTTGCTAAGAAGCAGCAGAACAAAATAGTTAAAAGGCCACAGAGGAATAAGCTGTCAGTCTTGAGAAACAGTAAAATATCTCAGGCAGCCATGAATCAAGAGAGATACATTTTTATGGGTTGGTTTGTCATTCTGTACTTCTATGAACTAAGTCTTTCCCCAAAACTCATTTCTCAGACTCATTGGAATACCTATATGTTTGCAGTGTAGAGCAATTCTATTACCATGTATGAGAAACAAAATGTGGAGGTTTTTTCTTTATTTAGCCATTTTTCTTTCTCAAACATACAAAAACACATGGCATTCCTTATCCTACCAACACACAGGGAGCTTCTACACTGTAGCAGTCAACAGTTTTCAAAATATCTCCATTGGCCTTCAGGGGCAGCACATAAAGAGATGGCCAGTAGCTGCTACCAAGAAAAATGAATGACCTTCGTCCTATGACATGAATAACAAAACTTTGTTATTATACTTATTATCTGCTAAGGTCAGATTAAACTATCTCTTCCTATTCGGTCTCTGTAGACCTGTGTACGGAGAAAAAGATGTAGTGTTCCTACACTTGTAACAAAGTGAACATGTCATGACCTCCAGTGCTTGAAGAATACTCAAGGGAGGGGTGATCCACTGCAATGAACATAACACTGAAAAGAGTTGTGAGGAAAGGAATATAAGAACTACAACAAAACTCAAATATTATGCACATTGTATCAGAAAGCAGAAATGAATAATGCAGTATGAAAAAAAAATAGGTATAATTATAACATTACTGGGATGACAAAATATGTAAGGCTTTACTTAATTTCAACACAGCTTCATAATTCCAACTTTCTCACTTATATCCTGAGTGTGGGGTTGTTGTTTTTTTTTACTAATCATATAAGTCCTTACTGCAATAAATTTTAAGGATCTTTTTTTTAGTGTTGGTCCCTATAAACTTATTTGAAACCTGCTTCATACATTACTGGCTTGATGTGGAAACCAATTCCTTTATTACATGATGATTTGGTAACAGATCCAGAAATCCTATTGATATATTAATGGTAGAATTTCTTTCCAAAGTAATATTGCCCATTTTTTCATCAAGGTGAGTAGTACTGGTAGTGTGACATCATCATAATAACAAGAAGAAAGAAAAGCAGAAAGTTGCACCACATTGATGTGTTTTCTAGACCATATATACAGTGGTGGGATTCAAACATTTTTACTACCGGTTCTGTGGGTGTGGCTTGGTGGGCATGGCAGGGGAAGGATATTGTAAAATCTCAAGTCAGAGGTGGTATTTGCCGGTTCTCCGAACTACTCAAAATTTCCTCTATTAATTCTCCAGAACTGGTCAGAATCTGCTGAATACCACCTCTGCATATAAATATTAAGAGAAGACCAGTAGAGATGACTATGGGAGATATTCTCTAAAGAAATGTGCTGGCTAGGAATTATGGAAATGGATGAACAGTGAATTGAGGGAATCAGATAAGAAAAAGCTGCTATGGAAGATAAGATCCATGTCACTTCCTTAACTTGTTAAAAACATTTCACAAGTTATAGTGATAGCTACTGATCTGAACAGTGAATTGGTTAAGATGATTGAAAGCTACCAGCAGTAATGTATGTATTTGAGCGTACCTGTGTTAGGAGAAAGTTAAAGAAAATTATGTACCAGTTTAAAGAAAAACTTGATATGCTAAAAAGGATGTTTATAAAAGAAAAAAAAATTCTATAAGAATAGGGAGGGAGTTAAATGCAATCCTGAAGTTCAAAGCTTGTATGTTAAGAAGTCAAAGAAAAAGATGTATTAGAAAGTTTTGATTTTAAAAAGTGGGTTTTTGTTGGAAGGAAAAAAGGGACAAAAAGAAAGGTCCCCCCCCCTTTTTGTTTTCAGTAAGGTCAAAGAAATTGAAGGAATAAATAAATTTTGTAAATAAAAATGATGACAGTTCACAAGGATTACTAGGTGCAAACAGAAATACACATTATTTCCATAACAAGGAAGTGCAGGAATGGTTAAATTGATTACTTTATTTAAAGAAAAAAATATGTTCTTATTTGGATATCACTTCGGGAATTTGTGTTAGTGAAGGAAAAAAATGAAATTTTGACCTTGGTTTTGTTGATTAGAAAGATTTGGGATTATAGAAATGGCTAATTATATATTAATGTGTAAAAGCAAAATGTTGAGGTTGGAATTGTTTATCTTGTACTGGGCCAGGAAGAGTTGGAAATTTCTTTCTTTTTGTCTTCCCCCTTGAATCTCACACTCTTCCTTAATTTCCTTTTTTCTTTGCTTCTTTGTATTTTATATAATAAAATAAAAATGGTAAATTCAAAAAAGAAAACTACGTGCAGTAATATAGACAGCAGATCTCTATTTTGAGAAACATGAATAGAGGATGCTAATGGATTTTTGTGCTGCTTTGGGGCTTCCATTGCCATCCTATTGGCCAATGCATAGAGAGACATTGAATTACAGAGGTATAGACAGTTTTGGCCTTCTTATGAACTTTCCTATCCTGAAGCTGACATGTGGCCTTTGATCTAATCCCATATGGTTTTCCTTATGTTCTTGGGCTCTCTAGAATAAGTATAAAATATGTACAACTAATAGAAAATATATATACAAGAGTACAAAAGAATGCATAAAAGCTGAATTAACTGGAATTACACATTATAAGAAAACTTGGAACTTTCACCCACAATTAACATAACTAAGAGTTATTAATTGGCTGAGAATTGAATTCCAATTAGAAGGAATCAATAAGAAAAGGAAGAAATGAAATAGGAAGAATTGCTTGGCAGAAGTTTTGTGTCATATGTATACCTAAATTGGAGAACTTGTTCAGATTCAAAATGGGTCAATTATATTGAATGTAACATTGCTTTCAGCCATATACTTTGTAATGGAAAATGCAGGTATATAAAGAGGGGGAGAAAAATTGAGTCAACTGGATTATTCCCATTGCAATTGTGCCAGATTTATATTTTGTTTTTAGGAACAAAATTTGATCTGCCCATCCCTTTCCCTTTTTGGTCCCAACCATTATTTTTCCTAATCATGTCTACCTCCTGAAGCCGACCTTCAGAACGGCCCACAAGCTCAAAGGTCATTCTGAATCTCTCATATTTTAACAGCTATTAATTATTAACATCCCTCAAATGGTTTATTAGTATTTACTGGGGGGGGGTGTCTACACTGAGTATACATAACAAATACCCAATTATGGCAACAGGTCACTATTAGAGAAAGTGACATGCAACTTATCCTGAACTATGTTGTGTAATTTTAGCCCCCTAAAAATAACAAATCTTGGGAACAAATGAGTTTGAAAAATATTATTAATAAAGAAGAACATTGAAATGAACGGTCCTTGGTGTTCTCTTGGTTGTTTTCTTGCAGGCGTTTCATTACTCAGCTAAGTGGTAGCATTATCATCACTGATATGTCACCTAGTCTGGGTAATGCAATGTCTGCAAGAAAATAACCAAGCTCAGAGAGCAGCAAGGACCCCTCAAAAATATTATTAGATATTATGAAGAGGGGAAAGAGAATTTTATCCAGAACTGATTCAGACTGTGGGGTTTGGCCCTGTATTTAATGTGTTCTATCTGGAAATGTCCAGTGCAGACTTTCTCAATGTTGGCACCTTTAAGATATGTGGATTTCTCAGAATTAGTTGCTTGGAAATTCTGGGAATTGAAAGTTCACACATGTTAAATCTGCCAAGATTGAGAAATACTGTTTTAATAAATTAGGAGAGTCTATTGAATATAATCTGAATTTAATCAAGCAATAGAACTTCCATCTTCTAGTCTTTAGAACAGCTTTCCACTCTGAGAGTATCTGATAAGGTTCCACTTAAGGATGGTCCTTCATCAAATAACCATTTACATTGTCCCCTTCTCTGGAGCCAATGACCTTGTCACAAATTGTCCCACTTTTCTTCTTAAAAGATATTTTAGCTGCTTTCCTATTACTATGAGGCTCAGAGCATTTTATCTATCTACTGAGATAAAATAATAACAGATAGCAGAGCAATCTCCTTGCCTCAAAACCTCAGAGTGACTCATCACCATGAAAAGCAAGCTTTGTGAATCAGAGCCATAAAGATGACTCAGAAGCACTGGAAGAAGGTATCTGGCTGGCATCAAAGAGGTTTTTTTTTAATGTCCTATTATGCCTATTGAGCCAAAGATATTGCTTTAAAGAGGGGTCCTCAACTTTTTTTTAAAATACCATTTTTTAAAATTGCTGAGAGACACAATTTGCTTCAACAACACAAAAAAAGTTGATTAAATAGTGAATCACTATGTATCACCCTTTAGGTACCAATTTGCTAGATGCAACCTTCTTTTGTTTTGTTGCAAGTTAAATCTTGATAAATTATTTTTATTCTAAAAGTATGACAATATAATGTAATGAGCAGTCCATGGCAGTTTATTATCCATGGTCATCAGAAATTGCAAGATGGGACAAAGACAGCCCCAGTTACTATTCTTGGTGTAGAATTGGCTTGCCCCTTATATATACAGGATTATTTTCTCCAAATGAGAATTCTGGTTGGGAAATCTGAAGCAGAAATTTAGTAACAGTAGAAAGGCTGTACCATCCAGATGGCAGAACAGAAAAACCAACATTAGGTCTTTATGATGCAACACTTCTCCATTAATTCCTCTGTGTGTTGCATGGTGACTAGAAGATGCATGTGTAATAAAATTAGATACTCATCTTGAACACGGCCTATGTGCAATATAGAATCAGGGGTATTACATTAAGAGTAGGGAGGTCCAAATTCAAGTGTATAGAGGTTAATGATGCTCACTAGGAGCCCTTCTGCTATCTTATGACCTACCTCCCACACTAGGTTTTTTATGAAGATAAATAGGAAAAATAAATGCTTCCCATTGCCATTACCTTTATACATAGATTTTTTTGGCAGGTTTAATATGATAAGAGGTTAGTACCAGGTGTGAAACAGCCACCATTTGTTCTGTGTAGCTAATCAGATTATGTATTATTTAGATTAATAGAGTAGAAAAAAGATTTATAACTGCAAGTAAACCTGTATACAAATCTATAGGGGTAATGTAAAGAAGGTACTCCAGAATTTTTTTAATCCTTTATCAAGTATTAAGGACAACGAGGCACCAATTCAAAACTACAGTAACTTAATGTAGTTCTCAAAAGAAGGAATGCTAAAGCAATGTGGTTTCTATATAGAGTATAACCAGTTTTTGATTCAAAAATAATCTCCTACAGTATATCTTACATTCTTGGCAACTCGATGAAGCTTGGACTTCAACTCCCAGAATTCCCCAGTCAGCATGCTGGCTGGAAATTCTGAAAATTCTGGGAGCTGAAATCCCCACTTCATCAAGTTGTAAAGGTTGAGACTCTCCTTCAACATATTTATGTTGACTGTAACAGCATAGTGCAAGATGACACTTTCCACCATTTCAAATTTTAAAAAAAGCCAAGTAAACCTGCCAACATCTTCTTTTGAAAACACCTAGCTAGATAAACTGCCCTACTAACAATTTAGTATTCTTATCAGAGATACTGTAATATAAAAACCCTAATGAGGTTTAGCATAAGATGTCCAGATACAAACATTTTAAGTTAAGTTTAAATATATATATGTATTTTCTGAAACAGCCAATGAAGAGGATGAGATTTGTGTGCTGGTATCTTGTGGTATACCTTGAATGCGTCACAGAATAAAGATGAAGTACCAAATTTAATTCTTAATTGTTAAATATTTTTAAAACATTTAAATTAAAAGTATGTACTTGGAAGCAAATTTCAAAACAAAACTTTTAGGTGTTACATATCCAATATTCTAGTACAATGTTTGAATTTGACAGCTGAAATAAATATACATGTACTGACATCCATAGTTATCGTGCTTATGCTTGCATATTATTTTCATTTAAATTATTTTTACACTGACTTTAGGTTCCACAAGCCATATAAATTGTAATGTATGAGGCTATATCAACTACAGGTAGTCTTCAACTTATGACCACAATTGAGTGCAAAATTTATGTTGTTAAGTGAGATATTTGGTAAATGAGTTTTGCCCCATTTTATGACTTTTCTTGTCCCATTTGTTATGTGAATCTGGCTTCCCCATTAACTTAGCTTGTCAGAAGGTTGAAAAAGGTGGTCACATGACCTTGGGATGCTGCAACCATCATAAATGTGAACTAGTTGTGAAGCACCCAAATGTAAATCATGTGACTATGGGGATGCTGCCATGATCATAAGTGTGAAAAGTGGTAATAAATAAGTCACTTTTTTCAGTGCGTTGTAACTTCGAACAGTCACTAAATGAACTGTTGTAAGTCGAGGACGACCTGTAGTAATGAATGTTTTATGGAAATATAGTGATACTTTTAAACTATATTTGATAAGATGGAAAAAGTAAGTCCTTCTGGCTAAGAAGGAAAGAAAAGATGCACCTTTTATAGCCTGCTCCTAATTTTCTAACCTAGTACAATAAAACCTGAATTCAGTATTCTACAAAAGCTATTAAATTTTATCCATATTTAAGAATGAAGACATTCTTTTGACATTTAGATCAAATCCAAAAGGATATCATGTCGATATAGCTTAAAGTTGCTAAGGTTGAGAAATACTGTTTTAAACCATCAAATCCACACAATGGATTCTGAAGGGGATTACTGGTGGCTGGCCTTTGACAAATTTGCATTCTAGGGACATTTCAGAATTCATAATTTTCCAGATTTCAAGCTGGACTGTTTTATTTCTGAAAAATGAAGACAAATCCAAATATCTGAATGTCTTAACGCTCCTTATGAGAATGAGCCTGAGAAGTGGCATAGTTGTTCAATAATTTTCTAATGGAGAGAGAAGGAGGTTACATTCTTCCATCTTAGAACAATCAAGGGATTTTTTTAAAAGAGCCTGAGGTAAAGTCATCCATATAAATAAGCATCTTCTTGTCCCTTCAAGATTAGATTCCAAAAATAACATGGTGTGTGGTTGATGTATTCTGAGCCTATTCCCTGATTTAGAGGCAAAATGCTAAGAGGGAGTGAGAATTCACTGGATGTTTTCTTTAGCATCAGCTGTATGTTGCTGTGTTTATAAGCAACAACTGCATCATGGCTCGGCAAAGTGTGGTCCTACCTCATCATAGTGACTAAAAATAGATAATAGTAATGTCTCTTCTTATAATCTGATAAATTATTCCCCTCAAGGATAAAATAAGTATATTCTTCTTGAAAATAAGGCAATAGTATAGACAATGGTTTCTTTGAAATATCCTAATCAACTCAGGTTGGATAGGATAGTGGAAGTCATAAAGAACTTTGCGTCAGCCATTCCATGTAATTCACAAAGACCAAGCTATCTTCACATAATTATACTTTATAATAATTATACATAATTATACTGAAATATATCAGTTTATATGCATTTTAGTCTACAGTTTTATCATCCTTGTAAGCATGAAGGCAGAATGATCAAGTTGACTTTTCTGCCCCAAACTCCAAGGAAAGAGCAGATCAAAACAACAAACGTTTAGCTTTGGAAAGCATCTGACTCATTTATCTAGGGAAAACATGTCTCCTCCTCCTGATCAACATGCTATTTTTGTAGCATAAAATTTCAGAGTTAAACAATAACAAAAGTATCGGCTTAGGTTTCTATGGGAGAAAATAATATGGATAGAATCCAACATTTACGTGACACAGACACTCTGGAAGTATTTTAACCCTGAGTGCTGAGAAGGGAGCATACTGATATTTAACTATGCTCTTTCTAAGAATAAAGTGGGATTTGTACTGATCCCCCACAAGGATAACCATAGAGAAGGGGTAAAAACAGTCAAGATAGTAGCTAAAGCATGAAGCCCCTGTCTCTTTTCATTAAAAAGGCAAGCCTTTGATTGCATGCTATAGCCACCATTTTGATTTCCAATGCCTCTCGTGAATATCCTTGATTTCCCATTTAAATTAGGATAGGATGACGAGATAGCATATTTATCTCATTGCAAAACAAAAACAAAAACAGAGCTGACCCAAGGCTTTTGCTGCCTATGGCAAAAGACCAAGTGGTTATGTCAATGAAAATTCTTAAAGTTGCCTGAAAGTTGAATCATGGCAACTGGGCTACTTTTCTTCTTTGGTTTGAAACATTTCCTGCTTATACAAGTAGCTTCTTCAGACTAAAAAAGCAACTTGGATAAGCACAAAAATGTTTCCAAAAAAATTAAAAGAAAGAAAAGAAGTCCAGTTGCCATTATTCAACTTTCAGTCAAAAACTAGTTATGTCTTTTCCAAATATAGACAAAAAAACTGTCTGGTTTGGAAGTTAACGTTTATATCCATATTAGCAACAGAAAAAATTCTTCACCACATCAGATGCAGCAATCAAGTTGAAGATTGATATAATATTTAATAAGACAATTATATTTTCTCAGACTTTGTCTTTGCTTTAAAAAAATACTTTAATCCGAAATTCCATTTCTGAGGTGTTAGGTATGAAGTAGGGAATAATAATTTGGTGTTTACATTAATTATCATATTCATATACACTTATACATAACAACATTGGAGCTATCTTATCCTGAATTGTTCTATCAAGTTTAGGACTGATTGGAAGAGTTTTTCCTGGTTTGTACTTTCCCAAATCTTATCTGGAAATTATAGCGATTAAAGACTTCTGAATATATAATACTAAAGTATGATCTGTGAAATGCATATATTTGCTGATGAAGGAATCAAGAGCAAGTCACTTGACTCCTTGGAATTTATATCAGATGTGGAGACTGCCCATTTCACTTACAAAGCAACTCTATTGGCCATTGGTTGACACGGCTTCAATCAAGATGTATATAAAAATGCACATAGTTTACTCTGAATTTGATAATCATGAGGAAGAGACAGCTTTGTGCAGGAAACTAAAGCCATCACATTTAACCTCTTGACTTCTTTCAAGTGAAGGACTTTGTTTTGATATGCAAAAGATCTGAATCATGGAGTTGGCATTGCAGATTTAAGAAGATTGATTTTTTTTAAAAATATTGATCACAAAATCCTACTATTCCACTGCAGTCTGTGAAAAACTACCGTAGTCTTCCAGAAATTGATATGCTCCAGGTATGTTTAGATTGCAATTGCTAAAAATTCCTATTACCTGAAAGTTACAACCTTAATACACGGTGAAGAGTGGAATGTCAGATTGGTAAATGGTGGCACAAACAGTGCAGGGATAACAGGTTGAACTTTGTGGATAATTTTATGTTATGAGTGGGCAAATGAGTAAATATGAAGAGCTGCATATGATGTACGGAGACTAATTCTCCATGTAGCCATTTTTCTGGGGTTACCTTGTTTTTTCTTATAATGAAACTCTTTTGTCATTTGCATACAGGTGATCATAACAGAGAAAATAAGTGGGGAAAGTGGGGAAAATAAGTGGGGTTGACTATGCAAAAGATTTAAGTTTAAACCCTAACCACTCCAGAATGGGGTTGGAAGTGATAGGAAAGATCTCTCTCTTTCTCAGAATTTGTAAGGTGCTGTCAGAACAGGCAGTGCAGTAGAAAATAGACAAATGATCAGATCTTTCATAGGACTTCATTTTCTTCTCAGATAATACAATAAATATTAATCTTACATTTCAAATTGAGCATTGCCAGTTTGTTCTAGTCTTTGCAAAGAAATGTTTCAAGGCTCAAGGAACAAAATTATAGGCACCCTTTTATCACATTTAGTTGAAGTCCTCCATCACCACAATACCAGGAAATGAAGAAGCAACCTATTGACCATTTGGAGTGATGGAAGATCTCTGATCTCAATAATAGCATGGCAATACAAGCAGGTATTAAAATTACCCCCTTCCAAAAAAAAAAAAAACATTACCAAGCTAAGTGACTTCCATTGATCCTACATGAATTTCTCCTGCTTTGAGCGACCAAACTTAATTAGCATGGCAACATTAATTCAAGCTGGAAATCATTTCCAAGCAGGAAAAACAAAAATAAAACTGTTCAGACAAAAAGAAGAAATGAAACTGAAATTAGAGCATGTTTAGACAAAAAAGGCCAAAAATAGTAATTATCAAATTCTGGTATATAATTGAATCATTTTCATGGGAAATGCGCCACATATTTTTGTTGAAATGAAGTCTTCCATGTTGATAGTTATAGCTCATTAAAGGATCATGTGTTTCCATGGATACAGAGAACTATGGTTTGCTTACAAGGTAAAAATTAGATATGCCAAGTGGAAGGATTGCTGCAACCAGGGTGCTGTTCTAAGGTAGCAACTTATGATGGTACAACTGCATTAGATGAAGCCTTGTATGAATTAGATGTGGTAGAATGCAATCCTATTAAGTGAATTAAAGCTAAAATCTTTATCAGAGTAGCAAAATATTGCAGCATGAGGATTAAGTCTAAAACATGAACATTTAATCACATAATCCCATAGCCCTTTCAAAATATAAGTAAAGAACATAAATTACTATAGTTATGTCAGTCAGCAAGTTAAGAATGGACCACTGTTACCAGGGGTGGGATCCGACAGGGTTAACTACCAGTTCAGTCAGTTACGAGGTTGGGTGATTTACGATGTACTTCCCTGCACGCTGCGGCGCGCACCTGTAAAATCATCATCAGCATGCTGCATGCAAAGAAACAGCCTTTCAAAAAGCTCTTTTTTCCTACTTTTTTAACTGTGCCTCGCATGGCAGCTGAAGTTGAAAAAATCAGGAAATAAAGGTCAGGTAAGAGCTCAGGTGGGTGGGTGGGCAAAAACATCAGCAGACATAGAACCGGTTCTATGTCTGCTGCTCTTCAGAGCTACTGGTTCTATAGAGGTGGACAGAACCGGTAGAAACCCACCCCTGATTGTTACAGTGAATGTAAGATGAAGAACAGAATATCATCACTGCTGATGGTTGATGCTAAGAATAATTTAATTCAGCATTCTGTGCCACTTAGAAGTCAAGCAGATAGATGAAAGATGCTTGGGTGATATTTTCTATTGTTCTCACCTTCCAATTCATCCAGACAGGCTTCAAAATTCTAGGGCCACATAAATTTTCCACTGGAGATGAAGACTCTCAGATAGGAAGGCAAGGCCACTTAAAAAAGAAATGCTGAATTAAAATTTTCAAGGATATGTTTCCACTGGCAACAGATTATATATCCCCTTTTTCTAGTGAGAGACCACAGAGGGAACATAAATACAAAAAATACAGGTTAAGAAAAAAGTTGGAATAGAAAAAACTGGAATAAAATAATAAATAATGAGCAAAGTTTGAAGATTAGCAAAAGTGTGGGACCAACTGACTCTGGAGCTTATCTGCTTTCGCTAAGAAATACTGTGATAATCACAGAATACTGAGAATACTGTGATTATCACAATGGCATCTGCAGGGATTGTCCAAACAAGCAAGATGGTGGTTGTGGCATCATGATTAAAGCCTTACGCCTTTGATAAATGTATCTATACCCCATGCTGTACAAAGGAACAGCTTCAATTATGATGCTGAGATTGCTACCTCCTCTGTTTGAACTTCTCATAGATTCCACTGGACAGAATAAAAAATATAAACATAAAAGTAATGTTACTATATTTATTTTATATGGACTAAAGCCTAAATCCAGAACAAATACCAATCATAATGTCAGTATAGGCAGGTACAAATGTGTATGTCTGACTGTGTGTCTCTGTTTATGAAAAGAAAGAGGGAAAGAATATTCAAGGGTTAAGAAATATGAAATATAAATAATAAACAAATAAATCTAACCTCAGGATTGCCATAATTTTTACTTGTATTAGGTATTGCAATTGTTTAGAATGAATCTAGCTTTATAAATTCCTGAGAAATTCCTGAGTCTTCCAATGGTTAAGCAAATTAGATTATGAATTTATTTCAAAGATTAGGAGCTAAATGGAAGAAGGCTCTAGTCTAAAACATGAAGTGACCATTTTGATATGGGTGGAAAGTTTTTGGAATAGGTGAAAAGCAGAAAGTGAGCAAAAATAACAGGCCAAATTAACAAAGGTTTCTGACACCAATTAAAGTGACCAGATGCATGGATAAACTATAAATTTATAAACTTTTATAAATTCTGAAGAATCTTGTAATGTTATTTTAAATTTGGCAGGCATTCACTGTTCTAGCTTTCTGTAAGGCCTTAAGAACCCAGTTTTTCCCTCAAAGGTTGGGAGATTAGACGGTGGTACATTACTATGAATTGGCATCAGTTTTGGTTGTTTTTAATGTTTATGTTTTAACTGGTTGTGTTTTTTAACTTTTAAAATGATTTTATATGTTTTTTCCACCTTTGATTGGGAGCCATCCAAAATTGGCTGAAAGATGGAGGTGTATAAATGTTTTAAATAAATATATACATACATACAGTACATATGTACATACATATATATACATTTCATTACTTTTCTGTTGAAATGCTCCATATCTGCTTGAGCCTTGAGAAAGATAATCAGGCTAAGACAAATAGCCCTGAATAGGAGCATAATGTTTTGTAGATCTTCCTAACCTTTTATTCCATTGTTTATGGAACACAGTTCCAGGAACATCCATGGTCTATGGCACTTATGGTTAGGAATGAACATACAGCAATAATACTGGAAGACTCAGAGTTAGGAAAATTTGCTTATTGTTTAAGACATGGAGATCTAGTGGAAGCAGAACTAGTAGATTGTGTACAACTAGATCTAATGATAGTTACATGTTTTTTTAAATGCTATTGTTAAATTCCAAATAAAGAACAACCTCATTCAGGATGTTAATTATCTCTCCACATTTTCAGGTAAACTCAGCTGTTGCCTTTGTGGAACATTATAAATGTGCATTTCACAACAAAACTAAATTTGTTTGATGTTGCATTGTGCAAGCAACTGAATGGATAAAGTGATCTATGGTAAAGATAGAGAATCTGAGAATTCTATATGTGCATATGTGCAACATCATTAAAATGATTACTTTTTAGAATTAGATAAACAGATCATCCTTCGAGATAATTACATTACTACAGTGTGAGCCAAATGAAAGGGGTTCCAAGTATGATATAATGTTTTATGATCATGACTTTCTTGTTTAGTTTATTGGAAGGATAAACTGGAATAATCTTATAAATCTTCAGGTTTGATTTCCTAAAGATTCCTTCAGACAGTAATCCATATCAATAGCAAATGTTAGCTAATAATAAGATTACTGATATGCAGGTTCCTGTTCATTGTTTTCCTGATCCCAAGACAGGTAAGTTACACATTGAGACAGCTACTGAATCAATGTATGCTTTGTAGAACACAACTGAGATTTCAGTCTTGATCAAATTGATCTAAAACTTCTCTCCTAGTCTTTGTTTCATACTGGTACTCTGAAGATCCATGAAGATGAACATCTATCTGATATACAGTCTACTAGAATAATTTATGGATGAAGGATATAAATAACATTGCAACAAACTTGAAAAATACATATGAATGTTTTTATAAGGAAGATATAAATCTCTAATTTTTTTTTAAATTGAGAGATAAATTCTAGTTCTACTTAGTTAATGATTTTAGGATTCAGTTAGGATTCTTCCACAAAAAAACTATGAAGTTACGGTATATCTAGACAATCATAAGATGTTTAATTATAGCTGAAACTCCTGAAATAAATAAATGTATTTCAAATAAACAGCCTTCTGTACTTGAAATCTGAAGACTGCTATTCAAACATCAGTTCAGTGGCAATATCTGGATAGAATGTTGTCTTGCAATAAAGAAAAATGAATAGGCTCTTCACATTATGGAGATGAGAATCGTATGATGATCACTTTGCATAACAAGACTATGCTGACTGACAGATGAAGGCATACAAAAAACCCTTGGGGTTGCCCTAATTGTTGAGAAAATGTAAGAATTGAGTTATTTATTATGTACAGCTCTGTGGCAAGAACAGCTCTAGAATTAAATGTAGAAGATCACTATCTGAAAGGAAAATAAAAATGTCTTGGCTCAGCTGATTGAAAGATAATATGCACCTTCTAAAACTCAGTTGTAGAAAAGCTGTAATTAAGATAAGTGGTTAGTGCAGTGCAAACAAGTGAACTATATAACCACTTGTGGCAATCACTAGGAAGAAGAATGAGCTAAATTAACATGTCCTTAACCAGAATTTCATTCCCGAGCAACAAGTTGCTACGCAAAAAACTTTTCTGCTAAGAAGAGGGCAAAGTGGATAATTTTCAAGCTAAACAAATTATCTACTAGAGAAGTGGAGGGCCTGGAAGAATGTGATGAATGTGTGAATATATATCCTTATCTTTCAAATTGTTAGGCCATGCCACTAACTCCACAAAATGTTTGTCCAATAAAGCATGCGTAGCTCAAATCCCCAATGCAGTAATCGAGTACTATGTTTATTGTCTTTGGTAATATAGAAACAATGTCAGATATTGATTGCTAAAGCTCAAAAGATATTTGCTCTGCTGCCTCAAGCTCCTTTTTTTACCTTTTTAAAATTCCAGAAGAGTGTGCTGCACAGTGAAACTAGTCTAATACAGAAAGATTCATAGTGTATATGCTCAACTGTCTCTTGCTTGAATGGATCTACTGAAGCTGAAAAATAAAGTCTACTTCGTACTGGGTGGGTATTGATTGTAGGTTGGAAAGCATGGTACAGACTAAGAATAGGACCTAGCAATGAGGTTCTTTAATTTATTACATTAAATGTATAACCAGCCATTCTGAGAAATAGAGCTGAGATATAAAATTATTATTAAATGTATTAAATAGGCATCACTATTTCATGGTTTGAAATGTTATGTACAACACTGTAATGAAAACATGAATAGAAATCCATTGAAAAACAACAACACTATTTCAAATCTAGTTTAGCAAGCAAGGCAGTTTAAAAGGCCAATTAAATATTTTGTGCTCACCAAAAAAAGGTCAACTTAAACTATAGAAGGTGACTAACCTTTCAAAAGTATTTTAGACTATGGAAGCAACCACTCAGAAGTATTTTCTGGTATTCTGGTCAAAAGTATCACAATGCCAACATTATCGGTCTTTGGAATGGAAACAGATTCCTTTTAGCCATTTTGTCCCAAGATAGAACTGGAAAAAAAAAACCCTGCAACTATGCTTTAGGGAATATTTACACTAATTCTAATCCAATTAATTTTTTTCCAGAACATAAACTTGAATGAAATATATAGTGGCAAACACATAGGCTCCACAGAACAGAGGAAAATAACTTATTGTATTGGACTTTGGCAAGCTGTTTTATATATTTTTCTATTTCTGAGGAAGATTTCAGGCTTTTTTTCTTCCTGGTTATAATTTTTTCTGCGTGTTTGATTTCATTAGCTGCTTCTTACTTATTGTCCATCTCCTAAACAAGAGGCAGACAATATGCCATTCAAGCTGACATGTCATCCCTAAGACTCCTTTTGGTGACTCTCAATGGTCTATGATCATGATTACTGAAAATCAAGGGAGAGTTTCCTATCATTTTGAGTTGGGAAGCACATGTAAACTAGGGAAACTCCAAAATAAACATATCATATATTAAAAACAAATAATCTTCTCTTTCCTTCCCACCTATATGCAGAGTCACACATTTTGAGAGCCTTAGCTCCTTCTAAAATCTTAAATTTGGCCTTGGGCTTAATCTATAAATCATACTGATTTAATTTATAAATTGATTTAGTCTATAAATTAGTTAAATTCATTTAACTAATGAAAAAAAAAAGCAGAGGATGAATATGGAAGTTAGAAGTTAAATACTTTCTTGTTATCCAGGTCCACTAACTTACCCCCAAGGGCTGGCATATAAAGTGAACTTGTTTGTACTAATAACCTGAATTCCAGTTAAATTACTTGGAGGAAGCTAAACCACATAAGAGTTTTCACATACACACTAGAGTAGAGTCTAGAGTAGAGTAAAGACTGGAAAGAGGAATAAGAGGAAGGTAGTTAGCAAGCCATTAGTTTCTTAAAGAGATGGGATGAAATTCAAGATTACTGAAACATAAGGGTTTATTATGCAAGGGGGAAGCTGCAGAGAATCATCTACCATTGCAGATACCTATAAAGAAAAGGAGACCCAATGATGGTGGAAATGAAACCCACTTTTGTTAATCATGAGAGATTGCCAGCTAAATTTAACTAAAACCCCCAACTATTTAGAAACTTAGTTACAACTATACTTTACCATGCACAGAATGTCATTTTAACAGAAGGAATATTATTGTGAGTAAAGAATTAACTAATTTTAGACCTAGAAAACCTAGAACTATGCCGCCTTCAGTCTGATCTAAGTATGGTATATAAAATCATACATTGCAATGTCCTACCTGTCAATGAATACTTCAGCTTCAACTATTACAACACAAGAGCAAACAATAGATACAAACTCAACGTAAACCGCCCCAAACTTGATTGCAAGAAATACGACTTTAGCAACAAAGTAGTCAATGTCTGGAATACTCTACCTGACTGTGGTTTCTTCCCTAAACCCCCAAAACTTTAACCTTAGACTGTCTACTATTGACCTCATCCCTTTCCTAAGAGGTCTGTAGGGGGCGTGCATAAGCGCACGAATGTGCCTACCATCCCTGTCCTATTGTTGCTTTACATTTTATTTTTCATATATGTATCCATGTATTCATAACTTACTTATACCTATTATCTTGTAAGCAATTGACAAATGAATAAATAAATAAATAAAAATAAATAAATACATAATTGCTAAACTGTAGAGCAGTTAAGTCATAATGCAATTTGCCACATTCCAACTCTGACACAGGATGGAAGGGAGGGGAAATGGCAAATCTTTTTGTATGCATTAGCTAAGTTCCACTTGTTTAACTAATGTAAAAGGATGTCTAACCTTGCTATTCAAGAATAAATGAAAAACGGAGTGATTCATTAGAAAGGCTGCATTCTATAACATTTTATTTGAGCGCTGGGACACTGCCATCCTGGGTGCTGCAGTCTAAAAAGGAAATTGACAAAATGAAAGGAGTTCAGAAGAGGGTTACCAATACTAATATGCTGAGTTTACTGGAAAAAGTCCTGCAAGGAACATTCATAAATACTGCCTATGATTAACCAGCTAGTGTTCAGATAGCTGAACTGTTTTCTAGAGAAGGCAGTGAACATGTTCTCCTCTGTTCTGAAGGGCAGGACCAGGACCAATGACATAAAACTACAAAGAAAGAGAGCAGGGGTGGGATTCAAAAATTTTAACAACCAGTTCTGTGAGCATGGCTTAGGTGGTAGGTGTGGCTTGATGGTCATGTGAACTGGGTGGACATGGCTTGGTGGTCGTGTTATTGGCTGGGCGTAGCCAACTCAATATTACTCACATCGAGGCACGCATCTCCTTGCCTGGCTTCTCAAGACTGTGGGGATGCTGCAACAGTCGTAAATGTGAAAAATGGTCATAAGTCACTTTTTTCAGTGCCATTGTAACTTTAAATGTTACACAAGCAAAGTACCAGCAAAGGAGGGGGGGGGAAACTCCAGAGAAGTTCCTGAGACAGGAAATCTAGTCTTGCCAAGAATGTAATAAAAGTTAACAGAGAGGCAGTTTCTGGAAGCAACACCAGAATGTTTCCTTCCTGCCTTCCTTACAGGATTAGGCCAGTAATTTTTTCTAACAACCAATTCTCCAAACTGCTTAGAATGTTAACAACCGGTTCTAGCGAATAGGTGCGAACTGGTAGAATCCCACCCCTGAAATAGAGTCAGTGTTTTTCAACTTTGTTTTTTTAACTTTGGCAACTTTAAGAAGTGTGGACTTCAACTCCCAGAATTCCCAAATCAGCACTTCCACACTTCTTAAAGATACCAAGTTTGAGAAACACTTTTGTGGGTTAGGTATTAGGAAGAATTTCTTCACAATGGGTTGTTACAGAGGAATGTTATGAAGTGCTACCAACAATCTTCAAACAGGAGCTGCTTAGCTATCTGCCTGATGTCCTTTGTCATATCCTGAATTGAACAAGATGTTATACTAGTTGGTCTTTCAAATCCCTTTCAACTCTACTTGATTCTAACCCTTGGAACTAACCAATTGTGAATGTGGAGTAGAGCCCTTTTGTGATGGGAAGTAGATGAAAGTTGCAGTCTAAGTCCCGTAACAGACATAATACAATTGTATTATATATTGGAAAAAGGGAAATAACATTGTGATCTAAGTTATCTCCATATGCATATATAATATACCTCCAATTGTTCTGCAGCTCACACTCAATTAAGTAGAGATCTTGGTTACGAAACTATAATGCATGAAAAGAAAGGTCAACAATTATTAAAGAAACATAATCCCACTTACACCACTGTTCTGAAGTAGTGTAAGTTTTGTGCATTCTCATTTAAAGAACAGATAATTATTTTAAAGTGACATTACTATTTTTGAAAATGCATGACAATTTGATTCCCACTGCAAGGTTTTGCTATAAAGCAATTCTTTTTTAATGAAAAAATGTGTTAGATAATTAAAGGCATGGGCATTTAGAGTGAGGATTAAATTCTTACATAAGTTCTCTTTTTTTAAGAATAACATCAACAGAAGGAAAGTTCGAAAGTGATGTATTACTTCACAGAAAGAGTAGTGGATACTTGGAACCAACTTCCACAAGAGATGGTGGGTCAATCATCAATAACTGAGTTTAAACATGCTTGGGATAAACAGATGCCCATTATCTGACAAAAAAAAAATGAAATGAAATAAATAATTTTAAAAAACCTTAAAGGGAAATTCGATAGACCTTTAGGTCTTTTTCTGTTGTCAGTTCTCTACCTTTCTATTAATATAAAGAGAACTGTACACATTTCTGTGGTTATCAAATTATCATGGGAAGGAAAGAATGTTATTTCTTCAAATCATACTATATACAACTTCATATTCCAAATCCCAGATAGAAATGTATGGTATTTTAATATAGTTTCCAGAAAAATGATGTGAGTTAGAAATACTAATATTATGTTACATTGTAATTCCTTTTACCCATCAAATGAGCTATATATTTATTTTGCATTCATGCCAGTTAAAAATGATATCTCTGAAAGTCATATTAAAGTTATCTAATTTGAAACATTAAAGATTTTCTCCTTAAATAAATATTTATTTTTTGTTAATGTCACTATCTTTTCCTTAACAATTAAACAGTTACTTTCTGTAACAGTTTAAATACTTCCAACATATGAAAAAGGAGAAAGAGATATCATGTGGCTGTTACAATGTAACAATGACAGATGTCTTCGCAAAGGGGGACTTTTTATGTACAAGGAAGGAAACATCAGTGATGTTACATCAGCACATTTCCTATTGATAATTTGATAATTTATTAACAAGGGTAGCTATTTTATCTTTGGGTGAAAACTTCAATCTCAGTTCAAGTGTGCCGAATTAAAATCTAGATACTGGAGTATATATGCGCTCATAGATATTCTTCAAAAGAATAGCATGACTTATCCATTACCTTCACATTTCAAATTTTCTATAACTGGTCAAAGGAGCTGAAACAAAATAAAGACCAATTAAAGATTAAGTGAAAGGAAAGTCAGAGACAATTATATGGCTTATAGAAAAACTAAAATAACATTACTTTAAAAGTGCAGAGGTCCCTGTTAAACTCAGAGAGTTAGGAAAAATAATATCCCAAAATTATAATAACTTTAAAAGTGCAGAGGTCCCTGTTAAACTCAGGGAGTTAGGAAAAATAATGTCCCAAAATTATAAGGCAAAGGAGTTTATAACCATCTATATAGTGTTTTTATTCTGTCCAAATATAACTGCGATGCAGCTAATACAATGTTGCATATGAAATAAGGTGTGGTTAAAATTTATTCAGAACAGTCAACTACTCTGTACAGTAATGCTTAGCAGTGCAAGCCAGTGAAGAGAAAATAGAAGCAAATATTCTAGGACATTTATAAAAGTGAAAAATCTGATTGTTAAGAGGAAATATTTCAGTTCCTATTATTTGAACATATTTTCCATATAGTAAGTCTTCTACAATTAAACACAATTGGTTAAGACATAACCAATATTTTTTCCTCATCACTTTCTTTTCCTATCTCTCCCCCACCCCAAAATAAATTGGATTTCAAAGCTTGGGAACTGTACTTCCCCATAAACTCATTTGACCTCAGTTCTCTGGATGACATCCATAAAGTCACTTTATAAAAATGTGCTGCTTGCATGGCACAATAAATTGAACAAAGAGCTCAGGAGGATGGGATCAATGAAAGTGATAAAGCAAGATTGATCAGCTGAATGGGAAGCCTATTAGAGATTGTTGAGAAAGATGAGTGCATTCCATTTGTGTCATCCTCCAAAATTTAAATTACACATTACAAAGGGGCAACATTCTAGTTACACCACAAAAGAGCTTTGATAACTGTTGTCAACCCCACACATTTTGTCATAGAATCTGTATTTGTACTAGAAAAGTAAATAAACAAGGGAGAAATATAAAGATTAATAAATAGAATAGTTGAATACACAGCTAGTGAAATAACCATGCAAAATTCTTAAGGATAGAGATTATCCCTTTAAATTTAGATGTGATCATTACAACATTTTGTTTGTTTTGCTATTTACATTATGTGTCTTTCTTAACTATCTAGAGGTTGGCTCTCCATCTGTTGCTCAACTTCCAGCAGCTTATACCCACCTTCCCTATTGTACGGCATGCTGGGAGTTGTAGTTCAGTAACAACTAAAGTGTCACATATTGCCAATACTTCACTTGGCAGATTGTTAAATAAAATATAATTTGCCAAGAATTTCATGAATCATACTCTGGTTAAAGTTGTATGACATTAAAATTATGCCATAGTTCTGGTTATGACAGAGTTACTGTGAGAAAATTCTCACCTAATGAACTGTGTAACAAGTGAAATGTTGAATATAATAATATTAAGGATAAATTATAATTCTTAAGCAAAATCATTTTCAGATTACAGTCATAATTATATTTTAATCTCTGTAGTAAAGAGTTGTAACAAGCCTATTTTTATCCACAGCAGTTTTCCAAAAAATTGAGTCAGAAATTTATTTAGAAAAGTTCTTTTGCAAATAATTAAATTTGCAAATACCATCTTAATAGCTATCATCTCCATTATTTGAGCTAATTTTTGATGTGCAAAAATAGTCTATTTTATAATTTTATAAACATTACATTCATTCAAATTATCTGACACTTAGTTGTGTGGAGAACCATTATTTTATTAGAATGTTAGAAATAATGATGGTCAAAAGATAATAAAATAATAAAAGTGATAGTGAAATTTCAATCTTGCCAGAGGAAGAATATTTTCCAGTCCATATCTCTGGTTTGGCTACATATTTGAGCCCTGGCATCAGTTGGCTATTGTTATTAAATACTGTGAAGCAATTTTTAGCTATATAATTTTCAAAGACACTTATTTTTACAAGTATCCACACTGGAGAAAATGAACATCATTAAAATAGAGAGACTCTCAAGATGAGAGAGGCACTGGTTTTTGCCAAGGACCACTCTGATGATGCTTCTTGATTATACACAAATGCCAAGGAAACATATTCATCTTAAATCTGCTTTTTTCGATTTTTATGTTCCTCTTGCAATATAATTTAGCCATCCCCTTTCATTCAATTGAAAAATAGCGGGGGGGGACACAATAAAATTCTTTCAGAACCAGATATATGTGCGCAATTGAATTTCCATTGACACTGATAATTTTAAAAAGTCTCTGACACATTCTCTTGAAGAGCAAGATACCATAATGCAATTAATCTTTGGGTCTATTTGACCTACCACATTTATAACTAGTCCTGAATTAAATAGGAAGTATGCAAGCCAAGGATGCTAAACTAATTTGGTTTGAAATAAGATACAGTACTTGTTGATGAACTGGGTTTAGATGGAAAGACACAACATAGTTAAAATAGTAGTCAGGGATACCAGGAGATAAAGATAGCACATCAATCAAGGTAAAATAATTGCCAAGATCAAGCAGAAATCCAGGTTTTAAGAATAAAATACAACATGAGAAGAGCTTCTAATGGGCATTTGTTTCAACATCTAATTGCAGTTGAGTAAAGGCAGAAATCCATAAACTCTTAATCTCCAATCAAGCTTCTCAGTCCTAGTTACTAAACTTGGTGCTTCAAGATCATATACACAAATAGTCTCATTTATGCTACATATTTGCTCTGTGCAAATATGTTTCTTCCTATCTTTTGATTCTTTCTTCAAAGCCAGAGATTCCTCTATGGCCTAAGAGTTCTGGAATCTAATACATCAGGGGCAGAGGTGGTATTCAGCAGATCCTGACCAGTTCTGGGGAACCGGTAGTGGAAATTTTGCGTAGTCTGGAAAACCGGCAAATACCACTGCTGATTGGAGATTTTACAGTATCTTTCTCCTACTACACCCACCAAGCCATGCCCACAGAACCGGTAGTAAAAAAAATTGAATCCCACCACTGATCCGGGGTATCAAACTCATGTTGTCACAGCAGCGTCACATGACATATCTGGGTTTTTTTCCCCTTTGTTAAACTGGGAGTGGGCATGGCCAGTGCGTGACACATTTGTCTCACAGGCCATAAGTTTGACAGCATGTAATACACGGTCAGAGTTTGAAACACTAAAGTACAAAGGACAACATTATTTCAAAGAATCTGAAATAATTACTAAGGTGTGAAAGGGCCTCAACCCTTAAGAATCAGCTTCCATAAAAGTCCTTTTTGGTTTCTCCTCCTCACTCAAGAAAGAACTGGTCTTCAGAATGCTGCAATATGAACTAGATTATATGGGTTATATTTTTTTAATATGCAAACACTGGACGTATTATCTACATATGGAAATTCTTTGCATTGAAATTGCAAAAAAAATTTCTTCACTATTCACTTGCATGGAGACAGTCTATGGAAAGAAGAATCTCTCTGTTTTCCTTCTATTTAAGGAGATTGACACAGGGGGCAGATCTAACTACTCCTTCACACTTTCCTTGAAACCAGGTATAATCTCATCTGGAATTAGCATTTCTATATGTATATGTACGGATACATCATCAGTAAGTCTGTGTAACCCTCACTGAGTAACAGAGATTGTATAGAGATTAGAGATTATCAAAAGAAGGTAAAGAAGATTATTTACCATTCTGGCAATCAAATTTGCAGCACAATCAAACTTGTAAGACTATACTATCCAGTCTCAATAAAGGAAATAATAACCGTCCTATGGAATTGATTTCCTAATCTGGTCTATTTAGGGAGCTAACGATATATGACATCAGTCACATTGTTGAAGATTTGTCACTGGACAACTCATTTTCTGGCATGTTGATTAACTTGCATTGCAAAATATCATTGACCATTCTTTCAAACCTCTACATTTCTCTAGGTATACTTTTTTTGGGAGGAAGGCCAAAATAATGCCAAGCAATTATCCTATATGAGCTTTTCCTATAAAGAAGAATAAGAGAAGAAAAGAAAAGAAAGGGCATGCATTAAAAAAAACCCTTTGTTCCTGTACAAAGCTCTTAGTCAATGAAAAAAGAAGCCATGCTTGTTAACATTCTAAAGAAAATCCAATATCCTAAATGAAAATAGTTGGATACATTATGCTGTGGTATGATATTATATTCATTACTGCATTTATACACTGCCTTTCTATTTATTTCAACAGTCAAGAAAGCTTATAATAATTAAAAGAAAAAGAAAGTATTTTACAAAATTAATTCAATTAAATAAAAACCAGTCATTACAATAATTAAGATGAAAAGGAAAGGTTTTACTACAATAGGAGCCAATATATAGCTTAGGGAGAATTCCATATAAGGCAAGTCACTCAAAACAAATTACTCAAAACTAGGTACGCACACCCTAACTACCACAATTCCAACTACAACTGGCCTTAAATGCAAACTACTCAATGCAAGAAGCCTTGTTAATAAAATACCTGAATTTCTCCTCTTATTAGATATGGCTAAATTCGACATCATATTTGTCTGTGAAACATGGCTCAACGCATCTCTCCCTGACTCCATTACCACAGTAAGAGGCTATCATGTTTACCGATCAGATCGTGAAATCCGTAGAGGAGGTGGTGTTGCTATCTTCTATAAAAAGTCCTTACATCTAAAAAACATCCAAATTACCCAAGAACTTGCTCTTCCTGAGAATTGTCTGTGAATTGTCCTTAAATATCACATTTCGATTCTTACTATGTTACAGAGCCCCTGATTATGACATTGAATATGTAAACAAACTAAATTCACTACTAACATGGGCAACATCCTGCCACACACTTTTATCTTTCTTGGTGACTTCAATCTACCTCATATTAACTGGACCCTTAACGAATGTACAACTGAAGCCATACATGCAACCTTCTACAATGCTGCAACAAACCTGGGACTGGAACAACTAGTAACCAACAATACCGACTTAACAACTGCCTCGATCTCATCTTCTGCAATAGTTTGAATTCAATTTATGGAATACAAATTAAAGAACCCTTTTCCAACAGTGACCACAATATGATTGACTTTTGTCTCAACATTCGTCCACGCAAAAATCAACACAACAATGTGATCCCCAAATATAATTTCAAAAAAGGCAACTATGATCTTACAGACAGCAATCTCTCATCCCTTGATTGGCAATATCTATTCACTGGATGCAATACTGTTGAAGACCATTACAACATATTTTTACTTGAAGTCAAAAGAGTCATCAAACTATATGCATCAATAACAACTCCAAAAACCAGAAAAAACAGATCACCCATAACAATAAGGAAGTCTCAATCCAAAAAGAGATTACTTTGGCAGAAAAACAAATCTGGTCACTTTGCCAACTTCAAAAGCCAATACAAAAACTTATGCCACCGGATAAAGACTGAATGCACCAATTATCACATTAAACAAGAAGAAAACCTTCTATAGACCAATTCCACTCTCGCTTTCTACAATTTTGTAAACAACAAACTAAAAGACTCAAGGTCCATCCCACCCCTGAAAGGACCTAATAGTAAAGACTGCAATGATGACACCATTAAAGCCAACCTCTTTAACATATTCTTTGGCTCAGTATTTGTAAACAGCAATGGATCATGCCCAATATTTCCTAGCCAAACCACAGACAACTACAATGATTTAATACATATCGATTTTATAGAAGACAATGTTGAAAAAGCACTATGCAATGTAAAACCATCCCTATATATTGGACCAGACGGAATATGTGCCTACTTCTTAAAAAAGCTATCTACTGCCATAGCGGAACCTCTAAGCATAATCATTGAAAAATCTTTCAGGACCAGCTCCTTGCCAAAACTACAGCCACAAGCCATGGTCATCCCCATCTTCAAAAAGGGAGACCCCAGCCTAGTTGAAAATTACAGACCAATCTCTTTATGCTGCGTCACCTATAAAGTCATAGAATCAATTATTAACCAATCCATTATTCTCCACTTAGAGACAAACAACCTACTCTCTAATAAACAATTTGGTTTCAAAAAGAAACTATCCTGCAATCTGCAACTCTTACACTGCAAAAACATATGGACTACACAACTCGATCAGGGCAAAGCAATAATACAATCTACATAGACTTCTATAAAACCTTTGATTCAGTGGTACACGACAAAGTACTCCTAAAACTAAAATCTTATGGTATCTCTGGACACATGCATACCTGTCAATGAATACTTTAGAATTTATTTGATTTGTCAATTGCTTACAAGATAATAAGTATAAATATATACATAGTTATGAATACATGAAATGGGTAGATATAAGAAAAATAAAAGAAACAATAGGACAGGGACGGTATGCATACCCCCTACAGACCTCTTAGGAAAGGGGTGAGGTCAATAGTAGACAGTCTAAGGTTAAAGTTTTTGGGGTTTGGGGAAGAAACAACAGAGTCAGGTAGAGTATTCCAGACATTGACCACTCTGTTGCTGAAGTCGTATTTCCTGCAATCAAGTTTGGTGCAGTTAACATTCAGTTTGTATCTATTGTGTGCTCTTGTGTTGTTATGATTGAAGCTGAAGTATTCATTGACAGATAAGTCATTGCAATGTATGATTTTATATACCATACTTAGATCAGACCAAAGACAGCGTAATTCAAGGTTTTCTAGGGCTAGAATTTCAAGTCTGGTCACATAAGGTATTCTGCAACGAATAGAGGAGTGAAGAATTCTTCTTGTGAAATATTTCTGGACTTTCTTAACTGTGCTAATATCAGATATGTAATGTGGATTCCAGACTGATGAGCTGTATTCGAGTATTGGTCTAGCAAATGTTTTGTATACTCTAATTAGTAGTGTGATATTACCAGAGAAA
This sequence comes from Bungarus multicinctus, assembly GCA_023653725.1. Taxonomy (NCBI): domain Eukaryota; kingdom Metazoa; phylum Chordata; class Lepidosauria; order Squamata; family Elapidae; genus Bungarus; species Bungarus multicinctus. Next base: position 22,462,219 of record CM042840.1, read on the forward strand.
AACTATGTAGGATTAGGTTAACAACTCTTAATGCCTTTTTGGCTATGTAGTTACAGTGGGCTCTAGCACTTAGATCATTAGAGATGAGTATTCCAAGGTCTTTTACAGAGCTTGGATCATCCACAAGGTCTTGACTATTCAGTGTGTATTTTATTTTCTGATTATTTTTGCCAATATGTAGGACAGAGCATTTATTAGTTGAGATTTGAAGTTGCCATTTGTTTGACCATTCTGATACATAGTCAAGATCTTTTTGAAAGGTAGCAGTATTGTCTGTGGTATTGAACAGTTTTACATATCAGTGAAGATAACGCAGTTCTCTTAATATGATCACAGAGGTCATTTATGTAGAGGATGAAGAGAGTTGGTCCTAGAACACTGTCTTGGGGGACACCACTATTGACAGGTACAGAATTTGATAGGACACTCCCAATTTTGATCATTTGTTTTCTGTATGCAGTTGTCCAGAGATACCATAAGATTTTAGTTTTAGGAGTAGTTTGTCGTGTACCACTGAATCAAAGTCTTTACAGAAGTCTATGTAGATTGCATCTATTGTTTTGCCCTGATCGAGTTGTGTAGTCCATATGTTTTTGCAGTGTAAGAGTTGCAGATTGCAGGATAGTTTTTTTCTGAAACCAAATTGTTTATTAGAGAATAGGTTGTTTGTCTCTAAGTGGAGAATAATGGATTGGTTAATAATTGATTCCATGACTTTACAGGTGATGCAGCATAAGGAGATTGGTCTGTAATTTTCAACTAGGCTGGGGTCTCCCTTTTTAAAGATGGGGATGACCGTGGCTTGTGGCTGTAGTTTTGGCAAGGAGCTGGTCCTGAAAGATTTTTCAAAGATTATTCTTAGAGGTTTTGCTATGGCAGTGGATAGCTTAACAATACAAGAGCATAACGATAACAACACAAGAGCATACAATAGATACAAACTCAAGGTTAACCACACCAAACCTGATTGCAGGAAATACAACTTCAGCAACAGAATGGTCAAACTCTACCTGACTCTGTGGTTTCTTCCCCAAACCCCAAAAACTTTAACCTTAAGACTGTCTACTATTGATCTCACCCCTTTCCTAAGAGGCCTGTAGGGGGCGTGCATAAGCGCACCAACGTGCCTACCGTCCCTGTCCTATTGTTTCTTTTATTTTTCTTATATGTATCCATGTATTCATAACTATGTTTTTATTTATACCTATTATCTTGTAAGCAATTGACAAACCAAATATAATAAATACATAAAAATAAATATAATGGAGGGGAAGTCTCTTTTGTACATATCCAATAGACAAACGCCAAGTATCCAGAGCATTTTCAGAGGTCTTTTCCTACTCTAAGTAACTGGAGAGTTCCTAGCCATGTCAAATTCAGTTCTGATCATTATCAAAACATTAACATTCTTGTACAAATAGAAATGCTTTAGTGCCTTCTTGGTAAGAATTCCTGGCACTAACCAAAACTGAAGACAGACCATGGGAAACATTATATTTCTATTTGTTTATATATTATAATAATTGTGCTCCAAAACTGATCTCTGAATGAGATTACAAAATAGCCCAAAAGGTTAGTTGGAAGAAGGCATAGCATAATCTTTACAACCAGACTATTGAGGTATTTTAAATTTAGATGTATATTTTTACTAAACTTCAGTTGAAGTTCACTGATTGTTTAATTGCAAGATCATTGAAACTGGTTATTTTAATAGAAACTGTGCAGTGGTTTCATTGACTCAAGCATTGCAATTTTTAATGGAGGAAAACAAAATTGACATCTGGGCAAGAAAACTCAAGAAAGTTAGCATGCTAGAAAACTATTAGTAATGGAAAGTTAATCCATTCACAATGGTGAATCAATCTAAAAAGCCATACACACACACACACACCAAAAAAAGCACAACACAACACAAGACCAACTACTTCTTTTATCCTGAGTTTTTGTATAGTTCCTGACAGTCATTTTTCTCCTCCTCTTCCACACCTAAATATAGGGGTAGAAAGAGTCAACCCAAAGCAACATTTAATAATGAAACAATTACATACATAAACATTACATTTACATTTTAGAAATAAGATGTAAAATTGAAAATGTTAACACTGCCAGAAAATTGTCAGAATGGACTGTCAAAATTCCACCTCAGCAATAAACCTCCTTGCAAGTTGAGAACCCAAGTAATATGTCAGTAACAGAAGAGATTTATATGGCTCAAAAATCACTAAACATCCTGCTTTATAAAACATTGTTTGAATATTTATATATTATTTACCTTTGCTTTTACTTACTTGTTTTCCTTGTTTTAGCTGGAAGGCCAATTCACAAGGCTATAAAACATATATTAAACTACAAAAAAAAAAAATCAGACACAGGAGAGACAGCAACTATCAATCATTCTTGCTTAATTGCTATGGAGAAGTATTTGAGGGAAAGAAAGTTGTAGTCAGGGAGATAAGTTTTGGCTCTCCTTTGTAGTGTGATTACTCTTGAAAAGACTGAAGAAAAGGAGACCTTCAATGAAGCTGTCAGTGGAAGGCTTTTCCCTCCTAAAGTCTAGGAGTTCTTCATAGAACAATGGACAGTGTGTGATGGGCAGTACAAGGGAAGAAAGGGGAGGGAAGGGAAGAAAGAAAACCAGAGAAGAAAATACTGAAAAAGAAACAAATATATGGGGAAATAATACAATGGATAAATGTATTAGATAAAAAACTGGGTTAGGGTTAGGGTACGCTTATGCTATCGCCAAGGTAGCAAAGGTTCCACACTAAAGTCTTATAAAGGGCAAATTATAAAAGAAACAACGAATAGAATAATCTATTGTGCATTCCTTAGGATAGGAAATTTCTGAAGTATGCCAAAATGCAAGTGTGGCAGGGATGGGATTTTACAAGTTCACACCTACTTGCTAGAACCGGTTGTTAACATTCTAAGCAGTTCGGATAACCGGTTGTTAGAAGAAATTATTGGCCTAATCCTGTAAGGGAGGCAGGAAGGAAACATTCTGGTGTTGCTTTCAGAAACTGCCTCTCAGTTGACCCTTATTACATTCTTGGCAGGACTAGAATTCCTGTCTCAGGAACTTCTCTGGAGATTTTTTTCCCCTCCTTTGCTGGTACTTTGCTTGTGTGGAATGACCATTCAAAGTTACAATGGCACTGAAAAAGTGACTTATGACCGTTTTTCACACTTACGACTGTTGCAGCATCCCCACAGTCATGAGAAGACAGGCGAGGAGATGCGTGCCTTGATGTAAGTGAAGTTGAGTTGGCTACACCCAGCCAGTCACATGACTATCAAATCACACCCACCAACTAAGCCATACCCATAGAACTGGTTGTTAAAAAATTTAAATCCCATCCCTGAAGTGTGCATTTACTCTATCTCTTTCCATTATGTGATGGAATGTGGTCTGAATTTCCAAGAGGAAGGAATGTACTCCAGAGGGGTCTCCAACCTTGGCAACTTTAAGCCTGGAGGACTTCAACTCCCAGAATTAAAGTTAAATTAATTAAAGGACTTCAACTCCCAGCCAGCTTAAAGTTGCCAAGGTTGGAAACCCTACTCCAGAAGAACAAGAGACAACTCAGTTCAGATAGCTTGCCTTGAGTAAAAGGGGGTCTAAATGAAACAAATGTAAAGTGAAACAAAAATTAAAGTTTACATTATAAACAGTCCATATGGCTCCTATAATTAATTATGTAGAGTTAACAATCTGTTCCATAGCATAAAAATTGGCATCTTTTTTTTTCAATATTGCAGTCTGAAAGGAGGAAAAAAAAAAAACTAAGATTTATCTAATCTGCTGTAGAAATACATTAAAACAGGAATAATAAAAAAGTAAACAACTATTTCTATAAAATAGGTGGTACGGCAACACATGATCTAACGTTCTGGTTCTCTCCACTTGAATAGGGGGGACAGAGGTATTAGAAGTGTTCAACCTTGGCAACTTTAATAGTATTGAACTTCAACTGCCAGAATTCCCCATCCCTTGGCCTAAGGAATGCATACATGTCCCCACTCAATTACAGAAGAAGACAAACCATCAAAGAAGGCTAAATAAAATCTCCAATGCTTGAAAACAAAAAAAAAAATTCTTTTCTTAGTCATCATATAGCATGAAAACAAAGTTTTGCACTTTTATAGATTTTTAATTTTTTGACTTTCTCTTTGGCTTTAAATATTTTAAATGAAATAAGAACAATTCCACAATGCCTACATTTCATATGTAACATTCTCATCCATCAGTTGTTAAAGTTGTCAGCCAATGTGAAATGTCCATCAGAGCAGAACTGCATGAGCCAAAAGCTGATTGCATAAAACTAGGCTTAAGTTTCTTATTAGACTTTTCCCAGTTCTATCCAGAATGTAACATTAAGAACACATTAGAACAGCAGTCGCCTACCGGTGGGCCGGGTCCACTGATGGGCCGTGAGAAAATTTTGGTGGGACGCAGAGAAATCTCACCCTCAGAGCACCCCCCCAAAGCAATTAATCCAGGTTGCACAGAAACACAAGGCTGCTCAGCCCACATGGCCCGTGGAAACCCTGCCCACCCACTCACTCCTTACCTGACAAACTTGTCTGCTAAATTACTATTTTTCCTTTTTCCGACCATCATCTGTTCTGCTGCACTGGGAGATTTAGATTAGTTAGGAAGCAGGAAATGGTTGCATTTCTTGCTTTCTGGCAAAGCACAGCCAAACCTCCCTTAGGACTGAAGGTTTGCTTGCAAGCAAATTCAGTGCAGACTCACGGCAAGCAAATTTGAGAGACTGAGCTAGCCGATGGTAGATAGATAAATCACTGAATGATTCTGTAAGCAACTCAATCTGCCTCCTTTGCCTGATTTTGGATAAAAGTTGCTTTTTTAAAAATAAAAAATTCAATATTTACATACATGGTGTGTTGTGAGTTAATTCTGTGAGTTTGCTTGCTAGCAAATGTTATGAGTTTGCTTGCAAGCAAATTTTATGTGGCAGACTGAGCTAGCCAATGGAAGATAGATAGATTTCTGAATGAATCTGTGATTCTGTGAGCAACTCAATCTGCCTGCCTGCTTTGCCTGATTTTGGGTAAATGTTGCTCTTTTTTTATAAAAAAAATTCAATATTTATATAAATATTTATAATATTTACATACAAGCCAGTCACATGATTTATTTATTTTATTTATTATTTATTTTATTAATCAAATTTATATACCGCCCTTCTCCCAGGGGACTCAGGGCGGTGTACAGCCTATCTAAAAACCCACAAATATACAAAAATTAAAAAAGTATTAAACCAATTTGGCTGATAAATAAAACTAAACAGGTCCCACCCCCCCACCTTAAAACCCCAATTTAAAATTTAAATACCATGGAGACCAAAATTAAAACCATTATCTCAGCCCAGGCCGGCCTGCTCAAAGAGCCAGGTCTTCAACGCGCGCCTGAAGGCCCTCAGGTCCGTGTCAGTACGAAGCTCCGGTGGCAGAGTATTCCAGAGGGCGGGGGCACCCACAGAGAAGGCCCTACCCCTCGGCGCCGCCAGACAACACATAGCGGCCGACGGCACCCGGAGCAGACCCTCTCTGTGGGAACGCACTGGCCTGTTGGAGATCACCGGCAGAATGCGGTCCTGAAGATAACCTGGTCCCATGCCGTGGGTCGCCCTAAAGGTCAAAACTAGAACCTTAAAGCGAACCCGGAGAGCCACCGGCAACCAATGCAGCTCGCGCAGAAGTGGTGTCACATGGGCGCTACGCGACGCCCCCATAATCATCTGCGCGGCTGCATTTTGCACCAGCTGGAGTCTCCGGATGCTCCCCGCGGGGAGCCCCATGTAGAGGGCGTTACAATAGTCCAGGCGAGAGGTGACAAGGGCCTGAGTGACCGTGCGCAAGGCGTCCCGATCCAGGAAGGGCCGCAACCGGTAGATCCGACGGATCTGATGAAACGCCCCCCTGGAGACGGCCGCGATATGATGTTCAAGCGACAGCCGTACATCCAGGAGGACACCCAGGTTGCGAGCCCTCTCTGCGGGGGGCAAAACTTCCCCCCCGATAGCCAGCAAAGGTGTCAGCTGGCTATATCGGGGCGCCGGAAACCACAGCCACTCGGTCTTGGATGGGTTGAGCCGAAGCCTGTTCCCGCCCATCCAATCCCGCATGGCCTCCAAGCACCTGGACATAGCCCCCACAGCATCGTTGGGGTGGTCTGGAGTAGAGATGTATAACTGGGTGTCATCTGCATATAGATGACACCTTACTCCAAGACCACGGATGATCTCGCCCAGCGGCTTCATATAAATGTTGAACAAGAGGGGAGAGAGGACCGACCCCTGAGGCACCCCACAAAGCAGGGGCCTAGAGGTGGATCTCTCCCCCCCCGCCAACACAAATTGCGAACGGTCGGAGAGGAAGGAGGAGAACCATCGAAGGATGGTTCCACCCATCCCCAACCCCTCCAACCGTCGCAACAAGATACTATGGTCGATAGTATCGAAAGCCGCTGAGAGGTCTAATAGGACCAGGACAGAGGAGAACCCTCTGTCACGAGCCCTCCAGAGATCATCGACCAACGCGACCAATGCCGTCTCAGTGCTATGTCCAGGCCTGAAGCCCGATTGGGACGGATCGAGGTAAGTAGCTTCCTCCAGGTACCGGGGGAGCTGACGTGCCACCACACTCTCAACAACCTTCGCCACAAAGGGAAGGTTGGAGACCGGACGATAGTTGTTTAAAATAGCCGGGTCCAGGGAAGGCTTCTTGAGGAGGGGGCGCACCACTGCCGCCTTCAGGGCGGCCGGGAGCACCCCCTCTCTCAAAGAAGTGTTGACAATCCCCTGGAGCCAGCCTCGTGTCGTCTCCCTGGCGGCCGAAACCAGCCAGGAAGGGTACGGGTCCAATAAACAGGTGGTGGCATTCAGACCCCCCAGCAACCTGTCCACACCCTCGGCGGTCACAGGATCGAACTCCCCCCAGATAACACTCACAAGACCTGCCCCGGACACCTCCCCTGGGACCACCCAATTGGAGTCGAGCCCCTCCCGAATCTGAGCGATTTTATCATGCAGAAATCAGGAAAACTCCTCTGCCCTACCCTGCAAGAGGTCATCCCGCGCTCTCGGTTCAAGAAGAGAGCGGGTCACTCTAAACAGGGCGGCAGGGCGATTTTCTGCTGACGCAATAAGGGCGGAGACATACGAAGATTTCGCCGCCCCTATCGCCACAAGGTAAGTCTTAATATGAGATCTCACCTGTGTTCGGTCAGACTCAGAACGACTCGCCCTCCAAATGCCCTCTAGACGTCTTTTCCGGCACTTCATCTCCCGCAGCTCCTCCGTATACCACGGAGCCAAGCGGGATCTGTGCCGGGTCAGAGGTTGCAGGGGCACAACTCGATCTAGAGCCCTGGCGGCCAACCCATCCCAGGTGGCCACCAGGTCTCCAGGCGAGCTGTGAGCCAGAGACTCAGGAAATGGCCCAAGCTCCCTCTGGAACCGTTCCGGGTCCATCAGGCGCCTGGGGCGGAACAATCTAAGTGGCTCCGCCTCCCTGCGGTGGGGGGTGGCGGAACGGAAGTCCAACCTGAGGAGGGAATGATCTGTCCATGACAAGGGTGTGATGACTAAATCCCCGAAAATACAGTCATTCAACCACTGCCCAGAGACAAAAATCAGGTCCAGCATGTGTCCTCCAATGTGAGTGGGGGCAGAAACTAACTGGGTCAGGTCCATGGCCGTCATGGAAGCCAAGAACTCCCGAACCAACCCCGAGGTTTCACCGGATGATGGCAGGTTGAAATCCCCCATGACCTAAAGCCTAGGGGTCTCAACCGCCAGCCCAGCTATCACCTCGAGGAGTCCGGGCAGGGCCTATGAGACGTGGCAGGGAGCCAGGTACGCCATCAAAAGACCCATCTGAACCCCTTGCCCCCACTTCACAAATAGAGATTCACAGCCAGCCGTCTGAGGGACAGTGGCCTCCCTAGGATAAAGGGCCTCCTTTATAAGCACCGCCACCCCTCCACCCCTTCCCTGAGCCCTAGGCTGGTGAAATGCAAGGAAACCTGGTGGGCACATCTCAACCAGAGGGACACCGCCCTCTGGGCCCAACCAGGTTTCGGTAACACCTACCAGGTCCGCGGCCTCCTCCTGAGCCAAATCATGGATCAGGGGAGCCTTATTAACCACGGACCTGGCATTGCACAACAGCAGCCGGGTATTCAGGGCCTGAGAATCCAGACAACCAGGGCTGCAGGATGGGTATGGAGGGTCGGAGCGCGCTACCGCTTGCAAACATCGGGAGCGCGATCCCCTTACTGGATATGGCCCTCTACCCCCAGCATACCTGCCTCTCCCAGTCACCGTGCTGATAAAATTTGCCCCCGGCAGCCCACCCCCAGTCTGCCACCCCGACACGGAAACCCCCGAGGCCCCCCAGGCGCGCGGGCCGGCCCGGCTGCCCCCAACTCCATGTGGGCTGTCTCCCCTGCCCACCCTGGATCCTTTTAACCCATTAAAAAATCCCATTAAAAAATTACCAATCCCGGGTTTCCCGCGCTTCCTCCCATTCCTCCGGCTTCCACGGCCCCACCATCGCTCCGGATCCCAGGATCCCTCATAGCGGAACGCCTTTGAGAGTTTAGAGGGCCACTTAAGGGAGAGGGGGACATCCCTCAAGGCCCAAAGCTCCGCCATGGAGTACATCTGTGGCCCCGGCCACCCCGCCCCGACGGTCTTGTAGCGTCCAAAGTCTTTGTGTTGGAGAAGTCCCGGCAGACTGGGGTAACCCCCTCCCCCCGGCTGCCCCACCCCTGCCACTGGTGGGGCCCCCGGGGGAAAAGGGGTCATAGGCAAGGTCACTCCCCCCCTCCCCGGGCCCACCACCCCTGCCACAGGTGGGGGCCCCAAGGAGGGGAGGGGAACGGTCACAACACCATCCAACCCCCAGTCTCCGTATTATCCCCGCAGCCATAGGGGCGGCCCCGAAACCAGTCCAGGCCCGCCATGTCCACAGCGGGGCCACTCCCGCACTGGTCGGGGCCCCCCGAAATTGCCGCGGCCCGAGCGAGGACGCCAAGCCTGCCACACCGTCGTGCCTCGCTGGGGGTACCAAGACCTCTTCATAACCCCTCGGAACTCCGGGGTTTCCCGGTAGCTGTTCCAGGGCCTCTGCGACCTCAACAATGCCGCAGAGGCCAGTCCAGGGCCCCCCAGGCGGCTCCCCCAGGTCTGCGCCACCCCAGAAAATCCAGGGCCATCGCTCTCCCCAGGGGGCCTCCGGGGCCACACCGCGGTGATCTCCCCACCCCGGAGACCGCTGGGTCCACCGGCGTCCGTATTGCCATAATGACTCCGGAGGCCGCCGCCACCGCCATCGAGGCCGCCGCCGCTGCCACCGCCATCCAGGCCGCCGCCGCCGCGACCGCCGCCGAGGCCGCCACCTGCCGCGACCACCGAGGCCGCCTCCACTTCCGCCGCGGCCACCGAGGCCGCCACCACCGCCGCAGCCGCCGTGACCGCCGCCGAGGCCACCATCGTCGTCGCGACCATCGCCGCGACCTCCGCCGACGCCACCGAAGCACCCGCAGCCCCCGACGCGATCACCATCGCCGGGGGCCTCGTCCGGCCTCACCGGCCGCCGGGCAAGGTCTCCGAGGCCTCCAAGGCCTCCAGGATCAACTCGGCGTCGCATCCGCCGGGGCCGCATCCGCGCCGCCCTCCGCGCCGCTCCCCCAGCCAGTCCCGCGGCTCCAGCGCACCCCCAGCCGGCTTCTGAAGGATCCCGCCGGGCTCCCCCGATCCTCCCCCGCCTCTGTCACCGGCGGGGGGATCCGAGGGGTAGGGGGGGCCGCACCCGAAGCCGCCGCTGGCCGGAGGGAGCTCCAACGGCGGCGCGTGGCCGCCATTTTCCGAAACCCGGAAAATCACCAAGCCACACCCACAAATTAGGCCACACCCACAGGACCAGTTAGTGGTCCCTGGGATCTAAAATTATGAGTTTGGTGGTCCCTGAGGTCCAAAAGGTTGGCAGCTCCTGCATTAGAGCATTCCAGAAACTACCTTTAGGAATTTGGATTGGATTGTCTCCAAAGGATGAACATACTTTTGTACGTATGATTGTGATCCATGAAGCTGGATGTGAACAAAATTGCTTGAACAAAATTGCAGGCACCTGTGTTGTTTTCCTTCTTTCCCTATGAGCCTTTCTTCTAGCATGAGCACAGCAAAGTTAACAGTAAAGCTGCATCTAAGCAAAGGAGACCTCGTGCCTTGAAAATTATCAAAATAATTTAAAGTCAAATATAAACCGCAGATAAATGGGCATGATGTTGAACAGGTGTAGTTCTTGACAATCACAATTGGGAGCAGAATTGGATGTGATATTCTTTTTATTCTTTATTCTTTTTATGCAAATCATGCCAGAATAGCAAAGGTTGTGGTTGTAATGTATTTTGTTAATTTCATGTTGCTGTATTGTTTGCTAATTTGATTGCTGTCATTTGTCATTTCTGAAGTGTATGTGAAAGGCTCTGATCTAGACACCCAAAGCTCCAAACATTCCTAGATCAGGGAGGAAAGAAGCCAAATCTCAAAATAAAAGGAGAGGAACTCCTAAAGCAAAAGGTTGAATAGAAGAGAACAGAACAGAGCTGGAAGGGATATTGAAGATTTTATAGTCCAGCTCGCTGCTCAAGCAGGAGAACTTATACTATTTCAGATAAGTTGCTATCTAGTTTCTTCTTTAAAATGTCTAGTGATGGAGCATGCATAGCCTCTGAAGGCAAAGCTGTTCCACTGGTTAATTGTCCTCACTGTTAGGAAATTTCTTCTTAATTCCAGGTTGCTTCTCTATTTGGTTAATTTCCATCCATTGTTTCCTGTCCTGCCCTCTGGTGCTTTGTAGAATAATTTGACCCTCTCTTCTTTGTGGCAGCCCCTCAAATAAAAAACTTGGTAAATTCTTATTAGGTGGAGCTACAATTTAAAGAAGGTGGAGCTCTGAATATGTGTCCTGTTTCTGAACAAAAAAGAAGAAGGTTTTCTTTTAATTATGTCATTGGATGGTAATTTTTCCCCTTGAAATTGTTTTAATTTATGCCGTAGCCACAACATGCTTCATATTTGATAATTGCAGTGGCAAAAATACAATTCAAAACAATGTCCCAAAGGCGCTTTTTCAAAAGGAAACTTTGAAAAACTTTGCTTTTCCACATTTCCCTTCTAATCCAAGAAGTTTCTTCAGTTCAGGATCTTCTTGAATAAGAAGCAAAATGTCTTCAAGGAAAAACAATTGCCTTTTGAAAAAGCACCTTTGGGACAATCATGACCTGGAGGATTGAGGATCTCCATAGACAGTTCAAAACAATGTGATGGTTTGGAGTTGTTTATGGCCATAAGAACAGAGATTGTCCACCTCTGTCCTAGACAATATATGCAGATGCTGTGAGCTTCTTCTTTCTTTTTAATGGCATTTATTCTGGAGAAATAAGAAGGAAGCTAATATTAGCAATCAAATGTATTCCAGAAGTGAGGGTAAAAGAATTTCATTAGCCCACTCCAAACTTCAACCACAACAAAAATCTTCAAATTTGGCTAGCCTTTCTAACATTTTTGTTCCCAAAGGGCAGTTGGCATTTTTAAGATGGATGTTGTACTCCTGAGCCCTAATTTAAGCTGCCAAGTTTCCTAAGAGAACTCATGTTTCTTGCGGTCTTATATTACTCATAATGACATTGGCATCGGAGCCACAGATTTTTCACATCTTTTGTGTGTATTCTGCTACATAATAAATTTCTGATTAAACTGGGAATCAGCTACAATAGGAAATGTCAGTGCTCTAAACTCTGCTGAAGGGTGTGTGCCTATTTTGCTTTTCAAAGTTAAATCAAGATGTTGCTTCCCAGATTAAGGACCATGTAGTTGTGTTGCTATTATTTTGCACAGCACCTGTTTTCCACTTTTATCCTGGTGCTCAGAATTAATTTAGGCTCAGACCTTAATGAGTCACTATTGCAATATTGCACTTGCTAAGTATAGCTCAACCTGCATTCTTCGCTGGAAGGCTGAGATGAAAAATCACACAATGTTTTTAAAAAATCACAGTGGGATAATTCACAACTTTTGAAAAGATAAATCCAAACCATGGACATCCGTTTGCTTGTTTCCTGGTTTTTATCCTGCCTTTATGACATTCTCCCCAAATTTGGCCTTCTCCAGAACATAGAAAGATAGTTTGAGGGAACTATTTAAGTTAATGAATCTGATTCCTTGCTTAGGAATGATTTTTCTTTATTGATGTATTTATTAATTTATATCCTTCCTTTTGTTCAAGAAATCAAGGTAACATGGACAGAATTTTTTCCCTCTTATATGTCCTCAGCACAACTACCAAGAGAGGGAGGTTGGGATGAGATAGAGAAAGTGACTAGCCCAAAAGTATTCAGAGAGCTTCCTTGACTAAAGGTGGGGGAGAATCTAGATCTCTTTATTCTTAGTCCAATACCTTAACCATTTCAGTGGTTCAGCTTTCATGAAGTCATGTATTACCTGTTTTCAAACTGTGGCAGACATTTTCAGCCTCTGCTTCCAATCACACAGTTAAGTGTAAACAGTAAGAATGGCATTCATATATATAGAACAGAAATCAGTGGAACTGCAGAGTTGAGGAGAGCAGAGTAAACAACGGGATGGATTCACTTTAGCAGCCAGGAAAGCCCCTGCTTTGTTATGTATGTACTAAAAAAAGGGGTGGAATTTTGATCGCTCAGTTACAGCCATCTTGACTGTTTACACACAGACATACAGAGAGATAGAGAAGCTCTGACAAGGGACATCCTGAGCAATCTCAAATAAGCTCCATTATTTCTCAAAGCCATGCTGTCTCTTTCCTGTATTGTAGACAAGCAGCTACACTTGAGGATCTCATATGCCTTTAGTGTATGGGCACTGGAAATTATGAATAAAAACCACTGTATACCAACATTGTTGAAAATTTGTTAGCATCTTGGTAGATTCAATAATTTGTGTCACTTAATTTGATATCTATGTTTTTTGCTTAAAATATGGAATGGCAATCAAATATGGAATGACATGTTCTCACATGTCCCTAACATTTATGGAGAGCACAAACAAATACACATATGCAGAAAATAACATGGCACATTCTGCATACTAACATTTTACAAATTGGCCATTTTGAAGTAAATGTTTTTGTTTATATCCAAACTTTTAAACTGAGTGGCAGTTAAATAAAAAAAATGGGTGATTTTTTTTCTGACTGGGAGCTGAACATTCCATGTTTAATGGTTTTCTGCTTCCAAGGCCCCAGGAAATGTCACCATGTTTCTGAGGGAGAGACTGACATTTTTCAGCCTTTTTTTTCTTTTTGATGGGAGGCTGAGAAGTTTAAGTGCAAAAATAGATGTGTTGCATTCTGTGAAAACTTAAAAACCTTAGTTTGGACTATTTTCAGGGCAAAACAAAAATAACTAATACTGTACTGTAACCATGTATGTAGAAGAAGAAACGTGAAAAGAAAATAGGTTGAATTAGGACCTGCTGCTTACAAATTGCACCTTAAATGTCTGTTCCTCTGGACCAGTGTTTCTCAACCTTTACAATTTTATAATATGTTGATTTCAACTCCCAGAACTCCTCAGCCAGCATGTTGGCTCGGGAATTCTGGGAGTTAAAGTTCATTCTTCTTAAGGTTGCTAAGGTTGATAAATATTCCTCTGGACTGAATATCTTAATTATATTGTACTGGATCTGCTAACATAAAGCTAATCTTCATTGTTATATTTTTTAAAGTAAATATTTAATGAAGAGGCTCAGTTCTAGATTCTATATCCTGTCAGGGGCTTGAGCTTAGGAGTTTGTCCTATTGGGATATGGCTGAATTGTTTCCATTTTTCTTTTAGTACAAATAACAAACATTTAGATCAAAATAATTCCCATTTGTACAAGTTAAACCCACTGCCAAAGTGGGCCCCAATTTGGACACGAAGGCCTCTTTTAGCTAAAAGGGCATGCCTTTTGCTGTTTGGGGGGAATTCACATCCCATTTAGTCTATCAGATTAAAAATAACACAAAGCCTGCTGTCCATTTATCATTTGGCTCATCTCATCTTCCAAATGAAGACTTCCTCCTAAATTCAAAAGGACTCATTATACACCTTCGTTTATCTGCTCAATGTTTCCTCCCTTCTTTTCAGCTGCCTTTCTCTTCTCAATGTGCAAGCTGCCACACACAAAACCTTCCCGCCACTGTGACCTACTTACTCTGGCTCTGCTCTTTCTGAAAAGAGTGTAAATAGAAACTTAGCCCCTTGGCACTCTCAGTTGGGCTTTCATAACTCAGTCCCAAATGCGAATAGCACCCAGCTAGACTGCCATTCATTAAATGTGTTAAATGTCAAAATCTTGCTGCTTTCATTCACTTCTCATGCTATTATTCTTATTTGCATGGGTCTCTGAACATAGGTTTTGTTATAAAAGCCAGTTACATGAAAGTGCTTAGATACTCTCAGGTTTGTATTAATTTAAAGAATGAAGATCTGGTTTCTACAGTAACAATACAATTATAATTAGCCATTTGCCACAACTTCATGAATGGAAGGAGGAACAAGATACTCTGCAGCTGAAGATCATGCAGTACTTCATTAGTGGGTTATCTTTAAGAAAACAAGATATTCAAGGGGATTGCAGTTTCATAACATAAGAAAAAACAGAGCTGGTTGAGAAAACCAGAATATGGCATAGTAGTTAAGATGTTGGACTAGAATTAGAGAAACTGCCCACCAGATGATTTTGAACAAATGACTCTTAATTTCATCTATCCACATGACTGAATAGAAAAAATTGATAGGAGAATGCTAAATATACTGCTCTTTATTTCTAGATCTAATAATTATTTAATGCACTATAAGTCAATAATATATTTTTATTTTATTTTTATTTTCTCAAGGCAGACACATGGTCAGTGCTGTCTGAGATGATTAGACTTCACATAAGGCATCCTTGTTAAGGTACATAGTTGGCCTATCTACATAATTCATGGAAGAACATCACTGGTAGCCATACACTTTCTCACACAAAATCTCTTGGATAGAAATTGGACTACATGGTCTTTCTACTCTCTGAATGACAAGATAAATAAAAAGCAAATACCAACATCCATAGTATATGCACAACAGAGTGCAGTACTACTACACATTTACCATTCCTTAAACCAATGTTTCTTCAACCTTAAGGTGTGTGGAGTTCTGGAAGTCCACATCTCTTAAAATTGTCATAGTTGAGGAACACTGTCCAAAGTTGTAAGAGTTCCAGGGATTCTATAACTGATGAACAGATTCCTTTTTTATTCTTAGTGAATGTATCTTTTCTTTTTATGTACACTGAAAGCATATGCACCAAGACAAATTCCTTGTGTGTCTAATCACTCTTGGCCAATAAAGAATTCATTCATTCAGGAAAATGCTGCTCCAATCACCTCCAACAGTCATTTCTGTACCACAGCAGATTCCTAGAGTGAAGGAATCCTTTGCTTGTATATTCCTTTAGCTTTTTGCCTAACAAGATAGTCCCTACATTTCTCTCCTTCATTTTCATAGAAATATTCCACCCATAAAATTTGTCTCATCTCTGCCCAGAAATTTGAAGAGTAATACTTTGGTCTACAAGTCACAATAAATACACAAAATATCAAACTGTAATGGGAGATCTCATTGGCAAAAGCACACAAATATTAATGGCTTTGGGAATTCAGATAGTGAAAGAATATTTTTGCCTCAACTGTAGAAAGTAATCTTGTTTAGCTTTCATCAGCTTTTCATTGATTAAAAAAAGCCTAACTAATCTGGGCTATTAAGTTAATACCTCAATAGTTGACCAGTTACCAACAAGAATCTTACAAATTCATAGCTGATGTAGGGGTTGCCAGATTATGGGCTGAAAATGTCTGAATAATAACCAGATAATAACCAAAGTGTTTGTTTTATATGTATCTTTGCCACCATTGTGTGGCTATCTGGAGATTTGCAGCCCAAATTTGGTAGCAGCATATCGGCAGAAATTGCACAGTATTCTTTCATTCCTATTTTGTAATATTTTGGCTGAAAATAACACTTATTTACCAACCAACTGTAAAATGCTTTTTTATGCAAAGCTCTTAATGAGTTATAAGAGAGCTAATGCTCAAGAAAAACAAACAAAACACAGAACACCCACCCACTTTGGCTATGAAGAAAGATTTGGCTTTGGGAGCAAGTGGGGAAGAATTCAAATTGACTAGCATGGAAAGTAGGCTACTGCTGCTACTCCCACATCAGTAGACTGCAAGACATTTTCTCCTTTTGCAGATCCTCCCCCAGGTTTATAAAAATATCTACTGCAAAGACATGGTTCTATGTGGCCTCACTCTAAATAAGCAGTAAGTGCCACACTCTGACAACCACCCTATTCATAAATAGAATGGAATGGAATGGAATAGAATAGAATAGAATAGAATAGAATAGAATAGAATAGAATAGAATAGAATAGAATAGAATAGAATAACAGAGTTGAAATGAACCTTGGGGATCATTTAATCCAACCCCCTGTTTAGGCAGGAAGCTCTATACCATTTCAGACAAATGGTTATCCAATCTCTTCTTAAAAACTTCCAATGTTGGAGGATTCACAACTTCTGAAAACAAGTTGTTCCACTGATTAATTGTTCTACCTATTAGGAACTTTCTCCTTAGTTCTAGGTTGCTTCTCTCATTAGTTAGTTTCCACCCATTGCTTCTTGTCCTGCCCTCAGGTGCTTTGGAAAATAGATTGATTCCCTCTTCTTTGTGGCAACCCCTCAGATATTGGAACATTGCTCTCATGTCTCCCCTAGTCCTTCTTTTCATCAAACTGGGGACACCAATTTCCAGCATCATTCTTAATATGTTTTATTCTCCAGTCCCCTAATTATCTTTGTTGTTGTTTTCGGCACTCTTTCTAGAGTCTCAATATCTTTTTTACATCGTGATGTCCAAAACTGCCTTTATAATGCCTTACCTAGGCATTATAATGTACCTGTGCATACCAAGACATTATAAAGTGGTATTAACACTTCATGTGATCTTGAGTCTATCCCTTTATTAATGCAGTCTAGAACTGTGTTGGGTTTTTTTTGCAGCTGCAGCACACTGCTGGCTCATGTTTAAATGACTGTTCACTAGGACTCCAAGACCCCTCTCACAGTTACTACTATTGAGCAAGGTACCACATATATTGTACCTGTGCATTCTGTTTTTCTTGCCTAAATATGGAACCTTACTTTTTTCACTTGAATTTCATTTTGTTAGATAGATAAACCTCCCTCTAAGCCAGAGGGTTTGCAGGGTCTGATCAAAAAAGTAAAGATGATTGTCATGATGTTGTGAATGAAACTTTGCCTATGCAGTGCATATGCAGTGCCTATAAAAACAGGCAGAGCTTTGATTGCATTTTTATGGTTGCTGTTTTGATTTTTGTGATCATGACTGCAGACATCTTTTAAACAATGATTAGTAGCCTTAGTATCCTACTTTTACTAACTGTGCAAAGTGTAATGGACTTTGTTAAACAGTATTAATGTGCATGGTACGTAAATATTAATCTCAGTTAAATGTGTTAAATATATAACATAGTTTCATTTGAAGAACACATGAAGGCTACTTTATTGGTTCATTCATATTCAAAACTTACTCTGTAGCGCAAAGGATCTCAGGTCTGGTTTAAAAACCAGAAACTACTGAAAAGCAAAATGATTCAAATAAAATCAATATATGTGATGACCCTCTGGTCTAGACTTTACTTACCTAGAAATAAGTCCAATGGCAATCAATACAGAAGGTTAACAAAGTAAATGAGAGAAGTAGGTCTCTTTTTAAAAATAAAGCATAGGATGAAACATAATTTGTATTTTGTTTCCTGACTTTCCTTGTTTATTTTCAATATTGGCACATTGTTCTTGCAATGAGTTTCCAAGGTAATGCCATACAATAAGGGTATAGAATACCCAAAGATGAAACACAATGTTTTAAGAGTCCTAGAATATTCCTAAAATCATAAAGTTGAAAGGGAACATTTTGGGAACAGAAGTTGTTCTACCAGCAGGCTTGGGAAATGTGTGGTTTTTGAAATAATAAAAACCTAAATAAAAGGTCAGGTGTCATGAGAATTTTGGTAATCTATTACCAAGATCTCATATAGATCTCATATGGTAATGTGAAATCTCACACCATATTATGTGAGAATGCTAATTTTTCTCAATTTTTTTTCTAGATTTTGGCCATTGGCCATTCTTTTAAAATGTATTTTTACTTAATTTGGCAGTTCTATAAGATTGACCAAGAATATTGTCAGCCTTCATGCTAAATAAAATGTAATTTATGGGTTAGATTTCTTCATCTGATTTCTTACCTCAGTATTGTTTAAATTGCATGTGTGAGTTCCTGAAAACCAGCCTTCATTTGAACATTGATCAATATCCACTTTCTGTAGATTTATGTCGACTTTCACAACACCCCTGAAAAAAGGGAAAAAAAAAGATTAATTTGCATAAGACCAGGCTAGCATTTTTCTTTCTATGGAAAGAAATAGAAAAAAGCTGTAGTCCATTTTAAGATCATTTCTGAGAAGTTATGATTAGTGAAATGAAGCATCTCATTCAGTCAATATAGTCACAAGTGCCAAAACTGTACTAAATATTAATGCCAAAAAAGGTACATGCTAGTTGACTGGTATATCACAGTTCTGCTTTCTTTTATCTGATGCTCTTCAGTTTATTGGGTTAAATAATCATTATTCATCATCTGTGCCCAGCTGAGATTCAATATTATTCGGTGTGTATAAGAAATATATTCCAACCTCCCCGGGAATATTAGGTTGTGGAATACTACATTAATTTATGTTGGTTATACAGTAGCTATTGATCCATAAGAGATAATTATAATTCCTAATAATAATTTATCCAATACTATCATTCAATTTATATCCAAACAGAGAGAAAGTAAACTTCCATAGGCTCTTCTGATCATCCTAAAATCATAAGGAAATGGAGTAGAATAATTGTTTGGTTTTATGAAGAGAAACTTTCTGTGCCAAAG
Organism: Bungarus multicinctus; assembly: GCA_023653725.1. NCBI lineage: Eukaryota > Metazoa > Chordata > Lepidosauria > Squamata > Elapidae > Bungarus > Bungarus multicinctus. The sequence continues at coordinate 22,481,333 of CM042840.1, forward strand.
AATAGTCTGTCTGAGGCAATTTCTTCTTTCTGCATACCAAAAAATAGTAGATCTTGCTTATGGAATTAACTTCGTTTGTATAGTGTTCTTGATGAGAGCAGAATTATTTAATAAATTGCAGGTGGGTTTTAAATCCCTTTTTCTCTCAAGCAAGTGTACAATATTTCTAATATCAAACCCTGGGGAAATCAGGGAAGCTTAGGTTTTCTACAAGAATCTGACCAACTGTCCATTAAGGGAAATTAGCAGGAGATAAGACAGGTATTCAAGGTGGGCTGTATTTAGATCTCTTATGAGTGTGCAGGGACTTATGATAGTTTGACCTCTCCCTCAGGCTCAGCCTGGTTGTCTCCAACAGCAGAGACTATCCTCATTTAGGAAATCTGGGGCAGACTTCCCAACCTGTCTGTTAATTCTGGGAGGTATAATCAAACATATCTGAAAAGTTCATGGTAATGGAAAGCTGGCATGATGAATGGATGAGGATAATTTTTTTTTAAAAGAGAACCTATTTTTTAAATAGCATTAATAAATAATACCTAGGACAAGGACATACCAGAAACTATCAGTCCATACAGGCTGCAAGTAGCCACTTATCAAATATTTATAGATTTAAAATATTTCTATTATGCATTTCGTTCAAAATAAATCTGGATATTTCACTTTCACTGACTTAGTTGTGACATGAATGCTGACCCATGTGAAGTTCATTTATCATCTTCCCTACCTTGGAATAAAGATTTTTATAGACAGAAATAATTGCATTTACTTTCTGTACAAGTCCCAAGTTATTTTTTTTTCTATCTTCCTTTAATTTTGGAAAGGCCAAAATGTATTCCATTACAAATTTCCTAGAATGGACATATGAATTTGTAGCATTGACTATAGAGAAATATGACAGTGAGAGTTGTAGAATCATAGGTTAGCCATAGGTCTATGGGTTTTCCTTTTAGGAAGAGTAATATCATATGTCCTTTTCATGTAAAAGGCCTCCTATGCAACCCTAACCTTGAAAGGGCTAGATTAGAGCAGGGATTTGCAACCTGTTCCTATGAAAACTACTAAAAATTTGCAAGATTTCAGATTTATTATGTGAACAGTTGAAAGATGTCAAAAAGAACCATATTGCTGATACATTAAAATAGAAGCTAATGGGACACCCTGCCTCCCCCCCCGCCCCCGCCCCCCAAAGCTGGAAAAACTCTGCCAGTGAGAATAAACAATGGGGGAATAAGAGAAACTAGCAATCTGCTTTGGAAGAAACTATTATTGCTGGCACTGTAATTCAAAACTCTTCATAGCATTAGCAGGAGTTACATCTCAGAAGCCATTTCAGTATTTCAATTTCAATACTAACAAGTCCTGCTTTTCTACGCTTGATCCAACACCAACTAATGATCTATCATCTTTTTTGTGGCTATCCAGATAATTGATACCTATCCAGATAATTAGTACCTTTTCCACTGATTATTGAGGTTGGTTGGTTGGTTTGCTCCTTACTTGTTTGTGAACTTCATCCTGTATTTAGATCAAGATGAACAGTATGCCTTAGAGCAGGGGTGTCAAATTCAATTTCATTGACAGCTGCATCAGGGTTGTGTTTGACCACAGGGAGTGGGGCAGAGTGGGTATGGCCAGTTCAACATCATTCATGTGATCAAATGCCACTTTTGCTAATAGTTTGTTTTGCCAGCACTCTGCCAGTGAAAACGGAGCTCATAAGAGCTGCATTTGGCCCTCTGTTTTCACTGGCAGAGTTTTCACTGGCAGAGGTACCATGGATCAGTCCCTCGTTGTTTCCAGGGCAGCCCCACAGGCCAGAGGGGTCTTGAGTTTGACAGCCCTGCTCTAAAGCAAAAAGAAGGGTATACACCTTGTCAATAAATTAAAATAAATTTTAAAATGAATAAAATAATAAATTAAAAACTAAACTACTTTTCAGGAATATTCCATGCCTTTTACATTTAGTTACATGCATGCATGCATGCATACATACATACATACATACATACATACATACATACATACATACATACATACAGTTAAAGATTTATATAGCCACCTATCTTTCAACCACCTCTGAGAGGCTTCCAATAAAATATCAAAAGACATACAAAATCATATTGAAATTATAAAACCAAGTCAATTAAAATGTTAAAAACAACAAAAACCTGGTGCTAAATCAAACTTTCAATCCAGCCAGGCCTTCAAAGGAAGGCTAAAAGGGTGAAGGCCTGAGTAATTTCATGGGGGAAACATTTCATGTCTTTCATATCCAGACACCTTTATGACACAGCTACATTTATAGGTTTATAGGCTTCCCTGGAAATGAACTTGAAAGATACAACTTGGAAGGTTGTAACTGTAAATTTAAGTATAAAAGAAAAGCATCTTATTGCTGGAAAAATAAGTTTCGATCAGAAACTTCAATAAGTTTTCCAGCAATAAGATGCTTTTCTCTTATAATTAAATTTCAAGTCCAGCTTTGATTGACCTGCCTGTATTATCTCTTTCTGGTTTTCCTAGCTCCCATTTAATAGAAGGTAACAACTACAACAACTGGTTAGCACACTCCACATACTTCTTCCCCAAATCCCCAAATCTTCAACATTAGACTGTCTACTATTGACCTCACCTCTTTCCTAAGAGGTCTGTAGGGGGCATACATAAGAACACCAATGTGCCTACCATCCCTGTTCTATTGTTTCTTTTTTTTCTTATTCGTATCCATTTCATGTATTTATAGCCATGTTTATACATATATCTATTATCTAATAATTGTTTGACAAAATAAATAAAATAAATAAATAAATACTTGGAGACTTCTGGATCATCAGACTCACAAGATATTCACTCAGAGTGTCAGAAGAATTGCACATGGATTTGATTTCTCTATTACTTATCATATAAAATACTGACCCATAAGCAATGTACAACATTAAATATAGATACATTTTTTAAACAATATATAGCAGTTATAATCAGATTGTGAATGTAGAATGTAGAGTATAAAATAGAATCCAGCAAAAGTCAGTGAAGAAATAAATGGAAAGGGAGATAGAACCATTTAATGGAGTTGGATAATAATATGAAATAAAATACTGTAATGCTTAAAAAAGCAAAAAGAGTGAAACCTTCTTAGCAAAGTTAGAATGAATATTTGTACACAAAAACTCCCTTTCATCTCCTAATAACGTTGAGAAACACTCCCAAAAGAAGGACAGTAGTGGTCAATGGACTGACTCACTACTGTAGAAAGCTATTTCCTATCTTCTTAAGAAAAATAAATTAGGAACTAGGTATTTTTCCAAATAACATTCCACAAATGGGAGAACTGCTAACTCTAATGCGTAATAACCTCTATGGAATTTCTCTGAAATACCAAACAACAATGCATTTAACCTCTCTGCTTGTTGTTTGTCAAGAGTATTTCCCAGGGGTACCACCTGTAATGTTGCAGAAAGCAATCAGCCAGCACGCTAGCAGGAAGCAAATATTACACTCACAAAAAGACTAATGATGAGTTTGATCAAACCATTACTTCATAGATGTAAGACAAGTTGATCCCCAAAATCTTAAGTGTCTCTCAAAACTACTAAATTGCAATGTTTAACGTGAAGATGGGGTGAAAGAAGTTTTGATGGATTAGATTGGATAACTAGAGTGCAAAGGACTCTGAACTGCAATTTGTGATGCCGTTAGGGATAAATCAAACAGAAATATCCCAATCTACAAAAAGCAAAAGAAAGCAAAATGGCTTCCTACTGATAGGCTGTAAACAACTGAAGAAATGTAGAAAGCAAGAGATAACAGAGACAGAAGAAAAACTAAATGCTAATCTCTGGAGGAAAAAAAGACAAAGATATCTAAATAAACAATTCAAAGAAGGTGATTTGGAAGGACAAAAGTTTTACTTAAAATTGCAGAAATGAAGAATACCCTTTATGCATAAAAAATTAAAAAGACATAAAGAAAATCTGACATGAAGACAGTACAGTACAAAAAAATCCTTAAATCAGTGATAAGTATAAAAGTTTGATCATTTATTGTGAAAAGTGGAGTTAAATTGCTACTAACAAAGCTTCAAAATGATGAAATACTAGCAAAACAGCTTAAAACCTTATAGAAAAATGCATTTAAAATACTACATTTTGTTTGAAAACAGGCATGGGAAAGATAGGGGAATCTGAAAGGCTAGGAAAGATCCATTAGGAAATATTTGAATACTGTAAAGAACATTGCTAAGAAATGTTTATCAAACTACTGAAAAATTGCACTGATTTCAGATGCTAGTAAGATTTTACTAAAGATTTAGCAATTTGCTTTTTTAAAATACATAGAATAAGAACTTCCAGATACACAAATTGAATTTTAAAAGGAAGAGGGGCAGAAATCACATTGCTAAGATCTGGTTAATGGAATGATGAAGAACGTTCCAAAAAGGCCAAGTTTTCTTTTATTGACAAAACCTTTGGACTGATTAGAACACAACAAATTATGAATGCATCATCTGTTTTTGGAAAAAATTATATGATGACAAGAAAGTAACAGAATTGAAATTGGTACAACTAACTGCTTAAAAAATGGGGAAAGCTATGACTATATATTGTCACATTATTCGCTAAGTCATATAATGAATACATCATAAGAAATGCTGCAGTAGAAGAAATAGAAAGTGGAAGTAAACATTTTTAGAAGACCTGAAGCATGGGCAGATTAAAAGTAATTTAAAAAGGCTCACAGAAAACAAGGCAAATCAATACTATCACAGTTAACAGAAGCATGAGCTTATGGGAACTCAAAGAATAAATTACTGACAGACAACCTGGGGGGAAAATGACATCTTTTAACGATTTGGAAGCAATTGAACAAGCAATGTCAAAAAGAAAGAAATTTTTAAATAAATTGGTGCTAGCCATACAAATGGTGTTTTATCAAAATTTGATTATTTGATAATATTAAAATATTAAAATTAATTGAAATAGCAATTAAAAGAAAAAAGAATTAATTACAACAATTAATTAAGTGTGACTACCTAATTTTTTTGGGACTAAAGGATTTTACTTATCGTGCAAAAGTCAACTGAAGCTGATTAGAAAAAAGTTGACCTTTCTTATGCAGCATTCTGGGACATAGAGGCCAGACCACAAGGGCATTGTTCCCTTTCATTATGGATCTCTTGAGACCAATGTTTCTCAACTTTGACATGTTTAAGATGTGTGGACTGCAAGTCCCAGAATTCCCCAGCCAGCAAAAATATTGCTGTAGGCAATAATATTTAGGGCAATATCTTATATCTTGCGCCAAATGTATAAGCCATGAGAATATTTACTTGTTTTGGCTTTTATCTGCATTTCAGACCACTATCAAAACTGTGGAAATGATCTGATTCATTTATTTATCTACTCATGATGGGAGTTCTTGGACAGTTTATCCCAAGATTGCAAACTAAATATTCAAAATACAGTCATTCAAAACAGAAATTATATCCTATGTATATTTCAAAATCAACTTTATTTTAGAAAGAAAAGCTCAAGTATTTATGTAAAAGGCTATGGAAATGTCTCAACCTCAGCAACTGTAAGAAGTGAATTTCAATTCCCAGAACTTTGGAAATTCTGAGAATCAGAATCCAAACACTTCTTGAAGTTTGCTGAGGTTGAAAAATATCAGGATAAGAGATTAAATGGGTCTCTCACATTGTTTTGAAAAGGTTAAAAAGGAATAGGAGAATTTTAAAAATAGGGAGGGGAATATCTGAAGAAAAGAAACCCCAACAAAAGCAACTTCCATTGTAAAACCAAGCATCTTTCAAAACAATGTACTGGGGAAGCTTCATTTGCAGAAATTAGAGTAGGAAAACAGTAATTTCTGAAACTAAAGATCAGCTGAACAACGCTATAGTCTTCCCTTCCAGTCCACAACATATTTCCATCAGATCCAATTTATTGCTTCTGGGAAATCCATAAACTGTAAGGGATGTAACACTCGCAATTTATATTTTGCAGCCCTTCTGAATTCAGTGATTGCTTTTATCCTAAGAGGATCCTTACCAAACTTTGCACAAAGCAGTAATTTGGAAGAGTTAACATGCTGTCTATATTCTTCATTCTTCTCACCTGTTATGTATACATAGGAACATACACATACATCTCTAATTGTTCACAGATTTGAAGATCTACATTTTCTTACCTACTTTTGAATACTAACTAACTTTAGTTCTACTCTAATATACCTCACACCTCATGTGCTGGATTGCAATTTTCAGAATTGCCAGATGACTGGGAAATTTGAAATGTATAAACCTAATGCATCTAAAGGGTGCCAGGTTGGGGAAAGTTGTATTAGTTCAGCTAGAAAAAAAAACGAGATCTTCATATACGTCACACACACTTCATATACGTCACACAAGATCAAATGGAATTAAAAACAAAATGATTTAGTTACTAAATGAAGTGGGTGTCCTATTAGCAGTGCTGTCTTGATGTTTTGATAAGGATATGGAACGTTGCCTGCATGATAACTAAAATTTGGCTTGTCAGCAGCATCAAATCACTCTGACATTTATCTAGCTTGAAAATGCTGCTTAGCAAAATTCAAACCTCCACTATTTGGTTATAAAATAAATAAACAAATCATGGTAGTTGCAGATTATCTGAAAATCCCAGAAGACTATTTTTTCATCTTAAGGCTAATAAGCATTCTCTATTTTTATGTAATATTATAATGCTAATATATAATACTATAAAATAAGATTTTATTTTATGAATTTAAGGAAAATTTTCAGGGCCAGTAGACAAGAATTCATTATTTGGTAGCAACTAATTAGAGCCAGTTTAGTTAAGGCAGCAGACTAGAAACAGAAGACCAAAAGTTCCAGTACCACCCTAGGCACAAAGCTAGCGAGGTGACCTTAGGTCTGTCATTTTCTCTCAAGTTCAGGAAGGAAGTAATGGCAAATCACTTTCAAAAAACCTTGTCAAGAAAACAGCAAACTTCTCCAAGAACCTTCTGTGATTGGGACATGGAAAAAGGGGAAAAAGCAGCTTATTACAAATTAACTGTTTAAACATTTCAGAATCCATGATATTACAAGAGTTTGTACAAGACATTAGGGTACATCTGTACAGCAGTCTGCTGATCACAGAACAGGTGGATACCTGCAAATCAACAGTTTACCCAAAGCCCAACTGATCAGTCTATTAAATTAGGAGTTGCATTCAGCACTCTCTCACATAGCCTATAAGTAATTTCTGGGATCTGCTTTGCAAGATGTAACACTGGCCACTTACTTAGCAAACTTCTTTAAAAGGGCAGGTTATCAATAGCAATACCGCTTCACAGTGCTTTACAGCCCTCTCTAAGTGGTTTATAGAGTCAGCATATTGCCCCCAACAATCTGGATCCTCGTGTTATTGACCTCAGAAGGATGGAAGGCTGAATCAAACTTGAGCTGGTGAGAATTGAACTGCTGAATTGCAACCTGCAGTCAGCAGAAGTAGCCTGCAGTACTGCATTCTAACCACTGCGCCACCATAGCTCATATACCTACTGATCGTGATGGTTCCTGGTTAACTGGTCCCCTGCTATCATCTGTCATTGATTGGGAAACATAAATGACCAAGGGCTCATGATCTATTTGTGAATGTTTCAGAGACAGTTGCTGAGCAAAACAGCTGCTGAATAGTAAATATTATCTGAAAATCAGGGGCCTTCTTAGAACTTCCTCCTGTACTAAATCCCCAAAGCCATGCTATTCTGCACACTGTATTGGCCAGTCCATTTTTCTTGTTGCAAAGGGCTTCCCCACCAGACAATAAAAGAGACCAAAAATATCACTTTTCTACCCATTATGCAGTTCTGCATACTATCTTGATGAAAAACAATTGGTCTGTAATGCAAAAATGAGAAAGATCCCATTATGGGGTGATACAAATATGGCACAGAATGGGAGGAAATATGTGATCACAGTGATCACATTTATATGCCATTTGCTTTCCAGCAACTCTCATCCCAGCACTATGCCACATCATCTTTGATGTGAACAACCTTTTAATCTAATGATTTTTAGCAAAACAGAAGTGTCGTACTTCAAGTGAAAACTCAAGTGGGTCTAAAATTGAGTCAGTAACTGGCATGACAGTAAGTGGCATGTGTTAGGGCACATCAAGGCCCACTTGACCTAACACATCAACCCAAACAAAAGAGTCTATTATCAAATTACAACCTACTTCATACTCTTTCCTTTGCTGAACTTTCCAATTGTCCAGCTTCATTCACAGAATTTTATTGGGTGACTTAGACTATTATTTTCCATTTATAACTTCCCAATATGTTCCTGCTGTTTCTGCTAGCTATTTTTCATAGTACAGAAGAGAGGAAGGACTGCACAATTTCTTTGGACTATTGTGATCTTCCCCTAATGTGATATTCTCTAAATTTCAACTTCCAGAATTCTCAGAAATGGTCCAGTGAATCCAAAGAGTTCAAGTCTAAACACCTGATTCCATCCAGGTTGGGCAAAGTTGGACTGATAACACAGAAAAGGAAATAGGAAACTTGCTGTGATGGACAATCTTTATATTTTTAAGTGAATAAGGATCATATCAGCTTGCCAAAGATCCAAAATGGATAGATCAGCTGGATTTTCCATTATTTCCTGGATTAGAGGAGAGTTTTAAGCTTTGTCAGGTGTATTTTCAGACATGCTAACATTTTCATATGCTTTTGGACCTTCATGATGTAGGAAATCTTGCCATTATGTTAGTAAATTTGGTGATGCCATATGATTGGTGGAAATTTGAGGCCCCAGAAATGAGGCCAGGGGCTACGTTTGATCTTTAAGTCATAGGTTGCTGTTACCTGGTCAACAATTTGGTCGAAAGCCACGAAATACAAATTTATGCAGCCCATAAGCAAAGCTCAAATGTATACATGAACTTCACAACTATTTATAGCTACAAGGTATTGACCCAGCATAATAAATTTGTTTTACAGAGCCTGGAAAATTACCTTATCCAATTACTGGTGTTGTGAATGGCCACACTATTCTTTTACTGTAAACATTTGAACTTTGCATAGGTATCTCACTGACTGAAACACTTGTGCTTGATGGTCTCATGGTAGCACTGTGGATTTTTTTTAAAGCACCTCTGTCAACAAAGGTAACACCATGCATTCAATGAATTGGGTTTTATTCCATAAAACCATCTGCCATAACGAATCTCTTTGAGATCTTCTGGAATCTTTACAGTATATTTGTACAAGAAATGAATTCAGGTTTTTCCTATCTAGAAAAGGACCTCTTTTCTAGGATCTAGCTTATTTTCTATTTAGATTTTTTGATCCCTCAATTAGAACCACATGTAAAATAGTATAAAATGGATATTGACTTGCAGAACATTAGAACACTGAGTTCAGCCTGGGAATTTATTTTTAGAACAGACACAGGAGCTTACAAACAAATAGAGAATATATAGGTATGCACACCGAGACACAAACACGCATTTAATTTATATACTGGCGAAGTGAGCAGAGGGAAAGAGAGAGGGGAGGAGATGGAATCAGAGGGGGATGGAGAAGTAGAGAGATAATTGTTATACTTAATAACTTACATTTAAGTCTTTATAACATATACACTTATTCCTGTGGATTAGAAACCATTGCTTTTTGTTGCAAATAATCCAGATTTTTGCTACTTTCTGCACTTAAAACACATTTTAAAGAGAAATATCATCACTTCATGGAATTTCTTCATTTTAAAAACATAGTAATTCATCATTTATGCCCTCTATTCCCATAAAAGGCTATCAGTATGCCCATCTTTATCTAGAAAGAAAATTCAGTGGAAACAATTAAATCTTTTTCCAAATACTACGCATAGGATCAGGCCACATAAACTCACACTTGGAAATCTGTGTTTTTAATGCCACAAGCTGCATTAAATACTTGTCTAAGAAAATCAAGCTCAATGCTTTGCTTTGAAAACCTGGCCTAGAATAAATCATTACTGACCTTTAAGCAGTGGTTGGTTGCTAAAATGTGAATAGCCAGGATTAAGTCCTGCCAAATTTATTTTACAGCTCAGTCTGAGATTTTGAAAAGAATCAGAAATGACTGCCGGGCACAGCAGAAATTGGATCAAAGTTTAACCTAAAATTATGGACCTATGGCCTAGAGGATACTGGGATATGTAATTCAACATTGGAAAGTGATTCACTATGGCTGAAGTAGACCTATAGAAATAATTGAGCCTAAAGGTTTATCTTTATGTATATGACATTACTGGGTTTAATGGTTATGTTTTAGTTTGAATTTTTCTTATGTGGAATTAATACTCAATGGATTTGAGATTTAAGCTTAAACAGTTTGTTCTCACACTTCAAACCTACAATAAATCGAGAAAACTGTCATCTTCTATGGCGTTAGAGATTTGAGCAAATGCAGAGGTGGGATTCAGCCAGTACGGACCGGTTCAGGCGAACCGGTAGTTCCGGCGATCCATTGGCCCTGCCTACCTACCCCTGCCCTAATCGTGCACTCACTGAACTGGTTGTTACACTGGTTGAATTACACCATTAAGCAAATGTATTTTGAAACTGCCAACAATCGTTCTACATCAAATATTGCAACCTTCATGAATATGAGTTAGTTGCCAAACATCTGAATTTTAATCATGGGGATGCTGTAATCGTCCTTAGCATGAAAAACAGTCATAAGTGACTTTTTCAATGCTGTTGTGACTAAAGATGGTCACTAAATGAGCTGTTGTGAAGCACTAACTATATCAGGGGTTTTCAAACCCCCCTATCAGGGGATTTCAAACCTTATGTTCTTTAAGACTTGTGGACTTCAACTCCCAGAATTCCTCTTCCAGTCATATTAGCTCAGGAATTCTGGGAGTTGAAGTCCACAAGTCTTAAGCTTGCTAAGTCTAAAGACCCTTGAATTATATCCTGAGAGATTCTAGGACTCAGTTACCCTGAATTTCTTCCCATTTTCCCATCCAGCCTTTAATGGGAAGTCTTTTAATCTGGGCCTCTCCCTGGGAAAACTCTGTGTTGTCAAAGTACTCTCCTGCTGCTCCTGCTGGTGCAAACCCATCACCATCTTGGGGGAAATCCTCTTGCAGGAAAAATGGCTTCCTTCTCTCCTGGTCTGTCCAGCTATAGCTTTATCAACTAGCTGGTTGGATACCTGACCCAAATATCAGTGGTAGTCAAATAATTTTCTTTAGCCAAGGCCAAAAATTGCCAATAAGACTCAGGGACATAATGGCAGACAGAATAATAGAGTTAGAAAGGACCTTGAAGGTCTTTTAGTCACACCCCTCTATACCTTTCTGGTCACAATGTTAAGTGACTCCCTGAAGTTGTTAGTAACATCATTGTAAAGTGAATCCCCATTAACTTTGTTTGTCAGAAGATCACAAAAGTCATCACATGACCCCAGGACACTGCAACTGTCATAAATATGAGTCAGTTGCCAAGCATCTGAATTTTGAAGTGATATAGGGTCTCTACCCTCTTTTTAAGAGCCTCCAGTGATGGAGTACCCACAACTTCTGAAGGCAAGCCATTCCATTAATTGTTGACTGGTCTCATTGTTAGGAAATTTCTTCTTAGTTCTAATTTGCTTCTCTTCTTGATTAATTTCTATCTATTCCTTCTTGTCTTGTTTTTTGATGCTTTGGAAAATATGTTGACACCCACCCTTCTTTATGGCAGCCTCTCAAATATTGGAATACTGCTATCATATTGACCCTAGTCCTTCTTTACAGTAGCAACTGTTCTTCACTGTATGCCAAATTTTATTTATTTATTTATTTATTAATTCCATTTATATACCGCCCTTCTCCCAAGGGACTCAGGGCGGTGAACAGCTCATCTAAAAACCCCACAGAAAATACAAAAGTTAAAAAATATTAAATTTAAATCGGCTGCGTAATAAGACTAAGAAACCTCCCCCCCACCCTTAAAACCCAATTTAAAATTAAAAATGGAGATCAAATTTAAAATCATTATCTCAGCCCAGGCCGGCCTGCTCAAAGAGCCAGGTCTTCAACGCGCGCCTGAAGGCCCTCAGGTCCGTGCCGGTACGAAGTTCCGGTGGCAGAATATTCCAGAGGGCGGGGGCACCCACAGAGAAGGCCCTACTCCTTGGCGCCGCCAGACGACACATAGCGGCCGATGGCAGCCGGAGCAGACCCTCCCTGTGGGAACGCACCGGCCTGTTGGAGAACGTTGGCAGAATGCGGTCCTGAAGGTAACCTGGTCCCATGCCATGGGTCGCCCTAAAGGTCAAAACTAGAACCTTAAAGCGAACCCGGAGAGCCACCGGCAACCAATGCAGCTCGCGCAGGAGAGGCGTCACATGGGCGCTACGTGACGCCCCCATAATCACCCGCGCGGCTGCATTTTGCACCAACTGGAGTCTCCGGATGCTCCCCGCAGGGAGCCCCATGTAGAGGGCATTACAATAGTCCAGGCGAGAGGTGACAAGGGCCTGAGTGACCGTGCGCAAGGCGTCCCGATCCAGGAAGGGCTTCTATACACCTGAAGATGGTAGAACACGTCATTATTGCCTTTATCTGGGGACTGTTTGCTACCCCACCTCTACTGATGCAGCAGGATTATGTTCCGCACAATTTGTCAGTTTCAAGCTTGCAACAATGGTTAAAATTTTAGCAGTAAAAACTGCTTGGCTCAGTTGAGTCCCTTAACTACTTTCCCAGTATGGTTTCCTCATCAAAAAAAATTAAACTTCTAATACCTTAAGTAAGCATGATCCATTATTCACAAATATTTGAAAATGATAGAAGACTGAAAAATAAAACGTAGTCTCGTAAAACTCCTGAAGAGTCCCTGAACTATGGAGAAACAAGGCATAAATAGAATAAATGAACTGCCTGGATACTTATGGAAACGATAACTCTTAACTGGAGGAAGATGAAAGGTCATTGGCAAATTGTACTCAACAAAGAAGTAGAAACGCTGTGGGGCATATCATGAACTGGCCACTATATTAAGACAGGTGGAGGATATAACTCGATCACTCTCCTCAGTCTGCAGTTCATCTTGTACTAATATCATTCTCTTCCTCTACTAAAACTGAACAGATGTATTAACACTATTATCAGTGTGCATTTTAGAAAGGACAGCAGTCTTCACTAGAAATAAATGTAATCAAGCAGAGTGTAACACTGCAGACTTATGAATTAGAATCCACCTGCAGAAGGGAATCCCCAAGGAACATTTGGGGCCATTTGCCATTATATGTTCTGAAATCTATCTTGACAATGAGATTATGTTAGTTTCTAATAGGCCTTCAGATATATTACATGAACCTGGGTATACTAGGAATTTCCCAGTAACTGAATTAGAGGAGCTTGTTATTTTTTACATATTTTCTTTTTCTTATTATTGCTTGGCTAATTTTACTAACCAGGAAAACATAGCTAAAATTGAATATTTCTTTACGCAGGTAGGTAAGATTTGTCAGATGTCAAGACTGAATATTATCGTAACTTCCTTCATTCATGATATAAAAGCCTTCAATTATTTTCTCTTTGATTAAATTGAGTCAAAACTATTTTCACCTGGTGATATGAGAATAAGCAGCAACTCCTCACCCTATTCAAAGAAATGGCGATGAGAGCCAAAAGAAAGTTTGGGCACTTTTGATGGAGCTGCCTCAAAATTCCAAGTATTTTTTAGTTGGCTAGCTCACTGCACCCATTCAGAAAGAGAAAGAGAGAGAGAGAGTTGGCCAAAATGGTCTGTGCCCTGGTAAACTCCCAGATGGATTATATAAAAGGTGGACCATAAAACTGCCATTCAAGATAACCTGAAAATTTCCATTAGGAAATCACTTATTAAAACATTGGAATGTTTTTCAACCTTAGCAACTCTAAAAAGTGTGAACATCAACTCCCAGAATTTCCCAGCCAACCCTGGATTAAGATATACAATTTATATATATTGATTAGCTTTGTAATCCACCTTTTGCACTAGAACTCAAAATGTGGCACTAAAGGGGCTGCTTCCTCTTTTATTGCATTTACAATGACAACTCTCTGTGGAAGTTTGGACTGAGAGAGAAAGAGTTACCCAGAAAATAACCTTCTACCATTGAGGATGTACTAGTATCAAGGCTTTCCAGGTACCAGTCCAGATCTTCATTAGGGAGATTATCTGTTTCCAGGACAAGTCCAAATACTGCTTTAACATCCTAAATATTTAACAAAAGTACCCAAAATAATGTCTCTTCAAATCATAGCTCATCCATCTTTTAAAAGCTATATAGGAAGTTAAAAGCTTTTTCTTCATTGTGTGGCAATAAATGATAAAAGTGCATGGTTTGTACCTATCCCACAGGGCAAGATGCAACACATATGAAATAATTCAGTATTAAAGAATTTAGAGTCCACGGATTTGCTTCAATGATCAGAATTTTTTTTAAAAAAAAACATCAAAACAAACCAGTTCTTGGTTTCACCCTCTCCGAATTCAGAATTCTAGCAATGCTTTAGATCTTTAAGCAAAGATTTATTTTATTACTACTTATTGTTAAACACCTGGGCTTGATTGATTTCTTGCCAATCAGATCTTCCTACCATTGCCCTTAAATGTGAAGACAGCTTGTTTCCTTTGAAAAGAGAAAAATTAAAATAATAATTTAAAATGTGCAGCACATTTTGCTTTACATGTTGGAGCTCCGAGATAAGCTGGAAAGGATATCAAATGTTGGTGCCTTATTTATTGAAAGGTTACGTCTCTCCTTCCAAGCAATGAAATGGGAAGGAGCAAATCAGGAAGAATTTTAATATGTCCCTAACAGATGGTGCACAGAGGCTTTTTTGAGAAGGAAAAATTCAGTGCCACATTTTTAAGGGGGTAAAGATGAATATTTCATTTCTTTTACTCTTAAGAGACTTACCAAGGGAGTTTGGAGATGTTTTAAAGCATCATTATCATTCAGTTACACTGAGAAAGAAATTAAAAGCCTATTTTTGAAGGCATGTGTGGTGATTAATAGTAATAATATAATGACACAGGAATCTTTTTCCCCTTTGTTTTTATTCTTTCAGAATATGAATGGATCACCTTAGTTGAATTTTCTGTTTTTTCTATTAAAATTAGAAAGATAACAAATATATAATAAAAAATAAAAGAATAAAAAGAAAAAATAGTGCAGAAAAGGAAAAAACAAAAGGAAATAAAAGGAAAAAGACTATAATAAAGAAAAAGAATATATATATATATACTATGTATATATACTGTGTGTGTGTGTGTGTGTGTGTGTGTGTGTGTAAGGTTTTGAGCTGATAAATAATTAAATAAGGGAGACCAGGATAGATCTATCAGCTAGCCATACCCTTACTGGGATTCGAACCAGGGAAGTATTACATGTGAGGCAGTTGTAATTGCCTCTACACCACTGGCTCTCTCCTTATCAGCTCAGGCAGGGGAATAAGTATATACTTTGTATTACAACACCCTGTTAAGCCCCAATTAAGGGAGAAAGCATACTGCTTTCTTTTCTGTCTTTCGGCTCATCACCAGAGACCATACCGACAGAAAGCTATTTGTTTCGTTGCCTTTTGTTTACATGTGTGTAAGGTTTTTAAGCTGATAATTTTTAAATAATAAATAAGGGAGACTAGTATAGAACTATTTCGAGCTAGTTAGCTCTCTTCAGCTAGCCATACCCTTACTGGGATTCGAACCAGGGAAGTATTACATGTGAGGCAGTTGTAATTGCCTCTACACCACTGGCTCTCTCCTTATCAGCTCAGGCAGGGGAATAAGTATATACTTTGTATTACAACACCCTGTTAAGCCCCAATTAAGGGAGAAAGCATACTGCTTTCTTTTCTGTCTTTCGGCTCATCACCAGAGACCATACCGACAGAAAGCTATTTGTTTCGTTGCCTTTTGTTTACATGTGTGTAAGGTTTTTAAGCTGATAATTTTTAAATAATAAATAAGGGAGACTAGTATAGATCTATTTCGAGCTAGTTAGCTCTCTTCAGCTAGCCATACCCTTACTGGGATTCGAACCAGGGAAGTATTACATGTGAGGCAGTTGTAATTGCCTCTACACCACTGGCTCTCTCCTTATCAGCTCAGGCAGGGGAATAAGTATATACTTTGTATTACAACACCCTGTTAAGCCCCAATTAAGGGAGAAAGCATACTGCTTTCTTTTCTGTCTTTCGGCTCATCACCAGAGACCATACCGACAGAAAGCTATTTGTTTCGTTGTCTTTTCTTTACATGTGTGTAAGGTTTTTAAGCTGATAATTTTAAATAATAAATAAGGGAGACTAGGATAGATCTATTTCGAGCTAGTTAGCTCTCTTCAGCTAGCCATACCCTTACTGGGATTCGAACCAGGGAAGTATTACATGTGAGGCAGTTGTAATTGCCACTAGACCACTGGTTCTATCCTGTTCAGCTGAGGCAGGGGAATAAGTATATACTTCGTGTTACAATACCCTGTTAAGCCCCTATTAAGGGAGGAAGCATACTGCTTTCTTTTCTGTCTTTCGGCTCATCACCAGAGACCATACTGACAGAAAGCTATTTGTTTCGTTGTCTTTTGTTTACATGTGTGTAAGGTTTTGAGCATGTAATACTTCCCTGGTTCGAATCCCAGTAAGGGTATGGCTAGCTGAAGAGAGCTAACTAGTTTGAAATAGATATATCCTAGTCTCCCTTATTTAATTATTTATTTATATTATTAATTATTTATTATTTTAATTATTTTTCTAGTAGAAAGCAGACTCACACCCAAACAGAAGATGAAACACGACCACGGACCAGAAGCCGTACCACAGCTGCATCATTACCTGCTTCAAACCCCCCCTATCCATACATGAAGGGAACTGACACTCACCATGAAGATGTGGCACAACCACAAATGCGAAGCCAAACAACAGGATCACAGCTCACCAGCTCAAATCCCCCAGCAACTAAGACTAATCTGAGTACAACCAAACCCCCACCAGAACAGAGCACACCCCCAGCCAATCAGAACACAGCCAACCTCCCAACCAATCAGAACACAGCCAAACCCCCAACCAATGAGAACACACCCCCACCCAATCAGAACACAGCCAAGTCCCCACCCAATCAAGTCACACCCCCACTAGTAGTTAAAAGGAAGAAGCAGCTGCAAGCTCACATTACTCTGAGAAGCACAAGGCCGAAGACACAAGCCTGAAGAGGATGAATGAGACTTCATCGAAACATCACCTAGATATTTCCAATTCTACGTGGGAGAAAACCCGAAGAACCAAAGATCCATATATATATACATACATACATATCTGTCTTCGTAGATTTTCACGGGTACAGGTATGCAGGTCTTGGCGTGTTTGGGTCTTTTCCCGTGTAAGATTGAGAGTATCTTGGCAATGTTTCGACGAGATCCCACTCACCATCTTCAGGCTGGTGCTTTCGGCTTTGTGCTCGCACAAGCACGAAGCCAAAAGCACCAGCCTGAAGATGGCGAGTGGGACCTTGTCGAAACATTGCCAAGATACTCTCAATCTTACATGGGAAAAGACCTGAACACGCCAAGACCTGTATGTATATATACAGTAAGTATAGGTTGAAATAGAGTAGCTCGAAATAGATCTATACTAGTCTCCCTTCTTTAATTATTTATCAGCTCAAAACCTAACACACACACACACACACACATATATAAATATATATATATATATGTTTTCGGAGGTTTTCGCGGGTATTTGTATGTGGATCTTTGGTTCTTCGGGTTTTTCAGGAGAAAACCCGAAGAACCAAAGATCCGTATATATATATATATATATATATATATATATATATATATATATATATATAAATAATATAGTGTTGTAACACAAGTATATACTCATTCTCCTGTCTCAGCTGATCTGGAGGAGAACCAGTGGTCTAATGGCAATTACAATTGCCTCACATATAATACTTCCCTGGTTCGAATCCCAGTAAGGGTATGGCTAGCTGACGAGAACTAAATTTATTTATTTATTATTCAAATTTGTATACCGCCCCCTCTCCCTAGGGACTCGGGGCGGTGCACAACCAAATAAAAAACATATAAATACATATACAATAATTTAAAATACTAAAAGAATTAAATAGATTTGCCATTAAGAATTTTAAAAAGTAGGGAATTAAGAGAATTAAAACCATTAAAACCTAATTTAAAACCATTACACATAACTCTTGTCCAGACCGGCTAGATGGAATAGGTGGGTTTTTAGTGCACGCCGGAAGGTCAATAGGTCGGGGATGGTCCTCATCTCTGGGGGCAATTCGTTCCAGAAGGAGGGTGCTCCCAAAGAGAAGGCCCGAACCCTCAGGGTCGCCAGCCATCCAGCCGGCGGCACCCCAAGGAGGCCCGCCCTATGGGAGCGCACTGGTCGATGAGAGACTGACGATGGAAGCAGGCAGTCCCATAAATACCCAGGTCCCAAGCCATGGAACGCTTTAAAGGTGGTCACCAGCACCTTGAATCGCACCCGGAAGGCAACCAGGAGCCAATGTAGCTCACACAAAAGTAGTGTAACATGAGAGCTCAGAGAAGCCCCCAAGACCACCCACGCAGCCGCATTTTGCACTAATTGGAGCCTCCGGGTCCTCTTCAAGGGGAGCCCCATGTAGAGAACATTGGCATAATCCAGACAGGAGATGACGAGGGCGGATGTGACCATGCGAAGTGCGTCCCGATCCAGAAAGGGCCGCAATTGGTAGATCCTACAGACCTGATAAAAAGCCTCCCTGGTGATGGCTGCTATATGATCTTCCAATGACAGCTGTACATCCAGGAGACACCCAAATTCCGCGCCCTCTCCGTGGGGGCCAGAATTCCCCCCCCCCCCCACGGCCAGCAAAGGAATAAGCTGGCTGTATCGGGGCGCCGGAAAGCCACTCGGTTTTGGCCGGGTTGAGCTGAAGCCTGTTCCGCCTCATCTAACCCCACACAGCCTCTAGCTCGAAATAGATCTATCCTAGTCTCCCTTATTTAATTATTTATCAGCTCAAAAACTTAACTAAACATATAAACAAAAGACAATGAAACAAACAGCTTTCTGTCTGGATGGACTCTAGTGATGAGCCAAAAGATAGAAAAGGATAGCAGTATGCTTCCTCCCTTAATTGGAGCTTATCAGGGTGTTGTAACACAAGTATATACTCATTCCCCTGTCTCAGCTGATCTGGAGGAACCAGTGGTCTAATGGCAATTACAACTGCCTCACATATAATACTTCCCTGGTTCGAATCCCAGTAAGGGTATGGCTAGCTGATGAGAGCTAAATAGCTCAAAATAGATCTATCCTAGCCTCCCTTGTTTAATTATTTATCAGCTCAAAAACCTAACACACACACACACACACACACACACATATATATGATTTTCCCCCTCATAAGAAGTATAAACAATTTTAGCAACTTATCAAGTGTTTTAAGATTCAATAAATGACCTCTTCTCATATCTCATATTCATCTATAAACAAATATTTAATATTTAAACAAATATTTATGATTCAGTCTTGGTTAGCAAAATTCTATTTATCAGAGATAATAATATACTGCAGTTATTTTAACCTTAATCAAATAAACCAACTTTATATTCTCTCTTTTACTTTTAACAATAATAATATTTGGACCATTCAAATACTGTTCTAAAACTTGATTGGAAAATAAATTCTTTGTCCCTTCTCACAAAATTCTTCAAAACTTTAACAAAATTCTTTTGTAAATCCAATATAGGAAAATTATATAGGTCACTCTTTTACTTTATTATCTCTAAACCTTTAATAATTAAGACATCAGCTGGTTTCACTTGTATATTCAGTTCAGCATTTCTTTTCCCTGTCATTCTTACTGCCTTTTACTTTTAAAGCCACTTTCAAATCATTCTGTGTTTTGCCTGATAAAAATATGTTCCTCTTCCATTGCATCTTTTAAACAATTCAGCTATAAGATTCAGCTAGTAAATATACAGAAAAAAATTATCCTACCTATTATTTATTTATTTATAAAAGCCATGAACCACAGACTCTGTTACTAGTTCTGGATGGCTTACAAGGGAAAGGAAAACAAAGCTGACATCCATTAAAAGATACAAAAATAATAATGACCCTACACAGCAGTGGTAGCAAATAAAGAATACACAAATTTGAACAATGGAACTAAATGGCCTTGCGAAAATAAATAAATCTGAGCTCACTCCTAGATTGTAGTACCTCAGAAGACAATAAGGATTCAATAAATTGTTTCAATGTGGTTTAGCAGAGATTTGTGCAGAGTTTAAGAACTATCCTGCCAACGATCCAAGGTTGTCACCAACACCACATTTTTCACTGAAACTGACCCATACTTACCAGCTAAATGTTTTTATAATTTCAGAATGGGCACTGAAGCTCCTTGCCACTGAAGCTGTCTGGGTCCTCAAAGACCACTAAATGCAACCTTCTCCTTAAAGGAGATTGCAATTCTGTCCAGAACAGAAATATGTTTTGAAACCTAAATTCTGTCCCTGGATTTAGTTTTACCTTATTCTCTCAAATCCAGTTTTTTAAAACCTACAAAGATTGGGATGATTTCCAAAGACTGGATCCAGAAAAGGTATAGTTGAGTATCATCAGTGTATGGATGATAATTCTAAATCTGACATCATTCCAAGTGATATCTTTCCCAATATAAATCTAAGTAATCTTATCTAAGAAAAATTGTGCAAACTATTCAAAATGGAGCTCGGGTGATATATGAGCATTGGCCAGAACTTGGGTTATCAGCCTAATAGCTCTTTCATGATTTATACGGACAGAATGCTCCTCCTGAGAGGCACAGCAACAAAACCTGTATTATGTCCAGCTGGATTTGTTTCTTAACCTATTCACTATGACTCTGCCCGCTTTCACTGTTATGAGCATGCATAGCCATTCTAAACTCTACGCCACTGGGCATTCAGCAGCTACTGTGCCAAGCTTACAAGGAGACTGTTATTCTATGCATCATTCATGCCACTGATGGAGTGACAGTCAGCTTCAAGAAAACTTCTTCAAGAACAGTCTGGAGTCGAATAGAATCTATAAGCCACTATGAACAGATTAATTTAACCTTGTGCATGTCCCTTTGCAATGAAGCAAACTTTACTAAGAATGGTAAAACCTGTCTTTCTGTAATCCAGGGTTTGAGCAACCTGCAGGAGCAGATTTGGGTGATTCCCCCATCCTGCTTTTGTAAATTCCCAGAAATTGTGCCCTTGAGTTTCAATAGCAAACATTTCACAAATGGCTGCATAATTTGCCATCACTGGAAAGAACAAAATGGTATGTCTGTCATTTATAGATCTAATATATCAGTTTGCTAATAATAATAATGCCAGCACTGGCACAAATAAAAAAAAATAAGATTGCTAAGAACAGACAGAGCATTTCCAAAATTCTTTCTAGAATATCTATAGAACAGCAATGTTGGATACTCATTTTTCTTTAAACATATATTTATTCACTTATTTAAGATCAGGTAGAACAAGATTAATCTAAATAAGTATAGCAATCTTAACATGATGGACAAAAAAACCCTTAAGTATATTCATTTTATTTGATTCTTCAATGAGAGTCCACCAGGGAATCAGATATGTAATAATAACCAGAGTTTTGCCAAGAAAATTATATGAACAGAAGCTGAAAGAAGTTTCATATTTGGATGGGAGACCATTAAAAATCCAAAGCTAGGAGTTAGATTTGGAAGGTAAAAAAAATACCCCAGAAGAAGGGAAAGGAAACCAAATCCATATGATTGCTTTAAAAATGATATGGACTTCTCTAGCTAATTCTATGAATTAAGTTGACTTGGGGTGGTGTTCCAATCTTACCAGGCAGATCAGCAATATAAACTAAGAAAATGATATTCTTACTTTATTATAAAGCTACAGGACAAATATCTTGCAATCTGAAAGAAAAAAAATTCCTGATAAACTAGGACGGTCTCTTTTGAGCTTCTTGCCCTGCCCAGTATCCAGCATTGGGCTATATGGTCTCATTTATCTAGCTGTTCTCTAGATAGCATCTCTTCCCCCCATCCCCCAAGGTCTTCTGCACATACCATTATACCATCTTAAAGCCAGATTAATAAGATTTCCAGGACTTATCTGAAACATGGCTATCTCTGTTTCACAGTTCATAAATATATAATGGGATAATTTAGAGCTTCATAAGTATCATCTCCACTGGCAGGAAAAAAAGAAAAACAAGGAAAGACAACTATTTTGCTTCCCTTCCCTCTCTGGCCAGTTCCATTGGTCAGTGAGTCTGAAGGGAACAAATAAGTCCTTCTGAGAATCGTGGATAAAAAGTAAGAATATCAGTTTTAAAGACAAATGTAATCTCTGTAGACTAATATAATCCAGCAGAGATAACTCAGAAGAGATCCAGTAGAGAAGGCAAGGGTCCCATCAGGTAGGGGCTTAATTTGGCAGGTCCAAGGTAAAAAGCAGAAGCAGAGTATTATGGAATATTCTTCCCCTTTTATCTTTCTGGAATTCCCTAAAGACCTGGCTACATTGTTAGGTCTCTGGACCTCAGGGAACTGATGAAATATTAAGATGGCTCCAGTATAACTAATATCTACTCTTTGCCTATTTTTTCTAATTTTTAATTGTGTGCTTTTCATGAGTTAAAATGTTTTTAATAATAATAAAGAATTAATATTAATACTTATTTGAATATATTGTTTTTAGCTATGCTCTATGCCACCCAAAGTCACTTGTTTATGAGATAGGCAACTATGTAAACATGATAAATAAATAAATAAAATCAGCAATTTAGCTCTGCAAGAACCTAACTGTAACCATTTCTGCAGAAGTTATTCTGAAATAAATAAAAACGGAAAACAAATTACAAATTCTCCAGTGACTTGTCTATTTGTAGAAAACTACAAAGTGAATCTTGAGGTACTGATGAGTCCCCATTTTCACATTTATCAGATTCCCCGCCTTACTTGATACATTGTATTTTAAGGGAATAGTTTTTAAATGGGAAGACCATATGCTAGAAGACAACGTGCCACCATCTTCAATGTTATTTTTATTTCCAGGAATTCTTCTGGAACCAAGATTCCATGTGAGGGGGAAGGAAAAGCTTAAGATAAGAACTGCAAACAGCAATATTGAATAGGCTGTTCAGATCAACCAGACTCTGAATGGGCCAGTCCTGCCTGCTAATGTTCTTAGTCTCAAAATTCCATTTTTTTATTGATTGCATTTGTGTGCCATCAAATCTTCCAAGGATTCTCAGTAGTTTCCCAAAAAAATCCCAAAATGAAGTATCCAAGTAATCTATCATTCATAAAATATCCAGGTAAACATTCCAGATGAATTAGTGTACTGAATACAATCAGACTCACTAATAATACTAGTACATCAGCTGATCTTTAAAATGGACAACATAGTCAATCAATTCAATTAATTCAGTTAATAATGATCAAATAAGAGCAAGGCCTCTCTGGTCTCCTTAAAATAGCCCTTGAAGGTTGAGAACCTGTATAATCATAGAAGACAAGAAAGATCCACCTCATATCAAGGTTACATTGATATTTAGTCTATTAAAACAGATACATGAGTTTATCATAAATTGGGAAATCAATTACAAAGCATGTTTTTTCTTCCTGGGAAAATCATTGTGTCTAAGGCCTCTTCTATATATTTGGCTGGCCCTTATTTAGAATTGATGCCACAACTCTCTATTCCATGGCTTTGAAACTTTATAATTCAGCTAAATGCATACTGCAAAGATTATTTTGAAGCATTAAAGCTAAAACTTCAGACCAGGCAATTTATCTTTGATGGGAACTCATATCAGATTCTTGCTTTTCAGCTACCCTTGCCTCTTTTTTATGAAGCTTATATTACTGGAATTGGGCACCATATGGTCTTGTCATTTTGCCACCAGGCTTCTTAAACCATAAAAACAAACATGGACAAGAATGGATGGATGGATGGATGGATGGATGGATGGATGGATGGATGGATGGATGGATGGATGAATGGATGGATGGATGGATAGCAGCTTTTGTATTTGGTAAATTGATGGGGTGCTGTTCAGGTCATGAAAAATCCTGAATATTGAGAAAATGACAGCAGTTAAGACACTTGCAGGATGCCAAAGAAATATTTCTGGGATTATGTGATGAAGCTACCGATTATGCCCTAAAGGAGACTTTTAAAATGTTTTTGCATCATCAATCTTTAATTCTGTTTCTCATCATAATTTCAGTTGCATTATAAAAATATTGATGGATCTTTCCTATCATAGCAAACTACTGTTAATATGAGTAGTTGTGAAAAGAAAAATGTTTACAACATTGCTGCAAAATTAAGAAAAAATGTTTCTCAAATTAGAAAAACTCTCCAAATATAGCTCATGTATATTCTAGTATTCCTGAAGAGTATCGCTGCAAGAAAACAGGAACAATGTTAAAATTTCTCAGTTATGTTTTTTTCAGATAATATCTCTGAGTTAAGAGAAAGAAACAATGTGTTGATTAACTGTGTTGTGGCAGAGATTAAACTTTGTAACTAGAAAATATTTTGCAGTTGTTACTACAATGACCTCTACTGGGCAATTGATCTGCACGTATTGCATTAACAAAGTTTATAACCTCCACAGCCAATATTGTTATTTTAAGAATGAAATTATTATTAGTAATAATTATATCCAAAACAGCAACATCAATGGAATTCCACAGCACATGACTAGACTTTAATCGGGATATACCCATGCAAAGAGATAGCAGAAGTGGGGCATCTACAGAAATAATGATTGAGCAGTAATCAACCCACTCTTTTCATAATGGTAAAATTTATTTGACATTCAGAAAGATTCAGCAAAATTAAACTTTGCAATTCAAATTGAAGGATCTCTTATGTTGATGCCTCCCAGATTTTGACTTATTGACAAAAATAGCAAGAAGCCAGTGCAACTGAAAGAAAAGGAGGGAGGAGGGAGGGAGGGAGGGAATTACAAGGTGCTTTAATCTGGATCCTTGCATGGTGCAGGAGGTAGGTCATAAGGGCCTATGTGCTCTTTTGAAATTCCACAACTGTATAAAAGGCTACTTTGCAGCCTTTCATAAAATAACCCCCAAATAACCCTCATGAAATGTTTGCAAGTTATTTGATGATTTTAATATGATATTGGAGTAAAAGTACTACAGAGTGTGAGTGGTGCTTCTCAACCCCTTTGGAACCTTTAAAAAAGCTATTTAAAGCTTTTCTTTAAAGAGGCTTCTATTTAAATAGGCTCGAGCAAGTATGCAGAACATTATCACAGGTTTATGTAAATATTATTGATTATATACCAAATAACAAGCATAATGCTTCACTCTGACCAAAGCAACATACTTCTGGAGGAAAGCTTCTACAAATAACGTGTGTGTGTGTGTGTGTGTGTGTGTGTGTGTGCATGTATGAGTGTGTGCACGCACACATGCATGCATGCACACACACACACACACACACACATGTACAGTACAGGCAAAATCTCTGAACATCTACAACAATAAGGGGAAAGGGCAGGAACCAGCAAAAGGGCTTGAAGGAGCTGAAAGATTAGAACACTTAGAGGTAGCTCACAGCTGAATCCGAGATGTAAGGATATGCTTGTGTTCCTAAACAGCTTTCTATAAACAGGAAGAATGGTTTCCTTTCCTAGTTGAAATGCCTGACCAATTGAAAGCTGGAGAATGACCAGACCTGACAAAGCCTGTTGTTTGCAGCTCAGTATCATAAATGTTTTCATACAATATATTCAACCAGGTCATGTGGTTAATTCATGGTCCCTGTATTATGCAAATCCAGAAACGGAATTAATTCAATAACCAGATTAATCATTTTGTGTAAATATAGCTAATATATACCTCTACCAATCCATTTTTGTGGCTGTTAATACAATGGATATTTCTATGGGCCCCATAAACTGATATTTGAAAATGTAAATACCAATATTATAAATTTGGGAGAAGGAGAGTTAGTTTAAACTGTATAAGACTGGGCAGAAGCATTTACTGCTGATGCCCAAATTCAGAATAAGTTAACTATTATTGTGATTACAATATTGGATCTTTGAGGTCTCCAAATAAAGCTGGACTACAATTCCCAATATCCCAAAGCATGGGCTATGCTGTTTGGGCTTCTTCAAAATTGCTGTGGAACAATATTGGGAGACCACAAATTTTCCACCCTGTTATAGAACAAACCTTGTAAACAATTTGAGACTTACTTTAGTGAACTATGCTGAGTATCATCTTATTGTAGCTAGTGACTCAGGGTAGACTGGATTAACTTCAGCAAGTTTTACAGTCTATGGAATTTAGACCCAATAAACTTAGCTGGAGCACAACTCTGGCATTTTACTTCTACTTATAGCAAGAGAATTCAGCTACTGATTGCACACTGACTGCGATTTCAACCTATCTTGAAGAATCATATCTACTTCAATTTTTCTTAAGCTTTCCATGCCTGATTATATGGGCTTTTCTCTGCCATAGTAATCCCACATCAGAGTCCATGGAAAAAATGCCAAAAGACTTTCATCTCTTGAGGAGTGTGCCGCTAACTTCAAACTGGGAATTTTTTTTTTTTTAAGGAAGCTTCTACATTTTTTTTAAAAAAAGAGATGTTTGCATTAGGAAATCCATTAAGAAGTCCTAAGAATATATCTTACAAATACATTACAAATATATAGGCATATATATGCCTAAGAATAAATTCTACTAGTTCCATGGAAATTATACCTTGCCATATATGTGTAGGATTGCACTACAAATTGCTAAAGTAATATCATCTATAGGCTAAGACTAAGGAAGATTGGTGTCTGTTTTTTCATATTTGCTACTCTTTATTTCTGCTCACTGAATTAATCCTAACTGAAGATACTATTAATTCAGATGTACTTTTAAAGATCAATATTCTAATAAAATTCATAACTCCTACCTGAATTCAGGAGGGAGATTTGGCTGCAACCCATAAAAAGCAGCAGACAATGTAACTAGCCAGGTAGGTTTGTAATTTCCATCTTCACACTCCAGGTATGGGGAGGACCACTTGATATGACTTTTCTCTGCAGGGTGATGACCATTTCTTTTTTTCAAGCTGCCTTCCTGGGCCTTGGAGCCAGGATTTGAGACTTTTCGATGTTGATGTGGCTTCCACTTGCGTTTCAGACTATGGAACCACTCAGTTTCACTAGACACGTTGGCCAACTGATGAGCCACTGAAGATAAGTCCTGCAGCAAAATCTGGCTATTCTGCCGACTGGCTTGGAGAAAGATCTGAGGGACAGAGGACATGGGCTCTAGGCTGAAGGTGATGGCAGCTCTGGAGATGTTGGGATCTCCTTCCAGCAGGCTTCGGATCAAAACTTGGTACCATTCAATGTCTTCCTGCAAGTTCTGCTCACGGGATTTATTACTCTGCAGAATCATGTTGAGAAAGTTGATTGCATGGAGGAGAGTATCCAGAGCTCCGTGCAGTGAGGGGTGTGAGGCCAAGCGAGACTTTCCAGTCAAGCTACTCAGCTCATAGCGCCCAGAGCAGTTGGCCTGTTTCAGTTCCCAAGAATCACCAGTGTACAGGAATGAAGCCACATTTTGAGGGATTTCCTGGGACAGTCTCTGGGCCAAGACTAGGTTCTCTTGCCTTGATCTGCTCCAAGGAAAGAAAGGTACACCTGCCTTCTTGCCATGATTATAAACAGTTGGCTTCTCCTTCGTTGCTTTCCCTTTACCAGGCTCCATGGGTCCTTGGTTGGCATCAATCACATACCTCAAGTGAGCAAGGAGTAAGATGGGAAGAAGCCACAGCAAACCCATCTTTTCCACTCAGCTAAGGAAAACGTCTTCCCTCAAGTTCCCAACCCAACTTCCAATTTGTTTTTAAAATGTGAGTACTTCAACAGCATTGGCAAAAAGACAAGAAAGCAAAATTCGTGGAGCAGGATGCTCCATGTGAACTTGGGGATTGGGGAGGGGGCAAGAGAGGGAGGGGAAGAATTTGAGTCACCTGTAGCAACGGTCCAGCGAGCTTTCTCTAGTGGGGCAAGTACTGGCAATTATGCAGGCAGCGCCTGGCTCCGAGACCAGGTTACATCGCGCCTGGCTAACAGGGAAAAGCTACCGTTGGCCCGCTTATGTCTTTATATCCCCCATCCGCTGCTGACAACGCTTTCAGAAGGTATTTTAAAGACCTGCTTCGCGGTCCTCCTCTCGCTGCCGCTGCTGCTCCATTCTCAATCAAGCGGCGCGTCCTCCCTCTTCGCTACCCAGCCGCGCGAAGCATCCAGCCTCGCTCTCGCCGTCTCCGGGCATCGCTCCCTAAGGGGACAGACAGGAGAGATCTGCGGTTCGTACACCGGGCAGTCGAGAAGGAGAGGGATGGAGCGAGAGTAGCAGGGCCGGTGCGGGACTTCTGGGAGGAGATGTTTTTCGGGGGCAGATGCCCGCTGGCCGGAGCGCCGGGCTTTCCCAGCTCAGCCTCAACTCCCCCTCCTTCCTCGCCTGTTAACTAGACAGCTCTGCCCCACATGGCCAACCCCTTCTTACCTCCCCTCCCTTCCGCAACTCGTCCTCATAGGTGAGCTCCGAATGCTTTGAGCGCTCTATGGTCGCCTCAGCTGTCAATCACGAAGCAACCACTAGGTGAGCAGAAGGGAGCTGTCCAGTGCTGAATCTCTGGGAGGAGGAAGGGAAGAAACAGGGGCTTCATGTCACCTTGCAGAGGCTGCCTTAGAAAGAATACCGGCGGTTTGGCTTGGAATTGTTTGAGATGTGTACCAGGAGACATGGAGAGAATTGGCAGCAAAGAGAATGGATGAAGAATCCTATTATCCACCTAGTTTTAGGCTTGAGTATTAAGGCATAAAAAAGATGGATGCAGAGTCCTAAATTAATTTTTTATACACTGATGTCCCAGAAAATAGTAATTGGGATTACTGCTCTTTATATAGGCTTCAATATGATATTAATGAATTAATTAATTAAGAAACCAGGTATAGATAATCAGAAACCAGGAAAACAGAGACATCTACTGGCTGAAGTTTTAAAACTTTTTACAAGATAATAAAAGAGGCAGAAAAATAAAACAATGTGGAATAAAAATGTATGTTGAGTTCCAGGGGAAATGTTCAGGCTTCCCTTCCTTTCTTCTTCTAAATACTTGGATGGTGTGTAATGAATGCTGTTGTTTCCATCCACTGTTTTAGTGAAAGCAGACAAATTCTTATGGGAGTGGCAGAGGAATAGTGGTTCACCTCCCCAGAGGGATAAAATGGGACTACAGCCAAGCCTATGAATGCAACTTTGTTATCCTGTAATATGTTTTTAAACATCTAAAACTTCCACATCTTTTAGGCATGCACTTATCCAACCATTACGTGTTATAAATATGGAGTGTTTTCATCTCCAAGGCATAATAAAACAGATTTAAATCTCACTGCAGGTATCTGGAGTATTGCAGATTTGTGTATCTAGTAATTAATTAAAAGAGATGACTTTGGAGAAAGAATGCAGCATCTAACAAAACATGTAGCATGTAGCGAATTAAGACTGGAAATAGAAGAAAACATTAGAAATGTATAGTGGATTCTTTTTTATGAAATGGGATAGAGGAAAATATGACAAGCTTTCAAGATTCTCTTACTTGTAACCTATATCAATAAAATAGAGTTCCATTTATATTTAAGTATGTTTCCTGATTTGCCTAACCCAAAGGGCTGATTAGTTCAATGATTCTTAAAGTCATTCAATTTCACATATATTTTTCCCATCTTCTGACTTAGTTTTTCATACTTTCAATACTTAAACTACTTTCTGATATTAATATCATGCTGTTTTGCACATCTTGTTCTAATGTCATTAAGAGATTTGCCATACATCCATGAACTATAGAACTTTCAGCAAGTTTCCAGATATTATTCAAAAATCACAAATAACATATATCACTACTGTATTAGGATGGAATTTTATTGAACTTCTGGACTTCTTAATCCATTACAGGAAATTGAAAGGAAGTAATGTTTTCCCTTGTATACATGCAATATAAATTAGCCTATTATCTTTTTCTTATTCCAGTAAAATAGTGTTTCTGAATCTTGGCAGCTTGAAGGTGCATGGACTTCAATTCCCAGAATTCCCTAATCAGCATGGGATTGCATCTTCATCTTTTAATTTTTATGATGGTGTTATTTGTTCAGTTGAGTCCAATTCCTGATGATTGTATGGATCAGGTCTCTCCACATCTTTTCACCTTGCACTATTTCCTTGAGTTTGTCTATGCTGTGGCTGGTGTCAGTTTTGATAGTGTCCAGTTCTTTGATAGCCTGGTTTCCTTTTTGACAGCCTGGTTTCCTTTATAAGTGTGTAACAGTCAATGTAAGTGGACTGGAAAATAACAAATCTTTGTTCTTATTCAGAAAGAAGTAGAACAAGAGCAAATAAATGCAATCTGTCCCCCCACCCCCCCAAAAAAAGATAATATCCAATGCAATGTTGCTTTTCAAATTAACTTTTTTGAATGCTTTGCTTAGCTTTGGCTTCACTATTTCAGATGAGTGAAGACTCTTGATTAAGAGGATGTGCAGTCAAATTTTATAGCAAGTGTATATGCGATCTGTACCCTGCAGACCACATGCAGTTCTGCAGTGCTTTTGAGTGTGTTTATAACCAAGATTATTGAAATTGTCTCTTGTTCATACATTATAAAATGCCATTTTTATATCTGATTTAAACCTTGAAAAACTAGAATTAACAGGCAAAGGATGTAAACTTCCAGACAAAGGAACATAGAATGGTCATTTCTCATTCAGTTTATATCTTTCTTTCTCCCACCCCCACCCCTCCCTTCAATACATCAAAAGTAGCAAGTGTTTTATCCCATAGTTGCAGTCCCCTGAATTAAATTTCCTGGGTATTATCCTCACTTAGAACAATCTCCTCTTTTTTCCAAGGTATTGTTTTATTCCACTTTCTGTTTATTAAGACTCAATACTATACAGTAATGGTCAGGATGAACTGATATGAGAGGATTCTAAATTCTAAAGAATTTAGAAGGGAAGCTCTTTGCATTATTTCATCTACTTCCAGATTCTCCCCCCGCAATATGCAAATCTAAATTTAATTCTGAATTGGGAAAGGGGATGGGAGGTGACTATTATTCAGAACATGAGTTCTTTTTGCCCTGACTTCATGTTTGGTTAAGAGTTCAGGAATTTTCATTTTGGACAATGTAGCCATTTAAGGTAGCAGAATGATAACTGCAGGCATCCAGTAATTCCCTGTCCAAGAATAGTCCAAGAATAGAATAGAATAGAATAGAATAGAATAGAATAGAATAGAATAGAATAGAATAGAATAGAATAGAACAGAATAGAATAGCTTTATTGGCCAAGTGTGATTGGACACACAAGGAATTTGTCTTGGTGTATACCTGTCTCAGTATATATAAAGAAAAGATACATTTGTTAAGAATCAAGAAACATAACATACAACACTTCATAATAGTGATAGGGTACAATCAACAATCAAACCATGCTAGGAAACAGTTAATAAAAATCATAAGGATACAAGCGACAAAGTTACAGTCATACAGTCACAAGTGGGAGGGGATGGGTGATAAGGAGTGATGAGAAGATTAACAATAATAGTAGTGCACACTTTGTAAATAGTTGAACAGTGTTGAGGGAATTATTTGTTTAGCAGAGTGATGGCATTCAGGAAAAAACTGTTCTTGTGTCTAGTTGTTCTGGTATGCAGTGCTCTATAGCATCGTTTTGAGGGAAGGAGTTGAAACAGTTTATGTCCAGGATGTGAAGGGTCTGTAAATATTTTCACAGCCCTCTTTTTGACTCGTGCAGTATACAATTGAAGGCAGGTGGGTAGTAATTGTTTTTTCTGCAGTCCTAATCACTTTCTGAAGTCTGTGTCTGTCCTGTTGGGTTGCAGAACCAAACCAGACAGTTATAGAAGTGCAGATGACAGACTCAATAATTCCTCTGTAGAACTGTATCAGCAGCTCCTTGGGCAATTTGAGCTTTCTGATTTGAGCTGAGTTTCAAGTTGCCTCTGAGTAACAAATGCAAGGCTGCCCCAAAGAGCATAAGACTTTGAAACAAAATTCATTCAAATCCTGCATGGATTTTCCAGCAGGGGATAAAATGTGATAGATAAATTGGCTAATAAAGGTAGTTAGATCTGATACAAACATTAAGGCCCCAAAATCCTCATGGAAAGTGTTTTTAAAACAATATTTTTCCCAACATTTATCCTGCAAAAGCTACAAGTGTGACACTTCTTCCAAAGGGAAATATATAGAATAAAGGGAAAGTGAAGAAGACAAAGATAATTAAAATAGTTCACTGCAGAATGGGCATTTCAAAATACCTTATGTTTTAAAAAGCTGTTTTATTTTTATGGTGCCAAGAAAGAAATGACATATGACAACAAACAGCCTCCTGTATATCACATGCTTTAAATTCCTGACAAATTGTAGCAATTAATTATTATACACCTTCTGGATGGCAACAATTTTTTCTTACCAGATGCACAAAATTAAGCTCAGTGTCTAAGATGTGGAAGCTGTTTTCACCTCGTTCTGTCAGCTCCCTTATAATGTCCTCTCCCTTTTCTAACAACAGCTATATTTGTGAGCTGCTAATTAAAAAGGAGGACTTTTTACAAAGTTGAAAGCAAAGCTGCACTGAAGAGTCTCTAAATAGAGCTCATCAAGAGAAGTAGCAAAAATATGGAAATGTTCAAAAATATGGAAATGCAGAGGAAGTAGCAGAATTTCTGCAGAATATTTTTCAACATTATTTTTTCAATTATGTAAAAAGGAAAAGTGAAGGGGTTCTCCAAGCAATAAATTGGAAGCAAGAGAAAGAAAAATATAGCAAATGGAAGGCTGCCCCAAAGAGCATAAGACTTTGAAACAAAATATGCAGAATGCAAGCAAGATATGGAAAAGGATCGCAGAATTTTTACATGGTTGAAAGCCTTACTTGTTCTTTAATACCATGCCAAACTCAGCATTCCCAAAAGTTCAGATGTAGTGAAGACAAAAATAAATAGAATATATTTAATGTTATAACTAAGTGATGAAGATTCACAAGGAGAATTAAAAAAAAGATGCTAAATCATTTAAAACAATGTTTCCCAATTTTTAAGATTTTAGTTTCCAGAATCTCCCAGCCAGACTAAGCTGTCCTAGTCTTTAATCAAATGAATGTGTATTTGCTGAAATTTTGTTCTGTTCTTGCATCATTTTTACTGCTGTTTTATTTTATTAGGAACTACCTGGTTGAAAAGGCAAAACAATGAAAAATTGTCTACTATGTACCGTGTTTCTCATATAATAAGGCCGGGTCTTAATTTTTTTTGAGCCCCGAAAAAATGGCTAGGCTGTCTTTTCGGGGGTGACTTAATTCCCCCCACCCTTTGCATCCTCGGGTGGGTGGGTGGCGACGGCTTGCATATTGACTTCGGCATTTGTGGGGCACTTCGTATCGGGAGACCTTCCACCACCGTTGTTTTCCCTTCTCCCCATGCACCGCGGCATTTGGTGCAGCCACGTGGGGCTGCCCAGGGCTCCTCCCTGCAACTGGAGCACCACCAGAGCTATTTGGCTTCAGGCGCTCCTATCTCTGCCTTCCCAGGCATCGTTTGAAGGCAAAGCCTATTCTTTTAAAAATGACGCCCTACTACGACAAAGCCTCCCCTACCCAAGAGGGCAACCCCACATGGGGAGGTGAATCTTCCGGGGCCACAGCACAGGACCCGCCTACCCCGAGAGAAGCGCTCAGCGGTCATCCCTGCCTGACGCAAGGCAGAGCGGAAGTGCCTTGCCTGGGGCACCCTGCACAGCTGACAAGGGAGACCTCCTGCCCAGCGGCAGAGCTCTGGCCAAGACAGAGGGCACCTCCCTGCCGAGCCCTCCACTCATCCCGCCAGGGCCGTGCCGGAGCAGGGCGGGCTGGGCAGAGTCAGAAAAATAAGCTGCGGGTGGCACCCACCTACCAAGCAAAAGCCAGGCCGACCCGAGCTTGATTTCCTGAGTCCCTCCAGCCTGACCCTGAAAGGGCCACCAGGAGAGGCCACCCAAGCCAGTGATAGCACCCACCCGTCTGCAGACAGGGAAGTGAGGCGACAGCAGCGCTGCTTTCCTGGTCGGCAGCTTCAGCGGAGCCCACAGCAGCCTTTCCTTTCCACTCCTCACCCAGCTCGCCCCTATCCCCTCGCATCTCCAAACGCGCCAGCAGCTCCAAATGCAGCGCTGAGTGAGCGCCAATGCTTGAGCATCGGTGCTCACTCAGCAAGGCTCAGCTCAGAGGAGGACACAGCACAGGCCGTCGCCTCACCTCCCTGTTCACGGACGGGTGGGCCTATCACTGCCTCGGGTGGCCTCTCCTGGTGGCCCCCTTCGGGGTCGAGCTGGAGGGACTC
Source organism: Bungarus multicinctus (assembly GCA_023653725.1). Classification (NCBI taxonomy): domain Eukaryota; kingdom Metazoa; phylum Chordata; class Lepidosauria; order Squamata; family Elapidae; genus Bungarus; species Bungarus multicinctus. The sequence continues at coordinate 22,515,841 of CM042840.1, forward strand.
GGGAAGCCAAGATCGGGTTGGCCTGGCTCTTTCACTTGCCAGCAGAGCATGCACCCACAGCTCGCTTCTCCAGCTTGCCCAGCTCCAGCACAGCCCTGGCGGGATGAGCAGAGGGCCCGGTGGGGAGGCGCTCGCTGCCTTGGCCAGGGCTCTGCCACCAGGCAGGAGGGCCCGCCTGTCAGCTGCGCGGGGTGCCCCAGGCGAAGCTCTTTGCACTCTGCTTGGCACCAGGCAGGGATGGCGGCTGGGCGCTTCTCCTGGGGTGGACCGATCCTGCGCTAAGGCCCTGGGAGATTCACCTCCCCACTTGGGGTTGGGCTGCTCTCTTGGACAGGGGAGGCTTTTTCATAATAGAGCGTCGTTTTTAAAAGAATGGGCTTTGCCTTCGAACGATGCCCGGGAAGGTTGCGACAAGAGTGCCTGAAGCCGAGTGTCTCCAGTGGGGCTCTGTTTGCAGGGAGGAGACCTGGCCGGCCCCACGTGGCTGCGTCAAATGCCGCGGCAATGCTCCAAATGCCACGGCGGTGCTCCAAACTGGAAAGCAAAGGTGGTGGAAGGTCTTCTGATACGAAGTTCCCTACCAGTACCGAGGCTGACATCCACGCCAACGCCACCAGCGGGTGCTCCTAACAGCAAACCTCCCCACCCTTCCCCCATTTAGCATGTTTTAAAATAGGCCTAAATTTGGGGGGGAGGTGCTTAATTTCATTTTAAGCCTATAAAACATGCTGGGACTTCCTATTGGGGGAGGCCGTATTGTTGGAGAAACACGGTATATATTAATATATGAATACCTGCATGCACACATATTTGGTTATAGATGTTATATGAAATATAACAAAATAGAAAAATAGCTTACTTTGAATTAATCACAATTGAGCTGGAAGAGACATTGGAAGAGATCCTATATCCATGATGGTGAACCCATGCACGAGTGCCACAAGTGGCATGCAGAGCCTCTTGTGCCGGCACGCAAACTGCAGGCAAACTTATATCACTGTGCATGCGCACGCCTCACAGCTAATTTTTTTCCCCTGTTGGTTTGAGGTCTTTTTTGGCCTCCCAGAGGAAAATTGCGTGTGTGCAATTTTCAGGATGAATTATAGGCCCGTTTTGTCACTTCATATAATACCGAAAGTGATGAAATGGGCCTATAATTCAGCCTGAAAAGCCTTGTAGAGGCTTTTTCCAAACCTCTAGGAGACCGAAAAAGGCCCCAAACCAGCTGAAAAATGAGCTGTGAGGCACAGTGCAAGTAAGGGGGTAGCGGGGGGATTGCACATGCATGCGCAAGGGGCATGGGGGGGGGCATGCATTGCATTCTGGGTGCTGGCACACAAGTGCTTGTGCACTGGTGTGTGTGCAATTTTTGGCACAGGAGTCTAAAAAGGTTAGTCACCACTGCCTTATACCATTTCAGACAGGTGTCTGTCCAGTCTCTTCTTAAAATCCTCAAGTGATGAAGTACCTTCAACTTCTGAAGGCAAGTTGTTCCACTGGTTAATTGTTCTATTGTTACAAAGTTTCTCCTTAATTTGCTTCTCTCCTTGATTAGTTTCCCTCCATTGTTTCTTCTCCTGCCTTCTGATGCTTTGGAGAATAAGTTGACCCACTCTTTTTTGTGGCAACCCCTCAAATATTGGAATATTACTATCATGTCACCCCTAGTCCTTTTTTCTAGACAAGCCATGCCTAGTTCCTGCAACTGTTCTTTATATATATTTAGTCTCCAGATCTTTAATCATCCTAGTTCACTCTTCCCTGCACTTTTTCCAAAGTCTCAGCATCTTTTTGAAATGTGGTGACCAAAACTGGATTCAATATTCCAGGTGTGGTCTTACTAAGTGTTTTTATATTGATCATCAATAAATTTATCAATTTATCAACGATGAATTATATAAGTTCATTCATCGTTGATCAATTCAAACCTAATGATTAAAATGAAATTGAAGATTGGAGATCATCAATCCTTCTTTACAATATAAATAGATGATACATTATCCCTGCCTATAGTGTGGCAAATTAGAGCAATTCATGGAGGGGTTATATTTTACTGTTGGTTTAAAATTTTAAGTGATTTTAATTACTTTCTCAAATATTTAACTGCATAGCTATTGGCTATTCATTTCTTCTCTTATGTTGCAACAAGTAATCTGCAATTAACTAGTAAATATCTATGATATCTGCTATGAAAACCCCTCTGGACATTAGAGCAAATAAGCCAGTAGTTATCAAAAAAAAATAATGGAAGAAAAATATAAAGACAGAGCAAACTGCTTTAATTAATAGTCCCTTGTTTTAATTTCAGCCATTTTCTGTTCTCTCTTTTTGCAACATTAAAAAAATAAATCTCAGCTGACTCACAGCTTTGTTTCAGTTTTCCACCAGAATAAATTTCCATTTCATAAGACCATTACTTCATAAAAACTTGCCAAATTTAATATTTATGATCATCACATTGTTTTTATGAGCTGTTAACAGAGCTGTTAATTCTTATTGAAGGCTAAAGACAAAAAGAAAACAATTTCCCATACTTTAAAGCAAATTTTCCCTCTACTTGTGTTTGAAAGTTTTATTATTATCATCAAAATGCTGACATACATATGATACATTTGCTAATTAGTCAACAGACTGAAGTTATCCCATATTCATATTATGAAATTGGTCAACTTAGCCTTTCTTCCTTCCTCCTCTTCGTTCCTTCCTTCCATTTTGTTTCCCTGGCTTCCTTAATGGGACACTTATACAATTCTTCCCTAACACAGCTGCCTTCCATATGTCTGGATCAATATTAGAATTCTCAACAATGGTTATGCTGACACAGATATGTTAGGAGTTGAAGACTATGTATCTGGAGAGTATTGAGGTTAAGTAATGATGCCAGGAGGAATAAATGAGGTTCCCATAGAAGAGAAATATGTAGCTCAGGCTTGGATTGTGGAATTCTTGGTGCTCTCTGAGCTTCTTTGCTCTTATACAGTACATATCCCAACCAGATAACAATACCAGTGCTGGTAAATGTGGGGTTTGCTTCTTGTGGATGTACAACAGCTAGGAGATTCCAGGAAGCTTGGTATTCAGACAATCAGCCATCAATAGACACAAAATGATAAACCACATTTACATAGTGTTCAAAAGAGACAATAAAAAGCTAAGAAGAAAACAAAAAGACCAGAATACCTCATCTCCAGCAACTAACTAAATAAGCAGGAATTAATGTTGATAAATAATCAAGTAGAAAACAGTAATCTTCCCAGAAGGAAGCCACACTGTCACTAAAATTGTCAGGGCAAAGTACTGTACATAAATATGGTGCAAACTCCACACTCACTAGCATTGATGATGTTATCTAATTGGGTAATGAAACATCTGCAAGAAAACAACCAATCTCAAAGAGCATCAAAGACTCCACAAATAAGAATGTGTGCAACTGTGAACATTTTGATACAATTTTAATCATTGTTTGTCCTTTCCCATCCATATCATTTCACATTGTAAGTGCTTATAACACACACGCACACTATGGTCGCCTTTACACAGCTTGCTGAAGAGCCTGTCAAGCCCAAAATTTACATATATATAGTCATTTAGTTAGACTTAGTATATATTCTTTTTCTTACTTTCTCTGTGGCAGTCATGGGGGGAAGGGTTTCGGGCTTGCCACATTCCTAAGTGGGGAGGAGAGTGTTTGGCTACGTGATTCTTCTTCCGTGGGAAACAAGCTGTCCATGCTTGGGCCCCTTGAGATGGAGATTTATGACATTAAGCAACATTGAATTATTCCTATTGGAGAATGTGATTTTTGGGGGTTGTTTCTAACTTTAATATTGTGGGGTAATTCCGGGTTGTATCCGATCCAGAATTACCATGGACTTTGCCAATTTGATGCTTTCCTAAATAAAATAATTTGTCTTGGAAGATGGACTTTGTTCTTTTCTTTTTAAATAGATTTCAACACTTGGAAACCTGACAGAGCCAAGTAAAATCACTTTGTGCTTAAAAGACCTGCTCAGTCACCTGGAGAAACAGCTAAGAGATAATGCTGAGACTTCCTGAAATGGTGAAGCAGACTGGCATAATACTCCACAGAAGTGCAAAATTTGAAACAAGAGAGTTGTTTGACTGCATTTTGAAACAGATTGAGCCAGAAATGAATCAGCTCAGTTCTCCAACAAACACGATGTGTAATTTTAATAAGAGATGGCGCAGACTTCTGGTAATTTTAGTGCTCAGAACTGGTTTGAAGTTTGGAGTTTCCTCCTAAAAGAATGATAATAAAGATCTGTATTGCTTGGGTTTTAATGAAACTTAACTAAAAGGTCACTAAAAATTGAAAACTGAAAAGACTAATGATATCTTTTCATTCATTACCATATCCAGAGGGAAAGGTAATTATAAAAGGGAAGAAAGAGCCTTATCTTAGGGTGAATAACTATTAAACAGTAGTTTTAAAGCTCTTGTCTTTGGCAATGCAGAAGAAAGTATCTCAGCTGGATCAGAATTGGTGGTGCAGGCAGTGATGGCATTCTGTAGGATGCCAATAAGACACCCTGCTTTGTGAGATGCTCTAATTGGCAGTATGCTTCGGGTGCTATCCTAGGTTCCAGTTATTACTTATAAAGCCCTCCATGACATAAGACATAATTATCTGAAGGATTGCCTATTTTCCATGGTGTTTGCCCAGCTGATAAGAGCAGGCATAATTGGCATACTCTTCAAGTAAACAATGTTCTTCAAGTAAACAATGCTATTGGAACTTAGGATCTATGCCTTCTTTGTACCAGAACCTGACCTATGGAATGAAGTAATAGCATCTAAAAACCATGTGGTTCCCACCCAACTAACATTCTAGAAAGTCTTAAAGATCTGTTTTTTCTCCAAGACCTTGGGGTTGGAAGGCTGGGGCCCCTGTTAGATATGTTTGGAAGTTAACTGAGCTTGCTACCTGTTCATGTTATTCTTAATTTCTTTCTTTTCATAAATTATTATATTGTGTTTTGTTTGATTTCATTACATTCTGTCTAGAATTAGTTTGGAAGTGGGTAGTGTCTAAATGGAATAAATGGATTGATCTGGTAGTCTTCCCCTTCAAACTCACTCACAGCCAACCTGTTCTTCTAAAGATTTTCCTTCTGATCAGTAGTGTCTGAGCTCTTGGACTACATAATGATAAATGCTGCCATAAAACTATTTCATCTATTATTCTGGCTCCTGTTGCTGCTTTTGAGAGACTGTGAACCATACTGAAGCTGCTCAGAAGCTCATTGTTTCCTCTGATTTCTATATCACCTGTAATCACAGTGACAGAAGACTGATGGGGTTAAGTAAGGAATAGGGTTTATTGTATTCCTATTCTACATTAAGAATCATAAAAGTCTAGTGCTTTCTTAAATTGGAGTTCTTATCTAGAAATTCCCTATTAGTTCTCTTTGATACTATTGCTCTTGACATACTTCAGAGTCACTTCCTCTCTCTCTTAATGCTTCTTTATTATTTATTATTTATGAAAAGCATACAAGGAATACCTTTGCCCCACTTAAGGGGGAAAAGTTATTAAAGACTTATCTCCTTAAATATGATATGGAAGTGGCTTGACCTTGTCTTCTTCTACCCAGGCTTATTCTTGGAACCAGTTCCTTTCATCTGCTGGCTCCATAGATTAGATTTAAGAACATCGATTTCTATAGCGTCTTGCATTATATTTGCATACTAAAATCATCATCCTTATTTTCAAAGTGATAATAGTAGGTGTGGGAGCAATAATAACCCTACGGTGTTTGGAAACCTTAAAGATGACGTGCCAGCAACAACTGCCCACATCAGCTCATGCTTGGTACTGGTCTTCATCTCAGACCTTGCAATAGAAGCCTGAGGCATTTCCTCTGAACCAAGAAAACAAGAGGATCCAACCCAAGACCAAGATGACTCTTTTTCTTTTTAATGTCCTGAGAAAGAACACTCAAGAATGAAAAACTGAACCTCTTGCAAGGATAGCAGCTGATATATATCTTCCAGCTTTAAGTCAAAATTACTCAGGTCTGACAATTCATCAAAATTATTTTTTCTCTCTCTCTTCCTTTCCCCTAAAAAAATATGCACCTTATCTAGCATGGATTGAATTTTATGCAATCGACTTGCCATCTAGTTAGGTCATCAGACCTATTATCTCATCAGCATGACAAAATAACAAAAGCTATTTTCTCAGACTAGAACAAAAGTCTGCCAACTTTTTCCCTGACAAGACTGATGTTGTTTTTTTTAAACACCTGTCTACTAGACCAAAGCTTAGCAGCTAAAGCTTTCTCCATCATTGCATATATACATTGGCAAAAGTTTGGCTTCTTAATTTCCTACTTTCATGTATCCACTAGAAGTACTGGAGTCTTGCCAGAAAGGGGGAAGGGGAACTGGAAAGTTTTTGCCAAAAAGATAAATTAGCAGCATAGAGCAGCATAATGCTGGATAGATTTACTATTCAGTGCTTCCTATCCTTCTTATCCTTTTTCATTATGTCCAATCATTAATCATGGTATCTTAATCAAGGCAGTATCAGTTAGCCAATTGGAAAAAGGAGGCAATGAAGTCAATTCCATATCTAGGACTCCTGCTTCATAATCTATATTTATCTTACAAGTCCAGCATCTCACTGAACTTTCCAGAAATTAAAAAAATATTGCATATTAACAAATTTTCTATTTCTTCTTCTTCTTGGGAACAGCTAAATTAACCAGGAATGCACATAATAGGATATGTCTGAAATTTAAAGATCTGACTGCATAAAATTGCATTAAATATTGTTAATGCAGAATGTTGTGAGTGACTGTATATATATATATTTCATTTCTTTGATAATATTTTGAACTACATTCAGAATCTAGTCAGTACCCAATATAGCTTCAGCAATTGGAAGCAAATTTCCAATAATTAATTGCAGTGTCTTAATCAAAGCAGTCTCAGATAGCCAATTGGGATAAGGATTGCCACACTGGCAAAACCTTTGATATCATTTACTAAAAATTCTGAATGGTATACAAGTCAAAGCATCATGTGAAACATGAAATGTAATTGCTGATACATAATACTGGAAATAGTTTACCCAAAGCCAAACAACACTGGAATACAATGGAATGGAATGGAACGGAACGGAACAGAATGATCCTCCTATCAGATTGAGGTGTTGGATGTTTGAAAGTTATGAAATAAAATCACTTCAGCTTTTTCCCCCCAAGCATCTTCATCCATTCTGACACTGAATGTTAGCAGCTCTCTTGATAACTAAACAGTAAATCCAGATTTTTTTAAAAAAACAGGTTGTCTTTAAGTGCCCAGAGGGCAATGGTGGAAAAGACTGTCTTAGTGCTTTATGGCGGGGAAATGAGACACTCGCACTCCAGTTGATCGGGTTCTTTCTGTTTATTTTCCAGGACAGAGCACCAGCGGAACTGCGGCAGCCTCTTTTATAGCGAATGCTCGCGGGTCGTCGGCCAATGACAGCTATCCAAATTTCCCGCCGTTGGATCGACCAATTGCGGGTGAGTATTTAAATATAGAACACCCCTCCCCACTTGGTCTGGTCCGACCAATCAGGAACCCCCTAGGTTACGTAGTCACCCTAAGTAGGCGGGGCTCCTATGGGTCCGACTAGACCTGCGCAGTCATTCATTAGTTCGCCAGCGGCCAGTGCGGCCAGACCTGTTGATCTCTCCGTCTCTTCTCGTGGAACCGCCTGGAAGGTAGAGTCGGCCATGCCGCTCCTGCCAGGTCTCGCTCGGTTAGTTGAGTCGGCTAGGCCACTCCCTCCAAGGTTTCTTTCTGGCAACAGCTCTTCTCCTGCCTGGTCCACGTCACTTGAGGTATTTCTTTCTTCGGCTGCAGGTGTGTAGTTGTGAACTTCAACTGGGGCTAGTGTCAGGGGTGGTTGTGAAAGTGTTAGGATGTTTTCTTTTGTATGGGGTTGGTGTGTGTTTGAAGGGTCTCCTTCTTCTTGTGTATTTGAAGGGTCTCCCCCTTCCCCCCTTGGTTTGTCAGTGTCTCCTCTGAGTGTCCAGGATCTTAATTGGTCTATGTGTCTTTTCCAGTCTCTGTTGTCTGAGGTGACTAGTCTGTAAGACCGAGGTCCTGTTACTTGTGTGATGGTTGCTGGTATCCACAATGGGTACCCCAAAAGGTTCTTTGCATATACTAAATCCCCTACCTTAAATGTTCGGTGTTTGCTGGAGGAATCTGTTGGTTTTTCTGTGCAGTAGGTGGGGTGCAATCTGTCTAAATGTGATCGTAGTTTCCTACCCATTAAGAGTTCTGCTGGGGTTTTGTTAGTCATTGTGTTAGGTGTCATGTTTTGTATGGTTAATAGTTTATCTATTCTTTCTTGTATTGGTCCCGGGCCCAATTTGTTAAGTGTATCTTTTGTGAAACGAACCATGCATTCTTCTCGCCCATTCGCCACCGGATGTGCCGGCACGGTTAGAGCATGCCTTATCCCCAGGCTAGCCAGATATCCTTCGAATGTTGTTGATGTGAACTGTGGGCCGTTGTCCGAGACCAGTATATCTGGCAAACCATGCATTGCGAATAATGTTCGGAGTTTCTTAATTACTGCATCTGTGGAGGTGGAATGCATAAAGCTCACCTCTAACCAATTTGAGTAAGCGTCCACTATTATTAAGAACATATATCCCCTTGTTGGACCCACAAAATCATATGTATTCTCAACCACGGTCCCCTGGGTATTTCCCATTCAGTAATTGGTGCCTGTGGGAGTGCGGGTCTGGATTCCTGGCAACATTTACAACTTGCTACCCAGTCCCCTATGTCTTTGTCTAGCCCTGGCCACCAAACATAGCTTCTGGCCAACGCTTTCATCTTCACTATACCCAGGTGTCCTTCATGTAAAAGGTCCAAATTTTTTTCTCTTAGCTTATTTGGTATAACAACCTGATCCCCCCCAAAGTATGCATCCTTTTAGGAGTGACAGTTCAGTTTGTCTGTTTTTAAAAGGTTTCATGTTTTCTTCGGGGCTTGATTCTGGCCATCCCTTGTTTATCCATGCTGCAATTTTGGTAAGTGCAAAGTCTTTAGAAGTTTCTCTGGCAATGTCTCTAGCTGTTATAGGTAGATTTGGTAAGGTTTCGATTTGGAGAGTAGATGTGCTCGGTGCGGGGTCATTGTCTCTATCCGGTAATGGGCAATGGCTTAATGCATCAGCATGGGTTATGGTGCGTCCTGGCCTGTAAATTAAATTGTAGCTGTAGGCGGCCAGGAACTCTGACCATCTCATCATTCGTGGTGACAAAATATTAGGAGTTGCCTTATTGCCTGCTAGGATCCCCAATAGTGGCTTGTGATCAGTGATTAATGAAAAGGTTCACCCATATAGATATTCATGAAACCTTTTTATTCCCAATATAGCGGCCAATGCTTCTTTATCGAGTTGGCTGTAATTTCATTCTGCTTTAAACAGGGTTTTAGAGTAAAACGCTATGGGAGCTTCCTTGCCATCCAGCAAAGTGTGGCTTAGAACTGCCCCCACGCCGAAAGGTGATGCGTTGCAGGTTAAGGTTATGGGAAGGGTTTCGTTATACTGGAGCAGTACCTTGCTGGATGTAATGAGGTTTTTTATCTCTTGGAACGCTGTGTTTTCCCACCTTCCCCACTTCCAGGACGCCTCTTTGTCGAGCAATCTATGTAGGGGCTCCGCTACCATTGCTTTCTGCGGCAAGAACACATTATAAAAGTTAATGAGTCCTAAAAATGCTTGTAAGTCCCCTTTGTTGTTTGGAATGGGTGCCTCCTTGATTGCTTGGATTTTCCTTCGGTGGGGTGAATGCCATCTCCATCTATGAGGTACCCCAAGAATTCAATCCTGTCAGTTATAAGTTTGCATTTTTCCTTTTTTACCTTTAGTCCTGCCTCTTTAAATTTTGTGAGTACTTATCTTAAACGGTCTTTTAGCTGATCTTTGTTTTTGGCCGCTATTAGTACATTGTTGAAATAAGGGATCACTCCTTTTATTCCCTGTAGAAGGCGTTCCATTAAGCATTGGAATATCCCAGGGACTATGCTAACCCCAAATTGTAATCGATTGCATTTAAACGCTCCCCGATGTGTTACAATAGTTTGTGCTTCGGCCGTTTGAGTATCCACTGGTAGTTGTTGGTAGGCTTGGGCCAAATCTAATTTAGCAAAAAAATTTCCCCCTTTGATAGAATGTAATAAATGCTGGACTAACGGGACGGGGTATGCGCTTTGTTGTAATGCATGATTCAGGGTAGCCTTATAGTCCCCACAAATTCTGATTGATCCATCTGGTTTAATGGGGGTCAGAATAGGGGTTTCCCATTTTGCATGGTCTATTGGTTCTAATACCCCTTGTTTGATAAGTTTGTCTAAACGGAACGTGTCTCGCTTTGAGTCTTATAGGGGCTATGTTAGGATTTAAATTAAAAGAGATTGGATTTCCCCGGTACTTGCCTAGCTCACCGCTGAATATGTCCTGGAACTCCCTTACGAGGTCCTTCTCCCAGTCTGTGTCGGTGATTTGGTTTATGCCCGTCATTCCAATTCCTAATGGCTCGAACCATTCTAGTCCCAGTAAACTGGGTCTATTCCGGTTAGCGGTAGGATTTCTGTGTGGCACTTGAAGGTAATTTTAAAATGTCCTACTCCTACCACCGGAATTTTGTTTCCTTGATAATCTTTAAGAGTCAGGTCTTGGGTTTCCAATTCTTCTCGTTGGATGTCAGGGATTAATTTTTTGATGGTTTCCCATGATACGATGGAGAGAAATGACCCTGAATCCACTTCCATCTCACATTTCTGTTCTTCTATTTCCACTTGTATATGGACTTTCTTTGCATTTCTGGCATCTGAGTGGCCAATGGTCACGGTTTGGTGGGTTTCTTCCTTCCTATATAGTGTTTCCCAATTTCTTTTGTTTCTCCCCTCTTGGCTCCAACGGCTCTCCGGTTTCCTATCTCTTTCTTTATTCCTCTGAGGTGGGCTCCATCTCCGCCGGGGGCTGTAATTATTCCTGGAATGGCATACCCTTGCTAGGTGCCCTCTTCTATCGCATTTCCTGCAGATAGCATCTCTGAATCAGCATTCCGAGCGTGGATGGTTTCTCCCGCATCGGTTGCATTCAAATTCGGGTTTTCTCCCGCCCCGTTCTTTTCTGTCTTTTCCCACTCTCAGATGGCATACGTCATCTTCCTCACTTCCAGTCCCCGATGTGACGTCCTCGTGGTGCGTGGTGATTTTTTCTTTGTCTCCTTCTGATCTCGGTGACTCCTTACTGTTATTTCCTGCTGTTTTATTGATTTTTTTCATCGTTGCGGCCGATTTGTGGGTGGCTTCTACAGCAGTGGCTTCTTCTATTGCCTCCTTCACAGTGATTTTTGGTCAGGTTAACAAACGGCCTTGTAATGTGAGGTCTTTTAGCCTGAGGACCACACGGTCTCTCAGTGCCTCATCGAAATTTAAAAAGTCACATTCTCCGCCAATGTCCCACAGGGCTGCCACAAAATCAGCAATGCTCTCGTCCTCCTTTTGATTTCTCAGATAGAATTCGTGCCTCTTTATTAGGCTCGATAGGGTCGGTGCATAGTGAGCCTGGATTGGAGCCTTTTCCAATTCCGGCCACGTTATTGTTTTCACGTCTGTGGGTGCAGCCAGTGCCTTCGCCATCCGGAATACTGCGGGTCCGCAATGGGTCAGGAAAACAGCTCTTTTTCTGTGTTCCGAGACTCCATTTAAATCGCTGCTCTCCAGGAACATTAGAAATTGGTCTACGTAGGATTGCCATTCTTCTTTGGCTGGATTGAATTGCGTGGGTGACGAATTGTTGCTGGACATCTTGCCTTGTTCGAGCTTCGTTGCTGCATGATCAACTGGATTCTTTTGTCTCTAATCCCATCCTCGTCGCCAGTGCTTTATGGCGGGGAAATGAGACACTCGCACTCCAGTTGATCGGGTTCTTTCTGTTTATTTTCCAGGACAGAGCACCAGCGGAACTGCGGCAGCCTCTTTTATAGCGGCTGCTCGCGGCTCGTCGGCCAATGACAGCTATCCAAATTTCCTGCCGTTGGATCGACCAATTGCGGGTGAGTATTTAAATATAGAACACTTAGACTTTCTTGTGTAATGCCTATGAGCCTCAGAATGGCATCAGTTTGGCCATTCTGTGTTATAGATTGCTGTACTAGTTGGATTTTTCAACTGATTCCAATCATACTCTGATGATAGTGTCTGTTATTTGCTTCTCTTCCAATGCATCACCAATAGCTTCATTGAGAAATGTTGCTGACCTGACATAATGGCACCTAATTAACTTTGAGAGTAAGCAGAGAGATGGTCAAACCAGATTACTTATACCAACAAGTATTATGCCCATCTAGGTATTCAAACAAAAATAACACAATAGCATCAAAGTTATGATATTAAAAAAGTTATGATATCAAAGTCAGGACATTATCATACTAATGATGCAATTATAAATTTGTATATTTAAGTAAGAGTAATTATTACAATATTCAATCGGTAAAATGAAATGAAAAGAAAAACAAAGAGGAAACAAATATTTATGCAGCTTCTTATTTTATGAATGATCTCTGATTCCTTGCAGAGAAATAGCTTCCTTTGTGCAAGCTGGAGACATGGATCAGGAGTTATCTGGAGATAGGTAATTGACAACTACATATACACTGTAGCTAATGTTTTCAGGATTTCTTTCCAAGACATGGTGAATAACTAAAACAACATCTATGATAAAAGACAAGAAAGCTTTGTTTTTCTTCTCCAAATGGAGATAAATCTATGATGGAAACTGTAAGGTGGGGGGGTAGGGAACATTAGTGAAATCTATCACACAATTGTTGAAACAAGTGCTGATTGTCATTCCCCATGCCAGGTTTCTATAAAAAATGACATGAAAACTTATCCAAGATGGATATACCATCAAAAATTCAATAGCTCCCTGGGCAAGTGGGAACTTATGTCTGGGTCTTCTCAGTTCTTGTTCTTGCCTAACCTCATCCCTAATTGGCTGTAATGAACAAACAGGATAGTCGAAAGCCATCTGAGATACTGGGACCAGCAAACAGCTTGACTGGCAAGAACCAATTGAGTTTAAATTACAAAAAAAAAAAACTTAAAATAAAATTATGCCAATCACAATTCATTCCAAGGTGTGTTAACAGGCTGGTTTCACCTTTATGTAAAGTTAGCTCGATACCGGTGCTTCACTTCAAAATTATGTGGCCGGGCTTGGTTTTGGGATAGGAAAATAAGGGGGAAAACGTCTGCCTCTGCCTACCAGCATCCATCAGTATTCATTTGGCTAGCGCCCTATCAGTATGTGAGAGATTTGAGGGATTTTTGGAAACCGAAACAGTATTTGCTGTGTGAGCAAGAAGGAGACAGCAAGGAGTCTGGGCGTGGCTTAGGTCAACTGTTCTGTACTAAAGCTGGTTGCTGCTGTGAAACTAAAACTGCTTGTGCTTTGCATGTGGAACAGATTTCTTTTCAGGTGGGGAGGGGAAGTAGAACTCTTTAGCATCAGAGCGTGTTAATAATAATATATGAAATACTAATGCTCTGATGGTCATTTGGAAAAATCCTTTCTTAGTGAGCACCTAGAAGCCAAGAGGAACATATGTAGCAAATTTCATGTGTATGTGTATGTATTCAGAGAAACTAAAACTAAAAGTGCACAATCAGTAAAAGGTGGAAATAAGAGGTATAAAGGGATAAATAATACTACAGCCACACTCTATACATGCACATTAGACAGAACTTAGAAGTCACTGTGTTTTGTCAACTGCAAGAATTCAGCAGATGGCACCAGAGAAGACATTGTCCCTATGTCTTATGGTCTTGGCATACAATACCCTACAGTGCCATCTTGAGGGAAGGAGTTGAAACAGTTTGTGTCCAGGATGTGTGTGTGGGGGGCGGGGGGGTCTACAGATATCTTCTTAGTCCTCTTTCTGACCCACACAATATATAGGTTTTCTATGGACGGTAGACTGGTTTCTTTCTGCACCTTAACTGGGAGTCTGTATCGGTCCTGTTTGGTTTCTTTACCAGACAGATATATAAGTTATAGATAAGTTAATAGCAGCACCCAAGCTCTTTCTTTTGAATCTCCCAGACATTCAGTTTTCAGTCACTTCAACAAGTCTGTTGCCATGATGAGAATTGACTCTGTCTGTCTACCTGGCTTTGGTACATGGAAGGTAGACACATCATCTGCTTCAAGCAGAACCTCTGTCTGATAGTTGCCATTGCAGATGTTGACAGCCAGGTAAGATATATCTATATACTTATTTCCTATTGTTCTGAGCTGCTTTTTCAGTCTTTCACTGATTCCCTTTATACAGATAATCCTCAATGTAGGTCTGTAATTGAGCTCAAAATATTGGTCGTAAGTCATGACAGTCATAAAGTGAGTCATAATGTGACCGCAACTGTTTTTATTATCTTTTCTGCAGTGGTTGATGAAGTCATAACGTTGCAGTCATGAAGTGGATGCTATATTTGTAAAGAGAATACCATGGCCTTAAAATGAATGCTATAGTTATTAAATAAACCCATTGTTCACTTTGGGGCACTTTTGCTGGAAACTAAAAGTAAATGCTAATTTAGAATTAGAATTCTTTATTGACTACACAAGGAATTTGTCTTGGTGCAAATGCTCTCAGTATACATAAAAGAAAGGATACATTTGTCAAGAGTCAAGAATCATAAGATACAACACAATGATAATCATAGGGTACAATAAGCAATCAAATCATACTAGGAAACAGTCAATATAGATCATAAAGATACAACTGACAAGTTACAGTCATACAGTCACAAGTGGGATAAGGCATGATGAGAAGATTAATAGTAATAGTAGTGCAGACTTTTTAAATAGTTGAACAATGTTGAGGGAATTATTTGTTTAGCAGAGTGATGGCATTTGGGGGAAAACTGTTCTTGTTTCTAGTTATTCTAGTGTGCAGTGTTCTATAGTGTCGTTTTGAGGGAAGGAGTTGAAACAGTTTATGTCCGGGATGTGAGGGGTCTGTAAATATTTTCACAGCCCTCTTTTTGACTCATGCAGTATACAGGTCCTCTATGGAAGGGAGGTTGGTAGTAATTGTTTTTTCTGCAGTCCTAATTATCCTTTGAAGTCTGTGTCTGTCCTGTTGGGTTCAGAACCAAACCAGACAGTTATAGAGGTGCAGATGACAGACTCAATAATTCCTCTATAGAACTGTATCAGCAGCTCTTTGGGCAGTTTGAGCTTTCTGAGTTGGTGCAGAAAGAACATTCTTTGTTGTGCTTTTTTAATGACATTTTTGATGTTAGTGTCCATTTTAGGTCTTGTGATATAATAGAACCTAGAATTTTGAAGGTCTCTACTGTTGATACTGTGTTGTCTAGTATTGTAAGAGGTGGTAATATGGGAGGGTTTCTTCTAAAGTGTACCACCATTTCTACCATTTTGAGTGTGTTCAGTTCCAGATTGTTTCAGTTACACCACGAGGCAAATTGTACAACCTTCTGTCTGTATGTGGATTTGTCATTGTCTCGAATGAGACCAATCACTGTTGTGTCATCTGAAAACTTCAGTATTTTAACAGATGGATCGTTTGAGATGCAGTCACTGGTATATAGGGAGAAGAGAAGTGGAGAAAGCACACAGTCTTGGGGGAGCCCTGTGCTAATTGTACAGGTGTCAGATGTGATTTGCCTAGCTTCACCTGCTGCTTCTTGTCTGTTAAGAAGCTTATGATCCACTTACAAGTGTGTTCAGGTACCGTTAGTTGGTTTAATTTACTTAAAAGAGTGTCTGGAATGATGGTATTGAATGCTGAACTGAAGTCTACAAAGAGGATCCTTGCATAGGTATTTGGAGATTCAAGGTGTTGTAGGATGTAATGCAGAGCCATGTTAACAGCATCATCTGTCGATCTATTTGCTCAGTATGCAAACTGCATGGGATCTAATAGCGGATCCATGATGATTTTCAGGTGGGACAGCACTAGTCTTTCAAAGATTTTCATAACTACAGATGTTAGAACAACTGGTGTGTAGTCATTCAGTTCCTTGATGGAGGGCTCTTTTGGCACTGGGATGATAGTAGAGCATTTGAAGCAAGAAGGAACGTAGTACAATTCTAGTGATTTATTGAAGATTCAGGTGAAGATGGGGGCCAATTGGTCAGCACAGACTTTTAAGCAAGAAGGATTTATCTTGTCTGGCCCTGACGCTTTTCCTGGCTTTTGTCTGTAAAATAGATCTTTCACTTCTTTTTCTGTGATCACCAGAGATTGTGAACCCAATGGGTTGGGGCCAGTTGTAGGAGGCTTAGCTGTTGAGATGGGGGTTATGGAGATAGGTGACTTAGTTTCCTTTCAAACCTGCAGTAAAACACATTCAGGTCATCTGCTAGTTGTTGATTTCCTTCTGCCTGGGAAGGAGGTTTGCTGTAGCCAGTGAGGTTTTAAAGAGTTTTCCAGATGTTTGCTGGTTCATTTGTTGAGAACTGATTCCTTAACTTTTCTGAGTAGCTTCTTTTGCTTCTTTGATCTTTCTTGTTAATATGTTTCTGGCCTGATTGTATAGCATTCTGTCATCTTTTCTGTAGGCTTTCTTTTTGGAACAACGTAGCTGCTTATGTTAAGCTGTGAACCAAGGTTTATTGTTACTATATATTTGCAGGTTCCTTGTTGGTACGTATAATTTCAAACAAACTCATCATAAATCATGGTCGCAGGATTGCAGGATGCTGCAAACAGTTGCAGATAAGAGCTGATCATCAAATACTCAAAAATGGTCCTGTGCTGATATTCAGCTGGTTTGCACCAGTTCGGGAGAACCAGTAGCAACAATTTTGCCTGGGTTGCCAAACTGGTAGCAACTTCTGGCTGGCCACACCCCTGACCCAGTTGCCTGGTCATCTGGTTGCCTATTCCATTTGCTTGATGCTCGCTAACCTTTTCTGGGTGCTCAATGCTCACCCCGCCCACCTCCATCCTATATTGCCTTCACCATGTGGCCCAGCTAATTGCCTCGCCATTTGCCTGGTCGGCTCAGCTCATCAAAGGTAAGCAATGCATGCTACCCACTCACCCTTCGCGTTAGGTCGGGGCCCCAGGAAAGTGCTATTCTCCAAGATCCTGGAGCCTTTGCTCATGTTGGCTGAGTTGGGGAATGCGTGATTCCCCAGCTCTGGGCTTGCCCCTGAGTTGCCTTCTGCTCACCATCCACTCCCTCTTAAGTGCAATACATCACCCAGTTTTCCCTCCTTCAGAGGCCCCGGCCTTTAATCTCACTTCCTCCCCTATGACCACCTCTTTTATCATTCGTGGCCGCAACCTTACCTTCCTCCTGTGGCTGAGAGCCGCTGGACTCCCTGCCAGCCCCCATCTTGTCCCCCTTGTTGCGAGATGCCTGCAGCCACTGCCTCTTTTTTTCAGTGAGAAAAGCCTCCCAGCTGATGTTCTTTGCCAGCCGGAACCAAGCAAAAAAAGAGGCAGCAGCTGCAGGCTTCTTGTGCCGAAAACTATGGGCCTCTGCTTTTTGAACATGCCAAAAAAGAGCTTCAGTCCTGCTGCCATTGCCACCCTGTTCTTCGCGCTGGCTGTGCACATGCACCCCATTGTCTGCTGCGCCAGAAGGACTTGCCTTGCTAAGTACCTCCACTCTGGCGCAGTAGATAATGGGGTGCACCTCGGTGCAAAAAACAGGAACTGGAATCAAACCAGTAGCCTACACGCCATTTCCTAGCAGAAGATCCCGGGACCTCTTATGTGCACATGTGAGACTGGGACCTTCTGTGAGGAGATGGTGCTTGGGCAAGTCCCTCTGGCTCTGTGAGATGCATTGCACATGCTCTGTGTATGCACAGGAAGGAGGGAAAGACTTGGGTGAACTTTTCTGCCTCCCTTCCCTTCACTCTGCTGCTGCTCAGAAGGAGCCACTCCACTCCTTTAAGGTACTTCAACATGGAGTGAAGGACCAAAAAGGGACAGGCAGGACTCAGGAGATGCCTTACGACTCCTGGCCAAGTCTTGCCATATTCTTCCCCACCCCCCACCCCTGATAAGCCTACAGCCACCTTCCTCTTTGCTGGCAGGAAAATCCTCCAGTTGCTGGTTCTGGCCAGCAAAGAAGTGGCAAAAACCATGCAGGTCCACCCCATTGACCCCGCAGGAGGCAAATCTTATGGCTGGAGTTCAGTTGCACTGAAAAAAACATGTGGTGGCTGCAGGCATCTCATGACAAGGGTGAGATGTGGGCTGGCAGGGAGCCCAGTGACAACAATGGCCCAGCCCTTCCCTGGCAGCCAGCTGCAGGAGGAAAGTAAAGCCATGGGCATGGGACAACGAAAGAGGCGGTCATGGGGAGGAAATTAGGAGATTAAGGGCTGGGGCCTCTGAAAGAGAGGAAATGGGGTGACTCGTGTGACTAGTGAAGGGAGAGCAGGCAGCATGCAGGATTAGGCTAGGCCTGACTGGGCAGAAAATAGGTAGATAGGTAGAAATTCATTTTTTTCCTACTGGGTTCTGTGGGCGTGGTTTGGTTGGGGGTCATGTGACTGAGTGGGCATGAGTGTGAGTGACATCAAGTTGGACATGCCCACTCAGTCACATGACCCTCCCCCACCAAGCCACACCCATAGGACCGGTAGGGGAAAAAAATTGAATACCACCACTGGTCCCGTCACCACCTGAATGTGCACATGTTACAAATTCCTTTTTGGGGGGGCTGTTGTAATTTCAAACTGTCACTAACAGACTGGTTGTAAGTCGAGAACTACCTGTTTGGCTTTCCTTTAGAACTTTCTGCCCTGAAAAATATAACAACGCTTTGGGAGCAGTAAGAACTTGGAACGATTCAATGTGAAAGAAGTAAATGTTAATTAAAAAGGCTCACTGAAGGAAGCATTTCAGATTCATCAAAAGGATCATAAAGTAGCATTCTAAGCATCATTTAATTTCCTTGTTGCTATATTAAAATATTAGATTAGAGAAAGATTTGAAATTCACATCTTGGTAGATGTGTTTCCATTCACAGTGTAAGTAGTAACCTATTTAGCGAGGATGACACAGAAGGAACATATGCTGTATCTAACATTTATCTTGCCAGGAAAATTACAGCAGTGCATCTAGGTCTGGTTGAATTAATATTCTTGTTTCTAGGCAATAAAAATTATCACCAAGCTTTTCTCAAAGGTGCTTTTTCAAGAGGCAATTGGACTTTGTTTTTCCTTGACGGTGTTTCACTTCTCATCCAAGGATCTTCTTCAGTTCTTGCGAAAAGACCATCCAGATAAGCACAATTTTAATTTCAGAAAGTGATTCCTTCTGATTTGCTTTGAGAAAACATGAATGAGAATCAACCATTGAAACAATGTCAACTTATAAGTATCAATACTTGTTTACACACACACGCACAAAATATACAACTAACACTCCTATTTGCACTTTTTTTATTCTTCCACTACAGCCCCCGTACATATGTTCACCCATAGTTTTTTTTTTTAACCTGATTCCTGCTGTGGCTAAACAGGGAGACCATATGATAAAAAGATATTACGATTCTCAGTAGCCCCATCTCCACCCAGTCATTATTGTTCAGAGATTTCAAGTTTAAGCCATGAGCGTTTTAAACAGACAATTGTGCAGGTTCTTCAAAAATGAAAGATTAGACACTTCGTCCTATAGTACCAATGGTTATTTTCAAATGCCAGAGATAAAGCAAATACCCCTGCTGTAAACAGCTGACCATCAATATCAAGAGTTGAGCAGAGAGAATTGGATTCAACTGGGAAGAGAATTACTTTTTTCCTGCCATTGCCAAGACCTCCAACAGCAGGCAATCCTTCATTTTACAGAAGGTATCTTAGGACAGAAAGGAACAATTAGATACCGCAATTAAAAAAAGCCATAGAGACATGTAATGGCCCTTTCAAAGAAGACAATGTGACATGTTTCTCTGTGTGTGAAATCCCCCCCCCCTTTTTTTTTTCTGGAGTCAAATATAAAGATGACCAGACAAAGAAACTATGCCTAGAAGACTTCAAAAAGTATTCACTGAAGACATTCTCAGATAACAGGTTACCCGTGGTTTTTTTGTGTGTTTGATCCAGGAAATTAGCAAACAAGAGATGGTTGTCTGTGCTTAAATGTCAATCTTTCTCTTCTAAAGCAAATAGGTTTTTTCCTGCATACATGCAGCAAAGATGAAAAAATGTCAGTCAGGAGTAAGTACATTCTTTGTAAGCAGGCAAAAGCCTCAGGTGAGTTCTACTGGAAAGTCAGAAAAAGCAATTGTGTCATATACATATAATAGTCATGGGGGGGAACCCTAACAGTTGTTAATATTTTATTAGGATCAAGCCAAATTGATATTGAAGAAATCACAAGTTTCTGAACTCTCCAAAAATCTGTGTGAGGCAGGATTATATGAAAGATATACACAGGAAAGTAAAAAATTATTTCAGGCTTTTGAACCACAAGATTGCAGTTCAAATTAGTTTTAGGATGGAAATTGTAGACTAAATGCATTTGTGAATTGTAACTACAATCAGTCTCACTATATTAGCAAAATCTAGCTGAATGCATTTTATATATTCAGAAAATAGATGGGTTTTTACTTCATATTTAAATTTTTTAAATTTCTTCCATGACGGTATCTCTTTATTCCAAATACTTAACATTGATCTGAATGCTCAATACAAATATGAATAATATTCCCCTTTACTAACATATCTTTCTCTGATTTAGTTATTAATATAGCAGGGTAGCTCTGTCAATAGTTTACCAGGACATGAGTAAACAATGATTTGTTGACTTATGTTGTGTAACAAACACCCAAATTAACTTACTGGGTGTTATGTATTATGGAAGGAAATCAAGCCAACCTAAGATGTTATGTCAAAGGTAAATGATTAGATGGTTAACTTTCCTCCCCAACTATTCCATAATGTAAGCAAACAAGAGTTGATTTATTCCAATACTGGCAAGCATGCAATAGCTTCTATCACCATAAGTGCAGGATGGAAGTTTGGGTATGCTAGATCAACAAGATGAGTCATTGTCTAACAAAAACAAAGAATAAAAAAAGCTCTTGATTTTTATTGCCTTGATAGTGATAATGATTCCTATTAAAGAGCTAAAACAGTGTCAAATTACCTCTCCCTATTAAAATCCCAAGAACTGGAAGGCAATAGTTCCTACAAATGGAGAATAGACATTTTATGGACTCTACAAAGCTGTAGTGTTTTCCCCCATAAAACATTCACACATGAAAGATGTCTATGGAGAATCTCAGTCATCCCAGGTCATGGTTGTCCCAAATGTACTTTTTCAAGAGGCAACTGGACTTTCAACTCTGAGCTGAAGAAGCTTCTTGGATGAGAAGTGAAACCCAAAGAAAACCCAAAAAATCCAGTTTCCTCTTGAAAAAGCACCTTTGGGACACATACGAAAGAGATTGACAGCTTCAACTAAGTTTGAAATATTTCAGTCTATCAAATGAGATTGATGTCACGGGATCATAGATCCAGAACTGCTTTTAAACTGGCAGTCCTCATGAGGAAGTATCTAACAATGTGGCTAATAAAGGTCCCAAGTCTAACAGGACTGAGATTGCCTATATTTTATAGATACTGAGACTGCAATCTAGGTTGCACATGACTATAGACTCAATTTCACAGACTGCATGGGGATCCTATGATTTTTAACAATTTGGATTTAACATGAAGTTCCCACAATTCATTCTTCAAGATCAAGAACATTCTTTAAACAACTTTCTTGTAGCACATGTCTGCAAAGCCCATAAATACCGTGTCTCCACCTACAGTTCTGAAACCAACCATAGTGATTATAAAGAAACTCCAGAATTTTAATTTAAAGAGTTGGTTGTATTTTTTTAAAGGTCAAATGCTTAAATTAAGTATTTAAAAGAAAAAGCTCCAAAGAAATGAAATATGTAGCTTGTTTTGTACTAAGTGCAGTTCTGGGTAATTCAACCCAATCAAAATGTGATTGTAGACAATCTGTCTGGTTCAGCTAAATTTGCTCCATGCAAAACAAAATAAAACAAAAGTGCAGGTAATGGTGTTATGCTAAATCCGTCTTACTTCTTACAGCTATTTTTTTCAGACTTGGCCTGTTAGAGATTTTTTTACTCCAGATCTAAGAATAATTGGAAGGTTCTAGATTGGAGAAATTTTGCTGTGTTCTCTCTTGAAATCATTATGTAGTATGTCGGGAGAAGAACCAACCTGTGGTTGTAATTGGCTGAAGGACATTGACTTGATAATAGCTATTATAAGGAGCTACAGCCTGAATTCATCCATTGGAGTTTAAGAGATTTTCTATACAGCAAGTTTAGTTCAATACAATTTATGACATTTTCATTCATTTACTTATCTGATTGATATGTCACCTTCCTTTTGAGAAATCAAGGAGGCTTAGCAAGGATCTCTTATTTTAACTTTATAATGGCAATGTTGTAAATAGGTTAAGGCAAGACCGAATGACTGATCCAACAAGATTCCCTGAATAAGGGTGGAATTCAATTTCAATCCAACTCCTTAACTACTATGTAATTCTGTTCCAGGCTAACAGTCGGTATGGCAGCAAAGGTATTAAATATTTATTATAGATACATACTAATTTTCTGAAGATCAGAAAGTGAAGTTGAAATATTTTGGACACCAAATGAGAAGAAGAGGACTCATTAAAAAAAGACCCTGATATTGAGAAAGATTGAAGGCAAAAGAAGAGGCCAGCAGAGAATGACATGGTTAGGTAGTGCCATTGATGCAATGAACATGAAATTGAGAAAACTCTAAGAGACAGAGGACGACCGCGGAGGATAGCATGCTATGGTCTATGGGTTTGCGACATAACTTATTGGCTGAACAACAGCACTTTTCCTCTATAGATCTCTATAACAGCATTCCCTTGCAGCTTGGTGACCCAGCAGAGAGGGAGGGGGAAACCAGGCCACATGAGCAACCGGCTGTTGTGAATGCGCATATGCACACTTGCATGAGTGTTGAGCCAGTGTGTACATGCATGCACACACAGTTCGACATGCATAGTTTGAACTGTGTGTTTGTGTACACGCCAGCCCTCCTCTTATGGAGCCTGGTTCCAAATAAGCCGCAGCCTGTTATTGCAAGACTCTTCAAACTTGGCAGGTTTAGGACTTGTGGACTTCAACTCCCAGAATTCCTGAGCTAACATGACTGGAGGAGGAATTCTGGGAGTTGAAGTCCACAAGTCTTAAAGCCGTCAAGTTTGAAGACCCCTATACTAGTGGTTGGAGACCCCTACTCTATGGGGCTTGACGCAACATGTAGCACTCTCTGTCATGTTATAGACTCATTTACATTGCAGGATAATCAAAGATAATGTCTGGCCCATGATCAGTGGTGATTATTTGGCTGAACCTGGGTCTGAAAAAAATCTCCTCAGATGTAAGCTGTCATTTCAATTACTATATCATCTCCACAAGATTTTGGCAATGAATACTTGGTCATTTTAGAGCTATGTAAATTAATGTCTCAATTTCTAATAAATTTGACAATTGCAAAAACAATCTAATGAATTCCAGGTTTGTTGATCATGTCATTTCATGTGGCTTGCTTCCTGGTCCAGCCGATTTCATGTTTTTATTATCTGAATTCTAGTCTCAGAAGATGGAGACCACTAGAGGGCGTATTTTGTCCTTTCACTGAGTTTAATTGCTTGGGGACAAATCATGGCAAACAAATGACATCTAGTTTTGAAATCTTGAAAATCTGCTCTGCTTACCAATGGGGTGACATTATGATTAGACCTATGCTGTAATCCTTTGAGGGTTTACCAAAATTTATTTTTAACAACATCAGTAACATAATAATAAATACTGAGCAGTCATTTTTAGCACAACTGTGGGAGGACAGGCTGCCTACAAAATGGCCAGCATCTGGGCTGCTCTTTGCCCTGTTCTTTTAAGACCTCTCTCTAGCCAGCACAAGAACTGTTGGCTGTAGGCAGAGAAGCAGACAGCTGGGTGGTTTTGATAAGGGATGGGGAAGAGAGAGAGAATGAGATATGTGGTCATCTGTGGAAATAAAGCAGTTAAAAGTAGACAGAAAAAGATACTATTCTCCAGCAATAGGACTCAGGAAGAGCGAGGAGTAGTGGTTGGAAGAGCAGTAGAAGGACGTATAGTAGAAGTGGGAAAGTGGAGCAGAAGGCAATGGGTATTGTTATTTGAGTGCTTGTGTGCATGTAGCCAAGAGACTTATGTTGTGTTGACTCTCTTGAGTTTTGGAGCCTACTGACTTGGATATATATGAAGAAATCCATGACACCAATTCACCTCACAGGGTTATTGTGGAGAAATAGGAGGAGAAAAGAGTAGTGGGTATGTCTACTGCCTTTATTTCTAAACAAAATATAATTGGAATTAAAAATAAACATTTCTTCAGGATTCCTAGTATACTTGCCACCTCAGGAAAGGGTCTTCATTTCACATCCGTGAAGTTTGTACTTCTTTTATATAGTAGCAGTATCTTAATTCCTAGCGATGATCCAAACAACATAAAAACCATCAGGAGCATACTAGTACTAGGCCAACACTTTCACCATGACACCAAATCCCTTTATTTATCTGTGCATATCTGAGATCATCTGTATTGTTGCACCTCTTGAATTATGATAGTGAATTTTGTTCTGATTTAGATGAGATTATTTTAAAAAGGTCATGAAATCTCCAGCAGGCAAAGATCTTGCTAATGTTTAAAACATTCCATATTCATCTGCCTTTCCATCAAACTGAAAAGCTTGTCTTCAAGCTTCTTTGCTGATAACATCACACCTGACCACAGAGTAAAAAAATACCAAAACCCTGCTTCACATAATGGATCCTTGGCACTTCAGCCTTTCAAAAATCACAACTATATTTCCTCTAATTGCAGAGAAAGAGAATAATTATGCCACCAGACTCAAAATTCTAGACCTAGAAAATCTTGAACTACGCCGCCTTCGGTCCGATCTAAGTATAGTATATAAAATCATACATTGCAATGTTTTACCTGTCAATGAATACTTCAGCTTCAACCATAACAACACAAGAGCAAACAATAGATACAAACTCAAGGTTAGTCGCACCAAACTTGATTGCAGGAAATACGACTTCAGCAACAGAGTGGTCAACGTCTGGAATACTCTACCTGATTCTGTGGTTTCTTCCCCAAACATCAAAAACTTTAACCTTAGACTGTCTACTATTGACCTCATTCCTTTCCTAAGAGGTCTGTAAGGGGGTGTGCATAAGCACACCAACGTGCCTACCGTGCCTGTCCTATTGTTTCTTTTATATTTTATTTTTCTTATATGTATCCATGTATTCATAACTATGTTTTACTTAGACCTATTATCTTGTAAGCAATTGACAAATAAAATAAAATAAAATAAAATAATACCACGGAAGAAAATACATATATCTCAAGGTTGAACTCTGGAAGCCTTGGTGGTCTCTGAGTTGGTTGTTTTCTTGCTGACATCTTATTACCAATTAGATAACATCATTTGTACTAGTGAGTGTAAATAGTCCTCACTTAATGATTGGTTGTATAGTGACCATTTGAGGTTGCAACGGATCTTACCACAGCTTATTCCCAAAATATCTTCAAAATAAGTTAGCTTATAAGTTACCTGACTTCAAAGTTCCAAAAGCCACACATACTCTTCCTCTGCAATCATGTGATCATATTTGGGGTGCTTAGCAACTGGTTCACATCACTTTATTTGTTAAATTTATTTGCTGTTTGTCTCACCATGGGGCTATTCTAGACGGCTTGCAATAATAAAAGGGAAGAAAAATGAAAAGGCACGTAAGCAAAACAGAGGTGAAATAGAACAATAAAGTAAACAACGGCAAAAGAACACAATGAGAATAAATATATCAATACGATAACTAAAATGATGGATGGGTGGAAAGCAGAGCGTTGGGGTAAATGGGTTGAGCCAATCTTGCAGCCATTTCTAGTGTGGAACTCTCCCAGGGCCAACTGGCAAAGCCTTAGCTTCAGGTTCTTGCAGAAGGATAGGAATATGATGGTGGATCTTACCTTAGAGGATAAGCTACTCCAAAGAGCAGGGACAGGGGCAGAGGAAGTTCTTCTTCTGGATCCTGATAGTAGATGTTTTTTAACTGACAGGATATGAAGTAGATCTTCTCTGTCAGCACAAGTAGGATGGGCTTGTCCTGGTGGAATGATGTGGTTCATCAAGTAATCTGCTCCCATGCCATTAAGGGCTTTAATGGTCATAAGTGACCCCTTGAACACTGGTAGCCAATGAAGTTCACAGAGAAGAGGTGCAATAAGGACCACTCTAAGGCTCCCAAAGACTGTTCTTGCTGCTTCACTTTGCACCAATGTAAGCTTCTGAATGGACTTCAAGGGTAGCTCCATGTAGAACACATTGCAGTAGTTCAGGTAAGAGATTTCAGCACAGAGAGTCATGATCCAGGAAAGTTTACAACTGGGGCATAAACGGAAGCTATACAAAAGCTGGTTATGCTTGCCACCTGGTCTTAAAGCAGGAGACATGAGTCCAAGAGAACCCCTAAATTGCATGCTGGGTCTAAACAGGATAGTACAACTCCATAGTAATAGCAATAGCACCTATATACCACTTTACAATGCTTTACAACTCTCTCTAAGTGGTTTACAGAGTCAGTCTATTGCCCCCAACAATTTGGGTCTTCATTTTACCCACCTCGGAAGGATGGAAGGTTGAGTCAACCTTGAGCCTGGTGGGATTTGAACTGCCAAACTGCAGGCAGCCAGCAGGCAGCAGAAATAGCCTGCAGTACTGCACTCTAACCACTGCGCCACTGTGGCTCCATCCTGAAGTAAAGATGACAAACATTCAGATTCTGAGGCTCCATGCACTCAAGGCCATTCAGTCTTGCCAGGGTTCAGCCTAAGTCCATTATCCCTCACCTAGATCCCTACTGTGTCCAGGCATCAAAAGAGGCAAAATGGCAATCTGCAGCATCCCACAGTCACATGACTGTGATTTGAGGTGTCTTTTGCTGGTTTCTACCCTTTTTTTGTCCAGTTTCCAGAATTTTTTTGGGGGGAATAATGGATTATTTTAACAACAGTGGCATTTGCTTAATGACTGCCACCAAAAGCAGGTGTAAAAATCAGGGGCAATCATGTGGAGGTCTGCCTAATGACTGCTACCTCTTATGACTGTAACTGCAGGTTCCCTTATGGTCATACTATGAGGACTGTTTATACGGTATTTGCAGTGATGGGATTCAAATTTTTAACAACCGGTTCTGTGGGTGTGGCTTAGGTGGTGGGCGTGGCTTAGGTGGTGGGCGTGGCTTGGTGGTTATGTGACTGGGTGGACATGGCTTGGTGGTCATGTTATTGGCTGGGTGTGGCCAACTCAATATCACTCACATCGAGGCACGCATCTCCTTGCTTGGTCTCTCAAGACTGTGGGGATGCTGCAACAGTCTTAAGTGTGAAAAATGGTCATAAGTCACTTTTTTCAGTGCCATTGTAACTTTGAATGGTCACTCTACACAAGCAAAGTACCAGCAAAGGAGAGAAAAAACTCCAAAGAAGTTCCTGAGACAGGAAGTCTAGTCCTGCCAAGAATGTAATAAAGGTTAACGGAGAGGTAGTTTCTGTAAGCAACACCAGAATGTTTCCTTCCTGCCTTCCTTACAGAATTAGGCCAGTAATTTCTTCTAACAACCGGTTCTCCAAATTGCTTAGCATGTGAACAACCGGTTCTAGCGAATAGGTGTGAACTGGTAAAATCCCACCCCTGAGTATTTGCCCTACAGTGATCGTGGGGATGTAGTTTTCTCCTTGGGAAACTCTCACTAGTGCTGACAAAGTTAGTCAAGTAATGAAATATCTGCAAGAAAATATCCAAGCTCAGAGAGCACCCATAAAGAGAAAATTAATTTTCTTTCTTTCTGCCTGGGAACAGCAGAAACTATGGTGTCTACAGATTTGGAAGGCACTCTGAAGGCCTTCTTCCACTAATCTAAATCCTGATCTCTTCATGGAATTGCTAAACACATGAGCTTATTTTAACTTAAAACAAATTTAACTGGATTTAAAAAGAAATTTTACAGTGGTCCCAGGAATACACACCATGATCATGTGTAGTCTGCAGCGTTGTTCCAAACAATTTTAATGGTAACCTTGATTGCAATGTTCACAATATATGCGAATCGCATCAATGGATGAAAAAAGTCCTGTTTAGGTCAGCAACAAATCACAACTGGAAACTATAGTTTGTAGATGGAGGATTGCAACTGTGGTCTAGCCCAGTGTTTCTCAATCTTGGTAATTTTGAGACACTAGCTTGATATAAGAAAGAAGATGTTAATTTATTTGTGGTCATCTACAATTTCCTAATTTATTTTGTCAGCTTCTCTAAGTAATTTGTTGAAGTGCCAGGTCAATACAAAAAGAAGGAAAACAAACTTGAAATTGGCCAAATGAAACATGATTGATCAACAGTAAGACATGATTCTGGCTTATTTAACAAGCCATACTTGTCACTCCGTATAAGCCGAGGGATTTGCTTAATGCATTTGACTCACATCCTTCCATTCATAGAACAATCACTTCAATTAGTTCCTAAAAAGACCACTGCATAGAGTGGAAATGCAGCCTTTCCCAGGAAAGTAGATTTTCTTTTCTCTGCGAACATCCTTTCATAACACAAATGAATGCAGTAACCTAATTTAATTTGGATGAGATAATGAAAATCACATCACCTTTATGTGAGTAAAGTATTCATTTCTGATTGTTCCTTTTCTGCATGCCAGTGAATTTCATGCATCAATTATGTCTGGTTATTTTGGCTATTCCACACATTTTTCTCCACTAGATAGGTTAGTTATCAACTGATGGGTGATAGTTACCTCTGCACACTTATGGGTGGGTCGGGGGTTGTACCTTTGAGCCAGGATTGGCTTCTGATGATCGCCTGGCCAAATCCCTGCAGTTACCTTGCCAGGTTTTCAGGAGTGGTTTGTCCTTGCCTCCTTCTTAGGACTGAAAGGGAGGGACTGGCCCAAGATCACTCAAAGGTTTTATACCTAAGGCAGGACTAGAAATCACGGTCTCCTGGTTTTGAACCAGATGCCTTTACTACCATACCAGACTGGCTCACCTGGGAATTTATGTACCCACAGCATAATCATAAGGATATTGTACCAGTTGATTACACCTGCCCCAGGCAAATACCTTTTGAATTCCACATTAGTGCAAGGCTAGTGCGTGTGAAATCCTGAAAACCATCTTCCAAAAGTTCATCTTTGAGAAAAACCAGTCTCTAAGCTCACTGCCTTTTAAGGTTGGACAGAGCAGGAAATACAACCACAAATGACCGTTACTATTAGTTGGGCTTCTCACTTCAACTAAGCTGTAAATCCTGACTTACAACTACAATGGATTCACATGACATGCTGAATGCCCCCGCCCATAACCTCCACTTCACCATGTATGTGACATAAGAGCCCATCTCCCCATTTTTTGTGTGAATATTTGAATGTATTAATATTAGTCTTCAAATGGGTAGGTTATTTTTGTTGTCTAAACATCATGTTGTGTCACTTTCTGGCAAAATGTCCTGTGAATAGCCATGCTTAGAACATTATCCTGGAAAATACAGAACGGCAAGCCTTGAATAACAAAGAGCTTTTGCGCTCACTGACAAAAGAGAGCTATTAAATGCTTTAACCGCTATTACATTATCTTCAAATAAGTGCCATATGGTGCAGAAGTCCCTTCTTTATGATAAATTTGTTGAGGTTTCAATAATGAAATGTATAAAGAGCCAGTTAAAATACAATAGAAAATAATCAACTTGTGATATGAGTGAGAGCTGTGGATGTTTTAAAACAAATGACAAGCAATAACAGGCTAAGGGCAAAGACATTCCACAGCTCCATAACAAAATTAATCTTCCTGGCTCCTTGGTAACATGTCATTATAATTCCCCCCCATTTCAAAAATGCCATGCTTCCTAAGAGGGGCCCTGCCTTCTGTGCGGAGCAGCTGTGACTGGAGCCATGGATTGGAACTCAGTGATCCCCTTGTAGCTTTTTCTCTTGATGCAAAATACGATTTTAATCATTCTTGGCCTAAATTGAAAAAAAAATGTCCTGGAAGAATGCTATGGCAAACTACTTCCATAACCCAGCCAACAACTTGGATGAGCAATTGAGAATCCCCATGATCCTCGTTTCTATGATTTAGGTTGTGCTAACTTTAGGTAAATTGGTGTGAAATAGACAAAGCTTTTGGCAATGTCTAAAGGGATACATTCAATCTTCATGATAAATCTTAGGGTTCCTTGCATTCCAAAACTGCTATTTTTCCAATGCAGATTTTAACATTCCTAATCATGACTGTGCGCATTGGATTAGAATTCTACCAGTTCAGAACTGAAGCATGCAATTAAAACAAGTAAAAATGAAAATGATTTCAGGAAAACTCCTGAAATCCAGTTTCTATGTTTTAGTTTGAGAAGAGCTTGTTATATTAATCCTAACCTTTTCTTACTTTCTGTTTACATTTCTGACTCTAGCATGGCAGTAAATTTACAAAGGATGGTTTTTACATTTTTTGAGGTGGAAGGAATAGGCTAGAGAATTAAAAAAAAGGTTCTGCTAAGTTGACTTTATGATAATGTATGACAGTCAATGCCTCACATATATTACCCAGACAGCTGCTCTGCAAACAAGAAATTTGCCAAGGTGGTTTCAATGACATTCTCAACATCATTTTTTTAATTCAGTAAGAAGTCTGTACATAAAGCTAGAATAAACATATTCATGCTGTTGCTAAGAGCTTTAAAGGTTTAAGAAATCCTTCAAAAAGTACTATGATCTCAAATTTAAGACATTATTAAAAGTATGTGAAAAAATGTAAAGAAACAATAACCTGAAACTGTAACATTAATATGCTTTTTTCCATAAAAACAATACAAGATGCTTAATTAAGTCAGCTAAACATCTAATGACTGCATGGTTACAATGTGTCAGGTTTGATTAATATTAACCTTGTTTTGGTTTTATTTTCTGTAGTTTTGGCATTCTGTATAAACATAGATTAGTTTTGGTCCAGAATATTGTGTGAACCTCCAAAATGAGTGAATTTAACCATATTAAGCTTATTATGCAACCAGAACCAAAGAAAAGGAATTCCGATGATATACTAAAAAGCAATTTATTTGCACTATAATAACATCATCATGTTAAAATCCTTGAATTCAAATCCTCTGGCATCCATTTATGGCAGAATAACATTAACTGCCTACCATCCTGTGATGCCAGAGGATTTTAATAATGTAAGAATCAAGGCCGTGTTACTTCAGAGCTGCTTGTAGGCTTATTCTTCAAGCCATGAGTTTTCTTTCTTAAGTTTCTTTCAGGTCTGGATCCTAAACTTGCAATGTGGATTGTGCAAGTGAAAACACAACGTCTCCAAGAAACTTTTGATATAAATTAGTTCTCAGTAAAGGGTGAAACAAGTGGTCCCAATGTCCCTCCCTGTGAATGTTTTTGTTGACCACCAGATTCCATGCCTTAAAAAATCATTCTTAAAATATTCCTTTAGCTCTAGTTTTCATTCTAACCTGTCGAGTTTCACATATTGTAAATAAACCCTTTGATTCTAGCATAATCTGTATTTACAAAAATATGTGTCACCTTATATAAACACTGTAAACAATAGTTGTTTGAAATGATCCCTCTATCAATGAAAATAGGAAAGGAAGCTGAGAAAGTAGAGAGGTCTTATTAAGCTTAGGGGTGTTCACAGGGTATGGATTTTTTTTCATCAGACTCTGTGGAAATATGCTCATTCAGGGTAGAGGCAAGGAACAATTGAACCAATATTCAGCTATAAATTATGTTTTATTATGAGCCACATAGAATTGCATCTTTTTTGTAGACAGTTCAATGCTCTTTAGGGCAGCCATTAAATGATTTCAAAATATTTAATGTTTCCATTGATTTAAATTTAACAGATAATCAGAATTGGAAGGGACCTTGTAGGTCATCTAGTTGAAAAAGATTGCCTCCTGCTAAATTAGCAATAGCACTTAGACTTATATATTGCATTACAGTGCTTTATAACCCTCTTTTAAGCTGTTTGCAGAGTTCTCATTTTAGCCTCAGAAGGATGGAAGGCTCAGTCAACCTTGAGTCTGGTGAGATTTGAACTGCCGAATTGCAGGAAGCCGGCAGTCAGCAGAAGTAGCTTGCAGTACTGCACTCTAACCACTGCACCATCGTGGCTAAATGCCCTCAAAAGCTATTTTTCCTCCTTGCAAAAGTTAGAATGCTTTCTGTGATTCTTTGCCTAGGATGGATAGGGGTAGGAAACATTCTTTTTCAGTTAGCATTAAGGAACAAGTTCATAAGTTTGGCCAGTGGCAACTGGTTTTGTAAGTATGAGTGGGAGTGGGTGGGAGTGTGATCAATCACACATATGACGGCATCCATTTTGTGAATTGGCAAATCATCTCAATGCTGCTCATTTTGTCAAATCACCTGCAACACACTACCCAAATCCTAAATATATACACTTTCCCCAGTTAGCATTTCCCTGTTCTAGAAGATTTCTAAAGTCTCCCTCTTCCTTTTAAGACTTCACTGATCTATTTTTAACCATTCTAATTTGATCTGATCCAGGAAAATCACCGTTCTGCAGTAACACTTTTTGTGTCAACCTATCATTTTGCTTGTGCAGCCACTATCACACTTGGAAGCTGGTGAAGAGCTAGAACTGAACTGAAGCAAGAAAACCAGAGAGAAACCTCATTAATTTCATTGTTCCCTGGAGTCCCAAGATCAAGTGCAAATGGAGCAAACAGGGCAGGAGAGCAGCAAAATCAGCTGCTCAAAGATTTTCCAGCATAATGGCCACTTGCAAAACATTGTTTTTTTCTTAAAGACCACTTTAACAAATGCTTTTCCAAAACCTTTCTATATTTTTAACCATTTTTACTTTTCTAAAATAAGGATTAGTGCTTCCCACCTTCTCACCCACATAAGAAAAAAAATTCATTTGGTTAGGATGCACAGTTTTTGCATTTATATTAGTTAATAGGGAGTGAAAGGACGGGTATCAGTGTTTCTCCTTTATGTTCAATTATCTAATGGCTTGTTGCTTCTCTCTGTTCCTAAAAAATAGCAAAATCACCAAGTTGCAGATGATATCAGCTGGCAGGAATAGCCAATAGTCCAGAAGATAGGTTCAAGTTTCAAAGGGATCTCAACAGATATGAACACTGGGGCCTATCTAAATAAAATTCAATGATGAGAAAAGTAAGGTTGTACTTAGACAAGAAAACCCAAATGCATGGGTATAGTATAGATAGTACTGTATTTGACTCAATAGTAGTAACTTTGAGAGGGATCTTGGAATCCTAGTGGACAATCACTTAAACATGAGTCAACAATGTGCTGCAGCTGCCAAAAAAGCCGACACAATTCTAGGCTGCATTAATCAAGATCATATAAAGGGTTAATACCAAAGGTGGTATTCAGCAGGTTCTAACTAGTTCCGAAGAACTGGTAGTGGAAATTTTGAGTAGTTCGGAGAACCGGCAAATACCACCTCTGACTGGAGATTTTATAATAACCTTCCCCTGCCACACCCACCAAGCCACGCCCACAGAACCAGTACTAAAAAAAAATTGAATTCCACCATGGGTTAACACCATTTTATAATGCCTTTGAAAACCACACTTGGAATATTGCATCTATTTTTTTGTTTGCCATGACATGAAAAAGATGTTGAGACTCTAGAAAGATGTTTAGGCTAAAACATATAAAGAATGGGTGCAGGAATTGGGTATGTCTAGTTTAAAGAAAAGGAAAATTGAGGCTTATATGATAATAGCGTTCCAATATCTGAGAGGGGCCACAAAGAAGAGGGGGTCAGCTTATTTTCCAAAGCACCTGAAGGATAAGAAGAAATGGTTGGAAACTAATCAAGGAGAGAACTAACGTAGAACTAAGGAGAAATTTCCTGACAGAACAATTAATCAGTGGAATGCATCAGAAGTTGTGGGTGATTACAGATCACAGATTAACAGAGTTGGAAGGGACCTTGTAGGCCTGTAATGGTGAATGTCAGCCACGTGTGCTGGAAGTGGCACGCAGAGCCATCTCTCCAGGCATGCCAGCAGTCGTCTGTTGCTCTTTTGTGTTCCAGAGTGCGCATGCGCGCTGGCCAGTTAGTCTTTGCAAGCACGGGAATGTCAAAAGCCACAATGCCAGCCAACTGGTCTTCGTGCATGTGGGAGTACCAGAAACCAGAAGAGCAGCTCCCTGGCATGCATGCACGCGCTGGCCAGCTGGTCTTCACGCATGCATGCATGTTAAAAACTGGAAGACCAGTGGCTGGCGCTCATGCACATGCTGGGGAACTAAGCTTTGTTTCCAGCGCTCCAACACACGTGCATTGGTAAAGTGCTGTTCCGGTATCTAGCATGTGTGTGTACGCGCACCCGCACTCCTGTTTCAGTACTCGATGCCGAAAAAGTTAGCCACCGCTGTTGTAGGTCATCTAGTCCAACTGCCCTGGCCAAGCAGGAGATCCTACACCATTTCTGACAAATGGCAGTCCAATCTCTTCTTGAAAGCCTCCAGTGATGAAGCTCCCACAACTCCCAAAGGCAAGATGTTCCACTGGTTGATTGTTCTGTCAATAAGGAGAAATTTCTCATTTCTAGGTTGAATCTTTCCTTGATCAGTTTCCATCCATTATTCCTTGTCTGGCCTTCAGGGACTTTAGAAAATAGCTTCATCCTTCCTCTCTGTGGCAGCCCCTCAAATATAGAAGACTGCTATCATGTCTCCCCTGGTCTTTCTCTTCACTAGATTAGCTATGCCCAGTTCCTGTAACTGTTCTTCATATGTTTTAGTCTCCAGTCCCCTAATCATCCTGGTTGTTCTTCTCCGTGCTTTTTCTAGAGTCTCAACATCTTTTTTATAGTGTGGTGACCAAAACTGGATGCAATACTCTTGATGTGGTCTTACTAAGGCTTTATAGAGTGGTATTAGTACCTCACTTGATCTTGATTGTATCCATTAATGCAATTTAGGATTGTATTAGCTTTTTTGGTGGCTGCTGCACATTGCTGGCTCATATTTAGCTGGTTGTCCACTAAAACTCCAAGATCCTGTGTTACTGCTATTAAGCCTGATTTCACCCAGTTTATATGTGTACTTTTGGTTTTTCTTGCCTAAGTATAGGATTTTACTTTTCTCTACACTGAATTTCATTTTGATAAATATGGCCCAGTGTTCTAGTCTGTCAAGTTCCATCTGGATCTTTAGTCTATCTTCTTGGGTGTTAACTATTCTTGCCAGCTTAGTATCCCCTGCAAATTTGGTAAGTTCCCCTTCTATTCCCTCCTCTAAATTGTTTATGAAGGTATTGAAGCATCCCATTGCTTACTTCCCTCCATATAGACATAGACCTATTAAGGACTACTCGCTGAGTATGGTTTGTCAGCCAGTTATGAATCCATCTGATGGTGATGCTATCTATCCCACTTTTTTCTAGCTTTCCAAGAAGTAGGTTGTGGTCTACTTTGTAGAATGCCTTGCTGAAGTCTAAGTATATTATGTCCACAGTATTTCACTGGTCTACTAATTCAGTCACTATGTTGAAGAATGAAATAAGATTGGTTTGGCATGATCTATTTTTAATAAACCCATGCTGACTGCTAGTTATTATTTTACTTGTTTCTAGATGTTGGCAGAACTGTTTTATTATCTTTTCCAGTATCTTCCCAGGTATTGAAGTTAGGCTGATTGATCTGTAGTTTCCTGGGTCTGGTTTTTTTTCCTCTCCTTTTTTGATGATGGGAACTACATCAGCTTTTTTTCAATCCTTTGGTAGTTCCCCAGTGCTCCATGATTTTTTAAAGATGTGGTACCGTGGTTCTGAGATGACCTCTGCCAGCTCCTTTAAAACTCTGGGATATAATCCATCAGGTCCCAGTGATTTGTATCAGACAGATATTCTCTTACTATTTTTTACTCTGTTATTCTGATTATTATGATGAATGAAGAACTATGAGTAGACTAGCTCTACCTAATTCTTCTATGGGCAAGGAAAGGATTTGAGATTGCCCACAAGTGCTCCAGGCAGTTTTTCTTCATGAAGAAAAAATAAGTCATGTTGTCTGGCTGGTTTATCGCTCTGGAAGATGAGGGAAATTTATTTTTTCTCATCAGCAAAGAGTGGGAGGCCAAGGAGGCTATAGAACATAACTTGAAAAAAAGCCAAGCAAAATAGTTGGCACATATCCCTGTAAATACAAAAATATGCTTCATCTTTCACATCAATTTCTCAAACAATTATAAGTTTCCTCTTTATAGCTTTGAGCAGAATTTTTTCATAGTTGTACAGTCATAATTAGATGCTATGTAAGTAAATAATACCCCACTGCCTTATTGTTACTTCCTCATTCAATCCAACATGATGTCAATGTTGCCAGGTGAAAAAGGGTGGGCTCCAAACATGTTATGATTGCTAATTCCCAGAATATTCTGGAACTAAGATCCCAGTGCAAATAATGAAGAAGATTGGAATAAACTCTGTACACTAAGGGGCATTGATTGAATAGTACTTTAACAGCATATGACATCTAAATCAATGCAGATGCAACAGAGGCTGAAAATAGCAAAGGCAAGACAGGGGCCAGATTACCTGAGGGACAACCTCTACACAATTACTTTTACTTTTTCCATCAGGTCTAACAGGAAAGACATGTTGAGGATGAACCATCTTTTTGCTCTGGTACCTGCCCTCTGGAACATCATGAGGTGAAGTTAGCCGCACCCTTATGCTCTTTCAGAGAGCCCTCAAAATATGTTTTTTTTAAAATCAGGCCTGGGGATCCCCTGGCAGCAGCATGCTGGTTACACTACGTATTACATCTTAATTAACCTTCTCACAATCTTTTTAAGTAAATTATTTATGTTTATTAAGAAATATATTTATGTTTAAGTTATATTAGTTAGCATAATTTACTTAATTATGCTAGCTAAGTAAATGTTTTAAGTGTTTTTTGTAGACTATTTTAATAATTGTATTATTGTATGCTGCCCAGAGTCACTTGGCATGAGATGGGTGGCCATATAAATCTGATAAATAAATAATAAAGTGTGTTTCCTCCTCATACAATTGCGGACAATTGATGAGATGACACATGCTAAACCCCACAAAAGGCCCTTGCAGTCATAAAGGGATGAAGAGTGTCATATATATCTCAGAGGCACGTATGATTATATTCACATCTCCCAGAGGAAAAAAACCTGAAGGAAATGCAATTTTCTCCATTATTCCAATTTCTGCACTACCCTAGCAAGAAGACAGGTCAGTAGCTATTTTAGTTTTAATTACACTAACCAACTCAGAAGATTCTAGTTAGGAGAGACACCTATCTCATTGTGGAGGATAAGAATTCTCAGTGAAAATGTCTATGAAAATTCTTTGGAAAATGAAAAGTTCTTTTAATGGTAATTTTAGGCAGGGATAGTTTTCTGCAGTTTTGCAAAACCAGGATTAATCTCTCCTCTAGGCATTCACATTTGCACTAAGTCTAAGTTGCAATTGGTTAAACAAATCACAGTGACTGGAATCACAGAACTGATTAGCCAAACTAAACAATCATTTTATGGCTTGGCGGTTGTGTGGATCATTTTATTAGATTTTTAACCCACCTTTATTACTTTGTATAAGTAACTCAAGGCAGTGAACATACTATTTCTTCCTCCCATTTTCTCCACAAGCAGCCAATATTTCTCTGAAAAAGAAATAATATACGAAGTTCTTGAATCCATACTCTAACATTAAATTTAGCAAATTGTTAGGCGTGTCATACTGTGATTAAGAGCTAAATATAGCAAAAATCCTGTTATAAGCTCTTTTCCTCAACACACAGGGACTGACAATTTCCCTCTAATAACTATGTTACTTAGCTATAGAGTAGATGTTTCCTTCCAAGTACTCATAACATAGTACCTTTTATTATATTTATTGAAATCATGGAATTCTATTATTTGTATTACTCTAACATTTAATACATGATTTTAAATATTTTAAATAAAAATATCCAAGTGTTTGTTATTGAGAACTTGTTACCTGCCGCATTTGGTTAAATATAGATTTTATTATGCTAATTAAGTAAAAGTTTACTTAATTACCTAGATGCAATTCTGGTAATGCAGTGGTATAAGATATACCCAGTAAAGTTGAACCGCACAGAACTTAGAGCAGAGGTGTCAAACTCTATTTCATTGAGAGCCGAATCAGGATTGTATTTGGCCTCATGGGGCCAGGGTGGGTATGGCCAGGGTGGGCATGGCCAGGGTGGGCATGGCCAGGGTGGGCATGGCCAGCCCAATGTCACTCATAGAAGCAGGGTGCCTTTGGTGGCCCAAGTGCTCTGCCAGAGAAAATGGGCTCCAAAGCTCAATTTTTAGCTGCAACGACCTACAACCCTCTGCCAGCAAAAATGGAATTTGGGAGGGCCACATGCGGCCCTCCTGAATTCTGTTTTCACTGTAGAGGCACCGCAGGCTGGTCCTTCGCTGTTTCTAGGGCAGTTCCATGGGCCAGTTCTAAGCACCCCATGGGCTGGATCCGGCCCATGGGCCTTGAGTTTGACACCCCTGATTTAGAGGATTGTGGTAGTTGGCAACCTTTTACAAAACTACTTGCTTTGTAAATACACCTAATGCTGCAGGTAAACTTTCCCTAGGATTGCCCTTTTTGGTGAATGTTCAAAGTTGCAAGTGTGGAAAAAGTAAGTAATTTTACCATCTGTCCTCACATTTATGACCATTGTCACATCCCCACAATCACATGATCACAATTTCACAGTAATTATAGTCCATTGTCACAATATCATGAGATCACCAACCAGCTTCCAACAAACAGTCAATGAAGAGGCCAGCAGTAAAATTGCAATTGTGATGTCCCACTTAACAATCCTTAGTGACTTGCTTAATGGCCAAATGGAAAATGATATTATAAATTGTTCATAGTCATGTGTGGCATGGCTTAGCAACTGCATTGCTTAGCGACAGTTTCCAGTCTCAATTGTGGTCGCTAAGAGAGAACTATTTATACTACACTATTTCTCTATATAAAGGTCAGCATATGATATGAAAATCCTTGTTTTGTTAACCAGGAGGAACTGCTGCCTGCTAATTCAAACAATGTCGAGCTAAGATCCTATGTTCTTAATATATGTATGTAATTTTGCAGATTTATGAGGTTATGTTTGATGAGTGGCAGTTGGGATCACACTTCTCACTGAATCACACTGTGGGAATCTTGTTGGGGGTGAGAAAACACTGTTAATTCCCCTAAAAAGCTGCACATCACTCCATCAAACCTTTGAGCCATTTTGGAGACATCCAAAGCAATATGCCTCCCACTCTTCACCCCTCATTTATTTCTGAGAGAAAAAACCCAAAGCAATCACACAGCCGCAAACTGATGTTTTTGTAGTGGAGATGTAAATAGTGAACTCCTAATGTGCAGCAAGTGAGAGATGCAGCTTCCATGATGCCCCACCCCATAATCACGTTTTGCACAGCAAAATATTTCACACTATTTCTCTGGAAGTTAATACAGTCCTGCTGCGTTCCATGCCCCCTCCCCCCATTAAAACATCACACAGTCTGAATTCATCCATTAGATTTAGCTACAGAAGGCAAAAAATTAATTCAGCTAATCCAATTAAGACAATGAGCTTTTGGGTCTCGGCATGTCAAAAATTCAGAAAATGACCAATGTGATTCTGCTGGAGTATCACACCTGCCCACCCACCCCAGAACAAAAGAAGAACAATTATTTATATATTAAATTATTTAAAAATGAATAAGGACCAACTATATGTTGTTATTATTACATATTTGATGTTATAATTATTATATCAAATAATTCCCATACAAAAATGAAATATGAGTAAAACTCAGACACACGTAAAATGAAAATGAAGAAACAGTTTCATTATTAAATCAGTTTCGTTATTAAAAACATTTAGAATAGTGCCAGTCATTTAGCTATAGTGGATCTCACAAGATAGTGATTAAGAGCTTAGAAAAAGGAAGCAAAGGGAACAAGTGCCCTGGCCCACATTTCTAAAGTATTTTTTTAAATATTACTTCCCAAGTATTCAGTATGGTTTGAAATGGTACAATACTCTGTCAGATGAATATTCTGTCCCATCCTTCAGGAAAAAAAAAAAGCTTATCAGAGACAGCTTTCAGTTGCATGAGGCCTTTGTTCTGGAAACTTTGGAGAATTCACTTGTGCGGCCTTGCAGCTCTGAAAAGAGCAGGAAAGCAAGTCCTATTCTCTAGCATTTTTAGAGGCTCCAGAAGTCTTCTAGAGCAGACTTCTAGAGCACTTCTGTGACTTCGAGAGCAGAGGCTTCCAACCTTGGCAACTTTAAGACTTGTGGACTTCAATTCCCAGAGTTCTTCAGCCAGCTGGCTGAGGAACTCTGGGAGTTGAAGTCCACAAGTCTTAAAGTTGCCAAGGTTAGAGACCTCTGCTCTAGAGAGTGCAGAGGCCACATGAGAGCACACCAGACCCTCCAGTGGCCTCCGGAGTTCTGAAAATCATACAAAAACTTCCTGGGATTATTAGAGGCTGCAGAGGCCGCATGAGAATATAGTGTGCTTGTGCATGGTCTCTGGATTCCTTGGAAGTCATGCAATCTCTGGATCCTCTGAAAACCATGCAAGAATGAATACTTTTTTTCATACAAAGTTCCAGACACCATGCAATACAGTGGTAGGATTCAAATTTTTTTACTACCGGTTCTGTGGGTGTGGCTTGGTAGGTGTGGCTTGGTGAGCATGGCAGGGGAAGGATACTGTAAAATCCCCATTCCCTCCCCACCCCACTAACCTGCTTTCCAGCTCTGTTCTCCTGTGCAGGGCAACAAAACAAGACCCAGCTGATCAGCTAGGACTCGGGAGACAGAGAATAGATGGCGGCGGGACCAGTCAGAGGTGGGATTTGCCCGTTCTCCGAACTACTCAAAATTCCGCTAATGGTTCTCCAGAATTGGTCAGAACCTGCTAAATACCAGCTCTGATGCAAGAGCACAGCCCTTTGCACAATTTTGAGGATCTGGAGGCAACACAAGAACACACTAATGTGGCCTCTGCAGGCTCAGAAAATTTGAACAAATACCAAGCTTTGCTATACTCTAGCAAAATTAAGCCTGTTTTTACATTAGCAGGAAATATTAATTCAACCGTTACTTGAAAGATGTACTTTTTGTGTGAACTACACCATTATGACTTTTTCCATAAGCTAAAGTTAAAACAAAGAATGGCTAAATGCAATCCAGAAACCCAGCAGTATTTCTTAACCTCATCAATTTTAAATTTCATGGCCTTCAATTCCCAGTATTTCCCAGTTAGCATGTTGGCTAGAAATTCTGGGAATTGAAGTCCATTGATCTTAAACATGTTAAGATTCAGAAACATTATGCCACAGATGTAGAAGTACAATGGTGAAATATCCATGCTTGGACCTCCAGTTCTGAAGGATGACATGGTAACCAGGAGAAAGCAGTTATGAATGTATCATCTTCTATTATTAGCCTCCTTCAACCCCCCTTCATCATTCGCAGATGTGTTCTACGTAGTAATCCTCTCAGCAGGTTCTGAACAATATTTTCCATTCGGATTTCTTTTTCTTCCAAACAATTTCTCCTTTGGGAATATGACATCATCTTTTTTTCCAGTTACAGTATACTTGTTTTGTTTCTATTGTATTTGTCATTTGTCATTGTAAATATTCACTAAAGTTAACTGTGTTTACTAAACATTTATTAAAACATACAGAGTAGTGAGAAGATCAAAAACAGGATACCTGGTCAGCACCACCAAGTTATCTTGCAGTTAGAAAACCTTTATGAAGTGATTTTGTATTAAGCCTTCCACATGCTCCATAAGGACATTGACGTTAGCAGCACAAATTTCATACTTTGGTTTTTCATTCTTTCGCAGCATCTCTAATAGGCCCCCATGGACAGGAGGCAAAGGGTTATATGAGTTTAACAACTGAAGCTGGCTTAATGGAGTCTGTTTTATTTCCCCAATCTTCAGTGCCTGTAGAATAGCAGGTGCAAACTTAGAATAATGAGCAGTAGAAGAAATGACAACGGGGCAAGTTTTGTCTTGAAGTCGATCTGCAACCACTTTGGCAACAGCTGTGTGTGGATCCAGAATGTATCCTGTGGTATTGAACACAGAGTGTATGGCACCCAGGCAGTCTTCCTCAGAGCACCAATCAGCCGCTAAGTCCTGTTGAAGCTTTTGCAGGAGCTCTTCCGGCAACTGAAAGCACTGCTGGTTTTCCAGACTGAGAAGTAACTGTGTCACTAGCTGTCCATCACCATTAGCAATCAGGTGTAAATAACGTTCAAGGTTGGAAGACTTCAAAATGTCTATTGCTGGTGACAGGCTTGGCATTAATTGCCTTCCTTGCAAATCATACAAGCCAGTTTTTAAAAATGAAGTCAAGGCATTGTTTTGATTGGAAGCACAGATACATTTCCGAATAGGGATCCCCATGTTCTTTGCATATATCGCAGCTAGTATGTTGCCAAAGTTACCTGTGGGAATGCAGACATCTATGGGGCTGCCAAATGAAATAACACCTTGTTCAATAAGGTTCAGATAAGCTGATGCATGATAAACCACCTGGGGAAGCAAGCGTGCCCAGTTGATAGAATTTGCAGCACTTAACGCCGTTCCATATTCCACTGTGAGAAAGCCAGTAAAATCTGAATTGGTAAACATTTGTTTGATGGCAGTCTGGCAAAAATCAAAATTAGCCTGGACCCCTATGGCTTTTGTGTTGGCTTCTTGGCAGCTGATCATGTGGAATTTCTGTATCTGGCTAACTCCATCATGAGGAAAGAATGTGATCACAGCAATTCTTTGTTTATCAGACTCTTTAAGTT
Source organism: Bungarus multicinctus (assembly GCA_023653725.1). NCBI lineage: Eukaryota > Metazoa > Chordata > Lepidosauria > Squamata > Elapidae > Bungarus > Bungarus multicinctus. Next base: position 22,558,908 of record CM042840.1, read on the forward strand.
GACCAAAAGCGTTCAGAACTGCACTTCCTGTGTCACCAGAAGTTGCTACCAAGATCAAATAATTGCAGCTTTGGGGAATGCAGTATGCAAACAGATGGGGCAGTAACTGTAAAGCCAAATCTTTAAATGAAGCTGTTGGTCCATGAAACAACTCCAAAAGAAACTGATTCCCTTGCAGATGTCTAACTGGGACGATTTTAGAACACATAAAATTTTGTCCATATGCCATCTGAATCATTTCCCACAATTTGGAAGCAGGAATATCATCAGGATGTATGCATCTTTCTAATATAATCTGAGCTCTTTCGGTGTAAGTTGCTCCTAATAAATGCTGCCATTCTCCAGTAGTGAATTTCGGAAGTCCCAACTCAGGAACAAAGAGACCACCATCTGGGGCCAGTCCTTCAATAAGAACGTCACTGAAATATTTTACAAAACTCCTTGATTTGTCTTCCTTAATAGCACGAGTGGAAATGAAGCATTCCAGCTCAGAATTTTGATACCTCTTAACAGCATGAAGCACTTTGTCTGCTACACTCTCTGCTGCAATCCCATTTTCGCAGAGAACACGGACATCGTACCACTTTTTATAAAATTGCTTCCTGAACTGAATAATGTCTCCTAACGATGTTTCTTGACCCTGTCCCACAATACGGTCTACCTTCATTAATTTCAAACGATCCATTATACTTTCTGTGGGTACATCCAGATATACCACTATCCCATTTTTTTTCATGTGCTCCATGCTAGCAGCATTCATTGGGTTAGATCCGGATAGGGATACCACACTTCCAGATGCTGAAAGGTTTAACAGGGCTTTCCCCTCTTCTTCTATAAACCGTTCATTCCCAATGCTCTTTAATTTTTCTGCCACAGTCATATTCCAGGTCGGTTCAAGAACATCATCATCTACATCTATGAAACTAGAGTCCAGCTTCTGACCTAATATTTTTCCTACTGTTGTTTTTCCAGCACCTGGAGGCCCCATCAAGACAATGTTCTTATTTCCAACAAGAGAGTGCATGAAGGTCCATGCCTTCCAGGTCATGGTGAAGCTTCTTGAGAGAAACAATTTTAAATACAGATCAGAAACCATGCAGTGACATAGTAGCTTCGGGTGGCTATTCCAGCTTAGACGCAGCATCTTTTTCAAAATTCTAATTCCACCAAAAGGGAAAAAATGCTTTAAAGGAAAGAATAAATACACACTTGAGTTACATTTAAAATTATTGCTAGACATTTCTGACAGATCATTTCCTATCTTAGAAAAGCCTGATTTTGAACAAGATCACACATAGTTTGAAACATGATCAGTTCAAATATCTCTGAAATGACAAAGAGGTCATACAGTTGACAGCTTTTTCTTTTAAAATCTGCCCAGAAAGGCAAATATTCATATGCTGCAACATTTCTACTTTGAAAAACAGCCATTTATGACAGTCTTATATAAAAAGAACTTTGTAAACATTTAAATGTGTGGCATAGCTTAACTATTACGTTGGCTAAAAAACCCATCAGCAAACAGAACAAAACTAGCAGTAACATTTTAAGTATTAGAATGAATGTTCAAAAGCAACACTGACATCAGCAAATAATGTTCTCAAAATCAATAAAAATTCCTCAGTGGCTTCTAAACCAGCTCTCCAAGCTGACATTTAGAAACTACATTATATAGCATCACCTATATGGCACCGTAAACTATTGATCTTGAACATAGGGAAAGGTCATTTTAAAGCTAACTGTCATAGCTTGGTAAACCTATATAATGGGACCATCAATCACAATAAAATAAGGACTTTTTTCTTTAAAACAAAACACAAAAATTCGAATCCCACTTCTGCAGAATGTTATACCTAACATTTCAGTTATTTTAATGAAAGCAGAATGTGCTTGATATATTAATACAAAACCCTTTAATGTAATTTTTAGTTTTAAAATTAATCTGCAAGGCAAATAATAATTTTGCTGAAATGAATGTGTCGCTCCAACTTACCACTGGGTTTTTCTAGTAAACTTCTTTGTAGATAGATGGCAATCTCAAACACCCTCAATTGGTATCTGTCAACTGCTTTCATGCAGGAACCAGTTACCTGTTGACTGCTTCACACTTCATCTAGGTGAACCAGAATAAATGCCACATCAGCAAATGCTCTCCAGAGAGCAAGAATTAACAAACATGGAGCAGGTCTTTCTAGCTCTGATAAATGTCTGTGTTGCCAAGAGTGTATTCATTTGTTTGCTCAGAGAAATCAACAACTGCATCAGCATGAATTGCAAAACAAACAGCACAGGCTATTAAGCAACATTCAGGAAGCTAAATAATCTCATAGTACTTTGTTTTCAAAATTAAAGGAAATAAATTCAGAAATAACACATTGCTACCTTTTTTAAAACATGACTGCAATTCTGTGAAGGTATATATGGACATTGTTTCCAGAGAGGACATCATGTTAGCTTTCTGCAGCATATACAATGAAAAGGCTGCAGATCTTAAAAAGTGATAAAATTTATTTTTGCACTGGATTGTTCACATTTCCTTTCCCAAGGACAAGGAGAGAGAAATATCTGAAAGGGAAGATGCAATCTCCGTTTTTCATTCTTAGCCACCAGAGAAATATTTACAGCAGTGACTTTTTCACACTGGTATTAGTAATGGAGAGACAGAGGCATCTTGTGGTGAACCAGTGCTCTCCAACAGCAATTGATCAACACCAGTTCTGGAAGAAACAGAAAAACACCATCTCTTTAACTCTAGGGGAAGCAATTTCATAAAAATAGATAGTAAAACATTTGAAAATGCTACGCTTCCCTGCTACATAAACTAAAATAGGTTATGGATTCTTCAAGACCATTACCATTGGAATTTCCCACTGCACTGGGTAGGATTGATTTTCGTATTGTAAAACTCACTGAAATAAAAAAAAGAAATAACTTTAGTTTGTTCATGAAAGTGTTTTGAAATTATTTACTGATTCAGAAATCATGGACAAATCATTAAATGTAAGTTAGATCAAGCCACCATGTAATTCAATGCCCATTCTGATGTTACAAAGGATAGATCCATGCAAAATTGGATTCTTGCTAAAATCAATAGCACCTACATATATACCACTAAAACAAAGGTTTAATTTGTTAATAGAAAATAGTTTCTATCCCAAGCTTGTCCATTTCACTAGGCCATTATGTAGCAAGCTATGTTGATTTTAGTTTAGCATGACTCAATCACTATGATTATCAATGATGGCTTATAACTGAATATTTATGTCCAACCAACCAGATTTTTTTCTTTTGCTTCAGAATTACTGATATTCCAAGAAAACAGTACTCGTCTAAACGACAACAATGTATTGGGATAAAACTTCCTCACACTCTTCCTCTCATATTCCACACCAGCTAACAGCTGCAAAAATTTAATTGTTCTTGTTTCATTCTTGGGAGATCCATAGTCTTACAGTAAAACCAGATGACAACAAAAAACAACCTATTAATTCAGAGGGAATTTGCGTGTAATTCAACAGCATTCCCCTCCATTTCCCTTTCTATTCTTCCCGACCAGCAAGGCAGGAATGTTTGTTTTGTCACTGGACAACAAAGTTCAGGGATGATAATCCTATGGCAAGATCAGATCAGATCTGGTTATAAGGTTTAATTGTCAAGAGTCAGGTGTTCAATCTCTCTCTTGACTCAGAAGATAGACCCAATATTTTTATGTGTCTGGTTTTGGAAAAAAATTGTCTTCCAACATATCAATAGACCTAACTGAGGTGAAGAAAAAGGAAGCTGAGATCAGGACTGCCTTCTTGCTTCATGTAGTGCCCTTCCTAATCTTCACCAATCTGTCAAATGAGATTTTTTTATTGACTTGGATGTATTAATCTTTGGAAGACTCAAAGATATGTAGGAAGCATTGTCTTCCAGGAGACATATTCATTTGCCAAAAAAAAAAAAGCTAGGTGTTTGGTCTCTCTTACAGCCCTAATCAAAATGAATAGAAGTATAGTACAAGACAGTGTGCCTCTAACAAACTTAGGCAAGCATAGTAGCAGGAAAAGTCACAATCCTTACAGTATCATTATTACCTTCATTACCAAAACATCATAAGTTGTTCACACTGTTTGTGTCAGGAGAAGAGGGAAGGCACTATTTTCATTTGGAACAATTGAAGATGATTTAAGTTTACATCACTGTACAGATTGGCAATGAAATGGAAATGACATTGGGAGCATATATTGGTCAAGATGGTTACTGAAATGACATTCTATAGTAATAGGACATGACAGTATAACATTTTTTTTTTTCTTGGTTGCACTCCAATTTGATGGCATACAATAAAATATAGAAGTGGTTGCTACTGTCTTCTTCTGGGGTGATTTAAAAAAAAATTCTTAGCCTTTTCAATAGCCCAAGATTTTTTAGTGATCGTCCATCCAAATATTACAACACCTGACCATATTTATCTTTTAAAATTATAGTGTACAATTACTTTAGATTCACTAAGAACCATAGTGGAACAGTGGTTAGAATGTAGTATTTCAGGCTAATTCTGCTGACTGCCAGCAAATTGATTCTCACCGACTCAAGGTATATTCAGCCTTCCATCCTTCCAAGGTTGATAAAATGAGGACCCAGATTGTTGGGGGCAATATGCTGATTCTGTAAACTGCTTAGAGAGGGCTGTAAAGCACTGTGAATTGATATATGTCTAAATGTTATTGCCTATTTATTTCTTAATGTCATTTCTACTGCTTAACTGATTTGTAATTTTGTTTATCTAACAACATGTGTGAGATAGCAATAAAAAATCTCAAATGAGCAACTTCATTGTATATACAAAACTAGATTGGAATTTAATATCATTTTAAAAAAGAACAGCCTTACACAATTCTAAATCATAAACAGGTTTTTGAATAATTGAATACATACCTGAAGAAAATAGGAGATATTTTATTTCAAATGCCTTGATTAACTCAAATATAGTGAAGGAAATTCTTCACCTAGTTTAATCCTCAAGGTTAAAACTACAAGCAACATAAAATATTAGTCTTCTATAAATGTCTGCATTTATGTACAAAGAAAACTATGGGGTGGATCTGCATTCTCTTGCAAGCAGCTCTTGGCAATTTTCTACTTGGTTAATATGACCATGGAAATTAGGAAAGGTTTAATTTCACCTCTATTTGGAATACAACCCTCTTAGTTGCAATATGTTCTTGTTCAGCTCACAATAGATCCAACCTGGCTTCCTGCTACGGTATCATCGGCCCTGCCCGGGTTCCTCGGGGTAATAGCCGAGCTGGCGGTGGAGACACCCAGACTGTTAGTTATGGGTGACTTCAACCTGCCTTCGCTCGGTGAATCCTCTGGGGTGGCCCGAGAGTTCTTGGCCTCCACTAATTGGACCTGACCCAATTAGTTTCTAGACCCACTCACACGGGAGGACACACGCTGGACCTGATTTTCGTCTCTGGACAGTAGTTGAATGATCGGCTAGGGGATATAGCCGTTAAGCCTTTGTCATGGTCTGATCATTCTCTCCTTAGACTAGACTTCTGTACCGCCAATCCGCACCGCAGGGAGGCGGAGCCGAGGAGATGGTTCCGCCCCAGACGCCTGACGGATCCTGAATGGTTCCAGATGGAGCTTGGGCCATTACCTGAAACTCTGGCTCATAATTCGGCCACAGACTTGGTAGCCGCCTGGGATAGGCTGGTTACTGAGGCTCTGGACTGAGTTGTGCCTTTGCGACCTCTGACCCGGCAGAGATCTCACTCGGCTCCGTGGTTTACGGAGGAGCTGAGGGAGATGAAATGCCAGAAAAGACGTCTGGAGGGTGTCTGGAGGGCCAGTCGTGCCGAGTCCGACCAAACACAGGTTAGGTCCTATATTAGGACCTACCTAGTGGCGATAGAGGCGGCGAAGCGTTCTCACTTCTCCACCCTTATTGCATCGGCAGAAAATCGACCCGCTGCACTGGTAGAGTGACCTGCTCCCTGTTTGGGCCGGGAGTGCGGGAAGATCTCTTGCAGGGAAGGGCGGAGGAGTTTTCTCAATTTCTGCATGATAAAATCGCTCAGATTCGTGCCGGGTTGGACTCTAGTTGGGAGGTCCCGGGGGAGGTGACCGCGGCGAATGCCACCACATGTTTATTGGACCCTTGCCCCTCCTGGCTGGTCTCTATCACCAGAGGGGTGACGCAGAGTTGGCTCCAGGGAATTGTTAACGCCTGTTGAATGGAGGGCTCACTGCCCACTGTCTTGAAAACGGCAGTGGTGTGACCCCTCCTTAACAAGCCCTCCCTGGACCCAACTCTTTTGAACAACTATCGTCCTGTCTCCAACCTTCCCTTCGTGGCGAAGGTTGTTGAGAGTGTGGTGGCAGGTCAGCTTCCCCAGTACCTGGATGAAGATACGTACCTGGATCCCTTCCAATCGGGCTTCAGGCCCGGACATAGTACTGAAACGGCATTGGTCACGTTGGTTGATGATCTCTGGAGGGCCCATAACAGGGGTTATTCCTCTGTCCTGGTCTTATTAGACCTATCAGCGGCTTTTGATACTATCGACCATAGTATCCTATTGCAACGGTTGGGAGGGTTGGGGGCACCGTGTTGCGGTGGTTCGCCTCCTTCCTCTCTGACCGTCTGCAATTTGTGGTGGTGGGGGGGGGAGATCCACCTCTAGGCCCCTCGATTGTGTGGTGCCTCAGGGGTCAGTCCTCTCTCTTCTCCTGTTCAACATTTATGTGAAGCCGCTGGGGGAGATCATCCGTAGCTTTGGGGTGAAGAGTCATCTGTACGCTGATGATACTCAGCTGTACATTTCCACCCCAAGCCACCCCAACGATGTCATGGAGGTCATGTCCCCTTGTCTGGAGGCCGTGCGGAACTGGATGGGCAGGAACAGGCTCTGACTCAACCCTTCCAAGACTGAGTGGCTGTAGTTTCCGGCGTCCCGATATAGCCAGGTAGTTCCATCGCTGGCTATTGGAGGTGAGATTTTGTCTCCTTCAGAGAGGGCTCGCAATCTGGGTGTCCTCCTGGATGTACGGCTGTCTTTGGAAGACCACATTACGGCCGTCTCCAGGGGGGCGTTTCATCAGGTTCGCCTGATCCGCCAGATGCGGCCCTTTCTGGATCGGGATGCCCTGGTCACCTCCCGACTGGACTACTGTAACGCCCTCTATATGGGGCTCCCAAATGGGAGCATCCGGAAGCTTCAACTGGTACAGAATGCGGCCGCGTGAGTGGTTATGGGGGCGTCAAGGTTCTCTCATGTGACGCCCCTCCTGCGCAAGCTGCATTGGTTGCCAGTGGCCTCTCGGGTGCGCTTTAAGATTTTAGTGTTAACTTTTAAAGTGCTCCATGGCATCGGACCAGGATATTTACAAGACCGCATTCTGCTATTTTCCTCTCACCGTCCGGTGCGCTCCCACAGGGAGGGTCTCTTGCGGGTCCCGTCAGCATCTATGTGCCGGCTGGGGACCCCGAGGAATAGGGCCTTCTCTGTGGGGGTGTCTGCCCTCTGGAATGGGTTGCCTCCGGAGTTGCGTACAGCCACGGACCTGGGGACCTTCAGGCGTGCCTTGAAAACCTGGCTCTTTGACCAGGCCGGCTTGGGCTGATTTTAGATTTGGATATTTTAATTTTTATGTTAAATTTTGGGGTTTTAGGGAGCGGTTTTAATTGTTTTCAGCCAGGGCCTTTAGTTTAATTTAGTTTTAACTTCTATATATTTATTGTTTTAAATTGTATGGCTGTACACCGCTCTGAGTCCTTCGCGAGAGGAGCGGTATATAAATAAATATTAACATTAACATTTAAAGTAACACATTGCATAAGACTAACATCATATACTCTTTGTTAAAACTTGCCATATACCCCTTCTTAATAGACAATAATACAGGATATCACTCCAAAGCTTTTCCAAATTGCAAGGTAAGGAAGTCTCAGTAAAGGACATGGCAACATAAAGATTAATGAAGGTGGAAATACTAAATATAGTTCCAAGGCATATTATTCTAGAATAATTCATTCAAAGACAAATTATTTTAATTTCTAGAATTAGGATTCAATCTCTAAAATAGAATGATTTTCCACAAAAGTGGAAAATCTAGAGTGCTAGATTCTTCAAGGAGATAAGCAAACTATGGTCTTAAGAATACTTCTGATTATAATTCCCATTATCTTTGACTATTAGCATATTTGCTGGAGTTATTTGATTTTAGGAGCATCTGATAGGCTATCAAATTTCTTTTTTAAAAAAAGATTTATTTGTTTTATTAATATAGTATATAAAAAATCCATTTCAATCAAACAGTGTATTGTCTGGGTACAACTGTTTTTAGGCTATCATAATCAAAGTGTTTACAATATCATTCATTATAATAAGATTAATACTGTAGTAATAATATTTTGTTTGTCTATTTTAACAAATTCCCATTTTAACATTTATCCTTTTTATGTCCCTTTCTTTCTAACTTCTGTTTTTATTAACTAGCCATCAATAAAACTAAGCAGAAACTTAGTAGTCAAAGGTTAGACAGTGCATGGTGGCCACAAAGGCAGATATAATCTCACTATGAGAAAGATGCTAAAATGTATGGTTTTAATAAAGAATTAACAAAACTGGACCAGATTACTAACTGGAACAGATGAAAAACTGATAAAGAAAATATATTTTATTTATTTTGTATTAAACTTGAAAATGAGCAGGTAGAGGAGACAATGATTGGGCTAAAAATTTTGGATATGCAATAGAATTAGACAAATGGCAGAAATTGTGGGATAGAAATGTTAAATTGACTATGTCAACTACATATAAAGAAAATTTGTATAAAATATTTTACAGATAGCATTTTGCGCCAACAAGATTGGCGAAAATGTATAAGAATAGATCTGCTAAATGTTGGAAATGTAATTAAACACTTGGTTCATATTACCATATGTGGTGGACATGTCCACAAGCTAAAAAATATTGGAAAATACATACCTGGTTGAAAAAAATGATAAAACAGCATATAAACATGAAACCATAAATATTCTTATTGGGCATTCTACCAGAAAAATATGATAAAGAGACTATACTTGATTTTATATATATTAACTGCAGCTAGAATTGTATATGCTCAACAAAAAAAGTCTGATGAGAATGGAATTAAGAAAATATTAGAATGTGCAGAAATTGATAGACTAACGTTTACTATTAAGGACAAAAAAGAAGCTAAATATTTTTTGATACGGGATTCATTTTATAGAGGGCTATCAAATTTCTTATGATCCTCCTGAAGCATTCAAACAGCTCTTCGGCTGTTGTAATTTGCTAAGGAACCTCCCCTGCTGGTACTTTTCAGATTCGGGCCAGTCCAATTTTATATAATGGATTAGAAATCAAATAAAAAATGACTTCTTCCATGTATGTTTCCATACATGAAACTCGCAAACCTCTATTTACTGGTGAACTACAATTCCCAGCATCCTTCCCTATTCTCCATACAGGCTGAAGCTGTTGGGAAATGAGTTTTTGTATCTTCTAAAGGGCTGCCAAGCGCTTCTCCCTGCATGATTCCCACTCAGTCAAATGGTTATGAATTCTATTCATGAAAAAGGAAAGATATGCATGTCTCTCAAATTCAGAAGGAAAAACTAAGCAAGAATATTTTCCAATGCAGATTTTTTTTTCTATGAAGACTCTCCCCTCCCCTCCAAGCACCAGCTCCAATCGAGATACGTACTATTACGCATGCGCACACTTCCACTCCAACCTCCTCCGAAGATCTACCGAACTGCTTCCTATCTGTCATTGTAGGCGTTCTTCCCGCTAACGCTCTTATCGCGCTTGCGCACCGTTCCATCGAGCTCTGTGCTCCGCCCCATTCGGCCACCCATTGTTTGTTATGATTCCGGAAGTGATGTCATAAAGCCAGTCCCCAGTTCTACACAAATGTGTTACCAAGCAGTTGTTTCTAAGGGCAACCAAACAGTGGGTTTGTTGCTACTCATGTAAAACTCATTCTCTGAATGAGGAAGAATTCGAATACCTTCGGAGAAAAGCCCTAGAAGAGAAGGGAAGGGTGGGAGGAGAGGGAGAAAAAAAAAGATTGGAGAAAAATATTTTTGGAACAGGTAAGCAGGTAGTCTGAAGTAGTGAAGAGGACTGTACTAGTTTTTGGAATTTTGGAATTAATTTATCACATGCGTGCTTCATCTTTCCTTCAGGTGGTGTAGTGAGATTTCTATTTTGCCTTCTGCCCTAACAATCTTGTAAAGATAGGAGAGAGGATGGCTGGGTTCATATAACATGCTAAGCCATAAAATGGTTCTCTTGTTTTGGATTGTATATTATGAATCTAAATCGTTGTTTGTTAAACCACGCTATCCGGTTAAAGTGTTGTGTGAATCCAGCCAGTTGTGGTGAAACAGAAATTGCTTTGGTTTAGAGAACCACGTCTTAACATGGTATGTGAATGCTGGCAATGATTTTTCTAAGATCCCCTGTGAATTTCATAGTCCTAATTTCAGTTAGACTCCTGCCCTAGTTCAGTGATATAATTTGAATGCTATATTGCTTCTTCACCTTGATTTGAATATATAAAGCATTCCTTTAGTGACTCAGATGACAGTATATTGGGATCTCTGAGTAGCTTTCCTTGGAGCAAAGAGGGGTTTTGAGGTACTTTGAACTAGAAATCATTGAGCTGTGCCTCTCCTTCTCCTGCTTATTCAGGTGATCACTATTCATGAATGTAAGCTGAATGTTCTGCATCAGATGTATAGAAAAATGAAGTTTGATCCCTGGCAAGATAATATGGTTAGTCATATTTACTCCAGAGATGTTTTATCTTGGGTGTGCCACGTAAATCTCACTTAGGCTTCTCAACCAGTATCAAGAGTATGGTTTTCTATTTAATAAGTCAGAAAGCTGCCACATCTACTTAACTATATGGAGAGCCATTGGTTGGCAAAAATTATGTATACATTCGTGTACAAATTATAAGTAATATTAAGCTTGAGGTGATTTAAAGTGATTGTGATTTTCTGCTGGCTAGAAAAAAAAGTGGATGATAGTGAAGGGCAGAAAATGAAGAATATGAAAGAGAAGGAAAGCCAGAATGTTTGCGTATGCATGGGGAAAGTAGGATAAAGAATGACATGAGTATAAGAGAAAATATGACAGGTAGATTTTTTTAATAGCTAAGCAATTTAAATAATTTATTTGTAGGCCTGTTACGATGACAGCTATGGTCATGGAGGAGAGCATTTATAATCTTCTACCTCAGATTGTGGAGAAGTCTCGGATAACAGAGAAGCCTAGGTATGGGAACAAGAATCTTTCCCCTGGCTGCTATTCTGACATGGTTTTGCATTTAACAATAACTGGTATGCTTTATTTTTGAGACATATGTTACATTTTCTATAGGAAGAAACTGAATATAGGATCTCCCACCGCTTAATAGGTTAGTACTGATAATTTACCAATACCTGCATGTCTCTTTTATCTACAAAAATAGGGAAGACTTTGCACCTTCTCCTTTTAAATTAGTTTTATATAATTTATTGGAAAAAAATAGAAGAAGAGTGCTGCCTGTACACTTTATATACATTCTTTTTGAATCTGGGAATAAATACTCCAAAAGATGTCTGAATGAACACTGTAATATTACACTATGTATTATGTTGATACAGTATGCAAATTTCAACATTTTTTTAACTTTTATTTCTCTATTTCATAGAGATCTGAAATTTTGGTAAGATGGATTTGATACAATATTTCTTTTGCAATGTTACTCTGAAGTAATGAACAACTCCAGCAGAATGCAACTTTCATAAAAAGCTGTGCTACTTTATTTCCTCTTGGTGTCTTCAGAAATAAATTCCAGGAGTCAACCTGTCTGTCAGGTCTCTTATACTAAATAGTTCTGTCAGCAGCTTGAGCAAGTGTTGCTCCAGATACGGAGAATTCCCGTCAATGTGTCATTCAGTTTTATTTTCCACAAGATGCGGCTATGCTAATGATGAAACTGGTTGATCTTCTCTCATGAGATGAATCTCGAAGGCAGGTCAAGTTTCTCTACCCTGGCAGTGCTAATTCTGGAGACAGATGCATAGTTGGGATCAATAGAAGGAATAGTAACACTTCTGTTATGAGTGGGAATAAAGCTTTTAATATGCCATCAAGAGGATATAGGCAAACAAACAATGAGAGGAATTATAAATAGTCAGTGTTAGGGTAACATGAGTGGCAATTGCCTCTTACTCCTACAGCCATTTACTGGCTATCAGCTTGGGTTGGGTAAATGGCAAGGGAATTATAATCGGGCATTGTGGTTGCCATAAATAGAGAACATAAACTAGCAGTATCATTCATATCTCAACAATTGTCTTTCTTGTTTATCTGTACCCCGCCTTTAGTATATTTACAATAACTCAGGGTGGCAAATAATCCAACACACCTTCCTAATCCAATATTCAACAACCCTGTGAGGTAGGGTTGAAAGAGAGTGACTGGCCCAAAGTTACTTCACTGGCTTTCATGGCTAAGGTAGGACTTGAACTCACAATCTCCCATTTTCTAGCCTGGTGTCTTGATCACTAGACCAGACTGGCTCTCTCTATATAAAGAGCCAATTGGCCAGTGAAGGAAAAGCATTTTTTTTCCATGCACACATCTTTTCCAGAAAAAAATATATCCGACCCAAGGCAAAAATTAATGGGTTTCGATGCCACCTGCCAATGCTGGAAAATCTGAATAAGATCCACACCTACCCAATATTTGCCTAGACTCTCTGTTTAAATGTGGCAGAGTATCTTCTCCTGAATGTGATGCTCCTCAGCAGATACTGGATCATATAGTGACTAGCTGCCATTTGAGATCTTATACAGAAGTCTTTCTCCAACTAACAAATACTGTGTTTAATTGGATAAGTGGACTAGATATTAATATATTAAATACTTCATGTATTTTAAAATGTAACCTATAATGTGTGTATGTGTGTGTGTGTGTTCCTTAAATCTTACAAAATTGATTATATATCTCCATCATATGCCTACCATAGTATTATGTATTCCTTAATCTTATTATTGATGTTCATAGGCTCTATACCTCTGAGCTGCAGCCCGGTAGTGGACTGTGAGCTGTTTCCAACTAGGTCATGGAAATGATGGGCAAATGTGTGTGTGCATGCACACACATCCCCACTTGAATGAGCAGCAGGCAAATGCATGTGTGCTCCATTTGCATGAGCGGCAGGTATGTGTATACACACTGCTCTTGCAAATGGAGCTGCACTTGAGCACATGCTTACCATCCTTCATGCAGAACCATCCCCTCTTCCCACCCCCTACCCCCAGTTCACAAAGTTGTAAAGGTTGGGGAACTCTGCTCTATGCCATACACTAAATAAGTAAATAAATATCTCCAGTGAGTGATGTTCTCTGGACAATTTACAACAGAGAATATAGAGCAAGGGTATCAAACTCAGCTTAGATCCTGGAAAGAGGGAAAGACCGGCCCACAGTGGCTCTGCTAGTGAAAACAGAGCTCAGGAGAGACAGCTCTCCCAGACTTCGTTTTCAGTCATGTTGGCATCCTGCAGCCCTCTGCCAGTGAAAATGGAGCTTGGCAGCCTATTTTCGCTGGCAGAGCACTTGGGCCACCACAAGTGCCCCTGACATGAGTGACATCAAGCCACGTCCACCCTGGCCACACCCACCCCAACCCTCGAGGTCGAACACAACCTTGATGTGGCTCTCAATGAAATCTAGTTTGACATCCCTGATATAGAGGCTGGTTGTATGTAGCGTAATGTAATTGGCTTGGCTTAGGTTTACATCAAGCCAAATAAGCTACTGGAGCTTTTTTCCACAGGCAACATGACTGTGATATGTAACCCAACTATTGTTTGTAAATCAGATTTTATGGCTTAGCAAGTTATAGCTATGAATTCTGCCAGCTGTAGTAGTTTAAATATATGATTCAATTTTTGTCCCAAGAGAGTAGCATTTCTGTTAGGAACTGTGATGAATGAAGGGATAGGCAGGTTAGTTTAGGTTACTGAGGTTATTGAGATCAAACTACATTTTTATTAAAGAGAATCAATATTAAAAACCAGTTAACTACCTTTTCCCTTCTTGAAGCTGAATAAGAATATTACAAGTTGGGAGATAAATTAATTATAAATAAAATTTGATATTAATTCAACAAATCATAGCATCAAAGTTTAAAAAGCATTGCCCATTTTTCTTATTTTTCCTCTGCCATTTAATATATGTGAATTATAAAATGCATAATCATTGTTTTAAACAAAAATAAATTCAGAACCATATTGTTCATTGGAATCATTTGAACTTTTAAAGGCACAATACTCAGCAATACAATTATCTATGAAATAATGGAATCTTATCTTCTGCTGACTTTAACTTTTTTGTTGATTTTGTCTCTCTCTCTTTATTAAAGTTTTGTATCAGCATTTAGACCATATGTGAAACGTGCAATACAGCAAAGTAAATCACCATGGAAAACAATTGGACCCCCAAAAGTCCAAGTGCCCTGTCCAAAAAACTTCCTTCAGAAACATTCAAAAGAACCAAAGTTACCAACAAGTATGTTTTTGACATAAGAATATTTAAAGGCATTTTACCATTTTTATTTTGTATTTTATCCTTTTCTTATGATTTTTGAAGGGAAAATCTGTAAGCTAATGAAATGATTACGGAAACACAGTAAGTGTTCCAGACACCTGCTATATTTGCATTCCAGTTCATTGTGAAGTACAGTTTGGATAACAAAACAAAGTGGTGCACAACTCTATTAATCAGCCAGTCTTCTTCACAAAGGGGGAAATGCTTTTCAAGAGAAATTCCCAAAACCTGATCTTATAATATAAGTTAGAAGAGAAAAACCATTCTAGAGGTACAATATTGTACCACATTAAAAGTAAGCAATCTTTTTCAGTAGAATTTAAAATGTTGGGATCAATTCTGAAGGTTGCCATTTTTAAGAAAAATATGGCTGCCACTGATGGGTGTAACCAGTTACAAAACACCCAAAAAAGGAAATGAATGTTTCCTTTTCTTTCTGAACAAGTAGACTCCTTTCTGAAGAAATATGTTATATTGTACATGGCTGCAAAATAAGGAGCAGCAGCAAAAAATAGCATTGTAGATTGAAGAAACATTGATTTGATGCTTATGTGCCATTTATTGATAAATTCAAATTTATAAGTTTCATTTTAATTAGTCTTTATTTTAAAAAAAATGAAAATTTTAAAAATTTGTAATGTTGGAAAATGTCTAAATTTAATTTTGTAAATTGTTTTTTTTCTGGAAAAGAAAAAAAAGATCAACACAGTAAAAAAGCAGTGGAACTAAGTGTGCCCAAAAGAACAGATCATCCGATAATGGGAGTTCAGTGTACAAGGAATTTCATAAACACAAATACAAGTAATGCTATCATGGCAGTGCCCAAGAAACCACTACCAGTTTATGTAGACAGAAGGCAAGGAGACAGATTTCTTCTGGAAACTTCAGGTCTTGTTCCAAAATATCTCAAGAAAAAGGTAGGTTTGTACAGAGTTGGAAAAAAATGGAGCTGAAAAACATAGGTAGTCGTCAACTTAAAACAATTGGTGTAGTGACCATTTGAAGTTACAACAGCACTGAAAAAAGAGACTTGCAACTGGGCCACACATTTAGGATTATCACATCATTCCTACAGTCAGGTGATCAAAATCGGGTGGGATTCAATTTTTTAAACAACCGGTTCTGTGGGTATGGCTAGGTGGGCGTGACTGGGTGGCCATGGCTTCTTTTTTTGCAGCACCCCCCACCCAGGGGTTTTGCCTCCTGGGCCTCAGGGAAGCCTCCTAGGGGGTGTTTTTGTTCCCAAGAGGCTTCCCAGGGATCCAGGAAGGCAAAAAGTGGAGCACGGGGGGGTGCACAGCACCAACTCCCCGCACTCCATTTTTGGGCCTCCTGGGTCTCAGGGAAGCCTGGGGGAGGGGATTTTTGCTCCCAGGAAGGCAAAAAACAGAGTGCATGCTCCGTTTTTGGGCCTCAGGGAAGCTTCCTGGGTGAAGCAGTAAGACAGTGAGAGGGATCCCGGCACAGCTGATCATCAGAACAGCTGATCATTAGAAGGGGAGAAAAAACATTAAGGAGTGATTGGGTGGGGGAGAATGTCAGATATGTGTGTGATGTCACACATGCACGATAAGGACTGACTGGATGGGGAGAGAAGGGTGGAGTAGAGAGGGGAGGGGCCAGCTAGGGGCATGATTTGCTGATTCTCCGAACTGTGCAGAATTGTAACAACCGATTCTATAGAATCAGACTGAACCAGTAGAATTCCATCCCTGATCAAATACAGGCACTTGGCAACTGGCATCTATTTATAACAGTTGCCAGCATTCCAAGATCATGTTATTACCATTTGCAGCCTTCCCAGATGACTTCTGAAAGCAAGATTAGTGGAGGAAGTCAAATTCACTTAATGACTATGTGATCAATTTGCTTGGCAATTGTGGCAATAAAGATTGTAAAATTGGGCATGATTTAATACCTGCCTTAGTTAACAATGAAAATTCTAGCCCCTCTTGTGGTAAATCAAGGGCTACCTATATAGCTGGTATGTTTGTATACCCAGAAACAGATTTTGACTGTGAAATTCTGTCCATGTTTATTCTGAAACCCATTGAAATCAGTTAAGTTTACTTCTCATTAAGCATACAGAGGATTGCATTATGCAATTCCCAGGAACCATTGAAATTATTTTGATTTCTATTATGATTAGTTAGTTCAATGTGAATAGTGTAGCTAACTGATTTGCTTTTAGGGAATGCAAACTCTACTATTATGACTATATAGACCGATCTCACTTTGAAAATTTTAAGTTTGATATTCACATGTTCACTGAAATGGATTGAACTGCATTCTTAGTCCAAAATGGAAGAGTTGTATTACATATCGAAACTGTATGCTTTTTAACATTTATAAAATGTATTTTTCTTAAAGGATTATGGAGTGATTCCAAAATATGTAATAAAGCGAAATGAAGATACAAAAAAGGCTCAGGAAGAATATGATGCCTATGTCAGGGAGACTCTCAGACAGAAAGCCATGAAACGGCTCACAGAGCAAGAGAGAGAAATTCTTTTAGAGGTAATGACTTGAGAAATACTGCAACTGAGATGGGTACAGTTTCACTAGATGGAGCTCTAAAATTGTTTTATGTTGTTATGTTCTGATAAATGCCAAGTAGGTAGGAGTGTTACCATGTCGATTTGAAAAATGAATGGTTTGCCTTTAAACCTTTCATTGTATATGTATTTAGTAGTATATGTGTGTGTGTGTATATATATATGTATGTATATGCATGCATGCATACACATACATACAAATGTTGTGTGCGTGTGTGTATATATAGGTGTTCTCACCATTCTTTAGAAAGAATGCTGAGAAGAGCAACAATTATTAGACCAGATATACACATACACACACATATACATATACACACACACATACACCACATTTTGTGTTTGTTTGTATCTCTCATCTTATAATCTTTGTTGCTCTTCTCAGCATTCTTTCTAAAGTCTCAATATTTTTTCAATATCGTAGTTACCAAAACTGGACACAAATTTCCAAGTATGGTCTTATGAAGGCATTATAAAGTAGTGCTAAGACTTCATTTGATCTTGATTCTGTTCCTTTGTTAATGCAGTGTAGTGCAGTCTAGGACTGCATTGGCTTTTTTGGCAGCTGCATCACATCACTGGCTTATATTTAAGTGATTGTCCACTAGGACTCCAAGATCCTTCTCACAGTTGCTACTATTGATCCAGGTATCTATACCTGTGTCTTTGGTTTTTCTTGCCTAAATGTAAAACTTTTCTCACTATTACATTTTATTTTGTTAATTAGGAGGAGTGTTCAAGTTTACTGAGATCCTTCTGTGTCTTGAGCCTATCTTTTAAAGTGTTGGTTATTACTACCAGCTTGGTGTTGTATGCAAATTTGATGAACTCCCCTTCTATCCACTAGTCAAAATCATTCTCATCTATTCTCTCTCTCTCTCAAAATTTGATTATATATCAAATTTTGCTAAACACATTTTTAAAATATTTGATTGCAAACATAGTACTTCTGGGCTATGTTTATGTGCTACTTATTAAAGTAGACTGTATATAGGATTCTGTGAAAGCCTGAAAAATGTACAACTTGATTAAGAACTTTTAAAATTTTTATTAATGCAATGTTTCTGAACCTTGGCAATTTTAAGCTATGTGGACTTCAACTCCTGAATTCCTCAGTCGGGAATAATTTTCCCATGCTAACTAGGGAATTGTGGGAGTTGAAGTCCACATAGCTTAAAGCTGCCAAGATTCAGAAACACTGCATTAATGCAACTCTTATTACCAGTATCTCTTTTTTCAGGCCACATGGAAATCTTAAAAAAGGTGCTGTTTTTAGCATTTAACAGAAATGTTGAATAATACAACCTTTCCTGAGAATATAGGATTACAGCCTTTGTGCGTTTTTAGATACTTTACTGCAATGATTCTCAAACTGGCCCATTTTAAGATTGCCTCCTAGAATTTTGGGGATCAAAGTCCACATATCTTAAAGTGGCCCAGTGTGAGAAGCACTCCTTTACTGCATTCTAATTCTTCTTTTCTTTTTTTCCATGTAGGGTCTCAAAACAAACTGGGAAGAAGTGCATCAGGCATTCCAAAACCTTTCAGTAGAAATAGATACATTACCGAAGAAGCTTTACAGAGAAAAGCTGGAAATAGACATGAAACAATTGGAACATGACATTCAGACAATTGAGAAACACAAAGTTATTTACATAGCAAACAAATGAGGATGTCTTTTGAGCATCATTTTTCTGTGAGATAGTTTACTTTCAATGGAGATATAAATTGCATATATACGTAGAAAACGATTTGAGGTTTTAAAATCTTTGTTAAAATTTATCATATTTTACATTTTGTTTCTTTTTAGATGATTATTTTTTCAATAAAGGCATATTTTTCTCCAGAGTCTGGCTGCATGCTATTTTTAAAAAGCCTTTCAGGGTTTCCAGGGTCTTTATTATATAATTCAAAGAGGATGAAAAATAATAGCAGATAGGAATGATTTTACCAGACAGTTAATAGTGATAAATATTCATTAAAGTACCAAGTTACTCAGTGAATTATATAGTTTTCAAATCATTAGCGTTCGTTTTATTTAGCTTGGTATGCAGACTACTAAAATCATTTTTGTGTTTGCTTTTACTGTAAGCTACCCAAATGAAAAAAAAACCTGGTAAAATTAATAATTAAAATTACAGGAAGTCCTCGACTTATAACCATTAGTTTGGCAAGTTACAATGGCATGAAAAAGGTGATTCGTAGTCAGTTCTTCCACTTACTAGTAACCCATGGCCACTTGATCAAAATTTGGGCACCAGGCAACTAGTGTTTACATGGTTGTAGCATGTTGAAGTCATTTGCCACCTTCCCAGCAGGGTTTCAACAAGGAAAATCAATGGGGGGAAGCCAGATTCATTTAACAATTCCATGATTCATTAAAAAATGCAGAGATCTGCTTAACAATCACGGCAAAAAGGTTGTAAAATTGGGCACAAGTCATTTAGCCATCACCTTGAAAATTCTGGTACCAATTGTTGTAAACTGAAGACTACCTAAAAGTCAAAATCATCCATGGAAATCCTATAGAAAGCATGTTTCAAAAATCTAATAGACAGGGTTCACAGAACTGGCATAACAATAGAAAAAGCTAAATTTAGTCACGTTCAGTATGTATATGTGTGTGTATTAGTCTTTATTTTGGAAACATCTTTTGGGGGTTAAAAATACATATATAATGAAATATAACAAACCAAAATTCAAATCAATTAAATTAAAAATCTAATGGAAAGTACAAGCAGAATATTAGTAACTCTGAAATTGGAGCATCATTATGACAACCATATTGGTTTTGTTTTTTTTGTTTTCCCAAATTTTGTTCTATTGTACTTTACTAATTTATTTGATTCTTTTTGTTAGTTCTTATTGTTTTTGTTTTTTGTTTTAAATATGATTTTACATTGTCTAAACTGCCTTGAGTCGCCATGGGCGAATAGGCGGCAATATAAATCAAACAAATAAATATTATCCATCTGTCACCTAAAGTTGTCGTAAAGAACTCTATTTGTATCTTGAAACAAGACAGTGATGGAGCCAAACTGATTTCTATAGAGAGATTGTATTGCAAATAACAGGACCATAAGAAATAAACGTCTTTGCTCTAGCCCTCTCTTGAATTCATACAAACTAAGAATCACCAAAGGTTTATCTTGGAAAGAATGGCTTAAAGCAGCCCTGCAAGTTTTTAAAATACACATAAAACCTGCCAACCAATAAAGGACACATAATGGAGATATGCTTTGTTCTTGGTGATGAACATCAGCAAATAAGTGGGGCTAAACATTCGATACCAACTGTATTTCCAAGTAGTGTTCAGAGGCAAACCCACATGGAGTGCATTGCAATAATCCAGGTTTGAAGAATGATAAAGCATGTATTAATTCTTGTGCATTATTCCCATTCCTGCAAAATTCTTTCTTATCATAGTTTTCATCTGCTTATCCAACAGTAGCATCACTAGTAGACTTCTCTCATTGGTAATACTTAAGAGACAACATGGGCTGATAACTATAATGAATATGCAAACATTGGACCTTACTAACAGTGTTGCTGGTTTGGTCCTGAGTGATGATGGATAACTGAGCATCATCAACGCATTGATGGTCCTCAGCCTGAACTTATAATTAGTGGCTTCACTGAGCCTGAACTTATAATCAGTGGCTTTGTTAATTGATTACGTGCTGATTTGACTCTTGGTGAAGATACAGATTTTCTTCAGGATGATTTGTGTCCAACATTGTCTTTCACATTGACATTAAAAAGTAGGTGGGAAGCATCAATCCCTGTAGCACTCCTAAGTGAATAGGCTTTGAGACAATCTCCACATCTACTGATTGGAGCAGCCGATCAATAAGGAATTACTGCAGTAGTGCCCCCAACTGCACCTTCACAGTTGATCCAAGATACCACAGTAAGTGTTTCTTCAGGCAGCTGAGAGGCCAAAAATCATCCAGGGGCGGGCATAATCATTCATCCAGGGCTGACAAATATGACTATTACAGTTTCTCTCTCAAGCCCAGGTCCAAACCTAGAAAGATTTCTTCTACAGAACCACTCCTACTACCTTCAGAAATGCCTTAAAAATGAAGGTTATAGAGCTGCTGATAACAATACAACACAGCCAGCTTCTTGAGGAGGAAGTATGATTCCACTTTCTTCAAGGCTGCACCTCTTATAGTGAGATACTGACCTTTTTCTTGATCTAATTCATCATACCCTTATCAGCTCCATATAGGAGTCTGCAGGATGCAGGGGCCACAGTAGAGACCTCAATATTTCTTGAAAGCCTGAACTCACCCACTCACTCCATTTTAAATTATGTAGTCAGATTTCTTGCATTTGGAATATCTGCAAGGACAGACTCTTTGTGCAATAATGAGCCATATCTTAAGGAAACCATCATCATCACCGTAAGTGGGAGGGGCAGATATGGGGGGGTAGAGGACCATATCAGGTTAGGGGATCGCGTGCCCGCTAGCTCCGACTCTGTGCTGTCCCAGCCAGTCTATGGAATGGGTTAGTTACTTAGGATTTGTGAGCTGTCCCCTTAAGGGAATGCATCATAGGAAATGTAGGTAAGGGTATCCTGGGAAACGTAGTTCATATCACGTGGCCACATCTGTAATCCTGATTGGCCACTAGATTGACCCTCAAGGGGTTGAAGGAGGTTGCCCTCCATTCTTACCTGCACTCATTACTGATAACATCGTTTTCTTCTATTGATACAAGATGGGTTAGGAGATAACTATTTTCCACGTGCAAGGCAGATATACAAAGGATTGGTCATTGAAAGAGGAATTTCGTCACAAATGTGAGTTACGAGGATACCTGATGTACCAATAAATGAACTTTGTTATGGAAGCTTTGTTGAGTTATCTATCTGCATTTACAGAGCTATTAAGTCTACCTCTGTGGAAGGCAGTACAGTGGAAAATATATCCTGATTCATCTCAAAATTAAAGTTTAATGAATTTATGATATGCTAGTGATATTGAAGCCAGGAATGAATACGCAATGTTGACTTGAAACTGCATGCTTCATCATCTCTCTCTGTGAGCATCTTTGGAAGCTGTTTACATGGTGGGAGGGATCGGATTCCCCCACGAGCTACAGACAAAGAGAAGTTTCTATCCCCACCCACCACCCCCTCCTCTACTCATTTTGGCTTTGGCTATCTCAGAGACCCTATTTGCATAACAAGGAATGTAATTACCCAGTTCCCAAAAGATCATCAAACCTTCAGTTTGAACCTTGAAGGAATCTTGCTTGTATTTTTAAATGTAAACCAAAAGCTGTTTTGCCATACTCATCTTGCAGGAAAGAAGTCTCAAACAGACTCTTTCCAGCCAATTTAAAACTGATCAAGGTACATCCTAAAAGGCTAATCCCTCTTCCACAGGAAGTCACTCATTAAACTACCTCGTCGAACCCTTTAGCTCCAACAAAGCTGCAAAACCAGTTTGAGTTACAAGAAAGCCCCCCCCCCTTCAACGAGAGAAGAGACTCAATTTGTAAAACAAAGGGAGGAGTCAGAGTTACCCATCTGCCTGACTTCTCCCCCACTGCTACGGCTGATTCTACAGCTTTTAGCAAC
Source organism: Bungarus multicinctus (assembly GCA_023653725.1). Taxonomy (NCBI): domain Eukaryota; kingdom Metazoa; phylum Chordata; class Lepidosauria; order Squamata; family Elapidae; genus Bungarus; species Bungarus multicinctus. The sequence goes on from CM042840.1 coordinate 22,581,688, forward strand.
TGAAGGCGATCTGCCATCCCCTTTTTCTCTTTTTCCTTATAAGACAATGACTGCATCTAGCCAACCAGGAATTTCAACAGGAAGTCAGTAATAAAAATACCTCTTCAGACCCCTGTGTCTTATACTCTCTACATACTGTTTACATGGTGGGAGGGACTGGAGTTCCCCACATGCTACTAATAAAGAACTTTCTAACCCCCTTCTGTGCTCAACTTTCAAAGAAACCGTGTGGCTGCTAGGAAGAATTCCTTCCCCTTTTCTCTATGGAGTCTGTCTGGATTACACAGGGGAATATTATCTGGACTTTTTAATATTTCTGAATATTAGAGCAGCCCACAGTAGCACATTTTTGCATGATAACTCTTTTGAAATTATTGTGAACATTTATTCAATTTATTTCGAATGTTTCAAGATTACTTACAACCTACCAGCTCCACCTGGTGGTCAAGAAGAAATTTAAAGTAAAATCATTTATTCCTTTTCTTCAGCCCTAGCCCCATCTGGTAGTCAACAAAAGATTTTTTTTCTTATGTGATTTTCCCACAATTTCTCAAAAATCGATAAGAGCGATTATGAAACTATTGTGCACCTTTGGATCAATTTAATTCAAAGCCTAGCTGCAACCTAACATGGGTATAGCAACAGCATCTTCCAGACTCTCTGCTGCCACCCTGCGAAGCAAGCGACCCTTTTAGTAATATTTTGCAACGCAACCTCTACTGCCCCCTTCTGTCGCAAGCTCACACCGCACCCTAGAAGCAGCCATTCTGTGTGCTGTGTTGGCATTACCCAGATTCTGCAGTACCGCTTACGTACTCAAGTATTGACCGCAGCAACAATTCTATTTCTGCTCCTTGCTTGTAGCGTACCCTATTACAGAAAGGAAGTGCACAAACAACCACTACAATTTCTAGAATTTTTCCTTTGCCAATTTACAGCATGGCAACCTCCTCACCCATGATAGATGTACCAGATGACACAAATCCTCCACCCACCCTTGATGTAGACATGGAGCCTGATTCCCAACAACCGCTTTTAGATGTCCAACCCTATGGAGAAACCGCGATACCTCCAAGGACCTACAACCTTAGACAGAGTAAGAAGCTTACCGAACCTATGAAAGAATCCTTGAAGAACAATTGGCAGCAGCAATATCGTTGCTACACAGAAACATGGGCAAAGCTCGAGAAGATCCATGATGTCCCAAAACATGGGCTGCCCCCCGAGAAGTTCCGTACATTACTAGATGATCTAGATACCCTTTTCGCACGATGGAGACTCAGCAAAGACAACCTCAAGTCCATCCAGTCAAGATTGGGTGACCCCAAACTCCTAACACACATCCAACACTTCGAGGAAATTCACACAGAATGCGAAGACAAAGTCCAGGAAAGCAAGACAGCCCTCCAAGCAGCGCTCCACGATGTGCTACGGCGGGGAGCTGCATCACGGGAGCAGGCCACATCTGACTTAGCTCCTCAATCACATGTGTCTTCCTCCGTCCATTCTATACGGGCTCGATCGCAGGCAGGTTCTAGTGTCTCGCGCCAAGTCTCTGCTGCTGGCTCACACCATCCTTCCAGGACATCCTCCCATCGTAGCGGAGCATCTCAGGCCTCCAAAGCAGCAAGTTACGCTAAACGAGCTGCAGAAGCTGAGGTAGAAGCTGCGGTAGCAGACGCAGAGTTACGCGCCACAGAGGAGGTAACACGGCAGAAGACAGCAATGGCGACTCAACAGGCGGCAATGGCGACTCAAATGGCCAAAGCCCAAGCCAAATTGGAGTTAGCCGAACGGCAAAGAAAAGCCACAACAAAAGCAGCACGTGCTGCAGCATGGCGGAAGCTGGCCAACAACACTTCCCTTCAATCCGACCTCGAAGAGTTGGGAGAAGAAAGCCCAGATACACGGGTCCAGGCCTACGTGAATGAGCAGCATTCACTTTGCAATGAATACATACAACCGCCTCAGTTGCCTAGCAGTGTCCCACAACCAGGGAAGCACAGGGAAGAATCACAACCACAGACTCTGTATGTGAGTTACGCTAATGACGTACGCCCTAAAGTACGAGGTTCGCTTCCCTCCAACAGCAAACCTCCCCCAACGGATGCTGTACGTAATAAGGTCCGCGATTCTCTGCCCGACACTACCAACCCTACTCCAATATCGCATGGCCTAACAGGTGAACAAAGTAGACCACCAGTGCTCACACCAACTTCTCGACGAGTCGACATGCCATCAACCACAAGTGCCATACTCAACCCACAGGCAACAGCATTCCTGCCCCAACCTCATCACCAGTACGGCTCCCAGGCACTACAAGGTAACCGAGCCCAGCCTACACAGCAGCGTGACGCTCAACCATCATCCCCAGTATGGGAGGACGACATTCTCCGTAAGTACTGGGAAGAAGACTACATCCCATCATCACCTTCCAGACCAAACCCACCCTACGAGAATCCAGGAGGAGAACCCTCTACATCAACACCTCCCCCCATCTCAGCAAATGCTGAAGATTACTGGAGAAACATGGCTGTACAGAGTGGAAAGCTCAATTTGCATGCCCATGGAGTTCGCAGATTCTCTGACAAGCCGGGCGGAGAATATATAGTTTGGAAGAAACTTTTCCTACGCCCCATTCAGGCGGCACGCCTCAACCCCGATGAAATAATCGGACACCTGATAGCATGGCTAGGGCCACAGTCTTCTGACATACCAAGAGCTCTTATGATATCCCACTATGATGACCCAGCCGCTGTGCTACGATTATCATGGCAAAGGCTTGACGAACTGTATGGTGCTCCCGAGGACGTAGAAGCCACACTCTTGGATAACCTCAACAGTTTTCCTAAGATTCCTATCGACAAGCCTCACCGGATCATAGACCTCGCTAACATACTCGTCCAGCTGAGAACGGCAAAACGGGATCCCAACTTACCGACACTCGCCTATCTCGATCATGTTGACACACAGAACAAAATTGTTCGAAAACTTCCTCATGTGCTAATTGAAAAGTGGATCCAGTTGACTGACACCTTCCTGGCCAAAGGCCGCCACCGTTTTGTACCCTTCACACTTCTGGAAGAATTTGTCTCCCACCAAGCAACAGTGTGCAACACATACCGTGCTCGTGGCCTCAGAGCCGTTAGTCCTCCGAATACCAGAAGATACAACAGCAACCAAATATCGTCCTCAGGCCCCATACTTAATACCAGAGACAAACCATCCAGGGTGGCCCGGGACACCGAGATCAACACCTCATCCTATACACCACAATCTACACCTCCCATTACAAGGAGACATCAGTTTTGTCCTATGCACAACACTCATCACTCGCTGAACAGCTGCATCGGATTTGCAGCGAAATCACTGACACAACGAAAAGAATTGCTAAAACAGTACCAATACTGCTCCAACTGTTGCGAATCCAACCATCTGCCCAAATACTGCACAACTAAAGTACAATGTCTCGTCTGCGAAAGTGACCAGCACCCGACCGCGCTGCATCCAGATGATGAGCAGCCACGGCAGACACCTCGTAACCCTCCCTTGGACAAGGAGCCGCAACATGACGCAGAAATAGTCAGGGCTCCTCGGCAGACCGACAAACCTCAACCTAAACCAAGGATGAGCGTCAACTGCACAGCACTGCACACCGATACACCAGCCCCTCGTTCGTGTCTTCCCATCTGCTTAGCCAAAGTGTACCCTGACGGATGCCCTGAAGCTGCCGTGAAAATGTATGTGCGGATAGACACTCAAAGCACCTGTACCCTGGCCAGACCCGCATTCTTCGACCTCATCGAGGTACAACAGGCCACACTTCCCTTCACGGTATCAACATGCCATGGACCGAGAAGCATGGCGGGGAGGAGAGCTACTGGACTTTGCATAGAATCCTTAGATGGAAGTACCCAGTTCCCGTTACCGCCCATATTTGAATGCGATGGGATTCCGAACGACCGCAGTCAGATCGCAACACCTGAAGTCATAAGTAGCATTCCTCACCTACAGCACCTTGCTCCTCACTTTCCCGCTCTAGATCCAGAGGCTGATATCCTACTCTTGCTGGGAAATAATGTCCCACATGCCTTTCTCTTCTCTGAGTCGGTAGGCGGTCCTGTAGATGGCCCAGTGGCCATCAAATCTCCTCTAGGATGGGGGATCGTAGGAATTGTCAGTGATGCCCAGTTGCAGGCTCCAAACCTGGCAAATACCTTAGCATCCATTCCACCCGCTTTCCGACGCCCGTTGGCGCCACCAAAAACAAGAATGAAGTTCCCACCTCAAAGGCCGCTGCCGATTAGCACACATTCATTAGGACACCCTAAACGGCCGCCAACAACCACTAGATGTCCACTAAGACACTCTACACAGGCATATGCCTCTTCAACACCCGTTCTAACAGCCCCCCGACGTTCCCGATGTCCTTTGACACCGTGGAAGCAAGAGTACCATTCCAACTCTAGAAGGCCACCAGAAGAGGCATCCAGACTTTCACCTTTGCCATCAAGAGTTCCTGAACATCCTAAACGGCCACCAGCGGTGACCAGCAGACTTTCGCCTTTGCCACCAAGTGAACCTATCAACCCTACAAGGCCGCCAGATGTGACCTCCAGACTTTCACCTTTGCCTAAGAGAGTACCTGTACTCCAAAAAAACTGGCAGAGGCGACCAGCAGATTTGCACCAAAGGGCCGAACTTGAAGATTGAACCTCAAGCTTTGCATGTTTTGCTTTGTTTGATGCTTATTAATGTTTACATTTTTTCTTAGTTATATAGCTAACTGTTTATCTTAGTTATATAGTTACATGCTATTCAGTTACTATCATTGTTTACTGCTTATCTTAGTTTATAGGCAATTTTTTTTTTCTTTTCTTTTCTTTTTTTTCTCTTCCTTTTTTATAGTGGAATTTATAATTCCAGGCGGGGAGTGTGCTGTCCCAGCCAGTCTATGGAATGGGTTAGTTACTTAGGATTTGTGAGCTGTCCCCTTAAGGGAATGCATCATAGGAAATGTAGGTAAGGGTATCCTGGGAAACGTAGTTCATATCACGTGGCCACATCTGTAATCCTGATTGGCCACTAGATTGACCCTCAAGGGGTTGAAGGAGGTTGCCCTCCATTCTTACCTGCACTCATTACTGATAACATCGTTTTCTTCTATTGATACAAGATGGGTTAGGAGATAACTATTTTCCACGTGCAAGGCAGATATACAAAGGATTGGTCATTGAAAGAGGAATTTCGTCACAAATGTGAGTTACGAGGATACCTGATGTACCAATAAATGAACTTTGTTATGGAAGCTTTGTTGAGTTATCTATCTGCATTTACAGAGCTATTAAGTCTACCTCTGTGGAAGGCAGTACAGACTCTCTCGACCCGTCTTGCAGGCCTGGTTGTGCAGAGTCTCAGGCCCTGAGCACCCGGCTGATGTTATGCAATACCAGGTCCGTTATGAATAAGGCCCCCCTGGTTTTTGATCTGATACAGGATGAGGGCGTGAACCTGGCAGGGGTCACCGAAAGCTGGTTGGGCCCAGAGGGGGGTCTCCCCCTGGTAATGATGTGGTCACTAGGTTTCCAGGCATTTCATCAGCGAGGGCTCAGGGTAGGGGTGGTGGAGTGGCGGTAATTATTAGGGAGGATCTATGTCCTAGGGAGGCCACTGTACCTCAGATGGCTGGCTGTGAGTCCCTCTTTGTGAAGTGGGGTCAGAGTGGGCAGATGGGTCTCTTGATAACGTACCTGGCTCCCTGCTATGTATCACCGGCCCTGCCCAGGCTCCTCGGGTTAATAGCCGAGCTGGCGGTGGAGACACCCAGACTGCTAATTATGGGTGACTTCAAACTGCCTTCGCTTGGTGAATCCTCTGGGGTGGTCTGAGAGTTCTTGGCCTCCATGATGGCCTTGGACCTGACCCAATTAGTTTCTGGACCCACTCATACGGGAGGACACACGCTGGACCTGATTTTCATCTCTGGACAGTGGTTGAATGATCGGTTAGGGGATATAGTTGTCAAACCTTTGTCATGGTCTGATCATTCTCTCCTTAGACTAGACTTCTGTACTGCCAATCCGCACTGCAGGGAGGTGGAGCCGAGGAGATGATTCCGCCCCAGACGCCTGATGGATCCTGAATGGTTCCAGATGGAGCTTGGGCCATTACCTGAAATTCTGGCTCATAACTTGGCCACAGACTTGGTAGCCGCCTGGGATAGGCTGGTTGCCGAGGCTCTGGACCGAGTTGTGCCTTTGCAACCTCTGACCCGGCAGAGATCTCGCTCAGCTCCGTGGTTTACGGAGGTGCTGACAGAAATGAAATGCCGGAGGGAGGGCGTCTGGAGGGCCAGTCGTGCCGAGTCTGACCGAACACAAGTTAGGTCCTATATTAGGACCTACCTAGTGGCGATAGAGGCGGCAAAGCGTTCTCACTTCTCCGCCCTTATTGCATCGGAAGAAAATCGACCCACCGCCCTGTTTAGAGTGACCCACTCCCTGCTTGGGCCAGGAGCGCGGGAGGATCTCTTGCAGGGAAGGGCGAAGGAGTTTTCTCGATTTCTGCACGATAAAATCGCTCAGATTTGGGCCGGGTTGGACTCTAGTTGGGAGGTCCCAGGGGAGGTGACTGCGGTGAGTCTTGAGACAGTTATCTGGGACGAATTCGACCCTGTGACCGCCGAGGGTATAGACAGGTTGCTGGGGTGGCTGAATGCCACCACATGTTTACTGGACCCTTGCCCCTCCTGGCTGGTCTCTACCACCAGAGAGGTGACGCAGAGTTGGCTCCAGGGAATTGTTAACGCCTCTTTGATGGAGGGCTCATTGCCCACTGCCTTGAAAACGGCAGTGGTGCGACCCCTCCTTAAGAAGCCCTCCCTGGACCCAACTCTTTTGAACAACTATCATCCTGTCTCCAACCTTCCCTTCGTGGCGAAGGTTGTTGAGAGTGTGGTGGCAGGTCAGCTTCCCCAGTACTTGGATGAAGATACGTACCTGGATCCATTCCAATTGGGATTCAGGCCCGGACATAGTACTGAAACGGCATTGGTCGCATTGGTTGATGATCTCTGGAGGGCCCGTGACAGGGGTTATTCCTCTGTCCTGGTCCTATTAGACCCATCAGTGGCTTTTGATACTATCGACCATAGTATCCTATTGCGGCGGTTGGGGGAATTGGGGGTTGGGGGCACCGTGTTGCGGTGGTTCGCCTCCTTCCTCTCCGACCATCTGCAATTTGTGTTGGCGGGAGGGGAGAGATCCACCTCTAGGCCCCTCGATTGTGGGGTGCCTCAGGGGTCGGTCCTCTCTCCTCTCCTGTTCAACATTTATGTGAAGCCACTGGGGGAGATCATCCATGACTTTGGGGTGAGGTGTCATCTGTATGCTGATGATACTCAGCTGTACATCTCCACCCCAAGCCACCCCAACGATGCCATGGAGGTCATGTCCCGTCGTCTGGAGGCTGTGCGGAACTGGATGGGCGGGAACAGGCTCCGACTCAACCCTTCCAAGACTGAGTGGCTGTGGTTTCCGGCGTCCCGATGTAGCCAGGTAGTTCCATCGCTGGCTATTGGGGGTGAGATTTTGTCCCCTTCAGAGAAGGCTCGCAATCTGGGTGTCCTCCTGGATGTACGGCTGTCTTTGGAAGACCATATTACGGCCGTCTCCAGGGGGGCATTTCATCGGGTTCGCCTGATCCACCAGATGCGGCCCTTTCTGGATCGGGATGCCCTGGTCACCTCCCGACTGGACTACTGTAACGCCCTCTACATGGGGCTCCCAAATGGGAGCATCCGGAAGCTTCAACTGGTACAGAATGCGGCCGCGTGGCTGGTTATGGGGGCGTCAAGGTTCTCGCATGTGACGCCCCTCCTGCGCGAGCAGCATTGGTTGCCAGTGGCCTCTCGGGTGCGCTTTAAGATTTTAGTGTTAACTTTTAAAGCGCTCCATGGCATTGGACCAGGATATTTACAAGACCGCATTCTGCCATTTTCCTCTCACTGTCCGGTGCGCTCCCACAGGGAGGGTCTCCTGCGGGTCCCGTCGGCATCTATGTGCCAGCTGGTGACCCTGAGGAATAGGGCTTTCTCTGTGGGGGTGTCTGCCCTCTGGAATGGGTTGCCCCCGGAGTTACGTATAGCCACGGACCTGGGGACCTTCAGGCGTACCTTGAAAACCTGGCTCTTTGACTTGGGCTGATTTTAGATTTGGGTGTTTTACTTTTTTATTAAATTTTAGGGTTTTAGGGAAGGGTCTTAATTGATTACAGCCAGGGTCTTAGTTTAATTTAGTTTTAATTTTTCACATATTTATTGTTTTAATTGTATGGCTGTGCACCGCTCCGAGTCTTTCGGGAGAGGAGCAGTATATAAATAAACATTTATTATTATTGTTGTTGTTGTTGTTATTATCATGGTATTACAATTCTGGTACAAACATTTTTTTCAAATAGTTTTGACCTATTAACTACAAATGTATAACTTGTATAATATATAACTATGAATATAATTGATAGTCAAAAATTCATATAAAAGCTAGATCAAACATTTTCATTACAAAATAATGAAAATAGGGGCAATAAAGAATGCAGCCAAAAGATGCAGGGATTTTAGGATAGTGGCCGTTTTCCATTTACCTGTACTATTTAAAGCATGCTACCGTTGATTCTGATGACAATATACAGCTGTCATGGTAGACAGCAATAGCTTATCTCTGTTAATTTGTTCTGTTTTCTTTCAAAGTAATTCAACAGTTTAACTAAGATAACCGCATGTCTAAATTTTTGTGACAATATTCTGTTTTCACTGCAATAATTCTCTGGTAGGGAAAAATGACCTTGGAAATATCTAGGATTTGTTTATAGTAGCTATAGTAGCAATGGACATATCAGGAAAGATTCTCCATGGTTCAAGGACAGGCTCCTGTTGCCTCCTGATTGATGAGCAGAAGGAGAGAACAGAAAGCAAACATATGGCCACAAGGCTCCAAAGCACCAGAGGAAGCATTATGGGGGCTGAGTGGTCTACTAAACAGCATGATGTTTTAGATAGCTTCAAAATAAAACTATCTAAAACTAAAACTATCATTGGTTTTACAAATAGATATTCTTTTGTAGCAAATGTTGATTTAAATGGCAGAGAATTTTAATTTTATAACCATTTATAACATATATTTTTATATACAATTTTATAACCTATAAATATCAGATTTTTAATTTTATAATGGTCAATGTTTTATAACTGCAAAATATTTTAACACTAAAACATTGTAGTCCCAATTTTCAGTCAATATTTCCCTGAGAATCACAAGTTTTATAAATAAGATGCTCTTTCATATCAAATGCTAGTTTAAGTGTCAGAGAAATTTTACTTTATAACCAACATTGGCCTATAAATGTCAGATTTTTAATTTTATAATGGCCAATGGTTTATAATTGCATGTTTTGATGCTGAAACACTGTTCTAGTTCCAATATTCATTCAATATTTATATATTATTTGCTTTACCCAATAAAACCAGCAAACAAATTAAATTATTTATTTGTTTGTTTGTTTTGTCAAGAGCTTACAATATAACAGAAACAAGAACAAACGTAAGTTTAAATACAAGAAATAGGAACTTAATAATTGGGGACAATAGGACAGGGACGGTAGACACGATTGTAATAATTATGCTATTATTCATGTTTAAGCATAAATTAAGCATCATGCTATTTTAAAGTCAATGTTTAGTACATTTGTCCTATAGAATTTTGTTTTGTTTTTTTAATTTGAAGGTAGCTTGAACATTTGGAAGGGCAAGCTACCTTGAATCATGATAGATTCAAACCCAAAAATCCATCGCAATAATGAACAAGAACTAGTATATGGAACTGAAGCAATATTTCAAAAATAGCAATTATACTTACTCTTGGAGTAACATATAATCTCAGAGCAGCCTTTGCTAAGTTTCTGAGTGATCCAGCATGCTTGTCTGAAAAGGGACACCAAGTCTATCATGATTATTATTGCAATCATGTCTACCGTCCCTGTCCTATTGTCCCCAATTATTAAGTTACTGCTTCCAGAGTAGCAAGGCTGATTCAGTCCCAGAAATATAACTGAGCTAATGAATCATTAGCCGAGTCTTTGAGACAAGCATATGCTACCGGTTCTACCCTTAGATATTAATGCTTTGCTATATCTATCCGATTAGTGCTTGAAGTTTGGAGGGCAACATCAATACATTTTGCACATTAAATGTGCATTTTATAAACTAACTGATAGTACTATCCAGACTGGTTTTCTTTTTCAAAAGTTGAAATATGATAAGCCTTTCTGAACTATCCTTTTATTGGTTCTCATTCAATGTCATTGTATGTCCCTGAATTTTCAATGCTGCAAAGAATAAAATTATCTCATTTACCATGCTTGGTTCTATAAAACTCTATCATGTCCCCAAGGTATCCCTTCTAGGCCCTCCGGATTTCAATGCTGTATTTTCACTGTAGGAGGAGGTTCTAGACCAGGGGTCCCCAACTCCTGGACTGGGCCTTGTGACTTTCAGAACTGGGCCACGGAAGTGGCAGGAGAGTACATGTGTGCATGCACGCATCCCTACATCCCCATTTGCACAAACCCAAAAAGGTTGGGAAATTCTGCTCTTAACCAGTGGAATAGCTTGCCTTCAGAAATTGTGGCAGCTCGATGACTGAAGGTTTTTAAGAAGAGATTAGACAGCTACTTATCTGAATAGTATAGATTCTCATGCTTGAACAGATGGCTGGACTAGAAGACCTCCAAGGTCTCTTCTATATTCTATTCTGTTGTTCTATTCTAGTCTGTTGTTCTGTTCTGTTCTATTCTATTCTATTCTAATTCTATTCTATTCTAAACCATTAATCATCAGAAAATATATACAGCTAGTCCTCTACTTACAACCACAATGGAGTCTGTCAATTACAGTCACAAATTTGATGGCTATGAAGTGAGATGCTCATGATTGCCTTGCTTAATGACCCCAATCCCTACTCTTCCTAGTGCAGTCAGTATTTGTGTGGGTCATTAAGCAGAGCACAGAATGCCTCAGGTGTAGGGGAAACCCTAGGAGGCCTAGCACAGGCCCAGTCCTGTAATGAAGGACCACCTCACTTCACACATGGCCTGTCATGGGCATCCTAAGACCTCCCCTACCCGCTGAGGCACCCCATGATCTGCTTCTCTCCCCTAGCTGCAGGCCTTAGGCCTACTTACCCATTCCACTGGATCCCCACAGGCCACAGGCTTCCTTTTCCACCCCACAGGGTCCCTGCAGATGTTCCCCCACGAGGTCTTCCTCCTACACTGTCACTGAGTTTGTTTTGGTTTGTCTGATGAGCTTCCAAAGAAGTTTACAGAATGAGCCGGACAGGTTATCAAAGTTTCCATAGTAACAAGATATGAGTGTCTTGTGATGTTTGGTTTACTGCGCATGTGTGCAGGGGAGGAGTTTTAATACTAATTCACCTTTCTTTATAGCTTTCTTTTGCTTGCTTCTTAGAATGTACTGCTGTTTCTTTTGTTTCTAGTTATTTTGTAAATAAATTTTGCTGGCAACAGAAAAACACGATTCATTTCCTCTAATTTATAAAGATGAATGTTTTTGCTTTGACACATGGTAGCAGAGGATGGTTTATTATGTTTTTTGTTTGCCAGCTGAATTTGTTTTTGTTAGCTCACAACATTCTGAGGAATTTGTAAGTAACATTTAATTACCTCTACAATGCCACAAAAGAAAGGAAAAACAAAGCGGAGAGATCGGTCGGAGGAAGATTTATTATCATTTTCTGAAATACCTAAGGAGGAGATAAGAAGTTAGCAGATGCCGCTGGCTACCACTACTCATCTGGAGGAGGTTGCTATCGGAGGACAAGAAAGCAGGTCTGTACCAAGTTTTATTTATGATGCATGCTATCAAACTCAGCCTGAGAAGCCAGAGGCTCAAGAATATGAGAAGCTTGGTGCTAAATCTAAAGTTATACAGACAGCTGAGCATTTTTCATCCAAAGAGAAAGGTGAAATTTATTATTCTCCATTTAGTTCTGAGCCAACATTGAATCCTGAGTTGCAGGATTATATGCAACAGATTGCATTTTATGAACACAGCCTACAGCAAGCTAAGGCTTATGCCCTGTCTTTTCAGCCAGATAAGGGTGTGATTAGAGTTCCTGAGTCCTCCATCTTGCCTTCTTCATTGAAGCCAAGGGTCCACCCACAAATTGGTCACAAGGGAGTGATGTCAGACCAATCAGAGCAGAGAGCTATGTCTACATCACAGATACCTCATGATATGTCTCATGATGCTGACTCAGTTGAAAAAGCAAGAGCTTCTGCCATTTCTAATGTTGCAGCACCATCTGCTGGTGATTTGTGTGAAATAAAGGAACAATTAAAAAATTTACAGGGAGCTTTTACAAAGTTGTCAAGGAGTCAGTCTGCTGTACAGATGTCTCCAGCAAGCCAGCCAGTGCGGCACCTGTGCCAGCTCCAGCCCCTCCTGGTGTCCAAGCAGCCATTGCTCAACCAGTGCAGGTTATACAAGTTCCTCTTCAACAATCTTCTGTCACCCCATTGACTGGTGATTCAAAATTAAAGTGGTCAGGACAGAATTACAAGGCATGGGTCAGTGAGATTGGCGTTTTACTTCGGAGAGGCAGTACCCACTGTATGGTGTTTAATCCTCCACCACAACCTTGGCCTCCTGACATAAGAGGATTGGACATTAAAGCATGCACAACATTATTACATTGTATTACTAATAAAAAGGAACAGTTTGTTCATATGGAACACAGTGCTCGAAGTATTTCACTGGCTAATGGCTGGAAGCTAAAGGTTTCAGGAAAAGGTAATGCATTTTGTTCTTGTCTAAATGAGGAGTTACCCATGCTGTATGTGCCTAGTATGATATATCAGTTATTATCAATGAGTGTATTGATAAAAGCGGGATATACAGTAACATTCAAAGGATTGGAATGTGTATTAGAGAAACAAGGTAAACGTGTTATGGCTAAACTTGATAATGGCTTGTTTATATTACAAGATAACCCAGTTCTAAACACTAAGGTGGGTTTTGAGAGAAGAAAACCACAAGATGAATGTATCCATTTATTACAAAGACGTATGGCGCATGTTAATTTTAAAGCATTAAGAAAAACTGTGGAATTATCAAAAGGTATCAAGATAAAGCCTTGTAAACATTATGTAGTTTGCAATATTTTTAACAAGGAAAAAAGTAAGTTAACAAATGATTTTAAAACCAGTGAACCTCTACAGGTGGTAGTAGCAGACTTAATTAGTCCAAAGAACCCAGCTTTGGGGGAGTAAGGTATATATTAAGTATTGTAGATTTATATTCTCGATATGGATTTTGTTATTTAATGAAAAGCAAAGCTGAAACATATCAGAATTTTACAAATTGGTTAAGGTTTGTGGAAAGAAAGACAAAACATAAAGTCATGATATTAGTGACTGATAATGGGTCAGAGTTCACTAACAATAAGTTCGTAACTATGTTGAAGAAGGCAGGTATAGACCATAAGCGGTCTGCGCCTTATAGACCTCAACATAATGCTTATTGTGAATGGAGAGGTCAGACATTACAAACCATGGTTAGAGCTATGCTCAGTGATTCTAGTTTAAACAAGAAATTGTGGGGAGAAGCCACAAAATGTGCTAATCATATCCTAAACGATGGAGTCCACACAGCAACAAATGAATTGCCATTTGTTCGCTGGCATGGTAGACAACCAAATCTCAGTTATCTCCATGTATTTGGGACCCCTGCATGGGTACATATCCCAGCTCAGCTGAGAAGCAAGGAGCAACCTAGGGCTAGAAAATGTATTTTATGGATATGAATCTAATCACAGGTCATTTAGATTTTAGGAACCAGGCACAACTAAGGTTTATCGTAGTGCTAATGCGAAGTTCCTAGAGCATATAGGATGGGAGAAAATAGTTCAGAATTATATCATTGTAGAATCAAAGGTACCAATTAAGAGTAAAGATAATAATGAGTTCGTAGAGGAAACACCAAGTGATGATTCGGATATAGAGGAATCCTCTGTTTCTTTAAAAGAGGAAGAAGTAGAGGAAAGCTCGATAGGGGAGGAAAAAGAGGAGTTTAATCAGGTGACTAGTCCAGTATTGCCTAGAAGGACTACAAGAGTATCACAACCTCCTGATAGATACCAAGCTAATGTTGCTCAGCAAACAGGTCTTGAATCTTATAACTATGAAGACATAAAATATTATTCTGAGAAAGAGCAAAAAGCTTGGAATGAAGCCATGAAAAAGGAGCTAAAGTCATTGAATGGTATTCAATGAAGTCAAACTTCCTAAAAGTTGAAAAGGCAATTGGGGTGCAGATGGGTTTATAAACTCAAGAAAGATATGGAAGGTAATGTAATCCATAAGGCATGCCTAGTCGCTCAGGGTTTTACTCAAACTAAGTTAGACTACGATGAGATTTTTGCTCAAAGCCTAAAGGCTAGCACTTTAAGAGCAGCGCTAGTATGGGCAGCAAAGAATAATTACGTAGTGAATCATATAGATGTTGAAACAGCATACCTGCACGCTCCATTACAACATACTATATATATGAAGAAACCTCGGAGTGAATGACAATAGGAAGGAGACTGTTTGGTTATTAAAGAAGAGCTTATATGGTTTTAAACAGTCAGGCCATGAGTGGAATAAATGCATAGTAAAAGAATTAAATAAATTAGGTTTTGTGAGTGGTTTGGCAGACCCGTGTTTGTTAAAAAGAAAGAAGAATGGGATGTTAGAACTATTATTATTATTTACTGATGATATTGCCATAATCACTAAGACTATGTAGGAAACTAAGGATATAATAGGGAGTTTGCAAACTAAGTTCAGGATAAGAATATTAGGAGAAATTAAACATTATCTTGGACTAGATATATGTAAGACACAAAAAGGCTTCAAAATATCTCAAGTGGATAAAATAATCACTTTACTAAAAAGATATAGCATGGACCAATGCAAAACTTCCAAAACACCTATGGGAAAGGAGTTTAACAATGATAACAATAATAGTCCTTTATTTGATAAGAATATCAATCCTTGATAGGTAGTTTATCATATTTAGGAAATTGGTCAAGGCCAGTTATTGCTTATAGTGTAAATCAGCTGGCAAAATACACTATAGAACCCAATGTTAAACATTGGCAGGCTGCAAAGCGAATACTTAGATATTTGAAGAAGACTTGCATTATGCTTTGTATTTAGAATCTGATAAGAAGTTAAGTCTTACTGCACATGCTGATGCAAGTTTTGCAAACGATGTTAAAACAAGGAAATCAACATCTGGTTTGATAATAATGCTGGGGAATATAATGATTGAATGGCAATCAATTAGACAGCAACATATTAGTCTTTCAACAATGGAAGCTGAATTTTCTTGTTTATCTTTGTTATGTACAAAGCTGATTTATTTTAAACAACTATGTTTGGATTTTGAGTTGGATGTAAGTAAACCATTTACTGTATATGAAGATAATCAGGCTGCTATAAAATTAGCAACAAGTATTGCTGTTAGAACAAGATCAAAGCATACTGATTTAAGGTATCTTAATGTACGACAATGTGTGGAAAACAAACTGATTGTGCTAGAGTATTGTGAAAGTGAACAGAATATTGCTAATAACTTCACGAAGGGACAAGGTTTTCAGAAACACAGTGATTGTTGTAGAAAATATGATTTAACTCTATAAATCTGTAAAATTGTAAATATGCACTGTAACTTTGTGTATGTGTATATATGTAAATATAACGGTTGTTTATATATAGTAAACCAAAGGGGAGTATGTTAGGTTTCTTTAAGAAACTTAACTGTATTGGTTTACCATATATGGCTGCAAGTCAGAAATGACTCAGCACTATCTTGTAGCCACGATGCTGACTGGCTACAGGAAGCAGGAGTGCTATATAGTAAGAAGCCGGAGAGCACATGGCTAATGTCTGTTAAGAGTGCTGTTTGTTTGTTGGAATGCTGCTACTGGTTTGCTAAGCTTCTACTATGCTACTCTGCTACTTGGCAAGTATCTTCAATACTGTAACTATATTTCTCCATTGATGCATGGATGTATGGAAGATGATGTATTGCTGTTATATCTATTGAACAAGAATGGTTAGTAAGCTAATCTACTGATGGATGAACTGTGTATGATATTGGACTGGAACTTGGATTGTGTTTATACTCGCTGCATATAAAGACGTTGCACTTCAACTGCTGTGCTTGTGTGGTTCTATACTCACTGCTACAATCTGAACACTACTTCCATCTGCTGTATTACTCCTTGATACCAAGGAGACACTGTTAAATACTTAACACAATGAATTTCAACTGCCAGTTTCATGCAAGCTATTAAATCATAAATCCAAGTTTACAAACTGTGGTGGCTAGACTCACCTAAAATTAGAGTAGACACATTTTAGTATGCATGTACACCAATCACAAGCTTCAGCTATGTTGAGTCTGAATCAAAAATGAACCTGAATAATTCTACATAGACGGCTTTGAAACTTACGACAGAAAGCTATCAAAGTACAAAGTACAATAAATAAATTCAGAGTTTTCACTCTAGGAACATATAACCAAGCTCAATGATAATATTTTGAACACATTATGTGAAAAGCTAGCTTTCTTGAGAAATCTATGATACTGAGAAATGAGTAAAAACTAGAAGAGAATGGCTAGTAGCAAGGTGGATAGACTCCATTACAGCAGCATTGTTGGAAGACATGAAGGGCTAAATTGGGAGCACATCATTCTGGAAAAAATCTATGGGGTTGCTGAGAGTCAACACTGATTTGATGGCACATAGTCATCAATCAATTCTTATAGAATACCTTCTTTTATTATATTGATTATTATATTGATTATAATGGCAAAGACTTCTTTTGTCAACTTCAGGCACAATGAAGCATCTGTCAAAGCTGCTCTCATTCCATTTAAAACAGACTGTGTATTCTTTCATGAAGGTCATCAGTATTGCTGATTATAGAGGAAAAAAATGTCATAATGAAAACCATTTGAGCTACAGACACAAGGCAAACATTCTTATTCAATTCTCCCTCTCCAGGAAGTTGGACAAAATACATTCTGAGAATTCAAAGAATGTCACTCCATTTAGATTTACATATAGAACTGCCAGGGATTGGAACTGGTTCATTTGTCCTATTATTATAGCAAAAGAATAAACATGAGTAAACTTTTATTTGGGACTCATCAGAGGGTCTTATATTTCATATTCTTTAAGGGAATGCTAAGAAGTCGTAAAGTTTTACAGAGTTTAATGCCCTCTCTTTTGCTTGGTTTATTTTGACTCATAGCAGTTTAAGACAGATCATTAGCAAGGCTAGCTGAACCAATAAAGGCAAGGCTAGAGCTAGCCTGTGGCTTGCTGTATGCTGTAAATCAAAGCCAAATAAACCATGCTATAATTCAGCAATGAAATGAAATGCAATTTGTCCAGCGAGCTAAGTGTACAATAAGCAGGTCAAAGATCATTCCACCTGTGGTTTATTCAACGAACCAGCCTTTGCTACTCCTTACGCCGATCCGTTTCTAGGAAGGCGAGAAGGGCGAGGCAGGGGCCGCGGAATAGGAGACCAGGCAAATTTAATCCCGGCTCAAATATGATTAGAAGTGGGGCTTTGCCTCTACCTCATCCCCCTATGGAGGAAGAGGCGAGCCAAACATGACCTACGGAACTCGGTCGGGGATCGAGAAGAGGGAGAAATCGCTTTCAAGCAACTATGAGCTGCTGCACAGATTTTCCCTCCTCGGGTCGGTTTGCTTGACAGTCGTTTCTTCTTTCCTCCAGCCTGAGCGCGGCGCAGCCGCTGCCTTTTTCTCTTCGACTCCTAAGGCTCACCACATCCGATCGGAGCGAGAAAGGAGGCCGGGCTCAGCGCTCACGTTTTCCTCCCCCTCCCCCTCCTCGCCTCTCTGTTCTCCCTCCTCAAGGCTTTGTCCAGCCCCTTGTGAAGATGGCGGGGCTGAGCAGCAGGACTAGCGTGGCAGAGGCGCCGAGAAGCAGCGGCCGAGGGGTCGTGGTAAATGAAAACTTCCCCCCCTCTCCCGGATCGGCCTGCCGCAATAGCTGTTGCAGGCGCGATAGCCAGTCCGGCTCCCCTCCCAGTCCCTTCAGCACCCTGCCATCCCGCCCGACCACGCTTCGCTCACCTGACACCCCCCGCCCCCACTTCCCCACCTTCCTGGACTTCAGCCTCTGCTTTCTCCCGCCTCGGTCGGTAGTTTAAATGACCTCGGGGCCTTTTTAGTATTTCATCGTTAGGGTACCCAGAATGAAAGCACGTTTGAACCGAAAGGGAGCTCTATGAAGCCGCGCGCTGGGGATAAGTTGCTTGCCACGAGTGGGGTGGCAGGTTTTAACATCTGCATTGCCCGCCACCCAATCATGGAAGGCGATGGGGCTTGTTTTTCTCTCGGAGAAATTGGTAGCCTGGGGTTGCAGACTTTTAACTACAGTAACGGCATAGAGCGATCTCGATTCTCTTCCTAACTGAGTGTAACACGATCGTCTTGGGGGCACGAAAATCTTTCACCGATTCCCTCCATAGTGAACATGACTTGGAATAAGATAGCAGAGACACCCCGCTCCCCTCTCCCGTCCCTTAAAAGCCACGCATTCAGGATCTGCATTCGTGCATCACACTAAATCACTTTAATCGCATCGGTTCTGCTAGAGGGTTTATTTGCACAGCTTCCCCCCCCCCCACTTCCCCATGATCTGGAGGAGTTACACGTGATACAGTGTTGTCCTCTTGCGTAATTGGTATAACGCTTATGAAAAGAGGTGGAACCATTCTTAGGGGTTCCCCTCCTCAATTCATTACATTGATTGACCTGAATAAAACAATCCTATCTTCAGAAAGAGGTGGGTGGAAGATTGTACTGTTCTTTAGAGAGACGATTTGAAGGTTCTTAACAAAATGCTTATAAAGGGGCATTATAGCTTTAATACCATAAGTGTTTCAGTATTCAATATTCAATTATACATTGACTTCTTAATAAATATATAATAATAAATAAATAATAATAAATATAAATATCCTGAACACACGAATCACAGATTAAAATTCATATGTATTTATTTAAAAGTAAACACCCTTATGAATGGAGCATATGACCAATGCAGCTTTGTTAACTGGGTTGTACTTGGAGGGGAGAATAGCAAGGAATATTGGGGATATTAATTGTTTAAAAACTTCCTAAAAGAATACACTTTTATAATACTGCTCAGAAAACTGCAGTGTAGACAGAAGGAGTAAAATTTGACTCAAATATATCGTTACAAGTAGTCCTTGACTTATTATCATTCATTTAGCAAATGTTTGAAGTTATAGTCGCCCTAGAAAAAATAACTTGTGACCATTCCTTGCACTTATTTATTTTATTTATTTATTTATTAATTGCATTTATATACCGCCCTTCTCCCAAGGGACTCAGGGCGGTGAACAGCTCATCTAAAAACCCCACAGAAAATACAAAAGTTAAAAAGTAATTAAATTTAAATCAGCTGCATACTAAAATTAGGAAACCCCCCCCCCCACCCTTAAAACCCAATTTAAAATTAAAAATGGAGATCAAATTTAAAATCATCATCTCAGCCCAGGCCGGCCTGCTCAAAGAGCCAGGTCTTTAACGCGCGCCTGAAGGCCCTCAGGTCCGTGCCGGTACGAAGTTCCGGTGGCAGAGTATTCCAGAGGGCGGGGGCACCCACAGAGAAGGCCCTACTCCTTGGCGCCGCCAGACGACACATAGCGGCCGACGGCACCCGGAGCAGACCCTCCCTGTGGGAACGCACCGGCCTGTTGGAGAACGTTGGCAGAATGCGGTCCTGAAGGTAACCTGGTCCCATGCCATGGGTCGCCCTAAAGGTCAAAACTAGAACCTTAAAGCGAACCCGGAGAGCCACCGGCAACCAATGCAGCTCGCGCAGGAGAGGCGTCACATGGGCGCTACGTGACGCCCCCATAATCACCTGCGCGGCTGCATTTTGCACCAACTGGAGTCTCCGGATGCTCCCCGCAGGGAGCCCCATGTAGAGGGCATTACAATAGTCCAGGCGAGAGGTGACAAGGGCCTGAGTGACCGTGCGCAAGGCGTCCCGATCCAGGAAGGGCCGCAACCGGTAGATCCGACGGATCTGATGAAACGCCCCCCTGGAGACGGCCGCAATGTGATGTTCAAGCGACAGCCGTACATCCAGGAGGACTCCCAGGTTGCGAGCCCTCTCTGTGGGGGGCAAAGCTTCCCCCCCAATAGCCAGCGAAGGTGTCAGCTGGCTATATCGGGGCGCCGGAAACCACAGCCACTCGGTCTTGGATGGGTTGAGCCGAAGCCTGTTCCCGCCCATCCAGTCCCGCACGGCCTCCAGGCACCTAGACATAGCCCCCACAGCATCATTGGGGTGGTCCGGAGTGGAGATGTACAGCTGGGTGTCATCTGCATACAGATGACACCTCACTCCAAGACCACGGATGATCTCGCCCAGCGGCTTCATGTAAATGTTGAACAGGAGGGGAGAAAGGACCGACCCCTGAGGCACCCCACAAACCAGGGGCCTAGAGGTGGACCTCTCCCCCCCCGCCAACACGAATTGCGAACGGTCAGAGAGGAAGGAGGAGAACCATCGAAGGACGGTTCCCCCAATCCCCAACCCCCCCAACCGTCGCAATAAGATACTATGGTCGATAGTATCAAAAGCCGCCGAGAGATCTAATAGGACCAGGACAGAGGAGAACCCTCTGTCACGAGCCCTCCAGAGATCATCGACCAACGCGACCAATGCCGTCTCAGTGCTATGTCCAGGCCTGAAGCCCGATTGGAACGGATCGAGGTAAGTAGCTTCCTCCAGGTACCGGGGGAGCTGACGTGCCACCACACTCTCAACAACCTTCGCCACGAAGGGAAGGTTGGAGACTGGACGATAGTTGTTTAAAATAGCTGGGTCCAGGGAAGGCTTCTTGAGGAGGGGGCGCACCACCGCCGCCTTCAAGGCGGTAGGGAGCACTCCCTCTCTCAAGGAAGCATTGACAATCCCCTGGAGCCAGCCTCGTGTCGTCTCCCTGGCGGCCGAAACCAGCCAGGAAGGACACGGGTCCAATAAACAGGTGGTGGCATTCAGACCCCCCAGCAACCTGTCCACACCCTCAGCGGTCACAGGATCGAACTCCCCCCAGATAACACTCTCAAGACCTGCCCCGGACACCTCCCCCGGGACCACCCAATTGGAGTCGAGCCCCTCCCGAATCTGAGCGATTTTATCATGCAGAAATCGGGAAAACTCCTCCGCCCTACCCTGCAAGAGGTCATCCCGCGCTCTCGGTTCAAGTAGAGAGCGGGTCACTCTAAACAGGGCGGCAGGCCGATTTTCTGCTGATGCAATAAGGGCGGAGAAATACGAAGATTTCGCCGTCCCTATCGCCACAAGGTAAGTCTTAATATGAGATCTCACCTGTGTTCGGTCAGACTCAGAACGGCTCGCCCTCCAAATGCCCTCTAGACGTCTTTTCCGGCACTTCATCTCCCGTAGCTCCTCCGTATACCACGGAGCCAAATGGGATCTGTGCCGGGTCAGAGGTCGCAGAGGCACAACTCGCTCTAGGGCCCCGGCGGCCAACCCATCCCAGGTGGCCACCAGGTCTCCAGGCGAGCTGAGAGCCAGATATTCAGGAAATGGCCCAAGCTCCCTCTGGAACCGATCCGGGTCCATTAGGCGCCTGGGGCGGAACCATCTAAGTGGCTCCGCCTCCCTGCGGTGGGGGGTAGCGGAACAGAAATCCAGCCTAAGGAGGGAATGATCTGTCCATGACAAGGGTGTAATAACTAAATCCCCCCAATTACAGTCATTCAACCACTGCCCAGAGACAAAAATCAGGTCCAGCATGTGTCCTCCTATGTGAGTGGGGGCAGAAACTAACTGGGTCAGGTCCATGGCCGTCATGGAAGCCAAGAACTCCCGGACCAACCCCGAGGTTTCACCGAGCGATGGCAGGTTGAAATCCCCCATGACCAAAAGCCTAGGGGTCTCAACCGCCAGCCCGGCTATTACCTCTAGGAGTCCGGGTAGGGCCGATGAGACGTGGCAGGGAGCCAGGTACGCCATCAAAAGACCCATCTGTACCCCTTGCCCCCACTTCACAAATAGAGATTCACAGCCAGCCGTCTGAGGGACAGTGGCCTCCCTAGGACAAAGGACTTCCTTTATAAGCACCGCTACCCCACCACCCCTTCCCTGAGCCCTAGGCTGGTGAAATGCAAGGAAACCTGGTGGGCACATCTCAACCAGAGGGACACCGCCCTCTGGGCCCAACCAGGTTTCGGTGACACCTACCAGGTCCGCGGCCTCCTCCTGAACCAGATCATGGATCAGGGGAGCCTTATTAACCACGGACCTGGCATTGCACAACAACAGCCGGGTATTCAGGGCCTGAGATTCCGGACAACCAGGGCTGCAGGATGGGTAAAGAGGGTCGGAGCGCGCTACCGCTTGCAGACATCGGGAGCGCGATCCCCTTACCGGATATGGCCCTCTACCCCCAGCATATCTACCTCTCCCAGTCACCGTGCTAATAAAATTAGCCCCCCGCTGCCCACCCCCTGTCTGCCACCCCGACACAGGAACCCCCGAGGCCCCCCAGGCGCGCGTGCCGGCCTGGCTGCCCCCAAATCCATGCGGGCTGTCTCCCCCGCCCGCCCTGGATCCTTCCAACCCCTTAAAAAATCCCATTAAAAATTTAATCACAGGTTTAGAACATTTCCTCCGGTTTCTTCGGCCCCACCATCGCTCCGGATCCCAGGATCCCTCATCACAAAAGGTCTTAGAGAGTCTTGGAGGCCACCTGAGGGAGAGGGGGGCATCCCTCAGGGCCCAGAGCTCTGCCCTCGAATAAGTCCGTGGTCCCGGCCACCTCGACAGTCTCGGAGTGCCTGCAGTCTCTGCCATCCTCTGGCCGCGGAAAAAATCCAGGTAGGCTGGGGTATATGCCGCCTTCCCCCAGTCGTCCCACCTCTGCCACCGGTGGGGCCCCCGGGGGGGAAAAGGTCACAGGCAGAGCTAATCCCCCCCTTGGGCCCACCACCTCTGCCACCGGTGGGGGCCCCAGGGAAAAAAGGGGAACAACCATGGCTCCGCCTAAGCGGCCCACGGGGGCATCGGCACCACCACTCCCCAGCCGAGCTCCTCCGTGGGTCCCCCAGCCTCCGCGTCGTCCTCGGGGCCGTCAAGGGTGCCCTAGGTCCACTCCAGGGCCGAAACTGCAATAGGCCCGTGTCAGGACCAACCGGAGCCTCCCAAGACCGCCCCGGCCCAAGTGAGGTCGCCGAGCTTGCCACGCCGCTGTGCCTCACTGGGGGCGCCAAGGCCTTTTCACCGCCCCTTGGAACTCCGGGGGTGTCACGGCCGCTGTTCCAAGGCCTCCGTGGCTGTAGCAAGGCCGCCGAGGCCAGTCCAAGGCCCTCCAAACGGCCCCCCCGAATCGGCCCCGCCCTGGGGAATCCAGGGCCGCCACACTCCTCAGGGGGCCGCTGGGGCCATGCCGTGACATAGTCTCTGTACAGGACGCCGCCACAACGACCCCAGAGGCAGCCGCCGCCGCCGCCGCCGCCGCCGCCGCCGCCGCGGCCTCCGCCGCCGCCGCCGTGGCTGCTGCCGCCGCCGCCGCCAGGCGCTCGTCCACAGACACCCCGCTCCGCTGACCGCCGACTTACTCCGCCGACCGCCGACCGCCGGGAAAGGCCTCCGGGGCCTCCACGATCGACTCGGAGCCGCCAGGGCCGTCGCGACCACGCCGCCCTCTGCACCGGTCCCGCGGCTCCAGCAGACCCCCGACCGGTCTCCAGATGTCCCGACCGGCCTCCCCCGATCCTCCCTCGCCTCTGCCACCAGCGAGGGGACCTAGGGGACAAGGGGGGCCGCAGCTGAGGCCGTCTAGGCCGGAGCGAGTAGCGGCGGAGCACCGCGTCGGCCATCTTCATACCCCATAATCATTCAGAAGGATATCTGTAGCCCTATGGTCATGTGATCAAAATTTGGGCACTTAGCAACCAGCATGCATTTATCATTTTTGCAGGGTCCCAGGGTTATGTGGTTGCCATTTGAAACCTTCCCAGACAGCTTCCAACTAGCAAAATAAATGGCGGAAGCGAGATTTCCTTAATGACCATGTGATTCACTTAACACTATTATGATTCATTTAACAACCATAGGAAAAGGTTGTAAACAAACTGTCTTGCTTAGCAATGGAAATTATGGACAAAATTCTAAATCAAGGATTGAACTTCTTTTAATATGGCTAATAGGTATGAAATTGCACTGTCACATGATTTAAATTATAGAACCGGCCAGATGAGGAAAAGCAGCTTTAGAAAAGGGGAGAATATTCTCATTTTTTTTTAACCTCAGAAGAATCTTGTTTTATTTTGCAAAAAAAAAAGAGTCTCTTCTAAAATACAGGTAGTCCTCTACTTACAACCATTTATTTAGTGATCATTTGAAGTCACAGTGGCAATGAAAAAACTGGCATGATTGTTTTTCACACTTATGATCGTTGCAGCATCTCTTTGGTCATGTGAACAAAATTTGAATGCTTGGCAACTACCATTTATGACGGTTGCCATGTCATGGAGTCATATGATCATCTTTTGCAACCTTCAACGAGCAAAGTCAGTGGGGAAGCCAGATTCACCATGTTACTAAATTATAACCTACAGTGATTCATTTAACTATGGCATTAAAGGTCATAAAATGAGGCAAAACTCACTTAAAAACTGTCTCACTTAATAACATAAATGTTGGACTCAGTTGTGGTCATAAGTCAAGGACTATCTGAATAGTGCTTAGGATTAACTGCTGTGCAAACCTTTAGCTCTGAAATGTATAAAATTTAAAAACCCCTGATTGATTTGTTGACAGAACAGATCAGTCCTATGTGCATTTCTAAATAAGCCTCACTGTACGCAGCAGGAGTTGCTTCTGGATGAATATTCTGTAAACGCAGAACTATGTTCTAGCTTTGGTAATATATTGTTGCTGACATTAAAATGTAAGATAGAGGATGATAATTAAACTTTAAATCTAAGGGTTTTTTTTACCCAAAATATGCACTTGAGAATTACTGTCTAGTAATTTTGGGGGAATACCTACAGTATGGGAAGCCCCTGATTCAAATATAGATAATTCTTGACTTAAAATCACAATTGAGCCCAAAATTTCGATTGCTAAGCAAGATATTTGTTAATTTTGCCCCGTTTTACAATCTTTTTTTGCCTGGGTTGTTTAAGGAATCACTGCAATTGTTAAGTTAGTAACACAGAGAAATTTAACCTGGAAATAAGGAGAAACTTTCTGACAGTGAAAACAATCAACCAATGGAACAGCTTGTCTTCAGAAGTTGTGGGAGCGCCATCACTTGAGACTTTCAAGAAGAGATTGGATTGCCATTTGTCAGAAGTCTCCCTCTTGGGCGGGGGATTGGACTAGATGATTACAAGATCCCTTCAAACTCTGATTATCTATAATCTATAATTTTCAACGCCACTTTGGTCACTAAATGAATAATTGTATGTTGATGATTATTTTCAACCCAGCAACCCTCTTACTTTGTTTCAGTTTTCTGTAACTTCTCTAGCCTATCAATTGGAAACAACCAGAAACAATCATGAAATCTCTCCTTCTCTCTCTTTTAGAACAATCATCTGGAAAGCCATATTCATCCAATTTTTAAACAACCAAACACATAAAGTGGAAAATTTTTCACAAAACATATCGACAAATTTCTAACCCACATCTTTTGTAGGAGGATCTATCTGCAAGTCAACTCTTGCCACTATACTGAGAAGAGCAAATTATGACTGGTTTATGCAATAAACAATGGTTTAAACACAGGGTAGTTTGCTTTGAAATATAAAGCAATCTGTTGGTTCCAATTTTGTGAAGCTATCTTCAATTTTTATATTCTCTTTCACAGTTATATATTAATTTTAAGGAGAACATCACTTAATAGTAAGAGAGTGAAACAAGCTAGAAATCTCTTTAGTTGCTATAGGAATCTCATTTAGGAAATAGAGGTTATTATTATTTTTCTGTACTACTTTCCTGTTCATATCATTGACAATTTTCTCATGCATATTTAGCTCAGTAAAATAAATTAATATTCTTATGATACGTTATGTAATAGATTTGTATACCAGAGCAAAAATATCTTTTAAAAAATAACATGACCCATACTTATTAGAATATAAACAGTACTAATAACTGCAGTATCCTTAAAGCACAATTTTTCATTAATGTTCCCTTTACAGGTAGTCCTTGATTTATGACTACAATTTAGCTCAAAATTTTTGTTGCTAAGTGAGACAGTTTTTAAGTGAATCATTGCAGTTGTTAACTTTGCAGCTGTTAAGTGAATTTGGCTTCCCCATTGATTTTGCTTGTCAGAAAATCACAAAAGGTAATCACATGACCCCAGGACATTGCAACTGTAATAAATACATGCCAGTTACCAAGCATTTGAATTTTGATCACGTGACCATGGGGATGCTGCATTGGTTTTGAATGTGAAAAGTCACCTTTTTCAGTGCTGGAATAACTTCAAACAGTCACTAAACAAATGGTTGTAAGTCAAGAACTACACACACACACACACACACAGATTTTCTTATGTTTTGCGGGTATTTATGGTATTTAGGTTTCTTCGGGTATTTTCCCACGTCTTGTGCTTTTGAAGTTATAGCGATGTTTCGGCAGAATCTCATCTGCCATCATCAGGATTGTGTATTGGTTTTTTTTCCTAATCCTATATGTCAGGCTTTAGCAGCTGTTTCTGTTTGAATTTGGTGCTGGCTTCGTGCTTTATTTGAATGGTTTTTACTTCATCCTGATTGACTGGGAGTCTAGGTCTGTGTTTATTGGTCTTCGAGTTGCTGTGTTCTTCATTAGCTGGCAACATTGTGTTTTGTGTATTGGGTTTTTTAGTGCAGCTTGGTTTCTTGTGAATGGTGAATTGGGTTTTTTGGGTTTTTTAGTGCAGCTTGGTTTCTTGTGAATGGTGAATTCACAAGAAACCAAGCTGCACTAAAAAAAACCCAATACACAAAACACAATGTTGCCAGCTAATGAAGAACAGAGCAACTCGAAGACCAATAAACACAGACCTAGACTCCCAGTCAATCAGGATGAAGTAAAAACCATTCAAATAAAGCACGAAGCCAGCACCAAATTCAAACAGAAACGGCTGCTATAGCCTGACACACACGATTAGGAAAAAAAACCCAATACCCAAGCCTGAGGATGACAGATGAGATTCTGCCTAAACACCGCTATAACTTTAAAAGCACAAGACGTGGGAAAATACCAGAAGAAACCTAAATACCATACATACATGCATACATACATACATACATACATACAGTGTTTAATATATTATGAACACCTCTGAGAAGTTATGTTCCCCTTACAGTGAAATCTAAAAGAAAATACAGGAATATCACTCCTATTTTTATATTCCATGGATGTGTGTGTGTTTGTGTGTGTGTAGATAGATAGATAGATAGATAGATAGATAGATAGATAGATAGATAGATAGATAGATAGATAGATATAGATATAGATATAGATATAGATATAGATATATGGTTGACTCTTGAATTAATCGTATTTAGAATAGACTCATTAAATCAGTGAATTTAAGTATGACTAAATCAGGATGTTACACATAATATTAACATTTTAAAAACCAGTTAATTTTAAAAACCAGCTTGTCTTAATAAAGATGCAACATTTCTTGTACTCAGAATGTTACCTCTATGCTTATTTTAGGAGTACAGTCTGGCTTTCTTTAGAAGAAGGGTAAGCAGTTTTGAAGGATCAAGGCCAATTGACCTTGCAAAAGGTTGCAGGAGTTGTCTGAGAGGAAGAAGATCAGAAATCTTCCTTTTTAGGATTGGGATTTCAGGATAGAGGGCTGGGAGAGGCAAACTGCTTACATTCCATCTGTAAACCTTCCTTGAAAAATGGCCCAAAGTGATCAGATATCACAATGCAATTTTCAGACCATCTGTAGGATTTCTAATGGAATTAATCCAGTAACATTTCAGTCAATGTTCACTGACCACTGAGCTATGCAGGATTGGGCCAGGACTAGATTATACTTCGATTAAAGATAACTGAAAAATTCAAGATCTGTGGGTTAGACAGAGAAGTCATTTTTGACTTGAAAGGCAAATGATTTGCCTCCATAAGCCTTAATGTTTCTATTCTGATTAAAATCTACTTTGAAAAAAAAACTGCAGAAGATTGGCTCTTTTGCCAGCAAGATATTGATAATATGATCTTAGAGTATTAGGGGACTAGATTTTTAGGTACATTTTTGCTGTACAACCAAAATGTTACAATGCTTTGTAGATATGATCAGCCTAGATTTTGACTTGGGGAGCTGTCTGAAAAACTATGAATCATGAAAAACCATGCCATAAACCTTTGTGGATTGTTTTCCACATTCCCAGAATTTCAGACAAAAAGTGGCACGCTAACCTTTAATTTTTGTCCAGATGGACTGCAAGATGTTTTTTGCCAACATCTTTAATGAAAACTGCTCAGAGGAAATTTATTCAAGTTTGGAAGTTCTCCTACTATTTTACAATACTTTTGGGTCAGAGCACATATTAACACTTGAAGGTTAGAAATGGTATTCTGCATTTTTGTGAAATACAGAGACTAATGTGATCCCAGTATTTATACTGAAATGAGGCCAAGATATTCTGACCTTGAATATCATCTTCCCCTGGAAATTCTGGAATCATCAAAATTTAAGAATGCCAAAATTATGTAAGATTTGTCTGTCTAGTTCAATTTGACAGTTAAAAAAATGAGTTAGAATTAAATTTTAAGTAGATAGAGGGCATTTTGTGAGCAGAGAATGGGTCTTAATAGAGACCAGAACAATTGTTGCCACCCATTGTGTCCAGCCATGGTTTCTTTAAAGCATAGCTTATTAATAAGCCATAGCAACTGGATTTTGACATAAAACTAAGCTAAACTATCATTATCTCTTGATTTACAAGAATTTGAAGCCAGATTTTTCTTTGTGTTACTTGATTTTTTGATTAATCCATTTAGATACATTTCTTCTTCCCTGGTTGCCTTATAATGGTTGCACAAATTCCCAGAAAATCTACCCAGTGAATTCACTGGCAGGTGAAATCCAACAAGCCAGCAATAACAAGATTTTGATATTTCCCATTCTCCTTATTATTTCATTTTCCATATTTAAAAATCTACCCCTTAGATAACTCCGGCAACACATTTGCAAAGTAGTACAGAAATGTTTATTTTAACCAACTTTTATCTGCTTGCAGATTTCAGATGATTGGCCAGGATATAGCTTGGATCTGTTTACATATCCACAGCATTACTGTGGCGATCTTGACTATGTGCTCATACCGCATGGGATCATCGTTGACAGGTAAAAAAACTTTGGTGGATTTAAAACCTGTGATTTATATTTTTTACATGTACAATCCTTTGATAGTGAATTATAGTTTTGTGTTACTTGTCCATTTTCAATTTTATCCTTTCAGCAGATAGCTTGAAGAAGTCTCTTTATAAGTCTCTCCTCGTTTTTATCATTCAGAACTTCCCATAGAGGAGTGACTGAATTCCAGAGAAATTTCTTTTTCCATGTCTACATCAAATTTTAAGATGCCAGATTGAAGCCACCTTCTTGGTGTCTCTCCACAATTACATAGCATGATATTATCTGCTAAGAGCTTCCCCTTGAGCATATTAGTTGAGTTGCACTCAACTCTCAACCTATTCAGAGTCCTCCCAAGTATTATAATGGAGGTTAGATCCTTCATCTATATCCTTTTTTAATGTTATTCCTTGTACAACGGTCTCCTTTTTCCACCTTTTAATTTGATTTTGTTCTTGTGTACCCTCAAGAATGTTTGTCGTTGCCCTAAAATAGATTTGAGTTGGTGGGCTTAGGGCATATGTCCATTTAGAGAACGTTGAGGCTCATTCTCTCGGTATCTGCTGCTACTTCTCTTCTGATCTTAGTGGAATAATACCAGCAAGAGGATATATTTTCCCTATTGGGGTAGGTAATTTCCAGATAAATTCAAATTCTACTTTAAATATTATTATTATAAGATAGGCTTTCATAGCCCATTTAAAAATAGAGCTGTTTTTTTTAAATTTCTGATACATTAATTTGCTCCAAGCAAGATGTTTTTTTGCCAATTAATAGTAGGATTAGGTCCACAGCTTGTTTTAAACTATGTTTGAATGTAACCACGATTATGATTACATTCCAGATAAATTTAAATATCACATTAAATATTGTTATTATAAAATAGGGTTGTGTATCCATTTTAAAAGCAGTTTTTAATTTGTTGTTTTTTGCCAATTAGTAGAGGGTTTAGGTCCACAGCTTGTTCCAAACTATGTTTGAATGAAACTATGATTGATGGAATAAACTACAGTGGTTTAGTTTCGTGCCATGCTAATTCAAAATGTAGCTTAGTTAGACTAGCATGTTTGAACCAATTAAATGTGACATATTTATTTATTAAATTTAAATGCTGTCCATCTCACTCTGAAAAGCAACTCTTACCCAAGGAAATCCAGTAATGTTATATGTTATGTTTTGGATGTGGAAACTAAAACGATAAATCTTCAGATCTATCCATTCTGCACTGTTCTAGATGGCTGCCTTGAAGTAGAAAATTAAGTGGGAAAATGTCTGTTTTATATTTCATGCCTTAAGATGGGTGGGCCACAACCCTTAGCAATCCTAGCCAACATAGTTGATGGTGAGAGATGCTGGGAGATTTGCCTGTTTCAAATAATGATTTACAGTTTAAAATAAACTCTGTCAAAATATGCTTTTGTTCTTGGTGGATGGGGAGTATGTCTTGATCACTTATCCTCCAGAGTATACTATAAATTCTTATCGTGTGAGACATTGTGAATGTTAATAATGGCCTAGAGGCTAAATGTCTAAGATGCAATTCAAGGTGCAGAGAAAAAATATGGAAAGAGAGAATTTCTGATGTATTAAAATAGCATTGATTTAGGATTACTATGCTCCTTACTGGATAATCAACATACATTGAAGATTTGATATAATAAGCTGTGAAAATGTGCTGCATATTGACAGAAGAATCCAAAATTATGTTGCATTTGAAGCATACTCCTGAACTGTAATAATGTGTATAAGAGTTAAAAGTGTTATCAGACAGTTACATCAGAATTTGGAAGGTGATGATGCTCATCCAAATATATTTATATTATATATTTAGGAGCTGAAGTCTCTGTTGACTTGAATTGTATACTCCTGATAATTTCACAGACACTGCCATGCTGTTTTGTTGACATAATATAGAATTAATTCATTCATGTTTTCTTTTTAATTTCCTGATCTAGCCTACATCCCTAGATGTTTTCTTAAAGATCTCCTATTTAAATACTAAGCAAGTCTGATCTTGCTTAGTTATCAAAACTGGCCAGATTCTGGAAGGTGTTGGATACCCACTAGAATAGGGGTGTCAAACTCAAGGCCCGGGGCCCAGATCTGGTCCAGGGGGGTGCTTATATCTAGCCCATGGTGCTGCCCTGGAAACAGCAGAATACTGGCCTGTTGTGCGTCTGTCAGCAAAAATGGAGCTCGAGACTCCATTTTCACTGGCAGACAGTTGCAGGAGGCCATCACAGATGAAAGCGGAGTTCAGGAGCCCTAGCCCCCTGAGGTCAAATACAACCTTGATGCGGCCTTCAATTAATTCGAGTTTGACACCTCTGCCCTAGAATTATATCACAAGAGCTAGGCTTAAAGCATATTTTATTAGTTTCCATTAAAGCTAACCTCAAATCTCCCCCTCCATTAAAAATGTAAACATTTTGGCCCACTTTACATATACATACATACATACATACATACATACATACATACATACATGGAAAAATTGATGATTACAATTTCCACTGCATAACATTGAATGAACAATGTAGTTGCAGCCAAATATTATTGATTGATTTATGCATATAGTTAATCACAACACTGAGTGCCTCACTACAGTTGTATAAAACCAAAGAGCGCACAAATCATAAAATAATTAAACATAAATAAAGAAATAAAAAAGTTACACTGTAACCAGTCTTCCTGGATGCAGTTAACATAACTCTTCCAATTCTGATTTTACTTATCCCAAAGCCTGGGAGGAGAACTCTCTCTTAATACCATTCAGAAAGGTTAAGAGCAGGGCTGACAACCTCCCGGCCCATTGGCCAGATGCGTCATGCACTGGCCATGCCCATGCCCATGCCCAGTTTAGCGAAGGAGGAAAAAGTCCTGATACATTATGTGATGCTGCCATGACAATCTGAGTGTGATGCCCCTGGTTAAGAAGGGGAGGCCTACTGGATTTCAAAGTGAAAGGTGTTCCTCAGAGTAGGAGCTACTACAGAAAATGCACATTTCCTAGGTGCCATTAGATAGCAACATTTAAGAGAAGAGTCCTAGAGTGTGTTTATTTTATGTGATCTTCAAAAAGAGATGGTATCTTCAAAAAGAGATGGTCTTGCAAATAGCCTCTTTTTATGCCCTGCAGGAGAATCAAAAACAAATGTAATTGTGTATGAAGTTGATTATGGTTGTGTTGCACAAAAAAAGACTCATGAACTAGAGAGACCAATCTTACCTTATATTTATTTTTAATTCTTATTTTAGGATAGAACGTCTGGCCAAAGATATCATGCAAGACATTGGATACAATGACATCGTGGTTCTATGTGTACTTAAAGGTGGCTACAAATTCTGTGCTGATCTTGTGGAACATATTAAGAATCTCAGTAGAAACTCAGAAAGGTTCATCTCCATGAAAGTTGACTTTGTTAGAGTGAAAAGTTATCAGGTAAGTAATAATTTTAAAAAATACATTTTGGAATGTGTTTTGATTAGTGCAGTTTTCTTCGGTCTCATGCTGTACAGCTATATTTCATCTAGGATTTCTGGAATTCCTAGTTAACATGGTCTGGCTGAGAATTCTGGATATTGTTACTATACAAATAAGGACTCCAAGCTTAATTAAAACAGGATTTCAAGCACAATTGATAAAATTTGATGAATTAGTTTCTTTAGCAGAACCAAAAGGAGAACCATTTCCTTGTTTTTCTTACATACTCAAATTTGTTCCAAAGAGTGTCCCAAAGTTTGAAATAGAATTGGGAACTTAGATTGGGAAGGAGAAAATGAAATAGTCCTGTTAAAATTCATCCTTTTTTAAAGTAGGTTTAATGGTGGATTTTCCCAAACTCATGCTGTTGTGTGTCTATGAGTAGATTGATATGGTAATAATAATAAACAATTTTAATAGGTTTTTCTTTTTCTTTCCTGAAGAAAATATACTGAATCTTTGGGGAAAATGTTTAATTTAAGACCCTGCATTTACTAGTATAATGAATTCTTTATCCCAGCTAGCTTCAGATTCCCCTTTTTCTTGGTGCTGTAGAAGAAGAGACATTGAGCCAGTTGTTGGTTTACTTGCTGCCAGGAAGTTTCCTGTGTTACTTAGAAATTTTAACTTATATTAATACCTACTTAAAGTTATACTTTAAAAGTGTTTTAAAGTGGGTTTCAGACTAGTTAGCTGAAATTCAAAACTGAGCAATCCCATATTCTTTTTTTTTTTAGTGATGGGAGATTAGGGTTGATCCAAAATTTACTTTTCCTTCCCAAGTTGCAGTGACCTCCCCTTCTCATAATACTATGCAGCAAATGAATTTAGAAACTGAGGAATTCCAAAAGCACTTTCTTATAATGCATGTGGTCACACAGTTGTTGAAAACGAAAAAAAGGAAAAAATTCTTCTATACTTGCCCAAGGCCTCAGGAGTGAATTCAAATATCTCTTTGGATGGTTGCCATTGTTTACTGTAGACACCTCCTTCACTTTGAATAATGAATATGTATGATATCTACTGTAAAATAGGAAGCTGAACTATCAGTAGCCAAGGTTGTCCACATTTCTTTTTGACCAACAGGCATGAGTTAGTTCAAAGAATACTTTAATTAAGAAGGATTTCGGGTTGTTCTGTTATTTTTTTGGCATTTATACGCCTTTTTGGGGCTTTTTGGACCATTTCTAACTAACTGGACTGTAGGCATTGCACACCAAATTCATCCCTGTCCTATAAAATTAGTATTTGTACTTCTGGATCAATTTACATGTGCTTGGATTCCACTTTTCATTTATATATGCAGCTGATGCGACAAGCAATTTGTGAATAAACATTCATTTGACTTGAGTACTTTTAATTCTGCAAGCATGGATCACAGGCTTTCTAACTCCTATCCTTCAGTTGTCCTCTTAAATTTAGCCTTTCTTTTTTGGTTCTTTTTTTAAAAAATAAATTTGTTTATTCAACATTTCAACAATTAAAAACAAATTTCCACATTCTTTTTCGATTCTTAATATCTTACTCTATCTTCCTAATCCAGAGAGCAATATTCTTCACTTGATTGATTTTTCTATTTCTGAGGATCCCTCTACTAACCATTTCCCATTTCTCTTTCTTAAGGGAGTCCTGCTGCTTTTCTGTTCATTTAATGCAGCTGTGCTCTTTTCTCTCTCCAACTGTTTGTCTCCAAGAACCATGTCCAAGTCTTGTAAACAGTAGTGGGATTCTGATGGTTGTTTTTGCTCGATGTTCAGCATTCATGGCTAAAAGGTTAGTTTATCACACTGCAATGTTAAAGGGAAAGGGGGGAGCTTCTCAACTGAAGCACAGAAAACATTCCCACAATAATTAGAATGTACATTTGGTATCTATGAAAAGTAGTAGAATTGGGGCAGTTTAAAAGTGTGCTGTTTTACCACTCAGGTGTACAACCTGAATCTACACTTATTCCGTGAAAACCTTGGGTGAAATCCAAGTATACACTGTAAGTTGTTACACATTTGTTAATTTGAATATGGTAATAGAATAGGGGATAAATAACTGAAGACTAAGTGGATAAAAAAAAATAATTTAAATTATCTATCCTTTTAAATCAAAATAGAAGTATCTTTTTAGAACATGTCCATCAGCTTGCAGTCAAATACTGAGTTTAGCCATTGGCCTAGAAAAGTTGTACACATCTGCCTAAGTGGGATGTTGTTTTAGACAAGATTTAGGAGTATGCAACTGGACTGATGAAAGATATTTCTTATGTCTTTATCCCTAGGAAGCTCCTCCTGACACCTTAAAAATCATAGACAAACTAGACTCTGTTAAAAGACTCTATTTGGCTATGTTGCCAAATAGTGAAGTAGGAATCCCTAAACATTAATAACACCTTTTCAGAATAATTTCTTACATTTGCGATTTGTCAAGAGTGATATTGATTTGACTGGCAGGAGAAGAGATGCGAAGCTTTGTAACCAATTTATTGTGCTCACCTGGGTTGAGAAACATTGGTCTAAATTGTAACCAAATACAAATGACTTTTCTACCCCTACCTTAACCATCTTTTTAAATTCTTTTGATAATGGGTATTTTTCTCCTTTGGAAGCATCTCACAGTAAGCATTCATTTTCTTGTGCTTTCCTATCTTCAGTCAAAATGGTGATTTGTGCTGTGCTCCCTCTCACTATGTGATCATAGATTAATTACCAATTGGCACCTGGCTGGTGGAATAGATTTCCATAAATGTTAAAGTTGCTATTTAAACTAATTTAAGATGAGTTTTCAAATGAGTGGGAGGGCCAGGATGAGAAGTCAAATTAACACTTGATTTGGCCCTCTGATATGAATGTTGGCAACGGATCTTTGGCAAATAAGTCTTTCTCTCCCTTTTGGTAGAAACTGCTTGTTTTTTATTCTGATCAAAGAGAACTCTATTAATATGTTGGGGAGATGTGAATTATGCTTCTTTTAATTGCTCATTTTAATGCCTCCAGAGCCGAGTACATAAATGACTGTATGTGCTCTACCAACACGATATTCCCAGTCTTCTGATTTGAGAAGACATGAAAATGATATAGGCACTCTTACAAAATAGTGGACTAATCAGAAAGGACATTAAAAATTGATCAAAATGCCCTTCTTCCATTGTTCTCCTTCCTGCAATTTCCTGCCTATTTACTTCTCCTTCTCCTTGCTTCTTACTCTGAGTAGTTGGGCACACTTTCGTGGTAAGGACAAGCCTGCACTTCCCTTTATTTTTATTGTCCAGGAAAGCTCATTGCATCCAAAATATTTGCTTGGGTGGCTAATGAAGGACCATAGGTTGGGAATTTGTTACATAATACAAATGTTGTGTTCCAGCAACAAATGCTTTCTAGTGCAAAACTCAGCTAGCTGTTTGACAAAGGAGGGAAAGAGATATGTTTGTAGGACTACAATGGATATTTTGCAGAAGCAGACAAGGTTGATACTGGAAGAACCATAAAGTCTTGATGGGTTCTAGGATTAATTGTCTGAACTAAGTTCTAGGTGGTTTTTTTCTAGAAAGAAGTCTTTTATTATATTTTTTAAAAAATTATTTGTAGGTTGATATCTGTCACATGGAATTTTTTTACATGTAAAAATATACCCATTATAGTGTTAAAACTTTGTTTTAAAATCAGTAGCTGCTTAAAACCCACTATTAAAAGAGACAGAATAACATTGTTAAAAGGAAACAACTTCTAATGATAAAACAGTCTAAAAAAAATCTTAATCTCTCAGAAATATTTGATGATCTTTCTCAAGATAAAAGTAGTGTACCAGTGAAACAACTTTTTTTCATCATTATAGTATGTTTCTGTTCACTGGGGCTCTTCATATTGAAGGTAGATAGTTAGCAGGGGTGGATTCTAACAGTTCGCACCTATTCGCTAGAACCGGTTAACATTCTAAGCAGTTCAGAGAACCGGTTGTTAGAAGAAATTACTGGCCTAATCCTGTAAGGAAGGCAGGAAGGAAACATTCTGGTGTTGCTTACAGAAACTGCCTCTCCGTTAACCCTTATTATATTCTTGGCAGGACTAGACTTCCGTCCTAGGAACGTCTCTGGAGTTTTTTTCTCTCTGCTGGTACTTCGCTTGTGTGGAGTGACCATTCAAAGTTACAATGGCATTGAAAAAGTGACTTATGACCATTTTTCACACTTACGACTGTTGCAGAATCCCCACAGTCATGAGAGGCCAGGTGAGGAGATGCGTGCCTCGATGTGAGTGGTATTGGGTTGGCTACACCCAGCCAATACATGACCATCAAGCCATGCCCACCAACTAAGCCACACCCACAGAACTGGTTGTTAAAAAAATTGAATCCCACCCCTGGATAGTAGTCCTCTGAAGTGCCTTATTAGGCCTTGCAGCAAGCAAAGAGTTAGACTGTATGAACTCTTGAGTCCTCTTCCAACCTTGTGATTCTAAGATGAAAAAGCTAGCTTAGCTTATGCCAGCCTGATGATTTTCAAATATGTTGGATTACTTCTCCTATAATGTTGAGTTGCAATGGACTAAAGACCATCACACATGCCACAAATCTCAGCCTTTCTTGACATTTAAGTTCCTTATGTGCAAAATCTATGTATATAAAAGCGAAATACCACTCACGCA
Source organism: Bungarus multicinctus (assembly GCA_023653725.1). Classification (NCBI taxonomy): domain Eukaryota; kingdom Metazoa; phylum Chordata; class Lepidosauria; order Squamata; family Elapidae; genus Bungarus; species Bungarus multicinctus. Next base: position 22,619,353 of record CM042840.1, read on the forward strand.
TCATCACAAAATCTCCAGCACCGTAAAGCCTACAAACTTGAAATTGGCACGTATGTTCCTCTTGGCTTCTAGGTATTCTAAGAAAGGATTTTTCGAAATGACCATCAGAGCATTAGTATTTTGTATATTACCATTAACATGCTCTGATGCTAAGGAGTTCTACTCTCCTTCCCCACCTAAAAAGAAATCTGTTCCACATGCAAAACACAAGCAGAGGAGAGGAGTTTCAGTTTTAGTTTCACAGCAGCAAGCAGCTTTAGTACAGAACAGTTGAGCTAAGCCACGTCCAGACTCCTTGCTGTCTCCTTCTTGCTCACACAGCAAATACTGTTTCAGTTTCCAAACAGCCCTCAACGATCTCATACACTGACAGGATGCTATCCAGATGAATATAGATGGATGCTGGTAGGCAGAGGCAGATTTTTTTCCACTTAATTTCCTCCCCAAAACTAAGCTCCACCACATAGTTTCATAGCGAAGCACCGGTATCGAGCTAGTTTCTAATATATTTTTTAGAAACCATAGCTGCTTAGCCTGTATTCTATCAGTACCTGTTAAAGAAATAGCTGTTTTCCTATTGGTAATTCATGATTTGGGAGATTTTGAATCATAGCAATGTGCTTAGCCTGCTATAACTATTATCTTACTTCCTTTTCCTTTATGCTAACAATATTGCCTGCAAAGCATTTCCTTTCATTTAATTCTGGAAAAGGGGCATCATTAATTGGAGCAACCCCAGATTCTTTATAATTTCCCCATAGATTTGGATGAAATCCTTTGCTGGCATCTCTTAAACCTTGTTCCTTAAAATAGATCCAAGTCATTCACTGCCTTGTGAGAGCTAATGCAGAAGAGGGCTAGAGTACACTTCAAAAATGCAACAGAGTAATATAATGTCTTTTCACTCAACTCCACCTATCCTGTGATTTTTCAGTTACTATAAGGCAGTCTTGTGATATGACACTTGCTTTGAAGTGAAGTGCTGATGTTTGAAAACTGCTCCTCAGTGTCTTTTTCAATTAGAAATGAAATCAGCGCTTTTTGTATTTATCCTGGTGGCTTTGGTGGAAATGCTGGGATGCAATTCCAGAATTGTCACAATGTCCAAACATATCCAATCCTTTCTACCAGAAGATATCTAAATAAATTATATTGCAGGTGGCCTTGTGTTCAATAACCTTAATGTAGATAATGAACCATATTTTTCATTACGTGCCATCAAGTCCTTGTCCAATACTAGCAACTACATAGATTTTCTGCATGGCAATCTATTTCTATCTTGGTGTTTTAAGTCTTCCAATGGAACATCCATTCCATAGTTAAAGTGCTTGCTGCTGGTTGTCTTCTCCTCTTTCTTTCCACTTTTCTCAGAATTGGCTTTCTCCAGGCAGGTTTCTCTTCAGAAAACGCATCCAAAAGTTGAACATTATAGAGTCTGAATGATGCACACATTTTTTCTTCTATTCAAGTTGTGTCCAATTCTCAGAAATTTCATGGGCAAATCTCTGCATTTTTCTTGGCAGGGTTTTTAGAAGTGGTTTGCTATTGCTTGCTTCCTAGGGATAAGAGAAAATGACCAGTCTAAGGTCACCCAGCTGGCTCGATGCCTAAAGCAGGATTAGAACCCATAATTTCCTGGTTGTTAGCCTGATGTTTTATCCACTGCATCAAACTGGTATATACATCCTGATTAAATGATTAAGATATTACACAGCCAGTGTACTTTTTGGTGGTGGACTCTACACATGCTGTCTTTCCTCTTATTTCCATTTCTGCCTCTAAATTAATATACATGACCTAACATTTGCCATCTTACAGGCCTCTACATCAATATCTAGTTTTTGTTTGCTAGATTTACATTTGTTTAAGTGAATGTTTGTTTTCTGTATCATTAATTCCTTAGATGGTCAATGAAACTGTTATTAATTTGAAAAAAGAAGGTATTATTAACTTGAAATTACTAAAACTTGATTTACTGCCTGTATTGTCAGTTCCATGACATAGATAACTACATCATTAAATCCTATACCTGAATCCAGTTCATTTCTTCACTGTGCAGCTGATGGAAAGTCTGTATTAAAATATAACTTACACTTAATTCTTAAAATACCAGTTGTACATGTTTTGAATATGAAACTTCAAAAGAATTTCTACTGTCTACAAGCAGTACACCACTGTAAAAATTAGAAAGCAATCAACTGAAACAATGTTATTGATTGATAATATTTAATATATTAATTTAATCATTCAATAATTCATATTGTTTAATATAATTTAAAAACTAATAAATATTAATTGTATTGATTTCATGGATTGTCAGTAATTTTCTTATCGGCATATTTTATCCAATATAAAAAGTGTCTAAGCACTGAATGGCTTTAATTCTAGCATACCACACAAACATTGTCCCCTCAACTGTGCTACAAGGAATATGTAAGAAGATGTCTTCCCAAAATGTTTTGTGTCCCTGAGTTGGTCAACAAACTCTTCTGTTCATTTATAACTCTTGGCTGTGCCCTTGTTCTCCACTACTTGCCAGGTTATCAGATGCCCTGATCAGCTTTACATCTACTTATTGATGTAATTTTTGACTCCAGCTTCCCAATAACATCTAAAGTTGCCAGGCATAGTTCAGCTGCCTACAAAATCCACTAGATCTTGATTGCCAGTTAGAAACAATCAGAATCAACACAGCTTCTGGCAAAATGTTATAACTTATTAATCTCCATTTTTCAGCTTTTGCTGTTTGAGATTATTCTTTTAGTGTATTATATAGCACAGCACAGATCTGGGTTTACAGCAGGCTTACATCTTTTATTTCTCCCTCCCTTAATTCTGTAGCTACCATCCTTAATAGTTTTTTAAATGCCTACTAATGTTTTGTGCTGTAGTTGTGAATGTCATATTTTATAGGTTTTTATGTTGGTCAAAAATGAAATTCAATTGGATTCCAATAATATCCCAAGACCAGTTGAGCAAGAAAGATGATTATTAGAGGCCTGTAGCCTGAAACATATGATAAATAGTTGCAGGAACTGGACATTTCTAGTCTAATGAAGAGAAGAAGTAGAGGTGACATGAATATTATCCCAAAGAAAAGGGGCTCAACTTATTCTCCAAAGCACTTGAGGGCAAAATATTGAATAACGGATGGAAAGCTATCAAAGAGAGATGCAACCTAGAATTAAAGAGAAACTTCCTGACAGAACAATTCATCAAGGGAAAAAACAACTTGCCTTACATGTTGCCTTACATGTACACACACACACACGTGGACCATGCAGGTCTTCCATTTCACCCTCAATATATATTATATGCTTTCACACTTTCAAGGCAAGTATATAAGTTTTCTGATTGACAGTAAGGTGTTGAAACTTGTGGTTTGAGCCATGGTGTTTTTTGCAGATTCTCATAATTCCTTTTTTAATTTGCTTGCATAAGAATCCCATTTTCATCTCTTTTCTTGGCTATATATAGTATTTGTAGATAGATCAATATTGAAGATGTGAAAAGCTTACTGTTTGAAAAATAAATGGGTCTAGGAAACTCTGGGGAAGCACAAACTGCTTCCGTTTGGAAGATTACGTTATGGAAAACAGCTGGATCACCTTCTGAATGGCTATGAGTATTCAAAATGTTCTCTTCCCAGAGAATGTTTAGCAGACCCTTAATAATGAATAACATTTATAATCTTGATCGTCTTACAGATCAATGAAAAAGGATCCCTGCCCTCCAGTTTTCAGTCTGTCAAGATGAAAAGAGATAACATAGCACAAAAGAAAAGAAGTGGGAGAAGGAAGGAGATATTTAGATATACCGATTCTTCATGTTAATGCTGATACTGTAATGGGAAGGTGTAATGCAGCCAGAAGTTGTCAGAGGTCTTATGAGGACTAGCTGGACAGAAACAGCTCAAAAAGAAGAGGAAATCAAAATTAATGTTTGCTCAGCTGAGTAGATGGAGTAGCTCTAATTCCTGCTTTTCCCTCTAGTATAGCCTAATGGAATGCAATCCTATGCACATTGATTCTGTGGAGATTCTTTCTGAGTAAATAACGGGTAGGATTACACTCTAAGATAATTTGTGCAAAAGGAGTTAGAGGGTAAGCTGCAAGCTATGGTACTCTGGATATCATCACCGAAAGGGTGGGTGCATGCAGAAAATGTGATTGTGTGGTAATTTTGTTTTTCCAATAGCTTTTTATTGACTCCAGAAATTATTTGTGTAATTTGTTAATTCCTGGAAAGTGGATCAATCCCAAGATATGACCTTATATTTTAAAGTCATTTTTGCAAAATTAATTTTAGAAGGTTTAGATACCAAGTTAAAATATTTTGATATTGGAACATAATTTTAATACTGGACTGATTTTTCAGGGGGTTGTTTTTTGTAATTTTCAATTTCCAAGTTAAAGCTTCCTGCCAGACATAGTTGGAAATTATAGCCCCAAATTACTTGCAAGGAAAGGTCTTGGTAGATCTATCAACTCTTGAATAGAAAGAAACTCATGGACAAAAGGAACTCTTTCACCTACAGTTACAGAAATCTCTATTCATGACTGCTAGATAACCATAAATTTTTGTGCGTGTGTAGATAATTGATAATTATTCTCAAGCCTAATTCCATTTTGCCTAAAATGACAAGCATCCTGTGCTGGTAACCTGTACTTTAAGGTTAGCTAGGATAAAACCATTCATAGTCTGGGTAGCAATGTGGCGGTAGGAGTAGGAACTCCACAGTGGTATCCCTCTGATTATGGAACTTCCTCTTGGCAGGGAAGGTTGTGTTCCTGCTGTTGTATTTCAAAGAACTGAAACTATTGGCTTGGACACTTGAAAGATAAGAACTACACTAAGATATGTTTGCCTTTTTAAATGAATGTTGTTTTGTTTAATATTCTACTTTATAGAAGCCTATAAAACCTTATAATCTTCTTCATTCATTGATCTTTATTCAGGATTGGTTTATTGCTATTTTATAGCTTGCTCTGGGCTCCTTCAGAGGAAAAGTTCACTACTAATAATTGTAAACACTAATAATAATTTTAACATTTACTTTCCCTTCCCAGGATACATAAAGTGCTCTGAAGTGGCAAGTCTTCATTTTAGTGTTAAAATAATTTTGCAATAACCTCTCTGATTTTGTAAGAAATAAAAATAATTTAATGTTTTATGCATTGGTCAGGTTCACATAAAAAAATTAATTCAGTGAAAAGTGACCTGAATATATTATGTAAGCAATACATTCTTCCTTTAGTGCCATTGTGGGATTTTAGCTAGATATCAAAATATCCTTATACAAAATATTGATCCATATTTTCCTTCACTATTCTCTTTAGTAATATGTCCATTCAACATTGATTATACTACCTCTTTTGAGAATAAAGAAAGGCAGAAGCATTTTTGCATTTTTATTGTTTACATTTCTCAAGAGTAGCTAACATTTTCATCCATAATATAGTCAAAGATTTTGATTCCTCTAATATTCAAGAAAAGGAGGCATACAACAGATTTCTGTAAATGATTTCCTGGGATATATGGTTTATACAGTATATAAAAGTCTATCTAGTGAATTTTACTTTTGTGCCTTTTATTTTTATTTTGGATTCTAGTAATATCACTTACTGACCAAAACTTAACATTGAGATTAAAAAAGGGTTTTTTTTAAATTAAAGCAGCCCTGTAGTTATATTGGATCAGCCTATTCTCATCCAGTTCTCCAAATACCAAAACTCACTCAACTGTAGGGCACCCAGTTTTACACCCAATCCTGTATAACATTTTAAAAAAATTAATGAAGTTTTGCTAGACTTCTCTGGACAAAGGATTTTATGGAATAGGAGATAAGATTACTGGAAGTGGGAGAGGGATACTTTATTACTTCAAACTATGGTTTTTGACCAGCTACTGTCACTGTGCTGCCACAACCTCTTATTAAAGAGATATGACTAAATTAGTGTCTGATGGAATTAAGCATGCTTTCTGACCAAAGCCATATGTAGAATGGTTAGAAACAGAAAACATTTTCATAAATAGTACAGATCCATCATATATTTTTATTGTAGTATAAAGAGATGGTTTTACTGACCAGAGTTTTAAGACCAGAGTTGATGCTTTTCAGGGAGTGTAAATATATTAGATCTGCATGGTTCACAGCATAGGGATTTGAGCTATTTTTCCTGGCAGCAATCCTTGCTGGTTTTTTTTATTCATCTAACTAAATTTGGAAGTCAAGTCATCCTGGCTATTTGTTAAATGGTATTCAAAGTGGTTTTTCTTCTTCACTCCTCCATTTTTAAGTGCTTATATATTGATATCATGGGTATAACGTTAATCTAAAACAGACAAGAGACACACAATATATTGTGTTGTTTCTGTGTTTCCAGAACTTTGCTTTATAGAGTGTGTTGCAGGCCATCTGAATTATAGTTACCCAGACTCCAGTATGGAAGCCATCCTAGTATTATTGGCTAAAACGTTTAGTATCAGCTGGGTTTTCATATTGTACATGTGCTATTTATCTCTCCATATGTACCTGTTACATATACAGGTGAAACTCGAAAAATTGCTGAATGCTTGAAGTCCAGTGTGAAGTTTCCACAGTCTGTGTTGATATGGGGAGCCATGTCATCTGCTGATATTGATCCACTGTGCTTCATTAAGTCCAGGGTCAACGCAGCCATCTACTAGGAGATTTTGGAGCACTTCATGCTTCCTTCCGCAGATGAGCTTTATGGGGATGCTGACTTCATTTTCCAGCAGGACTTGGACACCTGCCCACACTGCCAAAAGCACCAAACCCTGGTTCAATGACCATGGGATTACTGTGCTTGATTGGCCAGCAAACTCACTTGACCTGTACCCCATAGAGAATCTATGGGGCATTGCCAAGAGAAAGATGAGAGACATGAGACCAAACAATGCAGAAGAGCTGAAGGCCGCTATTGAAGCATCCTGGTCTTCCATAATACCTCAGCAGTGCCACAGGCTGATAGCTTCCACGCCACGCTGCATTGAGGCAGTAATTGCTGCAAAAGGGGCCCAAACCAAGTACTGAGTACATATGCATGCTTATACTTTTCAGAGGTCCGATATTGTTCTATGTACAATACTTGTTTTATTGATTGCATGTAATATTCTAATTTTCTGAGGTTGTGGATTTGGGGTTTTCATGAGCTGTAAGCCATAATCATCTCAGTTATGGCAAATCACGGCTTGAACTATCTTGCTTTGCATGTTATGAGTCTATCTTATATATTAAGTTCACCTTTTAAGTTTCATTATTGAAATAAATGAACTTTTGCACGATATTCTAATTTTTCGAGTTTCATCTGTAGGTGCAAGATACCTGTTGGAAAAAGCATTTCAATTCAATTCAGCATTTCAGTAAAAGCATAGAGTAGAGTAGAGTAGAGTAGAGTAGAGTAGAGTAGAGTAGAGTAGAGTAGCATAAAACAGAACAGAACAGAATAGAATTCTTTATCGGCCAAGTGTGATTGGACACACAAGGAGTTTGTCTTGGTGTAAATACTCTCAGTATACATAAAGAAAAGATACATTCGTTAAGAATCAAGAATCGTAACGTACAACACTTAATGATAGTCATAGGGTACTATCAACAATCAAATCATACTAGGAAACAGTCAATATAAATCGTAAGGATACAAGGGACAAAGTTACAGTCTTACAATCACAAGTGGGAGGGGATGGTGATAAGGAGTGATGAGAATAGTATGCTATTTTTCAAGATCAATACAGATATATTGTGCTGGGTGTCAATGCTGCAAACTAATTCCTTTTTTATTTTTTATATGGTGGAGGGAGGTTATGCTCCTTTCACGAGAATTTTGGATGGCATTTGCATACTGTTTACTCCCATGAGTCATCTTTAAGTCTATCTGCTGTTTGTGAAATATTAGGATAGTTTTAATGTTTCTTTGAAATACCTTTATTTGGCTGCAGCATTATAGTTCTTTTGCAAATAACTCATCCAGGCCAAAATATAGAATTCTATGAAAAGTAATTGTTCTCTTTTAGATTGTCCGAATTTTTGTATACCTTTGTCAAAAATATCTTCTTATAGATCTATGAAGATTTTCAATCATCCAGGTCATGGTTGCCCCACAAGTAGATAGGAATAGATGCAGAAACTAAGTGAAAAGAGATAGACCTCGATTTACAAATGGCAGCTAAATGTGTTACAATGAGCTTAAAATAAGCCAGTTCTTGATTTACAACTGATCGCTAATGAGCATTTGAAATTATGGTGAGCTTAAAATAAGCGTGACTTGTCCTTGAAGTTATGACTGCTGTCCACATCCCATCCCTATAATCGGGTGGGATTCTACTGGTTCTGTCCACCTCTGTAGAACCGGTTGCTCTGAAAAGCTTTTTGGCCCACCTGCCTGCCCAAGCTCTTACCTGACCTTTATTTCCTGCTTTTTCAACCACAGCTGCTTTGCGTAGCACAGCTGCGATTGAAAAAGCAGGAAAAAAAGGCTTTTCCAACCACTGCGCACCCGCACGCAGAGCTGCTCAGCTGTCCGGGCAGCTCAGCAGGTCATAAATTTTTAACTCGCGCATGTGTGCATGACATAGAGCAACAGAACCGGTAGTTATACTGGACAGATCCCATCCTTGCCTATAATCACAGGGAACATCATTAGCTTGCATGTATGACCAGCTACAGCATATTGCAGTCACATGATTGTGATTTGCAACATTTCTTTTTTGCTGGTTTCTGGGATTTCTGACAGTTTCCAGCAAAAAATATCCATTGGGATATACTGGATCCTCTGAACAACTCAGTAATATGCTTAACTATCACTGTGACTTGCTTTTTACAACTATCATAAAAATAGTTACAAAATTGAATATGGTCATGTGATGCTTCATCATAGAACTGCAATGGGTTACAATTGAAATTCTAGTCTCTGTTGTGGTTGTAAATCAAGAACTACCTGTATCCCATCAGTTATTTGAACATTTTTATGGATAGAAGAGTAAGGAATACTAAAGTTAGTGGTGTTTTGATGGGAGGCATGTGTGCAGATCTTTGCTGACAAAGGTATGGCTAAATATGAAGTTGTGGGTGGTATATGATATGAGAGTGTGGATGTGATGAAAGATGAAAGATAAGGACTTGCCTTAGGCATGGGTTATACTAAAAATCCTCTGAGGTCCCTTCCAGCTCTATGATTTTATATGAAGTGGTGGAAGGAGATGATTTGCAAGGTAGAAGGTGGAGTAGGAGATGTTGATGTAAGATGTTTAGCTACAGGTATATATTCCATTTTCTTATCTCATACTTTTAATTTTTTAACTTGTTTCTTATTCTTTTTTGTGCTTTGGATGATTCTGCTTTCTTCAGAAGGGAATTGAATGATGAAAATATTGACATGTTTGTCATATGAACTATCTAGAGCAAACTCACCATCCGTGGGCCGGATGCATTGCACACTGGCCACACTGATGCCTGGTTTAGCGAAGGGGAAAGAAGTCCCAATACGTCATGTGACACCGCCGTGATGACGCGAGTTTGACACCCCTGATCTAGAGATTGAGTCAACTAAACTGTTTGTAGATAAACTCAAACAATACAATTTTCTCCCTAGTATCTTTCTGCAGATTATTTTCACTCAGGTACAAATGGACTCAAATATATTTGAGGCTTACAAGTATTTTTCTCTTCTGCCTTTTTGTTAAGGATTATTCTAAACACAAGATGTGCATAACTACTTGTGGTCTGCTAATCCTGTTTGGTGAGCCACTTTGGGGGGGCGGGTGTTGTGTTATATTCATTCTCATTCCAGTCACATAGCATAAATCCTCTCCTAGTTGCTGTAAAGCACATAATGTTATTGGTGGAGAGAGACACTGGCAGTTGCTCAGTTCAAATGTCACCACAATGAATAAATCTTTGCAATTGCACTTTCCTTGAAATGGTTATCCTGCTTTTTCTTGAACATCTCATTAAGCTAGAGAATGTGCTAAATCTTAAAACCTTAAAAATAAAAGAGAAACTTTATGTTTTTATGTATTGTTTGTGTATGTTTGTTTTAAAAAAATAAAAAAACTTTATTATAAAAAAAAAGAGAAAGAAAAATCAGAATACTGTTTGATATGGAACAGATTCTATGAGTGGTTAAAGACAAGAGGTAGAAATTAGAGGAAGAAAAACGATGAACGTATGATTAAAAATAGAGCTGGTTTATAACTACAATCACTATGAGTACTAAGAAAACGAATGAGTTAAACGTAAAAAGAAATCTGTTTTTAAAAAATTGGTGATATTTTCACTATATGGGAATTTTAGTATTATTAGTGCTATTAATTTATGTGTTATTATATTAGTATTATCAATTAATGCGTTAATATCTATTATAATATTAGCTATGGTTTTTGTTGCTCACAGCTCATACAGATTGGAAGTTTTACCTAATGTGCAACTGCATCTCTGCTATTTTCATGTCTATTTTCTATTTCTGCTGTTTAAAAGAAAAGAGATAATGTCTGCCCATCATTTTGGAATAGCCTATTAAATATTCAAAGATATATATTTTCCAGACTCCTTAGCGTTCCTCTTCTAAGATTGACAATCTTAAATTATAGTCAATATTTTATTTTATTTTTTTTCTTGAAGAGAAATGTATCCACCGCTGCTGATGTTTGAAGATGCTGTGCAAAAACAATTTAAAAGATCAGGCTTTCAATTTGCTCATGGGCCATTTTACTTTTCATGGGCCATTTTACTTGCTTTGTAGAATAAAACTAGGTAAAAAATAGGTAAAGTAAATAAAAATTAGATTTAAAAACAACATTAATTAAGTCCTCATTAAATAAATCATATAGAAACAAGACTGTCAAGATATAGGCTAAGCAAAAGATTAAATAATTTTAGAGTTCTGTTAAAATTAGGTTTCTGCTGGGCATCCTGAGAATTGCTGTTTCATTGTTTATATTTTTTCATTGTTTATATTTCATTCTCCCTGACATGGCCGAAGGGACTATCAAAAGTCCACCTCAAGGACGGGTCTTGGGATCCAGAGAGGTGGCATGGCCATTCCATGAAACGTCTGGGGAGGGGGAGGGGTACTCAATTGTTTCCTTTTATTTTTAGATTTTTAATGGGGTTAGGGAAGGATGCCACGGGTATGGGGAGGGAGGTTGGGAGGAGGGTGAGGGATAGATTTTTAGTGGGGTTAGTGGGTGGGGGGTCTGGGGTCAGCCAAGCCGGTGAGTATGCCTGGAGGGACCCGAGGGACTGGGGGTTGGGGGGGCAACCAGGATCAGAACTATCGAGGGTGGACCTTATTGGCACTGTAAGTGGGAGGGGCAGATATGGCGGGGTAGAGGGTCATATCAGGTTAGGGGATCGCGTGCCCGCTATCTCCAAGCGGTAACGCGCTCCGACCCTCCTGACCCATCTTGCAGGCCTGGTTGTGCAGAGTCTCAGGCCCTGAGCACCCAGCTGATGTTATGCAATGCCAGGTCCGTTATGAATAAGGCCCCTCTGATTTTTGACCTGATACAGGGCATGGACCTGGCAGGGGTCACCGAAACCTTGTTGGGCTCAGGGGGGTTTCCCCCTGGTAGCGATGTGCCCACCAGGTTTCCAGGCATTTCATCGGCCGAGGGCTCAGGGTAGGGGTGGTGGAGTGGCGGTAATTATTAGGGAGAATCTATGTCCTAGGGAGGCCACTGTACCTCAGATGGCTGGCTGTGAGTCCCTCTTTGTGAGGTGGGGTCAGGTTGGGCAGATGGGTCTTTTGATAACGTACCTGGCTCCCTGCTACATATCATCGGCCCTGCCCAGGCTCCTCGGGGTAATAGCCAAGCTGGCGGTGGAGACACCCAGACTGTTAGTTATAGGTGACTTCAACCTGCCTTCGCTCGGTAAATCCTCTGGGGTGGCCCAAGAGTTCTTGGCCTCCATGACGGCCTTGGACCTGACCCAATTAGTTTCTGGACCTACTCACATGGGAGGACACACGCTGGACCTGATTTTCGTCTCTGGACAGTGGTTGAATGATCGGTTAGGGGATATACTCGTTAAACCTTTGTCATGGTCTGATCATTCTCTCTTTAGACTAGACTTCTGTACCGCCAATCCGCACCACAGGGAGGTGGAGCCGAGGAGATGGTTCCGCCCCAGACGCCTGATGGACCTTGAACGGTTCCAGACGGAGCTTGGGCCATTACCTGAAACTCTGGCTCATAACTCGGCCACAGACTTGGTAGCCGCCTGGGACAGGTTGGCTGCCGAGGCTCTGGACCGAGTTGTGCCTTTGCGACCTCTGACCCGGCAAAGATCTCGCTCGGCTCCGTGATTTACGGAGGAACTGAGGCAGATGAAATGCCAGAAAAGTTGTCTGGAGGGTGTCTGGAAGGCCAGTCGTGCCGAGTCTGACCAAACACAGGTTAGGTCCTATATTAGGACCTACCTAGTGGCGATAGAGGTGGCGAAGCATTCTCACTTCTCTGCCCTTATTGCATCGGCAGAAAATCGGCCCGCTGCCCTGTTTAGAGTGACCCGCTCCTGGATTGGGCCGGGAGCGAGGGATGATCTCCTGCAGGGAAGAGCGGAGGAGTTTTCACGATTTCTGCACGATAAAATCGCTCAGATTCGGGCCGGATTGGACTCTAGTTGGGAGGTCCCAGGGGAGGTGACCGCGGCGAGTCTTGAGACGGTTATCTGGAATGGGTTCGACCCTGTGACCGCCGAGGGTATGGACAGGGTGCTGGGGTGGTTGAATGACACCACATGTTTATTGGACCCTTGCCCCTCCTGGTTAGTTTCTACCTCCAGAGAGGTGATGCGGAGTTGGCTCCAGGGAATTGTTAACGCTTCTTTGATGGAGGGCTCGCTGCCCACCACCTTGAAAATGGCGGTGGTCTGACCCCTCCTCAAGAAGCCCTCCCTGGACCCAACTCTTTTGAATAACTATCATCCTGTCTCCAACCTTCCCTTCGTGGCGAAGGTTGTAGAGAGTGTGGTGGCACGTCAGCTTCCCCAGTACCTGGATGAAGATACATACCTGGATCCCTTCCAATCAGGCTTCAGGCCCGGACATAGTACTGAAACGGCATTGGTCGCGTTGGTTGATGATCTCTGGAGGGCCCGTGACAGGGGTTATTCCTCTGTCCTGGTCCTATTAGACCTATCAGCGGCTTTTGATACTATCGACCATAGTATCCTATTGCGGCGGTTGGGGGGGTTGGGGGTTGGGGGCACCGTGTTGCGGTGGTTCGCCTCTTCCTCTCCGACCGTCTGCAATTTGTGTTGGCGGGGGGAGGGAGATCCACCTCTAGGCCCCTCGATTGTGGGGTGCCTCAGGGGTCGGTCCTCTCTCCTCTCCTGTTCAACATTTATGTGAAGCCACTGGGGGAGATCATCCGTGGTTTTGGGGTGAGGTGTCATCTGTACGTTGATGATACTCAGCTGTACATCTCCACCCCAAGCCACCCCAACGATGCCGTGGAGGTTATTTCCCAGTGCCTGGAGGCCATGCGGAACTGGATGGGCAGGAACAGGCTCCGACTCAACCCTTCCAAGACTGAGTGGCTGTGGTTTCCGGTGTCCTGATATAGCCAGATAGTTCCATCGCTGGCTATTGGGGGTGAGATTTTGCTCCCTGCAGAGAGGGCTCACAATCTGGGTGTCCTGGATGTACGGCTGTCTTTGGAAGACCATATTACGGCCGTCTCCAGGGGGGCGTTTCATCAGGTTCGCCTGATCCGCCAGATGCTGCCCTTTCTGGATCGGGATGCCTTACGCACAGTCACTCATGCCCTGGTCACCTCCCGACTGGACTATTGTAACGCCCTCTACATGGGGCTCCCGAATGGGAGCATCCAGAGGCTTCAACTGGTACAGAATGCGGCCGCGCGGGTGGTTATGGGGGCGTCAAGATTCGCGCATGTGATGCCCCTCCTGCACGAGCTGCATTGGTTGCCAGTGGCCTCTCGGGTTCGCTTTAAAATTTTGGTGTTAACTTTTAAAGCACTCCATGGCATCGGACCAGGATATTTACAAGACCGCATTCTGCCATTTTCCTCCCACTGTCCGGTGCGCTCCCACAGGGAGGGTCTCCTGCGGGTCCCATCAGCATCTATGTGCCGGCTGGTGACCCCGAGGAATAGGGCCTTCTCTGTGGGGGCGTCTGCCCTCTGGAATGGGTTGCCCCCGGAGTTACGGACAGCCACGGACCTGGGGACCTTCAGGCGTGCTTTGAAAACCTGGCTTTTTGACCAGGCCGGCTTGGGCTGATTTTAGTTTTGGGGTGTTTTGTTTTTATTAAATTTTAGGGTTTTAGAGTATGATTTTAAATTTGTTTACAGCCAGGGTTGGGTTTAATTTAGTTTTATTGTTCCACATATTTATTGTTTTAATTGTACGGCTGTGCACCGCTCCGAATCCTTCAGGAGAGGAACGGTATATAAATAAATATTTATTATTATTATTGTTGTTGTTGTGCTTTCCAAATTAAAAAAAGATCTGTATCCTTTGAAAACACCAATTAATCATGACATATTGTCCATTATATTGCATCTTTTCTTAGGAACTAGTACAAGGAAAAGAGATTTCCTGCTGTAAGCATTATAAATATACACATTCCATGTTTGTGTGTGTGTATGTGAGTGTGTGTGTGTGTGTGTGTGTGTGTGTGTGTATCCGGAATTTGAGGTAAATTCTTCCCAACATGTTAAAAATAGAGAAAATGTTTTCACACTTTTATCAATATTTCTAAGGCTTTTAAGAACAATAAATATACTTCATAGTTTTCCACAAGAGTAAGCAAGAGATGTGGCATATTGCTGTCAGAAATATGAGTCTGGAGAATATCCTATGATCACTCTATAAAATAAACCTAGAATTATTTAAACAATGCCATGGTTGGCAATGAACTTTCTCATAAAAAGTGAGTATTTGAAGAATGGAACATTTACACTAAATAGTGCAGATAATTCCAAAGTTACAATTCATAACCTCCAGTATTTATTTTGGGCTGAAACACAGCATGTGTGTAGTTTTATCTTTTGGTTTGCTTTCCCCATTACAAGTAATCCTCCATTTACAATCATTCATTTAGCAACCATTCAAAGTTACAATGGCACTTTAAAAAGTGCCATTATATGTTTGGTCTTCACATTAATGACTATTGTAGCATCCCCATGGTGATGTGATTAGAATTCAGGTGTTTAGCCATTGGCAGGTATTTACAATGTTTACAGCATCCCCAGATAATATTATCACCATTTGGAATTTTCCCAGCAGGCTTCTGACTGGCAAACTCAGATTTGCATAATGGCTGCCGGAATCACAACTAACAACTAACTTCAGTAACAAGGGTGGAAAAATGGTCATCAACTCACTTAACATTGCCTTAATGTCTGTAGAGATTCTCAATCATCCTGGTCATGGTTGTCCCAAAGGTGCTTTTTCAAGAGGCAACTGCACTTTCTGGTTTTTCTTTGAAGATGTTTCGCTTCTCATCCAAGAAACTTCTTCAGCTCTGACTGGATGGTGGGGAAAGGAAGGATTGATACTCCTTGCAGACCATTTGCAAGGAACCATTTGCGCTTCAGTTTGAGATACAGACAGGACAGAGTCATTCCCAACAGCCTGTGCCTATGTACAACAGTGAAGTGAACAGTGAACACTGAGCAGAAAACATCCTGTAAAAAGCACTGCTTAAATTGCTCAATGAAAGAATTATACAGATTAATATCACATATTGAGGTTTTGAAAGAGAGGAATACATACACCAAGAGCTGAAATCACTTCTACCAACAGAAGTATTAGAACAGGTCACAGAATTTATAAAGAAGGCACAATTAACACAACAAAGAATGATAAAAATGCAAATTGTCTGCACGGAGTATAAATCCTTCCATTCCCCACCATCCAGTCAGACCTGAAGAAGCTTCTTGGTTGAGAAGTGAAACATCTTCCAAAAAAACCCACAGAAAGTCCAGTTGCCTCTTTGGGGTGGGGTGGAGGAAGCATCTTTAGGATTGCCTTGCTTAGAAATGAAAATTCTGGTCCAAACTGGAATCATAAATCAAGGACTACCTGTATGTAGGTTTTAAAGATTACAGATCTTAAAAGAGATGGCAGGGATTACAGGTCTGGAGGAAATTAAAATAACTCTTATCATTTTTGAATTTAGGGACAAAGCTTTGTAATTGTATTGAGAACTGACAACCTTATCTAGGGTTAAAATGCCCCCTCCTTCATAAAAACAAAAGGCATATGAGCAATATTCTGCCACATGAAGCAGTGGACAACAGCTTTTAAACTCTGATGAATTCCAGCCAAAATGTATCAGATTTTAATTTTCAAAGGCCCTAGTCAACATAGTTAAGCAGCTGGAGGGATTATGGGAATTGAAGTACATCTGGAGGGAAAAGTTTGGAAAAAAAACCTGGCATGCAAAATAAAATTAAATAAAGCAGCAACAAATGTAAAACAGGTGTAAAATGTCGTGTTTATTTTTTTTACAAGTACAAACAATCTACATTTTTGTGTCCAAACTTTACATAGGTTATGTTTGCAACATTTTCTGACAGGGAATCAAAGTGCAAAATTTGGAGGTGTGCAAAAATGAAAATATGTCTGCAGGCCAGTCTATATATTATCTTAGGAAGTGAAAATTGGGTCAGTTTATGTTAAAATGAGAACTGATTGAATTTTGCATTCCAACTCTGTGGGTGCCTTCAGGATAGCAGTAACACTGAATGAAACAAGATGATTAAAAGACAGATTCTTCAAATACCCTGAAACCACTGATATTTTTAAAACTTCTCTTATGCTTTTTCTATGAACTCTAATTAGCTTATTTGCTTGGGTTTGTTTCTGGAAGAAAGGAAAGAAGAAAAGGAAAGAGAGAGAGAGAGAAAAGCAGGTGCCAAGCTTTGAGCTGATAGCCAAAGGACATTCAGTAAATGTCCTTACTCTTTCAGTAAAAAGCCCATCACAGTTTAATGAGGTAAAGGATTAGAAATTTATTACTGTTGGTTTGTGTCATGATAAGGTAGCTTTTGTTCTGCCAGAACACTTTAAAAAGAGACCATTTTCTCTTCAGCTACCCCAAACCACAGATGTGTGCTGCTTTTTACAATGTTGTCATCAGGAATCCTGGTTACAAGAACCCCTTTCTTTTCTTGAGATCACCCACACGTAGGCTGCTGGATTCAAGATCCCTCTAGTCTCCAGGAAAAGAAGAAGAAAAAAAGATAATAGCTGCCCCACCCAATTCAGTAGAGATGATCTAATACTGGAAGAATTGGCAACTTAAATGTTGCTATAGAAACCCTGACCAAGTGGTTACAGAATCTTAATTTGTAGATAAAAGAGGAAAGCTAGACTGGTCTGTAAGGACCAGTTGAGCAACACTAGTGACATTTTGGAAGGATCCTAATTGTTCAGCTGTGGATTTTGGAACAATATGTAGAATTTTTCTCTATTCAAAAGATTATACATGGAAAAGCAAGCCTAAACTAAGCCAAGAAAGGAAAATCTTGCATCTGTAATTATATATGAGGAATTATTTCATGGGAATAAACAACTTACACTATCAATGCTCCTGTTCATGCCCTTTGACATTGACATGATTGAGATAGGGTAGAAGTAGGTGACTTAGTGCAAGGGTCCCCCAACCCCCCAGGCTGCATGTTCAGAACTGGGTTGCATCAGTGACTGGCCAGCATACATGTGCAGCTTGACTTGCACGCTTGCAGCTCAACTTACAGGCTGGGTCCCTTCTCCCTCCCCTTGGGCCGCCAAGCTGTAAAGGTCAGGGACCGCTGACTTAGACATAGTCCTTGACTTACAACCATTCCTTTAGCAACTGTTTGAAGTTAAATGCAATTTTAAAAAAAGACAAATTCTAGTACACATGGCTCTCACAGCCTGGGTCCTATGATCAGAATTTGAGCATATATTTATGATAGTTGCAGTGTTTTGGGGATTGTGTGATTGTCATTTGCAATCTTCCCAGGAGGCTTCCAACAAAGTCAGTGAGGAAAGGTGGATTCGCTTAAACAGCTCTGTGATTCACTTAACAACTGCAGTTGTTGACCAATTGTGTCATTAATCAAGGAATACCATTTTTGCTATATTGTATTATTATCCGTACAATAATGTCCAGTTAGAAAGCCTGATAAAAGTCTAAACAACATCCAAATTTAAAAACCTTAGCACAAATAATTGGAAAGAGATTCCAAACTAAAGAAAGATGAACATCATATTAGCTATTTTTCCTAGAAGCTGTTAAAAAATTTAAACTATATGAACTAAAACCACTTAATTCAGTAGAAATTAACACACACACACATATATATTCTAGCTTGTCTTTATAGCTGGATAATTTACTAGATTCAAGGAGAAATGTTGAAAGATATATTGTTATGATTGTCATATAAGCAGGGGTGGGATTCTACCAGTTCGCACCTATTTGCAAGAACCGGTTGTTAACATTGTAAGCAGTTTAGAGAATTGGTTGTTAGAAGAAATTACTGGCCTAATCCTGTAAGGAAGGCAGGAAGGAAACATTCTGGTGTTGCTTACAGAAACTGCCTCTCTGTTAACCCTTATTACATTCTTGGCAGGACTAGACTTCCTGTCTCTGGAGTTTTTTTCCCGTTCCTTTGCTGGTACTTTGCTTGTGTGGAGTGACCATTCAAAGTTACAGTGGCACTGAAAAAAGTGACTTATTACCATTTTTCACACTTACAACTGTTGCAGCATCCCACAGTTATGAGAGGCCAAGTGAGGAGATGCATGCCTTGATGTGGGTGATATTGAATTGGCCACGCCCAGCCAATAACATGACCACCAAGCCACGCCCACCAACTAAGCCACAGAACCGGTTGTTAAAAAATTTGAATCCCACCCCTGCATATAAGCCATGCAACTTTTGGGATCTGAATTCCAAATGCTACTTTGAAATGCACTATGGAGCTCCTGTCTCTTAATTCCTCACTTCTGTAGAAAAGATATAAATCTGAAAAATAAATAAAACTCTCACAATTGTTAGCCAGCAGTAATAGGAGGCTGGGAATTCATGTCTCACACACTTGAAGGGCACTGTGAATTGAGGATTGCTACCTGACATTTTTAAAGTATCTTCCAAAGATAAGATACTGAGTGGTTTCCAGATTTTTTTTTTTAATGGCAATATAGTACATCCAAGGTCTTTTGATATAGTGTTTGGTTTGATGGAAGTTAAAGTTCAATGGGCCACCAGATTGCCTATTCTTGTGTCTGGATCAGACACAGATTACACAAGCCCAGGATGCTCAAAGAAAACCAAAACCTTTGAACTCGCTCCTCTGTTCTTTCACCCAAGTTCCACTTGTCATCAAGGTCAGACTTAATCACTTTGCAGTTATGTTCTCTGCTGCTTCTCTGAAGTTTTCTGTACAGATTAAGAGATGCTTTTCGATGGTAACATCTTTTGACTTGTAATGGAGAGCCGTGATGCATCTAGGATCCAAAGATCGTTAAGTGTCTTGAAAATTGCCCAGTAAAGCAAGCAACACTTAATGAGAATAGGGAGGATAATGGGCTGAAGTAGAGATAACATTAATGATACAAACTGCTCACTCAACTTCATTTTGAAAGGAAAACATGTGCATGAGCTGTCCAGCAATTTGGAAAAATAGTTCCATTTTTATTTTATCCCTTGAAACATAATGGAATAACAACTCTCTTGTTCTTTATTAAGCATTAAAGAGGTTTTTTGGAGAAGGGAAGGGGAATAGAAGCTGAAGGGAAATGAAAAAGTGAACAAGGCTTGAGTGATTTAATGTTGTTCTCTAAATCACTTTTGTAGGGTGCAAAATACGTAATTAATTTAAGCAGGTTATATTTTCCTGCGCACCATGAATGGGATATCAAAATCTGCAAGATGAGGGATGCGCTATCCCAATCAAAGCCCTTCCCTCTTTGTACAGCCATAGGACATATCCAAAAGAGACTGAATCGCAGTGAAATCCTACCATCTTGCTGTTTTTGTTTGCTACCCAAAGATGCTACTGAATTTTATTGCATTGATTGAATAAAACCTGCATAAATAGTTTTATTTTGGAATGTGGTTGTCAATGATTTTCACAAAATATAGCTTTGGTTTTTTTAAAAAAAGAAAGGAAGAAAAAATTAATTGGAATTTGGGGATTAAAAAGGAGGCAAACAAGTTGGTGAAAATACAGTAGAAAAAAGAAACTGGAACTATCGTAAGTCAGTCAGTCACAGAAATCTAGAAAGAAGATAAGGAGACATAATTAATATATTTTCATTTCATTTTTTCAATTTCTTCTATTTTTGTTTCTTGTTTACTATTTTTCTTAGCCTTATACGTTTTGTTACGCTGGAAAATTCTAATTAAAAATGTTCACAAATAGCTTTGATTTCTGTTTTACAGAATCATAATTTTTTAACCATTCATTTCTGCCATGCTTGATTGACTGATTTATCCTACCTGAATTTATGGAGCTTATTTTAGAGTGGATGTATACAGGAGTATACTGTTACTTTTCAATTTCAAGAAAGTGAATTTATAATTCTTCCTATATTTGCATAGGTTTAAATCTACTGGAATATGAATATCGGATGAAAAAATTATCCTAGTCTTAAACTTTTTCCATAGAAATGGCTCCCTTGGTTTTGTTAGTGAAAGATTTGATGAGTTCTAGATTACAGCCAATATATTAAAGTTGTTGAAAGCTAAATAAGATAAAACATAAAAATATACATTTTTCAAAGTCATAAAAAATAGGAAAGAATAGTTAATAAAGCAGTCAGTGCAAACTACCAACTCACAAGAAATGTTCCTACTATCCTAGTTCTTTTTTTGTTCATACAGATGCTGGAAATAAAATACTATATAATGTCTATTTTTGCAGAACGACAAATCTATGAAAGATACTCGGATCATAGGAGGAGATGACTTTTCAGAACTGGCTGGAAAGGTTTGTAGATATCTTAAAGGATGGGTTTGTTTTAAAAACTTATTTAATAATGAAAATAAACATTGAATATAGGAATGTATAAATGATTACTTATAAATACAGGGACTCCTTGTTCAGTAATTATTCATTCAGTGAACATTCAAGGTTACAATGAGGACACTTATGTCTATAATTCCTTGTAATTGTGGATATCACACTATCCCTGCAATCATATCATTACAATTCAGGCACTTAGCAACCAGCATGCATTCACGGCATTTTCAGCATCTCACAATCACATGATCATGATTTCTGGTCTTCGCTACTGGCTTCTACAAGCAAAATCGATGAGAACCCTAACAAGAGATCACAAATGGCGATCATGTGACTTTGCATTTAACAATCACAAGAATTTGTTTCATGACCATCACTATAACTGTCATATGTCCATGCAGTCACATGACATTGTCCTTTACATCTGCATCATTTAGTGGATGTTATTGCTATCATTAAGCAAGGAACCTCTGTAATAAATTATCAATACTTGATCCATTTTGTAGTGCTCTGATATCCTTCTGAGGCTGGGACTCTTGCAGCCCCCATCATTCCTATAGCACACCCACCATGAATTCAGCTAAAAATATAACTGTGTATGTGACTGCATTTGAATGCCATGATAAACTATATTTTTTCCCTAAATCCACCAGATGTGTTGAATTTGGTTCCTATAATTGCTTTTATTCTGCTGGCAGGGAATTTACAAAAGCTTGAAGAGACTGTGTTTGGGATGGCTGACTTCTTATGATGGGCACAACCCTTAGTAACCTATCTTGTATATGCATATTTCCCTACCAACACAGCACAACTTAACTATGATTTATGATGTCATTCAGTGGCTAAACTATGGTTTAACTTTATCTGAAACAAGTTAGCTTCATATCTCCTGGGCCTAAACACAATTTCAGATTTCAACAATATGATTAATTACGGTTTATCAGAAATGGAAACAATTGTTAGAACATGGTTGAAGAAGGATGCACGCGAGCCTAAACCTTGTGTAACTTGTCTCTGTAATTATGAACAATAACTTATTGTGATGTCTGAAAGCAGCCATTGTCTGTTTGGCTTCACAATGTATCATTACATTGGTCTTGGCAATAGTTCTCCGTTTACACATCTTGCCAATTAATGGTTTGTTGGACAAGTTAGCAACAAGCAAAGTCACTTGCTGGGTTGATACATTGTGCTAAGCTACAGTCCATGTTGTTGGTTGAATGGGGCATGGCTGTACAGCCATTGTAATTTCTAAACTGTAATTTATAGTTTAAGGCTATGTATTTACCAGCTCAGGCTTACAGACAAAGTAGCCATGGTTTTTGTGGCCTACATCCAGTTTGTTTTCTGTCTCAAACCGCTCCTGCCCACTGCATCTGTGGATTGGCTAGAGGCTTCAACAAGTTCAGCAATCCCCCACCCCTCCAAACACACACATTGAATGCATGTGTGTGTGTGTTAATCAATCAAACTTCTTAACTGTACATTTCCCTCTTGGAGGGGCTATGGGCAGTGTTCAATTTAATCAATATAATAAAACATTAAACACTGAATAAGGATTTAAAAAATTTAAAGTGTAAAAAAAAAAAATTAGCAAAAGTCTAGAGTTCCAAGATGGGAAGACTAGAATTGTTAATACGGGCAGCAGGGGGCTCTAACGCGGCCAACCAGCGCCCTCCATACAAGGCCTTCACAGCCAAGTGTTGACTCCTTTGCAGAAGGCCAATCAATTAGGAGCTTTCCTCACTTCTGAGGGCAAGATGTTCCACAAAGCAGGGGCAATAGCAGGAATGTCTTCCTTGAACTCTGCCAGTCAAATTTTTTGACTGACAGGGTCTATACCATGCCTTTTTTACCAAATTGAGTGGGACAGGCTGATGCAATAGGGCAAAGCCAGATCAATAAGGAGCCAGGCCTTGTGCCCTATAGCCATGATGGTGATCCTATGGCACGCGTGCCAGAGGTAGCATGCAGAGCCCTCTCTGCAGGCACTCGAGCTGTTGCCCCAGCTCAACTTCACTGCGCATGCGGCTCCTACCAGCAAGCTGATTTTCAGGTCTCTGTCACACATGGCCGGGGGGGGGCACACACCCCCATGCCCCATCTTTGCTCCCAGGAAGCTGCAGGGGGCCTACTAGGCTCAAAATGGGGTGCGGGCGTGTGGTGCAGGCTCCCCTGTGGCCTATTTTTGCTCCCAGGAGGCTGCAGAGAGGCCGACTAGGCCCAAAATGGGGTGTGTGGGGTTTCGTGCGTATGCGCAGGGGGGCAGGAGGGTTGCGCGCATGCGCAGGGAGAGCAAGGGGGTTATGTGCATATCCACAGGATGGGGTGAGTGGGACAGAGTCACGTGTGCATTGCATTATGGGTGAAGGCACACGCATGTGCTTTTGCATGCACATGCATGCACTTTTGGCATATGACAACAAAAAGGTTAGTCATCACTTCCATAGGTAATAATCAACACCTTAAATTGGACCCGGAAGCAAACTGGAACATAGTGCTGTTCGTGGAGCAATGATATTTATTATATGTGCCCTTCTCTGGATACCTAGTACAGCTTGTGTGGCTTCATTCCACACCAGTTGAAGCTTCCGGATACTTTTCGTGTGTGTGTGTGTTTCTGTTTGTGTGTGAGATATGTATACATTATATTCTATCTAATGTTCAATTTAATTCCATTCATTAAATTAACAACCTATGATTTCAAAAAGTGGTTACTAAAAAAAAATGGTAATTTATTCACTGAGCCTCTTCTGTGCTTCGTGCTAAACCAAATAATACTGTTTCTGGCTTCCAGAGTCATCAAAATAGGCAATAAACTTACGAACTTTTTAATGGTTTCAGTTATTATGACCATTCCATTTCTAGCACCTGGAGAACAAGTTGTATTTCTTTTTCCACTATATTTGAACATAATTATTTGACAGGTGGAAGGAGAGTGGGGCATGAAAACTGTTAAAGTACAAAACTGAGATGTCCAATGGCATGTGATAATGCAACTGCATCTGATGATTCCATCATGCACCATGTTATTTTGTGTACCATTGTGTTTTGTTATAGATGTGCTCCAAGGCCTAAGCCATACAAAAAAATGAAAGATTTATTTCACTGGGCTCAGAACATTGAGTTCATAACCAAGTTTGGTCTAGTGGTTAATGCATCAGGCTAGAAACTAGAAGACTGAGTTCTAGTCTCCCCCTGCCCTTAGGCTGTGTGAGCCAATTACCAAGAGACCATGAGTTCAAATTCGTTCATAGGCTTAGTGATTTGTGGCCAGTCACTTTCTCTCAGTCCACTCACTTCACAAAGTTGTTATGGGAAAAATATGAAAATGGACTATTGCGTGCATTTGTTGCCTTGAGTTATTTGTAAAAATAATAAAGGTGGATCATATCAAACCTCAGAGTAAATTTAGGAAGGGTAATAACAAAAATAATTTATCCCAAGACTACAATTATTCTGTGATAATATCATGACTTTTACCTAGTTAAATATTTCATTTAATTTTAATTTCTTTTAATGAAGTAATTGATTGTATTATATTACATTTTCCTTTACCAAAATCTCAGACTTTTAATTACTGAAGAAAATATGAGATGAATGTATAATTTATTCAGTAAAATTGCCATTGACAATTATCTATAAGAGAAAAATCTATATATAATTTTTTTTATTCTGCTAACATACCCAAAACAATTTTTAAGTAACTTAATTGCTTTATTATGTATCCTTTAGCTGACTATTTATATTGAAATGTTCTTTTCTGGCTTTTTGAAAAAAGCAATACATTTGACATTGATTAGTGCCCAATCCTCTGCATTCAAAATTTGTTCAATTATTATTTTCAGACAGGTGTTTAAAGGATTGCAGTCTTACAAGTGCATTGGGTGTCAATCTATTATATTTTGTTCAGCAGCATTGGCTTCTGATAAATATATAAGATTGCTATCTTTATCAGTTTAACTGATTTACAGCTTAAACATATTTCTTACAATTGTTTAATGGTGCTTATTCCCACGTAAAAGTCTCTAAACCTATAATCCTGTGTAAATCATCAATTTTCTCATCTAAAATATTGGTTGGTTAAATTCAGACTTGATCACGGGAAAGAATTTGTGCATATATTATCTGATAGTTTAATTCTAGAATCAAGATTACCATGTTTAGTTGATAGCACTTTCATCATCTGAAGTCAATGCTCGTGGTTCCATTGTCAGAAGTGATGGAAGTGGTGATAAGCCAGAGACCTTTTTGGTATGGATAGTCTAATTAAGAAATACCTGCCTTAACTGTCATCCACTCATCTGCCTCATTTTTACCAGATAATTGAAGGGAGATATTCTTGCAAAACAAAAAAGTAAAGTTCTGAAATTTGTTTATTGGATTGGGATGAGGAACTGGCCCTTGTGAGTTGACGTACAAAATCTAACCCCTCTGCCCTATTACTGAAATAGACTGTGGAACTGCACATTAACTCAAAGCTATAAAAGACATTTTTATGGAAAAATATGCGACATGAAAGTTTAAAAGCCAACTTTATAAGATGCGCAGCTTTATACGATATACGTTTTTGTGCAAAACCACAAAATAAGATTCCAGTGAATAGCACAAAAATAGGAGAGGAGTAAATATTTTACTATCCAGCCTTCCAGGTTTTTCATTGGTCAAGGATGAATTAGTTCTTTATCACCAATATGTTATCGCTTCTGCTTTCCTTTCTAATAATATTATGCATTCCTCACAAAGATTATAGAAGTGAATCAATAAATATTTTCAGTTAAGCATGCAGCAGCCTTATCTGTCAAAAACAAAGTGGTTCACAAACAGTACATATTTTACTTTTGTGGCTATTCACAGATGGTCTGTATCAAACTACTTAAAATTAGAAAATGAGTAGACATTTTTCAGGGTATTTTTAAATTTTTATTTTGCTGAACTAGGCTTACATGCCACCTTTTGAGATGTATTAAATAGAGAAACTAAATATTAACTCCTAGTTTAACTCTTCTTATGCTTGAATAGTTGATTTTGTGATAGAAAAAAAGATTGCTGGTCTTCAGGTAATCAAGACCAGTTTTTTGCAAATTGGTGGGTAGGATTCGGATCCAAAGCAGATAAAAGTGGTTTGGAAAGTAAACTCCATGTTCCTCTTCTTAGAAGAGTACTTTCCACAGACTACAACACCCAACTCTTTGGAGAACAGGAGAGTAAAAACATATCATTTTTGGATTATGCTGAAAGAGGTCCCTTAGTGTGTTTCCCATATGTTTGCCAATTGCTTTCATGAAACAGCAGGATACTTAATGGTTGAAGAAGTGGTCAGGGATGGTTTTTGGTCTATCACTATTTGCCAAAAGGAGAGTCAAAATTCCATTATGAATTTTATCTACCTTCAGAAAAGTATAACCTGAAGTATTCAGCCCTTGAGTTCTTCTTTTACAGCCCCTGGAGGCCCCTCCAACAAATCCCAAAACAATAGGCAGCGCAGCTTCCTGCCGTTTTAGGTAGGAAACCCAAATACAAATTCCCAAATGGGTCTAACATTGTTTCTAGAAATTCCTCTTTAAAAACAGAAGATCCTGACCCTGCCCTTATATATGGCACAGTCTCAACCATCTTGGATCATTTTCCCTCCCACCGTGGTTCTCATTATTGTCCAAAATCTAGAAGCCACAATTAAAGTCATTCATCTATGATCCACTCTGTTTAGCACAGGTCTCTTTTTTTTACCTAAAACAAAGTGCAAATTTGCTTGGGAAATGGGAATGGAAAAGAATGGAACTCGTTCCTCCTGTGCTGTTTTCATTCAAAAATTATTCTGAAGACACCCATTGGCTCAAGCCCCACAGTTGACTTTTCCTGTGAAGGAAAAAATGTTCTATGTCAAGCACAGTAATAGAAACATTCTGCCAAAATACTTTGAACTTTACATATTTTTCTCCATTTTAGTTTCTTCTGTTCAGTTTGCCTTATAAAGGCAAAATAATTGGCCTTTAGTGACAATTTTAAATTAGAATGGGAATCCTGCATTTTGGAGTCTGAGTGAGGATACCTGCCCTATTTGATATGACACTAATTTCATGAAATTCACAACTGGGTAGCCTAAACAGAAATACAAAGGCGAGAGAAATTAAAAAAGCATAAGGTGCTAAACAACCTGGTAGTGATACAAACCATATCCTGGTTAGACTTTAACTCCATCTGCCATTATCTTTGTCCATGGTTGGCTTTTACAGTTAAGTACTGGAATGATATCCCCTGCTGCCATCTATCTGACTCCCATCCACCCATGTTCCAGATATCTTTGTAAAATTGGCTGTTCTCCAGGCCTCAGATAGAATATGTCAGACCTATATTAGCTTTATTGCAACAAAAACTTGTAAGTCTGAAAGCACTTCTGCCTTCTTTTTCCTTTCCAGAAAATTGGTGGGTGGGTATGGTTTTTTTCTGGAATGTTCCCCATGCCCTCTGATCTTCTGAGGGTAAAATACCTTTTTCATGATGTCTGGGCTACGGCTCTTCCTCTTGTCCTACAAGATCGTTGTCATAGTCCATTGCAGAATGGGCTATGAACCTCAATTAGTTTAGAAGAAGCTTCTTGGATGAGAAGTAAAACATTTTTAAAGGAAAAAAAACTAAGAAATTCCAGTTGCCTTTTGAAAAAAAGTACCCTTAGCATAACCATGACCTGATGATTGAGAATCTCCACAGACACTCAATTAGTTTTATTTTCTGTTGTAGATGATGTGTTGGCTGGCTGATGGACATTTTAAAAATTGTTTTCTAGTTTTACTATAAATTAGCATCCTCTAAATTTCAAACATATATAAAAAATTCAATAGTTCATCACAAAAAAGAAATTTATGGCCTCAGTTTTGGATCCATTGTCTGCAGTGCCTTTACCTGGATCTCCTTTATCCACTTTAGCCAGAACTATACTTTACATAAGACCAAACTGCCTTATGGGCTGTTCTGACATCCGATGTGATGGATTTAAAGGGAGAGAAGACATATTCATATATTGTATATCAGTTCATGGAAGATCAGGCTTTTGACTTCTGAGATCAGGCTTTTGACTTCTGAGATTGCTAGATGTACGTACTTGGCCATTGTGTGGCATATATTAACAATATTTCAGGACAACTCTCCTTATATTTACATATAATGATTCAATCAGAATAGAGTTGGAAGGGACCTTGGAGGTCTTCTAATCCAGCCCCCTGCTCAAGCAGGAGACCCTATTTCAGATAAGTAGCTGCCCAGTCTCTTAAAACCTCCAGTAAATGAAGCGGCTAAACTTCCGAAGGCAAGCTATTTCATTGGTTAATTATTCTCACCATTAAGAAGTTTTTCCTTAGTTCCAGGTTCCATTCTTTCTTTCTTGCCTTCTGGTGCTTTGTAAAATAAGTTGACCCCATCTTCTTTGTGGTAGTCCCTCAAATACTGCAATATTTCTATTATGTCCCCCTAGTCCTTTTCTCTAGACTGGCCATAACCAATTCCTGCAACCGTTCTTAATATGTTTTAATTTCCAGGCCTTTAATCACCCTAGTTGTTCTTCTCTGCATTTTTTCCAAAATCTCAAATCTTTTTTGTAATGTGGTAACCAATATTGGATGCAGTAATCCAGGTGTGTTTTTACTAAGGCTTTATTATAATCAGCCATTATTTAATTGCTTTTTAATTTTTGTATTGTTTTTTGGGGTTTGGATTTGGCTGTACACCGCCCTGAGTCCCTAGGGAGAAGGGCGGTATAGAAATCCTACAAATAAATAAATAAATAAGTAAATAAATAAATAAATAAATAAAGTGGTACTAATACTTCATGTGATTTTGATTCTATGCCTCTGTTTATATAACCAAGGATTGTATTAGCTTTTTTGGCTGCTGTCACACACTGCTGGCTCATGTTTAAGTGATTGTCCATTAGGAGTCCAAAGTCCCTTTTACAGTTATTTGCTGTTTTTGAGCCAAGTTTCATCTAATCTGTACTTATACTTTTGGTTTTCCCTGCCTAAGTGTAAAACCTTGTTTTTCTCTACCTTAACTTTCATTTTGTTAGATAGGACTTTATATTCAAGCCTGTCAAGATCCATCTAGATCTTGAACCTGTCTTCTGGGATGTTAACTATTCCTGCTCACCAAGAAGTAGATTGTGGTCTATTTTATCAAATGTCTTACTGAAATCTAAGTATATACTATGTCCACAGCATTTTGCTGGTCTACTAATTTAGGCACTTTGTCAAAGAAATAAATGAAATGATTCTTCAAAGAAGAGCCAAGTTCTGCAGAATTGTAAACACCACTCTTCAATCTACTTTCTTACCTGAAGTGTAGTTGTTTGCTTTCTTTGCTAAGAATACAGGAAAGTAGGGACAAGATCTATTTTTCTGAACAATTGCAGCTCAAGACACATGAATGATCAAATGATAAAGATCCTTGGCCAAAACTTCCTTTCCTTTTTGCAAGAGAAGCTTCCAATCTAAACCACAACAAAGAACCTAGAAATGCTGCCAACTTACACACTTGTTAGAAAACCCAAATTCTTCTGTTTCTTTACAGTTCTCTAAGACAAAGAGGTTGGCAGCTATAATTTGCTGCTGGTATTGAAATTCCCAGTTCCATGTTCAGCTTTCTTTGCTGCCATGCAGCAAGCAGCTACTTGTTTGCCAATATCATTAACATAGCTGCATGTTTTGGTTTAGGAGAGAAGATGATTGTGTTTATTCTGAAGCAGAATAAAAATGGGGGGTATTAGAAAAAGGAAAATCGCGTTGTGCATAACTGAATCCACATCTCAACCTTCAGAATGGAACGTCTACTTTCTGCTCATTGTTAGCAACATGTAAATTGCTAGGTTCTATTGTGCTGTCATAATTGGACTGACTGTTCCAGTTTCAGAGATTTTGTTGTTAAAGCTTTACAAATACTGACCTTACAAATGGTTTTGAACTAGGAGAAAACTGACTGTAGTTTTCTTTTTCATCATAAATTGATTTTTACCTCCTCTCAAGAATGTTTGAAGTTTGGAGCTTTTCTTGGCAAAGAGGATATAGAATTTTGCTACCAATGGCCTATTTAAAAACAAAATGCTGCCTTTGTCATGAGTTAGGACTTAACAACAATATCTCATAGTTATTGCAAAGAAATGGCTGGCATATGATCTGGAAAATGATTTTCAAAATAAATTATGCTGCTAATTAAAATCTTGGTACTCCCAAAGGTGCTTTTTCAAGAGGCAACTGGACTTTCTGATTTTTTCTTTGAAGACGTTTTGCTTCTCATCCAAGAAGAGCTGAAGCTGAAGAAGCTTCTTGGATGAGAAGTGAAACGTCTTTAAAACAAAACCAGAAAGTCCAGTTGCCTCTTGAAAAAGCACCTTTGGGACAACCATGACCTGGATGACTGAGAATTTCCATGGACATTTAACATCTTGGTAATTTGCTGCCTGATAGGGAAGGATTTCACCACTACCACCTTTTCTAGTCTCTATATGAAATACATTTCATCCTTTCTTTTTAAAGGATGAAATGTATTTGTGCTGTATTTTTCAGACAATCCCAAATTAACTTGAGATTAATTTCTGGAAAATCTATAACAATAAGATATGGAGACATTTCAGCTAATGATATAGGTTAGTATTGGGACCTTTCCTTCCAAAAACAGGGGGCACAAACAATTGTAGGTAGGCTGATGGCTTAGCTGGTGGAAATGATGCCACTACATTGCAAGAGGTTATAGATGTGAAAGCTATAAGTACAAGTTCATCTGAAGCTGGTCTACTGAATAATATTGTATAAATCATTTTCTTAAGACTGCGTAGGAAGCAAGCAGTTCTTTCCTTTAATAATTCTTCTCTTCTGGCTTTGGTGGGAAAAAATGGTTTACATGGGACCTTACCGGCAAATCAGTCTTCTATCCATATCAGCAATGTAAGCTTGATACTGCTGCTAATCTGCAACACAGTATGTGAAGTATGAACTAACTAGAAAACATTGGGAATTGTGATGATAAAATACAGATATGCAGGTAGTCCTGGACTTATGACCACAATTAAGCCCAAAATTTCTATTGCTAAGTGAGACATTTGTTAAGCAAGTTTTGTCCCATCTTACAACCTTTCTTGCCACCATTTTTATGTGAATCACTGCAGCTGTTAAGTTAGTCACACAGTTGTTAAGTTAATCTGACTTCCCCATTGATTTTGCGTGTCAGGAGGTCGCAAAGGCTGATCACATGACCCTGGGACACCGTCATAATTATGAGGCAATTGCCAAGCATCCAAACTTTGATCACATAGCCACGGGGATGCTGCAATAGTTATAAGTGTGAAAAATTGTCATGTCACTTTTTTCAGTGATGTTGTAACTTCGAATCGTCACTAAATGAACTGTTGTAAATCGAGGACTACCTGTAGTGTTTGCTAACACAAGTTTTTAGATAAATTCAAGTGCTTATATTAATACCAACTTAACTTAGTTCAGCTTTTGAGACAGTCCAGTAAATGTTCCTAAAATAGCATGTTAGTAGTTTAGAGTGCACATTTATACAAAGCAAGATTTTGAGAACAGGGTAGACAATCAAGATTAGCTATTAGAATCAGATTAAATTATTTTAATAAAGTCTTCAGACTTTTCCCCACCACATGCACCTAATCAATGCACGAAAATCCAATGGCAACATATTATTTTTTTGACCATGCCTCTTTATCTCATCTCCAGGCTATCAACAAGAGAGGCTTAAGTTATCTTTAGCTATAGTAGTATTGAAGTAGTCTTATCCCTCTTATTCCAGTGCAGTCCAAGGACAGACAAGATATAAGAAACCTGTTAGGCTTTGGATAGAAGTCAAGCAATTACAATGACTTGAAACAGGCAAAAAAATCAGGATAAGGGTCAGAAGCCAAGACAGTAAATGCTACTATAGCTTTCTGCTGATTCAAGGCTAGGTAGAGAACATTTCAGTTTAACAATGGAGAAAGGTTCATCAGATACATATTCTCAGATATCTGATTTACATATCAAATTAGAAGTAAACATCTTCCTCAGCTGCTTTTGGTTAAGAATTATCAATTTTTTAGTTTTTTTATGATAACAAAGCATTGTTAAGAAAATAACTCAATGACAGTTTCATTTGTGTCCTGTGAGGTAATAACATTTATGAATTGCTATTGGGTTTAGCTGATTTGATCTTCATTGTTGTTCAATGGTAAAATATGGATTATCTTGTTAATATTTTAATCTTTTTTATAGTCTTATATTTCTACGGAGTCTTATAGCTCATATGTAAAGAAAGTGGACTTGAAGTAGAACGGGCATTCCTGTAAACAGAGGGCTAGCCATGATGAAAGGGTATAGAACCAGAAAGCAATTGTGTGGTTGAGATGCTAAACAAATGAAGTGTGTTCTCAATTACTTTAACTAAATGTTTTTCTCCTTATTTTGCAGAATGTGCTTATTGTGGAGGTAAGTTCATATATTTGTCTATGTCAAAGAGCAGTTTTCATGAATTTCTTATTTTATTCTAATTAGAGAAATACCAGTAATTTTTGAATGGCTGGCTAAATGCCAAACAATAATAAAACTTGATAATTTAAGTAAAAGTACATATAGAATATTTGTGAATCATCTATTTAAAATTCTAGATTTAAAAAGTTATTGGAAGAGTGGACCTTTGTTTTTATAATAAACAAAAATATCACTGAATTATTTTTTAAAAATTAACAATATGTTTTATATTTATTGTTAATATAACTTAATTTATAGAATGTTAATATACAGCATTTTACACTGCTTTGCTAACATTGTTATACATTTTACAAAGGATATCATTGGGACTGGAAGGACTATGAAAGCACTCCTGGACAGTATTAAAAAATATAAACCCAGAATGGTTAAAGTAGCAAGGTAAGTGTCCATTTGGAAAGAATATATTCAGGCTTAATTCAGTCTAGTGCCAAGTAAAATTTTCCTTAACTTTGATTTGTTTGCTAAATTCAAAAGTAGTATCAAACCACAGCTTGCAACCATTTTGCCAGCGTTAATATTTGATGCTAATCCAACAGCTGAACAACCATATTAGAGTTTAGGAGAAAGAATCAGGCATAGCCTGTCTCATCTTCTGCTCTTGGTATTAAAATATTAGGGTGTGTTTGTGAAAGCTCTCTATTGACACTGAAAGATCAACATGTGGGTCATTTTGCATGATCAAAGTTAGAAAGAAAACGAAAGACCACATTGATTAGATTTAGAAGGTGGAAAAATATGATACAGTCTTTCTGTTTACTAGGTAGTAAGTTAAATTATTTTTAATCACTGTCAATTCTAAGTATTAAATAATTAATTTCTATGGCTGCATTTCCATGTAAAGCAGATTTTTTTGCTTGACAATCTAACAACAAATGCCTAACAACATTTGCCATCTTAGTGATGTATTAAGGACCAAAAATAGAAATCAAGGCAATAAGCTGATACAACTAAGTCAAAAACTAAATTTGATTTAATTTTACATTTAAATATAATTTAAATCAAATAAAACTAGTATAGCTTTCATGATTGATTTTCAGGTAATTATCATACTTAAAAAGAAACATACTTTTATTTTCAGGTTAAATCTCTCCTTGCTCAGTTTCCATCCATTATTCCTTGTCTGGCCCACAGGTGCTTTAGAAAATACCTTGACCCCTTCCTCTCTGTGGAAGCCCCTCAGATATTCAAACACTATTATGATATCCTTCTCTTCACTAGACTAGCCAAGTACAGTTCCTGCAACCATTCATTGTATGTTTTAGTCTCCAGTTCCCTAATCATCCTGGTTGCTCGTCTCTGCCCTTTTTCTAGAGTCTCAACATCTTTTTTATAGTGTGGTGACCAAAACTGGATGCAGTACTCTAGGTGTGGTCTTCCTAAGGCTTTTAAAAGAAGTTTTGGAAGCATCCTCAAAGGTTTGAACATCCCTGATGAAGAGATTATTTACCACAGTGTAATATCAACAGCTTTCTATGTGGAATGTCTATGATGGTATCTGATGCAGATGACAAAAGGCCGGAAAATAAAGACAGAATATTGATTGGGATTTTGTCCTGATTACTATTTCAACATCTCATATAGCAACCAGAAATATCAAGATGCTGAATACAAAGTCCAGTGGAGTAAAAACAGAATAATGTCGGGAGATTAGTAGGCTAGAATTAGTAGGCTAGAAACTAGGTTTCTCAAGTAGCTATGGGGAAGTAGCTATGTTTAAGAAAAGAAGGGAAACCATGGTAATATTCTTCACATACTTGAAAAGATATCACACAGAGTCATTTTTGCCCTAGAATGCAAAGCATTAAATAATAGCCTTAAGTGACAAGAAGGTAGATTCAGACAGCCATTAGAGAAAACTTCTCAATGCTAAAAATAGTTTAAAAATAGAAAAACTTCTCAATGCTAAAAAGTAAATTATTCAGAAAACAGTGGGTTCTCTTTGGTATTTGTCTTCATGCAGAAGTTGAATATACATTATTTGGGATATTTTAACTTGGATTTTTGCACTGAACAGAGAGAGCTTCTTAATTCTGTGGTTCTAACTTCTGCTGGAAGGGAAAATAGAAGACCAAAGTTCCAATTGTTCAGTGTCCACTTAAAAGAAGAATTAGCATTTGAAGAGGGTCACTGCTCATTCAAAGAGACATTATTATGTCCATACTTCGACTTCAAATAAGTTTCGGCTGTTCATAATATGGACCATGGTTCACTTTAGTGAATCTTTACTTGTATGAGACAAATTATTTGAAACTTTTTTAAATAATAGAAACATTTTGTTCTTTATTTAATTGCAGCTTGTTGGTGAAAAGAACAGCTCTACCAGATGGATTCAGGCCTGATTGTAAGTTCTGTGGATTATTTTGTATTCAAGGATATTCAAGAAAACTTCCATTCTGAAACTAAACAAGTTATCTAGGAATTAGGATGTGCTTTAAAAATGTTATTAAGAATGGACCAATTGTGAAAATGCCCTACACTCACCTGAAGTGTTTTCTTTCTCTTTTTAACACGTATTAGGATCTTTGACTTGTTCATCTCTAATAGAATAATAAACCAAAACAAAATATCAGATATAATTTCCTGGTCAATTTCGCTGCTCCTGTTGACAGAATCAGGAGTAATAAAAGAGGAAGCATCAGTGTACTTGTTTGTTCTTGATGTAGCCGTCAAAAATTTCTGCCTTGTCTTGAACTTGGCATGTGTGAATTATAGTTCCCTGTGTGTCTTGAACTACTTAGCATCACAGTCTGTCATTCCGAAGACTATTAACTATTCATTCATGTTTATTACACCACTTTCAAGGCAGAGCTGTCAAACTTGTGGCCTATGGACCAGATGCATCACACACTGGCCATGCTCATGGCCAGTTTAGGGAAGGGGGGGGGGGAGTCATGACCCGTCACATGACAACACCGTGACGACGTGAGTTTGACACCCCTGATATAGGACAATTAAAAACTTGTCATCATTAACCCTCATAATTCAATGGTGTATTAATCATGTCACTTGTCAAGCCATAGTTTGCTTAATCATAGTTTATTAAATTGTAATTATCTAGCTATACAGAAATGCCTGGTTTATTCTCTAAATCAGAAACAAAAATCACAAAATGGTTTAGCAGAGTACATGAACCAGGTTTGAAGTTTCAAACATTACCATGATCCAAAGGTATCTAAACAACAACCAACTGGAGAATGTAATACAATTTGATTTCTCTAAAAAGTGGCAAAACCTGATTGTGATGCAAACTGTATCACAATGCAAGTATGAAATGACTGAGTTTGTGTTACAATGTCATAGCAGGTAATTTATCTTTTGACAAATCCTTAAGAATGGATACCTATGAGCTTCAACTGTTGTTGCTAAAAGGCAATAGAAAAATATAAGAGGAGAAATCTGATTGGATAAAATAAAGTTAAGAATATTTTAGATTTTCTTTCCTTTTCTGAGTCAAAAGCAAGAGGATCATTTTGGGACAGTGTATGTGATCTAATTGGACACTTCTAGTCAACTGTGATTTAAAGGATCAACTGTAAAACATTCTTCTCTAAGCCTTTTTACATCAGACATAGCTGGAATTTGACTAATAAAGTTATTTTTCAGGTTACTGAACTATGATTTAAAGAAAGAAAGAAAAATTATTTCAGTTTATTTTAACAATATAACCCTTTTTCTTTTTCTTCCTCCTATGTTAGATTGTGGATTTGAAATTCCAGATTTATTTGTGGTGGGTTATGCCTTAGACTACAATGAGTACTTCAGAGACCTAAATGTAAGTTTTAGCATTCTCGATTTTTGGAAATAAGCTTTTTTTTAAAAAAAAAAGTACCATAGTAATTTATGAAGTGCTTCTGTGGCAGGATATTAGCAGAAAAGGAAAAGAAGAATGGGACAAATTAATATTGGTAGAATGTATGGTCTGACTACAGAGATTCTTCAAATAGATTGACAAAATATGTTGTCTGAAATCCTGGAGAATTTGTGCTAGTCAGTGTAGATATGAGATTCAGGATTCAATGAGGCCCATCAAAGTCTAGAATATAGCTTCTAGGAACTCTTAACACAGTATTTTTTTAATGTGGCAGTAGGAAAAATTATTACATTCTTGAAGAGTAAATATATTTAACGATATATAACTGATCTGCCTCTACCTAATTATTTGTTGGATCCTTGTTGGAATCTGGGAGGGATCTGAGGCATTCTACTCAAAAGCCAAAAGTATCTATGTACCCCAAAGTAGACAATAATAGATTAAACAACCCAGTGACCAAAATGGTATTTAACTTCCTATGTTCCTGTACTTTGCATTTTCTAAGGAATGTGGTGCAGAGTTGGTTGTATAAATAATTTTGTCTTCAGTGAATGACAATGTTAAACTTTTGTTGTTTCAGCACTTATGTGTTATCAATAATCACGGCAAAGCAAAATATAGAGTCTAAAGAATAACTAATCATCTTTGTCTGGAACATTGGTGGTCCTCATGATCATCACCATAAGAACAGACCAACTCATCTCATTCAGACTGGACCAAATATGGCATCTCCCCTTGGACCTTAGATCACCTTGGACTTTGACATAGTTGAACTCCTTTATTTCCTTCAGACTTCCTAGGATAACGAGGATAAGTCAAAGGCAGACATAATAAAGTATTCTACGTCCAAAAGAATAGAAATTAGAGGTGAAAGAAAACTTGGCTTTTAACTTTTTGCATCCAGCTTTGCCCAACCTTAACATGCCAGATTTGTTGGAGTTAAACTCCCATTGTTTTTAACCATCAAGGTTCCTTATCCTGTGTATCAAGTGCCTTTAAAAGTGTGTGTTGAAAACAACTGCACAATGACCAGTGGTCTCTGTGGGGCTATTATAACAATTATTACATTTTAATGGTGCAGTTGTTAGCTCATTTTTCTTCAGACAATATTGTAGTGCCTTTACTTAAGCTCTTTTTTAACAGAGTTTTGAATGCATAATTGTTACCATCGCCTTTTTATGACTCAATCATTGTTGAGATATTTATTCTCACCCATTATTTAAAGCTCAAAGGAGCAAAGACTGCAAACTAAATGATTTTCTCTGAACTCAGTAGCTCCTTGTAGAACTCCTGAGATAACTTAGGCTGGTTAAGAATGGCTTTAGCCAATGTTTGAGTTCATAGAAGCAAACAGACTCCATTGTAGTTTAAACATTGTGTTTTGTACATCATTGCTTTTGTTTTAGTATTATGTGTGAACCATCTCACTGTAGCATGTTCAGCTAAACATAGTTTTAAACCATTCCATGACTGGCAGGCAGGGAGGAAGTGCCCTAAGTATGCAAACAGTTATCTTCTTATTCAAAGTCCGGTATTATGTACACTATATTGTAACCTTCTACTATGCTTCAAAACTAATTTAAGATTTGAAATGATAGTAGTCCTAGTCTGACATTCTTAACCAGGGGAATTCAAAAGATGGCAATTTGTCATGTTTTATTTGTTTCAGCAGCTTCTTGCCTCCTAAGGTTGAGGGAAATTGAAATCTAGTATCTAGAGGGTAGGGACAATTGCCTACGCTTCATCTGATCTTAGTGTCATGCTGTCTTTGTTCATTTCTTTGTCTTCTGATTCTTACTTCCCCACAAAATTTGTTCCAATGCCACTTTATTCAGAGCTACAACTCCTGTTCAGGGAATACAAGGATTAATTTGGACTCATTGGAATAATATAAACAAGTGTATTAGCACAGTAGATCATGAAAAATAGAATTTGCATACAATAAATGTTAAAAGTCATTGTCATTGTTACTGCTTTTGTGAAATATAACTGCAGTGGCTAATTATGTATTGAGCCTTTCCCAAATAAGCATTATCCAAATGCATTGGGACTGCAAATCCCAGAATTCATTTCAGAAATTCTAAGAACCAGGCTCTGGTAATTGACTGGGGCCCCAATGTGGGCATCCCATTCTGGAAGCGGCTAAGAGGAGATCCTACCTCCACCCTATTTAACATATTGGTCCTTTTTATCTAGTTTGTTCTTAATTTTAATGCTTTAACATTTAATGCTCAGTGTTTCATGCTTTTGACCTTCTAATTCTTTTATATTGCTATTATGATACTGTAAATTGCCCAAAAATCACTTGAGAGTCTGATAGGCAACATATAATTTTAATAAATAAATAATCATGCTAACACATCTAGAGATGTAAGATTAGGAAAAACCAATGTATCGAATATTCAGTTATCCTATAATAATAATTGAAGTCATCTTTGAATTCTGGCCAGATTATTCAGATTATTTAATTTATAACTTTAATTTAGGTTATAGTTCAAAGCATCCAACCAATTTATGGAGGAAATATTGGTCCAACAATATTTGGATTGATGGGACATTCCTGTTGTTCAGTTGTAACTCTAATACAATCTTGTAAGCCTCTTGGTGGCTTTCTTTGAGCTATAATTGCTTTGTAGAACAAATAGTTTACCGTATTAAAAAAATCTATCTAGGCATTAAAAGATTGAACTCTTACAACACGATAACTTGTTTTCCTTTCATCTCATTCCTTGTGAATGGTTCTTTTTCATACGGTTCTTCTTCATGTAAGGCTAGAAGGCAACTTTCTTAACAGTAGATCTTATTTAACACTGTGAAACTAAAAATGTCATTTAACACAGTAGAGTTTGATTAAACATGCTGAAAAATTGTGTTTTCTGTGAATCAGAAGTTTTCCCATTTTCAGTGGTTGAAAACTAGCCTTTTCCTCTTCTATGTTTGGTAAGAATTCTTAGGTTAGGGAAAGAAATATGACTATATTTGTTTCTTAGTCTCTAGTACTAAAAGCAAATTTGTACACTAGTGCTCAGAATCACCAGGTGTTGCCATATCCCAGTTCCTGAACTATTAATTTATATTTGACTCCAACTGGTGGATTTCACTTTAGATAAAAAAATAAGTCCTGTAAATTCAAGCCCACTATCAATCATTATTTTTATATTGGTGATTATAATTTCTCACTTAATCTGTTTTAGCACAGAAAAGATAGGTTTGGGGTAATAAGGTTAAAGCAGGCATGTCCAAACCACAGGCTGCATGTGCCCCTGCACAACTACTAATGTGACCCCACAAGATCATAAAATATAAAAAATAAAGGAAGTTTGTAAATGGACTGCATAACCCATAATCTCTAACTGGGCCTAATGGAAATTGTAAACTATTGACACAGATTTAACTATGAGGAAGAAGCTGCCTAAAGACTACTAAGCACCACTATTCCCATAATAACTAATTATGGCCAAAGGTATTCTTAAAAAGCATTTCACTTTTTAAAAATTGAATTTTCTTTTCTTGTGCTTGTTTTTCATAACCAGTTTACTGATCCTTGGGTGTGAATGCTGAAATGGCTAGAATTTTTACTGATCAAATGTACTTTGTTCTGAAAAAAGGGGAGTCATTTAAAAAAAAAACTTAATAATGTGTAAAGCATTTAAAGTACAGTTACATTGGTGGGATTCCTATTTTTTTCATAATTATCTCCAGGGGAATTTTGCATTTTTACTTTTGCAGGTAAAGAAGAAAGGTCATGGGCTATATATAAATGCTCTCAAAACCTTCTTGGAGACAGCCAATGGTAAAAACAAAAAAAATAATTACCAGCAAAAGGTGTTTTATTCTGAATAGCATTGCCCTTATTGTGGTTAGACTGGAGTTTCTACTAAACTAATAAACAGCATATTTTATTATCTTGCAAACTTCTTATGATTTCTCTCTTCTCTTTTAGCATAGATTTGCATACCAGCTTTCACTTCAAGTAAATAAATGCTTTTTGGCAGTTTAAATCTTTGCTTCTGGCTAATTCAAAATTTCCAGCATCTAAGTATTTTTGTATTTTTGCTTCCTATAAAAAGAGAATAAAGCAAATGATAACAATTATGGAACTTCAGATGTTTTCAATTTTTTCCGTGTTTGGTATTTTTACAAAATGTTGTTGCTATCTTGGGTTGGTTGGGTATGCATTTTTAGGCTAAACAGGTGTTTTTTTAAAAAGATGAAAATTATTTTGAAGTTATGAGAAGTTATGGCTTCCAATAACTTAGCCTTGGAACTTCAAGCACTGCAGCCAATTCTATGTGTAGTGCGGTTAAAAAGAACACATTCAATCTCAAAAGGCATGCAAAACATATTTTTGACACATTCAGTATCGGAAAGCATGCAAAATATATTCTCAACACATAAATAATCTCTTCACCATAATAATAAATAATAATAATAAATATTTATTTATATACCGCTCCTCTCCCGAAGGACTCGGAGCGGTGCACAGCCATACAATTAAAACAATAAATATGTGAAAAGTTAAAACTAAATTAAACTAAGACCCTGGCTGTAATCAATTAAAACCCCTCCCTAAAACCCTAAAATTTAATATAAAAAGTAAAACACCCAAATCTAAAATCAGCCCAAGCCGGCCTGGTCAAACAGCCAGGTTTTCAAGGCACGCCTGAAGGTCCCCAGGTCCGTGGCGATATGTAACTCCGAGGGCAACCCATTCCAGAGGGCAGACGCCCCCACAGAGAAGGCCCTATTCCTCGGGGTCACCAGCCGGCACATAGATGCCGACGGGACCCGCAGGAGACCCTCCCTATGGGAGCGCACCAGATGGTGAGAGGAAAATGGCAGAATGCGGTCTTGTAAATATCCTGGTCCGATGCCATGGAGCGCTTTAAAAGTTAACACTAAAATCTTAAAGCACACCGGAGAGGCCACTGGCAACCAATGCAGCTCACGCAGGAGGGGCGTCACATGAGAGAACCTTGACGCCCCCATAACCACCCGCACAGCCGCATTCTGTACCAGTTGAAGCCTCCGGATGCTCCCATTCGGGAGCCCCATGTAGAGGGCGTTACAGTAGTCCAGTCAGGAGGTGACCAGGGCATGAGTGACCATGCGTAAGGCATCCTGATCCAGAAAGGACCGCATCTGGCGGATCAGGCGAACCTGATGAAACGCCCCCCTGGAGACGGCCGTAATGTGGTCTTCTAAAGACAGCCGTACATCCAGGAGAACACCCAGATTGCGAGCCCTCTCTGAAGGGGACAAAATCTCACCCCCAATAGCCAGCGATGGAACTACCTGGCTATATCGGGACGCCGGAAACCACAGCCACTCAGTCATGGAAGGGTTGAGTCGGAGCCTGTTCCTGCCCATCCAGTTCCGCACAGCCTCCAGACAATGGGACATGACCTCCATGGCATCATTGGGGTGGCTTGGGGTGGAGATGTACAGCTGAGTATCATCAACGTACAGATGACACTTCACCCCAAAGCCACAGATGATCTCCCCCAGTGGCTTCACATAAATGTTGAACAAGAGAGGAGAGAGGACCGACCCCTGAGGCACCCCACAATCGAGGGGCCTAGAGGTGGATCTCCCTCCCCCCGCCACTACAAATTGCAGACGGTCGGAGAGGAAGGAGGCGAACCACCGCAACATGGTGCCCCCAACCCCCAACCCCTCCAACCGCCGCAATAGGATACTATGGTCGATAGTATCAAAAGCCGCTGATAGGTCTAATAGGACCAGGACAGAGGAATAACCCCTATCATGGGCCCTCTAGAGATCATCAACCAACGCGACCAATGCCGTTTCAGTACTATGTCCAGGCCTGAAGCCCGATTGGAAAGGATCCAGGTACGTATCTTCATCCAGGTACAGGGGAAGCTGACCTGCCACCACACTCTCAACAACCTTAGCCACGAAGGGAAGGTTGGAGACAGGACGATAGTTATTCAAGAGAGTTGGGTCCAGGGAGGGCTTCTTAAGGAGGGGTCGCACCACTGCCGTTTTCAAGGCAGTGGGCAGTGAGCCCTCCATCAAAGAAGCGTTAACAATTCCCTGGAGCCAACTCCGCATCACCTCTCTGGTGATAGAGACCAGCCAGGAGGGGCAAGGGTCCAATAAACGTGGCATTCAGCTGCCCCAGCAACCTGTCTATACCCTCGGCGGTCACAGGGTCAAACTCGTCCCAGATAACTGTCTCAAGACTCGCCGCGGTCACCTCCCCCGGGACCTCCCAACTAGAGTCCAACCTGGCCCAAATCTGAGTGATTTTATCGTGCAGAAATCGTGAAAACTCCTCCGCCCTTCCCTGCAAGAGATCCTCCCACGCTCCCGGCCCAAGCAGGGAGCGGGTCACTCTAAACAGCGCGGCGGGTCGATTTTCTGCCGATGCAATAAGGGCGGAGAAGAGAGAACGCTTCGCCGCCTCTATCACTACTAGGTAGGTCCTAATATAGGACCTAACCTGTGTTCAGTCGGACTCGGCATGACCGGCCCTCCAGATGCCCTCCAGACGTCTTTTCCGGCATTTCATCTCCCTCAGCTCCTCCGTAAACCACGGAGCCGAGTGAGATCTCTGCCGGATCAGAGGTCGCAAAGGCACAACTTGGTCCAGAGCCTCGGCAGCCAGCCAATCCCAGGTGGCTACCAAGTCTGTGGCCGAGTTATGAGCCAGAGTTTCAGGTAATGGCCCAAGCTCCATCTGGAACCGTCCAGGATCCATCAGGCATTTGGGGCGGAACCATCTCCTCGGCTCCGCCTCCCTGCAGTGCGGATTGGCAGTACAGAAGTCTAGTCTAAGGAGAGAATGATCAGACCATGACAAAGGTTTGACAGCTGTATCCCCTAACCGATCATTCAACCACTGTCCAGACACGAAAATCAGGTCCAACGTGTGTCTTCCCGTGTGAGTGGGTCCAGAAACTAATTGGGTCAGGTCCAAGGCCATCATGGAGGCCAAGAACTCTCGGGCCAACCCAGAGGATTCACCAAGCGAAGGCAGGTTGAAGTCACCCATAACTAAGTCTGGGTGTCTCCACCGCCAGCTCAGCTATTACCCCGAGGAGCCCGGGCATGGCTGATGATACGTAGCAGGGAGCCAGGTACGTTATCAAAAGGCCCATCTGCCCTCCCTGAGTCCTCTTCACAAAGAGGGACTCACAGCCAGCCATCTGAGGTACAGTGGCCTCCCTAGGACATAGATCCTCCCTAATAATTACCGCCACTCCACCACCCCTACCCTGAGCCCTCAGCTGATGCAATGCCTGGAAACCTGGTGGGCACATCGTTACCAGGGGGAGACCCCCCTCTGGGCCCAACCAGGTTTCGGTGACCCCTGCCAGGTCCACACTCTCATCCTGTATCAGATCAAAAATCAGAGGGGCCTTATTCATAACAGACCTGGCATTGCATAACATCAGCCGGGTGCTTAGGGCCTGAGACTCTGCATAACCAGGCCTGCAAGACGGGTCGGGAGGGTCGGAGCGTGTTACCACTTGGAGATAGCGGGCACGCGATCCTCTAACCTGGTATGGCCCTCTACCCCTACCTTATCTGCCCCTCCCACTTACGGTGCCAGTAAGGTCCACCCTCGGTTGTTCTGACCCTGGTTGCCTCCCCAATCCCCAGTCCCCCGGGTCCTCCCAGGTGTGCTCACTGGCTTGGCTGACCCCAAACTCCCAACCTTAAGGCATATTACTAAATTGAAAATGTTTGCCATTGACTACTGTTTTTAAAAATGGATACAATTTGTCTCCTCTTTCTGGGAGTAATCCCACTAAAAATTTATCCCTCACCCTCCTCCCCTCCTCCCTCCCCAGACCCATAGCATCTCTCCCTAACCCCATTAAAAATCGAAAAATAAAAGAAACCAATTGAGTACCCCTCTTCCTCCCCCTCCCCAAGCGTTTCATAGAATGGCCATGCCACCTCTCTGGATCCCAAGATCCCAATCATGAAAAAATAAATAAAAAAGTTTGTGCCTGTGAAATGACCGCCTTTTAATGCGCTAAACACACACAAGAGTTTGAGCATAAGATTTTTTTTCCAATTAATATCAACATTGTAAGCCACCCAGAGTCACTTTGTATGGGACAGCATAAAAATTAATAATAAATAAATGATTTCAGATGTAAAAGGTTAGATTCATTTTCATAACCTGGTATGAATTGTCATTATTTTGGTAGATAGTACTTAATAAATTGGCCCACCAATTTATTGGTGAGGAAAAGCTCAGGCAGTCCCTCTGCCTACCTTAAGGCATATTACTAAATTGAAAATGTTTGCCATTGACTACTGTTTTTAAAAATGGATACAATTTGTCTCCTCTTTCTGGGAGTAGAGATACTATTGTCTATATTAATCATGGAGAAATATTTGAGGTGATGCACGTTCTACTAAAAAATTAAAAAATTCTCAAGGCACAAATATATATATGAAAATTACAACTAATTCTTTAGTCTAATACAGATAACAATACTTAAGCTTCGTTATTTTCTTTTCATGCAGCTAGTGCTAATACTGGTGTTCCACCTGCACTGACTATTACTTATGCATCTCATCTCCAGTAGGAACTTGAGCATAATATACTCCTATTTACAGCTGCTTGTTTACTGCAATAACCATCAAAG
This sequence comes from Bungarus multicinctus, assembly GCA_023653725.1. Lineage (NCBI taxonomy): Eukaryota > Metazoa > Chordata > Lepidosauria > Squamata > Elapidae > Bungarus > Bungarus multicinctus. The sequence goes on from CM042840.1 coordinate 22,664,328, forward strand.
GCTCTTAGGTTTGCATCATATCATACAGATTGTTGTTTGACATGAACAATGAGGAGGGTAAATTATAGATAGTAGTATAGTAAATGAAGCATACAGTGGCGTATGATAGATTACCAAGAAGGAAAAATAGGAATAAAAAACTCTTCAAGGTCAATTGTTGTAGTCAGATGAAATAAGATCTTCAGCTAAGCAAAAATAAAGGCCATACCAGTCTTAGAAATGTTTCCAAAGAAAAACTGCACCCTTTGAACTGTGACTGCAGTGATGTTAATGAGGCATTTGGACATCTCATAATGCAACATGTTGGCTTGGAGGCCCGGGCCTGGCTTCGACCATCCCTGCGGCCTAGGCCTTGGGCCACAGGGGCGACGGTATCAATGGCCGGGACCGACGCTGATGGAGCCGCCCAGCCCATTGCGGCTGCTGGTTTTGGGGATGGTACCCCTGGCTTGAACGGCCCCGCTTAGGGCTCCAGTGACGCGGATGGGACTGTGGATGATATCCCGGTGGCCTCGGCGTTACCTTGAGGGTCCTGGCCTGGTGGTGATGACAGCTCCAACAGTGGGTCCTCGGCCGATGGTGGTGGCCTTGGCTGGTGTGACCTTAACGAGGGCGGAGATGGTGATGGTGGCCCGGAGACCTCGATGATGATGTCGACAGTGGTGACCTGGCCTGGTTCCATCTGGCCCACCTGTGGGAACCCCTGGCTTGAGGACGGCGCCGGTGACGGGGGCCCAAACGTCGTGTCGGTTGTAACATCTGGAATATCTGGAACAAGCCTATTGCCCCCCCCATCCCATACCCTTCAACGACAGCGACGACAACGGCGAGCACGAAGATTACGACTTGCTGCCCGGAATATCTGGATGGGTCGGTCCCAAGTTGGGCCTTCCCTCCCTTTACTCCGATGTCAATTATCAACAACATCACTGCCTGGACACCGTTTGGCCCAGCTGATCACTTATTCGGTGGAGGACTTGTGGGCTCTCAGGAATGTCCCCCTTTCTTTGAGGTGGCCCCCGACCTCTCTGTGGCACACCTCGATGACGGATCCTGGGATCCTGAGAGGTGGCACAGCCATGGGAAGCACGCCCTACTTCATTCTTTTATTTTTAAATTCTTAATGGGGTTAGGGAGGGAGACCAGGCTGGCTTTGGGGGACAACTCGTCTGAAAAAAAGGCCAGACCGGCGATCACATGTAACTGGGAGACTTTGGGGTCGGGATGGTCAGATTGAGGATGGGGGTTTCTCCTTGGGAGAGGGAGGAGATGGCTATTACCACGATCAGCGGGAGAGGCAGATATGGCACTGACAGGGGGCCTTATCAAGTTGTGGGAGCCTGCCCCCACTGTTTACAGGTGGTGGCATGCTCCAACCCCCAGGTCATGTCCCGATCCCCGGGTTGTTCGAGCATCTGGCCCCAGGCCTTCGGCTGAAGTTATGCAATGCCAGGTCCATAGTTAATAAAGCCCCCCTTGTTTATGATCTAATTATGGAGGGGGGAGTGGTCCTGGCGGGCATTACCAAGACCTGGCTGGGACAGGAGGGGGGTGTACCCCTGGTGGAGATGTGCCCAGCTGGGTTTCGGGTTTTTCATCGACCAAAGGCCCAGGGGAGGGGTGGGGGGTTGTGGTGGTTGTTCGGGAGGATCTAGGTCCTAGGGAATCCATTGTTCCTCAGACGACCAGATGTGAGTCCCTTTTTGTGAAGTGTGGTTCTGGGGTTCAGATGGGCCTATTGATCCCATACTTGGCTCCCTGCTATGTGACATCGGCCCTGCCTGAACTCCTTGAGGTCAGAGCCAGCCTGGCGGTTGAGACCCCCAGGCTGATGGTTATGGGGGATTTCAACCTGCCTTCGGCTGGCAGGGCCTCGGGGATTGCTCAGGAGTTCTTGGCTTCCATGACAGCCTTGGGCCTGACCCAATTAATTAGGGACCCCACTCATACTGGGGGATCACATCCTGGATCTGGTTTTTGTCTCAGGACAGTGGCAGAATGATCTAGGTATAGGGGACGTTGTCATTGAACCCCTGTCATGGTCTGATCATTCACTCCTTAGACTGGACTTCCAGGCCCCTCCCCCCATCACAGGGAGGCGGAGCCAATACGATGGTTCTGCCCCAGGCGCCTGATGGACCCTGATAGGTTCCTGATGGAGCTTGGGCCACTTCCCGATGTTCGAACACACGACTCGGTTGAGAACGTGATCTCCACCTGGGATAGGGTGGCGGCTGGGGCTCTTGATCGGGTCGTGCCCTTGCGGCCTCTGACCCGTTGCCGCTCTCACTCAGCCCCTTGGTTCTCTGCGGAGTTGAGGGAGATGAAGCGCCGGAAAAGACACCTGGAGAGTGGTTGGAGGGCCACCCGCTCCGGATCTGACCGAACACTATTGCGGTCTTATATTAGGACTTATTTAGTGGTGATAAAGGCATCAAAGCGATCTCACTTTTCCGCCCTTATCGTGTCCACGGGAAACTGCCCAGCCACCCTGTTTAGGGTGACCCGCTCCCTCTTGGAAGTGGGAGCGCAGAAGGATCCTTTGCAAGGACGGGCTGAGGATTTTTCGAATTTCCTGCTGGATAAAATCACTCAGATCCGGGATGGGTTGGACTCTGAATGGGTAGCTCTGGATGGGGGATTGGGGGCAGAATTTGGGGAGGTCATCTGGGGAGAGTTTGATCCTGTGACCCCCGAGGATGTGGACAGGTTGCTGGGTGGGCTTAATGCTACCACATGTTTACTGGATCCATGTCCCTCCTGGCTGGTTTTAGCCACTCGGGAGGTGACATGAGGTTGATTCCAGGGTATTATTAACGCTTCCTTGAGTGAGGGATTTCTGCCTGCCGCCTTGAAAGAGGCAGTAATGAGACCCCTCCTCAAGAAACTGTCCTTGGATCCAACTCAGTTATCTAACTATCGTCCGGTCTCCAACCTTCGCTTTGTGGAAAAGGCTGTTGAGAGTGTGGTGGCACGACAGCTTCCCCAGCAACTGGATGAAGCTGTTTATCTGGATCCGCACCAATTGGGCTTCAGGCCTGGGCACAGCACAGAGACGGCGTTGGTCGCGTTGGTGGATGATCTCTGGAGGGCCTGTGACAGAGGTTATTCCTCTGTCCTGGTCCTGTTAGACCTCTCGGCAGCTTTTGATACTGTTGATTACAGTATCCTATTGTGACGATTGGGGGGTTGGGAGTGGGGGGCACTGTTCTGCGGTGGTTCTCCTCCTTCCTCTACGACTGTTCGCAATTTGTGTTGACGGGGGGGCAGAGATCGACCTTGAGGCCCCTGATTTGCGGGGTTCCTCAGGGGTCGGTGCTCTCGCCCCTGCTGTTCAACATTTATATGAAGCCACTGGGTGAGATCATCCGTGGCTTTGGGATAGAGTTCCATCAGTACGCTGATGATACTCAGCTGTACATCTCTACCCCAGGCCACCCCGATGAAGCCGTGGAAGTGATGGCCTGGTGCCTGGAGGCCGTGCGGGGTTGGATGGGGCAGAACAGGCTTCGGCTCAACCCAGAAAAGACCAAGTGCCTGTGCTCACAGCACCCCGATACAGCCAGTCAGTTCCATTCCTGGCTGTGGCGGGGGGGGGGGAATTCTTGCCTCCACAGAGAGGGCACGCAATCTGGGAGTCCTACTGGACATAGCAGCCATCACCAGGAGGGCTTTTTGTCAGGTCCGCAGGATCTACCAGTTGCAGCCCTTTCTGGATCGGGATGTGCTTCGCATGGTCACATTCGCCCTTGTTATCTCCCGTCTAGACTATGCCAACGTTCTCTACATGGGTCTCCCCTTGAGGAGTACCCAGAGGCTCCAGCTAGTGCAGAATGCGGCCGCGCGGGTGGTATTGGGGGCTCCTTGGAGCTCCCATATTACGTCACTCCTGCACAAGCTGCATGGGCTCCCGGTAGTCCCTCGGGTGCGCTTCAAGGTGTTAGTTACCATCTTCAAAGCGCTCCATGGCTTGGGACCAGGTTATCTACGGGACTGCCTACTGCCATTATCTGTCTCCCGTTGGCCAGTGCACTCCCATAGAGTGGGTCTCCTTGGGGTGCTGCTTTCTGGACGGCTGGTGACCCCGAGGGTGCGAGCCTTCTCATTGGGGGCACCCTCCCTCTGGAATGAATTGCCCCTGGAGATGAGGACCATCCCTGACCTTTTGACCTTCTGGCGCGCGTTGAAAACACATTTATTCCACCAAGCCGGTCTGGCCTAGGGTTTTTTCGGTTTTTAAATTGGTTTTATCGGATTTTAATCCCTTTTTAATCCCCTATTCATCATTATTATTTCGCAGCTATAAGATATAATCCTTTTAATTGTTTTTAATTGTTGAACTGTTGTTGTGTTTTTTAGTCTGACTGTATACTGCCCCGAGTCCCGTTGGGAGAGGGGGCGGTATATAAATGTAATAAATAAATAAAATAAACATGTTGATGTTGATAAGGCCACTTGGGCATCTCATAGTGCAGAATGTCCAAATTCAACCTCAGCTTCTCCACATAGAAAGAAAAAAATTCTACAGTGAAATCTTGAACTGCCTTTACTAGTCAACAGTATTACACTCCAGGAACTAATGGTCTGATTTAATATGTATATATATATATATTTACATTGTCTGGCTTAATATGTGTTTCACTGGGTTCATACTGTAAATTGTTCCAATCACAGCTAATTCTGAGCCATGTATTCTATATTTTTTATCAATCTGGTAAAAACAATGCATAATTCAGTGAGATAGAAGAACTGGAAATCCTAAAAATAACAATACATAGGAATATATACTGTAATATTGGAAGTTGATCCATTCAATAGTCACTAAGCTAAGAAAACTTCTGTTAAGACCCACAACTTTTACAAAATATGTATGTTTTAAACAACTTTCTCAATACAGTACTATGAAGGGTCTCTTGGGATATATCTGAGAGCTAGTTTGGTGTAAAGGTTAAAGCACCAGGCTAAAAACCAGCATACTGTGAGTTCTAGTCCTGTCTTTCCATGAAAGCTAGCTGGGCCAGTCAACTCTATCTCAGCCCAACTCATCTCACAGGTTTGTTGTTGGGAGGAAAAGGAGTACTAGGTATATTTGCCATCTTAGGTTATTTAGATTAAAGGCAGGATTTTTAAAAAGTCTAAAAAATTTCCAGAGGAATGTACCATAAAAAGGAGGCAATGGTTGAAAAAACTCTCTTTCATGCTCTCTGAATATTGCAACACTTAAGGAAAAGCATATGGAGTAAGTCCACATAAGAAGATCTTATTGGGATCATAGATACTACTTGAAGAAAGTGGTCCTGCAAATATACGGTTCCTGAAGGCTTTACAGGTGATAACTAGCTTCCCAGATTTCTTCTGGAAGCCAAGAAGCTTGGGCAATTACACATACATGCGCAGTATAGACCAATCGTCTAATTAATTAATCTGAATTAAACTGCCCTAAGGATACATTTTGGAGATGCTCTATTTATAATTGCTAGTGTTTGTCTTCTAAACCCTGAAAAACATTAAATGCAACTATAAAACTAGCTTGTCCAACAGGCAGAGAGAAAAATGGTACTGAAGGAGGGTTTTTTAGGGGATTTGCCTGATCTGTGCCTTTAATAAAAATTTCTGCCATCAGGATGTGACTTTCATTGCTTCCAGTTAGCATGGCAGAAGAATCGCTCCTTGAAGAAGCTATTAATTCTCTCTTGAATGTATTCTCATAATTGTCCTTGGATGTCATTTTCTGTTTGTGCAAAGGAAAGGGAGGGAAGCTGGAAGGAAGAATACTCATTCCAACCTTCCTTTTTTGAAGAAAAAAAATACTGAAAAATAAAGCTGTTCCATTACATGAGGACAAAATAATGATGGAACAATAGTAATTATAATCCCTTAAAAAAAGCCAACAAAAAACAAAAATGAAGAAAGGTTGCTCAAGAATCAGTTGTCCTGCTTTAACAGGAAAAGGAAGAACCTGTAAAGAGTAAGCTTTTAATTAACACTGAAAACAGATTATGTTACAATACTTCCAACTAACAAACATTTTAGAAAAGTTTTGATGTTTGGTTTTGTCTATAAATCTTTTTTTAAATTCTGCTTCCAGTTGCCTGAATAAAATATCTTGCATATCTTTTTGCTCGGAAGCAATGTGAACCTGGGTGAATATATATATTTCAGTTTAATCCAGGATTAATGTAGGTATTAAAATAGGACAATTTGCCTTGTACTTTGAAGGAGAAAAGAGGTTCAAGATAAGGAGATTGTACCGAATAATGTGTTGATGCCTTTCTTATAACTGGGAAGAAGTAAACTGGATCTTTCCAAATGATATTGTTTTATGGTGTTCAGCTAGGAAACTTACCCAGCTTTCTTCCCAGCTGAACATATTGGAAGAGGAGAGAATGCAAACAATTACATTACCTTTATTAAAAGGAAGATTTCTGATTGGTTTTCAGATTAATCAAAACAGAAAACTTTGGTGAATTATGAACATGTAGCAAATAATTCCCTATACTCACAAACGTGTGCAATTTTTTCCTTCAACATGGAAACATCTATTATTAAAATCGGATCATTAGATTTGGGCCAGCTTCTATGGAAAATGCTTGGGTAATGTACATATACATTATGGTCAGAATCCTGAGCAATAGATAACTAGATATCCCAAATGAATTAATTAATCTGAGTTAACTAATCTTAATCTGTACATTCTTCTGCTACCAGCAGCAACATCCCCAATGTGCTGAAAGTATTGTTGTATTAATGCCATTGATCATCATTATCAACAACATGCCTTTGTAATGAGAAGAAGTGATGCCATATCCTAAACAAAACCCAATGTGATATCTAGACATGGCACTTTGGACTTATCTAAATATGGAGAAGGTACCTGGCTTTATTTTCATGAAGAAGGACAGCCAATATCCGAAACTTGGTTGAGACTGTGTGTTTTCTTTGCTGGACTGCTATTATTTCTGAGAAAGGAGTCATAGGAATTGTTTGGTCTAAAAAGCAGAATTGTAGGTAAGCATGATATTGTGATAAAGTAGATGAGGTCCTTCATGCCAAGGTAATATTATCACACTAATCTAACCTGGGCCCAGTTCATATTGGTCAGAAATGCCCAAAATTGAGGCAAAATCAACCTCTGTTGACCTCACCCTATTCCTAAGAGGTCTGTACATAAGTGCACAATTGTGCCTATCGTCCTTGTCCTATTGTCTCCAATTATTAGTTCCTATTTCTTGTATTTAAACTTATGTTTATTCTTGTTTCTGTTATATTGTAAGCTTTTGACAAATAAAAATAAATAAATAAAAATAAATAAAGATTAAATCATTGTTTCAGGCATTAAGAATAGAGGATTCTGGAAAATTTTCACCAGAATATGCCACCTGTTCAGAATTGGTGAATGAGATGGCAGTTATAACCAGTTTTTTGAAGAACAGGAGTTTTCGGATTCCACTCAAGTTTTACTTCAGCTATCGTTGCTTTGAGATGCTTTGATTTCTGATTTTTTGCTTCTTTCCCTATCATTCAGTTTAAGGTCAAGGCTGATCCTATTGTTTTGCAGAACTGAAGCATACTTTAGCTTGCCTAATCATTAAACTAAGCAAAGCAGTTATTTTAAGAAGATAGTTTGTGATATCATAAAAAAGAAACAAAATCTTAAAGCTGTTTGTTTGGTTTAGAGACAGTCTTTCCATCCTGGAGAAACTCAGGCTCCTAGCAATCTTTTTAAACAATATAAAAAGTTTAACACAAAGATGAAAATTAATAATACAAAAAGTCCTAAAAGTATTATCAAACATTTTTCAGACCAGACAGCAAATTTTCAACTTTAGTTTTTGCTGTGCAAAAAATATATTGAATTTTTTTAAAGTCAATTTTGTATATATAGATCTGTCCCTAAAACAAAACAAAATGAAAAGCAGTATTGGTAATGCCTCCAAGATGTGGCAACTATATATTTTTTATTACCTATTCCCACAATCCCTAAATCAAGAATGTCCAGGGAAATGTGGCATCTTCATGTGGCATCTTCAATATACTTTCAAAGTTATTCAGTGGCCTTTTTATATTGTGCTAAGCCAAAATCCAACAGATCATACCATATCTTAGTGTAGCTAGTATGTGAAGGCAGTCTTTAAACTTTTGAGAAATGGAGTTTGAAGAGATACAGGACTACTGCCATAACTAAATATTTCTCTAGAAAGAGTTGTATTATACTCCCTTTCTACTGTGAAATACATATAGTTCCTTTAGAATGGATAACAGCAAAATCAACAGTGATTTTAATGAAAATACACTACAGCTACAAGTTTATATTCACTGTACCAGGAGGAAATTTCATCAAATGTATGTGTCGTAGATATGAATAGGAATGTCAAGCTCTAGCTTAGATTGATTTAGAAAACTAAAAAAGGGCAATTGGGGTTAATTCTTAGAAGGAGGTCATCTGGGAAGTCAAGGGCTATAGGCTTGAGAGGGCAGCTAAAAATCATACTGGAACAAGGTAAAGGATATGTTTATGCATGCATGCATTAATCATCAGGACATGAGCTCAACCTAAAAGGGATTTTATCTACATAGAACAATGCATGGCTAGTTTAACCCTAACCAGATTTGGTGTGTGAAGCTGTTCCTTCCCAATTCATTGGGAATAGAAAAAAAGCTCCTTGACCACAGGTGCTCAGAAGTAATTGTGTAGGTTCTACATTTTAAGACAAATAATTTAGGTGGAGAGGAAAGCATTGCTCTTTAATAAAGAAAGGCAACAATTTGGGCAAATTTAAGCATTATAGGAACATAGATGGTGCTGAATTATAATTAGAATCTTCTAATAAAAGAATTTAACATTACTTTGAGTGATCTATACAGGTAGTTCTTAACCTACAATAATTCACTTAGTGACCTTTCAAAGTTACATTGGCACTGAAAAAAGTGACATATGGCCATTTTTCACAGTTAGGGCCTTAGTGGTGCAGGCTGTTAATCATCTAGCACTTAGCTCAATTACCTGCAATTAGTGCAGGTTCGAATCCCACCAGGCTCAAGGTTGACTCAGCTTTCCATCCTCTCGGGGTAGGTAAATTGAGGACCCAAGATTGTTGGGGGCAATAAGCTGACTTTGTAAAAAAATGCCGCTTGGTGGGGCCAAAAAGCCCTAGTAATAAGCAGGCATATTCAATGGAATGAAGGCTATTGCCGAGCACTTAGCATGGTGCTCTAAAGACTGTAAGCCTCCCTGAGTCTCCGGAGAAGGGCGGCATATAAATGTAAAAAGGAAAAAAAGAAAGGACAGTTAGGACCGCTGCGGCATACTTGATAACTGACTCACATCTATGATGGTTGCAGTGTCCTGAGGTCATGTGATCACCTTTTGTGATCTTCATGTCAATAGGAAGATCAGATTCATTTAACAAATGGGGCAAAACTCACTTAACAAATTTCTCACTTAGCAACATAAATTTTGGGCTCAACTGTGGTTGTAAGTTGATGACTGCATATATATGGAAATGGACCTAACTGAAGATTTGGATGAACACTATTTCTTCTCAGTAGATGGGAAATCATTGGTAATCCTACAGGGGAGGGGAAAGTTGAAGAAATGAAACTATTAAACAATCACCTTTAAATATAGAGTTTGACTGAAGGATCAAGAAAACATCTAGTAGCCATTTATAGATTTATAGCCAAATATACGTATTTGCTGATTGCCTGGGTCTTTTTTTTTAATTTGATTTGTCAATCGCTTACAAGATAATAGGTATAAGAATAAACATAGTTATGAATACATGAAATGGGTACATATAAGAAGAACAAAAGAAACAATAGGACAGGGACGGTAGGCACATTGGTGCGCTTATGCACACCCCTACAGACCTCTTAGGAAAGGGGTGAGGTCAATAGATAGTCTAAGGTTAAAGTTTTTGAGGTTTGGGGAAGAAACCACAGAGTCAAGTAGAGTATTCCAGACATTGACCACTCTGTTGCTGAAGTTGTATTTCCTGCAATTCAGTTTGATGCTGTTAACTTTGAGTTTGTATTTATTGTGTGCTCTAGTATTGTTATGGTTGAAGCTGAAGTATTCATTGACATGTAGGACATTGCAATGTATGATTTTATATACTTTACTTAGATCAGACCAAAGACGGTGTAGTTCTAGACTTTCTAGGTCTAGAATTTCAAGTCTGGTGGCATAAGGTATTTTACAACGAGTAGAGGAGTCTTCTTTTGTTGCCCTGCACAGGAGAATGAAGCTGGAAAGCAGGTTAGTGGGTGGGGAAGAAATAGGGATTTTGCACTGACCTTCCTCTGCCACGCCCACCAAGCCACACCCACCAAACCATGCCCACCAAGCCACACCACACCCACCAAACCACACCCACAAATCCAGTAGTAAAAAAATAGAATCCTACCACTGGTTTATTTACTGTGTTTTGAAACTCTGCTACACTGAGAACATAACTTATAACATAGTATATTGTATAAATTTAGACAAATGATGTTGAAAAAACCAGCAATGGTTCAGTGCTGCATGTGAGTAAAAAATTTCCATTTCTTCATTGGTTCAGTCAAATAAAGAATCCTCCATGTCATTCAGTTACATAAAGTGCAAATAATGAACACTCAAACGGGCTGATAGTATTAATTGTTTTCCATTAAGGTAAAATGGTGAAGCCACTGAAAATATTAGGGATATACAGTAGCTGGAATATTCAGCTGAAATAATGGCACATTGAATATTCAATTATAGCTAACTATAAACAGAGGAAAGGGATTTGGAGGACAAATAAATGGAAAGAAAATTTCAGAGAGAAAGAACTACTAGATTGTGAACTAATTTCCCAGAGGGAACAATACAGAATCCATGGCTTGGTTCATTTGAACCAGACAAGATAAAGCCCTGATAGCACTATGCTGGATTCTGGGGGTGTTGGGGAGGGCAAGACTGCAAAACTTGCAAATTACATGAGATTAAAGGCTCCCTCAATCAACACTTCTTTTCTTCTTCAGGGGTCTCCAACCTTGGCAACTTTAAAACTTGTGGACATCAACTCCCAGAATTCCTCAGCCAGCTGGCTGAGGAATTCTGGGAGTTGATGTCCACAAGTCTTAAAGTTGCCAAGGTTGGAGACCCCTATAAATCTAAAGTTCAACAGCATGCCTTATTCGGGGTCAGTTCAGAATAGTTCCCAGATCTGCAGCTGCGAAATTTCATTTCTCCTGAGACAGGTTAAAAAGTACTAAAATAATGGTTATGGATCAAGCTCCAGCATTCTGAGTTCTGGAGCAGGAGTGGCTTCTTTACATACATACATGACCGCCCAATGTAAAATAAACCTAAACTGCTAAAGAAAACAGCAGAGAAATATTATATTGTGAAAGTGTTCCACCTGTGCTGGGACATTGAAAGGCAGAAAGGAATTAAATCTTCCCAGATACTTCCTAAATATACAGGTAGTCCTTGACTTACGACCATAGTTGAGGCCTGTTGTTAAATGAGACATTTGTTAATTGAGTTTTTTCTCATTTTATGACCTTTCTTGCAACAGTTGTTAAGTGAATCACTGCAGTTGTTAAGTTAGTAGCAATAGCACTTAGACTTTTATACCGCTTTTATGGTGTTTACAGCCCTCTCTAAGTGGTTTACAGAATCAGCCTATTGCCCCCAACAATCTGGCTCCTCATTTTACTCACCTCGGAAGGGTGGAAGGCTGAGTGAACCATGAATCTGGTGAGATGCTTGAGTCAACCTTGAGCCTGCCAAACTGCAGGCAGCCAGCAGTCAACAGAAATAACCTGCAGTACTGCACTCTAACCACTGCGCCACCATGGCTCTAGTAACATAGTTGTTAAGTGACTCTAGCCTGGCCATTTTTGGTGATGACTTTGCTCATCAGAAAGTTGCAAAAGGTGATCACATGATCTCGAGACACCGCAACCGTCATAAATATGAGTCAGTTGCCACGTATTTGAATTTTAATTATGTGACCATAGGGATTTTTTTTCAATGCTGTTATAACTTTGCACAGCAGTGCAAAGCACACGAAGCAACTATTGTAGATTGAAGACTAGCTATAGTGATTTTTCAGTGCTGAGAAGGAAAAGAGAGAGAGAAAAGAGAGAGAGAAGAGTGGGAGGAAAGGATAAAAGGAGTGAAGGACCAGGAGATCTCTCCTTTTAGTTATGACATCATCAGGTTAGAATAAAAAGCTGCCCTACTGAACAGTATTTGCCTAGATCACCTCTAGAACTAGTATAGGAATTCAATTAAAGTTGTCCCTCTGAGGGGTTTTTCTGTTATTTGCATGTTTAAGAATTTGAAACTTTCTGGACATTATCATTTTACAGTGTTAATTGTATCTGCCAGATTGGACTGCCATTTATCAGAAATGGTGTAGGGTCTCCCGCTTGGGCGGCGGGTTGGACTAGAGGACCTACAAGGTCCCTTCCAACTCTGATTATCTGTTATCTGTTATCTACCAAGTATGATTTAAGTATTTCTTCTAGTAAGTGATGTGCAAATTTTTATATTGTGGGCTCTCTGGTTCAAGATCACAAAGACAATTTTGATAAAAAAAATAAATTAAATGACCATTTTCAGCCCCAAATATGCTGAAAATCAAGGGTATATCCAGCCACTGTTTGTGTGGGTGGGTGTGCATGTGTGCATGAGTGAATGAGTTTATTTCAAACATAAAGCCAGTAACACTTAGTATAGCTTGAAAAATCAAAGAAAAAAACAAACTTATTTTTTTCCTGACAGCCTAGGATTGTTGTGGAGAGATTCACTGAACAGTCATTATTAAGGAATTTAGTTAATATTTGTTGTTGCTATGCTCCATTGAGTTGTAACCAACTTCTGGTGTCCCAATGGATGACAATTCTCCAAAATGTCCTGGATCTCATTGCATTGCTTAAATCTTGCAGGGACTTTCAGTATTTCTTCTATTTACTCTTCCTGATCTTTCTTACTGTTTGCTCAGCATTATCATCTTTTCAAAAGACATATTAACCTTCTCATGTGTCCAAAATATTATTTCACGATCCTTGGTCCTACTGAGTATTTTGGCTTGATTTCCTCTAATATTGAACAATTGGCTCTCTCTTTCTCTCTAAGGAACATGAAGTTTTCCCAGCATTGTAGCTCAAAGGAATCCATTCTTTTCCTATCACTGTTGCAGTTGTCCATCTCTCCCTTCTGTACAACATAGAGTGAATAGCAGTGAGTCGCCTATTCCAACTTTTGTGTCTTCATAAAAATATCTCATTCTTTGTCTAGGCCCCCAGGTGCCTTTTCAGTTATTCTTCTCTGAATATCCTTTGAACAATTAGCATCTTTATAAGATCTCAAGTCTAGAAAATTGTAATTATCAACTGCTTCTATTGTCTCATTGTTTATTTTAAATTCTTCTAGTTTTCCAGTTGATGTAATCTTAGCTTTTTGATGTTCAAATAATCCCCTCCTTTTCTTGTTTTGCTTTATCTCCTTTTCTTGTTTTGCTTTAAAAATCTTAAAATTATCATTTTTAAAGTCTTCTTCAATTTCTTCAACCAAGGTAAGTTAACTGCATATTACTGATATTTATTCTACTAATTCTGACCACTTTCTGGTTCTTCCAGATTTTAGCCCTTATAGTGTGTTTAATGTATAACCTCAACAGATATGGTGATATTATGCAGCCTTATCTGAGTCTTTTTTCCAATGTTAAAGCAGTTAAAACAGCCTTTTCATTTAAAAAAGGCTTGCTTTTTCTTTTTAACGAAAAGGACTTTCTTTTTTTAAAAGACTCCTGTATTTATCTTTTTAAAAGTCTAAAGATAACACGTTCATCAGCTATAAGCCTCATGAAGGTTATTTCTAATTTATTTGTTATATGCATATCTACTTTTTCCAGGAATTCAAAGCAACCAATGTGGTTTTCTCCTGGACCCCAACTTGCTGCTTTTTTAGAATGTGGATTTTTTTTAAAGGAAAAACTAACTGGGTTTTGAAAAAGGGAAAAAATACAGCATTTGCAATTGAACAATATATATATTTGACATTGTGTGCCAACTTCTGAATTTTAAGTAAATGTGTATAAAAACTAGGGAAAGAAGAGAAAAGAATCTCATTTCTTACAGCCATGAGGCGACAACATTTTATTCCTTATAATAAATAAATCTTAAAAGGGGCTATTAAACACCTTCTGATTTTGGGCTAGTATAGGTTCACATGGCTTTCTTTCTGCAATGTCTCAAAACTAAACTGACATCTTTGAATGCAGTGGTGAGAAGTATCGGATTACACCTAGCTTTCTAGAACAAAGAAGCTGGGGGTACTTTCTCACTTCAAACTTCTGAAAACACAAAGGCTGGTTGTATCCGAGATGCGTGTGTGTCAAGTGAGGCCCATATATTCTAGGCTTAGCAGAGAGCAGCAGGAATGGAAAAGGAACTGTCTTTACCTTGGTTGAGCTATAATTTAATCAGAGATGGTGCACTAGTCCAAAAAAAAAAAAAAACTAATAGGAAGCCAAACTGAGCAATATACTATTATCTAGTGCCTGGAGGCGTGGAATTCTCAAAATGTTGCAAAACTTTCTTTAGGTTATGAAAATTTTTAACTTTATCAGCATGAATCAACATGAATAACTAAAAGCAGATATTTTTTTAAAGGCACCTTGAGCAAAGTAAAGCAAGAAGTCAATCTAAAATCTAAGGAGTAAAATGAATTCGCATGGTAACTCAATATCAGATCAGAAAACTAAGTCTGGCTTTATTACTCTTGTGATGGCTTTTTCACATAAGCAAATAGCATGTAACACAAGCATCATATGAATCAGATGCATTTATTTATTGTCCCATTTTATAAGTATCCCCTGCAAATTGCTTCCCTTTTCCTGTTTCTACTTTGCCAATTCCAGCCAGGTTCTGCGGTAATGTCTAAAAAGGAAATTATGGCTTACAATGGGCTACAAATAAGTATGAATGTATACTAGTACGGCAATTATGAATTTAAGTTTTCTTATCAGGATTCTGGAAAATTATCTGTCTTTGAACTGATTTGTCCATGGTCTTCATAAATGCAGATTCCTTTTTCACTTGATTTTTTTTTTTTTTAATTTGATTACTCTGGAGTGAACATGTACAAAAACGTAAATGGGGGAAAAAAACACTATGCCAGGTGCTAATAGAACATAGAACATTCCTATAAGAAGGAATAGCAAAGAATAATAGAGGCTCTTTATGCTTTTTCTGCCCAAGACTCAAGCTGGCAGTGAGTTGTGACTGCCTGCTGTTTCTTGTGCTGTATTTATTCATTTGCCATCCTGGACTGAATTTTGTGCTCCTTGGGAGAAAAAAAAAAGATTTCCCCTACTCCTACCCTCATTCTGCATTCCTTTTCTTTTTAAGGCCGTTGTTTTGCACAAAGTAGTTACCCTAAAGCAAAATAAGGATTTGAATTACTTTGTGTATCTACATTTTTGTACAGAACTGAATATACACATTTTGATAAGTGGGCAATCTGCTGGTTATTTGTAGAACCACAACAGAACTAAGAATGGAGAATTCAGTTTCCTCAGAGTCTATATGGAAAAAGGCACATTTCTAGTTCTTAGGAGTTAAAAATGAGTAAAAACAGGCTTTAGATCTCAGAAACCTCAAATACTGCAATATAAAATTTGCAGAGGCCATGGGGTAGATTTTAAAGTGAAAAGGGTAAAAATTCTTGCATTTGATCAGTATAATTTTTTTACTATGATTTTAATACACGTCCAATGATGGTGTTATTTTTATAAGTCAGATATATTTTGTTGTTGGGTGTTAATTTATATTCATACATTCTTTAGTTTTTATAAAAAGGCAACTGTGCAACTATATAATTGTAATAAGTTAGCATTTATCTTTTACTGACATGGAGCGTAGAAACTATTAAATATGGAAGATATCCTAATGTCAGTGGATAATTTGAACAGTGTTTCTCCATTCAGTGGATGTTTAACTTCTACAAAAGGTGATCCTAGCACAGGGACTGAGAAATACAATTATCTGGGCAGCCCAAATGGATCCTCCATATATGCCTTGTATTCCAGATGTTGGTGACCTTCAACTCTACAGCTGTAAAGAAGTAAAGAAGACGGATGCTAAGAGATGCTGGGAGATACACTACCAGCATATGAATGGTGTTATCCCCACTCATTAAAGTGGCTTACTGCCAGATATTTGGAAGCAGCCCTCCCACATTTCTATATGATAGAATGAATATACTTAGACATAATATCAATATTTGGCTAGAGCTACCAGATCTGGACTTCAAAAATTCTGACCACCATTAGATGAGGGCAAATAAAATTCTAAATTTTATTGCATCTATTAATCATTTTTATTTTTGTAGCCTGGCAGCACTGATAGTTTTCACAGTCTGCATATTTTAAAGCAATTAATTGTACTTTAATTTTTGCCTGAAAATTTAAAAGTTTGCTCACTTCATGTGTGTAAACTTCATTTATATGTACATGTAACCTATCTATCCACCCTCTGTTGTATTCCTTGTCCGTACTTTTGCAGTATTTATACCTGACTCTGTTGTTACATCCCGACTCCTTTAACCTCAAACTATCCACTATTGACCTCACCCCATTCCTAAGAAGTCTATAAGGGGCGTACATAAGTGCATCATGATACCTACCGTCCCTGTCCTATTGTCCCCATTTTTTCATATCTATTTCCTGTATTCTTACTCATATTTATACTTATACTATTATCTTATAAGTGATTGACAAATAAATAAATAAATTTAGGAGTAATTTCTGACCTATATTTTGTTGTTCATCTTTGCCAGTCTTTTGATTGGGTTTTTCCCCTCTATTTTTTATTTTATCTTCCTTTACCCAGCATTAAAGTCTCTAAATTATTCACATTGCAAAACCTCAGTCACGTTAAAATCAACAATCAGCTGGAAATCATCCTTCTTTCATTGTATTTGGCAATAAAAACTGGAGCTTCCACAAGGGCTCCACCCTACAGCTGCATCTAATCAACCAGCAAGAGATGGAGTTGGTTGAGGGAACAAATCTTTCTCTCTGCAACCTGTTTCCAAATGACATCCCTACGGCATTTTTAAAGGCAACATGCAATGCTTATTCAATGGCAAGGAAAGCCTAAAAATGTGTTGTTTTGATTCTGAAGAAAAAAAAGATCATATGTGATTTTTTAACTCAGGGGAGTTGAAGTCCACAAATCTTAAAGTTGCTAAGGTTGGAGACCCCTGTTCTAACTGATGAAAGGTTATTCTGGGTTTACCTTAGGGATGGAGCTTATATGCATATTTATTGATTCATAAGAGCATGCCGCATTTTCAAGGAATGCCATGCATGTATGAACAATCTGATATGTGAGATGACACCAGAGACCCTTTGTGTCATCTCACATATAAAGCTAATTCACTTTACCAATTCCAGTTTGAATAACCAGGGAACAAATAACTTCAAAAAGGAACCAAATGATACCTTTAAGACAATTGATGGTACAATTGTTCTGAATCATAAAACTATATGTTGTAGTTTCCAAAGAGTTAGCTATGTTAGTCTGAAGCAGCTGAGACAGTAAGGAATCTTGTGGCATAACAAAGAAATAGTAATACCCATTATGAAAACCAATACAAACATTAAAACAAAATATAATAGCTTAAAAACATTGCAAGATTCTACAGATTTTGTTACATCAGAGCCAGATGTTACTAAAGTGGGATGTGTATGTTCATGTGCATGTGTATATGTACATGCCAATATGTACTGGCAATAAACTAAATGTTGTTCCATTGAAGACTTGCTGAGTGAAGTTGGTCAGTCAGTTGAAAATCCATCTGGTGGTGGTATTGACTATCCCAGATTGTTCTACCTTATGAAGAAGTAGGTTACTCTATCTATCTATCATCTATCTATCTATCTATCTATCTATCTATCTATCTATCTATCTATCCATCCCTCTATCTAATTTCTACAGCTGCTTATCTCAATCAATGATTCTGGGTGGCTTACAATTTAAAAAATATAATTAAAAATATTAAAAATATTTGAAAACAATAAAAACAATAGAATCAATATAAACACTAGAAACATCCTAATTAAATGTCTATAGGAGCAAGATTCTTGGCCAATTAGCAATATAGCCAGGAGTTCTAGACACATTCCACATCTCAGTTTGGAAACTTGTCCAGTTTTTAGAACATTACAAAAGGGTTGGGGCCATTCTAATCTCTGAAAGGAAAATGAACCTCAGATCAGGGCCACTTCAGAAAAAGCTTGCCTTCTGGTCTCTTCCAGCCAACATTCTTTGACTGACATGATCTGCAGCATGCCCATTCTGCTTCACCTAGTTGGATGGGTAGAGACTCTTGAAAAAAAGATGATCCCTTAGATACTGTGGTCCCAAGCCATGTAGTGTTTTAAAGGTAATCACCAGTACCTTGAATTGCATCTGTAACCAGTGCAACTCATGCATAAGTGATGTTATATGTGCCATGTCTCTGGCACTATTTACTACCTACATAGCTACATTCTGCACCATTTGGAGTTTCCAATGGTCTTCAGGGACAGCCATATGCAGAGCATGTTACAGTACTCTAACTGGAGGTTTCAAGGGCATGAGTTACTGTGAACAAGGCCACCTGGTCCAGATATGGACACAATCAGTGCACCACTCAAAGGTGTGCAGAGGTCTCCCTAGGTGGAGGGTTCAAGTACTCACAACCAGCCACTTCATCTTGCTAGAGTTGAGTCAAAGCTTGTTTCGCCCTATCCACTCCCCAATAGTTTCCAGACACCGAGATAGGACATCCATGGTATTACTCAAGGGGCCTGGGGTAGAGATGTAGAGAGAGATATAATGTACATACTAATGGTATCTCACCCCCAAAATGATGGATCATCTCAACTAGTGGGCTCATGTAAATATTGAATGGAAGGAGAGAAATAATAGAACCCTGAGGTACCCTCAAAGTAGGAGTTGTAAACTAGAACTCTCTCCCTCTATTAATATTGACTGGAAATGACCACAGAGAAAGGAGAAACCAGCACAATACAGTGCCACCCAATCCCATTCCCAGATCTGGCTCAGAAAGATACTGTGATGATGGTTTTGATGCTACTGCTGAGAGGTCACTAAAAGAGCCAGGACGAATCTATCTCCATCCCATTCCTGTCAGAGGTCATCCATGAATGTGATCAATGCCATCTCAAATCCTGGTCTGAACCTTGACTGAAAGAGAAGCAGATAAGCTGCCCCATCAGCATTCTCTGAAGCTGCCATATGACCACTCCACCACCTTCTCTAGAAAAAGGAGGTTGAAGATTGGATAAAAAAACTATCTAAGCTAGCTGGATCAACCAGTAGTCCTTTGCCTCTTTAACTCAGAGGAGTTAATTATTGCTCAGATCCAATCATACATTCCATCCCACCAGGCCTTAATCATCCAGGAAGGGCATCATTCTAACACATAAGTGGCTGAATTTGCAGTTGAAAGAACCTGTGACTGTCCACTTCCCCAGATTCAATGAGCTCAAACTCTTTTCAGATCACTATGCAAGACATAGCCACCATACCTCCATAAATTCGGCTCTAGATCTACTTTTAACTACCCAAAAAGGGACCAAGTCATGAGAATTCTTTATGAAACCACACTAGCTTTGTTTTTTTTCCTTCTCTGTGTTAGATTGGGTTTTTATAACCTCATCTTTCAGGGTTTCTCATCTTGAGATGGTTTTCCCTTTTAGGATTTCCATCTATGGAATCATTCTAAGCTAGTTTGTTGAAATCAGCTCCCTTAAAATGTAAGAGAGTAATTTGACTTTGTCTGATTATTTGTGCCTGCATTATGTTGAATTCCAGCATGACATGGTTATTTCCCTTCCCAAATTACCACAACTTCAGCCCCTCTGTACTGTTCTATACTTTGATGATTATGTCATCTAATGAGGAGAAAGTATAAAAAATTCTTTAAACTAGAATGGAAAAAAATTAAAGACATCCAAATCAACTCAATTGATCTCATCATGGAAGAAAGAAGGTGACTGAGTCAGAATATTAACAAACATTCACTTGCAAAGTCTGTATACTACATTGTGACCAGAGAATAAATTGGCTTTTAAATCACATTTCCAGAATATTCCTTAGGAGTATGAGAATGAAATATACCAAGCATAAAATGGATCTCTCTTTTTTTAGTATATTTTTAGTATTTAGGGGGCGTGCATAAGCGCACCAAAACGTGCCTACCGTCCCTGTCCTATTGTTTCTTTTTTTTCTTATTCGTATCCATTTCATGTATTTATAACCATGTTTATACTTGTACCTGTTATCTAATAATTGTTTGACAAAATAAATAAAATAAAATAAATATTCTGTGTGCTCTGCTATTGTGGTTTGAAACCTGTGGTTTGTGGCTTAGATATTGGACCAAGTATAGTTTAATCAATAAACCATGCTTAAACAAACTATGATTTAACATATATGATCCTTATAATTATGAAGTTGCAGCTAGTGGAAACTGATGACAAATCTTTTTCTATATTGAAATGCAGAACTTTTCCATTAAAATCACAAGAGTTACACAAATATTCTTAAATCTAAATAGTTGGACTTGTTAATGCCCAGCCAGCATGTTCAAAGGACATGTTATCCTAAAGCTCTAAGAATCACAATTACATATATTTTAAAGGCCACCAGTTTTGGCACCTCTCTTCTCCAAAGTAAAAGCCACAAACGGGTTAGGACAGCCTTCTCCATCCAGGGGCTTCCTGATGTGCTGGATTACAGCTTTCTTCATCTTTTGCCAGCACGGCTAAGTACTGTTGAGAATTGAAGGAAGGTTTCTGTAGCATCCTTTCCACAAGGAACTTCCTAAATGCCAGAATTCACCATTGTAGCATGGTTTATATTCTCAGAATGTGATAGAGCCATTGTCAGAGGAAACAAGTGTCTTTAATAGGAAAAGAGTAGGCAGTTGTAGACTTTGGCAGACAAATGTGAGTAGGAGGCCTTTTGGCTTCCTGGAACACAGAATCATATTTAAACGATGAAGAACATAATGTTCTTCTTCTCTCTCTCCCCCACCCCATATTCCTGTCACAGAACTTTCTATTTTTTCTTGCACCTAGCTTGCCCTTTTCAAAATACTAGAGTATAATTCTGTTAAACAGATATAGAACCAATGGGAGATAATATTTATAGCCCAGGGTTGAACTGTGGGGTCCTTGGTGCTCTCTGAGCTTGGTTGTCAGGCTCAAAGGGTATGAACGATCTCACAGATACAGAACTTTTTTTTAAAAGTAAGCACCTGTCCAGCCTTGTTCAGTGTAGGGCATGATAAAACTTCAGATTGTAGCAAATCCCATGCAAAACAGAGAAGCTGAAAAATAACATGGGGGGGGAAACCACTACTATTTCCTGTAGCCAAGAAAACTGCATGAATGTATCCCTTAATTCTCTAGCGTCAAGCTAAATTCAAAAGAGAATTCATTACGTATTATTCTCTGTATATGCACCACCTCTTTCTTTCTCTCTTTCTTCCTCCCTTCCAAAGCCATATCCCACGAGTCCAGAAAAACTAGAGAGGGTAAAATTAAGGGAAAGGATAGGAGCAGTTTTTCTCAATTTCAGCAACTCTACGATGTGAGGACAACATTGCAAAGTGGCTGAGATTGAGAAACACTGAGTTAGAAGATATGTGTTAGGCTCTTGGCTGCTGCCTAGAAGTGAAAGTAAATCCATTTCCAAGCACAATTCTCATAGGCTCTTTACTGAGAATTTACTAAGAATGGCATGAGGTTACAAAAATCCTACCACTTGAACTGTTCCCAGGACCTAGCAGCTATTTTCCAAAAATACATACGGGTGAAGTCTTGCTCTTTGTCCCTTTTAATGTCTTTCTGTGAATTACCAAACTGACAAGTCTTTTTCAACAATAATCAAAGAGTATGCAGGTTTTTTAAATCTTATCAGTCTAGGAACTGATGGAAACATCACCTCTCCCTTCAAGCCTGCTTCTCTGCCCTCTTAAATCCCGAAAAGCTCATTTTCTACTTCTCTTTACTGTGAAAACCTCCAGCTGGATGATAACAATAGCTCTGTTGAGAGCTTGCATCATCAGCTCTATAAAGAAGGAGATTTGGAGGTGGAGACTAGTGCCCAGGTTGGGGAAAATTGCACTTTTGGACATTGTAAACATAAAGATTATGAACATCCATATTTATTAGCTGGTGGCAGTTGGATAAATGCTTGTAGAATTAGTACCATATTTTTCTGTCCACTTTCCTTCAATTTGATAAATCCATTTTTCACATTTATTTCAAAGGAAAAGTAAATTTCAGTGGAATTCTGCTGTACGAAATATAGTTTTCTTACTTATGAAGTGGCCAACAAGGATCTTACCTCACACTATGCACTAATCCAAATTTGGACCTTTTACAGCCTGTGAGCCACATCCAGCCCTGTGGCTGTCACTGTTTGGCCTGGGGCATTGGCAGTGTGGGCAGGGTATGAGCTTCAGGGCTGGGCAGCATCAGTGAGGGTAGATTGGATTTGGCAGGGACATGGGGCAGAGGCAATGGCCCTCCACAAGTGCCAGTTTCTTCTGTGGCTCCTTGGGAAAATTAATTGCCCAACCCTGCATTACTTGTCTTGAAGTATTTCAACTGCCTAGCCTTGCCCATTTCAAGTGAATCCAAAGGGAAGACATTAAAAAGAAATTCCTCCCATTTGTAGGCGGGGCACCCAGAGTAATTCTGGGGTTCTCCTGAACCCAGGATTCCACCTTGAGGAACTAGTGGCAGTGATGGCCCAGAGGGCATCTGCACAACTACAAATTGGGCAAATATTCATTCCTAGACCAACATGCTGTCCTCACAGTTACCCATACATTAAGCATCTCCCATTTGGACTACTACACATTGGGATGGTCTTGAAGTATTTAGAAGAGTCAATTGATTAAAAAAAACACTGGCTTGTATGATTTTGCACTACTCAGATTTGCACATGTGTAGCTTCTTTTGAAGGGGCATGGTGGTTCGGTAGCTAAAATGCTGAGCTTGTCGATCAGAAAGTCGAATCTCTAGCGCCACATAACGGAGTGAGCTCCCATTACTTGTCCCAGCTTCTGCCAACCTAGCAGTTCGAAAGCACTAAAAAATGCAAGTAGAAAAATAGGGGCCACTTTGGTGGGAAGGTAATAGCGCTCCTTTGGGGTTTAGTCATGCTGGCCACATGACCACGGTGATATCTTCGGACAACACTGGGTCTTTGGCTTAGAAACAGAAATGAGCACCGCACCCTAGAACCAGAAACAACTAGCACGCATATGCAGGGGAACTTTTACCTTTACCTTCTTTTGGAGAAGATGCACTAGTTGCCAATTTGCTTCCAGACTAATTCAGGATGTAGTTATCATCTTCAAAGCCTTGCATGACTTCAAGGCTATTGAGGGGTCTTTTCTTTTTTGAAGAATTGTCTCTCTATCCAGTTTACCAGAATGTCATCTGATATGAGCAGAAAAAGGGCCTGTTTCCTCCTTATGGAATGCCATTCTCCTATAGATAAAATTGGCCCCTAACAAGATACTTTTCTGAAGGCCCAGATGATTTGGTTCTGTCAGTGGGACTAGGAACCCCAATCTGAAACAGAATAGATCAAGTATTTGGGGTGATTGTTGTCATCATGTGGGGAAGGGAGAGAACTATGGATTATTGTAACAGGAATTTTAATTTTATAAGCCACCCAGAGTCACTATGTGTGAATTGGGAAATCATATAAATTTGTTTAATTAATAAATAAATGGAAAGACACATAACCAAAAATACCACAAGAACAGAAGCATTTTCTACCACCTTTTCTACAATAAAATATATCCAAAGGTATCATCAAGAAAAACATCAAAAGCCATTCTGAAACATCCTGTTAATGAAGTAGGAAAACCAAATATTCTTTTGAGACGGAACAAACATCTGAGAAACTGCATGGAAGATGTTAGGCCAAAATGATTGAAACACACACCGTTTAGACTGCTGAATCCAAATTCCTATTCAATGCATGAACTCCCTGTAAGGTATCACTGGTAGTTGTAATTTAGCCTCTCTTAAAACACAAGCCTTTCTTAAAACCCACTATTTGACAAGTTTGAAATGCAGCAAGGAAAGGATAAAGTCGTCATCATCTTGCCTCATGATTTGCATTTACATCAACCAAGAACAATCATACATATTTGATATCAGAGATAATTGGTTTAAAACAAATTCCCAGCACACCTATTAAGTCTCCTGGGCTTTGAGTTAAGGCAGAAACCGTATCAGCTGTTCTGCTAGGCAGAGTGAGACAGTTATTGCAGCAACAGTTGCTGGATGATAAAGAGTTGTGTGTGCTGTGTTGTTTCCCCCATGAAACTGGTCCCTCCTCCAGCCTGTTTCCCTCATGTCCCATGGAGGATGTTATTCCATCTCTATAGTGTTGATGTGAGATATAACTCCAGACAGTTTCTGTAAGGGAGTTATAAGATGTTTGAAGGTGCAGAAAAACCTGAGGGGGGGGGGATTTTTTTAGATCCTAGAGAAAATTATTTGCAAAACCTTACATATACAGTAATAGCTTTTTTGCAGCTTTTTTTTTGCTCTCTAGTAAACATATTATGGTAAGTTCTAAATTAATACATCCATCAATAAAAAACAAAGATGATGGACAATCATTTGCTATCTGAATGTTATTAGGGATTCCATGTTAAATACTACACTTGTGATTTCTTGGCTGCAGAGAGGAAATCAATGGGGGTGCCAAAGAATCCAAAGGAAATCTAAATTAATCCCTTCTGCTTCTGCAGATGGCAAAGCACAGTATGAAATTGGCTGAGATAAACAAAGAAGGAATAGCATGTACTGAGGAGGGCTAAGAATGTCCACACAGCCCTTAGCATTATGAGAATCCCTTGTAGTTTATTCTGAAGGAAGAATAAGTTTCTAGACCTCAACACAAAAAAGGTAAACAAAAAAAGATAATACAGCAGGTATCCAATAGGAAATAAAAGCTTATTGTTTCCCTCATCAGGACCTTATATTTGCAGCCCTGTGTTATAAAACCACACAGTTACTTTTAAAGCCTATGCATTGCTGTTGTTAAATGTTGTGATATCACGGGAAAGGTTAAAATGTTTTCTGAACAAATGGCAAGGTCCCCCACATTGCAATTACAATTTTTCGCAAGGTATGCTTTATAGTACCTTGGAGCTAAGAACACATGATTTCTGAGGGTATGGGTGTGACTACAGTGAAATTCCCATTTTTCAGATTCTGAAGGGTATTCATGTAAAATGGGTGAAATTGCATCATTTGTATGACACCATCATCATGTAAATGACATCATGGATGTCAATGGATTGAGCAGACTCTCAGGAATAACCAGCATGCCTCTGGCCCAATTAATTTAAGCTTTCACTGATTAGTGAAATTAATTAGATCATTAGAGTGAGCTATCATAATCAAGAAACTGCTACATACAATAGAAGGATGTTGAAAAAAAGTTACTGTACATTACCCAAATTGTATGTTATACATCCCTATAAAGGGAAAGGGATGTTGAAAGAGCAATACATGTTTAAAAGGGGGAAATGTGTTGACAAGAGCCCCATTTTGTGTCATTATGAAGTACCCCTGTTATGCTCATGTAAAGGTTGTGAAGTGGTAGCCAGATTTGTTAGCTTCCATTTGTAATCTAATCTTATCACAACAGATCACTTTATCTGGAAATTAAAAAGAAAAGTCTTCTTGATGCCATTCCAAATTAAGGCAAAGAAAGGAGTGAGAGACTCTGATTATTAGTAAAGCATCAGTTCAATAGGCAGAAGTATGAGTACAGTATTTGCTAGCAATAAATGGAGGGGTTCCAAGACCATTCTCCCAACTTATACACCAAGGGCTGGCAGCATGACCAGGAATATATATTCCAAAGCTGAACAATGCAAAATCAATGGAATTTACAATCATTCTTCAAATATTTTCCATTAGAAATCTAGAAAGGCAAGGGTGTCCATGGGAGGGAAGGAAGGTCAGAATAATCAGAATGGTGGCCCCAACTCAGATAAGGCTTAAATAGCATGGTTGCAGCTGTTACCTTCAATTTTCTGATCAAAATGATTATTTTAAAAAATATATAATTCTGCTGCAATAACATAGAGCAAGAGCTATCACTATTTTAAATATATTTATTTATTCATTTATATTTCATATTTCTAGACCCATACATCACCCTCAAGGAAGGGCTGTAGGTGTTGGACAATATAACTGACATATAACACAGCATATAAAATAAAGATTAGAATATTAAAATTATTTTAAGATTAAAAATGTTAAAATCATGAGGTAATATTATAAAATTTCAAAGAAATAAAAAATTCCAAGATGGCCATTGAACATTAGTTAATAAAGGTGGAGGTAGGTCTCTCATGGCATTAGCCAGCCCCTCAATTACACGGCTCTTTTGTCCCACATTCAAGGCCCCAAAGCCATATTTTGACCCTTTTATAGAAGGCCAGGAGAGTGTGGCCTGCCTCCACACTCCCGCCTAATTTGGGGCAAGGATGTTCTATACTATGGGGGCAGTGGAAGTTTCTCTTCCTAGACCCTGCCAGTCAGAACCTTCCTAGTGAAGGTTCTTTTCCTAGACCCCACCAGTCAGAATTATTTGGGATCTGGAACATGCTTTCCCTGCCTGATCGAGTGGGATGGGCTGAGGTGATGAGGCAAAGTCATTCCAATGATACACTGGCCCTATCTCATGCTTTATGACCAACAAAATAGAATTATGTTGCAACCATAAAGCAAGAGGTATATTTATAATGGTACAGCTACTGTAAAGAAGATTGGAAAAAGATAATTTTTTGTTTCTTTTTCTTTCTTTTCTATTTTTACTTTCTTTTCTTCCTTGCATGATTACCTCTCCCTTCGACTTCTTTTCTTCTTCTCTTTTTCTCACTCTGTATGACTTTAAAACTAATAGAAAGTCTCTTTTTTAAAAAAGAAATCTTTAATAAAAATATATATTTATAATTTTCTGACCCCTTGCAGAATAATTTGCCTGGCCATGCCTAGTGGGGCAACATCCCAAGGCAGTATTTTATATGTGTGCTATCAAAATTTCAAATGTTTTCTTAGTTGAAAAGGATGGCCTATGCCTTTCCTATATGCGCTGCCAACAATAGTCACCAACTAATCTTAATGCAGCAAGAGTAATCCTAACTGTATCCTAATTCTGATCATTTCCATTAAGGTGCTATGGGTAAACATAGGGCTTATTTCACTGTGTGGGGAATTTAGGGCTGCATCTTTATCTGCTTTAGAGAACACAGATCATATCACAAATTCAACTGTGGCAAAACTTCAAGGGCTGCTGATTTCTGGGCACAGCCAATTGTGTTAGAAAGCATTTTATTAGCTCGTGCTTAGTTCACTTATTTCATCTGAGTGCCTCAATTATTTGGTGAATGCTGATTGCACATCTCTGCATGCAGCTTGTAGTTTTTTTAATTCAAAGTCTGGAGCATATCGATACAGGACTGCTGCAGAATAACAATTAATCATTAATATATTCTTTTAACAAATGCCACACATTATGCCTAGTGCTTTAATCTGTCACAGTGCAATCTGCATAGCCAAACAATACTGGCATAAGTCTGAAGAGGTAAGCAGTGTTTATGAGAGCCTAGATCTGTTCACTAAGCACTCTTAACCCATACAGCTGGGCCTCCTTTCAAGCATTCATTTCCACCAACAGATAAGCCACTAACTTGCCAAAGAAATTTTGCTGCTCTCTCTCATTCTCAGATAAATCTCCTGCTTAGCCTTAAATAATGGTCCAAAGTTCCAGGTGTCTTCTGCTGTACAGGAAATCATTCTGAATTTTTATCAACTATGCATCTGTTAAAAGAGTGGTATGTCCTGGGTCTGGCCAGCTATAAAACAACAAGTTATCAAGACATCAAGGCAGTTGCTCCCCACCACACAGTCCACTCCCACCTGCCAATATTTCCTTGTTCCCAGCTCAATTTTGCCATGTTTTTCTTTGAACTTTTCGAATGCTAGGGAGTGGGTGGATAGTCACATTTTGTTTTACAATATGGGAGATTCCTAATTTTTAAAATGGTCAAGAACTCTGCCAAGAATTCAGGAAGACATCTGGGAGAACTTGTCTTTTATTCAGAGATTCTTGTATTAAATAGTCCAAAGAACCTCCTCTTTCCTGTATTTTATCTTTGAGAACCATTGAGATGTACTTGGTATTGCAATGGTCCATAAATATGAAAAATAAATGACTTTTGGATTTGGTGGTGAAAGTCCAGATACAATAAAATATTTTCTGCATCAAAGGATGAGAGAAGCAAAACTGTAAGAAAAGATAGGGGAAAGAAAGAGAGAGCAAACAATGGGTCCACTTTTACTGATTCTTCTTTCTTCTTCTTTTCAGATCAAAACCATCATTTCATGGGATCAAACGCAGTAACTGGGTCCAACAGGATGCATTAATTGTATCCTATTCTTTCTTGATATAAACATGTTCACACAACCTGGCCAACCAATCAATTGCTCTCCTGAAATAAGTTTATGATGTCCGGATCAAAGGGAGGCTCAATATATTTTGGGGGTTTCCACAAGAACATTTTTTTTAAAAAAAGAAATAGATATCCAACTGGAATCTTGGCTACCGAGGACAAAGATTTCAATATCACTTGCTCCCCAGCTTCTCCTCTCCTCTAAGAGGTTTATTTAGTCAGTTCTGTCCACTTCTTGCAAGAGAAGAAATTTATCTTCTTCATTTTCTAAGGAAGATTCAGAGGCATCTTCCTTAGAAAATGGAGTTCTCACCCTTTCAAATGGAGTTCTCACCCTTTCCATAGCAGGCCTTGGTTGCTCATCTCTAGATTCTACACCTCTGTTAGCTATGAAATCCTTGGAGCTCTCTGAACTTGGTTATTTATTTGCAGACATCTCATTACCCAACTAGATAACATCATCAGTGTCAATCCTTGTTAGCCACTTTCTTTACAACTCTGCCCTGCGAGTAAAATTAGCCCATTTCTCCATCTGGCAAGATCTAGGACAAAAAGAATCCAATGGGCTACCTTAGCTAGAGAAGAAAGAGATGGCTAGCTGGCTGGTCCAATCACCTAAAATTGGATGATGAAATGCAGATACCTCAGCATGAAGATTGGGGTATGGATTCAAGGCAACTGGCTAAAAAAGCTGGGTGCTGCAAAAATAATCCCTACATTGTTTTGAGTGTTGTTTCCACCAAACTTTGAGTTAGAGAGAAGCTAATGGCTATGTCCCCATTTCCTGCAGTTTTTCTCTTTACAATAGCTAAGGAGGAAGAAGGGACTTCTACACCAACCATATTCTGCCGGCCCCATCATCTTGCCACAACTTATGTTGTAGACGTTCCACCTCTACTCAATCTTGCAACTACAGGAATGGTTTCTCCTTCTATATCCTATCATCCTCTAACCAAAGAAAACTTGCACCACAACGACCATTATATACAGCCAACAATCTCTCAAATAGCATCTTCAGTCTACCCTCCAAATAGAACCTTTCACTCCTGATTTTTAAGAAGCAGGAGAAAGGGTTAGGTTTAGAGTATCAATTGTTGCCTAATTTAGATACCACCTCTGTGCAGCTATTTGTCTGGAAGGTATGATAGATAATACAAGAAAAGAACATAAATAGGAGTTTCTGGAGTTTCTTTTTTTCCTGATCTCCTCTATAAGTTTGTCTCTGTGCTAGATTTAGTTGTTAGCATACAATGAGCTTCTTTTCTTGTCCCAGATAAATAATACTACATGAAATTTATTTATTTTATTTTATTTATTTGTCAATTTGTCAACTGCTTACAAGATAATAGGTATAAGTAAAAATATAGTTATGAGTACATGGATACATATAAGAAAAATAAAAAATAAAATAAAAGAAATAATAGGACAGGAATGGTAGGCACATTGGTGCGCTTATGCACGCCCCCTACAGACCTCTTAGGAAAGGGGTGAGGTCAATAGTAGATAATCTAAGGTTAAAGTTTTTGGAGTTTGGGGAAGAAACCACAGAGTCAGGTAGAGTATTCCAGACATTGACCACTCTGTTGCTGAAGTCATATTTCCTGCAATCAATTTTGGTGTGGTTAATCTTGAGTTTGTATCTATTGTTTGCTCTTGTGTTGTTATTGTTGAAGCTGAAGTATTCATTGACAGGTAGGATATTGCGATGTATGATTTTATATACTATACTTAGATCGGACCGAAGGCGGCGTAGTTCTAGGTTTTCTAGGTCTAGAAATTCGAGTATGGTGGTATAAGGTATTTTGCAACAAGTAGAAGAGTGGAGAACTCTTCTTGTGAAATATTTCTGGACTTTCTCAACTGTGTTAATATCAGATACGTAATGTGGGTTCCAGACTGATGGTCTTGAGATATTTCATTGTAGTTGAAATAAGTGCCTTGCTGCCTGTCCAAGCCCATGGCTCTTTTATTTATGCATGTTGACTTATTAAGTATCATAAAATCAATGCAAGATTGTGCTAGTAAGTACATTTTATTCAGTTGTCCTAAACACAGAAAGTGAAGATGAGAAGCTGTGATGGCAGGGTGTTCTTGTAATGTACTAATATGTGGGGGGCGGGGGGTATCATATTTTTTTAAAAGATGGGGTTTTAAGTGGCTGACATTCCACAAATGTCTGAAATTAGCATTTCAAAAAGATACAGCAATCCTTCAAAATTCCAAGGCTGTCTTTCTTCAGATTCTGGAAGTTAAAGATCTTTAAGAAATTTTGTCCTGCTGTATATTAATGACAAAGCACATGGTAGCCTTTAATGGCCAGACCCTGTTCTTAAGAATGTACATAAAATTGGAATTGCTTATTACATGAATGAGAGACAAGAAACCATAAAACTGTAGACAAAAAATGGAAGAACACAATGTCATTCTTACTAAGAAAACAATAAGGATATCTGCTTTTAATTCCAAGAAACTGAGCCCAGTTCAAAGGTCCTTACAAGGGAGGTATTGGTTATATTTTATGCCAATGAAAATATTTGTTTTTCACCTAGAATACAATCTAACAGAGTTGAAAGAGATCTTGGAGATCTTCTAGTCCAACCCACTGTTCGAGCAAGAGGCTCTATATTATTCTGGGCAAATTGGCTGTCCAATTTCATCATAAAAACCTGTAACAACGGAGAACCCACAATTTTTGGAGGCAAGTCGTTCCACTGTTAATTGTTCTCACTGACAGGAAATTTCTCTTTAGTTCTAGGTTGAATCTCTCCTTAATTAATTTATCTACCTATTACTTCTTGTCTACCCCCAGCTGCTTTGAAAAATAGGCTGGCCCCTCTTCTCTGTGTCAGAGTCTCAAATATTGTACTCAAATAGCAGAATTCAAATACTGCTACCATAGTCAACCCTAGTCATGGTAAGCTACAATCCACTGATTACTCATATCTCATTGGAGGTGGGTATACCATTATGAGAATTTTTTTTAAAGAAAAGTTTTAATTACACAAAGGCAACAAGGCTAAGGGCTACGAAAACTAGAGTGCTTTTTCCTCTTAATTCTTGTCTCAGTTGCTGAGTTGTAATCAAGATCTTTTACTAATATTTGCCCAAAGTCCAGCAGGAGTGAATAGTAACTGAAGATGACTATGAGTACTGTTCAGATTCTGAAAGCAAATTCTATGGGTGAATAATTTATACTATTTATTTTCTACTTTTACAGTAAGTTATTCTATTCCCTTAAACATCGGCTGGGATGCCAAAATTACCTATAGTTAATTAAAATATGGTTTGCTCAGCCAGATTAATGTTCTTGATTTGTATAACACTGATTAGTTTTATAATGTATAATACACTAGGTTGGCTAGTTGTAATGTACTTTGTGAACCCAGACAATGGACATCTACAATTTAGTATGTTGTGCCAAGGCAAACAATGGGATTAAATCAACAATGTATGCGTTGATGTATATGAGTATAGTTAGTATATATGACCTTAGCAAGGTTTTGCAATTGACCCAATTGGTCTATCATGAAGTTCATAGAAGAACAAAGAAAGATTGCAGAAACTCAATACTGTCCTTTTCCAAAGTATGCATTCTGGTCTGTAATTTTCCTGTATTTTATGAGGAATAAAAATCCTAACATAGATATTAGGAAATAATCTCACTGAAATGGGCAGACATAAACAAATGGCTATGTTTACTCTAAGGTTATTTTTACATAACTAGAATGGGCTTATATCACATTCTGGTCTAAAAACAAATGACCACATTAAAAATTATCATGTAAGCCAAACCTGATCTTAATGTTGGTGATTAACTGAGGGATACAAAATACAGGTAGACTTGATTACAATTGGGACCAGAATTTATGTTGATAAGTAAGGTGGTTACATGAATCACACTCAATTTTACAATCATTTTTGCCACTATTGTTAAGCAAATCAATGCAATTGCTACTTATAACTGTAGGAAGTTAGCACCCCCCCCCGCTTCTAGAAAATTGAAATAGCCTAGGAAATATTTAAAAGGCAGAATATTTCCCCTAAAAAGAGTAGAAACTCACCCCAGAACCCACCTTTGTTAACATAACAAGGAACTCCAGGTAAAGCTATAGCAATTACCAAAAGCCCTTTTAAGGGCATAATTACCCAGCAAGGCTAGACCAAGCCTGGAACTCAGGACAGCCTACAGAGTTGCCCCTGGGAGTCTGACAACCAATTAGAATACAAGCTCAAATTCAAATTCCAACAGAGGGTATAAAACCCAGGCACTCTCAGCACCTCAGTCCTTTTTTCTTGATCTCTTCTCACCTTGAAGCATGTGATCATCCTTCTCTGGAGCTCCAGGCCATGTGGTCCTGTCCACCATTAAATCTTCCAAGCAGTCTCCATGTTTCCAGTGTCTTTTTCCCCACTTGGAACTGAACCCAGAAGGATATTTCTTTCAACATAACAATGTACAAAAAGCCAGCAGACACAAAAGTTTTGGAATTCTTTGTAACTCTTTCAGTAGTCATAAATAGTTGTCACCGGAAGACAGTGCATTTTTTTCTTTGTAATGAAATAATGCCTTGCATCCCTTAGTGTTTCATTCATATTGCATATCTGTGTGTACACATAAGTATACATGCACTGGGAAACTGCATATCCACTGCTCTGTGTTACATAAGCAGGAGAAATAAAACTTGGAATGGAAGAGTCAGCAACATTCCAAGCAACCACCTAACTTTCTCCCATGGAGATGCAGTGGGGATATTTTCCTGGAATATTTTCCCTAATTGGATCTGACCCATTTTCAAATATAATGATTCTTTCACTGGCTTATCCTTTCCTTCACACGAAATTTGGTCCCAGTCTATTCAATATTTCTAGAGCTAACACACTGATACAACTTCAAGTTCCTTTATGTTAATTTCTTCCCAATATCTGAGTTGGAGAAAAAACAATCCTCAACAAAAATTACACTTTTAATAAGTTTAATTTAGCATTCTTAAAAATATCATATTATAGCTGCAAAAGTCCAGCTTATCCTATAGTAGCAAAGATCTGTTAGCCTAATTATAGAAAAGATAGAAACTATTCTGAAGACAGCAAAGTACTAATGTTTGTTATACAATCATTGAAAATTTGGATGATCAGGAACAGTCATGTTGATGAAATCCTTATTAATCTGTGTGTGATTCACAGATCACCCCAATTTCTCCATTTTATAAAACAACAATTATCCTTAATTTCTTTCTCAGGTCTGAAAAATAATTTAATTCTCATTGGCTTTGATTTCATTCTGTTCTACTTTAAGAATCATGATCATCTTCTTCCTGCTTTATTTAAAAATAAATTTCTCCTTAATCTTCAGTATAAAATGAATGGGCCCAAGCAATGTATCTGCAGTTAAAAGAAGAAAATAAATGATTGCTTCCAAAAATTCATATAATATAATATCATTGTCTAACATTATTTAGGATAAGACAAAGTATGTTTTTTCTTGAGTATAGATAGTCTTCAACCTACAACTACTTGCTTCACAGCCATTCAAAGTTACAATGGCATTGGACAAAATGACTTATAACCAGTCTTATACTTATAAGCTTTGCAACATTCCCACAGTCACAGGATCCAGATTCAGGTGCTTGGCAACTAGCATGGATTTATGATGAGTGTAGCATTCTGGAGTAATATGAACACTATTTGTGACCTATGGAGGCGGCATAGTCAATAGATAGAAGTTGGATTCACTTAACAACTTCAGTGATTCACTCCAAACTGTGACCAAAAGGATGTAAAATTGAACATGACTTCTTTAACAATTGCCTTGCTTAGCAATAGAAAATCTAATCTGAAATGTGGGTGTAAATCAAGAACTACCTATAGTCAGGTGGGTGAGAACTATTATTTTGATTTGATTATATATTATTTTATGTTGATGAAATGTTAAAATAATCCCATACATAACTGTTATGTTTTGAATAGAAAAGTAAAGCATCCCTGGTGGTTTTATGGACATTGAAAGCAGTTTTCTGCCAACTACTACAGAAATATTTCATTACATCTTTTTTTTCAGGGTATTTTTTTTCCAGCTCTATACCTTTGGTATTTTTTGAAGGATCTTCAGATGGCCAAATATTGGCAAAATCAGTCAGATGATCCCACTAGGTTAATTTAGATTTATTTAGATGGATTTTTTTAATGAACAAAAACATTTTAAAATATTTGATTTTTCAAAGCAGTCATTTGCATATTTGAAGTACCATTATCTACAGTACTTCCTTTTTCCTTGTTTATTTAGGATTATGGTTCTCTTTCACCTTCCAAAATATTAAATTTGAAAGAAAATCATCTACAATTTACTTTACTTTAGTTCGAGAGAAGTTTGATTCCTATGCTTGTTCTTCTTGTGGACAGTCATACAGAAGCAGGACGCAAGTTCACTCTTTCCCGCTTGTGTGTGTGTGTAATGACTTGATATACTGCCAGATACACATTGGAAAAATGCAGAATTATTAGAGTTTTTCTTTACTTCTGTTTTATGCTTCTTATAGCTTCACTGACTGTAGGGAGAATAACTGCCATCCTTCCCATTCATTAAACTTGCCTAGCCCTAGCCTGTCAGAAAATTCCAGATAGTAGGATAAAGGATCCTAAGTTCTGAGATGTGGCTAGTCATTTAATTCAGCCAAATGAGGGTACCTATAATGTCCAGGGTTTTTTATTTTTCTATTCTGTTTTCTCAGGTATTGCCACTTCCACTATCCAGATTTCTCTGTCATTCTTATTGTTAAGTCTGGGGTGTTATGTGGCAAGTGTCTGTCAGTTTGAATTCTAAAATTCAATTCTGAAACCTTAGTTTTAGAATTAGTCTATTATCTATTTTATGGTCCCACCTGTTCTTGCTCACAGGCAAATGGTATTTCTTGCAGATGTACTGTGCTACTTTGTCATACCATTGTTTGTAGTTGGTCTGTCTAAAAATCTTGCAGCCTCTAACCAAGCGGTCCACTGTTTCTTTAGCTTCTTTGCAGAGCATTTGCTGTCTACTGGTCTCTTCTCAATAGATTTGCATGCATTTGTTCGTAAGGCTTGTTCTTATGCAGCCAGGATTAACCTCTCTGACTCTTCTTTCAATTTTCCTACTTTTAGCCATTTCCAGATCTGCTTTGCCTGCTGTTATTTTAAAATGTTCTGACTGTAATGCCAAAGGCAATTTTCCAAAAAGCAAGTGGACTTTCTTCTTTTCTTTTTCTTTGAAAACGTTTAGCTTCTTATCCAAGAAGCTTTTTCAGTTCTGATACATTGTCATTATTTTTCTGGTCTTTCTATACAGGGCTTTTAATTCTATTCCAACAGTGTACCTAATGGCTAGAATTGCCTAGGTATTAATTGCCATGGTGGCATATTCTCCACTGAGTTTGGACTTTAAGATTTTTCCCCACTGTCTTGATGTATTCACTTCTAACATTTTTTAATTTGTCAAAGTAGTGCTTCCTTGGGGGATTATTACTATTATTATTTATTATATGCCACCTCTCTCAGAAATAAAGTGACTCTGGCTGAGACTTACAAATAGTAAAAACTTAAAAGCAGTTAAAATTTTAAAAAGCTATATAAAAAGTTAGGACCAAGGCAACAAACTGCACAAGGATGAGTTCTTACTTCATCAACCACTTCCAGAGGTGATTGCTCCCTCAGGGCCTCAGGCCAACCCTCAAAACCAGGTTTTTATACTTTTTTCATAGGAAAGTGGCAAATACCAGCAACTTAATAAACTAAAATCTCAAGATATGAAAATCCCTC
Source organism: Bungarus multicinctus (assembly GCA_023653725.1). NCBI lineage: Eukaryota > Metazoa > Chordata > Lepidosauria > Squamata > Elapidae > Bungarus > Bungarus multicinctus. The sequence continues at coordinate 22,700,674 of CM042840.1, forward strand.
ACACCTACAATAGGCTTCCTCTATTTCACACCCATTACCCAAGATCACCCTCTGGGAATCATAAAAAGTAAAGATTGTAAAACTTCCACAGGGTGAAAATCCGCATTTCCTCTTAGCATACTTTTTGAGAGACAAAGTATATCTGCGCACTTTCTAAAGCAATAGATGGGCCTCTCTATGATATAACTAAAATTTTATTTCAATTTATCCCCACCTTCCACTGCCAATTGTCTGTTTATAAACTTCACATAAACTTCACTTCCACTTCAGTTATCCTGTGGTCTTTGAAAACCTGTCTTGGAATGGACCAGAATTTCTTCTAACACTGAAAAACCAAAATACAGATGTGCAAACCAAGACTTCTTTCAGAGGTAAAAGAACATCCCTTCACTCAAGAAACGGTTCAGTGCCACTATACTTATAGCCATGATCTTTTTCAGGCCACTTTAAACAAGCCATACATCTAAAAAACAGGAGACTTAAGGACCCTGTGCACTTTCTTAAGTCTAAAAAGTCCAAAATGATCCTAGATTATTGGGAAAGACTCTTCCCCGGGCAACTTTTCTAGACTTGCAACAAGATCAGCATCCAACTTAAATGAGTTAATTTAAGCTATTTTGTCCAATGGATATTGAACAAACTCTTTCATATTCCTGCTAGAAGTTCTCCTGAATCTCTCTACTCTACAAAGAGGGCAAATGACATCCGAAATAGGGCAGCAGGAAATCAATCCACTTCTCTGCAATAATGGCAAAGAAGTATTCATGCTTTGTCACCTTTATCAACACAAGGTAGGCCTTAATAGCAACTGTAACTCATGTTCAATCAAGTTTGTCCTTCTTTGAGCATAATGGATGCTCTAGATGTCTCTCCTTTCTTTTCATCTCCCTCAATCCTCCAGGAACCATAGGAAAGGATGATCTCCATGAGAGGAGACAGGTCTGAAGGGCATGATCTGATCTAAAGCCTTGGCTGCCTCCCTATTCCAAGCAATGACCAATGTTTCAGATGGACAGCCAGCAGATTAGCTGGAACAACCTTCAACTCCTTCTGAAACCCATCTACAACTATCAGTCATTGAGAAGTGGACCAATATAATGGGTAAAGCCCCCCTGCAGTGGGCAGAGAAGCTCATGGTAATCATGCTATGATATGTCAAGTGAGACACTGATTGGTCTCACAATTTCAGATCATATAGAAACTGATTCAACTGGAACATCAAATCAGGCACAAAGCCACTGTCCCTTCTTGGATTCTGGATGATCTGGGATAGGCCTATGGCCATCATAGTGACCATGAACTCCTGAGCCACCTCAGACCTCAGCCCTAGAGAAGGCAAAATTGAAGTGTCTCAAGAGTACAAGTCTGGAGAACTCCATCTCCAATTCCAACATGGAATCAAGGAACTCAGACATGGTGATTGCTGTGTAGTAGGGAGGCTGGATTGATTAGAAACAGTTCAATAATTTCAGCTGATCCCTAGAATCCAACTTAACAAACAGGTTTCACATCTGGCAGCCTATGGAGAAGCATGCCTGAAAGCTGTAAAGGATTACTGGATGACAACTGTCATGCCACCACTCCTCCCTTTGGATCTTGACTGATGCCATATGCAAAAGCCAGATAGCAGTATCCCCAAAACAACTATCTCCCTTTTTAGGAGGTGGGTGTAAAAGAGAAAGATTACTTCCAGGTACTGTTTACCCCTTCATATGATATTCAATTGTTAAGAATCCTGGGAGTTGCCAAGACAGGAAAACACTGGGCTATTGTATCCCCATCCAATATAATGAGCTACTGTTCTATTTTTTTAAATCTATCAGTCATCACTGACAATTATAAATGAAATTTATATGAATTTAGCAATTTCATACTACTGAATGCAGAGATGAACTGAAGCACACAGGCACATCAAATCTGGGTTCGAAAAATTTATATATTAGGAAAAAGTATAAAAATAAATGTTAGGATATGTATTGTGCAAAGTAGGAAAAATAGCTACAAAATACATATAACAGGCTGAATGCATATGAAAAATATATATTTTAGAGTGATTGTGCATAAAATATGAATCCAGTATATTTTAGGTCGAGCAATAACCCTGCAAGCAAATATATTATATACTATGTGATAAAACTACTTGTATATTCTTGCATATGGTTGCAATATCCAGAAGGTTATTGTTAGTTTGTTCAGGAAACACACAGAATTTTGTGGCAATAAAACACTAACTCATTATGATAAATATCTTTTTAGAACTAGAGTTCACACTCATATTTTAGAAGTTTTATTATCTATATAGAAGTGTAGAAGACAAGAAATGATGAACCTAAAATGCAACAGGTACGATGTATGACAATTCAATTTTAAATGCTTGCAAAACTGTTGGAACTTCTGTACTATCTTGTGTATGTGCAGGCCACTCCGCGACTGTAACACATAACAGAACAAAGAGGAAAGATAAAAAGAGATTCACCCCAGCAACAGTTGCTCAGCTAGTGAGAACCGCGCACGTATAGAAAGTTATCATATCTGTATGCGTTGCTTGAATTCCTTTGTTGCCTTCTGTATCCTCCCACCTTTTGTAAATAAAAGGGGGTCCCAGAGTCAGCTCTGGGCTCTCATCCCGAGAAAGCTGCCTAGTGTGTCTTTCCTCATTTGGACCCCTCCTGAGCAGCCCACCAGAAAACCACATCTGGTGACACCGACGTGATAACCTCAGTGGTTGTACGTCCTTGGACCTCCTCTACTCATCGCCTGGAAGAGGCTTGTGCACATGATTCCGTCTGAAGCAAGACGGCAATCCCCTCGTGAGTATGGGAGTAGGGTTCTCTAAGACGCAGGCAGTGTTCCTGCAAGAACTTAGAAAGCTAACCAAGCCTAAATTTAATAGAAAATCCACCCCGACCCTTACTAAATCTGACCTTGCTGGTTGAATGGCATATGTTTGGAAACATTGTCCGGCTTATCCGGAGAGAGGCTCGCTTAAGGTGACTACATGGAGAAAATTGGGCACTTATTTCCATGAAAGTCCGAGAGCCCCCGCAACAATTCTTTCTGCCTGGCAGGCGGTTATGGAGGCTCTGATACAACATGACAAAAACCTGCATGAGTCTCCTTCAATTGTCCCACAGCCACCGCCATATCAACAAGGGGCTGCTCCGGGGGATAAGGCTGCCTTTTCTGTTACTCCAGTCTCCCCCCCCCCCCGAGGCTACTCCTCCTCCTGCATCCCCCCGAGCTCGCTGCGCCCCCTCCCAACTCCACCATGGGGGAGGTTGCTACTGCTATAGCACAGGCTCGGAGTCAAGGCTTCCTTGATCCCAAGGAACTCGCACAGTGCTCTGCTTTTCCTCTGTTGTTTAACAATTTCTGTCCTCCCCCTCGGAAACTAAATTCAAGGCTGCACAGTGGGCGCCATTTCCTACTTCTTTTCCAGCTTCTGTTGTTTTTGCTGCTGACGCGTCACTTGACGCTGATTTCCCCAACACCTCCTACTTTATTCCCGCCTCCCTGGCCCAGCCCCTTTCCCTGCCCATTTCTGCTGTTTTGCTGCCACATGAGTCATTTATGCTCTGGGGCGCCTCTCTTCAGCCTGCTCTTTTGACAGAATGGCCAGGGACTCTTTCTGCCACCCTCCCTCGGACCCTCATTTTCATTTCCTAAAACAAGTTCCGGTTTTGTGGGACCGTCATCAGAAATCAGCCCCTATTCAACATGCCATTACAGCCTTTGCAGATAGCGCTAAAACTCAAGGCATCTGTGCCTGGCATACAAAAGTCACCCCATCACAATCGTCCACCCAACGTGCTGAATTGGCTGCTTCTATTTTAGCCCTTCAGCAATTTTCTAGGGTGCCTTTAAACTTGATTCTTGACAGTTTGTATGTCACCCAAATCGTTAAAACAATTTTTCAGTCTTATCTATCCCCTTCATTGGACCCGGATCTTTTGTTGTTATTTCTGACCTTGCAGACCTTGATACAAGACCTTATGCATCCCTATTTTGTTACGCATATTAGAAGTCACCAACCCTTTCCGGGTTTCTTACAGGAAGGCAACAATGTCGCGGACGCAGCTGCCTCCGCTCCCTTGTTGCTCACTCTTTCCCCCATTTCTCCATGGGAAAGCCATTCCTACTCCCATCAGAATAAAAAAGCGCTCATTAAACAATTTGGAATTTCGGCATCAGAAGCCTCAGCCATTGTTCAGCAGTGTGCTACTTGTAGCAAACAAGCTCACTCATTACCAATGGGAGTAAACCCTAGGGGCACCGAGTGTTGTCAGATTTGGCAAATGGATGTTACTCAATATCCCTCCTTCGCCCCTTGGAAACATCTTCATGTTTCAATTGATACCTATTCAGGATTCATAATGGCAACTCCACAAAGGGGTGAGGCTACAAAGCATGTAATTAACCATTGCATTTGGACTTTTAAAACGTTGGGACGCCCAAAAGAATTAAAAACAGACAATGGGTCCACTTACACTAGCTCGCTATTTGCAGAGTTTTGTAACCGTTGGTCCATAGTCCATAAATTCGCTATCCCATACAATTCACAGGGGCAAGCATTGGTTGAGCATGCCAATCAAACCTTAAAAAGGGCCCTGGACCGTTATGATATAAAACAGGGGAAAATCACCACTGGCCTCCCAGCAGTGCAAGATAGATTGAACCTTTGTCTTTTTACCTTGATTTTTTTAAACCTAACTGGGACCCCACCCGCCTCTGCCGTAACCCGTCACTTTTCTGCCTCTCCAATTGCAGTTATCAACAAGCCACAGGTCTACTATCGACAGCTCCCTGATCCGACCTGGAGAGGCCCAGCTGACCTGATCACCTGGGGAAGAGGGTACGCCACCATCCAACATGACGGACAGACTATTTGGGTCCCAGGTAGGCAAGTGAGGCCTTTTCATCAGAAGAAGGAAAATGGCCCTGGTTAATCTAGCCCTGCTGTGCTATTTTTGCCTGGCCGTTATTGCCACATCCACACCATCCGGTGACACCACTCACTGTGCACCCTGCATAAAGACTACTAAGCAGGGCAAAAAAATTACTCAGACATTGTTATATAGTACCCAGCTTGTTTGCAGACAAAAGGCGGCACAAACTTGTACATACAATGGCACCACTTATTCCATTTGCACTGATGATGGCCAGCGCAGATATTATGATCCTGCAGGACCCACGCATAGATACACCATCAGAATTATCGCCGGAAACAAGCAGCTTGTGAACCATGACTTTTATAAACCTGCAGTGCCACAGACAGTCGTTTTTGACACATGAGCTGCGATGGATGAAGGACCAAACAAGTGTGGCTCCCTGTCATGGAGACAAACATACTCTCAAAATGAGAAGTACATTTGCTCTCACACTACAAACCAACATGACCACTGTGGATCAGGCACCTTCTGTGGGGACTGGAAATGTGTGGACTTTCAGTCCAGGGGAGTTACTGTTAGGCCTGAAACCATCCCTAAAGAAGATAAGAACAAAAAATTATATCTTGCTAGGATCCCTCTCCCCCCCCCCCGCCACTTGCTATCAACACAATTGTAATCCAATTAATATCACATTTCCTGTCCCTACGAATTGGCTCACCCTACAACCTTGGAAAGGGGTAAATGATGAATACGGTTTAGGCATAGATGGAATAGGCAAAGATCCATCAGTAAAATTGAAAATTTATTTATTTATTTATTTATTTATTTATTCGATTTATATACCGCCCCCCTCTCCCCGGAGGGACTCGGGGCGGTGAACAGCCAATAAAAACACATATACAAGGTACAATACATGAGACAACATAATAATATTAAAATTTAAAAAACTGAAATATAATATGGCTTAATTAAAATGTAAAGCAAGTATTAAAAAAGATTAAAACCCGATTAAAATTTAAAAACCCCTAGGCCAGTCCGGCCTGCCGAAATAAGTGCGTTTTGAGTAACCGACGGAAGGCCATGAGATCGAGGGCGGCCCTTACCTCCGGGGGTAATTCATTCCAGAGAGGGGGTGCTCCCAATGAGAAGGCCCGCGCCCTTGGGGTCGCCAGCCGTCCAGCCGGCGGCACCCCGAGGAGACCCACTCTATGGGAGCGTACCGGTCAGTGGGAAGCCGGTGGTGGCAGGAGGCGGTCTCGCAAATAACCTGGTCCCGAGCCATGGAGCGCTTTAAAGATAGTGACCAAGACTTTGAAGCGCACCCGGAGGGCCACCGGGAGCCAATGCAGCACGCGTAGAAGTGGCACAACATGGGAGCCCCTAGGTGCTCCCATTACCACCCTCGTGGCTGCATTCTGCACCAACTGGAGCCTCCGGATGCTCTTCAAAGGCAGCCCCATGTAGAGAGCGTTGGCATAGTCTAGGCGGGAGGTCACCAGGGCGGAAGTGACCGTGCGAAGCGCATCCCGATCCAGAAAGGGCCGCAACTGGTAGATCTTACGGACCTGTCCAAAAGCCCCCCTGGCGACGGCCGCCACATGATCTTCCAATGACAGCCGTACATCCAGGAGGACACCCAGATTGCGGGCCCTCTCTGTGGGGGCAAGAATTTCCCCCCTCACAGCCAGCGATGGAACCAGCCGGCTGTATCGGGGTGCCGGGAAGCACAGCCACTCAGTCTTAGATGGGTTGAGCTGAAGCCTGTTCTGCCCCATCCAATACCGCACGGCCTCCAGGCACCGGGTCATCACTTCGACGGCTTCATCGGGGTGGCCCGGGATAGAGATGTACAGCTGGGTGTCATCAGCGTACTGATGGAACTCTACCCCAAAGCCACGGATGATCTCACCTAGCGGCTTCATATATATGTTGAACAGGAGGGGCGAGAGCTCCGACCCCTGAGGCACCCCGCAAACCAGGGGCCTCGGGGCCGACCTCTGTCCCCCTGCCAACACGAATTGCGAGCGGTCAGAGAGGAAGGAGGAGAACCACCGCATAACGGTGCCTCCCACCCCCAACCCCCCCAGCCGCTGCAATAGGATACTGTGGTTGACAGTATCAAAAGCCGCCGAAAGATCTAAGAGGACCAGGACAGAGGAATAACCCCTGTCACGGGCCCTCCAGAGATCATCCACCAATGCGACCAGCGCCGTCTCTGTGCTGTGCCCAGGCCTGAAGCCCGATTGGCGTGGATCCAAATAGACAGCTTCATCCAGGTGCTGGGGAAACTGTTGTGCCACCACACTCTCAACAACCTTCGCCATAAAACGAAGGTTGGAGACAATTAGATAACAAAGTTGGGTCCAGGGACGGTTTCTTGAGGAGGGGTCTCACCACCGCCTCTTTCAAGGCGGCGGGTAGATATCCCTCACTCAAGGAAGCGTTAATAATACCCTGGAACCAACCTCGTGTCACCTCCCAGGTGGCCAACACCAGCCAGGAGGGACACGGGTCCAATAAACATGTGGTCGCATTCAGTCCCCGCAGCAACCTGTCCACGTCTTCGGGGGTCACAGGATCAAACTCGTCCCAAATGACTGTTCCAAATTCCGCCCCCGATTCCCCGCCCAGAGCTGCCCATTTGGAGTCCAAGCCATCCCGGATCTGAGTGATTTTATCCACCAGGAACTTTGAAAAATCCTCAGCCTGTCCCTGCAAGGGGTCCTAAGAGGGAGCGGGTCACTCTAAACAGGGCAGCCGGGCGGTTTCCTGCGGACGCAATAAGGGTGGAAAAGTAAAGACGCCTTGCCACCCTTATCGCCACTAAATAGGTCTTAATAAAAGACCGTAAAAGTGTTCGGTCAGGTCCGGAGCGAGTAGTCCTCCAAATACTCTCCAGGCGTCTTTTCCGGCGTTTCATCTCCCTCAGCTCCCCGGAAAACCAGGGGGCCGAGCGAGAGCGGCGCCGGGTCAGAGGCCGCAAGGGCACGACCCGGTCCAGGGCCCCAGTCACCACTCTTTCCCAGGTGGCGACTAGGTCCCCCACCGAGTCGTGAGTCCGAATGTCGGGATATGGCCCAAGCTCCATCAGGAACCTATCTGGATCCATCAGGCGCCTGGGGCGGTACCAACATATTTGAAAATCCAGATTACACAGCACCGGTTAGACCCTGAGAGCCACTTCATTCTTATTACCAAGAGATGCAAAAAACACAAGAATTGGTAATTCCTGCCCAAGCAAAAAACACCTTTTTAACCTTGGCAGAAACCATTGCAAAAGAACTTCAGGTTTCCAATTGCTTTGTTTGCGGGGGAACCAGTATGGAAGAACAATGGCCCTGGGAAGCCCAAGAAGTGGACTATGATCATATTGAGGTAAGAGGCGCTAACAACACCTTGCAAAGGAAAGTGCTAAATCCAGGACATACATTATGCAAAATCGTTTGGCCCTTGACTATCTGTTAGCAAAAGAGGGAGGGGTATGTGGAAAGTTTAATTTGACAAATCGTTGTATAGAAATTGATCAGAGCGGAAAAGTAATACAAGAAATATCTGAAAAAATGGTAAAAATTGTGCATGTTCCGGTTCAAACATGGAACGGGTTTAATATTAATGATTTATTTGGATCCTGGTTTCCAAAATTACCGGGGTTACAGGCTATTGTAGCTTTAATTGGGATGATTGCGCTCGGTTGTGTTATATTACCATGTGTTTTGCCTATTTTTGTATGCACTATTAGTAATAGCTTATCATTACTCGTTGAACGTAAGGCTACGGCGCAGGTAATGGCATTATGGGCGAAGACTCAAGAAGAGCGACAGAAAGATCCTCTGAATCCAGAAAAACTCAGCCTAATGGCCGCAGTGTGGGACGAGGGAGAGGAGGAGCCAGAACGATGCAGCTATCTCCATCTATCGGACGAAGAATCCTGCCTTTAAAAACAAAAACAGGAGATGCTGGAACTTTCTGTACTATCTTGTGTATCTGCAGGCCGCTCCACGACTGTAACACATACACAGAACAAAGAGGAAAGATAAAAAAAGATTCACCCCAGCAACAGTTGCCCAGCCAGTGAGAACCACGCACGTATAGAAAGTTATCATATCTGTATGCGTTGCTTGAATTCCTTTGTTACCTTCTGTATCCTCCCACCTTTTGTTAATAAAAGGGGGTCCCGGAATCAGCTCTGGACTCTCATCCCGAGAAAGCTGCCTTGTGTGTCTTTCCTCATTTGGACCCCTCATGAGCAGCCCACCAGAAACCACACAAAACAAGCATCTTGATAGTAGCAATTGATTATAATACAATTATTTTCAATATTTTCCACAAGTTCAGGATTAACTCCAGACCTTGTCCCTACAATTCCAAATAAGAGAAATGAGGATGATTATGGGTGTTTCAAATTGATTTGTGAGGAAGTACAAACACTGCTAGTATTGAAATCCCAAAGTTAAGTCATATTTTTACTCAGAGCAAGAAATTAGTAAATTGAGTTTTTGTCCAAGAATGCACTATTTGAGAAAAGCAAATTACAGAAGGACAACAGAGTGCAAGAATCTGAATTTTCTCCTAGTAGCTTTTAGAATGCTGACAATATTACTGATTCTAACTCTTAAATTAAGCCAGCTAGTCACAACCCAAAGGCTACCAAGCTACAAAAATATTGTGGAGAGACTCTTCAGCAAGTCCAGATGCAAACCTTCTGCCTAATATATCTTGGCAAACATACATCTTCCAGTAAGATATGAGCTGTAGTGATCACCAATGCTCCTCTATTTTTGCCAAAAATAGACTGTTTGGAAAATAATACATGAATTATATACCTTTGGTCATTTATCTGCTGAACTGAAAGCTGCAATTCTTCAGCAAAAGACCTTGAAAATGAAATTCCAATCTTAACATACTTTGCATAGGAAATAGTAACAAAGATTGATGGTTCCACTATTATAGGCAAAATTTATTCGGCTACGCTTAGATGACTAAATATCACCAATTAATACTCACTGTACTTTTGAATACAAGCAAGAGGTGATGATGGCAAATAGGGTGTTGGACTGGCACGAGGAAGGCCTACATTCAAGTCTATCCTCAACCACTCATTGAACAAGTCACAGGCCAACCAACCTTACAGATCTATTTTGGAGGAAATAGGAGTGCTTATGGTTTATTGGTTTTATTCATTCTTTAGATTTTATCCTGCCTTTATTACTTTATAAGTAACTCAATGTGGCAAACTTACATAATACTCGTTTTCCTCCTATTTTCCCACAACTCTATGAGGTTGGTTAGCATTAGACTAAGAGAGGATGACTGACCCAGCTTTCATGCCTAAGGTGAAACTAGAACTCTCATTCTACTGGTTTTTAGTTTGATGCTGTAACCACTAGATTAGATTAGTTTCCCATAACAGCTATATGGCAGCTATTTAGGGCAGCCAGGCAACTATGGTTGCTTTCTTGAGCTCCATAAGAAAAGGTGCTATATCAATCTAGAATTTATATTCTTTGTATTTATTAAAATAATTACTGAACTACATTTACATTTCATTGCTGTACTATGTGACCTATCTCATATGCTTCAGACATTTGTGGATTCTAATCAATAAAGTGTTGTGCTAATATTTGTCACTTTGTATTTAAATACACACTTTTTCCATCTTGAAAAGTGGTAAATTTCTTGAAATTCACACACATACACACACACACACACACACACAAAGGCTGCTATGAAATGTAGTACAATTGAAAACCATTCTCACAGCATTTCTAATCTGAGGTTTCAGCAAAAGTTTGCAAGCAAATGCACCATAAGCATTAAGTTATGGGGTGAATTTGATATTTTAAAGCATTTTTCTATCATCCATTCTTTCACAATGTTAAAATCTTTGAAAAGTGATCTTTTCATTAAGTTTGGAGGCAGACTTAAATACATTATGTTTAGAATAACAATTATCACCCATTAACAATCAGAGTGCATTTGAATATGTGTTTGTTTATTTATTTATTTGATTTGTCAATTGCTTACAAGATAATAGGTATAAATATAAACATATTTATGAATACATGAAATGGATACATGTAAGAAGAATAAAAGAAACAATAGGACAGGGACGGTAGGCACATTGGTGCGCTTATGCACGCCCCCTACAGACCTCTTAGGAAAGGGGTGAGGTCAATAGTAGACAGTCTAAGGTTAAAGTTTTGGGGGTTTGGGGAAGAAACCACAGAGTCAAGTAGAGTATTCCAGACAATAAAATAAAAATAAAATACTAAATTCGGCATTCTTTTTCAGGGAAGTTTGTTTCTACGCTTTTTATCAAAGTTGGTTTGAGAAGCCATTCAGTTCTGTTTTTTTCTTAGCTTAGGGACATAGGAATTCTGAAAAGTAATTGGGAAGACCCCGCAACTCTAAGACGTGGGGTTACTTTCTGAATTGTTAAGCTCCAGCGGAGCGCTCTTGGCTACATTTTTAATGTTGCGTGTGGGGGGAGCGGGTTACGCAAATACACCTGGTTTGTCTCGCCCTGTCAAATAGATTGGCTGAAAATACGTATAGTGTCCGGCAAATAAATGGGTATATAATTTGCCTTGCAGTTTTCTGCCTTTCCCCTTCCCCGAAGAGCAGTTCTTGTTTTATATTGGAAAAAGGCTTATATTAAATATATATAAACTAATTGTCTACCCACCTCTCCCTTTCAGCAGCACGTAAAGCACCTATCGTGCGGCTGACAGCTAGAGCAAACCTGGGTGCAGCTGGCACTCCTACAAATTGCCTAGGGCAGAGGGGCAATGTAAATGTTTTATTTACTTTTTTAAAAAAGAGTAAAATAAAACCGGTAGCTTATTTCTTTATTAAGAAGTTTTGATCCCTGTGTTTTTCTTCCGTGTTAAAAGCAGTGCCCTTTCCTAGCAGGCTTAGGCTTACTCGCTGTGAGGCAAGCACGTTTAAAGAATTTAAAAACAGAGTTAGGACTCCCTCGGGCAGGGAGGGGTGACTTCCGTTTGTGAAATGTAGGAAGACAAGGTGCTGTGCAGTTTTGCCAAGGTGTTGCATAGCTGGAAAGAGAGGAGGTAATTACAGTATTTCCCCCCCCCCCCCGGCAATGGATTCGAACTTCGCAGCCAACTGGCCGTGAACTACCCACCGAAAAGCAATCCTCATTTGTAGAAAGGCGGCAAGACACAGCGCTGCGCGGTGAGCAGCATACCTGAGAAGGGCAATTTGGTCCTCTTATTAGGCTTAAGAGCCGAGCGAAGCTTTCCCTGATCTATGGCTTCTCCCTCCCCCTCCCCGCTTCAGGTTGCAATCGGCCTGGGCCGGTTCAAACTGTGTGCCAAAAGCGTATGCAGTAGGCAAGACTTCCGTGTCACATGCCTGGCAGGATCGGGCAGAAAAGTTTTCGAATTCCTGAGCTTCTCCAGAGGAGCATCCGGTCCCCTCGCCAACCTGGCCCGGACCTTGCGCTCCTCCGTCGCCTGAGAAGGAAATGTCGGTCACGGGGAGGGGGCGGGAATCTTGATTTATTTCCCTGTCCTTGGACAACTTGTACATATGGGTGTCCTCCTCCTCCCCTCTTTCCTCAATGCTTCAGACACGGGTGTATGCGTGCGCGCCCGAAGGAGGCAGCGGCAAGCGCCTCGGCTCTCCTCCGCCCTCTCCTCCCTGCGCTAAGGCTTTGCAAAGGAGGAGGAAGAGGAAGATGACGAGCCAATGCAATTAGCCTAACAAGGGACGGGCGGCAGCGGTAGCAGGCGGTGGCGGTGGCGGCGGCGGCGGCTTTTGCCCGGGCCACTGACACATACCCCACCCCACGCCTTTCTTTCCTTTTTCTTCTCTCCGGGGCGACCGGTTGAAAAAAGTCCAGCGGGATCTTACCCTGCGCTCTCCCCCTTTTCTCTCTCTCTCGCAGGGCTTTTTGGACAAGGAAGATTGCTTTCCTTCTGGACCCCATTGTGGAGACGAGGATTGCTTAGAATTTGCGTGCTGGACAGCGCTCTTTTAAAAACATTTTTTTTTTTTTGCTCTTTCCCAAAAGGCAGAGACGGGTCTTTTTCCAGCTTGAGCGCTATCTTTCTTTCAGGTGGGAGTGGCTGCACCCCATTTCTTTGGTACATGTGGACAGCCGTGTTTTTCTTTTGCTTTTGCCTCCAGCCCCACTTCCTCCCTCGGGAGCCTATTTTTGCCGCCCGACAACGATCCCCCCCCTATCCTCCCCCCAACCCCGCACCCACAAACACCCCATGTTGTCCAGCAGATTCCCCCCCCCCCTTCTTATCCCATTGTAACTGGAGTCTGAAATAATGGCGAGCCGTTGGGCAGTGGGACAACTCTGGGGGAAAACAGACTCCTCGGCAGCCGAAGTCCACGAGAAATGCAGCCAGGTAAGACCGTGGGGGCAGGCGGGGGGGGGGGGGGGGGGCTGAACCCGATCCCAGCTGTGGGGCGACGGGCAAAGGCTGAGGCGAGCGCCACCACGGTGTTTATGAGGGAAGCCGCGGTGGGGGCGGTTCGGTTGCAGCCGCCGCGCGCGGGGAAAGGCTCGGATTGGAGCGGCTTTAATGGCCGCCCCATCCCTGTGGGCCTGCCTGCTTCCTGCATTCCCGTCCCGGAGTCGTTGGAGCGGCGTGTGTTGCTCTCGGCCGCCCGATCCTCGAATGAGGCGGGGAGGGAGAAAGACGGGGGAAAGGGGCGGGAAAAAGAGATGTTGAGGGGGGAGTTTGTAGCCGAGACGCGGCTCCGCTCCCCTTTCCTCCCGCTTTTGGAGGCTGGATGGGTTCCTGGTCCTGACAGGACGCGGAGGCCCGGGGCGAGAGATCGGCTCTACTTTTTCCTCGCCCTTCTTTCCCCGTTTACTCCTTTGGGCGGTGGGGGGTGTTTGGGATGCCACAGCGGGAACTCCCCTAGTTGATAAAGGGAGGGAGCTCTGGCTGCTTCCAGCCCTTTGCCTGCCCCCTCTGGGAAACCCTTTTAGAAAAGGCAGCCCCCAGACTTTCCTTTCTCTGCCTGTCTCCCCCCTCTTTCTCTTTGTCCCATTGATCTGATAGGAGGGAGAAAGGGGGCGGTGCAGTCTTTCCCGGGTTGTTCCCCCCCCCCCCTCTCTTTCGTGAAGCCCTTGAATGACACTGTTCTATTTTTCCCTCCCTCTGATGCCTCTGTGTGTGTACAGTACACACATATTTCCTTCCCTTCTTTTTCACGAGAGCCTACTCCAACAGCTTCCCGGGGCTCTCCCACCCATCCCGGCTCTGTTGCTGGGATGCTAGTCCATGGATCTCACATTGGAAAAGGTGTGTATTTTTCTTAGGCTTAAGAATTACTATTTTGCAAATTAAGCAGGCTTGTCCTTAGAAAGCCAACGGTTTCAGTTCAACCCTGCATCCCAGTGGCACATAAAAACATTAGATCTTTGCCGGCCGTAAGTAACAAAAGTGACTCTTTTTTACTTAGAAATGCTAGGAAGAGTGTATTTTGGATGGCATGCCAGAATATTGTGCGGTCTCTTCGGTGGATGCGGAGTGTGAAAGCATATGGTGTATGAATTTTTAATTTTCCACATGTAAAGCTTTGAGCTTTGCTTATAAATTGTGTGTATTTGTTTGTATTAGGGAAGCTTGTGGAGCTGATTTATTGTGAATGTCTTCTTGAGAAATGTAATTTACACTTTTTAAATATAGAGTTAATTTAGAGAGGTGGCTTTAAAACAGCTTCTACTGTTTTGTCCTTGGTTTACCTTGTGCTTTAATGTAAAAGAGCAAAAAGGTGTTATGGTATTGTAAGCTCATTCTTAAAAGAGTTGCTTTCACTGTAATACCTGGGCTGGGTAAGTGCTATATAGAAAATTATTACCAGGAACTGTCATTGTTTATATTTAAGGCTTAGCATTTCAAATGCTTTTTGCTTTTCTTTTTCTTTCTTTTCTTTTTTTGGCAACAGGGTAATGGATTCTTAGTTCTCCAGCCCCATGTTATTTATGTCTGAAAATATTATTATTAGGAAATGAAAAGGAAAAAAGACTGTTTGATTGAGATTTTATTTCTCAATAACTCTTCCACTAAATAGAAATTGTGGACCAGGCTTACTTAAATAATCCATCTATCATTACTATGGTAAACCATAATTAATCCCTTGCAGTTGAGGCATACAAAATAAGTAAAGTGAAAATAAAAATAAAATTAATTAATTGAACTAGCTTCTGTTTTTTAAAGGCAATTTCAAGTTTTATGGAAATGGAATGCTTTTTTTGTCCTTTTTGGAACTGAATGTCAGTCTGTATATTCTATTCGGGAGACAGGGATGAATATATTCTATCCTGAAATATTGTGTGGTTTATTACGGTAACAATAATAACTTTTACTGACTTGTGCTGTTCTCCAGCACTGACTGAGTTCTACACCTTTCTACGGAATTCCATTAGACCTGTATCCTGCACTGTAGTCTTTATTTGGAATATTTGTTCAGGATAAGGAAAAAAAATTAATCCATAATCTTATTTCTGACCATATACTTGATAAAAATAATAGTCCTTTTTTTAAAAAAAAATCCCATATTTGATTCAGGAAATCACTTTTAGCAGTTCTGTACCTACAGTTAAAAATGGAATTTCTTTGAAATGAAATATAACTTTGTTTACTAGAATATTATAAATGTTAATTGTGGCATAGCTGAAGAAGATGTATAATTGACATCCAAAATAACTGAAGTGATCTGTGGAGACAGTTCTAACAATTTTACATCATATATGGTTTTGGTGATATATAAATGACAAATACTTTTGGAATGCATTTTGAATGAATGAGCTTTAGTAACTCTATATTGATGACAGAGTATAAAGTTGAGACCCAATGCATAATTTGAAATAATATGTTTTAATTTTGTTTTATTTCATTGGTTCATTAATGCTAACTGATTCTGGTTTTGTTTTCTCCTTTAGAAGTGAATATTGAATCATAAGTAGTTCCAGCTAGAGAAAGAAAAATGAGGGTCCTCTCAGTCTATGCACTTGTTCTAGTGATGAACAATGAGTTGATAATTAGGCAGCATGATATCTGAACTGGTTTTATTTTGATGTTTATAATACATTTCAACAAATACTATGTATACTATGGTTTTGCTGCTTTTATACCTTAGAGTCACTTGTTGAATGTGAACAGATAGCAAAAGACATATTTTAGTTTAGAGATTTGTTTGTGCAGAAAATAAAATTTGAAACATCCAAAAGAAAATATTATCATTTTTTCCACTTATATTGAAAAAGATAACACTTGCTATATACATATTTAAAAGCTAATTATAACTTGTTTTCTAATAGCAGTTATATACTAGCTTTGACCAATTTAAAATGAAATGAGAAATTGTTCATGCCTTTACCTTGTCTTATTAACCTTTAGTTGAAAAGTTTATAATGCAAAATATTAATAGGACTCTGTCTAACATTTCCTAATATTGACTTTGTCCTTTATATGGTATGTGGGTTTGTTTGTTTGTTTTTTGAAAAAAATTCTGGCATGTGTCCACAATTTAAAGAAGAAGTATACTTACACATATATCAATATGCATCAAATATATAGAACAAAAGTACTTTTGAGTATTGTTATAAATATGCAAATTTATAGTCATAATTATTTAGTCGGCTCAGAGTGTGGCAGCTTCTTAAAATATTATAAATCAACAATATCTCCCGCCTAGACTATGCCAATGCTCTCTACATGGGGCTCCCCTTGAAGAGCACTTGGAGACTCCAGTTGGTGCAAAATGCAGCCGAGGAGCCCCCATGTTACACCACTTTTGCGTGAGCTGCATTGGCTCCCGGTGGTCTTCTGGGTGCAATTCAAGATTTTAGTGACCATCTTTAAAGCACTCCATGGCTTGGAACCTGGGTACTTACAGGACCCCCTACTGCCACCATCGGTCTCCCATAGGGTGGGCCTCTTCGGGATGCCGCCGGTTGGACGGCAGGCAACCCCGAGAGTGCTCCTCTCTGGGAGCACCTTACCTCTGGAACGAATTACCCCCGGAGATGAGGACCATCCCTGACCTTTTGACCTTCCGGCGTGCTTTGAAAACCCACTTATTTCATCAAACCAGTCTGGCCTAGAGTTCTGTGCAGGGTTTTTAATTGGTTTTAATTGGTTTTTGATTTTATAACTTTTAACCTTGATTGTTCTTATCTATCAGTTATTTATCAGCCACCTAATTTAATCTTTTTAAATTGCTTTTAAATATTGTATTGTATTTTCTATTCTATTTTATTCGGCTGTTCACCGCCCCGAGTCCCGTCGGGAGAGGGGGCGGTATAAAAGACTAAATAAATAAATACATACATAAATATTTTATTTATGAATATAAATATAACTGCCATAAATTTTAAACTTCACGGCTAGCTATTATATATGTGATTCTTGCCTTCAAACACAATCCCATAATAATTATTGCAGGCAATAAGATGCATATGATGAGAATAAGTTTTAAGAAAGGAATTTCAGTCCACTTGAACAAAATAATAGCATTATTGAAATAATATCTATTATCAGTGTTGAATTTGTTAAGAAATTAACGATACAATAAAATCAAATTGTATTCATGGAGTTTTGCCTTCGTTTGTAGGAATTGTTGCTTCAAATGTAGGATTTATGAATGTCTTTAGGAATTGCTTTCTTCTTTTTGTGCCATATCTGACTTTGGACATTGGTGATCAAGTTGGTGATTCTATTTTTATCAATAGCCACATGAAAAAATACTGTTAAGTTTTGTCCAAATCAGTCCCTTAGATTTTGAAGTCATGATGTCCTTCTTCTGCCTAGATCTTGTTT
This sequence comes from Bungarus multicinctus, assembly GCA_023653725.1. Classification (NCBI taxonomy): domain Eukaryota; kingdom Metazoa; phylum Chordata; class Lepidosauria; order Squamata; family Elapidae; genus Bungarus; species Bungarus multicinctus. The sequence continues at coordinate 22,718,372 of CM042840.1, forward strand.
GCTTTCAATCTTTCCTTGCTATGGGGTCTTTTATTCAAGTGTTAAAGGTATCTTACAATATGGGGAATTATGTGTTAATTCTTTTTCATTTCAATAATGTACTCTAATGTAGCTCTGTGTGTGTGTGTGTGCGTGTGCGTGTGTCAGTGGTAGTATTCAAAAACTTTTACTACTGGTTCTGTGGGCATGGCTTGGTGGGCATGACCATGTGATTGGGTGGGCGTGGCTTTTCTTTTTTGCAATCCCCACCCATTTTTCGGAGCTTCTTAGCCATAGAGGAGCCTCTGGGGGAGCCATTTTTGCTCCCCTGAGACTTCCCTGAGGCTCAGGGAAAAAAAAAAACACATCATGGGAAGAACATGCAGCACTCCTCCAAGCTCCGTTTTGGGAGCTTCCTAGCCTCAGAGAAGCCTCTGGGGGAGGTGTTTTTGCTCCCCTGAGGCTCCTCTGGGGCTCTGGAAGGCAAAACATGGAGGGGGGGCTGAGCTCCTCCCTCCATTTTTTGCCTTCCTGGGCATCAGCAAGGGGAATCTCGGCACAGCTGATCTTATCTACAGCTGATTGTCTGGAGGAAAAAAAAAGAAAGAAATACCTTATGCGAATGTCAGGCAGGCGGGCGGGGAATGTCTGGCAGGCAGGCAGGGTGAGCAAACATTGGGCGGGAGAGCGACCCAGTGGGGGACTTGGCCAACCAGAACTTACTACCGGTTCAGCGACCCATGCCAAATTCTTGCTACCAGTTCGCCCGATCCGTTGCAAACCAGCTGAATACCACCACTGGTGTGTGTGTGTGTGTGTGTGATATTTATATCTGCATACACACATACCCAATCATATATTGTATATATTTAAATACACACACAGCTAAAGATTTTCAAATTGATTATATGTGTATTTATTCAGAATTTGTTCTCTCTCTGGATTTAGTAAGATATATGTTCATAAATGGATTGCAATCTTATTAATAGAGAAATAGAGGGAATACAGAGGAAGAGAGCATGAACATGGTTGTTTCTAATTTGGGGTATTAAAAGATCATTCAAGTGAGTTTGTATTTCTAAAGTCTCATCAAGGCTGGTCTCCATTATTTTTTTAAGCTGCAACTTGAAAAAAGTCAAAATGATAATAGGGTTCCCCCCCCCGCCCCCAACTTAAAAACCCTATTCTTTGTTCCCAGGTCAACTACTGGTAAAGCAATTTGTATCCTGGATTTATTTCCGAACGAAGCATGAATGTGGCATGTACCATGAAGACCTGTCTGAGTGAGATGATGGGAATGGGATGGAGTTAATCTTTTGTAGCTGTTCTTTCCAGGTTATTCCATGGTATAGGTAAATTAGAAATTAAAATCAGACAGGTTTCATGTTTCTGAACAGATGTGACATCTGACAGTTTTCCAATTTTGGATGGATGGTGCTATTTTCTGGTGGCCAGAAAAGATACCATCTGGATGTAGAGATGCTATATAACTTCTCTTTTTGAGCGAGCTAAGATGGTCTTTATAGTGATCTTGCCCAGTCAGAAGCAGTCAGGATTTCTTGTCCTTAGCTGTTCCTGACTGAGCAAGTTCACTATAAAGATGAGAGTCACCCACAAACTCAAAATATGGTTAAGATACATCGATGACACATTTGTTATTTGGCCCCATGGAAAAGAAAACCTAAACAATTTCCTAACACAACTAAACAGTATACACCCCAAAATCAAATTCACCATGGAAATGGAAACAAACAAACAACTACCATTCCTAGATGTACTAATCTACAAAAAAAAGATGGCACACTAGGACACACCATATACTAGAAGAAAACACACACCAACCGCTACCTAAATGTTCAATCCCACCACCACTCAGCACAAATAAATTCTGTAGTCCAAACACTAATTACCAGAACCAAATGCCTGGCAGACAAAGAACACATAAACACTGAACTATGCACCCTGACAAAAATACTGATAGCTAATGGCTTCCACAAAAATAAAATCACGAACCTGATCCACAAAAACATAGTAAAACACAATAGAGACCCAAAAGATGAACAAACCTGTGGAACAGCTGTCCTGCCCTACATAAGAGGAACAACAGACAAAATAAGCAAGATACTACGCAGGCACCACATCAAGACTGCCTTCAAAACGAACAAAAAAATAGCAGCCATCCTAAGAAATCCCAAAGATAAAATTGACCTAGAAAACCAAGGCATATATGAAGTACCCTGTGCATCATGTCCTGCCACATATTAGGACAAACCAACAGAAGGATAAGTACCCGCCTTGAAGAACACAAGAATGCAATAAAAAAGCTGGAACACACTTCCTCACTAGTCCAACATATGAGGGCCACAGGTCACAGCATCAACATCAATGACATCAAAACCCTAACTACTATAGAAAACCCCGGCTACAGAATCATCAGAGAAGCCATAGAAATTGATAAAAGACCTAATAGTATGAACAAAAGAGATGACTCCACCAGACTATCAATCATCTGGAAGGCTGCACTCACCAACAAAATCTTTATACTACAATCCAGGCAAATACCTGGACATAAACAGACCCCCTTAATACTTCCAACCCAAACATGCCCCAGCCAGCTACTCAAATAAAACCTAACTTCCTAATAAATAATTATCGGCCATTTACAAGAAACCAAGCTGCACTAGGAAACCCCAATGCACAAAACACATGTTGCCACCAATCAAAAACACAGCAACTCGAACACCAATAAAAACAGACCTAGACTCCCAGCTAATCAAGATGAGGGAAAAAACCATTCAAATATAACAGAAAGCCAGCACCAAATTCAAACAAAAAACGACTGCCAAGCCTGGCACACAAAATTAAAAAGCCTGAAGATGGCAGATGAGATTTTGCTGAAACATCGCTATAATAAAAACACAAATATTATGTGGGAAAATACCCGAAGAAACCTAAATATCACATACACACACACACACACACACACACACACACACTATATCTATATCTATCTATCTATATCTATCTATAAATCTAAAGATGATAGATTTCTGTGTGGTTGATGTCATGGTTACCCAGTTTCCTAGATCAATTTTATATTGTTGGCATAAAAACCTGTAATGGTAGGTACTGGTTAAAATGGTTTTTAATGGAACCAGATAATTTTGTTAATGTGCTTAAGGAATTTCCCATAATATTTGTGTGACATGCTGTCTTTGTTTGGCTGGTCTGTGGAATATATATATAAATTTTTTGGGGGGAGGAGATACATCCTTGCGTAAACTGATTCACTATTTTGTATTATAGGGTATAAATAAAAAAGTATAGGGTACAAATAAAAATAATAGGAAAGTAAGGGAAGAGAAAAGAAAAGAAAAAAGTGTAGGGTACAAGGGAAAAGAAAATGCATTGACTTCCGACTCTTGTTAGCGCAGTACAATAAGGTAAGAACATACAGCCTCAACTTTTTCCTTTTACAAAATAATATATACTATTTCTATAACAAATCTTCTAATCAGCAAACCCAAAATCAAAGTTTCATTTTTGTCTATTTCAAGCACAAAATCCAGAAGCAATTTGCAAATAGAAAGAAAATTGGTTGTATCCTTTCCTTTAATTAAAGCAGTCAATTTAGCCATTTCTGCTAACTTTTTGCAGCCAATCATCCATTATGGGAATTAAGGAATCATTCCACTTTAGTGCATAGAACATTCCTGCTTTTGTCAGCATATATAAAATCAAAGCCCCAACCTTTTTTTTCAAGATCTTTGCCCATTAAGCCTAAAAGAAAAGTCTCTGGTTTTATCTTTATATTTACATTTCCAACATACATTTGAATTAACTTTATACATTCTTGACAATTTATCTAGTGTTACATACTAGCGGTAAAATTTTCTTTTAAATTATAATTTAAAATGAATTTAAAATATTTTCTTTACATGTTTTCTTATCATTCAAGCTTTAAATTATATCCAAAATTCTTTTCCCGTTGAATTATACATGTTCATTCTCCAAATTCAATTTTAATAACAATTTATAAACCTTAGCAATAATATATTCATTGTAACCATAAAATACAAGTACTCATCAACTTACAAGCACAGCAGAGCCCAATATTTATGTTAAATGAAATCTTTGTTAAGTGAGTTTTGCCTCATTTTACGACCTTTCTCGCCACAGTTGTTAAGTGAATCATTGCAGCTGTTGTTAGTAACACGATAGTTAGGTGAATCCGGATTCCCCCTTGATTTTGCTCATCAGGTTGCAGAAGGTGATCACATGAACCCAAGATATTACAATCGTCATAAATATGAGTCGGTTACCAAACATCTGGATATTGGTCATGTGATCATGGGGAAGTTGCAACCATTATAAGTTGAAAAACGATCATTAACCTCTTTTTTTCAACTCTGTTGTAAATTTGAAAGGTCACAAAACAAACTGTGGCAAGTCGAGGACTATGTGTAGAGTTTCCAATTCATTTTGTATACAATCAAATGCATAACTTTTTAAAATCTAATTCAATTTTTTCTTTCAATTGTAAATATGTAAGCCAATGGCAGACAAGTCCTTTTAATTTCAGCTCCTCTTTGGATTTGAGGGTTGGTTCACCATAATTAAAAAGTATTACTTGATCATAAGTCTGCCGGTCTTTTCTAAAAGAGCCTTCCCACATTGACATCCAAAGAGGCATCTTCACAGGAACATTAGTTCATATTTATTTCAGACCCTCAGGATGGCTCATATAAGAAAATGATTGTTGAAATCAATGTTTACTTTAACTTTATAATTTCATAAATAGGCATGCCGTCCAAATCTTAATTCATGACTCTCTAACTCAAGTAACCTCTTGTTTTAGAGAGTCTTGAAGTCTTATAGAATAGAATAGAATAGAATAGAATAGAATAGAATAGAATAGAATAGAATAGAATAGCTTTATTGGCCAAGTCTGATTGGACACACAAGGAATTTGTCTTGGTGTAAATACTCTCAGTATACCTAAGGAAAAGATACATTAAGAATCAAGAATAATAACGTACAACACTTAATGATAGTCATAGGGTACAATCAACAATCAAATCATACTAGGAAACAGTCAATATAAATCGTAAGGATACAAGCAACAAAGTTACAGTCCTACAATCACAAGTGGGAGGGGATGGGTAATAAGGAGTGATGAGAAGATTAGCAGTAATAGTAGTGCAGACTTTGTAATAGTTGAACAGTGTTGAGGGAATTATTTGTTTGGCAGAGTGATGGCTTTCAGGAAAAAACTGTTCTTGTGTCTAGTTGTTCTGGTATGCAGTGCTCTATAGCATCGTTTTGAGGGAAGGAGTTGAAACAGTTTATGTCCAGGATGTGAGAGGTCTGTGAATATTTTCACAGCCCTCTTTTTGACTCATGCAGTATATAATTGAAGACAGGTGGGTAGTAATTGTTTTTTCTGCAGTCCTAATTATCCTCTGAAGTCTGTGTCTGTCCTGTTGGGTTGCAGAACCAAACCAGACAGTTATAGAGGTGCAGATGATAGACTCAATGATTCCTCTGTAGAACTGTATCAGCAGCTCCTTGGGCAGTTTGAGCTTTCTGAGTTGGTGCAGTAGGGACAGTGAAAATAATTACAAGTAGACTTCGTTTAATGACCATGGCAACTTATTTATTAAGTGAAGCGGTTACTAAGTTAAACTGCAGTTGTGTTTATCTTACTTCAGCTTGCCTTTACAGGCCTGTGGAGTTTGTTAATGTGAGGATTATTTGCAAGCTATTTTTTCAACACTTTCAATTATTCTATAATGCAGTTGCTAAACAGTGACTATCTTTACTGCTTCAGTTCATCAACATAGAACAATGCAGTATAGTTTTAATGTACTATATTTGAAACATCCATCCATCCACATATTTGAGAATAGGAGATAGAACAATTTTATGTGGGCAAAATTAATTATATTTCCCTTAACGTGGACTCCAGTATTAATTAGGGCAGAATGTAGAAACGTAACTTCAATCACCACTTGTCCTGTTGCTTTGATTTCTTTTCAGCCTGTTGGCTTCGAGGATGTGGACAAGTTATGTGGAAAAACTATGGGCTAATATTTTCTTTGACCTCCACAGGAGACAAGAAGATTTCGCTTAAAAATTTCTTCCTTGATTCAGGACAGCTAACAATTATAGGCCAGTTTCACCTATTTTTGAAAAGATAATCAAAAAAGTGACAGTTTCATGGTTTTAGATATAATTGAAATATAACTGAAATTATTTAAATCAGGGATTTAGTGGCTATCATATATGAAAAAATAATAGACTTTGAGGTTTCATGAAAGAGTAGCTTGTTAATTTTCCTAGACCTCTTTAGTAAAATTCAGTACCATCAATAATAGTATCTTGGGGGATTTATGGTACAATTTTATAATGGAATTGGTTCTTCCTACTGGGCTGTATTCAGAAGACACTATTGTGGGAGCTACTGTATGAAGATAGTGTTGAATCCAGGTTGAATTATACAGCAACCCTATCCCACAGGGATTCATCTTATCTCTAGCGATCGGCAACATCTACATGAGGTGATCTAGTGTTTTGGAATGTCATACAGAGTAATTCTCAAGATATGATTGTAATGAAGTCTGGCCATTGCTGGTGCATGTCGTGATTGCTGTTAAGTGAAATGTCTCACTTAATGGTTTTCCCATCCCTGCTCTCTTCAATGAATCGTTAAAAGAACGTGCAAGTCATTAAGTGGAGCATGGAGTGTCTCAGGGGCAGGGAAGGCTCTTCCACCAGTCATCCCTAGGCTTCCCCCTCAAGACCCCCTATGCTCTGCTTCCTGCCCCTCCCCTCCTGATCTCCATAGGCCTTTCCCATTCCCACTGGATTCCCCCAAGCCTTAGGCCTGATTTCCATCAGGCCAAATACCATCCTCCTGGCATACCTTTCGAAAAGCTCCAAGGCCTTCCAGAGTGCTGGAGTGGCTTGCTTCAGCCTGTGGCCATATGGCACAATTCCAGAAGCGGCAGCGATATCTACTGCTACCAGAATGCAATTCAACTGTTGGAAAAATGGCGGCTACTTCCAGAATAATTTTGTGCGGCCAACGGACTCATTCTACTCTGGACCTTAAAAGGCTGTACTGACTTGTTTAGCAAAGTAACAGCTCGCTTTGTCCCTCAGTGGCTTGGGGAAAATTCAGAACCAACTGTTATGCTTCCACTAGCTAAATTGCACCCCTACTTCCAAAATTATCCCATGCAGCCCTGAGACAACTAATTTATTTTGCTACCTTAATGAGGTTGCACTGTGCTGTAGAGAGCTTCTGAACACTACAGAAAATGTCTGCAGATTTGCACATCTGAGTTAAGGCAGCAAAATGGAGCGGTTTGTCCCTGGTTGTCCAGCAGCAACTTGGAAGCAACTGCCATTTTGCCCCACTTGCTTGCAGGCAGAGACAAAATAGCGGCTGCAACACAAACTGTCCATTTTGCTGCCTTAGCAAGGTTGCACAATGCTGCAGCAAACTTCTAAAGTTTAACATTTTTATTAGCTTATAAGATAAAATACAAAATAAATAGGAAGACACAGTGGGTGGAGGAGAAAAAAGTGAGGAGAAATGGGGGGGGGGGGAAGAAGAAACACTTCCAACTCCTTCTGTTGCAGTAAAAAAAAAGCAGCATTAGCATCATACCACAACTTTTCGTTTTTCCATGCTGCAGCAGGCTTCTGAAAGCTGTGAAAAGCTTCTGTAGCACTATGCAAGCCATGTTAACACAGCAAAAAGGAGCAGTTTGTTCCTTCCCCATGCAGCATGATTCTGGAATTGTGCCAAAGCAACATATTCCAGCGCTATGGAAAACTTAGCATTTCTTCAACAGGTAAGTGAAGTGTGTGAGGCCTAGTGGAGAACGAATCAGGCCTAATGCCAGCAGGCAGCTGATGAGGAAGGGAAATGTTTTCAAAGGACCTCATGAGGGTGGGAAAATAGGTGGAGGATGCTGCAGATAGGTAGGTGGAGTGTTTTATAACCATGCTGCACTTGGTTATAAAAATGAATGGATAAGGGGGTATGCAGTGGCCAGAACTTTGGGATCAGATTGTAAGTAGCTCTTGGGGAGATCTGCCATACCTTTGAAGAACAACCAATCACAAATTGAGGACTACTTATGTAATTAATACACTGGTATTCAGCCTACTGCTTCTTACTGTTTAACTCAAAAAAGTCATAGGTACTCTTGAATATTCATTAAATATAGTAATGGATTAAATGTGAGTGGACAAATTACATCCAGAAAATCCAGAAGTATTTTTGACAAATGGAAACTGTACTCCAGTAGAGTTAACCTATATTGGGTGAGGTGGCGTTCCCTTGAAAGAATATTCACAATCTTGGAATGGCCCACTATCCCTAGTATAAATAAAATATAGTAGGGAAAAGTTTTCAGTTTGGTATAGGGTTTCCTGCTTGAGTAGGGTGTGAGATCTCCAAGATCCCTTCCAACTCTGTGATTCTGTTATCTATAATGATAACCTATTTACTGCAACTTGAACAGCATTTCAGGCATTGTGATCTGGTTTGAATGGCAGCATCTTGGAAATCGAAGCTTCTTTTGTTTGGGATTCCAGGGACAATATACCAGGCATTGACTTGTAAACTAAAAAGAACTAGATTCAGACATGACAAAAAATTCTACATACTGTAGCTTGAAAGTTGAAATAAGGGTTTTATATTCCTCTTTGAGACTGCACAAGGCAGAAGGGTAGAACTTATATTAATTCACAACTTAATATTTTGTCATTAAAAGGCCAATTTGGGGTTAATTAACCTTTTTCTAATTTCTCAGTAGCATAGTTAGGTTTTTTTAAAAAATTTTGTACTCGCTAAAAAAAGTTGCCAAACCATCTGTCATTTTGAACTGCTCCTGATGCCTTTCTATTCTGAGTACACATGCTTATCCACACAGTGAGAACACTAGGAGGCAAATGAAAAAAAGCACATGAATTAATCACACAAACATTGTAATTTATGTTCTTGCACCAGATATAGCGATACAAATATGTGATAGTGCCATCTGTATGATGATGCCCCCCCCCACAAGTTTGACATTACTTGTGGTTTCCTGCATAGACCACTGTGAACACGTTTTAGTAATTCTCTACAAATTAAAATGCTACTTGATTTCCACAAAAGGCTAGTGTTTTAAAATTTTAAGCTTTATTCTCAGTTAACTTAATTTTCTCATCACTTTAATAAATTTTAGAAGTATTTCTTTTTGTAGAGAGTTTCACTCAAGGTGCAGATATAATTTTAAGTCTGAAGAAAGTCAAGAAGTGGCAAGGATTGTAAGGTAAAGTTTTCCTGCTTAGTCATATGTGACTCTAGGGGGCAGTGCTCAACTCCATTTCCTAGCCAAGGGAACCAGCATTGTCTGATGGCACTTCTGTGGTCATGTGACTGACATGATTATATGCCAAAGTGCATGGAACCCTGTTACCTTCCCACCAAAATGGTACCTATTTATCTACTTGCTTTTACATGTTTTCAAACAGCTGGAACTGGAGCAAGAACAGCAGCTCCCCCAATCACATGGTGCTTGGGTCTCAAACTGCTGACTTTCCAGTCCAGCATCTTAACCACTAGGCCACCATGCACCCTCAGTTTGAATACTAAACAGTAAATAGATTGGTGTGTCATTTTAGATCAACTTCTAGCAAGAATACTGTGAATACTGACAGTTTTCTGCATCAATCAAACTTGCTATACACAGGATATACTTGCATCTAAAGTCTACTGCAATATTAATAAATTATTTTTATATTAAAATATTTTTGTCCCGCATTTTAATGTATAACTCAAGGCAGCAAGTATAACTAATGCTTTCCTCTTATTTTCTTCACAATAGCAAACTCATGTCATAGGTTGACTGGTGATTGGTTCACAGTCTTCTGGTTTTTAGTGCACCATTTTAATCATTATACCAAACTGTTGGTGCTCTTTATATGTATACATTGACATTGCTAACTAATGTCTTTTTATTGTGTTTCTCCAAAGTCTTCTTATTTTTGTATTTACTCTTTTCATAAAGATGTCATCAGTTGGAGGAAAAAGGAAGTTTATTAAGGAGCATCATTATGTCTTATTAACATCTTAACATACTAGTCATTGAAGATATCACTTATCTGCATATTTAACCAAAGTGTTAATGTTTTTTTAATTATAGAAAGAGGAGAGGCATTGCATTATAAATAGGTATATTAATCCAAAGGTACAAATATAATTGTTCTGTTAAGTAGATAATGTGTAGATAAAGCAGGTAAAGGTAAAGGTTTCCCATGTCCATTTGTATCTGATTCTAAAGGGCAATGCTCATCTCTGATTCACAGCTGAAGAGCCAGCATTGTCCGAAGACATTTCCATGGTTATGTGGCTTATGCCAAAAGTGCACGGAATGCTGTTACCTTCCCACCAAAATGGTACCTATTATCTACTTGCATTTGTATGCTTTCAAACTGCTATGTGGGCAGCATCATAGGGCAAATAACAAGAGCTCATCCTGTCACATAACCCTTGGATCTTGCATCCAGACTGTCAGCATTCAGCTGACAAGCTCAGTGTCTTTAACCATTGAACCATTGCATCCCACTCCCCCAAATATGGAAAATGAAGCCAACACATCTTAAGGTTACTAGACTGGACACCTGGTCTAAACCAAAGGATTTATTCATTGGATATTAGAATTATATTGACCAACAGTTCTCTGAAATAGCTGTGAGTTATAGCCTTTAACTTTATTCAGTTGGATTTTTAATTGACTTATAGTCAATTATCAAATAACTACTGTGTGTATCAAATCACTCTGATAATTATGGAAGCAGTGGAAATAAAATTGTGCTTCAGCACTGGATTTTTCAATACTTGTTTGGCAATAATATTTCTGTCTCTTGTAGACAGCAATTTTCCAAAGCTAAACAAATACTACCCTGCTATAAATTCTATAGCTCTTAAGGGTGAAATTGATAGCTGAAAGAAAAGTTCTCTATTGTTTTTTTTTATTAGTAGAATGCCCTTGTTACATAATTTTTTTTGACATCAGATTTCCACTCCACCAGGATTAAAGCTTTAATATTCTCCAATGTTCTCTGTTAGAGTTCTCTTCCTATAGAATTTAAAATAAGAACAGCATTCTCATAGGTAATATTCAGAAAGCTGTAAAAAATAACCTGGCTGTCTGGATCTTTGAGCTTAATACTAAGGGGTCTCCACTGCATTGTAATTTATATCAAACAAGAAAGCGAAAAGAACTGCTAAATACTGATAAGTTTCCCTCCCTCTCTTTTTTGTTTTATAATTCAACATACCTCACAGTTTCTCAATATTATACTCAGCATCATTCTATGATTTAAGCAATGCTCTGCCATTTACCTCTCAGAAATCATATTTTACTTGATAGAAATTTTATATTTTGAAAGTTTTAATTTACTTTAATCATTACAATGTTAATAGCTTCCAGTTCTGTAAATACAGCTAATCCTTGACTTCTGACCATTGATTTAGTGACCATTCAATGTTACAATGACACTGAAAAATGACTTATAACCAGTCCTCACATTTATGATCACAGTGGCATCTCCAATGATCATTGTGGTCACAGAACCAAAATTTGGGTGCTTGGCAACCAGCATGTATTTATGATTATTGCAACATCCCAAGATCATGTGATCTTCTCAGCCAGCTTCTAACAAGCAAAGTCAATGGGGAAAGTCAGATTTCCTTAATGACCATGTGATTCACTTAACTACAGTTATTTGCTTAAGAATCATGGCAAAAAAAGTCATAAAATCAGGTGCAGGTCATTTAACAATACTTTGCTTAGCAATAGAAATTCTGGTTCCAATTGTGGTTGTAAGTCAAACCTGTATCAATGTAATTATTATCTTACCATATAAGGCTCTTATTTATATTCTATAGTGTAATAAAAAGATTACAAAAATAGAATTTAAAGAGCACTATTAAAAGATACAATTGACTGTAATTATGATTTGTTGAAGGTTTAATTATAGTTTATTGATATTTATTATATTATTTATATTTTGCTAAGTTATTTAGTTTTAATTTTGTAAGCTTGTAAGATTTTCCCGTTACAGCAACATAAAAGCAATTGTAAAATAATAATAAATAAATTAGTTTCCCTGCAGCATCTTGAATAAAACATGGGAAGCCTTCCCTTTTATAGATATTATTCAAGAATATTGAATTCAAGAATTATTGACATTTAAAAGTATATAATTTAGATTATTAATCAAAAGTTTATTTTGTTCAGAACACAGATTATTTCAAAAATCAAGTAGGTGCATGTTGAGTAGTATATTTTAGTTTTTATGCTGATGGAATTTCAGTGAACCTTTTGGACCTAAACACACTGAAAATCTCAGTCTAGTTTTAAGATAATTGTACCCCAGTTGATGTACAGAACAAGAACTTAGGCAACTGTTGACTTTGGATCAATTTTGTCTCAGCTTGTTGCACCTCAAAGGGTTGTTGTTGTTGTGGGAGAAATAGAAGGAAAAAGGTGTGCTGGTTATGTCTGCCAGCTTGAATTATTTGTAAAAATAATGAAGGTGGGATACAAAACAAAAAAATAAGCGAACAAATAACATATGAAATGAACAGTTAAAAGTTCTGCTATGGTTTATGTGTGATTTTACCTTATTTTATGTCTAATATATACATGTGGTCTAGTTAAATGGAAACAACATCCATTTTTACTTGAAATAAATAAAGAAATAAAGAACTAACTCTAAATGTGATTGCTTTTCAAATATCAAATATTAAGCCATCTCACTACTAGATACTAGTTATTAGATCAAACAAAAGAGAATATAAAATAAATGCTTACATTTTTACCCTCTATATTGTCCAGACACCATAATTTCTCTTTAAGAATGCAGCAATTTTGCATATCCAAGCAAAATACTATTTACCTTTACCCTCAGTAATATCATATCTTCAGTATTGCAAATTATGTCAGCATTTTTGGAAAAGCCAGTGATGTTATATCTGCAAATTCTGTGCCATAATCTATTCAGATTCTTACATATTTCTATGGATGAATGACTATGCAGGCTCTATTGTTAATGTTGGCACACCTAGTTTATCAGGACCTCACCCAGACTGTGTCAAGCAGCAAAAGGCCCTTTCACCTCTAACATAAGAGTAATGAGATGAATCACTCACTGCGATCAGTTCCAAGTTGATTAAATTAAATTATTTAAGAAATGAACTTTAATCTGACAGATCATAGAAATAGCAACTTAATATTTTAAACTATCAGATTCATGCATATTTTCTTATACCAAACATTATCTTGGATACTTATTTATTATGCAATAACCTTTTGAATGTTTAGAACTAATGGGGAGAAGTATGGGTTGATTTCTCAGTGTACTGAGTTTTTCTGTCCCTCCTACAGTTTTTAAAATCAGAATGGAATATGTTCTTTGGAAGGCCTAAAGAATTCAACATGTTTTAAACTTTTCTTCAACAAATGGCCTATAATTTATCACTGGTTGTCATTTCACCAGAACTATATATGTCACCTTCATGTTACTTTTATTTCTTTCCTCATCCCTTTAATCATCTCTGTTAATTTACAGTGAAATTGTTTATAGAATTCAGGAATAGAATATGGATTGCCTTACCCAGATTAATATTAATATCCTTTAATAATTTTAGTTAATTTAAATAAATAAGGGGAGTGCATTAGACATAATAGATCTGGATGTTGGCAAAGTCTGTCTGGTTAGATTCCTTAAAAAAATAAGATATCAGCTAGTCCTTACTGTATTGAACAGGTTCAAAATTGGCTGAATGATTGTGCATAAAGAGCTTAACGGCTCTTAATGGCTTCAGTTTAGAGAAAAGTTTTGTGTGGAGTGCCATAAAACTCTTGTCTTTATTATTTTTATAAATAACGCAAACTGGTAAATACATCTAATATTCCTTCTTCCTCTATTTCTCAACAACAACCACTCTATGAAGTGGATTCGGCTGAAAGAGACTGACTGACCCAAAGTCACCCAACTAGCTTTTATGCCTATGGCTGGACTCCAAACTCCAGCCATGGTCTCCCCGTTTCTGGATTGCTACCTTAACCATTAGACCAAACTGGCTCTTCTTTTATTTGTTATTATTTGTTCATGATCAAATGGTAATTCATTTACTTGGATGAGGGAATTAAGGAGATGCTCATCAGTTAGCATACGGCATAACACTGGAGATGGGTAGGTGGTGGGCTAATACTTCAGAGAAGAGAGACAAAGGCTTGCAATAAAAAGATGAAATTTGACAAACAATTATACAATAATTGATCAGGAAGAAAATAGCTATCATGAGGGTGAGAGATTTGGAAGCCTGGCCCAAGAAGGTTAAAAAGTTAAGTTTTCAGTTATGTTGAGCTCATAATAGTCTTCAAATATGAGAAGAAAAGGGAACATACAGAAGAGGGTTCAGACTCCCCCCTCCCCAGAGGAGAGGAGATAATGGATTATCATTAAACTATAAAGAAATAGGTTCAGCATGGATGCCAGAGGATCAGTCTGCTTCACTGGAGATCTTTAAATAAAAGCTGGCTTTTCATCTATCAGCCATGCTCTGAGATTTCTTTCAACCTTATTGTTCTATGAAGCAAACTATTTATTACTGTATTCATTTTATAGATATACTGTAAGCCATCAGTAGCAGCATCTGATAATGGGAACTTGTGGTCAAACGCCTGGATGTTTTGGTTACCAGAAGGTGAAAGGGGCAGGAAATTGATAATCACAGCTGCTGGATAATGGTTTAAACTTCAGAATGTGGTTAGAAATCCCACAACCCTGGACCTACAGTCTTTGAGGTGCCTCATTATAGACCTCCAGTTCCTTTAGTTATGTAAAGATACTGTATTACATATTGCTGAAAGCTTTCCATTTGGTTTTGCTTTCTGATAAAAGCATAATATTAAAAGTAGTCCTCTATTTAAAGCAGCAGTTGGGAATGGGATTTCTGTCACTAAGAGATGTAATCATAATGCACAACCACATTGCTTAGTGACAGCGATCCTGCAATCCCAATTGCAGTCTTTAATTGAATGCCATGGGTGTTAAGTGACAGACAAAGTCAGTGGGGAAGCCAGCAGGAAAGTGCAAATCTCAGACCAGCAGGCTACTCTGGGGGAGGGCAGGGGGGGGAGGGAAAGAGTAAGGATCTGGGAGGTTGTGAGAATGTGCACAAGAGGCATTTGTCAGAGAGAGTACACAAAGGTGTGAGGGAGGTGTGAGAGTCAAGATGGAGTATGTGTTAGTGGCCAGCATCAATGCAAAGGAGGTAGGGAAATATGTGAGGGTCAGGTACCCCAGTGACCTGTGATCTTCCTGCAAGCTTCCCCATTAACTTTCTGGAAAGTTGTAAGTGGCAATGACAGGATCCTGCAATGAATTGTAAATATTAATTGATTGTCAAGTGCCCAAATCATGACTATGGGGGTGCTGGGACAGCTGGAACTCCAAGAATTGGTTAAAACCATCATTTGTTGAGTGCCATTGTAGCTTTGAACAATTACTAAACAAATGGTCATACGCCAAAGACTACTTATACAAATATTTGTACAAGATTTTGCTCTTCTCTTAACTAATCAGTCTTCTTGACCTTTTTATTTTATACCTTTCTTTCAAATGAGATTTTCTTAGAATCAGATTTCCTGTATCTATTGGCATATGTATCATGAGTTCTGCCATGATCCCCTAAAATAATAAATAAATTGTAATGACAGTGTAATGACTCATGATTTTGTTGGATTTAGAACTGAGTAAGAAATTAAAATGCCACTTTTAATAATTATATTTTAATTTACATGTCAGAATAAAGATGCAGTAAACTTTCATAATTTCATAAAATAAAAGCTTATATTTAGTTCCTTTTCATAGCAAATAAACAATAAAACCATTAAAGCCATTTTTAAGAAGAAAAAACATGCTTACCTTTATATAACTTACAAAATGTGGATTTATGTATTTTTGATTACAACCTTTCTTATATTTTGGGTCGATACTTGCTAATTGCTCTAAACAGCCATAGAACATTCTTACTTAGTTGCTTCCTTTTCCATTGTCCAGGCAAATAGAAGAGAACTCTATCATAATTGTAACTTTGATTGCACGTACTATGATACCTTCTGCCCACTTCCTAATTTGAGAATTCCTGGATATATTCTGTACTTTGCCTTTTTCATTGTATTTCCCCAATGTAGTCAGAATAATAAATAGAAACTTTTCATGGTTCTAGTCAAGTTGATATTATGTGAATTCTAATCCATTGCTGGGGAAGGCTAGGTAATAATGTGACTATAGTAAAATCTTGCATATTACCTAATTTTGGCAGTTCTACATAAGATTTGAAACTTGCACATTTTCATTATTTTATTTTTAAAATAGAGGTCTTGTTTTTAATTTTTTTGCCTGGTTGCTGAGCAATAAATTAGATGTCACTTTGGAATCTAGTCCAATTACAAATTGCCTGTGCTGGCTGGGTGATTCTTGAAATAGTTATTGCATTTATGTCTACTTAATATGCAAGTTTTATAGTGGGTTCTCTACATGCTGTATTAAATACAGCAAATACTATAGAATATAAACTAGAATCATTACCATATTATAAAGATGTTTTTGATAAACAAATATTTCCATTACTAGTTAGAATATAGTTCTGTCACTTTAAAGCTAGTTTAAAGGTAGGGTTGTGCAATAACTCAAAAAGTTTCTTTCTGTACTGAGTTCTCCAGCAATCAAACGAATCCTGGCTCTACTTCTAAACTAACTTTGCACTGTACATTCCTCACTTGGATTTGCTGAAAGAGTGATGTGCCCCTGTGGAGCTGATTATATTTCCTGGACTGCATATTTTAAGTGGATCTTGGCAAATTTAAAACTTTCAGTCCAAGTGTCTACAATGTTTACTCAGAATCAAGTACTCCTGAGTTCAGTGGGACTTCTTCCCAAGTAAATGTACATCAGAGTGCAACATTTTTAGCACATACACATTTATTTTGGGAGGACATATTTTTAATAACAAGACATTTGGAAATGTGGTTAATAGACAAAAGCATTCTAAGTTTTTTGACTGAGTTTATAGTTTAAGTCTGATAATGTTTATTTCGTTTGCAGCCGTTTAGTAAAGATCTTGTAAAAATAATATAATTCTATGCACATGTTTGAATCCAGATGTTAAAATGATAATTATTTTCTAATAAGTAATAGGAATGGATTTTGAGGGGTGTTGCCTGCTGTTTTAATGAGTTCCTGTTTTAAACATAAGTGGTAATGAAATAATATTTCAATAGATATACTTTAGTCTTTGACTCTTTAATTTCTTAGGAAAGCCAGCTGTGACAAAGAAGCATCTATGGTCATATTATTTGTTTGCTTTAATAAATAGTATTGTTAAATCATATGAGGAAAATTAATGTGATTATAATGGGTGTGCAACCTAAGACCAAGAGCTGCATCACAATCACTAAGCTTTAGGTTTAACTGTAGAAACCTTACAAAGTTATTGCCAAACTGTAATTTTACTATGAGACATGAGGAGCAAATTATTAAATATAGTGACATTATCATATTCACTGTATTTAAATTAAATTAAATCAAAAGTGTTTATCTTGAGCATGAAATTTTGGGATTGTGCTTTTAGTATCAACAGTCAAGTGTGCCTCTTGGGTTAAAAAAGGCTACCTGCAGTGTTATAAAATGGGAATCTTAAAGCTTTTTTCTATGGTTAACTGCTAGAAGGCTGAATGTCTCTGGAGATTCTCAGTCATCCAGGTCATAGTTGTCTCAAAGATGCTTTTTCAAAAGGCAGCTGGACTGTTTTTTTCCTTGAAGAAGAAGACATTTCGCTTCTCCTCCAAGAAAACCCAAGAAAGCTTCTTGGATGAGAAACAAAACTTCTTCTTCCTCAAAGAAAAACAGTGAAGTTGCCTTTTGAAAAAGCACCTGAGACTGATTGATGGCTGATTGTTGCCTCAGGTCTGCTGCTCAGACAGCAATGTTATTTTACCTCTTCAGTTGCTTCAGTTCTTCATTTCTGCCCACACAAAAGTCCAGATTCAGTACCTCAAAGCTTTAGAATAATTAAACAAGTCTTATTATCCAGATAATGACATTGCTTATCACAACAGGAACTGTGAAATTCAAAAAGCAGTGATGACAACACAATTTTGTGGGATAGAAAAACAACTTCTCTATATATGCCACTATATATTGACATAATTATAAGTCATATATTGGCTTCTGCCAAATGATCTTCAAAAGAAAGAATATCCTGGACAATAGATTTTTCAACAGAAAAGATAGAGGTCCCACTATCCCTGAATTCTCCTTTTATACTTTTGGTCTGCAAGTATATGCATTGCACTGTATAGATTTAACTTTGCCCAAATATAGTGAAGTTGGGACTGATCTTAGAATGGTTCTACTTTGTTGATGATACCTTGGTAACTAGTAGATGTAGTAGACCAGATCAGTGCTGCAATTCTTGAGGATATATTATTTTCTTTTTTAAAAACCCTTTCATTCTAATTGTGTCCAGTTCCTAAATTAGTTTAGTGCCTACCTGTGGTCCAAGTGTATTCTCTGAGTCATATAGCAATAGTACTTAGACTTATATACTGCTTTATAATGCTTTACAGCTCTCTTTAAACAGTTTACAGAGTCAGCATATTGCATCCAACAATTTGGGTCCTCATTTAACCAACCATGGAAGGATGGAAGGCAGAGTCAACCTTGAGCCTGGTGAGATTTGAACTGCCAAATTGTAGGCAACCGCAGTCAGCAGACGTAGCCTGCAGTACTACACTCTAACCACTGCACCACCATGTTTTATTTTATTTATTTATCTATCTATTTATTTATTTATTTGTCACTTGCTTACAAGATAGTAGGTATAAGTAAAACATAGTTATGAATACATGGATACATATAAGAAAAATAAAATATAAAAGAAACAATAGGACAAGGATGGTAGGCACGTTGGTGTGCTTATGCATGCCCCCTAGGAAAGGGGTGAGGTCAATAGTAGACAGTCTAAGGTTAAAGTTTTTGGGGTTTGGGGAAGAAACCAGAGTCAGGTAGAGTATTCCAGACATTGACCACTCTGTTGCTGAAGTCGTATCTCCTGCAATCAAGTTTGGTGCGATTAACCTTGAGTTTGTATCTATTGTTTGCTCTTGTATTGTTATTGTTGAAGCTGAAATATTCATTGACAGGTAGGACATTGCAATGTATGATTTTATATACTATACTTAGATCAAAGGCAGTGTAATTCTAGGTTTTCTAGGTCTACAATTTTGAGTCTGGTGGCATAAGGTATTCTGCAATGAGTAGAGGAGTGAAGAACTCTTCTTGTAAAATATTTCTGGACTTTCTCAACTGTATTAATATCAGATACATAATGTGGGTTCCAGACTGATGAGCTGTATTCGAGTATTGGTCTAGCAAATGTTTTGTATGCTCTAGTTATTAGTGTAATATTACCAGAGAAAAAGCTACTTAAGATTAACAACTCTTAATACCTTTTTGGCTATGTAGTTACAGTGGGCTCTAGCACTTAGGTCATTTGGTCACCATGGCTCTTATATGTATAATATATTCAGCTTATTCATCTCATGTGTTATAATTATGGGAAATATAGCTAAAGTAAGCATCTGTTTTAAGTAATTTAGTGCTAAATGCAACTAATTGGAGGATAGCTCAGTGATATTTCTACTCTTCTGAATCTCTGTCAATGTGATGGAACATTACCTATTCTAAATGTTCTTGGTCAGAGGAAAAACAAATCTGGTAATATATTCTAAAATATTCTTTAGGTATAGGTATATAGTTGTAAAAATATTTGCTTAACAATCACATGATCTGTTTAATGACTAGGTGACTCACTTTACAAGTGTCATGAAAACACTCATAAAATCAGTCTGATCATATGATAGCAATGATTTATGACCAACATTCAAGGTCCAATTGGGGTAATTAAACGAGGACTACCTGTGAAGGTGTCCAATGATAACGTTTCTTCTCATAAGAGGTTCAACATAGAGGAGAGAATAACAAAAGAGAACAATTTTAGAAAATACAGATGTCAGATATGAAAATAATAATCATTATATATGGCAGTATTTTTTGTTGGAAACCCTTTCCTTTGGAGTAACACACATCTTGCTTTCCTTTATAAAGATTGGAAGATGGAACTGCTTAAGAGAGCAATTTGGATATGGTTTTGCCTTTATGTACCCTGCTATTATTATTTTTTAAATGTGTCATTCACTGGTACTTTTAAATTGTTACAGTGTTCCTTTAGAAACAGTAGGAGTCATGTTGGCATATGGAGTATTCCAGGGATTAAAATGGATGGGGCCTCTTATTTATTTATAGATAGTCCTCAACTTACAACAACTCATTTAGTGACCTTTCAAAATTACAACAGCACTGGAAAAAGTGACTTATGACCATTTTTCACATTTACGACCTTTGTATCAGCCCCATTATCATGTGATCAAAATTCAGATGTTTGGCAACTGATTCATACTTATGACCATAGCTGTGTCCCAATGTCATCTTTTGCAACCTTTTGCTAAGCAAAGTCAATGGGGAAGAGTTTCACTTAACAACTGTGTTACTATGTTATCAATTGTAGTGATTCATTTAACAATTGTGGCAAGAAAGATTGTAAAATGAGGCAAAACTCTTAACAAATGTCTTACTTAGCAACAAAAAAAAATGGGCTCAATTATGATTGTAAGTTGTTGACTACCTGTATTTATTTATTAAACTTATATGTTGCCTATCCTTCTAGCAGTGATCTATGCCAAGGTTCGCCCAACCTTTTGGACCTCAGGGACCACCAAACTCATAATTTTAGATCCCAGGGACAACTAACTGGTTCTGTGGGCGTGGCCTAATTTGTGAATGTTGCTTGGTGGTCATGTGACTGGCTGGGCATGGCTTGTATGTAAAATTATAAATATTTATATAAATATTGAATTTTTTATAAAAAAGAGCAACTTTTATCCAAAATCCGGCAAAGCAGGCAGGCAGATTGAGTTGCTCATAGAATCCCAGATTCATTCAGAAATCTATCTATCTGCCATTGGCTAGTTCAGTCTGTTACATAAAATTTGCTAGCAAGCAAACTCATAAAATTAACTCAAAACACACCATGTATGTAAATATTGAATTTTTTATAAAAAAAGAGCAGCTTTTACCCAAAATCAGGAAAAGCAGACAGATTGAGTTGCTCACAGAATCATCCAGTGATCTATCTATCTGCCATCAACTAGCTCAGTCTCTCAAATTTGCTTGCTGTGAGTCTGCATTGAATTTACTTGCAAGGAAATCTTCAGTCCTAAGGGAGGTTCAGCTGGTTCGGCTATCTAAAGACTAGCTAGATTAGAAAGCAAGAAATCCAACCATTTCCTGCTTCCTAGCTAATCTCAGGGCACAGCAGAACAGCTGATGGTCGGAAAAAGGAAAAATAGAAATTTAGCAGGCAAGTTTGCAAGGTAAGGAGTGAGTGGTGGGGAGGGTTCCCCCGGGCCATGTGGGCAGTGCAGCTTTGTGTTTCTGCATACAGCCTGTATTAATTGCTTTGGGGGGGGGGTGCTCTGGGGGTGAGATTTCTCTGCAGCCCACCAAAATTTTCTCACGGCCCACCAGTTGGCGACCGCTGATCTATGCAGCTTACATTCAATAAAAGCAATGATATCAAAACAATAAATAGTAACTGTAGAATTGATTAAAAATTAACAAAGATATGGAGAAGGGAGAAGATGCACAAAGGGAGGAAGTGGGGCCTTATCTTAGTCCATTAATCATCTTCAGAATGACATAATTCCCCCCCCCCAATTAGGGCTCCATCATTATTGGATGTGCTGTTATTTATTGTTATTTGTGGTTGTATGAAGATACCATATCTCATTTTGTTTTACTTTATGTTGTTGTTTTTTTAATGATATATTATATACTAATGAATTACAGGGTCATAAAAAGGGAGTTTTATTTTGAATCTCCCAGAATTACTTGAATTGAATACATTGAAATATAAATTTAAAAAATTGATAAAATGTAAACATTTCAAGGAAGGACTCAGATTCTTAGACATGGAATGTGCCCACCTGAACTTTTATGAATTAAGGTTACTATGAATGTAATATGACAAACTGTAGCTTATTCTATACAGTGACATCTTCTGAGTTGCACTGCTTGAAAATATTTAATATGTCATGAAATACTAACATTTATCAAAAAATTAATATTTAAAAAATGTAAAGAATTATATTAGTTTCTTCTTCCTCACCATTCTTGCTTTACTAAAATATGAAACCATAGAAAGATGACTGAAACCTTAACATACACATCACCAGATGGAAGCTTGAGGCTAATTATGAGAGATATAAACAGAGCTAAATAGTCTTTGTCTTCTTAATGTTATTAGTGTTAATGATCAATTTCTGTACCTATCTCTATATCTGTAATATTGCATGTTGACAGATTGGCAATTCTCATAATTCCTAACTTTGGGCCCCAGTGTGTTAGGTCTGATGGGAGTTAGAATCCAACATTGCTGTAATGCTCAAAGATTCCCATGCTTTCATTAAAAAAGGCCTGTTTTATTCTGATTAGAGTAAGTATAGAAATAGGATATTATTATATTTGTTTTATTTACTACAATGGCATCTTTCTACTCTGATAAAAATTCATGGTAGCTTTAAGAAAATTTATATATAGTTAGAAACATAAATTGAAATTAATCATTAAATAGATATTAAAATATTAATCCTTAAAAGTCTAGTGAAAGGGATATATTGTTAAATATTTTCTGAATGCTGAGTATGACAGCCAAAAGCCATTTTTCAGGCACTTCTATAGCCTGGGAAAAAACTGGAGAAGACCCTCTCTTGTGCTTTCAAAAGATGAGCTTCTGACAGGGGAGCATTTTTAAAAGGATCTTTTCTACAGATCTTAGTAGCTGGACAAGAGAGGCTTTGATTGGAGGCAGAGTGGGCAGGCACAGGTGGCTAAGGGTGGCCATTTGTTGTAAGTTATCCCGTATAGATAAAGATATGATATTCAGATTTCTAGGAATTTGTACTTTCCACCTGCACTACAGATCACATGAGGAAGACTTCCAACTTGCTAATGTCCATTTTTATAGCACTATTGATAACATAATTCCCATGCATGTTACAGTATTTTACATACGGGAGAACAAAATTTGAGAAAGAAGAGCAGAGATCTTGATTGTTCAGTACAAATAGGATTGGGTTTGTATTTGGAAAAATGACTTTTTAAAGTTCTATAATAGTGTCAATTGAACAGTTTAGGATTGGTCTGGTTTATAGGATTATTATTTCTATAGGAACAATTTACCTATTGATTTTGGGGTTCTCCATATCTAGAGATTTTTAAGATGAGGCTGGATTGGTTTGAAATGAAGGTTTGTTTTTCCTGCACAATGCAAAGAGTTGGATTAGATGATCCTTATGGTCCTTTCACATTTCTATGGTTTTAAAATAGATGCTTTCTAATGCTTTTTAATGAGAAATCTGCTAAGTTCCAGTGACAGCTAATGATCTCTCTGTAGTTGCAAAGCACAGGCTAAATATACTATTCTTAATAGTTACTGTCCTCTCCAAAATGCAATTCAAACATATTTGAAGCAGATTACCACGTATAACTTGTGCTTGAATCCTTGCAAGGTTCTATTAATGTAGTCTTACAATAAAGTAGAATTAACTCATATAGTTGTGTTTCCTGTCTGATTAACTGGGAAAGCTGACATCAATTTTGCAAGTCTGAAGATACAAACTTCCCACCACCACATTTGATCAATTGTGAGGTGGGGGAGATGTCCTTCCTAAGTTTCTTTCTCTAATTGTCAACCACTGGGAACCATCCCTTTCCTGTTGATAGTTTCCTAGGCATCATCTCTTCCCTTCATTCCTCCAAGGTCATCCGCACATTCCACAATAGACTCTGTTTGTCTATTTTTCTAATTTTGAAACCACTCATTTCCTTCACAGAGGGACTCTGAGGTCAGCGCATAAAGAAATAAATAATTTGCATATGCTGAATTGGATCAAGAATTACTTATTCATATAATAGGCTCAATAAAATGACAGTATGTTAGTTGGGTATGATTAATTCATGCGTCTCTCTTAATATTATTAAACCTATATCAAAATCCATGACTTTCTCTGCTGAAGTCTTGACTTTCATTAAGAGAGATAACCTGTTTCAGCCGTACCTGCACCTCTTTTTTTTTTAACTGAAGTTGAAACAACTAATAATTTTTTTTTCCTGTAGCAGATGAGATCTGTAATGTTCAGATATGTTCAAGATTGTTTTCTCTGGGTTGAAAAGATAAATATCAAAATCGTGAAATCGTTGTCAACCTTTGTTTATAACAATTCAGGTAGAGAACGCAAACATAGCCTAGGCATTTTAATGGAGGCAGTGACTTTTTGATCTTGCTCAAGGAGGATGTCTGTCATTCCTGGGAGTCTTACAGGACTGCAAAACTACACTTATTAATGAGAGAGCCTCAGACTGTTCCCCTTGAGAGCTACACATATCAATGTTGTTTTATAGGTAATAGGCAGTGGTATTTGTCATTTGTACATTCTTGGCTTGATTGTGGTGCTTATAGCAGTTGAAAAAGAGAAGAAATTTGCAAAAAAAATGAAAGTTTCCACTAATGCTAGTATCCCATTTTTAGTATCCCATTTAGGGGTGTATTTTTTTTGTATGTGAAAAAAAATGGAAGATTAGTTCCACCTTTACTAATCTTCACTTTTGCTGAAATGCAAGATTATATTGTGTCTCTATCTTATTTCTGTCTCATTTTCTCCCAAAATTAAAAGGGTTTAATCAGTATTAAACCATAAGCAGCTTTTTAAGTGATACCATTCTGCTGCATCATTTTCAAAAATCAAATCCAACTTTATCATTTACTTCCAGCTATCTGTGGTATTAGTACTGCATAAAGAACTTTAAATAGGAATGCAGTTTATGGTCTTTATTTCTAAAGAAATACTTTAGGAAAGCATCTCATTGAGAGCACTTGTCATGTTGGAAGTGACTATGAAGGTAGATTTAAATAGGCAAAAGCAGGCTGTTATAGGTATCATTATCTCTCAACATTGCTTGATGCTGACAGTTAGGGTTTTTATGATCAGTGTCAAAATAAATGCTCTTCATGAAAGTAGAGGTACCTATGATTCACTTATGCAAACATAATTGCCAAGGCAAAGAAGTGTTATTGCAAAAATTTGTAAAAATTAACATGGAAAGCAGAAAGCTACTGTTTTTCTTCTTCAGCTTATTTGAGTGTACAAATTCAATTGCCTTTTTATGTGAATATCACAGACCATATTCCAAAAGTGGATGCAATCAGGAACAATTTTCAGAGGTGTTTTGGGAGATGTATGATTGAAATAAATTCCTTTAGTACCAGCCAAGTTTAGGCACTTGTTTTACACCTTAAACTCCACAATGCATTTAAAAGGTGCTTAATCCTGTCCACTCTGGGGTAAAAAAAGTATACCATCTATAAAAGTCTCTATAAAATATAGAGGCTAGTATACAAAAGTGACTCTATGCTGAGCTTTTTTTCTGATTTTTTTTTTTGCAAACATTAGACAGACTTATAACAGGTCATTTAGTAACTGTTCAAAGTTACAATTGACTTATGATCATTTCTTATACTTATGTCCTTTGCAGCACCCCCATGGTCATGTGATCAAAATTCAGATTCTTGGCAGTTGGTTTATGACAGTTTCTGTGTCCCTGGGTCATGTGTTCACCTTTTGCAATCTTCTGACAAGCAGTCAATGGAGAAGCCAGATTCACTTAATGTCCATGTTATTAACTTAACAATTGCAGTGATTCACTTAACAATTGTGGCAAGAAAGGTCTTAAAATGGGGCAAAATTCACTGAATAATTGTATCACTTGGCAACAGAAATTTTTGGATCTTTTGTAGTCATAAGTTGGGGGCTATCTGTTTCCTCAACCAAAGATAAAAAAATTGCCTATGTTTTAGTTCAGTGTTAATTTGAAAATAGTGCAACTTGCCTTTGTAATGAAATAACTCATCCTTTTGTTAAAAAGGTAAGAAAGATAAAGATTTCTCCTGCCAGTCATATTCAACTGTAGGGGGCATTGCTCATTTCTGATTCACAACTGAAGAACCAGCATTCTCTCAAGTTCTGTGGTCATGTGGTCAGCATTACAATAAGCCAAAGGCGCATCAAACACTGTTACCTTCCCAAAAGTAGTAACTATTTATCTACTTGCATTTACATGCTTTTGAACTGCTAGGTTACGAGGAACTGGAACAAGTTTGGTTTCAGGGTTCAGGTGGGCCTGTTGATCGCATACCTGGCTCCCTGCTATGTGACATCGGCCCTGCCTGAGCTCCTTGAAGTTATAACCGGCTTGGCGGTTGGGACCCCCAGGCTTAATACCCCTCGGGGATTGCTCAGGAGTTTATGGCTTCCATGACAGCCATGGGCCTGACCCAATTAATTTGGGACCCCACTCACTTGGGGGGTCACATCCTGGATTTGGTTTTTGTCTCTGATCAGTGGCAGAATGATCTCGGTATAGGGGATGTTGTTGTAGAACCCCTGTCATGGACTGATCATTCTCTCCTTAGACTTGATTTCCATTCTGCACCCCCCTGCCGCAGGGAGGCGGGGCCGATAAAATGGTACCGCCCCAGGCGCCTGATGGACCCAGATAGGTTCCTGATGGAGCTTGGGCCGTTTCCCGAGACTCACACACACGACTCGGTCGAGGGCTTAGTGGCTACCTGGGATAGGGTGGCGGCTGAGGCCCTTGACCGGGTCATGCCCTTGCGGACTCTGACCTGGTGCCGATCCCGAGCGGCTGCTTGGTTTTCCAAGGAGCTGAGGCAGATGAAGCACCGGAAAAGATGCCTAGAGAGTGGTTGGAGGGCCAGCCGCTCCGGATCTGACCAAACACTATTACGATCCCATATTAGGGCTCATTTAATGGTGATAAGGACGGCGAGACGATCTTACCTCTCCACCCTTATTGCGTCCACGGAAAATCGCCCAGCCACCCTGTTTAGGGTGACCCGCTCCTTTTTGGAAGTGGAGGTGCAGGAGGATCCCTTGCAGAGATGGGCCGAGGATTTTTCTAGGTTTCTGCAGGACAAAATCACTCTGATCCGGGATGAGCTGGACTCCGACTGGGCATCTCCAGGTGGGGGGTGGGGGCGGATTTCGGTGAGGTCATTTGGGATGAGTTCGATCCTGTTACCCTGGAGGATGTGGACAGGGTACTGGGGGGGCTTAATGCCACCATCTGTTTATTGGACCCGTGCCCCTCCTGGCTGCTCTTGGCCACTCAGGAGGTGACACGAGGCTGGTTCCAAGGGATCATTAAAGCTTCCTTGAGAGAGGAGCTTTTACCCGCCGCCTTGAAAGAGGCGGTGGTTCGGCCCCTCCTCAAGAAACCGTCCTTGGATCCAGCATTATTGTCGAATTATCGTCTGGTCTCCAACCTTCGCTTTGTGGCGAAGGTTGTTGAGAGTGTGGTGGCACGTCAGCTCCCTCAGTACCTGGATGAAGCGGGATATCTAGACCCCCTCCAATCGGGTTTCAGGCCTGGGCACAGCACGGAGACGGCGTTGGTCACGTTGGTGGATGATCTCTGGAAGGCCCGAGACAGGGGTTGTTCCTCTGTCTTGGTCCTGTTAGATCTCTCAGCGGCTTTTGATACTGTCGACCACAATATCTTATTGCAGTGGTTGGGGGGGGTTGGGAGTGGGAGGCACCGTTGTACGGTGGTTCTCCTCCTTCCTCTCCGACCGCTCGCAATTTGTGTTGACAGGGGGGCAGAGGTCAACCCCGAGGCCCCTATTATGTGGGGTGCCCCTGCTGTTCAACATTTATGTGAAGCCGCTGGGTGAGATCATCCGTGGTTTCGGGATGGAGTTCCATCAGTACGCTGATGATACTCAGCTGTACATCTTTACCCCGGGACACCCCAATGAAGCCGTTGAAGTGATGACCCGGTGCCTGGAGGCCATGCGGAGTTGGATAGGTCTTAACAGGCTTCGTCTTAACCGACCAAAACCGAGTGGCTGTGGTTTCCTGTGCCCAGATAGAGCCAGCTTATTCCATCGCTGGCCGTGGGGGGAGAAATTTTGCCCCCCATAGAAAGGGCTCGCACGTCCTCCTGGACGTACAGCTGTCTTTAGAAGATCACATTACGGCCGTCGTCAGGGGGGCTTTTGTCAGATTCATCTGATTTACCAGATGCGGCCCTTTCTGGATCTGGACGCATTTTGCACAGTCACTTCTGCCCTCGTCATCTCCCGCTTGGACTACTACAATACTCTCTACATGGGGCTCCCCTTGAAGAATGTCCGGAGGCTGCAGTTGGCCCAGAATGCAGCCACACGGGTGATCTTGGGAGCTCCTCGGAGCTCCCATGTTACACCACTCCTGCGCGTGCTCCATTGGCTTCCTGTGGCCTTCCGGATTCGATTCAAAGTGGTAGTGATCATCTTTAAAGTGCTCCATGGCTCGGGACTTGAGTACTTATGGGACCGCCTGCTGCCACCAACAGTCTCCCGCCACCCAGTGCGCTCCCACAGGGTCGGCCTCCTCGGGGTTCCGTCAGCTGGGCATTGCCGGTTGGTGGCCCCGAGGGTGCCGGCCTTCTCTGCGGGGGCTCCCTTCCTTTGGAACGATTTGCCCCCGGAGATACGGGCCATTACCGACATTCAGACCTTCCGGCATGCAGTAAAGACCCTGTTTTTTCAACAGGCCGGACTGGCCCAGTAATGATTTGCGGGGTTTTAAATTTGGTATTTTTAAATTTTTTATCAGTTTTATATCTGTTAATTTTATATTCGGCCTCCAATTTAATCATTTTAAATTGTTTTTAATTGTATAACTTTATACTGTTTCTGTTTTAGCTGACTGTACACCGCCCCGAGTCCCTTTTTTGGGAGAGGGGGCGGTATAGAAATCTAATAAACATAAACATAAGTAAAGGAAGCTCACTCTCTCAATGATGGCAAGTTAAAAACACGCACTATCCAATTGCTCCATTGCCAAAGTTACAACTCAATTTCCAACAAGAGGAGCTATGTAAGACCACTATTCAGATAAGCACAAATCACAGTAAACCAGAACGCCATAAAAAGGAAACACATCACCTGTAAAACATCTTCCAACAAAATGGATGCCCACACAACTTTATCAAAAGGTGCCTAACTAATCAATCATCAAAACATCTCAGAAATAACCAGGGAGAAGTTTAGCACAGTCATATGCAAGAAACCAACCTAGCAGTCAGAAGATATAATGAAAACTCTTTAATCTCACAACACATGGTTAGATTCAACCATGATTTCAACAGGGAAATTGTCAGCATCCTAGGCCAAGCTAATTTCAAAACACACTAGGGTATTCCTGGAAGCTTGGCACTCAGATAAATCAGCTAATAGCCACATAAAAATAAACCATTCAAATCAGACAATAAATAAAGTAAGAATGAAACAAAAAACCAGAACACATTCTCAAAATATCCAACACTAAGAAGGGATTAACGCAAGACTATTAAATAGAAAATAATACTCGGAACAAGGAACTGTCAATGAGAAAACCACATGCCCATCAACATGGGTAGGCCAAGCTACTTGTATATAAACAAAGCAAGCCCCACACTCACTACCCACTAAAGATGTTACCTAGTAAGGTAATGAAACATCTGCAAACAAACAACCAAGCTCAGAGAGGACTCTTTAATTCAACCCTGAGCTGCACTACAAATATTCTTTTCTGTTAGTAGCAGTACGTTTTGTATAGAACTGCAGCCTTAATTTACATGTAGTTCTAATACATTCAGTTGCAAAGAGCATAGAGAGATCTCAACTAAACTGGTTTTTGACATCAAAATAAGGGGATTTCCCCTTCTCTCTTTTCTATCAATGTAGAATATGACACTACCATTTTGCATTTTAAATGCCCTCTGCAGTTTGCTATATTGCTGATTTAGCAGCAGGGAATGAGGGGAGGGATAGACCTCTTTCCTGAATCTCTTCACTGCATAGCTTGCAGATCTGAGTACTACATAGGCAAAAGCTGAGTCAGAGGAGAGATGCAGCTTGCGCTATAGGCAGTCATGGCCCAGTTCAAGATTTTAGACTGCATGATCAACCACAACTGGAATTTGATATGTAACCTCTATTGCGCTTGGAGTGGTCAGGTTTGTTCATTATATTTAGTAGTTTATAAAGCAGGAAAAATAGCATTATGCAAAAGGAGGAAGCTAAACTCTTTTCCTTTTCTTTTTCTGCACTCCATCTCCAATTCTTTACAGTATGCCATAATCTTTAAGTAAATGATTGTAAGCTGAGTATTTAGTGTGCTTTCTGCCTTAACTAATCTATTTTCAACTATTAAATTTGTTATTGAGAACTCTTTTCTTAAAAATAGGTTGAAGTTTTCGGAAAAGGTAGCTTAGTTTAAGAATAAGATAGGGAGAAGCAAATTTACAATGCATGCAAGGTTTGAAGTTCTAATTGTTATATAATTATATTTTAGGGAAACTTATTGATTATCAGTTTATTTACTTAGTTTCCAGTATTATAAGAATACTTAGTTTCAAGTATGTATTATAAGAATTTGTCATTGCATTGGAAAGAAATAAGTAATATATGACTTATTTATAGTTTATACAACTAAATAAGAAACATAAGATAAGTTAAAATAAACAAGATAAGCTGCTTATACAAGGAAGGTCAGTGGTTGAGATAGTACAGTTTGGATTTCATGTAACAGCAGTTGTTCTTATTCTGAAAGGCTGAAATCTGATGTTACTAAAATTAACTGCTTTTGCTTTAGAGCAAATGATACATTTTTAAAAATAATTTTGAATTTTAAAGGGCAGAACTGAACTTTAAGTAAGGAACAGATTTTGTGTTGGTGTATGCATAAGCACTGAAAGGATGGATGTTAAGGGCTGAAGGCTGATAGTCTCTGCATTAAGAGTGAGAATTATTGTTGCCTGTCCCTCATGAAAAGTATGAGAGTATATGGGAGACAAGCAATCTAAGTTGAATTTGACAAAGTTGATGGGCTGCATTAAAGTGTGGCTTAACTTACCGACTAGAACTTTGCCCATGTACTGCTCAGGAAATGGTACAAGGTTTTGGTTTTATAGCTCACTCTACAGCTTCATACAGTAATATAAGCATTTATTTTCTAATCATTACCTCACAAAGCTTGAGTTAATTAGTATTAACAGTTGGTTATGCTTAAGAAGTCACAGTGCAAAGCCATAAAAAGGTATTAGGCCTATTTTACTTAGACATCTCTTGTGTGGGTCTTTTTTTTTAACCATTCCATCCTTTTCCTTCCATACATTGCTGCTTCCATTATAGAAAGAGGGGGAGGGCATTCTTTTCCTTATAGGGGTAAAGACCATTGTCCAAGTAGACATTCTGTCCTCACTTGGGCTTGGTGATCCTTTGTATTGTGATGTAAATCCCCTTGAAGCAGAGAACAAAAGCTAATAAAGGTGTTTATTTACCCCGACTGTAGCCTATAAGAAGCAGGTTCTAATAGTAAGTAATGGGTAACCTTTGTCCATTTGTGCAAAAAAAGGGGGAGGGAGGGCTATATTCTGCCTGAGACAAGTGATCAGAATACTCATAACCAGAATTCCTTTGCTAGACCAACAAAATGTCTGCCACCATTGTTGTTACCTTTTTTATCTTTCATAAATGGATGTTTATGTATGGATTTCCCTTATATTATATTCTCAAAACTTAGTTGTACAGTTTTTATGGTTTGATGGAGATCAAAATCATTAGAGAACCATTGATGGCCATTTTAAATTCAATAGTCACAAAATCACAAACTTTGAAGTAGCCCTTTTAATGAAAAATCAATGTGAGGAGCAGTTGAAGTATTAGTGGCACTGAGTTGATACTGTTCATCTTTCAATACCTTTATGCATGTTTTAGAGAGGCAGTATTAGTTATCTTGCAGTTTCAAAGAGTTTTGTTTACTATTGTACTATAGAACTATCTCCCCTGATCTCAGTCTAAAACAGGTATGTTAGATTAAATCTTTAGGATTTAGAATCAGTTGCTTATACAAGGAAAAAGAAAAATGGCAATACACTTCTTGTAATGGAAGACAATCTGGAATGTACTATACTTACTTGGAAGAATAAATAATTAATTTCCACATTTTGACAACCAGTTTTAATATTTCTGTTACAGGGATATTAATCTTCCCTACTTTAGATCAACCTGTACCAATGTATCTATAGGACAATCTATGACAATCCTCACAGGTGATGGAACTACAGTTTAGAAGACCTACACATGCCTAGCCTATCATATATTAAAAGAAACATTTTATCTTGTATTTTTTAATTTTGTTTTATTTATATATAATGTTATATGTAATTGCTAGAGATGACATTTATTTTAAATTTTAAAACTGTAAGTATATATTTCATGCTTCAATTATAGGTCAATCCTTTTTCTATGCAACCCAAATATTCTTCATGAGAAATAGCTTGGAAATTCGTATTGGAAATTCATGAGAAATAGTTTGGAAATTCTGGTTTCTCAATATCTAAAGTTAGCTTCTTTTTATCTCTCCACTATGAAAATGGTAACCATGTGAATGCATTAACCTAAGATAAAAAATGCTTTTTGGATTTTTGGGGGGCCTATAGTTACTAGATAGTGTAACTTTGTCATCATAATGAGAAAGTATTGCAAAGTCATCTATTGCATTGCTCCAACTTTTTAAACATCTTTTAAAAGGGTTTCATTCCAAGGATGTTGCTCCACAGGTACTAAATTTGATATCCTGTTCATTTTGTTGGGTTATAAAGATCAGATGGGATTGTTGATATGTACACCTTCCCTGCTGCATAGCAGCCTCTCTGCCTATGTTGGTTGACTCCATTTTTGGGCCTTAAGGGTCTTCAAGTGGCACCCTCTTTAAGGCTGGAATCAGAGGCAGCTCAGGAATTCATAGTCACTATGACAACTATGGGCCTATCCCGTGTAATCCAGGACCCAAAACAAGACAGCAGTTGTATAGTTGATCTGGCTTTCTTAATGGAGCAGTGGCAATGTGATCTGGAAGCTTTTGGTGCCTCCCCTCTTGTCATAGTCAGATCATGCACTGATTAATATGAGGTTCTCTGGCCCCACTAGTCACTACAGGGACCAGAGCTATTAGATAAGCCTGAAATCACAACTGATGGACCTGGATGGGTTTCAGAGAGAGTTTGGAAAGTGTCCTGCTGGTCTACTGCACTGCCCGACTGAATCCTTGGTTGCTACATTAGTTTTGGATTGGCTCACATCTGACTTCTTGTGGATCCCATCATTCTCCATGGTTCCCAGAAGAGATGAAGGAGATGAAATGGCAGAAGAGATGTATAGAATGCTCCTGACATTTAACAAGGGACAAACTCAGTTGAACATGGCTTAAAGCTCCTGTTAAGATTATCTAATAGTGATAAGGGCAGTAAAATGACACTTTTTCACCCTTATTGTATCTAAAGATAGCCTGTCCCACAGCCCTGTTTTGAAATATGATGAAATATGAAATGCATTATCTTGGGTAGAGAGGATTCATAGATGCATTAAAATAGACTATTTAATCTTTAAATGGAGACTCAGCGAGCCTTCAAATAATATTGATTCTTTAATATTTGATTTTGCATCAGTAGTTCTATTGATTTTAAACTTGTCCTTAAATTTGAAATTAAATTTTACCTATTCTTCTACAAGGCAAATTCTAAAATCCTTGTTTCTTTGTGTGAGAGGGTGAGATATAGTAGTTTTGTACTATAGTACAGTACCTTGCCATAGTTTCCATTGCAGTTCAAGGTGTTTCCTTCCAAATGCCTGGGAATCTTGGAAGCATGCCATGAGGGAAATCCTTTGACCCTGACTATTACTAACTAGAAAAATGAATCAAGACTGCATATACTTACGTACAGAACCTTTGATTAAATTATCAGAATGCTAGATTATAACTTTTTAAATCGAATTGGTTCAATATATAATCAAATTGCATTAAATTAAAATGTTACTGTTGAGCAACTTCATTGGAACTACTTTCTATACTTCAGAAAAATTGAAAAAAGATACAGAGTTGGAATCCAAATCAGATGACATTCTTACTATTCAAGACATAGGCTTATCTGAAGGAACGGAATAGCAGAGATACTTACTTGGCTATAATCTAACAAATGACGGGAAAATATCTATTAAAATAGTGGATATAGTGAACATTAATATTATGTTATGCAAGTGTCTACACCTAATACAGATATAATTGTGGAAGACAGTGGGGAATTCTATACAAATTACAAGACTACATCTAAAAAGAATATAGTGATACCAAGTGCTAAATGCAAAACCTGGAATAATGAAGGATTTAATTAGGACAGCAAAAAGAGGAAAAGTAACATGGAAAAAATATTTAAGAACTAAGAACTTATAGAATTTTTAAAACTTAAGGTAGGATAATTCAAGTGTAATTATGAAAGCTATAGGATAAGAAGCTGTGAAACTATATGGAGTGTAGGTTTTTATGATTTATTGTAAGCTGCTCAGTGTGAACAAGTGACAAAATAGAATAAAATAAAATACAGAGGATTGTTAAAATTACTGAACCATTGCACCAGTTTTGCTTAAGATTTTACAAATAAGAATAAAGGCATTCAAGAGAGGAACATGCAAAATGAACAAATGGGTTTTGGAAAACACAAAGGAATACGATATTGGATAGATAGCGTACGGAGATAGAACAAAAGGAGTTTTTTCTTTGCTTTATTGACTACAGTGAGTTCTTGACAATATAAGTCATCCTAGAATGTGAAACATCTTAAAATTAAGGGTTGAGCCAGGACACTTGAGAAATCTTTACTGGTAACAAAAAGCTAACAAAAATTTTATGGCATTATGTAGTTTAGGATAAAGTAGAAACAACAATATATAATTTTCTTATATGTTTCATTTATATTATAAAATGACTATAAAATGAACTAATAGACAGAATCAAAATGTGGCGATCAAAGCACAGCTTGTTATATAACACAACAACAGAATAACAATATTATATTTATTAAATTTCTATATATGTACAGCCAATTAAAAACAGAAACAGTATATATAATTAAAAACAAATTAAAACAATTAAATTAGAGGCCGAATATATAAATCATAACAATGATTTATAAGAGCCTTTTGCACAGGTCCATTTCCCTGAGTAAAACTGCTTCCAAAAATATAATGTACTGCATGAAATTAAAGATATTAAACTGTTCCCCCCCCCCCTCTTTCTCTTACTAGGTATCCAAACATGAAGATGAAAAAAGGCAGTGTGAAGCAGGGTCGTTGTCAGAAGATGATGAAGAAACTTTGTCTTGGCCTGGACTCAAATTGATAGTTTTACGAAGATCATCAATAGGTTTTGGTTTTACCTTAAGACATTTTATTGTTTACCCCCCAGAATCTGCTATTCAGATATCTTTAAAAGTGAGTGAAATGAATTATGAATAAAATCTTTTGTAGTTATAAAAGGGTTGTAATAAAAAAAATAGTGACTGAATTTTTCTGCATCTTTTACAGGATGAAGAGAATGGAAATAAAAGTGGTATGTTTTCTGTTTTATATTTGTATTTAACTTTCCACTTTTTTGTGAATATTTAGAATATACGTATGAAATATTGGTAGTGTGTTATTTAATTTGTATATGAAATTTGTACATGTGCATAAGCTGTGTAGCATTTTCTGCCTATCTAATAGACTCCCAAGTATTTCCCTTTTCTCCATTGAGCTGAAGGGAGAGTCCAGGCTGGATAATCTCTAGTCTCTTAGCTCTGCAGACCGAGTTGAAAACTGAGGACACACCCCCTGGTAACGGTCCCCAGTTCTTTATTCGGTCTCAGTGAGTTCAGACCACCTCTTTAGGACTCTGAATAGCTAGGATTTTAGAAGAATTTCATCCCCTGAATTAAGGTTTTTTTCGCAGGAGAAACACTTAAGTCAGGTTTGACAGCTAGCTGGTTTGCCGGTTGCCACTTTCATTTTTCACGCCTTTTTTCCAGCTTGCGTTTTTTTAATCTAATTTTTTCCTTTTTTTATCTTTCGTCTGGTGGACTGGTTTTTTTTTCTTTCTATTTTTTGGTAAGAATTAGGCAGGAGGTGACCCTGAGAGCCCATGTGGCCCGGGCTGAGGGCGGGAGTAGGCGTCTTTCCTTAAACTCACCTGTTCCCAATTCACTTTCCCTTGCTGGGACTACAGCCACTTTTGCCACGAAGCGCTTCTGCCCCTTTTCGGCGGCGGCGATCATTATATTCGTTGGGGACAATCTTGCAGTTCGCCTCCAGGATTGTCCCTTGGGGGGGGTTCTGGCCACCGGGAATTAATTCCTGACCCCCCCCAGCCAGTCCCCAGAGCACTGCGGCAGCGGCGAGATGCGTAAGCCTGCCTGAAATTGCGGTGCAGCCAGCGCCAAGCTCCCAAGCCTCTGACCTGTCAGGGCTTGTTCCAATTTTTAGAGTCAGACATTTTCAACCTTTTTCCTCTGACTGGGCTGGGCTGAGCTCACCACTTTGGGTCACACTAGCCTCCTGAAATGGTGGACAGCGGCTGCAGCTGTAGCAGACAGCTCAGGCCAGGAATTTTTTTCTTTTAATCTTTTTCCCCCTGTCAAGTGACAGTTATTTTTGGCGGGATCAAAATGGCCGCCAGAGGAACTGATCAAGACTTGTCAGCTCCTTAGCAGGGCAGAGAGAAGGTGGCTAAGGGCTCTTCCAAGCCCAGATCTGCTGGTCTGGAGGCAGCAGCTAGGATTAGAGCCAGGGCTCTAGCCCCTAAAAGACCCTCCAGGGCTGAGGATAGAAAGGCCAGGCGAAGGCAAAAGGCCATAGACAAGCAGTTTGACAGGGCAGTGAAGTCAAGGATGGCAGACAGCAGAACAGCCTCTCAAGATTTGCCTCCACTAGAAGACAGGCAACCAGACCAACTGCCAGATGGGCAGTATCTGGCTGCTTGATCTCCTGGTGGCTCCAGTACTCATGATTTGCAGAGAAACCTCCAAATCAGGGCAGAGATTTCACATGATTTTTCAGAGCCACCACAGGGGAATTTGATGGAAGCACCTACAAACCACGGCTCTAGCGGAGCCAGACCTGTGCCTGCAGCTACCTTTACACCTACAGCAGCTGGTTTATGACCTGAAGAGACCCAGATGCCAGAAATGCCATCCTTTATGAAGGCCTGGATTTTCCAAACAATAAGACAGGAATTGCAGACAGAGGTCAACCACCTGCGCCAGCTGTCTTATTTCGGTACTAATAAAAGTGTGCTCCAGGAGCAGAGGCAGGCCACGATAGAACAGCCTTCCCACTTCAGAGAGCGTTCGACCTCCCCTTCGGAAAGCAGCCAATTTTATGGCTCCGAGAGGGACCTCCTTCCAGAGAGGGATTTTTCGGACGAGGAGTCGGAGGTAGCAGGTTCCCCACCCTTTAAGGGCCTTTTCCAGCTGGCTCTTTTCAAGACTCTGCTGGTTAAGGCTAAGAGCACAGCTAATCTTAAAAAGGACACGGTCACTCAGGACCTTCCCACAGAGGGAGATGATCAGGAGGATTTCCTGTTCACTGAGAAAACATCTGTGGTGAACGCCATACCTGTGTCCCAGATGTTTCTGAACTTGATAAAGAAGCAGTGGGAAGCCCCTGAGGTGTATACCTGCCCCATTGAATCTGAGTCTACCTTATTCAACGTGGACAAGGACCTTTTGGATGCTATGGAAGTGCCAAAGGTAGATGGCCCAGTGGTAGCCCTAGCTTCCTCATCTGTCATCTCACCTGATGCGGAGGATGTCTTAAAGGCAGAGGACCAGAAAGAGGAGCTGGCGCTCTGGAGAGCTCAGGCTGACGCCTGGGCCATCAGAGCATCAACGACCGCATCTTTTTTTACCCAGGCATCGTTGAGGTGGCTGAGGCAGCTTCAGAGCAGAATCCCACCTGAGGATCTCAGGATGCATCAAGACCTGAACAAAATTATAGCAACGGCTCAATTAACTGCTGATGCCACCCTGACGTCAGCCAAATTTGCTTCCAGAACCATGGCCTCTTCCATATCAGCTCACAGGCTTCTCTGGTTGAGAAATTGGCAGATGGATGTCAGAACCAAATGGAAGCTGGCCTCTGCTTCATTTAAAGGAGACAGACTCTTTGGGGAGGCCCTGGATCCCTTTTTGACGGAGACCAGGGACAAAAGAAAGATCCTTCCCTCCCAAGAGAGGCGCTTTGATTCCAGGACTCCACCCTACTATAGGAAGCCCTCCTTCAAACAGGGGGAAGCTGGGGCAGGCTTTTCCCTTCTTTTAGAGAGCATCATCTCAGGCCAATAGGCAGGCCTTTACTACCAGAGGGCGACAGAGGCAGGAAGGCAGGAGGGCCTTTAAGGGCTCCAACAGGCCCTTCAGACGCAACAAGTGACGCCCGAGCCTCATTCCTCATAGGGATCCGTCTGGGTCTGTTCTGGCAAAGGTGGGAACAGACCATGACAGACGCTTGGGTCCTGTCCACCTCACGGTCGGGTCTCTCTCTGAAGTTTCTCTCCTCCCCCCCAAGGGCCTTTGTCTGCTGCCCCATCTCCACAGACCCCTCCAAGAAGGATCTCATGGAATCGGCGATCCATCATCTTTTGGACATTCGGGCCATCCAGCCAGTTCCGGTAGACCAGGAGAGACAAGAGTTCTATTCTATATTGTTCGTGATCCCAAAGGCCTCGGGGGGGGGGGGGGGTGAGCAATTCTCAACCTGAAAGGGCTCAACAGATATCTAATCTACCAAAGGTTCAAGATGCACTCCCTTCACTCCATTCTTCAGGGACTGCGGGAGGGAGACTTTTTGGCCTTGGTAGACTTGACGGAGGTCTACCACCACGTGCCCATTCACCCCAACCACCGTCAGTTCCTGAGGTTTTTCTACGGCAGCCGCCATTTTCAATATAGGACTCTTCCGTTTGGCCTATCATCAGCTCCTCGGATCTTTACCAAGATCCTGGTGGCGGTAGCAGCATTCCTCAGGGCCTTACCCATAAGAATCCAATGCTATTTGGGCGACATCCTGATAGCATCCTCTTCCCGACCTCAGGCGGAGAAGGATCTGATTTCAAGAATCAGGATTCTTCGAGAGCATGGGTTTTTGGTAAACCTGGACAAATGCCACCTAGTACCATCGACTCAGCTTTTGCATTTGGGGGCTGTCATAAACACCTTGGCCGGGCAGGTTTTCCTCTCACAGCAACATTGAGACAGTATTAGGGAGGTCGCATCACTGATTCTGTCTTCCAGAGAAGCACCTATCATCTTGCTGTCCCAACTCCTTGGCAAGATGATATCGTGCATTGGAATTGTCCCGTGGGCCAGATTCCATGCCCGAACCCTCCAGTGGTTCCTGCTCCCTTATCAGAGGGCGAACAAGGACGACTCCCCAAGGAGTGTTCGCATTCCCCTGTCAGTTTGTCGTTCTCTCCATTGGTGGCAGTTCAAAGCCATGGATCAGGGTTGCCTGTTCAGGGAACCTCAGAGAATCACCATCACAACCGATGCCAGTCTGTATGGTTGGGGGGACCACTTGGGAATCCAGATCACCCAGGGGATGTGGTCCCGAAAGGAGCTCTCCCACAACATAAATTGGCTAGAGCTCAGGGCTGCCTGCTTAGCACTCAAAAATCTAAGGCAGGAGGTTGTGGGAAAACATGTCCTTCTCCTCACAGACAATGTGGCTACCAAGACCCACATAAACCGGCAGGGGGGCACTCGCTCCAGACCTTTAATGCAGGAGGCAACTCGATTGTGCAGGTGGGCAGAGAGACACCTTTTGTCCCTACAGGCAAAGCACATCTCGGGAGTATCCAACGTGAGGGCAGACTGTCTGAGCAGGGCCACGGTTGACCAGTCAGAATGGCGACTACATCCCAGCCTGTTCTAGGAGATGACAGAGCGCTTCGGTCAACCGATCATGGACCTCTTTGCTTCTCCAGGGAACACCCAGCTCCTGAGGTTCTTGTATCAGTTCCCGGCTGAGGGAGCAGAAGGGGTCAATGCCCTCTGGTGCAAGTGTCCCCAGGGACTATTATATACCTTCCCCCCTCTTCTCCTGATTCCGGGGGCAATCAGGAAAGTACTGATAGAGAGTGCGGAAGTGCTCTTGGTAGCCCCTTATTGGCCCAGGCGTCCTTGGTTCACTGAGGTGGGCCTGTTAATCGTCAGACCTTGGAGAATTCCCCTGCACAATATCTCCCTCATCCAGGGCCCAATCGAACACCCAGATCCAGCCTGGTTTTGTTTAACCGTCTGGCGCTTGAGCAGGGGATCCTGAAGCGGGAGAAGTTTATCTCATTCAGACCATCCAGGTGGCGAGAAGACCCTCCACAACCAGAATATACAATGCAACTTGGAAAATTTTCTGCAGTTGGTGTGCTAGTCGTCAGTTGGAACCCATTATTGTTTCTGTTGCCAATGTATTAGAATTCCTGCAGGATGGGTTGGATAGAGGTCTCACCCCCAATACCTTGAAGAGGCAGGTGATGGCCTTGGCCTCAGTGATTTCAGTCAGGAGCTCTTCTACTCTGACCCAACATCCTAAGGTGAAGGCCTTCCTTAGAGGAGCCTTGAATTTGAGACCTCCAGTAATCCACCGCTGTCTCACCTGGAATTTGCCTAACGTCCTGCAGGCCCTGACTTCTCCCCCATTTGAACCTTTGTGTAGGTCAGCCTTTGTTTACTCTCGTGCAAGGTGTCATTCTTGGTAGCCATTACCTCGGCTCGGCTTATCTCAGAGTTGGCGGCCATATCCATCAGGAAAGATCTGTGCATATTCCATGCAGACAGGGTGGTTCTGCGATTGGACCCTACTTTTCTGCCCAAGGTGAACTCCTTATTCCATCATTCGCAGGAGTTGATTTTGCCTAACTTCTGTCCAGAGCCTTCCCATGCACTGGAGAGAAAATGGCACGCCTTGGACATTAGGAGAGCCCTCCGTATCTACATCAAAAGAACCTCTCCCTATAGGAAGACAGAGGCCCTGTTTCCTTTCAGCCGTCAACTCTGGGGCGCAGGGTGACACCTTCCACAGTAGGTCGCTGGCTCAGAGCCTGCATCACAAAGGCCTATGAGTTACAGAGCCTTCCTGTACCCAGGAGAATCACTGCACACTCAACCAGAAGTGCAGCGACCACCGCTGCCTGGGCAACGCAGGCATCGATTCTGGACATTTGTAGAGCAGTGACCTGGTCATCGTTGACCCCATTCATTAGGCATTACAAAATTGACTCCTTTGCCTTAGCAGAGGCAGTTTTTGGAAGGCGAGATCTGCAGGGAGTTCATGCAGAAGTCAGGACTTCCAACCAATCCAGTTCCCACCCATAGGACTGCCATTAGCCAGCTTTGGTAGGTCCCAACCTGGACTCTTCCTTCGTCTTACCTGAACGTTTCTTCTCAGGGGTCTGAAGGGAGAGTCCAGTCCCACCCTGTATTCTGTCAGGTCGGAATAGGGAGGAAATGTCCCTTTTTTTCGCAGTATCCACTAAGATATTTGTTGGAGGATGAGGAGCAGCTGACTTCGCTTCAATGTCGTTCAGAACTGGGGACCGTTACCAGGGGGTGTGTCCTCAGTTTTCAACTCGGTCTGCAGAGTTAGGAGACTAGAGATTACCCAGCCTGGACTCTCCCTTCGGCCCCCCAAGAAGAAGCGTTCAGGTAAGACCAACACCCCTTTCCTCTATAAAATTTAGTATTAAAAGACAAGAAAAACAATCTGCCGGGTCCATATAACCATCATGAATTGAAAAATGGGCAAAACTTTACTTTTTCCTCTATCCTTTATTTAAAAGTAATTTACATAACATTTTATGTTAATCTGTATATAAAGATACTAATTG
This sequence comes from Bungarus multicinctus, assembly GCA_023653725.1. Classification (NCBI taxonomy): domain Eukaryota; kingdom Metazoa; phylum Chordata; class Lepidosauria; order Squamata; family Elapidae; genus Bungarus; species Bungarus multicinctus. Next base: position 22,760,407 of record CM042840.1, read on the forward strand.
GAAAGTTATACAACTCATGAAAGAAATACATATATTCTTAAAAATTACATTTGCTGAATTCAGAGTAGTTAGTAGGCTGGGAAATATCTACATTTCCTCAAGTCATCAACTTTTGCCCTTAACTCTAACTCTTTAATTCAGTTGTAGATATTAAAAATACTTATAATCATTATGAAATTGAAAATTATTATAAGAGTGCTAGCATATTATATGTAAGTAGAGTTAAACATTATACAGGCAGTCCCTCTATTAAGAATGAAATTTGTTCCCAAGTCTGTCTTTAACTCAGATTTGTATGTAAGTTGACCTTTCTCAAGACAATGCATTGCTGAAGTCACACAATGTTTTCACAAACTGCTGAAACATGCTATATATTAAATATATATTTAATGTATTTATATATACAATATATATTATAATATACAACATATACATATACATATATATATATATATATATATATATATATATATATATATATACACATACACACACACATATATAATATGTTTAATATATTATAAATATACTAAGCAGTTCAGGAAAACTTTGCGCAGCTTCAGCCGTTCATTGGCTCAAAGAAGAATGCTGTCCATCATTTTTACTAATAGGCAGGCTGTTCATAGGTATGAGTTGTCCATAAATCAGATGGACTGCCTGAACCTTAATGGGATATTTTTATTAAGGACAGATATAAAAATTACAGTTTAGGATTTTCTCTAAATAAGTCATCTAAAGTTATACCAGATCAGGGTATCAAAATTGCGACCCACAGGCCAGATGTGTCATGTGCTCACCACACCCACCCCGAAGGGGAGGAAAAAAGCAAAAAAGGGGAGTTGCAATATGTTATGTGACAACAATGTGACACTGCAAATTTAATACCCCTGTACTATATCAAGTTATCATGATGTCCGATTATGAGAATACAGTGTTTGCTCAATGTCAAATTCATCTTGTTCCCTTGGTGACAATAGGCTCTTCAATACACTTTATGAAGAAATGTGTCCATATTTTTCTTCATTTTTAAGTCATATACAGAAATGCCTTGCATTGAAAATTCTACAAAATAATTGAAGATACCTAGAGAAAATCTCTCCCTTTGTCTTACCAGAGTTTTCTCTTTGAATCCTTAGAATCATAAATACGATAATAAATCATATCAGTAGAAACCAATAAAAGTCCATGGAAGTCAGTTTTAAACATCAATTAAAACTGGTAACATACTGGTACACGTGGACAAATAATAACTTTTTAACTTAATGTTAATTAAACTTGTATGCTGCAGGATTCCTTATGGTTTAGTACATCCAAAAACACAATAAAGCATTTAAAAAGAACACAGTAAGATAGATAAAATTCAAATCAATTTGTTTCCCAAACTAACAGATCTGATGTAGGGCAAATATCTCTAAGCATGATTTAAAGGACCATTATCTTTTCCACATCTGTCTTTCTGTCTTGGTGAACAGCTAGGCCCTGTGCAGGGATCTTAGGTATTATATCTGGAAAAAATACTATTTCCAAGTTACCTAATATCATTAAAACATTGCAACAGATTGCTGGGAGAAAAAAGAAAATTTTCTCTTAGCTTAGCTGGGAAGAAGTCAACTCTACTTTTTTTATTACTCCAAACTAATTACAAGACCTATTTGAAGCCAGGAAATTGCATCCTTGACAACATCTCTATGAAGAATGTGAAGCAGATGAAAGTAGAAGCTAAGATAGAGAGGATATTGCTTTTTGTGATTCTCTGTATTTGGGTCTGTCCCCAGATGGATGTATTAATAGTGAATTATGTCAGCCTATGCTACCTTAAAAGAATTTGATATTATGCATTTTGAGGGGAATAAATAGCAACTTAGGTTTGCCTGTACATGGGTGGAAAAAATGAAATTTAGATACTAGTTTTAGATGCTATGAATTATGAGGTAAATATTGGGAGCTGAAAAAGATGGAAGCCTATGTGTTCAAGAGATTGAAAGGGACAAAATTGGAGTAAATTAAAAAAGAGGGAGTTGCCATTTAAGTAATTGTATAATTAAAAGGAAGGGAAATGGATGGTAGGTGCAAGATAGCAATACCAAATACCGATCAAATAAATGTTTGGCCATTGGATATAATTTTAAAAAGTCCAGTCATTTAGCAGTGATATAGTGAGCCTCATGAAAGTTAAGGTAACTATATTTGATCACCTTGACTTTCTACAAAGAAATAATAGGGATACAGCTAGTCAACTTATAAAGTTATAACAGACACCGCTTCAAAAAAATACCTATGACACAGTTCTGAATTTTTATGGCTATCCTCCCACAGTCATGTGACCACAATTTACAGCATTTTTGCTGAAAACTGGCTACTTCTAGTTTTTGGCAAAAATATCTATAGCAAACAATGAGTTCACTTAACAGTCATCATGGTTGCTTAACAAACACATTCTTAAAAATCAGATTGATCACATAATGATATGCTTAACAACTGTCACAATTTACAGCCATAATTGGCAGTCTCCATTTTGCTCATAAGTTGAGTAGTACTTTAATTATTTAGGTCCCTTCATTATTATATTTTTATTCCTTCTTTATTCTAGTAACTCAGAGTGAGTTGCTCGCTTATTTAATTACTGTGTGAACAACCTCTCCAATGCACAGACTTCACGTTATTGGATCATGTATTTATTTTATTTATTTGATTTGTAGGGTCATCCAGTTGACTATCAACTCATAAAAGTGAGCTCCCCGGGATCTGCTTTAATAATAAAGTGAATGAATAAATAAAAGAGTGGAGTTTGATTTTCTGGATCTGGATGCCATATGAGTTTTTCAATCCTCCTCTTTGTGAATATCCCCTCATCTGTTTAAAATATATAATTATATGTTTAAACCATACATTTTCAGATAAATTAAAAAGAAAGTAAAATTATAAAATAAAACTTACTGGTTGTGCGATTTCTCAGTTATAGATGCATGAACAGTATGCCTCTAAAGTGTTTTATTAAAACATTTTAAGAACAATAACTTTTAAAATATAGAAAAGGCACCATAAAATTCTGTATTAAGACAGAATAAATAACTCAGAATTCATGCTCAGCATGGCCATATAAGAATAGCATAATAATGCTTCTGTTTTTATATCCTTTATAGTAACTAAGATATAAGGTAGCAATGTTCATGTAAGCATATTTGTCAATAGTGGATAGACCTATCTTGTTTCTTTATATGTGAAATTGCTACTATGATGGTGCTTTAATTACATGCACAGGAGCCACCTAGTGGCATAGTTGAGTAATAGTATGAAATTCTTTAAAATTTGAGTAGCAAGTGCTTTGAAAATATAGATGGAGCTAACTAAGTTAGTAAATCATACTTCACAGCCATCAATCATTGTTGATCAATTGCTTGAATACCAATCAGTTAAACATAGTTATGATTCATTTCTGACATTGACCCATTCAAGCATAATTAACATGGTCTGGATCCAGAAATAGTTTCATGCTTAAAAACAAGTACTTTCTTATGGGCCATTTAGACTGAACATAGGCTAGCAATAAATGAGGAAAATCTGTCAAGTTGATTCTGAAAAGTTAGCATTTTGTTCAATTGTAAAGCCACAGCATAATGTGTAACATTGTAGCTGCTTTACTTTAATAATTGTAGCCTGTCCTTAGTGGAAGTCAAATTGCCTCACCCTTTTGCTAATAAAATCTGACACTGTTAATTCCAAAGGTGCAGTTTCCTAAAATGGAAACAAGTGTGCCGGGGTTTTACCTTTAAGGTTGTTAAAATTAGGAAGTTATTGATTTGCATCATTCACTTTACATGAGTGCTTTTCCCTGGATTGTGTGTCTAATTTTTCCTTTGAATCTAGGATATAATGTATCACTATTATGAGAAGTAGTTACTATTTTCAGTGAATTTGTGAAGTTCACTTTTACAACTAATTAGGTTATAATACATGTTAAGATAGTAAGTTCCAAACCTGAATTAGAAGTTGTGTGAAATGTGGTTTCCTTTTCTATAATTTGAATCTCACGTCATTAGATAATGTGAAATTTTAGTGTAATGACAAATGGGTCAAAGGTTTTCTATATCTACTTTTTGCATATAAAAATGTTGAGCTAATAGAATACCTCAATGTGTATTGTGATGAATGCTTATGTTTTTTCTAGAATTAAGTACCTTTAATTTCTTTTTGTATCAGTTATAATTATAAAAATCAACTTTTTATCCTTATTATGAACTAACCTGGAGTTTGTGAGTTCTAATTCCACCTTAGGCATGAAAGCTAACTGGGTGACCTAGGGCCAGTCATTTTTTCAGCCTAATTCAGCTCGCAGGATTGTCCTTGTGGAGAAATTTAGAAGAGGGAGTATTAGAAATGCTCAGTGCCCTGAGCTGTTTATCAAAATAATAAAGACAGGATATAAAATAAAACTAATGAGAACATTACTAGATCACTAAAATTCAACATGATGATAAAAAGATGTGTGGGTATAGGATAAGCCTTACCTTATTTAACTGGAGAACATGTGTACACATGGAGTCCTTGACTTACAACCATTCATTTACACAGTTGCAGCAGCCCCTCAGTCAAATGATCAAAATTTAGACACTTGGCAACTGGTTCATATTTTATGACAGTTGCAGTGTCCCGGGTTATATGATCACCTTTTGCAATCTTCTGACCAGTAAAGTCAAAGGGGAGCCCCCCCTCCCCCCATTCACTTAATAACCATGTTACTAATTTAACAACTGCAGTGATTCACTTAACAGTTGTGGCAAGAAATGTCATAAAAATGGGACAAAGCTTACTTAACAACTGTCTCACTTAGCAACAGAAATTCTGGGTTCAATTCATATGTTGAGGACTACCTGTACACATACATTCATTCCATTTCATTTCAGTTAAATAAGATACTTTCTTTCCTTTTTGAGAAGCATGTTAAGTGAAGTAGAGAATGTAATTCCTCTAAGATATTTTTGTGCACTAATCGTGTTTTCTGTTACCTCTTCTACCCATTTGCCTTTTGATTTCATGTAATGGTATCCATGGCAACTGCAATTTCAATTTGTTTATTTTCATTTATCAATGAATGTTTTTCAGGCCGTGTGAGCTACTAAATCTCATTTTTGCTACAGCTGTAGTCACTTCATACTTATTTAAAAAATGCAGTGTAGCTATTCCATTAAATCATTACAGTAAATTATTAAACATTTTTCAGGTCACTGTGGAACATCCAAAAATTAAACATTCTGAGGATCCTAATTTTTTTCAGAAGTCTTTTGAGATTTGCCTGTTTGCCTATGCTAGAATCAGCAGGTGGAAAAGTAATATATATGTACAGCCAATACATATCGCCATTGCTAATAATTTTATAAACTGAATTTTACTTAAAATAGCCAAGCATTTGGCTTTTCACATTTTCATGAGCACCATTTTTGCCATCTCATATCATGGAGATAGTTTAATAAAGTTTGTTGAAAAGAAAAAAAAACTATTCTTCCTTTGTTCTGTTACATTGAAAATATGTTTCATAGGTTGAAAAATGAGTTATTTCAATCAGCTTGAGTTAAAATGTTTGCAAATAATTTTAACAAAACGCACAACCAGTTTCATTCTTGTTTAGTTTTGAAATCCTTTTTCTGATTTATAGCAATATAGATAGTACATGATGGATTTTCTGCTGGATAAAAAAGAATAAATGTGTCAAAAAGTTTAACCAGTTGTAGAATGTGGAAGGAAAAAACACCAACAATCTTTTGGACTTATTTGTTTGTTTATTACCATAATCTACATGCTGCTTCATTTTTAAAAAACTCTGTGGCTTCTTCATTTTCAAAAAATTTGGTGGCATATATTAAGACTGGAAGCAAAAATGAGTTAGTAGAATAATTCACAGGTTGGAGCACCATTGAGTCATGGTGACTCAATGGTGGTATTCAACCAGTTTGCACCAGTTCAGAGAACCAATAGCAACAATTTGGCCTGGGTCACCGAACCAATAGCAACTTCTGGCTGGCCACGTCCCTGACCCGGTCACCTGGTTGCTGCTCACTCGCTCCTTCCAGCTGCTCAATGATTGCTCACCTTTTTCGGATGCTCGATGCTTGCCCTGCCCTATATATGTTTTCTTTGCCACATGGCCCAGCTAATTGCCTCGCCAGTTGTCTTGCTGATGCTTGGTCAGCTCAACTCACCAAAGGTAAGCTATGCATGCCATCTGCTGATCCTTCACCTTGGGTCAAGAGCTGGGACCCCAGGGTTGTGCTATTCCCCGAGGCCTGGAGCCGCTGGCTGACTCGGCTGGGCCAGGGAACGCATGATTCCCCAACTCTGGCCTTGCCTCGGAGCCACCACCCACTTACTACCCACTATCGTTTAAGGGTAATGCATCACTCATTTCCCTCTCTTTCAGAGGCCGTAGCCCTTAATCTCCTCGCTTCCTCTCCTATGACCGCCTCTTTCGTCGTCCGTGGTTACAATGTTACTTTCCTCCTGTGGCTGGCAGCCAGGGAAGGCAAGCTAGGGCTGAGAGCCACTGGGCTCCCCACCAGCCCGCTTCTCACCCCCCTTGTCACGAGATGCCTGCAACAACTGCCTCTTTTTTTCGGTGCGAGAAGCCTCCCAGCTGATGCCACTTTGCCAGCCGGAACCGAGCTGGCTGGATGGAGGCTTCTTGCACTGAAAACTACCGGTCTTCGTTTTTTGAACGTGCCAAAAAAAGAGCTTCAGCCCCACCGCCATCACCACCCTGTTCTTCACACTGGCCATGCTGCACCGGAGGGACTTGCCTAGACAAGTACCTCCACTCTGGCGCAGCAGGCAATGGGGTGAACCCCAGTGCGAAGAACAGGGCAGTGAGTCCCAGTGCTGTTTCTTTGCCAGCCAGAACCGAACCAGTAGCCCACACGCCATCTCCTAGCAGAAGGTCCTGGGATCTCACATGTGCACACGTGAGGCCAGGACCTTCCGCGAGGAGATGGAGCATGGGTGAGTCCCTGTGGCACAGTGAGATTCATTGCACACGCTCTGTGTATGCTCGAGAAGGAGGAGAAGACTTGGGTGAACTTTTCTGCCTCTGTTCAGTTCACTTCGCTGTTGCTCAGAAGGCAGCTACCTCAACCTGTCCCCTTAAGATACTTCAATGCACAGGGAGGGACCAAAAAGGGACAAGCAAGGTTCAGGAGCTGCCTTCTGACTCCCGGCCGAGTTTCTCCATGTCCCCATCCCCCCGCCAAGAAGCTTCCAGCCGCCACTACTTTGCTGGCAGGAGAATCCTCTAGCCATCGCTCCCAACTCAGTTCCGGCCAGCAAAGAAATGGCAAAAAGACACGGCAGCTGTAGGTTTCTTGCAGCGAAAATTTCTGACCTCCAGCTTTGCTCTGCTGCTCCAAAGCGCCACCACGGCCGCATTCTAGGCACTAGCCACACAGGTCCATCCCATTGAGCCCGCTGCATCGGAGGGACTTGCCCAAGCAAATCCGAGCAGAACGGTGCAGCAGGTAATGGGGTGAGCCTGCATGGCCAGTGCCTAGAACACAGCAACGGCACATTGCAGAAGCAGATCAAAGCTGGAGATCAGTAATTTTTGCTGCAAGAAGCCTACAGCCATCGCGCCTTTTTTTCCAGTGTGGCTGGAGTCCAGCTGCACCAAAGAAAAAAAAATGCAACGGCTACAGACATCTCATGACAAGGGCGAGATGTGGGCTGGCAGGGAGTCCACTGACGACAATGGCTCAGCCCTGGCTTGCCTTCCCTGGCAACCAGCTGCAGGAAGAAAGTAAAGCTATGGGCATGGGACAACGAAAGAGGCGGTCATGGGAGAGGAAATGAGATTAAGGGCCGGGGCCTCTGAAAGAGGGGAAATTGGGTGATGCATGTGACTGGTGAAGGGAGAGCGGGCGGCATGCAGGATTAGGCCAGGCCCTTGACAGATTAGGCCAGGCCTGCCTGGGCAAAAAATAGGTAGAAATTCAATTTTTTTTCCTACTTGGTTCTGTGGGCATGATGTCAGTTGATGGGGGAATGTCAGTTGGATACGCCCACTCAGTCACAAGAGCCTCTCACACCAAGCCACGCCCACAGAACTGATAGGGGGAAAAACTGAATACCAGTAGCTCATTAGCTGCAGCTGGTTCAACCAGAACCTATTTCTTCTGGACCTTTAAACGAAGCTGCTAGTATTTGTTGTACATTGTGATAATATTTGACAGGGTGGTATGGTAGTTAAGTAAAAACTTCTAAAGATGGGCGCATGCATCACTTTCTGTTGCTCAAGAACTGAAGTAGACTCCACTGAAAAAGCTCAAGGTTTGTATTTCAAAAATATTTTTTGGGGGAGAGATTCATGGGAGCAGTAATCTTTGTAAATGTTAGAGCAACCACTATAAATCCCCAAGTATTTTCAAAATTCCAGAAAAGTCCTAACAACTTTATAGATGTTGGAGGATAGTTTAAAAGATGCAGAAAGAATGTTGGGATTTCTAACATTGACCGTTGGAATTCTATGCAAATGTAGAGGAGAAATGTTAGGTGACTTAATGGATCATATATAGCCATAATCATTTATTAAGTCTATTTTCTTGGGTAGCTTTATTTTAACTGCCTCACAAATATGCTTATGGTAACTAATACAGTCAATATGGTAAACTTATTATGTGTAGTCTCTTCTTGCATTTTTCAATTACATTTCAAAATAAAGTAAGTTTTGAGTAAACCTGCCCATTTATTTTCCTAATTTGATGATCTTAAAACAATAAAGCAATAAAATTAGCAAAGACAGTTTGATTGCAGCTGTGTCTCAAAATTGAATGCACCTTATCTCGAGATATAGATTAGATTTATGGGATAAGAGAGAAATGGGAGTGTGATAGTCATAAGAAATAAATTCCCAAATATGAACGTATTGTTTTTATAATTATAGTTTGGAACATGGTAACCTATATATCATACCTAGAGATTACAAAAGTACAGAATTTTAAAATAGGGATGGCTATTTTATAGTAGTGTATTTCTTACTGATATTTTTCAGTGTTTTCTACTTTACAATTTGGTATATAATTTACTATCTCACTACTATATATCCTATTTGGTCTCCTAAATTAATAGAGAATCTGAAAATCCCTCAAAGATTTAATTTTGTATGTTTTTTCCTTAATATGTTCTCTAAATAATAGAAAACTTATGGAATACTGAACTTTTCTTTTTGGAAGGCAGAAAATATATATGGAAATATGAATGAATTGCAAGTTTATTACTTCATTAAACATTTATCAAAAAAGTTATATTCTATGTTTTCGTTTCACTAGGTATTAAGAGCAGAGGAGACCTATCACTACACTGGAATTTACTTCATTTTATTTATGCTTTAGTGATGACCATAAGAAAGTTTTTCGTAATTAGTAAATTTATTTTTGATAATAAAACTTAGATATAATTTTTCAAAAGAAAAATAGAGTCTTTCTAGAAGGATCTAAATTCATCTATTACACGTCACTATAAAATACAGTTTGTATTTTTCAATAATAATTGGGAGGTGTTAATTTCTGTCTTTCAGCTTTACTGTTCAGCTAGGTGTGCTTTCATTGTTATGTGCCTTGTTGGAAAGATTGCTGCTATTACTATTATTACTATTAGTAATAGGGTTGCAAATACCCAGCTGTTCAATATTGTTATTTGTTTTTAGCTATATATATATATTAATGAAAAGTAAACATCAAGAAATCCACAAAGTTATTCAAGCTATTTCAGAAAATCGTCATAATTATTATCAGACTAAGCTATTTAGATGTCTATCACATATTACACAGTTTGTGAAAAGTGTGGATAAAAAGTTTATAACACTAGATACTACATTGAAACTAATAATACAAAACTTGAATAATAATTCTCTACAAAATGCAGATAAAACTATTAATTTTTCAGTAATGAAATGTTGACTTTTTACAAGGATTTTCTATATATCTATAAAATATTTCATGGTCTCAATATTTATATTCCACTTATCTTTTAGGGAAAACAAGAAAGAAGCCTGAGCCAGTAGATACCATATTTGTTAAACAAGTTAGAGAAGGAGGGCCTGCTTTTGAAGCTGGACTATCCACAGGTATCTTTCACTTCTCTTCATATAGTAATCATATCTCTGAATTTGGCTGGTATAGGATTTTATAGATAACAATTCAATAGGCAAATTTAAACTTAGTGCCAAACTTCATTGTTTGGCAAATCAGTCTTGATGACTCTCAGACATTTTATATATATGAAGTACATTTTGTATGTTTTACACATGCATATAATACCATTAACAATTTAATGGTCATTTGGCTATGGTGGAAATTTCTTCACCTCCATTAGCTCATTAAATTGAGGTTTAATGGAACATCATGAATAGATTTTTTTCAGTATTTGTCTCTGAACAATAAAAGAACACTTGAATAATAGATATATCTAGCTAATTCTTTCTAAGCAGTTTTAATAATTTATGGCTAATTTTTGTAGGTGGATTTTTAAAAGAATTAATGAACTTTAAAAACCATAACCACTTCATATATTACTAAAAAGGGGCAATAATTTATTATATATTTCCATATTATTAGATCCATATTCTGTAAATGCCATGAGATCTGGAATAATAAATGAGTTCCACACTTGTAGATTTCATCCATGATAACATACCTAGTATTATTAGAATAATCCTAGTTATGGTATGGAAGATTCTCAGTGATCCAGGTACAGTTGTTTGGAAGCTGAGTCATGGCAACTTGGAAGTTCAGTTGCCAAGATTCTTCTTCCAAGTTCTGATGTAATAGTAGATGTAAAGAAGAAAATTATAATTGTTTTTAATTCCCCACTTTTTTTAAAAAAAGTGTCAGCTTTAAATCAAGAAAAGAATGACTTTGTTTCCTTTTTTTAATCTGTAGGTGACAGAATTTTAAAAGTGAACAGAGAAAGTGTCATAGGAAAGACATTTTCTCAAGTAATTGCTTTAATTCAGAACAGGTAAGCCATTTATTTTAAAATATAATTTGAATTTTCATATCAAATATTTCATATATTTTATATATCTTCAAAAATGATTTATGAAATATGTTTTGTTCTGTGATATGATGAACTATAATTAAACTTCAAAGTCAAATTATTAATGAAAGAAGTGAATGGTTTAAAACATCTAATTTTTCTCCTCTTGCAGTTTAAGCATTTCAATCTAGTTTTTCTTGTTGATAACATTTACAAGAATGAAAATAATTCTGAAATGAATTTCACTGCATTCTACACCAGAGTTTATAGGTGTTTTCTTTCCATAATATAATCCAGTCATTAACTAGCCAAGTGAAGTTTTATTATGTTTGGTTTGCTAATGGACAATCATACTAGTTGGGTCAAAAGTCATTCTTCAAGAATATATATCCTTGTTTATCAACCACAATTGGGACCAGGAATTCCATCACTAAGCAACACAGTTATAAAGTACAATGTCACCTGATCATGCCAACTTACAATAGCAATTGTGGCAGTTCTAATTGCCATCACTAGATGAATCCTGTACAAGCGTGGTATTCTGCAATCACTTGATTGTTATTTGTGATTCCCTGCTGACTTCACCATTGACTTTGCTTGATGGAGGCCAGCAATGAAGGTGATCATGTGACTCTGAGATGTTGCAGCTGTCATAATTATGAGCCAGTTATCAAGTGCTCAAATTGCAGTTTGTGATTAAAAGGATACTCTGATGGCTGCAATTATAAGGATGTGTGCTATCAGAATGCTCAGTCACAAGGATTATCTACACATTCATTCAGAAAATGCTTGGTAACCTACCACTAGACTCTTTTCCCTGGAAATACCAGCATGCTTCATTATTAATTCCTTTCTGAATGGCCAGGCAAGATGTTTGGGGGATTGAATTCAACCTGTTCTTTCCACCTCTATTTCTTGTAAGTCTGTATAAGCAAAAAAAGAACAGTTGACTGGGATTTGGTGTTCCCAAAACATGGCTAGATAGCTGGAATTAATTTAATCCTTTGTAAGTGTGGGTCTATTTTGTTCTAAATATTAGCACCTGGGATTTATTTATTACGTCAGATTATTTATTTTTTAGCCCATTGACATAATACCCCCTCCCTGTTGGCCTAATTAACCATGATGTGGGAACAAGGCCAGAACCATTAACTTCCAGATGTTGCTGATCCTCATTTTCCAATCAGCTCTTAATAGAATTGCCAAAAAAAAAAAATCAAAGTAAAGCAGTCTGACAGTAATCAGAAGACCACAAGCTCCTACCTCTTCTTTAGCACCCTCTGTATTCCAAAAAAGAAATTGCAAATTTTATGGTAGTAGAAAAATCAACCTTCAGTGACAACCAATTTTTTTTAACGTTAAAAGTTCATGTACAAGTATTTGAAACATTTATATTAAGAAGTATTCTGTTATAAGCTCCCAAATACACTTTGTAGTTTTACAGCACAAAAATACACATACTGTTTACTTTGGAAATAATGTGCAGATTTTTTAAAAATATGTAAAATATATCTTAAATTTCTTATATAATTTGGAAAATTTCATAAAAAATATAATGAATCAAGCATGGATTAAAAGAAGATACAGTGTCAGGATTTAGAGATTAATTTGTAACTGTCTTCTACTTTTTTAAAGTCTATTCTATTTTTTATTAAAGCATGTAGGATTCTTTTCGAAGACTGTCATTGCATTTTTCTTCAACCTCTTTTTACATCAATCAATTTAAGGCAGCAGATGTGAAACTAAAATCAAATCTTGTGTTTGATCAGCATTTTACATAGGATTCTTTTAAAAAATTAAATTGAACTTCATTATGCTAGATCTAACTTCCATTCAGTAATTCACATCTTAATTTAAACATTTTTAAAGTATTCATAAATTATTAGTAGCATCAAGAAAACAAATTAGTAGCATTTAGAAAACAAATATTAGTAGCATTAAGAAAACGAACAATAACATTTATATAAAGATTTGGAAATATAAAACTATTGAAAACGCTACTGCAGTGAAATTAATTTGCATACATTTATTGCTAGAAATCCATATTACTCCATATGGAGATTGAAGATGAAACAACAGAGGCACATTTTCCTAGGATTTGTTCCTGCCTAATGCCTTCATATAGATAGTCCTCGACTTACAGCCATTTAGTGACCATTCAAAGTGACAACAGCACTGAAAAAAGTGACATTACTGTTTTTCACACTTTTGCAACATTCCTGTGGTTATGTGATCTAAATCCAGATACTTTGCAACTGGTTCCTATTTATGACAGTTGCAGCATCCCAGAGTCATATGATCCCCTTTTGTAACCTTTGGAAAAGCAAAGCCAATGGGGAAGCCAAATTCATGTAATCCTGTTAGTGTTACTAACTTAACAACCATGGTGATTCACTTAACTATCGTGGCAAGCAAGAAATGTCATAAAACGGGGCAGAACTCACTTAAGGATTTTCTAATTTAGCAACAAATTTTGGGCTCAGTTGTTGTCGTAAGTCAAGGACTACTTGTGTTTACACTGGAAACTACAGTATGAACAGAAGTATCTAAATGTTTTCTTTTCTTTTCTTTTAATTAATTAAATTTATTTTTCTAAGTGGCAGGAATACATTAGTTTCATCATTTATTTTTGTATAATAAATTATCTGCATGTAGGTAATTTTGAAAATGAATGCATGGGTTGTGCTTTAAGAAATATCAATGACTCATAGCAAATAGTGTTAAGAGAAATAAATATTTATATTCTGTACTGGGTTTTTGTTATATTCTCTGGATTTTTTGAAAAAGAATAGTTATTAAAGTTATTCATATTACTATTTTTATGGCTAGAAATGAAACTCCTTCTCAAATTGTTAATATATTAATTTATTTCCCTGATAATAAAGTTGTGTATTTATTTTTCCCACAGTGATGATGAGTTGGAACTCAGTGTTATGCCAAAAGATGAGGACATTCTTCAACTTGTAAGTTACATTTCTGATCTAGAATCTAAAATCAAAGTCTACATAATATTCCTGCAAAAGAGATTCAAGTCTTTAATTAGCATATTAAATGTAATGAAACATTGAATTATTGAACTCTTTCTGTATTTATAAATTTTCACGTACCCCTCTTATTTTACTTTATTTATTTTTTTGCAGTTTTAGTGCAATAAAAAGTAGTAAAAATGAACTAGAGAAAAAAATATTTTTTGTGTTTCTTGTAGTTCATTTTAATGAAATTAATATAAATTACCATTTTTTTTGCACTATAAGACGCACCTAGGTTTAGAGGAGGAAAACAGGGGAAAAAGTTGCTGCCTCCTCCATGTCTGTTGCCTCTGTCGGGAAACGCTGGAGCCTTCGCTGCAGAGCAGCTGATCAGCTGGGTGGATCAGCCTCACGGAATACCGCCTATCAGCTGTTCCAGGCAGCAGAGATTGGTGCCACTGTGCACTGCTGCTACCCTTTGCTGCCCCCACACCAACCACCTCTAATATTCATAAGACACACAGACATTTCCACCCATTTTTTTTGGGGGGGGGGAGTGCGTCTTATAGAGCGAAAAATACAGAATGTTGCCTTCTTATGGAACAGATGTAGTCTATTCTTCTCAAATGTATCTTGGGGATGGATAAGTCTATACCAACTCCAGCGGTAAATGCAGGTTTTGGTACATCCCCTATACCAGAGGTATCTCTAAACTTGGCAACTTTAAGACTTGTGGACTTCAACTGCCAGAATCTCCAGTCAGCTGGCTGGAGAATTCTGGCAGTTGAAGTCCACAAGCCTTAAAGTTGCCAAGTTTGGGAATCCTGCCCAATACAAACCCACCTAGTAAATAATTCAACTACTGGCTGAATTTCCTTTCTATGGATACAGATAGAAAACACCCAAGCTGTGTTTCGAGGAACAGTTTCATGACATGCTACCTTGAGATTAGGTCATTCTGCTTTCAAAAGGGTCATCTCACAATATGGATTCTTCATCCAATTTTCAATTAGATCTATAGGCCAGAAAAATGTTCAAACAATGAATCACTAATGTAACTGTCCCAATATTGTATCACTTAAATAGTTTAAGTCTGTATAGTAGCTGGCTCAACAAAGAGGATAGAAAGTTTAGATCATTTTGGAATTAACTGCTGGGGTGCTGACGTATTGTGAACAAGTCCCATTGTTTTCTTTCTATCTATTTGTTTATTAATATTTTATACTTTGATATGGTCAAATGACTAAATAAAGTTTCTATAATGTTTTATAAATGTTATTAGCTTGAAAAGGATACTAAACAAATGTATACATAGTCCTCGACTTATGATCACAATTGGGCCCAAAACTTTTGTTATTAAGCAAGTCAGTTAAGTGAGTTTTGCCTCATTTTGCAACCTTTTTGCCACAGTTATTAAGTGAATCACTGCTTTTGTTAAGTTAATAACCAGTAACTTGTTAAGTGAACCTGGCTTCCCCATTGACAGAATTTTAACCTACAAATTATCTACAAGTTACCTATAGCAATGAATAAAACATAATACAATATCACTATCATTATAGTTAACATCTAGAAGCCTTCTGGCATAACTTGATTTTTAACTAGCTTTGGGGCAGAAGCCATGAGTCTTGTTCAAGCAGCATGCAGGCTGATTTGTTTTAATGTAAAATTCATTCCTTGGGCCTCCATAAGAAAGGCCTAGAAGAAGACAGACACTCTGGACTCATGGACCAAGCATCCTGGGAAATTGTCATACCATCTGTTATTCTAAGTTTTGCAACAAGTATAACGATTAAGTTGTTATCATGACCCAGTCACTGAAAGCCTGAATCATAAAAATCTTTCCTCATTATCAAACATCGGAGCCAAATTGAAAGTGACTTTTTGTCTTCCTCCACACAATATATGGAGGTTGCCAATTCCGCTTATTAGAATACTTAGGATGATCCAGAGAGCTTCGGGTCTGGTAAATCTACGGAAAGGTTTTTAATGAGTGGTTTCTATGTACCCCTTAATTTGTTCTTCTTGCTCACGTCAACAATTCATCAGACAATGATGAAGTATTTTATAATGCAGGCTTTCAGAGTTTGGGTCATGCTAACATCCTGAGTCATTGCTGTTTACAAAAATAATTCAAAGTAAAATAAAATTAGGGTGGTGGAATTAGCCTTAAGTAATTTTGTACATAGCTGTCCAAAGCTTTTACCACCTGTTATTTTCCCTCAGAAAGGCTCAAAATAGGATATGTTGTAATGTTCGGGGTGTGTTTTTTTTTTTTTTTTGCTTTCTGATGGATTACTTCCAATTAAACTTTGCAAAAGTATGTGTCTAACTTTTTTTCAATAAATTTTTATTTTATTCACAACATTGAAATACAAGCTCCCAAAAAGCTAAACTATGTATGTGTGTGACAAGAATAATCATTTTTCCGCATGCAAAAAAGGCTAACGGTTTATTAATTTCTATGGTACAACTCTGTTTACCAATTTTTTTACTCAACCAATTTGACCTGGCATCTATCTACACTTTGCAAGAGTATGTGTCTTTAACTTTTAGAAAAGGCAAAAAGGTTCCCTTTTTATGCATTAAGATAATCTATGCATATATATCCAGGCATGAATGTTTCCAGTTAATTTTTCAAAAAATGATGTCTTTACATTCAGAAATACAGGATGCGGTTTAAAATGGTTATTTCTAGCATTTAAGTGCTGGTTTTAAATTGATTCAAAATAAAATACTTTGCTTCAAAATATAAATTTCAAAATACAGTGATTGATGATTGTTTGGTTTAACAAATTTATGTATCCATCCAACTCACACATAGTGACTCTAGGTGGCATACAAGATTAACAAACCATAATTTAATCCTTAATCCTACTGTGTTTTCAATATATTAAAGTCTTAGGGTTACTGGACATCAACAATCATTACAATTGTACGACTACAATTGACTCCAACATTTATGTTGCTAAGCAAGACAGTTGTTAAGTGAATTTTGCTCCCTGTTTACAACTGTTCTTACCACAGTTATTAAGTAAATCTGGCTTCCCCATTGACTTTGCTTGTCAGAAGATCACAAAAGATGATGACATGATCCCAGGACCCTGCAGCCATCATAAACATGAGTCAGTTGTCAAGCCTTTGAATTTTGATCAAGTGACCATGGCGATACTATAACAGTCATAAATGTGAAAAACAGTCATAAATCACTGTTTTTCAGGGCTGAAAGGTCACTAAAGGAACTGTTGTAAGTCGAGAACTACCCATATCTTTAGGGTTGGTGAACAGCCTGGCTTGATGGGATTTGGGACATATCCAATAGAGTTTGTGATTTCATGACAATTATGGTTGGCCACATAGTCAGTTGTTTAGACTGGATTTTGCATTTTTGCCTACCTACTGAGTCTTTCCCATTAAACCTGGAACAGGGAATGTTTTTGTTTAATAATATTAAAGATATTATCGCAAGATACAAGCTATCCCAAGTAAAACTGACTTTTGAAATTGACTGAAAATTATCTGGTCAATGCAGATTGTGTTCGAAGAGTGCTCCAGATGTTTTGGAATTGCATCCAAGATATCTTTTGTCCCTGGTTCTATCATTAGGGTTGTTGTTGTTGTATTTTTTGGCCAAGCCATTCTGTTTCTATTTGAAGATGTTTGTATTTTGTGATTTTCTCCAGTTCTTTCTCTTCTGTTTTGCTGTCTACAGGTATTGCCCCAACCACTATCCACAGGCTTTTTTGTCTTTCTAATCAACAAATGTTTTGGTGTGTGATTCACAATGCATTAGTGAGATTCACACTCTAAGTCTGGTGACAGTAATTCAAGCTTCTTTATTTTCTATTTTTTTGTCTGTTTTGTTGTCTCACCAGATCTTGCTTGCAACAAACAATATTTCTAGCAGCTATTCCAATGCACCATTGTTGCTACTTTGTTATGTTGTTACTTTATAATCATCCTGTGCAATTATGCAGCAGCTAATGATGTGATCCACTGTTTCTTCCGTTTCTTTGCAGAGAGGACATTTTCTGTCAGCTGCTGTCGTCTTAATTCTGGCTTTATATACATTTTTTTCTTAAGGCTTGGTCTTATTCTGTCAGAATTAGATGTCTCTTTCTTTAGCTTTAGCCTGCTCCTAGCCATTGGCAGATCTGGTTGCTATTTACCTGTTGGCTTTTTATGAGAAGGCTATGTAATACTTTGCGCTGCCATTTCTCTTTTCTGGCTTCATTTGGACTTTCTTAAAGGCCAGCTTGATTTCTGCTATTCAATAAGCTTTCATGGTGTTCTAGCTTCAGCAAATATTTTTCACTGTCCTTCAGATAATCTTCCAATGGCCCTTTTTCCTTCAACTGGCTGGGATGCTAGCAACATTTCACCCCCAACAATGCTCCTTGGTCTGTCAACATTGCTATGTGGATGAAGGGGATGATTTATTGTTTCTGGTCTTCCTATTGAAGGCTTCCAGTTGATAATTTGAGTCTACTCCAGTTTTTCAATTGTGCATCTAATGACTAGAATGCCCAGGTGTTAATCATCTTGATGGTATTTCTGCCACCTAGTTTGGACTAAGGTCTTCTTTACTTTCTGATGTATTCATTACAGGCAGTCCTTGACTTACAACAGTTCGTTTAATGACTGTTCAAAATTACAGTGGCACTGAAAAAAGTGACTTATGACCATCTTACACATTTGCAACCATTGCAGCATCCCCTGGTCATGTGATCAAAATTCAGGCGCTGGTTCATATTTATGATGGTTGCAGTGTCCTAGAGTCATTTGCTCACCTTTTGCCTTTCTGGCAAACAAAGTCAATGGGGAAGCCAGTTTCACTTAATAAACCATGTTATTAATTTAACAACTGCAGTGATTCACAAACAACTGTAGCAAGAAAATTTGTAAAATGGGGCAAAATTCACTTAACAAATGTTTCGCTTAGCAACATAAATCCATAAATCCAGGCTCTATTGTGCTCGTAATTTAAGGATTACCTGTGCTAAACTTCTTTACTTCAGTGTATCTGGGGTAGACATCCTGAAGGATGCCCAGGTATATGTAATGAGCTTCTTCATCCATACTTTTGATGTTATTTCCCCAGGGCATTTTGGTTCTGTTACTTTTCACTATTTTCCCCTGTTGATGGTAAGGATAGCACGTTTGTCCAATCCAAACTCCATTGCAATATCTTGGCTGTATGCCTATGGAGATTCTCAATCACCCAGTTCATGGTTGTCCCAAAAGTGCTTTTTTCAAGAGGCAACTAGATTTTCTGGTTTTTCTTTGAAGACATTTCACTTCTCATCCAAGAAGCTTCTTCAGCTTTGACTGGATGGTGAGGTATAAATCCTTCTATTCCCCACTATCCAGTCAAAGCTGAAGAGGTTTCTTGGATGAGAAGTGAAATGTCTTCAAAGAAAAAACCAGAAAGTCCAGTTGCTTCTTGAAAAAAAAGCACCTTTGGGACATCTTAGCTGTATATTCAGCTTTGAGCATTGTTATTTAGAACAGGGGTCGCCAACCTTTTGGACCTCAGGAACCACCAAACTCATAATTTTAGATCCCAGGGACCACTAACTGGTTCTGTGGGCGTGGTCTAATTTGTGGGTGTGGCTTGGTCATGTGACTGGCTGGGCATGGCTTGTATGTAAATATTATAAATATTTATATAAATATTGAATTTTTTATAAAAAAAGAGCAACTTTTACCCAAAATCAGGCAAAGCAGGCAGGCAGATTGAGTTGCTCACAGAATTACAGATTCATTCAGAGATCTATCTATCGGCCATTGGTTAGCTCTGTCTGTCACATAAAATTTTCTTGCAAGCAAACTCATAAAATTTGCTAGCAAGCAAACTCACAAAATTAATTCACAACACAGCATGCATGTAAATATTGAATTTTTTATTTAAAAAAAGAGCAACTTTTATCCAAAATTAGGCAAACCAGGCAGGCAGATTGAATTGTTCACAGAATCACAGATTCATTCAGAAACCTATCTGCCATTGGCTAGCTCAGTCTACCACATAAAATGTGCTAGCAAGCAAACTCACAAAATTAACTCACAACACACCATGTATGTAAATATTGAATTTTTTATTTTAAAAAAGCAACTTTTATCCAAAATCAGACAAAGCAGGCAGATTGAGTTGCTCACAGAATCATTCAGTGATCTATCTATCATCGGCTAGCTCAGTCTCTCAAATTTGCTTGCCGTGAGTCTGTACTGAATTTGTTTGCAAACAAACCTTCAGTCCTAAGGGAGGTTTGGCTGTGCTTAGCTAGAAAGCAAGAAATCCAACCATTTCCTGCTTCCTAGCTAATCTAAATCTCCCAGTGCAGCAGAACAGATGATGGTCAGAAAAAGGAAAAATAGCAACTTAGCAGACAAGTTTGCCGGGTAAGGAGTGAGTGGGCGGGAAGGGTTCCTGCAGGCCATGTGGGCTGAGCAGACTTGTGTTTCTGCGCAGCCTGGATTAATTGCTTTGGGGGGATGCTTTGGGGGTGAGATTTCTCTGCGGCCCACCAAAATTTTCTCGCGGCCCACCGGTTGGCAACCACTGATTTAGAATGTTTATCAAACATTTGTTATTGTCATAAATAGCGAAAGGCAGCAAACATATTTAATACTCATTTCTTGTCCTATTTTCCCCACAACTCTGTGAAGTGAATCAGATTTCAAGAAAGTGACTGGCGTAAAGTCATCCAGCTCATTTCATTTCTAAGGCAGGATTAGAACTCACATTCGTCTGACTTCTTCTCTCTTGGTGCCTTAACCATTGGAGATTTACCTAGAAATAAAAGATAAACATGAATTTATATGAAGTAAAAGTAAGACAAAAAAGCCATGAAAAGTAGTCCAAGAAAAAGAAAAGATATATACAGAAGTGATTTTTCCACAATAGTTACTAATAAATAACTTATTAATTATCTAAATAATAAATTACCTAAATTTCTTATGGCTGCCTACTCCAAAAGGTCTTGATTTCCAAAATATTTAGCTTTAGATATATGTGACATCTTCTTATATATTTTAAACTTTTTGTGATTTTTAATATTTTCCCCTTTGTACTAATAGAAAATGAATCAGGAAATTGCTTTCAGCTGATGATTATATCAGCCTTACAGCTTTAAACTTTTTTCAATCTTTTTTTAATGCCTGTTTTTCTAGAATTTTGCAAAGGTGCAAGTTTAAGAATGAATATTTGTACCTACATTAGACTAGGGAGGCAGTATAGGCATATTTTGGAATGTCACTCAATATAGAATGCACCATTGCTTAATTTTCCAGATGCATTTTTTCAGCGTATCTGCTTTCCTGTTTTTTTTCTCCTAATCTGAGAAACACACAAATGCAAAATGTATATTTTCTGGTATAACTAATACATGAAAATATACCTTACAATTGAAACATAGCTAATTCCTAATTTGTCAGGGAAGGAACAGCAAAGATATACAAAATGAAAATAATCACATGGTGGGAGTGTTTTTTTAATGAAAATTATTCTGAAATCATCTTTCTAATGTCAGATGTAGAGTCAGCTGATAGCTTGTGGCTCTGTTCAGATTTATGAGAGGAAGGGGTGCACAGATTTAAAATGCATAATAAAGCCCTTGTTTCGTCATCTGGAAGCAGGGATGGCAGCAGCTCAGGCGAGATGAAAGACTGTTATGTTGCTGTAGCAGAAGGGATGCCTTGTGGCACAAGTGGAGGGCTCCGTTTGCAGCATGAAAAATGCACTGAAGTACACAGCACTAACGTGTTTCCTTTTTTTCTGGAAAACTAGGGAATAAATGCAAGAAGCAGGTATAAAAAAAAACCAGAGACTGACAGGCTCACAAGAAGGCTGAAGTTATTGTGTGCGCTCCAGTGCACCTCAGCCGTCTTGGTACCTTCCAGAGAAATTGGTGTAGCTGTATTTTTAGCTTGCTGTGTATTCGGCTTCAATGTGACAACATAATTCTATCTTTACATATATAGGCAGCTTTTACTATGTTTTCCTGTTTTGTGGCAGCTGCAGTTTTCAAAGGATATCAGAGCACTGGTAAGAGTGTACTGTAGCCATTTCTCTGATTTTTTTGTAAGGCATGTGTTTCTTCATAAATTTGCAAGGAGCTGGATTGCTAAAGCCTGCAAGTTGCTGAAAGCGAGCTAGATCTGCTGATAGCTGAATTTCAATTGTAATAGCTATCCTGTTATCACTGTAATGTATGCCTGTGTTAAAATTTTGCATTTTTTAAAAAGAAAAAGCTTATAATACTTTGTTTGCATTTAATTATTGCTCGCGGTAAAATTTATCAAGCTATGTGTTTTAAACAGCTCGCCTTTTCATCCTTAGCACTTGTTCTTGATCTAATGTTTATGATTGCATTTAGGCTTGTACAACCTGTCTAATGCTAAGGCAGGGCATGTTGATTTCTCTGAATGGAGCATGTTATGGTTTAGCAGGAAATGCTGTAATACAGTATCACACACAGTCTATGTTTGTTTATTTTAAAAGCATTAGGAAAGGATTCCTTCATTGTCAATTCTTTTTTTTTAATTACCACTTCAGAAAGTAATGATTCCAAAGTATAAAATAATACTGTTTGTAATTTCCGGGCAGATCTTGAAAATATGCTATTGTTGATAATGATACAAATAATGTAATATAAACAAAATAATGCAAAATTTAAAATAAATGTTTCTTTAAGAATCATATTTTTAAAGTACAAGATGAAAATGATGAAGTATATAAGGAAAAATTACCTTAAGACAAACTGCGTTTCATGCTAAGGAATGCTTGAAAATACTTACCAATCATGTACATTCAGGATATCTTTGAGTTTAAAAAATGGCATTACTGTGAAGAGTATGGAATTTATATAAGTAACATGTAAGTTTATTCAGAGGGTGGGTGGGCGTTGGCTGGCAACAAAGACATTGCCACTGTCTAGTCATGTTAGATACAGGAATTGTGCCTTTTAGAAAAGCCAGTGGATCAAATGCAGAGGCTTCTTGCTGTTTCTATGTGACAACAAATTGCAAATTTAACCTGTCGATATTTATAGAAACCTAGTCTCTAGTTATAAAAAATATCAAGGGGGGAGAAGAAATTTTAAAATGTCATGGCGGAAAAATAGTTTATATGTATAATCTCTCTTTTTTTTAATCACTTGCAGCACTTGCTACAATTTGATAGATAAACATCACACATACACATACACACATGCGGGGAGGGAGAGAACATGCTTCCTTTTTGGAGAGTTTTCGTGCATATTTTTATCCATAGAAAACAATAATAGAAAAATATTGAAAGAACCTTTAGTAGAGAGCACCTATTTCACTCTTTAAATAGGAAGTCCATTTCTGTCAAGGAATTTAACTTTGCCGTGTTCGTGCCTCTGAAATAGCATAATGGTTTCCCACTAAATTCTTACAGTGATTTAATTTCTTTTTAAATTTTCTTGTACAGGCATATTCCCAGGATGCTTACCAGAAAGGCAATGAAGCCTACACTGGTAATGCTCTTTACATACCTGAGCCTCCACCAATAAGTTATCCTCGATTAACATATCCAGCTCCTGTCCTGGCATTACCTATGGAGAAAGCACCTCCTGACTTATCACTGGGAAAGCAATCAAATAGTAGAGCTGTATCGACATTAGCACAACCTGAAAAGGCCTGCAGAAAGGAAATACAAGTGCCTCCATCTTCAAAAGATATTGCAAAATCTAACACAGCTGTCTGTGTTTGTAATGAGACCATAAGAACAGTTGTTGTGCCTTCTGAGAACGATGTAGACTTTTCATCAGTTAGAACAAACCGCATTAATCCATCACATCAGGCAGACAGTTTCAAGGAACAAACCTCTGTGAAAGCAAAAACACGAGCCGCTTCACCTTCCTCTTCGATGTCTACTGCCATTGTACTTCCTCAGACTCCCCTTACAAAACCAACAGATTCCCCAGAAACAGCTAATTATTCTGGAAACTATGAAAGACAGCCAGAAGGAGCTTCAGGTTGGAGTTCTCCTGCTCAGAGTGGAGATTCTCCCTCTGTTAATAATAATCACACCACTTCTCCAAGTGCCCATCATAACATAGACTGGAAAACTTACAAAACCTATAAAGAATATATTGAAAACAAACGCTTTCCCAAGTATGGTTTCAGAACCATACAGGAGAGGCTAGATAGTTTTAGAGCCACATCTTCACATTCAATAGATTACTGTACTGGCTCACAGGTACGCTGTAGAAGCACCTCTCATGATAGGAGCTCACAGTCTGTATCTGTTCGGCAAAGGAGTATATCCCAGGAAAGAGTTAAGGATACTGTATTAATCAAAAGGTGGCCAAGAAGTGCTTCGCAAGATACTTTAACTTCACCAGTTATCAGCCCTCGAAGTCGTAGGGCACGCTCCTGGAACTATTTAGGCAGACAAGGTGAAGCAGTGGAAAAGGTTCACAGTGAGGACCTCATTGCAGATTCAAGCACAGCCCAAAAAATTACACATGAATGTTCTGGACTTACTGATCAAAATGATCCTCAAGGCATTTATAAAACTTCATGGCCACATATGTTTCAGGGGTCCCTTAGTGATTCAAATTTTTCTGTGGCTCCTGGTGCTTATCCTTCAGGTGGCAGCCAAATAAGCAACCAAGTTTTACGATCCTTTGCTCAATTCCAGAAAAATTCAACTGATGTAAAATTGCTGCAGCCTTCCAAGGATTTGGCAACCACTGGAGGTTCAAACTTTACAACCACTTTTCAGGAAAGATCACCTCATTCAACAACTAGAAGCACAAAAAATAGTTCTTTGAAGACCTGTGTACACCATGCAGCAAAGCCATCATTTCTTTCTAATCAGAGTCTGGAGAGTGCTACAACCACAGACCAAAGAGAAATTAATTATGTGCACTATAGTGGTCTGCCAACTCAACAATCCAGGAAAAATGCAGAAAGTCCACCGGATCCCGAACTAGACATGAGCAAGTCTAATCTTTCCCCCATTTCCTACACATCTTCTGTCAAATTTGTCCCACAAGTTAATGAGCACTTAACTTTGGTTAATTTAGATGTTTCTGTCAGACAAAAGATTCAAAATTTTGAAAGTGAAGCTATAAAACAGCCTCAAGTTCAACCAACAGATGAGACAAATGAGGAGGAAGTGGTTTTGCGGGAAAAGTCATCTTCTGGCCATCAAACCCCACAACTTCTGCGACATCAGTCCTATATTTTAGCTGTAAATGGTCAGGACTCTGCCTCTGAGACCACTTGTTGGTTACCCAATGATGCACGGCGAGAAGTTCATATAAGAAAAATAGAAGAAAGGAAAGCTTCTTGTTCCTGCACACCCTATGATTCCTTGGCATCAATTCCATTCATAGGTGAGAAAAACCATTTTTATTTCTCTGAATTTGATACATATTTGGGTCTTCCATTTAATTCTTTTGCATGAATACACTGTTTTGTTCAGTGTAATTAGTTTTCTAAACAATAATTTAAAAAATGCATTCAAACTCCAAGGTGCCTGCTATAATTCTTAAACATTCTACCAGCTTATTCTCAGATCAGATTTTCAATCATTTTAGTCCACATTTTTGTACACATACAAAAATAAGACTAAAACTAGAAGAAGACCAATGAAGAATGATTCCAGTTTTCTCTTTTTGAGGTCTAATATGGCTAATGTGTAGCATGGTGAGTTTTTTCCCCAGTGTTCTTAATTGTGTAAGATTGTTAAACTGCTTCAAAATTCATATGATATAAATCATAAAGGTTTGAAACAATAATAATGTCTTACTTTTTTTCTCCAGCATGTGGACATCACAGCCATCTACATTTTCTTAATTGGATCTCTGATAATTTGTGCAGATTATTTTGACTACTTGTTTGAAGCCTTTCAAAATACTGCAGCCATTTCAGAAAAAATCTTGATTTCACTGATGGGCTGCTTTTACAAAGACTTTGGAGTTTGCCTTATTTCTCTTTTGCAACCGGCATTCATGCATATCACACAAAGTGTATATGAGGATTTAGAACTAGAATAATTGTTTTAAAATCATTTCTCATGTTGCTTCTGACTGATACTTGTAAGCAGTATATAGTTATATTAATATCTAATAGATAGAAGCATATCCCTGGGGGTTGAGGTTTTGGAGAGCAGAAACTATTATTTGTAAACTACTTTGGAAGCCCCCTTAAACTTCTCAAAGGGTTTCTTTTTCAGCAAGACAGACTAAACTCCTTTGAATTTTAGGAGGTAAAGTGCATGAGGAAGTGGTCTTAGCTGTAATATTGAATTATACATATATATATATATATATATATATATATATATATATATATATATATATATATATATATAAAGTTCATTTGGAAATTTTATACTCGGTGATCACTTTATAATAAAATTGTGGTTTAACCTTTAAAACATCAAGAGGCTTTTTAAAGCTGACCTTTAACTCTCATAATTTTAGAAGTTTTTGTCTAATTGGTTGTGATATAGCTTTATCAGAATATCACAGAACATACTGAAACAAAAGTAAAGTCTGTTCAACATAATTTGATCGGTTTGTAAGTAAAACAATGAAGGCTTCTGAAAGATTGACATCTTAATTATTGGCTAGTCAAAAAGAAGCCATGAAATGACACAAATATTAGGATATTATGGCTTCCTCAGCTATAACCTCCACATTCTACTGCATTACAGATTGACTAATGTGAAGCTCATTGCAGGAAGACTGCTTTGTCTATTTTGAACAAATGAACAGTGTCTTTGGGTCAAAGACTTACATATCAGCTGATGGAACTGTAGACATGTTTCTTTGCCTGATGGTATAATAGAACTAATTTTTATCACCCTTTTTACTTTCAGTTATATATAACTACTGGTAGCTTTGGTTTTGAGGATTCTATATACCTCTTTAAAGAAAAATGCTGTTATTCTGAGAAATTGTGCAATATAATAGCGTATCTAAAATATTGCTTGATTTGGTCCAAATAAAGCATTTCTTGGTCAAGATATTGAATGCGAATGAAGCTTGAAGCATAAAAATAATATGCCTTATTTTGTTATTATTATTTCTAGAAGCTTATGTTGAGAAGATATATCAAGAACCTATTTTATAAATTATAAAAAATCTTTCTTTTTTTTACAGATATATATTTTGGAGTATAAACCATGTCTCCTTAAATCAGAGCCACCAATTGCTTTGAAACCACAATGCAATATGTGCTGATTTGTTCATACAAGAAAAAAAATAAATAACTGTTTGCAAACAGCTTGCTTATCTCAATGGGCCTTTCACTCTCTGAGCAGTTTGCAAATATCAGCAACACACCATATTAGAATGCACAACACCTAGAATGCTCACATTCACAGTCTTGGTTTCTTTATAATTCTGTCTTATATATGGAAGCCACAGTGAGAAGCCCTAATCGCTATTTCAAAGATAGGCTTTGTATTATTTTGTGGAACTATTTTAGATTTTGACAATTTCTAGAACTCTGACAAGCTTTCAAAACATTTAAACCTTAGAATATGAAGGATGGCTTTGGTGGCAATAGAAACTACAAGATGCTGGATATGTACAGCCTGTGACAAATTATATCAGCAGTTACTAGATGCTATAATCGGCATGTAGCATAGCAGATATTGATATTTCAGAGATTTTGTTGTGGATTTGATTATTTTAAAAGGTTCATTGGGTAATTTTAGCTTCTTAGATTTTCGGTAAGAATAATTCCCTTCTTTTGCAGAAGGTTCATTATAATAAATGGGGTTATTATTTTTGGTGAACTTTAAAATAGTTTTATTTTACTCTTGCATTCATTTTGAAATCTTATTTATGCCAGCCAATTGATAGTCTAGATATTAAAAAGGTTGGTCTATCTAAAAGATTTTGACAAATTTATTTAAAATATAGATAACCCTGTTATTAAAAGCTTTTCTAATGATATTGTATTGATTCAGCTCAGTCTTTGTTCAATTCAATATTTGTCCAAATCTTGTATAAATGCATATTTTATCTATAATAATATAGTTGTTAATGAATAGATTCTTAGACTTTAAAGGAAGAAGAAATAGTACTTTTACTATTATAATTGCAAGCAGTTCTAATATACAGTGTCCAAAAGTATCTTCAGAACATCATGCTATACCAACATGTATTCTGGATAGACACTCCGAGCTTTTCCATATTGAGTAAACACTTGTTTCTTTTTACTAAAATATACTAATTTGCTGTATACTTTTTGTAGATGAGCTGACCAGTCCTAGTATTGACCTGGACATCACCCACATTCCAGCTTCTGCTGTTATTTCGCCACCTCCTTCACGAGCAATGGCTGCCACCAGTGCTGTTCCTTTGAGTTGTACTGCTCTTGTACCGTTTATTCGACGTCAGCTGTCTTCTGGCCATGGTTAGTATAGTGTTTCAAGCTGTTTTACCTAAATTCAACAACACCTGCTTATTTTTAATAGATGGGGGATTTGCTTTTGCTTTGGTTACAGAATCAATTAGGACTAGTGTCCTAGATGATCAATTCCCTGGAAAAAATGAAAGGTCCAAATCTTATGGTGAAGGACTCGATGATTATAAAGAAGGAAAAAGGTAAGAACACCTATAAAAATATAAATGTGCATCACTGGATGTCTTATTTAGGAATTTTGTATAAAAAAGTACACTAAAATATCTACCTTACATCTATAGGGCCATAAAGCATGTACCAAGCTTAAAGGCAATTAAGGTCAGTTACTTTATTTTCAATATTTATCTGCTGTGTAAATAACATTAGTATTGCATGACTAAGCATTAAATTGCACCTAGGTTTGTGCAAATATGGTTAATTGGGGAGGGGGTGCTTGGGTGGGATTAATGTCCAAGATTAGTGGACAGATGTTGGTGACTTTTGCCAATTAAAAATATTAGATAGCATTTGATGAAAATGTTCTTTTTTGGCTACAGACAGGACAGCATAAACTTAAGAATTGTTACTACTTCCTTGTACATCAAAAGAAAACCAACTGACTGAGATATATGACAGGCCTTTTCTGTAATTCATTGGGGCTTCATTGAGCTGCTGGCTGACTGAAATGTACTGTTCCATTAGTGTTAAGATCCTCTTCATGCTAGTTGTCTGTATTCTCACCTGACAGATGGAAGGGAAAGAAGAGGAAGACTTGAATTATTAGAGCATGCTGAACCTGGTTTGATTATGTTTTCTTTAGATTTCAAATAGCGAAGCATCTTCAGAAAATGCAGGATTCAGAAAAACATCTGTTTCAGAAGTCTTTTGTGACACCGCCAAAGAAGGATATCTTCATTTTCGGCAGCTAGTTACAGACAAAGGGAAGGTACAGTTTTTCCAAACCAAGCTAAGTGTAAAATCTGCCTTCTTATACATATTCAAATGTTTTCAGGTGCCTGCAGGGTTTTCATTTTATATGAAAAATACTAGAAACTTGCTTGTTTTTCTTTTGGCAGAAACTCAACTTTTCAAACTTTCCCGTTAATCTGCATAGACCTGGTACAGTTGTTGCAATCTTTGTGTTCTTGAACTGTTAAAACAAACTTATAAACATTAAACACTATTAAATGATTCTTTGCAACTCAATGCTCTGCAATTCCATTGCTTATCTTACTGATATTTTCACCTTAAGAGATTTTTTGGGCTACTGATACAGATAAATTATTAGGATTTTTTTTTATGTTTGAACGTAAAAATTCTAAGTGATATAAAAGCAAGTCCTGTCTATTTGTACTCCTTGATAATTTGTTATTTTTGATTCAAAAAATATTCAGTTGGCATTATGACAAGTAACCTATTAAAAAGCTTATATCAGCTCAGAGTGCTTTAAAGCATCGGCCCCCAATTTCTTGGCCACCAGGGACCAGCTCCATGGAGAAGGGCTTTTCCACAGACCTGCAGGGTTGTGGTTTTGTGTGCTGCCTGCATTCTGCGGATGGGGGTTTGCTTGTTTGCACGGCCCAGTTGCTGGCATGCTACAGTCCAGTGCTGGTCCACAGATCAAGGTTGGGGACCCCTGCTTTAAATCACTTTCAGAGCAGTTTGAAAATATCAGCAAATTGCCCCCGACAATCTAGGTCCTTATTTTACTAATTTCAGAAGGATGGAAGGCTGAGTCAACCCTGAGCTAGTTGGGATCAAACTCCTAGCAGTGGGTAGAGTTTGCCTGCAATGCTGCATTTTAACCAGTGTACCACCATGGCTGCTTGCTTGGTGACAGTGTTTTTTATTATTATCCATTTATCAAATTTCCACACCACCCATCTCACCAAAGTAAGCAGTTTACAAATTTTAACACATAAAATACTGGGCACACTCCTCTTGTTTTCTTAAATAAATATTATTCTTGATCCTATTTTCTAGAGAGTTGGTGGGAGCATCCGCCCATGGAAACAGATGTATGTCATTCTCAGAGGGTGTTCATTATACCTATACAAGGATAAAAAAGAACCAATTATGCTTTCTGAGGAGGAACAGCCCATCAACATCAATGCTTGTTTAACAGACATTTCATATAGTGATACCAAAAAGAAACATGTGTTTCGGCTTACTACATCAGACTGTGAATACCTATTTCAAGCTGAAAATAGAGACGACATGCTGGCATGGATTAAAGCTATACGAGAAAACAGCAATGAGGAGGTTGTGTTCCTGTTAAGAATTTATTCTACTTACTTATTATATTTTGCAGAGATCATGTTTTTCCAGACCCATTATGCAATTCCACATGGTAACCCTGACATGCTATAAATATTATCTAATGCTATTAAAAATCCATAATCTCACAGGCTTTTTATAAAGTTGCATGAGATTTCAGTGTTCCTACCAGAGAAATAATACATCCATTAAAATATGAGAAAGTGATATTGGTAAGAATCTATATCATGCAAAAAGAATCATTACATCTTTGACATTGGCCACACTATTCCAAGTAGATTATGGTTCAGCTAATGTGAAATACAGCTCATTTAGATTGATAGGATTTCAGCCAAAGCAAAACTGGAAGAGCCTTAAGGTACAACTAGGCCAAATGTAGTTTGCACAATCCTCCCTCTCCTTCTCTTCTGTGCCTGAGTCTACTCTAGCATCTTTCCCTTGCTATTCCTTATTTACACTGCATTTGGATTCAGTTGTGCATACTTGCTGGGCACTTCCCCATTTTTCTTGTGTAGCCATTCTCTTGTGCCTTGCACACATCTGAGGGATGTCCTGCTCCTGTCCCAAATATGGCTAGTTCAGTTTTCATTTGTACAGTTGTGCAAATCAGAAATTCCAAAATAATTTTCTATTCATTTTGCAGGACATAGGTGTCTCGAGCAGGGATCTAATTAGTCAGAAGATTAAAGAATACAGCACAATTATGGGGTAAGCCACCACAGTACCATTTGAGAGCTCAGTTAGTCAGTACATGGATTTCCTGCTTTTAAATATTTTTTTTTCAGTGCTTCTAGTGGCAAAACTGAGCCACTTTCAAAACCATCCCGACCGAGCCTAATTAAAAGACAGACATTCCTTGGCACTAAAACTGAGCAAAGAACTCAGAGTCCACATTCTCCTAAGGAGGAATCAGAAAAGAAATTCCTTACTAAAGGTATTGTATATTGAATATAAGAATACTATTGCTTACTCTAGGTTTTCCTATTATACTGAAGGAAGCCTGATGGTGAGGACACTAAGTGTTGTGGGGTTTGGAGTTTCATTGATTATTAAGAGAAGTTCATTTAATAAACATCCTATGCATTGATAAGTAATGATGAAACTCCTTTTGTGCTGGGAACTTTTGATTATTCCTTGTTTATAAGGAAACTCCAGATCAGAAACAATCTGGAAAATAATGATATGAAATGTGCATGCATGTGGGGTAGAACTGAAAAGGGAGTGGGAATGAGTGTGGGATGAAATAGACTGAAAAGGGCAAATGGAGGGAAGGATACCTATATAAAAAGGATAGAACCATTTCATTCTGTAGTTGTGATAATTCCATATCATTTTGGGAAAGAAAGTTGATAAATACAGAGTATCTTCTGTTTTGTTATGAAGTCACGAAGCTTTGGAGATATTTGCAATCTTCTGTCAAGGAAAGTGGAAATGGCAGTGGGATCGGTAGGAATAAAACCATCATTCTCTGATTACTATACTCAGAACTACAATTTTGTTTTTCATTGTAGCAATTTTCGATGCAGCCAGTTTTATAAAACGAGGCTGCTTGTTTACATCTAATTGTTTTCTTATTTATATAAATGTAATAAATATAGCATGCTCTTTTGCTAAGTATTTTAATTAGGTTTCATAAGAATATTGCATTATTTTTTAAAAAATTACTAGCTGAGGTAGTTATTTGAAAGCCAGAAGAGATATTTAAGTATGGATACTAGGTTAATAAGGAATATACCCCCCCAAAATAATTATATCTTAAAAGTAAATCTTAACATAGTATAATACAGATAAGAACCCCTTCTTGAATTACAATTCAATATATGGATTTGTACCACATTCAAAATGTGGGTTTCTGTCTGTGTAAAGTTTGTATTTTAGTTTTGCAAGACTTCTAAATTAAAATAGATTTAGTAGCATGGACAGAGTTTTGTACAGTTCTCAATTTCATTTTATGGTTCATAATGTGCTAACCATGCTTCTTGATATTTACGCTTTGCTGAGAGTTTAATAGTGATATTTCAAGCTTTTAAAATGACATTTATTTATTTATTCAATTTCTACAGCCACCCATCGCAACCAAGTGACTGAATAATGTATTCAGGCATTCAAAATCAAGCAATGATACACTGGAGATTTGTAAAATCCTTGTTTACTCATTTGTAGTTTTTTACTCTTTTCTTCTTTTTTATTTATATATATTCTCTTCTCGGTATGTGAGTGTATACACATACACATATGTACATAGGCATGAGCACATGCATATAAACATGCACACACACAAATTCACATACAAACATCATTTTGTTGATTGTGTCGATATACAAATTGTAAATTGTTTGATTTCTGTACTGTTCATATAGATTGCAGATGCTACCAAATTTGATTCTGTTCAGGGTTAATATAATTGCTGGACATTGGTTGCTAAGGTTGTGGTTAACCTGTGGCCTGATTGCAGAGAAGTTGTAGTCTCTAGTCTGTTTCAAGATTTAAATGTACTAAGTATCTTAATACTCATTATTATTTTGATGGTGCATTTGATCATTATATCCAGTTATACTCCATTAGCTTTCTGAAGGTTTTAAATACTTGTTTTCCTTTTTGTTCTTCCTTGAAGAAAAAGATGAGACAAGCCCACCCAAAGATAAAGGTATATGGCGAAAAAACATTCCAAGCATCATGAAAAAAACATTTGAAAAGAAGTCATCTGCCGCTTGCACATTTGGTGTCAAACTAGTTGATTGCCCCCCAGCAGAGAGCAATAAGGTATTTTTTTTTAAAAAAATGAAGTCATGCGTATTGATAATTTCTTTGAAAAATATTATTCAAGAGACATAGATAGTGAATACACTTTCATTCCCTTTTGGATTTTTCAGTATATTCCAAGAATTGTTGAAATATGCTGCAAGCTAGTTGAAGAGAGAGGTCTTCAGTATACTGGTATTTATAGGGTTCCAGGAAATAATGTTGCCATCTCAAATTTGCAAGAAGATCTGAACAAAGGAATGACTGACATTGATCTTCAAGATGATGTGAGTTCTGCCCTCTCTGTTTTAAATTCTTGTGGTATTTCTTTTTAATGACAATGTTTTGCTTGCTTAATTTTTAGAAATGGAGAGACCTAAATGTCATAAGTAGTTTATTGAAGTCCTTTCTCCGAAAGCTTCCAGAACCACTCTTTACTAATGGTAAGTTTTGATTCAAAGTAGAAGAAAAAACTATTGAATAAGACACATCACATAACTTATCGGTGATAAATTAAATAAATAAGATAGTTTTGTTAGAATTCAGTTAAGCATTGTTTTCCTTAATTTTAGTGTTGCTTAGATATATCAGGATTCCTTTGCATTTCTCTTAAAAAGACAAGGATGGATTATTTGCTCAGAGGTATATATTACTGGCTTATATGCAGAAAACACAGATTTTATTATACTTAGCCTGGAAAATATATCTTTGTAAGCTGCCTTGAGTTGATATGTGCAAATAGGCGGCAATATAAATTTTCTAAATGAAATTTTTAAAAAATTATTGAAGCTGATGCATAATGACTTATAACTGCTATGAACAACTATTGCTAAGCAGAATAAATAGTTCCAGTTTGCTGCAATTGCCAGTTGTTGGACTTTTCATTATATTTCTTCAGGTATTCTCATATACAGCTTGTAGCCAATAATTCAAATACTATATGGTTCTCCCAATCACATATTAACCTGTAGAGTGCATCCATTTTCCATCTCTATAAACAAGACAAACAAATGAAAATGTCTTGAACCCCAGTGGATTGCGATATGTGGCTGGGGAACTGGATTTGAGTGGATGAGTCATAAATTACATCAAAAGTTAATGGTTGGGAATTAAACATTAAAAATACATTAGAACTACTTTCTTGCCTTCTTTTAATGGCCCGTATTTCTGTGCACTTGCTGCTAATATGCAGTCTTTGGACTACTGGGTTTTTCTAGTTACTTGTTTCAGCACGAGAAAAAAAACATACAAGGAATAATTTCTTTATGGCAAAATCAGAGGCACTTATGTGGATTATTAAAACAAATTAGCAACAATTAGATGAAATACATAGTAGGATAGATAAACATCAAGTAAAAACCACTTTGTATATATTTGAAATGGCATTTCTTTATAAATGCAAATCATATCATGCTGTTCATCACACAGTATCAATTTATATCCATATTTTTGCACAGTCGTATTTTCGAACTCTTATACAGAGGATCCAGGCTATACACATTGGTTGAAATAAGTTAGAGTAAGCAAAACATTGTGTTACTCTGGGGGCACAAGTCCATTGTTTATGCTTAGTTGGTCCTCTTTTTCCTCCAGAGGGGTTGTAATGCTGGTCTTGCAATAAAATTATTTTCTTTCTTATTAGAGAGATATGCATCTTTCATAGACGCCAACAGAAAAGAAGATCCTGTTGAGCGACTAAAAACATTGAAAAACCTGGTAGGTTGCTTTTGACAGAGATTGAATCAGATACCATTGTTATGTTTTGGGATTATTTTAAAATTTTATGTTGATATCATCCATTTCAGATCCATGATTTACCTGAACATCATTATGAAACACTTAAGTTTCTCTGTGCCCATCTGAGAATTGTGGCAGAACATTCAGAAGAGAACAAGGTAACTTGCGCACGCAAAACGTAGTCACCAAATCGGTAGTAACACCGGTTGAATCCCACCCCTCGGTGAACATATAGGAAAACCAGTAGTGTAAGATGTATTGGGTGGGGGGGAATGAAGAAGCAAAGGACTGCCATTATCCTTGAGAGAAAAATAAATCTTATTAAGTTGCTTCCCATGTGGAAATAACGCAAACAAGACACCTAGTCTCATAGGTCAACACTATTTTAGTTGTCTTTTTCTTAAGGTGTGTACCTTGATCTGCAACATTTGTGGAAAAACATTATTGGGTTTTTTCAGTTCCTTTTCTTTCCACACATATTGGATGGACAGATAATATGTTTAGGTACACAGAACCCATAGCTGCCTCCATTAGATGGCTAAGAAGCGGTCCTGTAGTTACAAGTTTAAGATTTATTGCAGGAAAAAATAGTGTACTATAGTCCATAGGAAAATCACCTGCTCAGGATTTAATTAAAGATTCATAACATGTTGAGATTTTGATATACTTAGATTGAGGAGAAGAATGGATTCAACCAGACTTCTCTTTCTAGACCCTAGTTTATGAACACTGAAGGATTATTAGATTCAGGAACAGAGTAAAAAGAGCAAGTGGTCCTGATCTGGAATATAAATCAGTTTTATACACTGATCAGCTTTTATTTTGAATTTTCATTCTAATGAGGAAGTTCAGGTTAATTTAGCAAAATTGGCTGCTACTGTTAGATGCTTCTGCTTTTTAAAGAGACATATACATTTATGTAAGTACAATGATGTGCCGTAAGTACAATCATTTTCTTTATTCTTTAGATGGAACCAAGAAACCTGGCAATAGTATTTGGTCCAACACTTGTGAGGACATCTGAAGATAACATGACTAATATGGTTACTCATATGCCAGATCAATACAGAATTGTAGAAACACTTATCCAAAAAGTAAGTGAATTCATTTCATGTTGTTAGACAAATTATTCAGACAGAACTTTATCTTTAGTTAGACCAGTCTGGATTTTGATTTTTTCATAAACTACTCCTTTAATGTCCACTTTTTAATTCTTTCATTTCTGGGGAGTTTTTCACTTCTTTTATTTTGAATTGTAGCATGACTGGTTTTTCGCAGAAGATGATGCTGAACAACCTTTTGTAAGTACTAATCTTAACTAAATGGATTCTTCTCCTGTTTTAATTCAGAGCACACAAATGAATAATAGATTTTTGCCCGCACTTCACCAAAACATACCAATGGTTTTATCCATGAAATAATGGAAATAGCATATAAAATTAAGTTGTAAATTTCTCTTCCAGGATAGTTTTTTCTCCATTTAATATTGCCAGCTTGAATATTTTTCTTTTTCCTTAAATGTCATATAGGAAGATTGACATTCTTTTCAGTTCTCGGGTGACTAATTTTTCTATATACTGTTGAATCGTGATGAAACCACTGACTGTGACTTGATGATGAAGAAATCTTTGTTTATTAACTATAGACAGGAGTTCAGGAAGCAAACACAGTAGAGTCTCAGCCAGTGCCAAGCATAGATCATTTACTCAGCAACATTGGAAGGATTGGAGTATATCCTGGAGATGTATCAGGTAACTCTTGCCTGGACAGTTTGTAGGTTAGAAAATTCTCTCTTCTGATGATCTATTATAATAGTCTCCTTTTTCTTTCTTTGCTAATAAATTCAATTTCTCCCTTTATCTACATGATCTTGGGTGTGTTATTTAAAGGTCAGCAGTGAGTTGAGCATGTTGCATGATGTAGGTTGGAATGCTTTCTCAGCAACTAATATAATTCTTAGACCATGAGAACAGCATGTTCACTAGTGTATCATTGACCATGGTTACCCATGTACTTTTTAATATGATACGGATAAGGTACCTACTACTTTGTAAGTCATTGAGAAGAAGGCAGAAAGCTTTAACTTCTACACACTGTTCTAATGGTAGTAATTTTTTAAACTTGGGAAGGCAAATCAAGATTTTGAAATTCATTTTGCTCGACTAATAAGTATATATTTCCAAATTATATTGCAACTAATTATGTTTGTTCATTATTAAATGCTTTTTCTCCTTTATGACTGCCACCTTATTATCCAGCTAAGTAATAATACTGCAAACTGCCACCATACTTGTCTCACTAAATATGTTTTTATCCCAAATGTTATTCCTTTGTTTCTAGCTTGTGTTTTAGTTTATAGACAACTTTTTTCAGCATATTATTGAAACAGCCCCTCTATCCTGATGTTGAAATAGGAGAAGTGGGAGGAGTCTATCACACGGTGATGTCACTAGTGGACTCTGTGGTGTCACTGATGGACAACTGGAACTGTAGGAAGAAGGAGGATTGTTGCCCACATTGTAGCTGCCTTGTCTGCAGAAATCCCCGTTTCTTGTAAATGCACAAAGGACTAGTTGATCTGTACTGTAAATTTATCCTTTCAAGAGTATTTGAACAGATCAATGCTACTTTTTAAAAGTATTTCTGCTGTTTCTTGTTACTTCTGAAGCAGACCTTGAGGAGAAATAGCATGGTATGGTCCACTGGTTTTTCTAGTCATTAGCCATGTGTCAAAAGGGGCATGGCATGGGGTTCAGCTCATTAATTCTCCAGTGGAGTCACTCTCCTGGCAAGTTGGAGAATGCCTTTTAGTTACTCTGCTAGCCCCTCCGTACCCCCTTTCTAATTGTATAACCTCTGTTGTTTTATTTTGCCGAACAATACAATTATGGTATCCATTTTTCATTTCATAATAACGCTTCTGTTTTTGAGATGAGTACAAAACTGATGGCTGTGGAAAAAAAAATCTAGATAATGATAAATTCTTAAACAAATAGCTCGGAGGAGCACCGAAATGTTAACTGGGGCTTTTAAATCCATAAAGCCCAACATAATTTGACAGCATACAAACAAGAACTGCAAAAAAAGAATTTTAATAATTGTTTCAGTAAGTGGTCTAAGGCACAAAAGATAATGCTTTTAATGTACATTTCATTTGCCGGAATGTACAGAGTGCAGTCCTGAAAAGGTCCCCCAGCTGCGGTTTTGCAGGGTCGTGCGCTTAGAGCATTAAATAAATATTAGTATTTCTGTTTTAGAAGAAAGGGCTTTTTTGCCATTTCTGTCATTGAGCTGATTCTGCCTCCAACTCACAGCATCTTTTCATGGCGGTGGCTTTCTGTGGTGCAGCTTGCATCTTCGTGAGCAATTACTATCCACTGTTCTGATTATTTAATTTTTCTGTTATCTGTTTGCTCTCACCTTTTGTTGTGCTTGTCTTCTTTCATACTTCAGCATTGTCTAGAGCAAAAGCAAAACTTTGTGCCATGTTGACTGAAGTGATGTTTTGGTGTTTTTTTCCCCCTCCCCTATAGATTCAGCTACTGGTGACTCTGCAAAATTTAAGGTAAAATATTCACCTGTATTTTTATAGGGTTGAGCCTATATATTGCAATGTTGAGAGAGGGCTTACAGGCTTATTTATAGTAGATCTCTCATGTGCTGTTGACAAAAAATGGCTTCTGACAATAAAGGGCTTTTCTTCCTTTTATTAAGCACCTTGGGCTCTGGTTTTTTATACATGAATTTAAATGACTCACCCGCTGTACTTCTTGGGCCTGATTATTAGCAGTAAGAAATATGTCATTCACTTTAATGTTGCTATGTGTAAACACAATATGCATAATCTTGTTTCATTAGCATGACTAGAGGCAACTAGTTAATTTTAATTTTAAAGATAGATTGTGGGAAAGAGGTTAAGAGATTAAATCCCGTTATCCTGAAATACTCTGAATGAAAGATTATACGGATTTACACTGAAAAGTATATGATTGGTGGCACATAATATAAGGGATGTTATACAGGTATTTGTATTCTTAGTATCTTAATTTATGAGTCTTTTGTAAATGAAATCTGCACAAATCTTGTATTGGAAACATAGAATATATTGTAAAATATTTCTAAAGCAATATAAAATAAATTTTGTAAAAAAAAGTGAGTGATAGATCAGAATTAATGTTAATTGGTTTGAGACACTCACAATTGCAAAATTTTGATTAAAATAAAGTCACTCAGTCAAAATTGCAATTCTGATTAATGTTAATTGATACTTTGGTGAATAATCAACTACATTTTAAGACTATATTGGCAAGGTTATTTTTAATTTGGCACTGCTTCAAAAAAAAAGATGCTACATTCATTTCACCTTAGGCCACTGTGCTTTTACAAATTATAAATGATTGCATTTAAAGAAAAAAAAACCTTCTGTATCACAGCAACAGTCCAAAAGCACTAGTATAGGCAAACTAAAGAGAACAGGTTTTGATAGCAGTCTGGTTATGGCTATGCAAGGCTGATCAGGCTCATAATAACAGTGCATTTATAATGGGTGAGATTTCCTGAAGAGTCTTAAGCCACAGGTCGAGAAACCATGGCCTATGTAATTGATATGTTATGGTGCTAGAGCAGTTTTGTTTAGAACAACTCAGCAGTGAGAGGTAATAACATATCTCAGTTTTATATACATAAAATTTTGCATTGGAAGAGAAAATATTTTGAATCACAATTATGATTAATTTTTTTAAAAAATAATGATGGTTATAATGGGTTTCTTTCCATGCAGGGTTCTTGGGGATCTGGAAATAATCAATACAGCAGAGAGCTACTTAAGTCCTCTATATTTGCCACAACCAGTCGCAAGCGGAAAAAAGCAAAAGACAAACTGCAACCCAGCAGCTCTGAAGATGAGTGGGATAGTGTTTTTTTCATGAAGGAGCCTGCAGAGCTCCATTGCAATGACTCCCCAAAAGAGGACACATCTAAAACTGAGCTGGAGAAGGAAACCGCAGGAGGAATAGAGAGAGCAGGATTTCCAAAAGAAAAGGAAGACTGTGCAAACAGTCCTTCTGCTACAAGCAAGGATGAAATGTTGCTAAGGAAAGAGAATTTGTCCTATGAAGAGCCCTCAACATCTTATATTCAGAAATACAGGAGATCCCAGAATCCCATCTCTTGGAGAAATGCACAAAAAGATAACCATAAACTCCCTAATTTCCAGATTGCTTCTGTGTTGGAAGAAACCATTTTGGACTCAGGCACTACCCTCAGCTGCACTTCACAAGCTTCTCTGCAAAAAGTCTCCTGTAAAAGATTAGGGGACCCTGAAAATAAACGCAGTGAATTTTTTACTGCAGATGTTGGCTCCATCACTTCAGGTTACTCCACAATATCCTCCACTGCATATTTAGCTGGTGTAGATTCCACCGTACTGGGTACTGAAGTGCTTTGCTCAGTGACGGAGAATACAGGAGAAGAGGCCGATGACGAAAGTAGTGAACTGATCAGTGAAGGTCGCCCTGTAGAAACAGACAGTGAAAATGATTTTCCTGATTTTGCAGCAAGTTCTGTGGATAGGTTGTTCAGGGAGAAGACTCAAGACATGGTACAGAACCTTAGGAGGAACTCTGAAGAAAGTGAAGTAAGTTGTTCAGGAGGAATTTCAACACCAAAGTTAGACAGTCGCAGACTTTTCAATTCATACAAACTTATTGAATGTGATACTCTATCTCGGAAAAAGTTGGCCAGGTACAAAATGGAAAGTGAAGGCTTAAGGGATGCAAAACGTGAATTTGAGATAAAGAAAGGAAAGATGGACCACAGCTCACCCACATCAACAAGAAGTGAATCTGTCAAACAGGAACCTACATGGAAACTCAAGATTCCAGACAGATTAAAACTGCATCTCAAATCATCTGCTGATGATATGCTTGGAACTGGCAATCAGAAGTCAAGCCTTGCAGAGAGCTCC
Source organism: Bungarus multicinctus (assembly GCA_023653725.1). Taxonomy (NCBI): domain Eukaryota; kingdom Metazoa; phylum Chordata; class Lepidosauria; order Squamata; family Elapidae; genus Bungarus; species Bungarus multicinctus. The sequence continues at coordinate 22,801,507 of CM042840.1, forward strand.
AAAAGAAAAAACATCAGGCGAAGGCACACACTAGGAGGACAGAGAGATTTTATTGAATCAAGTGTCCTGAATGCATGGCAAACTCAAGGAAAATACCCAAGCATGGAGAAAGACACTTCAGCTCTAAACTGGCTGAAGACAAAATCCCCATCTCAGCAAACAACGATTTCAAAGTATGTTGCACAAGAGCGTCTGCGGAGTAACCCAGTGGACCTTAAAATAAATAAAACTGAAAAGGTGAATGTAAGCCAATTAGATGATTCCTCAAAGGCAGAATCCTCATTTTCTGCAGAGTTATCATCAGGAGGGGATAGTACCACTTCTTCTGGTAGTTCTTCCTCTGAAGCCTGGTACACTACTCTAGACAATTTCAATAGAGAAAGCTACTAAACTATGAGTGAAGTCCATCAGCCTGGCTGTTGATGCTCATCCTCATAAGTTATCTGAGACCCTAGAGATTATGTCTCAATTCTACTAATCTCTTTGACACAGTTAAATAGCCACCGCCACAGTTTAGTAGTGTTTTTTTCTTTTTTCTCTTCCTCAATTGTTCTGTATGCTTTTCCCCACCCCACACACAGTGTTAGTGTGCACTATGCATATTGCAGCTACAATATTATTAGTCAGAAGAAAGTCGTTAACAAGTGCCTCATCATTTTTTTAAAAAAGGGTTCATTTGATTTGTTAAGGTGCCATAATAGTTGTTATATTTAGATATTTATGTTAACTGTAAAGAACAAATTGCTGCATTTTATTGTAGAAACTGAAAGGGAGAATGTAAACCAATTAAATGATTCCTCATTTCCTGCAGAGTTATAATCAGGAGGTAATAATATCAGTTCTCCTGAAAATTTTTTAATTGGTCTATAATACCCACTGAGTACTTGGATTTTTAAATCACTTAAGAGGGGAAAAGCTACCAATATATGAACAATGATGTTCACCCTCATAAATTATCTGGGTCCAGGAGGATACAACTTGATTCTACCAGTACCATTGACATAATTAAATGGCCACCACCACAATTCAGTAGCTCTCCTCTCCCTTCCCCTCCTCTCTCTTGTTCTATGTTGCACCCCCCCACACACACACACCCAGTGTTAGTATGCACTATGCATTAATGCAACTATGACATTGTTAGTTGGAAGAAAAAAATTATTTGAGTTTAGTCGTTAACAAGTGCCTCATCAAAAATTCAATTTTTAAAAAAAGTTAATTTGGTTTGTTAAGGTGCCATAGTAGTTGTTACATTTAAACATTTATGTTAAACATAAAACAAATTGCTGCATTTTATTGTTAAGACATTTCATTACATTTTTCAAAATTTAACATACATGAATACAGAGCTTCCATTTAGGCATTCCACTTGGATTTTTGAGTTTTATATTCTGATTTTAATACAGTTTTTGAGTATTATGTGACTTGAATTTTTACTCTTTCTGTAAAATAAATAACTTAAGTGTAAATACACTATGTGTGTATCTTTTCCTCAGACACCAGCTTTGATATAAATGTTGTAACATAGAAGTGTAGATAGTAGATCCTGGATATGTGGATAGAACTGGTTTCTTTTACCAAGAATATAATTCTGCATGAAGAGTTCATAAATCCAGATCTGTACATGCTTCTGTGTATATCCACTTAAAACACTGGAAATAAATTGGTTTTGATTGTTCTTGTATGGATTGACTTTCATTTAATAGAGACAATAAAACATGTCAAATTTGTATCTTCATGAACTTCATGACCATATAAAGCATAAAATAAAAAGGGATCATTGAAAGAGGTTATAGCATAGGAATCCGCTATTTGAAAAATGGGTGAATTCTTTGACTAGAACTTGCTTGCAAATTTTATTAATGGGACAAATAATTTTGTAGGAATTACTTATCAAATAACAGCCTTTCAAGCAGGCTATAAGCAAACAATGTTCTTGGGCATACTAAAACCTTGTGTAAACTTGATGGGAGTTTGGTTTGTTTCATTGCTAAAATAAGCTCCTTCATTTTATATTGCAAAAATAAAATAAAAGTAAAATATTTCAGGAATTTTGGATGAAGTTACCATTCTTGAGAATTATTTCAAAGAAGATAGAATAAATAATAATTGGAATTGGAAGGGACTTCAGAGGTCTTCTAAATCAATCAACTGCTCAAGCAAGAGACCCTATATCATTTGAGACAATTAGTTGTCCACTCTCTTTTTGAAAGCTTTCAGTTATGGAGCACTCACAACTTTTGAAGGCAAGTTATTCCATTGGTTAATTGCTCTCACCATTAGGAAATTTTCCCTTAGTTCTAGGTTGCTTCTCTCCTTAGTTAATTTCCAAACATTGTTTCTTGTCTTGCCTTTTGGTGCTTCAGAAAATAATTTGAATAGATGTACCAAGTCTCCCTTAGCCTTGTGGATTTTGAGCTAATATATAATTTTGCAAATATGAACATGTTGCAAGCTGCGAGGTGATATTTTTCTGAGTCATAAATTGGACAGTTAACAGGTGTGAACGCAATGTTCATTTAAGATAAAAGTTTGAACTTCAAGATAAAACATATTTCCATTAAGAAAAGTTTTATATTGCAAGTAAATAGTTTACAGATAATAATAAAGCAAAGATCAAAAGAATTTAAATTTTGCTTGGATAGAATATATTCATGAACTGGAATAGAGTTGATAACAAGGTCAGCCAATGAATAGGCATAGCAACTAAGTAAGCCAATGAGGACTGTTTTGGAAACTGAAACTAGAAGTAGCCTAGGTTGGAACTGAAACTAAAAGTAGACTAGGTGTGGCTCTATATTAAACTCTGCAGCTATGTTAAACTCTGAGTCTGTCTATTGAAAATGAAACTGCTTTTCTCCTCTGCTGTGTATAATGCTTGCTACTGAAGTTATTTGCAACATGTTTCTGTCTGAGTTTGCTCCATGTTGGAGAAATCTACAACTGGTTTGTAAAATCTACTTGTTATGTTTATAAAGATATTAAATGAAGCATCAACCATCTGTTTATTTTTCTGATGCTGAATTAATGCTGCAAAACTCAGAATAGGTTATGGTCCCAGAAGGCCAGAGAAAAGACTGAATTGTAATTAAAGCTGAGAGACTGCCTGTGTTAAAAGTAATAAGCAAGGAAAGAAGCTTTACAGGATGGCTGAAAAAATTAAAGAGAGCTATCTATCCCATTTGGGTCAGAAGAACTATATTATTTGGGCTGCAAAGATGGAATATTTTCTGAAGGCTTGGAATATTGTTGAAAATCCACCCCAGGTACCATTGAATGTTGCAGATCAGAGGCTGCATGATAGAGCATTTGCTTATATCATCTTAAGTTTAGAAGATGATCAGTTTATCAATGTAGCTAATTTAAAGACTGCAAAGGAAGTCTGGGATAAATTGAGGACTGTTCGTGTGAGTGTATCTGCATGCAACATCGTACAATTATCAAGAAAGTTATATAGAGCTTGTTTGCAGCAAGAGATTCAGTGGAACAGCATTTTGTTCATATGCAAACTTCGTTTGTGGAATTAGAACAACGTGGGATGAGGATTCCTGAATCTCAGAAAGTACTCTGGTTTTGAACAGCCTAGATGAAACTTGGGACATTATGTCTGCAGTGTTTGAATGCAAACCAGAGCAGGAATTGAGTCTGAAGGCTCTGAAAGCATGTCTGACAGCTGAAGAGCAGAAACGGCTCAAGGAAAAATTCCTGAGGAGGGGGCCCAAGAGGAGCAATGGAAATTTCCACAGCCAGGCTGTCTCCAGAGACCAGAAGAGCAGTAGAGGATATCATATTACAGCTAAGCAGAAAGCCCAACAACAGAAACGATGTTTCATCTGTGATGACACTACTCATTTAAAGGACTGCTTGCAAGACAGAAGAAGTTTGCAAGGACAGGTTGATGGACAGATTGCTGTTGCAAAAGCCTGCAATAGTAATGGAAGAGATCAATGGCTTATTGACAGTGGGGCTAGCCAAACATTTATTAATAATGCTAAATTGTTTTACAGGATGGATGCAGCTGCAGGAGACAAACTGTAGCCTTGGCAAATGGCAAGAAGACTAAAGTCATTGGAAAAGGCAGTGTGCAAATTCCATATTTGGAAACAAGGTTATTAATGTTTTATGTGTGCCAGAAATGGAACATAATTTGCTGAATGTCTCTAGTTTAGACAAGGAAGGATTTGAGACCACATTTGTAAATGGACAGTGTCTTATAAAGAAAAATGGGGTTGTCTGTGCAAAGGGCATAAAGCATGATAACCTTTATATGTTACAGGGACAAAAAGTTCAATGTGCACAAACTTTTGATAGTGTTGCAAAACATGATTCATATATTAATCTTTTGCACAGAAAACTTGGCCCTGCCAATTTTAAATTTGTTCAAAAGATGGATCAGTATGCAGAAGGATTGTGTGTAAAGGGATGTTTGAATTGTGCAGTATGCAAAACAACAAAGTCCAAGCCATTCCCAATAAACAAGCATAGCACAAGGCAGACAACAAGAGCTCTAGAGCTGGTACATGCAGATTTGGTGGCCCAATGCAAGCCAGTTTGAGAGGTGCTAAGTATGCACTGGTCATTGTAGATGACAATAGCAGGTTTGGATTCTACTATTTACTAAAGAGTAAAACAGAGGTGCTACAGAAATTTAAGCAATGGGTAAACTTTGTAGAAAGAGGGTATAAACAACAGGTATGTCAGCTGCAAACTGACAGAGGTTCAGAATTCATGTCAACAAGTTTTCAACAGTGGTTGGCATAATTAGGAATAAAACACAGATGCACAAATTCTTGCACAGCAGCTGAGAATGGTATTGCTGAGAGATGAAATGGAGTCTTGCAAACCATGAAGGACTCAATGCTAGAGGATTCTGGTCTAAGCAGGTCATACTGGGATGAAGCCATATTGACTGCTAATTATTTACTTAATAGGTTGTGGAGTTCCTCCATTAATGATACTCCATATGCAGTGCTACATGGGAGAAAACCATCTCTAGCACATTTAAGGGTGTTTGGAAGCAATGTATGGGTCCATATTCCAAAAGCAGTTAGAAGAAAGGGGCAATCAAAGGCTAGAAAGCTCAAGTTTGTGGATTATGAGCCAGGCTCAAAAAGTTATCGCTTTAGCGATGGGAGCAAAAGAATAGTAATTTCAAGGTCTGCAAGGTTTGCAGAGCAAAATTGGAACAGAATTGATGCACATTTTTGGAATGATTCACTTAGTGATGGTAATCCATTTAGTGATGGCAACTCACTTAGTGATGGTAACTTACTTAGTGACAGTGTCAATGTTCAGGGAGGAGAAGCTGAACAAGATATGAAGCAAGAGAGGGTTGACACACAGGAGCAGTCAATACCATGCAGGTCAGAGTGATGGAACAAGGGGATTCCACTTGACAGGTATTCTGCTAGTGAAGTTAAAGTGTGTAATGTAGGGTATGAGCCAAGGAACTAAAAAGAAGAATTGGCATTACCTAAAATTGAACAAGTAAAGTGGAAAGAAACCATGGACAAGGAAATGAAAACCATAGGAGAACATGAAGCATTCACATTTATGACTTTGCCACAGTAGGATGCAAGTGGGTACACAAGAAAAAGGTACTACCCAATAATAGAGTACAATATAAAACAAGGCACAGTGGCATAGGTTTTCACAGATGAAAAATGTGCACTGTGATGAGGTGTTCACACCAACTATAAAGAGTGAAAGCATCAGGCTGGCACTAGTGTTGTCAGCAGCACATGGCCATAAAATTTGCATTTTGACATAACCACTGCATTTCTCAATGCAGAATTAGAGGAAGAAATTTATATGGTTCAAGTACCAGGGTATGAAAGTAAAAAACCTAACACAGTATATAAATTGAATAAGGCCATTTATGGGCTAAAGCAGTCACCCAGGAATTGGAATATATGTCTAGATAAGACCTTAAAATGTCTTAGATTCAAGAGTTGCAAGGCTGATGATTGCATGTACACTAGAAAGTTACAAGGTGAGGATCAACACAATTGCATTGGATAGGTATAAAAAATGAATTCTCGGGTATTTGGAGGGAACTGTGAATGTGGGTCTTCAAATACAGGTATCTGAAGAATATTAAAGGTAATTGAATTTATGTCTATTCCAGTTATGAAGGGAGGAGTGTCAGAGTATATTCATGATCTGGAATAGAGCTTCGTAATAAGGTCAGCCAATGAATAGGCATAGCAACTAAGTCAGCCAATGAGGACTGTTTTGGAAACTGAAATTAGAAATAGCCTAGGTTGGAAACTGAAACTAAAAGTAGCCTAGATGTGGCTCTAAATTAAACTCTGCAGCTATGTTAAGCTCTGAGTCTGTCTATTGAAAATGAAACTGCTTCTCTCCTCTGCTGTGTATAATGCTTGCTACTGAAGTTACTTGCAACATGTTTCTGTCGTGAGTTTGCTCCATGTTGGAGAAATCTACAACTGGTTTGTAAAATCTACTTGTTATGTTTATAAAGATGTTAAATGAAGCATCAGCCATCTGTGTTTATTTTTCTGACACTGAGTTAACCCTGCAAAACTCAGAATAAACTGATATTTTAAATTTAATGTTCGGCATATTATTTCTAACTATCAAATGAACACCAGAAATGAATCTCATGAATTCTAGAGAAATATCTTTCTCATTCAGATTCCTTCATTTTGAAACCCTTATCAAATATTTGATCCAAATATTTGATCCAACTGTAGTTCCTTGTCCTGGTCTTCAAAACCTTCTAGCCCCTCCTTTTCACTTCTATGCCTTGAGCGTAACTTCTGCAACATTTTCCTTTTAAAAATAAGTAAAGGTCAAATAATGGATAAGGTAATAACTAGGAATGGCGTCCTTATGGATCTTTAAAGACATATTTTTAATGTCTTAAACAAAAAATATATCCATAGCACGTAGGAGCAACTGTTCAGGCACAGCATAATTTTAATATGTACATACAGTATTATTCCATTATAATAATATTCCATTTAACTGGAATGTTATCAGTTCCCTTATGAATGCACATCACAACGCATGTGAGGAGACTTTTTAATTGTGTATGGATATTACTTAGGGTATTGAAATATTTGAAAAATCAAAAATTGCTATAATCATGTCAACACCATTCCAGTTCTTCCAGAAGCCATAGAAGAGTACAGGGCGTTCTTGTTTAATTACCTTAATTGGGTATGGAATTTCTGTCACTAAGCAATGCAGTGATTGGGCAAAATATCCTATGATTGCACCACTTAGCAATGACAATTTTTGCAGTCATTAGGACAGAACTGCCAAGGCCCCTCCTGCCCATTCCTTCCCCCCAAATGTCTGCTCTTTTAGCTGCTCTGCACTCTATATGCAAGACTTTAGAAAACAGGAGGAAGAACATAGCCAAGGTCAGCTGAGATTGCAGAGTGCAGAATGGCCAAAAGGATTGAGGGGTGAAAATATGTAGGTAAGAGAAGCTGAAGTGACATAGTGGGTGGACTGCCAAGCACCCAACATCATGTGATCATGGAGGCAATGCAGGGATGTCAAACTCAAGATCCGGCCCATAGGGTGCTTAGATATGGCCCATGGGGCTACCCTGGAAACGGCGAAGGACCGGCCCATCGTACTTTTGCCAGTAAAAATGAATTCCTGAGCTCTGTTTTTGCTGGCAGAGGGTTGCAGGAAGCTGTCCCAGCCAAAAACAGCTCGGGAATTCAACACTTCTCCATACTCCAGAATAAGAGAGATGGCATCATTGAAGAAATATGTGTATGTTTATTTTTTTATTTGTCAGTTGCTTACAAGATAATAGGTATAAGTAAAACATAGTTATGAATACATGGATATATATAAGAAAAATAAAATATAAAAGAAACAATAGGACAGGAACGGTAGGCACATTGGTGCGCTTATGCACGCCCCCTACAGACCTCTTAGGAAAGGGGTGAGGTTAATAGTAGTCTAAGGTTAAAGTTTTTGGGGTTTGGGGAAGAAACCACAGAGTCAGGTAGAATATTCCAGACATTGACCACTTAGTTGCTGAAGTCGTATTTCCTGCAATCAAGTTTGGTGCGATTAACCTTGAGTTTGTATCTATTGTTTGCTCTTATATTGTTATGGTTGAAGCTGGAGTATTCATTGATAGGTAGGACATTGCAATGTATGATTTTATATACTATACTTAGATCGGACCGAAGGCAGCGTAGTTCTAGGTTTTCTAGGTCTAGAATTTCAAGTCTGGTGGCATAAGGTATTCTGCAACGAGTAGAGGAGTGAAGAACTCTTCTTGTAAAATATTTCTGGACTTTCTCAACTGTGTTAATATCAGATACGTAATGTGGGTTCCAGACTGATGAACTGTATTCGAGTATTGATCTAGCAAATGTTTTGTATGCTCTAGTTATTAGTATAATATTACCAGAGAAAAAGCTACGTAATATTAGGTTAACAACTCTTAATGCCTTTTTGGCTATGTAGTTACAGTGGGCTCTAGCACTTAGGTCATTTGAGATGAGTACTCCAAGATCCTTGACAGAGTTTGGATCATCAACAAGGTCTTGACTATTCAGCCTGTGTTTTATTTTCTGATTTTTTTTTTTTGCCAATATGTAGGACAGAGCATTTATTTGTTGAGATTTGAAGTTGCCATTTGTTTGACCATTCTGATACATAGTCAAGATCTTTTTGAAGGGTAGCAGTATTGTCTGTGGTGTTGAATAGCTTTACATCATCAGCAAAGAGAACGCAGTTGCTGTTGATATGATCACAGAGGTCATTTATGTAGAGTATGAAAAGAGTTGGTCCTAGAACACTGCAGATTACATGATAGTTTTTTCCTAAAACCAAATTGTTTATTAGAGAGTAGGTTGTTTGTTTCTAAGTGGAGGATGATGGATTGGTTAATAATTGATTCCATGACTTTACAGGTGATGCAGCATAAAGAGATTGGTCTGTAATTTTCAACTAGGCTGGGGTCTCCCTTTTTGAAGATGGGGATGATCATGGCTTGTGACCATAGTTTTGGCAAGGAGCTGGTCCTGAAAGATTTTTATGCTTAGAGGTTCTGCTATGGCAATGAATAGCTTTTTTAAGAAGTAGGCACATATTCCGTCCAGTCCAATAGATAGAGATGGTTTTAGATTGCATAGTGCTTTTTCAATATTGTCTTCTGTAAAATTGGTATGTATTAGATCATTGTAGTTGTCTGTGGTTCAACTAGGAAATACTGGGCATGATCCATTGCTGTTTACAAATATTGAGCAAAAGAATGCGTTAAAGAGGTTGGCTTTAATAGTGTCATCGTTGCAGTCTTTACCATTAGGTCCTTTCAGGGGTGGGATGGACCTTGAATCTTTTAGTTTGTAGTTTACAAAACTGTAGAAAGCACGGGTGGAACTGGTGCGTAGAAGGTTTTCTTCTTGTTTAATGTGATAATTGGTACATTCAGTTTTTATCTGGTGGCATAAATTTTTGTATCGGCTTTTGAAGTTGGCAACGTGACCAGATTTGTTTTTCCACCAAAGTGATTTCTTTTTGGATTGAAGCTTCCTTATTGTTTTGGGTAATTTGTTTTTTCTGATTTTGGTTTTGGTTATGTGTGTCTGCATCTGTGTATCTGTGTAACTAAAAGCCAATAAATGGAATTTGAAGCTAAGAAGTAGAAACATAAAATGATCACATGAGCCGAATTTGTATAAGATGTTAAAGCCATGCAAAAGCCAAATGAAAACTATTCCATTTTCACTTGTATGAGATGTAAACATAAGTTTCTTTATTTGACCTGGTTAACACACTCTGCAAACACACCGTGCAAACACAGCCAATCTGTTCAAGCACCCATGAATCATTTCCCTATCATTTAGCTCAGGTATTCAGCCATTCTGAAACTGTGGGTTGTCCTAGCATCATGAATTATGTTTGATTCTTGCCGACTCCCTAGATATTAGCATATAGTGTCTGAGTAACAGTGTGTTAGTGATTTGTCTCTGCCTTCTTTGACAACTTCCCAGACTCACTTGCAGATCTGGGATTTTCTCTTATTAGTGCTAACTAAATCTGATTCTGCTTAGATTTTTTGAGATAATAAATATGAAGTGGGAGCTAGACAATAGAAAAATCTTTACTTAATTTAATTAAAATGTAATTCATTAAACAAGTATCATTACTCTCCCTGAGTACATTAATTTGTCTCTCTCTGCCCTATTAAAAATAACAATAGAGCAGTTATTTGTATAGGGCAGGGGTAGTCAACCTTTTTATACCTACCATCCACTTTTGTATCTCTGTTAGTAGTAACATTTTCTCTAAACTGCCCACCGGTTCCACAGTAATGGTGATTTATAAAGTAGGGGACAAAACCTCTACCGCCCACCATGAAAGCTGGAACGCCCACTAGTGGGTGGTAGGAACCAGGTTGACTACCACTGGTATAGAGCTTTAGGGAATTCATCCAGTTCTAAGTCAGGGTTTCTCAAACTCAGCAATTTTAAGATGTGTGGACTTCAGCTCCCAGAATTCCTCAGCCAGCATCAACCTAATGTTGAAGCCCACTAGAATTGCTGTAGGTGGGGGGCGTGAAACTCTGAGATAATAAAACTATAGACTTTGCCTGTTTTTAAAGAGGAAATCAATATTAACAAGTTGTCAAGGAGATGGGGTAGGTAGGGAGGATAAACTGTGATATCATTTTTACCAACTAATCATAAATCTGAGCACTCCATTTTTGCTGGATTTATGGTACTGGAATCTCTTTCTGAGATTGACCTTGGGGTGGAACAGTCATGTTGCTTTAAAAAAAACTTTAAAAAAATGAATGAATTCCCATTGCTCAAATTAAGTGCTGTTATGGGAAGCTTAAGTTGAATTAAGCCATCTGAAACTCAACAGGACTTAATCCTCTTAAATAAGCACATTCCAGTATATACATATTCATTTGTTCTAAGGAGCTTGTTAAGGGTGACTTGGATTCCTGAAACAAATTAGTAATACTTTCTTTTAAAGACAATGATCTATAATTCATGTGAACTCCAAGACAGCTAAGCAGTAGACAGATCATCAGACTTTCACAGAGCTGAATATTAGGAACAACAAAAACAACCATGTTATTAACAATTGAAAATGATTTGCTTAAAAACTTTGGCAAAAAAGGTGGTAAAATTGGGTGTTTCACTTAACAACTCTTGCTTAAACAATGGAAATTTGAATCTCAGTTGTGTTCATAAGTTAAGAATGACTTGTATTGTACAAAACACTTCCGTTGGAGCCTTGATCTGAGGAGGAGGAGATAAAGCCGACAGAGGAGGAGGATGCGAGCAAGACAAGGCAGTCCTGAGTCCCTCAGATGTTGGAGGAGTGGCCAGTAATGGAGAGAGGGCGCAGAACGACTGAGGGAGGGAGGAGGAGAGGGAAAGAGTAGGCAGCGGAGCAGAGGAATGACAGCAGAGGTGGTATTCAGCAGGTTCTGGCCAGTCCTGGAGAACCGGTAGCAGAAATTTTGAGTAAGTCAGAAAATCAGAAAATAACACCTCTGACTGGACATTTTACAGTATCCTTCCCCTGCCATGCCCGCCAAGCCACACCCATAGAATCAATAGTAAAAAAAAATTGAATCCCACCACTGGGATTTCTTTCTTAGTTTTTTATATTCTCTTTTGAATTACGTGTAAATGTGGTTTATCTCTGTCAAGTCAATAGAAATGCTGATTAATCACCTGCCTATCAGGTACGAAGGAGCTGGAGACATGTCAGCACAAGGAAATAACAAAGACTTTTTATCAACATTCAAATTAACAATTTACACGCAAATAGGGGCCATGTAAATACAATGGATAGAATAGCCCAGTGCACATATTTTGGAGATATACACATATATCTTTCTATTTACTCTTCATTGTGGGAAATGTTATCACAATTTTTCCTACAATCAGTTTGTTATGGAATGTCTATTTCTTTTGTCCTTGAATGGAACCTCCTACATTTTGTTGTGAAAGTCTAGCCACAAGACAGATTTGGACTATATTAAAAATGAAAACAATAATAAATGATTTTGACTCTTATACATCTTATATACTTTACAATGTTGCTCAAATGTCAACTGGAACTGTTTTCATTCTCATACTGCAAAGTTAGCAAGGTCTGAGATCCAGCTTATTCACTACACAGTATTACCTAACATGTACATAAATAGGGAAGAAAAGAACACTGCCAGGAGGATGGATCCAAAAATCTTCAATATTTGGCCCTGCTTTTTTCTGAAAAGGGCAGAGAAAAGAGAACAGCTCGTTAGGAAAACTTTTGCTAATTCACTCTGCCACCTAGCCTTTCATTGGCTGGACACTTCCCAAACTATATCATTCATACTCAAGAGAACCATGTTAGCTAGGAATTGTAGCCCAGCAAATCCAGAGGGCATCAGATGTAGCCCGACCAAGTTCTTCTCAACAGGACACCAGAGGGAAAGATCTGATACTGAAAGTATACATCTGATATACTTTGGGGTCTACTGTGGTGGGAAGTTAAGCATCAAGCTGTATGGATGGCTGAAATGGTCTCAAAAGCAATAATCAGATCACCTTGAGAAAGAGCAGTTAGCTTATATGTAGTATCAAGCAAGGAGCAGCATCACTCAGAGGAAAGAGTGAATTAAGGGCGAAACTTCCATTTCCAATTCAGACATCCACACATTTTAAGTTTAGTTTTAGTTTAATTTATTGTCATTGCACCTTGTACAACAAAATCAAACACTATCTTCGGTGCACATCATGACCATAACCATGAAAATAAATACAAACACACATCTTTCACCCTCTACACATTAAACCAAAAATCCCCAACACCGCACCACACTGCACTATACAGCAGAATTCAAAAGAACTACTGCCCTGGGATGTTTGAGAATGTTTTGAAGTTTCTTAAGGCAGCGGGAGCTATAAAGCTCCTCCAAAGAGGGGAGAGGGCAACCAATGATCTTCTGGGCAATGATGTTAACCCTCTGGAGTGCTTTCCTATCTGCCACTGTGCAATTGGTAAACCATACAGAGATGCAGTAAATTAAGATATTCTCTATGGTGCAGCAGTAGAAAGTTGCCAGTAGTTTTTCATTCAGTTGTTGTTTTCTGTGAAGTCTCAGGTAGTATAATCTCTGCTGAGCCCTTTTGACCAGTGCTGCAATGTGAGCACCCCAGGTCAGGTCCTCTTTTATGGTAACACCAAGAAACTTAAAACTGACCACGTGCTCCACTCGGTCTCCATTGATAAGCAAGAGCTGGATGTCTGATCTGTTCCTTCTATAAGCTCCTTGGTCTTATTGGTGTTGAGGATCAAGTTATTGTCTCCACACCATGAAAGACACCGGTCCACCTCATCTCAGTAGGCAGACTCATTCCCCCCGCCCCCCGCCCCGGAGATAAGTCCCACCACTGTTGTATCCTCTGCAAATTTAGCAATAGTATTACTAGCGTGAGTGAGAATGCAGTCATGCACATAAAGATATAGAATAAGTGACTCAACACGCAACCCTGTGATGTACCAGTGTTAAGAATAAGGGCTAAAGAGGTATGATTACCTAATCTGATCCTCTGTGAGCAGCCAGATAAGAAATCCATAATCCAAAGGCAGATTGAATTAGAAAACCCAAGGTCCAGAAGTTTAGACACTAGTCTATGTGGAAGAATTGTGTTAAATGCAGAACTGAAATCCACAAAAAGCATCCTCACATAGCCCCCCCACCCCCACCCCCGCTGTTCTAGATGAATCAGAGCAGTGTGAAGAGTGAGGATATAGCTTGTCTATAGATCTATTCTGTATGCAAACAGAAGGTGTTTATCAAATGTATGCGGAAGACCAGAAATGATGTTCCGGCAGACCAATTTCTCAAAGCACTTCATGATGATAGAAGTGAGTGCCACTGGTCTGTAATCACTGAGGTTATTGATAGGGAAATTCCTTGGCAGCAGAACAATGGTGGAAGCCTTCAAACAAGATGGAATAGTAGACTGGGATAAAGACCGATTGAAGATCCTGGTAAAGACTCCAGCCAACTGATCAGCACAGTCTTTAAGCACTCAGCCAGAGATACCGTCAGGACTGGCAGCCTTTCTAGGGTCCACAGCCCTCAGAAAGCTCTTCACCTCCTGTTCCTCCACAATGAGGTGGAGGCTACAATTGGCTGGTGGTTGTATTTTATCTGCCTCTGATGTCTCCACTTCAAAGCGAGTAAAGAAATGATTCAGTTCCTCTGCCAATGAAGCATCCCCCTCAGCAGGAATGACATTGGTCGGCTGATGGTTTATAATTTGTTGAATCCCTCACCACACCTGCCTCATGTTATTGCTATAAAAATTGTCCTCAATCTTCCTCTTATAATCAGTTTTGGCCTTCTGAATACCTTTCTTCAGATTAGCTCTGGCAACACTATATCTTGTCCCATCACCAGACCTAAAAGCCTTGGTCCTGTCACACAAGAGGCGCTGGACTTCCTTGGTCATCCAGGGTTTGATTGGGATAGATCCTAATACATTTATCCACAGTGAGAGTATCTGTGCAGTGTCTGATATAGCACAGAACAGTTGCAGTGTGCTCCTCTAAGTTAGGGTGATAAAAGATGTCCCAATTTGTGTTCACAAAACAATCCTGAAGTTGTTGGGAAGCATTTTCTGGCCAAGATTTCACTGTCTTTATTATAGGCAGAGCCCGTCTCCTAAGAAGGATGTACGCTGGTGCTAAAAGCAGCAACATATGATCTGATTGTCCTAAATGTTGTAACTGTATAACCTTATAGCCATATTTGATGTTGGTATATACTTTGTCCAATATGTTTGCTCCTCTAGTAGCACACCTAACATGCTGATAGAATTTAGGGAGCACTGCTTTTAAATCAGTTTGATTAAAGTCCCCCACTATGATATGCACAGTATCAGGATACTTATTCTGCTGATTACTATCAATGTTATACCCAAAATCCCAAAGTTATGGTAGTATTGGCCTCAGGTGGAACATAGACTGTAGTAATCAAAACCATGCTGAATTCCCATGGGAGATATGTGGGTCTACATTTAAGAGTCATATACTCCAGATCCATGGAGCAGTGGCTGTCTATAGTCTTTGTATTGATAGACTAGCTTTTGTTCACGTAAAGGCTTAAACCTCCCCTTTTGATCTTGCCAGAATCTCTACTCCTGTCCTGCCAGTGAGCTATGTAGCCTTCCAGCTCAACAGATGCATCTGGAATGAGTGAATAAAGCCAAGTTTCTGTGATTAGCAAAACACAGCAGTTCTCGATGAATTTAGGCTTTGCAATACGTAGCCTTAATTCATCCATTTTGTTAGTCAGAGATCTTGCATTAGTAATGTAAGGTTCAGCTATAACTTAAGATCACAATGTGCCAAAAATGAACTTAAGCAGAGGCTCTGAAGAACAAAATCTAACTTTTATTGATCAATAAAAGGGTAAGACCTCCTCTCATACACACAGATATGTGAAGAAAGTTACAAAGCATATAGGTGAAAGTAAGTCTTCTTATACCTTAAGATTCTTTTAGAAGTAGAGTAACTGCATTGTAAAACACTCTAACTTTGATTTACATCTTTCCTGCAAAAAGACAAATGTCCTCCTGGCACTTGTTTATCTTTCAGTATCCTTTCTCCTATTGTCTGTTAATTGATCACAATTTACCATTTAAGAGGGCTATTAACAGCATAGTTCAAAAGGTATATATTGCTCCAGATGTAGGAAGTTAA
Source organism: Bungarus multicinctus (assembly GCA_023653725.1). Taxonomy (NCBI): domain Eukaryota; kingdom Metazoa; phylum Chordata; class Lepidosauria; order Squamata; family Elapidae; genus Bungarus; species Bungarus multicinctus. The sequence continues at coordinate 22,817,227 of CM042840.1, forward strand.
CGTTCCCAGGGAGTACGTTCCATTCAGATTGATTTAGATGGGATAATCATGTGTCTTCATATGAGAGAGAGATGTAACTAATTGCAGGCATGTGTTTTACAAAAGGTTAGAGAAATATTTTCCACAACAGCAAGATAAGAAATGCCTATAGATATATATATACTTCTAGATACATAGGAAAACAACTGCCTAATATCAAGGTAGGACATGCCTATAGAGTAACTCTCTACTCTCTCTCTATAATATATTTTACTTCTTTCCTTTCTTTGTTACCCTAACAGTAAGAAATGCAAGAAGAAAGAAATATACTTGGAATTGAAGGCTTGTGTGGAAACTTATTGAGCCTAAAGAAAACCCCAGCATGACATCCACTTTTCCTCTTCCTGTTCCTCCACCTCTTCCTCCTTCCTACAGGGATAGTGATCCATGGCTCCCCCAGGGTCCTAGCTGCCTCCTTCGGTATGTTATGAGAATGTATAAAATTGTCCGTAATAGCTTTTTTACATTTCAGTCCATTTTGTAACAAGGCTTGCCGACTATAGATGTTCCTTGCCTCACAGGATTCAATCAAGGAAAGGATCCAAAACACACAGAGAATCATACACATCATACACTGAAAGAAGAAGCGGCCAGCCGGAGCATCCATGTACGCAGCCATCTTGAAAACCATGTTAGGGACATTTCCAAATATTTAGAGGGGAGGGCAGAGCAAGGCAAGGCAAGGCAAGGCAGGGAAGTATACTGAAGCCAGGCAAATTAAATCTATATATGATTGCAGCCCATATTGCTTAAAATAAGACATATCTGCATCACAAACTCAGCTTTCCTAGTTTATTCCCTAAGATCTGGAAGCCATAAGGGGCAAATAACAAAGATATCATTAGGTGAATAGATTTTAAGGCATATGTATTACATTAATAACTATATTGATTGCACTGCCTAAATTACATGTTCTTAGCAAATTATTTGATGGTTCAGATTCTGATTACCAAACACTCTTTGAGTCATATGGGTACCCCTCAACCAACTTCATCTCTTCCAGTTCTTTTAGAAGCAATCTGGTAGCCCCTTTTCCAACTAAAATATTATTAAAAGATTTGTTTATTAAATACGTTAATAGGAAAAGATGCTTCCAGACGTCTAAAGCTCTCCTTTAATGTCTGACACTTTTTTGTAAACTCTTCTGAATCTTCCCAAGTAAAAGTTCTATGCAGATATAAATGTAAGACTTAAAAAAAGAAATCCTAGATTTCATCTATTTGTAAGAGGACCTTCAACAATCTTCAGATCATTTTTATTTCTAATTCTTTAGAAACAGCTTTTGTATTCCTCAATCTCTACAAACTGTTTTTATCTTATGATTAACCACTAATCATTGAATATCTCTCCATTTTCATTCTCTAAATCAGCTTTTCTCAACCTTTTTACTCAGAACTCTTGAAATGATTTGCAAATCTCAGTGAACACCTGCATAAAAATATGACATCTACAGCTAGCATCATGGTGCAGTTTAAAATTATAATATTAGTTATGATTTATCATGAAACCCCTAGAAGTCTTTTGTAAAATCCCATCTAAAAAAGACTGTTGTAAATTATCTGCTGTGTGCTACATCTCTGAATCCACAGCACAAAGAGGAGATTCATGATGTCCTCCATAGGATGATTATTTTGGTAGCAATGGAAGGGCTTGAGCCATTTATATTTTGAATTATTGCTGAACTCTTGGTAATAGATCAGGAGGAAGCTGATAGCAACTTTTGTAACTAACATTTTGTATTAAAACACATCAGCTTTCATTCTAACTTCATCAAATGCCTTTTGTCCTCAGAACCTTCTATTTCTCTAATTACTTAATATAATGAAATCCTCATTCAGGATTAAGTCATTTTTTCTCTCTGAATCATTTAATGCAACCTTTGCTATGTCCTCTTCCTTTCCAAGTTCTCTCTTGAAAACAGCTTTCTATGCAGAATTAGAAATAAAACAATTTCCCATGAATGAAGGCAAATATACATGTCCCAGAATAGTGATGTAAGATCAAATTTGTGTCTTTTGGACTCATGCTGGAGCCCATCTACAGGGAATTTCTCTCTATTAGAATACGTGCTTTGAGCTGTTCTGAGTGTTGTGTTTATGTGGTGCCTTCCTATTGGCTGGTTGGTGATGTGTTGGTGGCTGGTGATTGGCTATTGTTTCCTTGTGCTAAGAGGGAGGGAGGGAGGGGGAAAGAGAGAGAGAGAGAGAGAGAAATAGAAAGAGAGTCAGCTTTCTTCTTTGAGTGGAAGCCTGGATCTTGGGAGTCTCTTGGACTCTCAGTTCTTATTGGTCTATCTCCAGCCTTCTTTATTCCCTTCAATTATCAGATGGTCTTTAGGCAGTATTGGCCATTACCAGTGGGTTGGAGGGAGGGGTTGTCAATATCTGGGATGGACCTGAGATGCAGATAGAAACATCATACACTGAACGGCACAGCAAATAGCTGGCATTGAGTACAGGAACGTCTTCACAGAATATTGGCTACACCTTCCGAGGTTTAAATGGGGGGGGGGTTTTTCCAATAAATGGTTGTAGAAAACAAGGGTTGAGATCCTGTGAGATCTCCAGATTCAGACAGGCAGGCAGGTACTGGCCAATCAGACATTATGGTTGGAGACCAAGATCAGAAGACAGTGGTGGTGATAGATACAGTGGTGTCAAGTGATAGCATCATTATAAAGAAGGAGTATGAGAAACTGGAAAAATACCAGGACCTGCAAGAGGTAACTGGACAGGATGTGGAAAGTAAAGGCCAAAGTAGTAGGTACACTCAATGCAGTGACTCAACAGTGGCTCCAACAGATCCAAAGAATTACATCAGAATACTTTTTTTTAATTTAAAAAAAATGCTTGGATGTTTCAGGTAAAAAAAAATCTTAATGGGAATGATGAGTATGGTATGGTTCACTGGTTTTTCTAGTCATAAGTGTCAAAAGGGCCATGGCATGGGGCTCATTAATTCTCTGGTGGAGACACCTTCCTAGAAAGTTGGAGAATGTCTTTTAGTTACTCTGCTAGCCCCTCCATACTCCTTTTCTATTTGTATAATTTTGTTTTATTTTGCCAAACAGTAAATATGGTGTCCATTTTTCATTTCATAATAATGCTTCTGTTTTTGAGATGACTGTTGGGAAAAATCTAATTAGTAATAATAATTCTTAAACATATAGCTTGGAGGAATACTGAAATGCTAACTGGCGCTTTTAAATACACAAAGCCCAACATAATTTGACAGCATACAAACAAGAACTGCAAAAATAATTTTAAAAATTGTTTCAGAAAGTGGTCTAAGGCACGAAAGATAATGCTTTAAATGTACATTTCATTTGCCAGAATGTAGAATACAGTCCTAAAAAGATCCCCCGGCTGCAGTTTTGCAGAGTCATGTGCTTAGAGCATTAAATATTAGTATTTCTGTTTAATTTAGAAGAATTTTTTTTTTTTTTGCCATTTCTGTCATTGGGCTGATTCTGTTTAATCTCGTTTCATTAGTATAATTAGAGATGCAATTGGTGATTGTGGCAAAGAGATTGAGTTCAAACCCCCTGTTGTCCTGGAATGCTCTGTTCAGGTTGTACATAGTTGCATGGAGTACATAGAACTCAAGACTACTTTAGTGAAAAAGTTCATTTAGTTTGTTAAGGTGCCATAGTAACATTTTTAAGTTGAACATGTTTTATGTTGAACATAAAAAACAAATTCCTGCATTTTTACTATTAAGACATTACATTTTTCTAAATTTAACATGGGTGTATATAGAGCTTAAGGTGGATATAATTGGATTTAGCTTCAGCTACTGCATTTCAGTAGGATTTTGAGTTTTATATTCAAGTTTTAATACAGTTGTGAGCTTTGTGTGATTTGATTTTTTTCTCTTTCTGTAAAATAATTTCAGTGTAAATACAACATGTGTATCTATTTTAATTAAATACTAGCTTTAACAAAAATGCTGTAATAGAAGTGCATATAGTGGATCTGGATACCTGGGTAGAACTGGTTTGTTATACCAAGAATATAATTCTGAATGAGCTTCTGTTTATACTGTTGGAAGAAATATCCTTCTGGGTTCAGTTCTAAAAGGGGAAAAAGACCCTGGAAAAATGGAGGCTATTTGGAAAGATAGTTTAATGGTAGACAAGACCACATGGCTTGGAGCTCCAAAGTGAAAAGGATGATCACATGCTTCAAAATGTTGGGTGAAGGAAAAGAAAGGAGGGCTGAGATGCTGAGAATCCCTTATATACCCTTGGTTGGGATTTGAATCTGAGCTTGGTTGTCAGACTCCGATGGGACCATGTGCAGGGGCAACTCTGTCGGCTGTCCTGAGTGCCAGCTTGATTGAGCCTTGCTGGATGATGATGTAATGAAAGGGCTTTGAGCAATTTCTATTATAGCTCTACCTGGAGATCTTTGTTAAGTAAAATATTCTGGCCCAGGCCTTAATGGCCCACCCATTAACAAAGGTGGGGGTGAGTTTCTGCTTTTGAGGTGAGTTTCTGCTTCTGAGTTTCTATTCTTTTTAGGGGAATTATTCTGCCTTTTAAATATTTCCTAGGATATTTCATTTTTCTAGGAGAGGGGTGGGTGCTAACTTCCTACAATACCCACAAAAAACCCAGTGGAAATAAATAGGCCTTGATTGTTTTTGCATGGATTGATTTCCATTTAACAGAGACAATAAAAGATTTTCTGGTTTTTATTTGAAGATATTTCACTTCTCATCCAAGAAGCTTCTTCATCTCTGACTGGATAATAGGGAATGGAAAGGTTTATACTTCTAGCAGACAGGTGGACCTTTAACCATTTTTAAAAATCTTCAATTTATGTTTGCTTGCAATTTGATTCGGAAAATGTCTTTGCTTCAAAACTCTGCAAAAGATCTGGCCAGGGGGATTGGAGCTCCCTATTTTCTGCCTCTCACATCAGGTGGTTGTAGGAATTGGTTATGGTTAGTCTAAAGAAAAGAAGAATTCGGGGCGAAATGGTAGCAGTATTCTAATATTTGAGGGACTGCTACAAAGAAGAGAGGGTCAACGTATTTACCAGAGCACATATAGGCAGGACAAGAAACAATGGATGGAAACTAATCAAGGACAGAAGCAACCTGGAACTAAGGAGAAACGAACAGAATAGAATATTTTATTGGCCAAGTGTGATTGGCCACACAATGAATTTATCTTGGTGCAAATGCTCTCAGTATACATAAAAGATACATTCGTTAAGAATCAAGAATCATAACGTTGTTGAAAGAAATATCCTTCTGGGTTCAGTTCCAAGTGGGGAAAAAGACACTGGAAACATGGAGGTTGCTTGGAAGGTTTAATGGTGGACAGCAGGACCACATGGCTTGGAGCCATGTGAGAAAAATGATCACATGCTTCAAGGTGAGAAGGGAAGAAAGGGAAGTCCAGAAGCTGAGAGACCCTTATATAACCTCTGTTGGGCCCCACCTTAGTGTTTCCTGTTCCTGTGCAAGAAATGAATCCCATTGGCTGTCAGACTCCCAGGGGCGGAGGTCTTAACTTTGTAGGCTTGGTCTGGACTACATGGCTTCACCTGAATGCTGGCTAATGCAATCTTCCCAGAACATGTGATGAGATTGGTAATCCTATCATTTCCTGAGGGCCATCCTTAATCCCATCACTCTGGAGCTGAAGGCGGGGCAGGGAGTTGCAGGAAACTGCTTTGTCTTTAAAACATATTTCCCCTTTTCTCATCCAGGGAGATATAATATTCTGCCTTTTAAATATTTCCTAGGCTATTTCAATTTTCTAGGAGAGGGGTGGGTGCTAACTTCCTACAATGTACAACACTTAATGATAGTCATAGGGTACAATCAAATCATATTAGGAAACTTCCTAACAGCGAGGACAATTAACCCGTGGAACAGCTTGCCTTCATCACTGAAGGTTTTTAAGAAGACTGGACAGCCACTTGTCTGAAATGGGAACTCCTGTTTGAGCAGGAGGCTGGAATAGAAGACCTCCAAGGTCCCTTCCAGCTCTATTCCATTCCATTCCTCCTTATGGAAAACTAGAGGAACGAGCCAGTTCAAAGCACCAAAGCCGGGTTTTTCCTTCTCACCAACATAAATAATAAAACGCGTCTGAACTTGCCAGTCCGGCCTAAAGCTGCCTTTCAGCTCGTTACATCCGGGCCCGGCGGCAACATTCCCTGTTGTTGCCAGGGAAACAGCTTGGCTTATGACAACCCGGCGCAGCGGCAGCCACAAAGTTCAAAATGAACAGAAAGAAGCTGCAGAAGCTTACCGAGTCCCTGTGCAAATCCGCTAAACATTGTGAGTGAAAGTGGGTCTACTCTTTCCCTTATGCTTCTTTAAACCCAGCTGCTCCTGAGTCCATTAATCCGATCGGCGAATTCGTAACAATTGTTTTTATATTGTTATTATCTCGAGAGGAATCGAGCTTCCCACCCGGAGCTGCTGAAACTACAACTCCCAGAATTCCGTGTCAGCGGAATCACCGAGAACGGCAACATTAGAGTATCGGGGAGAGATACGTATTCAAATTTACATTCGATGGTGAAAACAAATACACTTCATTGTTGATTTTGTTTCACTGTTTCATTTTGTAGTTAATAAATTTGAAGTGGAATGTCTCATAAAACTTTTCAACAACCTGGATGTGGAACCCAGCGACCGTCATGCTGTTGTTGGTTTAGATCGCAACTCATTTCGCAATATTCTACATGTGACATTTGGAATGACAGATGACATGATTATGGACAGAGGTGAGATTAAATCAATGCCAATAAATTATTGTACTTTAAAACATTTTTGAGAAGCTGTTTCAGATTGCAGTTTGAAAACATTTCTATGTTTTTTTATTTTTATTTATTTGTCAATAACTTACAAGATAATAAACATTAGTATAAATACAGCAAATGGGTAGGAATAATTGGGGGACAATAGGACAGGGACAATAGGCACGATTGTGTGCTTATGCACGCTCCTTACAGACCTCTTAGGAAGGGGGTGAGGTCAATAGTGGTTAGTTTGAGGGAAAAGGACCTTCGAACCTTCCGATGCGCATTGAAGACCCACCTTTTTCAACAGGCCGATCTGGCTTAGTATCATTAGAATGGTTTTTTATTTTTTTTATTTTTTACCCTGCTTTTATAGTCCTATTGTAGTTTTAACGTCAGCCATTAGTTTAATCTTTTAAAATCTATTTTAAATTTTTTATTTGTAATAGTATTGTTTCATTTGGGCTGTACACCGCCCCGAGTCCCAAATTGGGAGAGGGGGCAGTATATAAATAAAATAAATAAGGAATGTGGATTTGGGGATATGACAACGGTCAGGTAGTGTGTTTCAAGCATTGACCACAGTTGCTGAAGTTGTACTTTCTGCAGTCAAGTTTGGAGTGGTGTACATTAAGTTTATATCTATTGTGTGCTCTTGTATTGTTGGGTAATACATTCATGAAGTCTGAAAATCACATGGAAGGTCAAATTCATATCAGTTGTACTTAACATGATTCATTCATAATTAATAAGCCTTGAGTAGGATTTATTTTCCTGCATACTGAGGTCTGTTGATAATATTATTTGATCATTGTATTTGGGTTACTGTATCATTTGGCCTTTTCAATGTCCCCACATAATAGCAATATGTAATAGCAATAGCTCTGGTAAAGTAGCTATAGTACAATTTATATTGACACAGAGCTAGAGTTGCAAATTGTAATTTTAATAAAGATCTGGAAATCTTCATGTATGTATGTATGTATGTATGTATGTATGTATGTATTGACTTTTGGGATATTTTTCAACTTCCCAGTCTAGCCCACAGCCCTGGTATTTCCTAGTGATTTCCCTTCTAAGCACTGACTATATTCAACCCTAGTTTGCTTTTACAAAAAGGAAGAACATAGCACTGTTAAAATGTCATTAAACACTATGTTTAAATGCTATGAAATTATTTTCTTAAATTTTCCAGAAACTTGAGATTCAGTGAGATTTGAATAATGGACCTCCATATAATATCAGAAACTTTTATTCAAACATGAAAGACTAAACTCTTATTTTGCAGAGATATTGGAAGAGTTACTTGGGGGATGTCTGATTTTAGGACTGGCTTCAACGGCTTGATTGTTGAGAGATATTTATGAGATTTTTTTAATGTTATAACTTTGGAAATTACTATACTATACTGTTTTATTACTTTTATTGTGCTATCAAGTCTCAGACATTCAGACATTGACCTCCATACATAGGTATAGGCAATGTTCATGCTCAAAATAAATCATTTTAATGCTAATGCCAACACTAAAATAAAACTTTAGAATAATTTTTATTTTTCGTTCAGTGTTCCGTGCTTTTGACAAAGACAATGATTCCTGTGTCAGTGTAACAGAATGGGTTGAAGGTTTATCAATATTTCTTCGAGGGACTTTGGAAGAAAAGATGAAATGTAAGATTTTTTCTAGTAAAAATTGATTTTCAGTAAAAATTGATTTTAATCTGAATTTTAGGGCAAATTCATTATGAAATTCATTGTAAAAATACATTATATTGTAGTTTATATAATCTATTCTATACCATACATGTTATGCAGTATATTTATCTAATTTATTGCAAAATAGGCTTATTTCTTTACCTACAATTTAGTTACTGTTATTTTTTATTAGCTGGCAGAGATTTTGTTTTGCATGCATGCAGTTAATGTAGTTTGTACCTTTTAAAGATTGCTTTGAGGTTTATGACCTGAATGGTGATGGATATATTTCACGAGAGGAAATGTTTCATATGCTGAAGAACAGTCTGCTAAAACAGCCATCTGAGGAAGATCCCGATGAAGGAATTAAAGATTTAGTGGAAATAACACTGAAGAAAATGGCAAGTATAATAAATTTAAAACTTATCAGGTTTAGATCATACTAATAGTCTATCCAATTAATTCAGTTGGGCTTCATTCATACCCTTAGTGGATGAAAAAAAAGCAGAAATGAAATCAGTCAGAGTAATAAACAGATAATCTTGGGAATCTATTGGGTTAATTAGCAACACCAAATTAGTGATTGGAGCGATACCACAATATTTTTTAAAATAAATACATTTGTACAGTAGCGATTATATGAAATTTGACTGGTATGCCAATAAAAAAAATACCATACATTTAATTCCAATTGTATTTTAGTTCCAAATGATTATATACAGTATAACACTATAATGTAAATATGATTATATGGATTAAAATCTTATTTTATAGGACTATGATCATGACGGCAAAGTCTCTTTTGTGGATTTTGAAAGGGCAGTAAGAGATGAAAATCTCCTTTTAGAAGCATTTGGACCATGTTTACCTGATGTGAAGGTATTTATGAAGTCTATATCAAAGTATATTAGTAATGAATTAGTAATTTTATTAGTAATTGTATTTCTATTCTAGATTTGAACTAAATGTTTTAAGTACAAAACTAAAATTATTAAACTGCTTTTTTTGCGTGGTCACTAAATGAGGCTAACCAAAATCATTATATATGTATACAATGGGAGACTTAAAGTTGATGATCAAGCAAGCCAATTGTATTTCAGCATGCTTTAACTGAAGTCTTCCCCGATCTAAAATAACTTTAGCCCATGACTAAGCTTAGCTATGCTCTATCTGTAGATTACATCTGAATATACTGGTGAATATAGATCACCAGTATCCAACTTCTGGCTATTTTAACCAAAAGTTTTGGATTTGTTTTTCTAATTTTTTGGAACAGACTATTTTCTATTTTTTTCTGAACAATTCTATCTTTTAAAAGTGGTTCCATCAGTTCACTGAACTACAGGTAGATCAGATTCAAATATGTAAGTCCATATTGAACAATAAAATGCTTTTTATCTGAAAGGAAGATTGGACTTTTCCGAGATAATCTATTTACTTGTTAAAATTCTTGTTCCCATAACCTTTAGTTGGACTGAAGCAGTATATCACAGGGCAACAATTTTTGAATTGAGGTACCTCGAATGCATCCAAAATACATATATGATTCCTGTGGAATTGAAATTTAACAAATCTTTCAAAATTTTATGATACAAAAATTATCATAAAGCAGATTATGACATAATACAAAATGTCATAAAATATTTTTGGTAATATTTGTGTTATATAGTGTAACACATGCTATTTTCAAGGCAAACATCTCTGAATGTATCCAACTTTTCCAGTGAAAGCAATGCATTAGAATTTCTGTCATTGTTTTGAAGGCTTTGAGGAATTTCTTATCATAGGAAAAATCTCTTTAAAAGATGACTCAAAGGATCACAGGTTATCTAGTTTACACTGTGTGCACAATTATTAAGCAAATGAGTATTTTAACCATATCCTTTGTATGCATACTTTCCACATCCAAGCTGTATAAACTTAAAATGCTTAATGCGTATAAGCAAATCAAGTGATGTGTATTTGTGTAATGTGGGAAGGTTTTGTCTAAGGAGATCAACACCTTATATCAAGGTGTGCATAATTATTAGGCAGCTTCTTTTCCTCAGGAAAAATGAGCTAAAAAGAAATTTAACTGTAATCTTTCAAATGGATGTAGCATTCTTGAAATTGCTAAGATATTGGGTGTGATTACATAATGCTTTGTTGCAAATAGTAAACAGGGTGGCAAGAAACGTGTTGAGAAAAGAAAGACACACCTTAACTGATTTGAGAAGAATTAAAAATGAAGCTACCAAGAACCCATTATCCTCCAGTACTGTCATATTCCAGAACTGCAACCTATTTGGAGTGCCCAGAAGTACAAGATGTTCAGTGCTCAGAGATATGGTCAAGGTAAGGAGGGGTGAAATCTTGACTACCACTGAACAAGACACATAAGTTGAAATTGCAAAACTGGGCCAAGAATGCCTGAAGACAGATTTGTTTCAAAGGTTTGATATGGACTGATGAAAGTGACTATTGACAGACCAGATGGATGGGTCCGTGGCTACATAATGGGCAAAGAGCTCCACTTTGACTCAGACGCCAGCAAGGTGGAGGTGGGGCACTGGTATGGGCTGGTATTATGAAAGATGAGCTAGTTGGATCTTTTTGGGTTGAAGATGGACTCAAAATCAACTCCCAAACCTACTGCCAGTTTTTAGAAAAGCATTTCTTCAAGCAGTGGTATAGGAAAAAGTCTGCATCTTTCAAGATGTCCATTATTTTTATGCAGGACAATGTTCCATTTATGCATCAAAGTATTCAACTGCATGGCTAGCCTGTAAAGGCCTTAAAGATGAATATGCACCCCCTTCCTCACCTGACCTAAACCCTGTTGAGAACTTGTAGGCCTTTCTAAACGGGAGATTTATGGTGAAGAAAAACAGTACTTTTCATTTTTCATTTAGTTGCATAATTCTGTATACTAATAGTTGCCCAATAATTGTGCACACATATTCTTCTAAGAAAGCCATAACTTCATTTTTACCTTCTTAAATATTCAAGTTTGAGCTTTATTAACATTTTGGATTGACTGAGAGTACTGTAGTTGTTGAATGATAAAATTAATCCTCCAAAATATAGTTTGCCTAATAATTGTGCACACAGTGTACTGTTAACGAAAATGTCATCTTAAAGATTCACCAAAAGTAGGGTTATAAGGCAGACATGTTTCTGGTGGCCAGGGATAGGGGATTAATTCTTATAGAACATCTATGTTTTGTATAAAATATGAAAGACTCCCAAGTATTCTCACTACTCTTGTAGAAACATAAATCTGTTTGTTAAAGTTGACCATTTTAATCATTCATTTAGGTTTTTGACTCTTCTGGAAAAATACATCATCAAATAGTAATATGATGACTTATGATGTAGGAACTCTTACAATAAATTTCTTGTAATGATTTTTTTAATTAATGCAATTAATTAATTTTATTATATCTACATTTTATTGCAGATATATTAATGTCTAATTGTTATATAAACTTCCTAACTACATGCATTTCTGTAAAATGTTCTGTAAAGTGTTTTAAAATAAATGCCTTTTATGTTTATGCACTATTTGATAATGGAACAGAGTATTATATGAAACGAAAATATCAATGTACAATAAAGACCCAGAGAATGATGCAATTAGCTTCACATAGTTAGGGAAGGCTTTTATTTATTTCTCAAAAAGGAGAAATTTGGCAAATAATTTCAATAAATTGTGACATGATTATTACATCTCTTTATATAAAATACAAGGGAGCAAATATGCCTAATATTCCTGGCTTGTATTTTCCCCACAGGTTTAACCCTGTGAGGGGGGTTGGGCTGAAAGTGACTGGCCCAGAGAAATAGCAATAGTAGTTAGACTTATATTCCGCTTTATAGTGCTTTACAGCTCTCTCTAAGCGGTGTACAGAGTCAGGATATTGCCCCCAACAATCTGGGTCCTCATTTAACCCACTTCAGAAGGATGGAAGGCTGAGTCAGCCTTGAGCCTGATGGGATTTGAACTGCCAAATTGCAGGCAGCTGGCTGTCAGCAGTAGTAGTTTGCAGTACTGCACTCTAACCACTGCACCACAGAGGCTCATCATTCATGCCTAAGGCAGACTTAAAACTCACGAGTCTCTTGGTTTCTAGGCTAATATTTTAATCATGACACCAAACAGGCTCTTTAAATTTGCTACTTAAGAGGTATTGAACCTAATTTCAGTATTAAGTTAAACATTTCCAAATGCATAGGCATTGTTCTTTGGACATAAGTTTGTTTTAGCTTTTTTAAAAAATGTTTATTATTTCCTTTACAGTGCAGGATGTCCTTTGAGTCACAGGCTTTCCAAGATGCTCCCCAGTTGTAGATCTGCAAGTAAAATATAATGAATGAAATGTAATATAGCTGGGTAGACCCAATGCTATCATAGCATAGCATTAGAAGCACAAGAAATAAGGTGATAACATTCACAGCCATCAATAAATTTCAACATAATGGATAATAACTTTAAATTTTACTGCTTCATGTTAGCAAATGAAGCATTTCTTTGTCTAGAAACAGTCACAGCCTACCTGTTTGTGAATCAAATATAAATGTAACATACAATCAGAAATACTTATATACGCCGCCTCTGCTTTATTACTGGTTTTGTTTGATTTTCCACTAATAATTCTTCAGATGAAGTTTGAACTGGATCAGCAATCTAGTTTGAAAAAAGGAATCTGAAGTTAGTATATGATATGCATTATAATGGAATAAAACGGATTAAGCTATTGCAAAATAATTAATATGTACAAATTCTAAATGATGTTAGAACTACATATTTTCAGAACATTGAATGAAAAATTATTGGCCCACCTTCTTTAGTCTATTACGAATTAAGATTGCCGAGGTATTCAGTGAATCATCATCCATATCTATTTTAGGTATTTCTGGTAGTTTTGGGCCAAAAATGATTTCTTCACCATTAGGCTGTCTTCCCAAAAGGGCAAGTTTGTTGTCTTCATCTCTCCTCCTCTTTCGTTCCTGAAGTTGTGTAGTTCGGGGCATGAATCTTCCAAGACCTTCATAAGATGGATCTTTTCTTTCTAGGTTCCAGTAAGCCAATGTGTCATGTTCTCTTTGCTGTGGCTTCTTACCCACCTGCATGCTTTGGCTAAAGCATGCAGATGCTGTAGCATGATCACGAGAATTGTGAGGTGCTACTAACAGATTCTGGCAATGCTGTTCTGCGGGAGATGTAATATGCTTCAGTAATAATGTACAACAGGAAGATTGACAGGGATCCTGTGTATATGTTGCTGGATTCCATTTGGTAATGGCTGTTTCAGATGTCCATGATCCACGATCCAACGGCATGATCTTTGAAGAACGTATACCACAATCCTGTTTTGTCTCCAATGATTGCTCTCAAAACACAAAAAATAATGTGTTATGTTGGTGCATAGTAAAAAAAGGCATTTTTGAAGTGAATTTTAATTTTGTTAACAAATTTACCATGGTAGAGAATAGGCTTTATTTGATGAGCAGTGAAAAAATTATTTTAATGTATTAGCTTCCAAAGCGTTGTTCTGCTATGCTTTGGATGTGATGATTCTATATGCATTTTCAAAGCACTGGAATATTCTAATAAATTACATAAATGTTCACCATTCTGGGGGGGGAAGGGTTATGGAGTTATGCAAGCATGTACAATGGAATAATAAGCAAAATAAATTTAATACATGAACTAAGAAAAAAAGGAAAATTAATTACATCTAATTCAAAGTAAATTCTGTAGACACTCGGGTTTTTTTGTTTGCTCCCATCCTTTTTTCCATGCCAAGTTATTTAGATTTGAAATAATGGAAGAGGTGTTCTTAATGAGAATATAAAAAGAAAGAATATAACTTTTCAAACAGTAAGTGTAAAGTCCTCAATGGATTGAGTTTGACTTCTGATAAAATCTTTGGCAAATTAATATTGGATTTTTTGGAGGAATTACAAAAGTTGTTGGCTCTTGCCTTTTACTGATTTAAAATAAAAGCCACAAACCTTTGAAATTGGTTGCTTTTGCTATATATTTTCGTCTGTCTCTTAATTTGTCTCTGGTCTCTTGTACACTCTCAAATTCTGGAGCGTAGCATATATGTAGCAAACTGCCAAAGAAATTCCGCTCATCCAGTTTTCTTTTGGCTGCCCTAAAAAAGAGAAAGTGATACACAATATTAAAACAATTCAATCGTGTTGAAGTTAAATCCAGTAAGTTAAGTTTTCACAATATAAAAATAACTGTTGTGATTTACATAAAAATGATATATGAAAGATGTTTCAATATCAAACAAGTAGGGATCCTAGGAAGAACAAAAGCAATGGTTATTACCTTGAACTTTGTATTTTTAAAAACTTGATCAAGTACACTTCAGTAAATTCTTCTGCTGGATAACCATCTAGTGGATTATATTCCTCGATAGTACCATATAATGCAAAAAGTTCAATTAGCTCCTTCATAACTCCCAATGCAGGAACCCCCTGGATTAACAAATATCGAGACTCTAAATTGACAGTGTAAACCTGAAAAACAAAATCACTTTAATAACACTTTAATATATGTTCTATTTTAAAATAAATTGTTTACAGTAATACAGCATAACAATCTTAAAAGAATGTGTCAGAAGTTAGATATTTTAGCATTAGTGATCAAGTTCGTCCATGATAGTCCCCTACCTGTGAATACAAATTGGACCAGAATTTCCATTGCTAAGTAAGGCAGTTTTTAAGTGAATTGCCACAGTTAATTTTATGTGCTGCATTTAACGATGAAGTTGTTAAATGAATTGTAGCCATTAACGCAAATCTGGCCTCCCCCATTGACTTTCTTGTCAGCTGACTGGGAAGGTCACAAATGGCAATCACATGACCCTGGAACGATGCAATTATAAATACATGCCAGTTACCAAGCAATCAAATTTTGATTATGGGTCTGTGGAGATGCTATGATGGTTATAATGAGGACCAGTCATAAGCAATATTTTTCAGAGCTGTTATAATTTGGAATGTTTGCTCTGCAAATTGTGATGACCCAGGGTGTGGCACAAAAGCATCAAAGTCACATAACTAAGAAAAGTCCCTTTAATACCTCCAACTTTGCCCCCAATGTCCAGTTACCTTCGGCTGGAGAAAAAACTCCCAAGAACAGTCTTTAAGTGGAGGAAATTCAGTCCGAAAACAAAGTACATATAAACTGTAAATAAAAATCCACACAAACCATGCTGCAGCGATTAACTGGACAGAGCAGGATAAGGAATTGCAGACTTCAAAGGCCAACAAAACACACACAGTTGGGAAGACACCAGGAACCCAGATAAGCCTCGACAATAAAAGATAACTCACATTTGCTTCCCACAAGTTTCTGTGCTGTAGCTTTCCTTTTTAAACACTTGTTTCCCAGCTGCAGCTAATGAAGGGAATCAGGACCCTTTTCTCCCTCATAAGCCATGCAACTCACGTTGCTTCCTTCTCCGTTCCTCTCTCCGTGCCCTAGGATGAAGAGGAGGTGGGCCTAGGTCTTCCTTCAAATTCCCTCTGCCTTACTCTATCTCTCCCCTGCTCTGCCCAGCAGATTGTGCCCTTCCCCAGTTTCTTCCACAGCCAACAGAACCATATTCCCACTCCCTGTCAGTTGCTCAGCCTCTCCCTTGGAATCAGATTCCAACGGGCATGACACAAATGGTTGTTAATTAAGGACTACATGGTGTTTGGTTATGGCTTAATTTGATGAATAAAACTAAACATATTTTTTGATACATTACACTTTAATACTGTAAGACCAAATAAACATAACAATACAAGTTACAGAGTAAAAACAAACCAAATGAAGGGAAAAAGGAAACTAATATCAGGTAAAATGAAAATTTTAAAAGTTAGTGGAAAAAACATCATAAGTAGGGGTAACAGAATATAGCTAAGCTCAGAAATTAAAGATAGCTAAATCTTACATACAATATAGGAAGAAAGATATCAGTATTAACTGTATTATAGCAAGGATTCTAAATTGTTACTTATAGCATTTGGGCAAAATACAATTAGCTACTATCTTGAATACTTCAAAAAATATATTCAAGAGGAAGATCAGACCAGCAACAACCATGGCTTATGTCATGGCCCTGAAAATTATTGTTCAAATTTTCCCTTGGACATTAACATATAGTAGAAACTTCACAAGATAGGAAGCATTGTGAAGATTAAGTGGTAAAACCGGAGATACATTTGATCATTCAAAAGACTACTACTTCTATTTGGGTCAGTAAACAGGCGCAGTGTTCAGCAATTCAAAAAGGATCTAACCCCTGTAGAGATCCCAACAATTATACATGATATTTTAAGGAAAAAACTGACAAATGTCTTATCAAAGAACCTCAGTTGTAACAATTAAACACAACTTCCGTTTTCAGAGGATACTTAGATTCAGTAAGGCATTTGACAAAGTGGACCATAACTAATTGGTAAGACAGAAAAATGTGGAATAGACAGCATCACCACCAGAGGATTTACAACTAGCTGATCCACTCAACAGTGTAGTCCTTAAGAACCTGCCTTTACATAGAGGGAAATATGCAGTGAGGTACCTTGAAATTCTGTCTTAGGCCCAGTACTCTTCAATGATTTGATAAACAAGGTGAACTCATCAAATTTGCAGATGATACCAAGCTGGTGGGAATAGCCAACACTTTAGAAGAGGGGTTCCCAATCCCTAGTAGATGGACCAGTACTGTCCGTGGCCTGTGAGGAAGTGGGTCGCACAGCTGGAGGTAAGTAATGGGCATGTGAAACTGTATGCTAAGGATCTAGGTTGCATGGTCCTCCTACCTCCCCCCCCTTTCTGTAAAGAAATATCTTCAATGAAACCAAACCCTGCTGGCAAAAAGGTTGGGGACTGCTGCTTTAGAAGATAGGCTCAAGGCAGACTTGAACACTGAATCCTATCCAACAAAATGCAATTCAGTGGTAAGAAAAGTAAGGTTTTATACAATCCAAATGCACAGATAGAGATTAGGTCATGCCTTAGTAATAACTGCGAGAGGGATCTAAGAGTCCTAGTGGACGACCTTAAATATGAGCTAGTAGTATCCTGCAGCTGCCAAAAAAGGCAGTGCAATCCTGGGTTGCATTAACAGAAGGATAAAAACAAGATCAAGTAAAGTGTTATTACAACTACAATATAATGCCTTGATAAGACCACACTTGAAATACTGCACCCAGTTGCAGTTGCCATGAAACAAAAAGGATGACATACTATAAAGTGCAGATGAAATACACATGAAGAACAGTTGCAGGAACTGGCTATACCAGTTTAATGAAGAGGTGATGGCAGAGGTGATATGATAACAGCTATCCAATATCCAAGAGATTATCACAAAGAAAAGGGGATCAACCTATTCTCTGAAGTACCTGAGGGCTGGACAAAAAAAAAACAGATGGAAAGCTATCAAGAAGAGATCCAAGCTAAAAATAAGGAGAAATTTCCTGACAGTGAGAACATTAATCAGTGGATCAGCTTGCTTTCAGAAGTTGTGGGAGCTCCATCATTTTTAAAGAAGAAAATATTTCAGATTGTCTGAAATAGTGTAAGGCAGCGATGGCTATCTTTTTGGCACCAAAAGCACGCACGCACACCCCCAAAATGCAATGTGCTCGCTCCCCCATGCATGTGCAGCAGAGACCCGAAGATCAGCTGACCCAGCGGGAGGCACGTGCACATGCACAACAGAGCTGAGCTGAGGCGACGGTTTGCATACCCAGAGAAAGGGCTCTGCGTGCCACCTCTGGCACGCATGCCATAGGTTCACCATCAGGGATGTAAGATCTCTTGGCATTGGACTAGAAGTCCTCCAAGGTCCCAACTGTATTATTTTATTCTACTCTTCTCTATTTCCTGTTTAGGTGCTGCGAGCGTATATGCAAACAAAAAGGAGGTGGAGGAAGAAAGGACAGATTTGCTTTTATCCAGCTTGTAGGCTTCTTATGGAGATTTCAACAAAGTATCAAGTCTCACTGGCATACATCAGGGTAGTTATCACTACCGTTTGGATTGTATACAGGAGGCATTCTAGGCAATTGAACCACTTCCACACAACCTGCCTCCGCAGAGTTCTGAAGATCCGATGGCAGGACAAAGTACCAGACACTCTCCAGAGCAGGCCTACCATCAGTTCACACCCTGCTGATGAAAGCCCAGATACGCTGGGCAGGCCATGTTGCAAGGATGCCAAACCACCATTTCCCTAAACAGTTCCTCTATGGTGAGTTGTCTCAAGGAAAGTGATCACATGAGGGGAGGAGGGGAGAGACACAAAGGATAGAAAAACCCGTTGAAAGCCTCCTTCAAGTCCCTGGATATTGACACCACCTCCTGGGAAACCCTAGCACTAGACTGATCGACAGGGCACACGTCCACCCAGGCTGCCAGATATTTGAAGAGAGAACAACCGCATAGCACTGTGTTGATGAACTACGGCACACGTGGCGGAAGTGGCACGCAGAGCCACTTCTGCCAGAACGCGAGAGGCCGCCCAAAAGAGACCCACTGCGCATCCACGCGCGGCGCCACCCAACAGCTGATTGTTGGATATCTTGTGCACATGTGTGTGGGACGCATGGGAGACACATGCACAGAGACGCAGCACGCACGGGGGTCTCGCGCGCATATGCAGGGGGCATGGGAGAGGCCAGCATGCATTGTCTTCTGGGTGCTGCCACGCGAGCACGCACGCAATTATTGGCATGGGAACCGAAAAAAGTTAGCCACCACTGCCATAGCACAAGAGAAGCGAGTACTCCACAGAGCCACAGCTGCAAATGCTGCAGCAATGGTGCCCACACATGCATGCTCGACATATGCCAGGACAAGCCCGGGTAGGCCTTACCAGCCACCTGCGGCCACGCCGTGGGCAGCCCACAACCCATTAGAGGTCAAGGCCCTCTTCGAACACGATGGATGAACATAATCATCACCAACCAAGCATCTGTATCCGAGAGCGGATTTGAAAAGAAGAGGAAACGGCTCAAGGGAGAACTTTTTCTCCTTTACCTTCACTGCTCGTGGTCTGCGCCCTTCACGATACTTGGCGCGCGATGCGCAGATCGTCTGCTGTGCGTGGTGCTGGAAGACGCCACCGACTTCCTCTTCGCCAGCATCAACCTCCGCCATCTTAGCCTCCGTATTCTCTTGTCGCCTCTTCAAAACGTCATCGAAGTCTTTTCTCCCTCCACACCCCCGCCTCCCTCCCTCCCCCGCTCTCCAAGGAAAGGCGGAAAGAAATCGATGAAGAACGCGGCGACGGAACGAGGCGGAGCCTTGGCACCATTATCCAATCACAAGCGGAGAAAAACGGCTGGGCCTCCAATGACCGTTAAGGCTACCTGAAAAGATAGCAAGGTACGCAGCCGGAAGCCGGGGCAAATCATTCCGGCAATCTGGTGACGGTCAAAAGTCGCGACTTTCTGTAGTTTTGTCTTTAAGGTGGTACCTAGTCGTGGATGGCCGGAGGGTCGGCGGTGATGTTGGGGGCAGGAGGATTCGGAATAGCCGCGGCGAGCGTCTCCTTGAGCGGCGTCAAGAACTGCTTTCTGCACTTGCCGCCTGGGCTGGTTTCCTACCTCCGACTGCAGCAGGTACAAGGGATTCAGGAAGATGGCTATCGACCTCCGTTCTGTGTCCGGTGATTACTGAGGTTGAAGTGTCCATTCACGGTCACAGCATACTTTTCCTTAGCAACACCTTTCCATATCCAAGTACGGGGCTGTTGGCACCTTAGACGAGCCATGGAAGTGGAGCTCTTGCCAGCCTCCGGATAATATTAAAAGGCTAACAGATCAGAATAAGGGACGGGACCCTTGGCTGTCTTCTCATCCAACCCCCTTATCCTCTTCATTAGCTACGCTAAGTAAAAGCAGTTTATTCGCTCCAGACGAAAAGGAGATTTGCAGCTGTGCCTTGCAGAGGCTATTCTACATAAATGATAACGTTGTTGTCTTTTTTCTGAGGATATTTAATGTCACCTGACATAGGATATCTTGGTGCTGTCCCAGCTAGCCAAGCATTCACCTGATCTTGCTGGGCATTTTGTTTTCGAAATTTGCCAATAGTAGGTGCTGCCACCCACTGGGGATTACTGGCATTTGACACTGAATGTCATGAAGGGGGGAAGGTGGTGTTTCATTGCTATATTATTTTTCAAACGTTGCAGTATCCAGAATAATCTGAAATGTATTGCATCTTTCTTCAGCTATTAAAGAAATAGGTGTTTTAAATCTGATGTAGAATACTTTATCTTTTTTCCCCTTGTTAGATCTGTGGGTTCCCCCCCTCCCCAGTGTCACTGTTAAGAATTAGGTTTTTTTTTTAGCATTTGGAAAAATACCTTATAATATCAATGAGATGGTATCTTAGGACAGTGTAATAATTATCAGAGGGAGGGGAAGAGAGTTCTGTATTAACTTTGCAGATACTCTTAAAACATTGGCTCCACCCTAATTTAGCGCTTGTGGGAAGTGCCAGGTCTTCGGATCTTCCAAAAGGCTGCTCCCTTTCCAGATCACTGACAATTGGAACTGGTCTTGTAAAGGCTGAAGCTGGCAAAGCCAAAATTAAGTAACCTGAAACCACACACTAGCAAAATGTTATGTACTATTTGTGCTTCCAAGACTTAAAAATGTGCAAGTGCTATACTATATGATGTAGTACTTGTGCTTATGTGTGCAAGGCTGAAAAATGAGCAGCATAAATTCTATTAATCCATAAAAGCAGAAAAAAATATTTTAAAAAATAATAGTATAAAATATAAAATTCAAATCCTGAGTATTTTATAAATAGAGGGCTTGATTGATTGATTGATTGAGCCAGTCACTCTTAGCCTAACCAAGTGCCATAATGTTGCTGTTGGAAGAAAATCAGAGGAGGAAGGTGTGTAAATATATTTGAGTTACGTGTTTAAAAACTGGGATAAAATACTAAGGATAATAAGTGGGTTATTATGTGATTTTAGGTTCCAAATTGACAAGCATCTTGTTGAAAGATAACTGATTTAATAGTTATTGAAAAGAAAACAGTTTGATTCTTTGATGTTGCTATACTAGATCAGTGGTTCTTAACCTGGGCGATATTGCCTCCCAGACGGCGATTTCGTTTTTCAGGGGGGTGATGGAATGAAAAGGGGCGGCGCGGGGGCGAAGGAATGGAAGGGGAGGGCGATATGGGGGCGATGGAGCAAGAAGTTTTGGGAACACTCTTGAGACTTTTTTCGTACAGTGAACCACTGTATATCTGTGATACAAAAACATCAGATCGCTCGCTATTAGTGGATTGAACAGTTTTAAAATGTTCCTCCAGTTAGCTTCAGTACAGAACACCGTACATAGGTGAATACGCATCGCTCATCTTCATGCGCGTTGCACAGCAGCCTTATTACTCTACCCATTAAATTTGTTGCTCTGATTTTTGTTGCTTTCCTTCTGTAAAAATTTTCTTTGTATCTTTTTAACCCTTTTTACAGTGTGCATGAATATATATTTTCCTCGAATCTTAATTTAGTTTCAGAGTTTTCATCTTGAAGTTCTTAGTTCCTGCATTGCAGTTTGTTCCTATACCCTTCTTATATTTCTTTTTGTGTCTTAAAATTCACTTGTAATTAAATCATTAAATGTTACTGTTTTTTTCGGGCATTTCATTTTCTTGCAATTGAATTTTGTTTTCAGTACTCATTGCATTTAAGTGTCTTGGATAAATAAGATAATAATGAAATACATGTATCATGAAGTTTGGGAGCAAAGTGATGGGTGGCACCAGAATTTTTCACACAGTTGAGATATGGGAAAAAGACTGGAAATAAATTATTTGCATCGATATGTCCTGATGACAATTTTAAAGAAAACAAAAAATGTGTTTGCATAAATTGAAGAATTATTTCTCTGTGTTGTGATTGAGAGGTTATGTTGGGGGAGGGGGGCAATGATAACTTCCTCAATGGCTCAAGGGGACGATTCTTTCAAAAAGGTTAAGAACCACTGTACTAGATGATGCTAGGATTGAGGAAAAACAATGGAGAAAATTACAAAATCCAAGACTTATAAATCAAATTTGAACACTTCTGAAAAAGAAATATTTTGTTATACCAATTTGATTGGAGCCTTCAAATTGATACCTAAAGGAATTCCTCGATATCTGGAGATATTGAATTTATAAGACCAGAATACCCTAATTTTATAAAAAAAGATCCCACTTTTGCTTGGACCTGGTCTGTATGTATCTATTTGTCCACTTACATGAAATATCCCCTGTTTGTTTAATATAAATTTATTTATTTTTTAAATTCATAGGATCAAGTTGTGAAAGCATCTTGGGGTAATCAACCAGTATTCTTGGGTTGGATGGAAATCAGACATTATCGTCAAACAGAAGAAAATATTGTTGTAATAAACAGACACTTGGCAGGCAAGCTTGGCATCAAAGATGGACAACAGGTTTGAAATGCAATCTTCTATTTGTATACTTAGAGTAGGATATGAAGTTGATACATATGGAATGTATCAGTTATTAGTTTCAGAATTTGAATTTTAAATTATCAAATTATCATAATGCTTAATAAAATACCAGGACCTAGCAAACATATTTCAAATGACATAATTAACTTTTGAAGTGATTGCTGAATACATTCTCCATTAATGGATATAGTTGTGGAACCCCTGTCATGGACAGATCACTCGCTCCTGAAGCTCGACTTCCGTTCCGCACCCCCTGACCGCAGGGAGGTGGGGCCACTAAAATGGTACCGCCCCAGGCGCCTGATGGACCCTGATAGGTTCCTGACGGAGCTTGGGCCATTCCCCGAAGCTCACACACACGACTCGGTTGAGGGCTTGGCCGCCACCTGGGATAGGGTGGCTGCGGGGCCCTTGACCGAGTTGTGCCCTTGCGGCCTCTGACCCGGTGCCGATCCCATGCGGCTCCCTGGTTTTCTGAGGAGCTGAGGGAGATGAAGTGCCGGAAAAGACGCCTAGAGAGCAGTTGGAGGGCTAGCCGCTCTGGGTCTGACCGAACACTATTACGATCTTATATCAAGACGTATTTAGTGGCGATAAGGATGGCGAGGAGGTCTTACCTCTCCACCCTTATTGCGTCCGCGGAAAACCGCCCAGCCGCCCTGTTTAGGGTGACCCGCTCCCTCCTGGAGGTGGGAGCGCGGGAGGACCCCTTGCAGGGACAGGCTGAGGAGTTTTCTAGGTTTCTGCAGGACAAAATCGCTCAGATCCGGGACGAACTGGACTCCAACTGGGCATCTCCGGGCGGGGGGGCGGGGGTGGATATCGGTGAGGTCAATTGGGTTGAGTTCGATCCTGTTACTGTGGAGGACGTGGACAGGATACTGGGGGGACTGAATGCCACCACCTGTTTACTGGACCCGTGCCCCTCCTGGCTGGTCTTGGCCACTCAGGAGGTGACACGAGGCTGGTTCCAGGGTATTATAAACGCTTCCTTGAGAGAGGGGCTGTTACCCGCCGCCTTGAAAGAGGCGGTGGTGCCGCCTCTCCTCAAGAAACCATCCCTGGACCCAGCATTGTTATCTAATTATCGTCCTGTCTCCAACCTTCGTTTCGTTGCGAAGGTTGTTGAGAGTGTGGTGGCACGTCAGCTCCCGCAGTACCTGGAGGAAACGAGTTATCTTGACCCCCTCCAATCGGGCTTCAGGCCCGGGCACAGCACGGAGACGGCGTTGGTCGCGTTGGTGGATGACCTCTGGAGGGCCCGGGACAGGGGTTGCTCCTCTGTCCTGGTCCTGTTAGATCTCTCAGCGGCTTTTGATACTGTCGACCACAGTATCGTATTGCGACGGTTGGAGGGGTAGGGGGCACCGTGCTGCGTTGGTTCACCTCCTTCCTCTCCGACCATTCGCAATTTGTGTTGACAGGGGGGCAGAGATCGACCCCGAGGCCCCTACTATGTGGGGTCCCTCAGGGGTCGGTGCTCTCGCCCCTGCTGTTCAACATTTATGTAAAGCCGCTGGGTGAAGTCATCCGTGGCTTCGGGGTGGAGTTCCATCAGTACGCTGATGATACTCAGCTGTACATCTCCACCCCGGGCCACCCCAGCGAAGCCGTCGAAGTGATGTCCCGGTGCCTGGAGGCCGTGCGGAATTGGATGGGTCGTAACAGGCTTCGTCTCAACCCGACCAAAACCGAGTGGCTGTGGTTTCCTGCGCCCAGATACAGCCAGCTGGTTCCTTCGCTGGCCATGGGGGGAGAGGTTCTGACCCCCGTGGAAGGGGCGCGCAACTTGGGTGTCCTCCTGGACGTACGGCTGTCTTTAGAAGAACACATTGCAGCCGTCGTCAGGGGGGCTTTTTATCAGATTCGTCTGATTCACCAGTTACGGCCCTTTCTGGATCTGGGCGCACTTCGCACAGTCACTTCCGCCCTCGTTATCTCCCGCCTGGATTATTGCAATGCTCTCTACATGGGGCTCCCCTTGAAGAGTCTCCGGAGGCTACAGTTAGTCCAGAATGCAGCTGCGCGGGTGATCGTGGGTGCCCCTCGGAGCTCCCACGTTACACCGCTTCTCCGCAGGCTGCACTGGCTTCCTGTGGCCTTCCGGATTCGATTCAAGGTGGTACTGATGGTATTTAAAGTGCTCCATGGCTCGGGACCTGGGTATCTACGGGACCGCCTACTGCCATCGTCTACCTCCCGCCGCCCAGTACGCTCCCACAGGGTTGCCCTACTTGGGGTACCACCGCCTGATCGTTGTCGGCTGGCGGCCCCAAGGGTGCGGGCCTTCTCTGTGGGAGCCCCCTCCCTGTGGAATGATCTCCCCCCGGAGATACGAGCCATGACGGACATCCTGACCTTCCGGCGCGCGGTTAAGACCCTATTTTTTAAACAGGCTGGCCTGGCCCAGTAAGGGTTTTTGGGGTTTTATACCTAATTTTGGGTTTTAGTTTTTAATCTTCCATTTTAAATTTTTATTAATCCCGGATTTTTAAATGTGTAATTGTAGTTAGATGGGATGCAGCCGGTTTATCTATTTAATTCAGTTTTAAATTTATTTAAATTATATTTACTCTATGTATTTTTATTAGGCTGTACACCGCCCCGAGTCCCTTTTTTGGGAGAGGGAGCGGTATAAAAATATAAATAAATAAATAAATAAATAAATAAATAATGCCCCACCATACCCCACAACCTTGTTACCCCATGTCATCCATTGTGCGCTTACCTTTCAAAGATCTCTGGAGCTTGGTTTAGGAGGAGGAAGGAGGGTAGGCAGCTCTGCTCCTGGACCGTGTGGCACAATCCTGAAAGCAGCTTGGGATTAATTATGGGTGCTCTGAAAATGACGGTCATTTTTGGGATCACACCGCACAGCCTAGCAATGGAATGGTCTCCCCTGCTTCTTTAACATGAGCTTCAGAGAGTTACAATGGATAGGGAACTTTGCAGAGTTTGCATTAGGGAAGCAGAGCAGGCCTCTTCATTCTGAAAAGAAGAATTGGAAGGGACCTTCTAATCCAACCCGCTGGTCAAGCTGGAAACCCTAAACCATTTCAGACAAATGGTTAATGCAATCTCTTCTTAAAAACCTCCAGTGTTGAAACACTGACAACTTCTGGAAGCAAGTTGTTCCACTGATTGTTCCAACTGTCGAATTCCTTCTTAGTTCTAAGTTGGTTCTCTCCTTGATTAGTTTCCATCCATTGCTTCTTATCCTGCCTTTGGAGAATAGCTTGACCCCTTTTCTTTATGGCAACTCCTTAGATATTGAAACACTGCTATCATGTCTCCCTTAGTCCTTATTTTCATTAAACTAGACATACCCAATGCCTGCAACTGTTCTTCATATGTTTTAGCCTTCAGTCCTCTAATCATCTTTCTTGTTCTTCTCTGCATCCTTTGTGGAGTCTCAACATATTTTTTATATCGTGATGACCCAAGCTGGAAGCAATATCCCAAGTGTGGTTTTACCAAGGCATTATAAAGCGGTATTAACACTTGACATGAGGGACTGGGCAATGTCGTTTGATTCTAGAAGAGGACGCTGTTTTCTGGACAGCCTCATTGAATTTTGGAAGCTCTGTAAATGGCAGCTACTTCACACCACACGGCTCAAGTGCAAAGAAGCTTGTTCTGTTTCTCTATAAGTTTTGAAAAGCTCCGCATTGGGTCAGAGCTCATGTTAAGTAAGCAGAACACGCCTATTCATTTCTGGACCATGTGGCACAATCCCGGAAATGGTCATCATTTTTAGGGTAGCCACAATTCGATGCAGCTGACTAGAAATTAAAGGTGACTGCTTCCAGGATCACACTGCAGGCTAGGAGAAGAACAACCTCTCTTCTTTCCTAACCCAAGCCCAACGCTTTTCAGATTTTCAGAGAATAAATGAAGAGGGTGTAAGGCATAGTGGGATGGGAAGCAGGCCCACAGGGACCCAGAGTGAGGAAATAAACAAGGGGACTCCTGCAACGCCCCTATATTTCGTCATAAGAATGAATGACTTTAGGGTACTGCAGCGGTTATAACTTTGGAACTAGGATGTTAGTAGCTTTTGGATGGTCTGCTGTAACTCTGAACAGCTGCTAAGCAACCAGTGGAAAGTTAAGAACTAACTTTATATTGAATTATTTTCAATTCATCACTTATGCATGCCCAGTATTGTGACCCCTGAGGTGAGATCTGCACCTACCCTTTTGGCTTTCTGAAAGCTTGAAGATCTGCCTCTGCCAACTGCCTGGCTCCCCAATGGGGACATGTCATTCTGGAGATAGTTAATGGATTAAGACGACCCCAAATCCTCACCATTGCATCTAGTTCCCTTCCTTCTCATCTTTGTCATTTTCTAAATGAATTTTAGTGTTAATAGTTAGTGTTTTAATATTTTATTTTAGTAAACCACTTACAGTTGCCTCTAGGCAAGATGGCAGGCATTTAAGTTTAATAAATAAATAAAATATTAGAATATTTTTGCTTAGGATTCAGTGAGTCAGTCAGTAGGTCAACAAATAAAAGTTTGCACATATTAACTTTGTTCTCAAACTGTTTACTTTTGTTACTATCAGTATTGAATAAAATACCATTTATTTATTTGAGAATGCTAAAAATAACTTTTATATTGCCAAAGGGAATAAATAACACTAATTATATAGTCAAAATATATTTTGAAAAATGTTGCCAGTACAAATCAGCAACCATGTGATTCTTATGTCAGTTTTTTTTTTCTTGTTTATAATTATTTTTAGTGGTCTGCTTATGAAAATATTAAAAGTAATTTAATTAGGTTTTTTATCTGCCAGGTATTCCTTGAACCCTGTTCTCAGATTTTATCCTGTCAACAAATAGAAGTAGAACCAATTTCAGCAGATGATTGGGAAATACTGGTAATTAAAGCATTTTTATATAATATTTATTTTTTCACCTCATTAACTAAACATGCAGTTTTATTTGTTAAAACCATTTTTGTGTCTTCAATTTGTTGCAATCTTTTCAGTCAAAATCAGATTTTTTTTAACATTCTGTAAAATGATTTTAGGAGCTGCATGCATTGTCCCTGGAAAGGCATCTTCTTAATCAAATTCGAATAGTATTTCCAAAAGCTGTCTTCCCAGTGTGGGTTGAGCAACATACTTGTATCTATATCCGGATTGGTAAGTGGTTATGCAAGACTTTATCAGATTTGGAGAGATAATTATAAGTTTTATATGTATATTAACATTTCTGTTTTATATTTTAGTTACTCTAAAACCCCCAGCTCTTTATGGAAGACTTGAAGCTTGCACAGAGCTTCTTGTATCTCCTAAATTACGACAGTATGAAGGTAGTTCTGCCATGTTGCCTTCCCCGAAAGATGACATTATGCAGGAAGATGTCCCTGAAACCAAATTAAAACCAAGGGAAAAAAATGAGGAACCACATTCCAAAGAAACACATTTAAATAGCCAATTTCAACAGCATCAACCAAACACAAAGGGATCGCAGAGTACAAATTTTTTCCCAAACATTTGGAATTTACTCGGGAACATTTTCTTTTATAATTCTGAAAAGAAACACGAGCCTTCTAATGATATTGATGAACTGAATGCTGCTAAAAATCGTCTGTTAAACTTGATTCAGGTAGATTCTGTTTTCAGAGTATGTCAGAGGCAGCTTCCCAGCATGAAAAATACACTGGAAACATGCACATTTCAGGAATGCAACACCGTCTTTGTTTTTCCATGGAATGAAGTATTTCCTGCTTTAGAAGCTAATACTCAAGTTTCTTATGGGAAAATTAGTAAACTACTTTCTCCCAAACAGCAGATGCAAGAGTTGAAGTATCATCTAACATCAAAGAAAGAGAAACATCTGTCTAATACAGAAGACCAAAAGCAATTTACTTTGAGTAAGGGTCAAGAATCTAATGAGTTTTCTGTTGTGCAAATAATATGGAATGGCTTTGAGGATCTAAAGGATGCCATAATGTTCAATAACAATGTGGAGCAACTGCATGTTGGAAGAATTTGGGTTAGTGAAATTTATGAAGGTTACAGGGAAAATCATGATATTAGGCTCATTAGCATTTTAAATCAGTTTTGATGATTGTTGACTGATTAACATTGGAGAATTAAAATATTTTATCTAAAAACTAAGCTGTATTAAATTTTAGTGCTTATTCAAAAAAAATGTGGTGCTGGGCAGCAATCTCCAAACTATAATGTTTAAGATGGTTCTTTTGTAGTTAGTGAGCATTATATCCTAATCCAACTTTAAATAATTCAAATAATTTCAATTTAAAAACTATTAATTTAGTTTGCTTTATTTACTTCAAATATTTATGTACCTTCCTAAATCAAGTTGTTAAAATGGATTAAAATAGCAAAACAAAAAATAGTGTATTTTTTGTTTTGCTTCTGCTGCAAAAATACGGTTACAAGTTAATATTATTGCTATAAATCAGTGGTTCTTAACCTTTGTGAAAGAATTGCCCCCTTGAACCATTGAGGAAGTTACCATCGCCCCCGCATCACCCCTTTTTGTTCCATTGCCCCCCTGAAAAATGAAATCGTCCCCTGGGGGGCAATATCACCCAGGTTAAGAACCACTGCTGTAAATAATGTGAGAGCCAGTTTGGTAAAGGCACAAGGTTAGAAAAACAGGAGACTATGAGTTCAAGTCTTGGCCATGAAAGCTAGCTGGCAGACTTTGGACCAGCCACTGCCTCTCAACCCAATTTACTTCACAGGGTTGATGTTGAGGGAAAATAGGAGAAAGGTGTGTTGGATATGTTCACCACCTTGAGTTATTTATAAAAATAATAAAGGTGGGATACAAATAATCATACTATATCAAATCAATGATGGTGAAAGATGCAAGGAATCCTTTTTTTTCCTTGAGATAATTGAGAAAGCTATTAATATTTTAACTACAATTATAGTCTTTGAATAGCTTTGAATTCTTCAGTTGTCTTTATTTATTTCTCAAATTTCTATTCTAATCATCTCACCTAAGTGATTCTATACAACCTCATTACTATATCAGTGACTACATCTTATGAATGATTAAAGTTTTTCTATATTAAAGAAGGAACTGTTCATGATTTTTATTTTGTATTTCAGATACCTGAACAGTTGAGAAAGAAGCTACATATAGAAATGCATGCTGCTGTCAGAATCACATCAATCAGTTCAGATCCTAAAATTCCAACCTCTCTTAGACTTCAGCCTGAACGTTCTTTAGTAAGTTTGACCTAATTACAGTAGTTGATAAACTGCTTCCAGTATCTTACTGTCTACTTACAGATTTTGCTTCCACTCTCCCATCTCTGGGGATAAAGTCTATCTCTGCTCCTTTGGCTATCCTGCAAATAGCACACCATGGCAGCAATGGTGCTGGGGTTGTAGTAGAAGCCTGAGGCCTTCAGCAGCTGGCTGCTGCTGCCCTAGGCCTCTACTTCAGCTCCAGTACCAACACTTCTACCAAGGAGTGTCACCTCAAGTCCTGTACTGCAGCTAGCCACCTTCCAAATCATTGCAAATTTGCATAATTTGAAGAAAAGCACACAAGATTTAGAAAAAGACGAGATGAGGTTTTGGAGGATCTCCAGAGCATCACAAGAAGGGGACATGGCCTTGGGAAAAGGTCTGGCATACATACATCCGGGCCAGATATGCTTTATCAGCATTGGAAAAAGATGGCAGAAGTCTTGAGAGGGCCAATGGAGCAAAGACAGCAGGGGCAGCAGAGTTCTTGCGTAGTGGAGATAGAGTGGCCAGGGTTTGAGGTAGCATGGGGTTTGAGGTAACATTATCTAGTGTTCTCATGGCTGAAATAGGGGCCCAGGCACGTGACTGCTAAAGGCCATAGGCCTCTACTTCAGCCCTAGTGCTGCTGCCACCTTTACCATCAAAATGTGCCACTCTGCAGGGCAGCCAATAGGAGAGAGAGATGAGGAGGAGATGGGTGGGGGGAATTGAAGCAACTGTGTGGTCATAAATATAAGCAGACTGCCTGAATTTTGATCACATGACTGTTGTATCAGCTGTAGCTTTAATTCATTCAGGGCTACCATAACTTCCAACAGTCACTGAATGAATGGTCATTAAATGAGGGCTACCTGTAATTATATTTTTTACTAATTTCTGATACACTTGTCCTCAGTTCAAATGTTTCATCGATAATTATATTTTTCTAGCGACTTCAGTCACAAATTATTCAAGGATATTATCTTAATGATGAGCCATCTCTTTAGTGTACTCTGAAATGGATTAAACCTCCCTAAAAGTTGTAATTTTTTTAATGAATTCTTTTTTCCCAAGTTTTGTCAAATGAATATTTGGATATTATTATTTATAATGCTAAATTTACCGAACAGTTGTAAATGCTTACACTCCAAAAATGCTTCATGGGCACAGAAAGCCAATGATTCATCTGTTCCTACTTTCATCCTGCATGATCCATATCATAAATTGTCCATATTTCTCCAATTCTTACTAACAATTCTCTAGTATGGGGAAGAGAATTATGTTGATTTTTTGCTTAAAAGGAGTATGTTAGGAATTCTGGCAGTATGCTCCCAAATGTTCTGTGCTCCCAAATGTTTAATTCAACTGAGTGGGTAGAAATCAGTAATTTAGTTCACATGCTATATTTATTTTACTGTATTTTTCTACAATTGCACACCATATCCATTATTTAAAGCTATTAAATCAATATTTTTTAAAATCTACATTGCAATTTGTACCCTGAAAAAATCCAGGTGTTTCTTTGTTCCTTAGTTTCCAAAGCAAACATTTAAAATAAAATTTCTGAAATGCTTGTATTGGTTGAGGGCCTACTCACTTTTGATAGAAACTTAATGCCAATATGCCCGAAATTGTCATTTTGTTATAAAAGAATTCTACTAAATTTATATATTTTCCCCCTCAAAAGACATCAAAGTTCCTTAGAAAATAACAAAAATGAGGTCAACTTGTGGATAACGTTGTGATTACTGGTAACCCATCAGCTAATGGGTAACATAAAAATCTTTTTTAGAAAAAAAACCTGAATTAACAGTCCTCATCCTTTTTCATTTTAGAATAGAGGAATAAGTGAAGAAGACATTAAAAATGCATTTAACTTGTGGCTAGAGGATTACATTAGGCTTCCCTTGATCACAGCAGAAACAAGTTATCTACAATTGGCACTTAACTTTGGTAAGCAAAATTCAGCTACTGTTGTAAACTATTGCATGTTACAGGGTTTTTCCTATATATCAATTTTAAAAGATTTAGCCACTTACAATTAGATTTCAGTTAGTTTATAGCTAATATATTAGATTAATAATTAAATGTCTCTTGTCATAAGTATTTTTTGATAATTTATAAAAAGAACTTTTGATAATTTATAAAAAAGCTGCAAAGGAAATGGCTAATGTTTTATTTATTTGATTGCAGCACATCTAATCTGATCTATCCATTCTGATCTAACAGTAAAGAATTTTTCCCTCTGCTTTGTTTAGTCCTTTAAAATTGTGGTATTGTGTAACTAATGAAAAGGAAAACTAAAAATACTGAAGTATACCAGCGGCCCCCAATCTTCTCGTCTTTGCAGATTGGTGGGAGGGGGGGTGCAAGAGGAGAGTGGATGATTCCATGCAAGCAGCGGGAGAGCACAAATGCGCACGGAGCTGCATATGCTCCTGCTGCTTGTACAAATGGAGCTTTGTGTGCACACACACTCACCTACTGCTTGCACAATTGGAGCTGCCTACATAGACGGGCTCACCAGCAGCTTCTGCAGCCCAGTTCTGGGCCGTGGCCTGCAGTTTGTGGACTCCTGATGTACACAGTAAAACTCATTGTCATACTAACTAGATATATGAAGTTAAAGTATGGCATATTTTATATTGAATAATAATCAGATTAATGCTTATTGTATTTTGGAAGGCCTGGAAGACTTTGTCCTCACTATAATCACTTCTGACCCTGAAGAAGAGAAAGCTAGAAATACTTTCATTTTGAGCCCTAGCTTGCTGCAGAAGGCAAATATGCAAGTAAATATAACTAATTTTAGATTGTCAAAAGTTTAAAATATTAATGCAATTTACTTAAGATTATAGTTCTTCTTGATTTTCTTGATTTTTTTATCTTTGTATAAAATATTAAATTTCACTATAAATTTATGATGCATTATAATATTTGAAGAAAATTCTGGAGAGACCTCTTTGCAAAACAAGTTATTAGCTTAGTTTAGCTTAGCTTAGCTTAATTTAGTTTGCCATTTTATCTTATCTTTGGATTTGCTATTTCTGACTCCATAGTTCTGCGATTAGTAGCAGGTAAATAACAACAGCAACAGCACTTAGACTTATATACCACTTCATAGTGCTTTACAACCCTCTCTAAGCAGTTTACAGAGTCAGCATATTGCCCCCAACAATTTGAATACTCATTTTATCCACCTTGGAAGGATGTGATGTTATAACCTAAAGAATCAAAGTTTTGAAATATAAGAAACTGTGAACCTTATTTTGAATATATCATTCTAATTTGAGGTTTGCACATCAATGTTTAAGTGCCTATTGTTATTTTTAGTGCATCTGTCAATTTAGTCAAGAAACTCATCCTGAGCAAACTGTGTTCCAATTCTAAACTTCAGATGCTTTTTGCAATGTGGATGAGACCAACATTTTCAGTTCATTTTTAAATAAAGAACATTAAAGTACAATGTGTGAAGTCTTATAAGCGTAATATTTCAACCTTGATACTTTCCATAACTAAGCCAATTTTTCTTACTTTATGGAAGTTAACAGAAAAATGTGCGCTTGACAGCTTCCATTTTATAAGTTCCTCCAAATAAAAATGAGCTCCAAAGTTGGTTCTACCCACTTTGTGTTGTTTTGATATCACTGATCACAGCTCCCCATTCTTCGAAAAACCATTTTTGAAATAAAAAATATGCCTGTCCACAAAATATGATGCCCGTTCTTGTGTTATACTATATGCTTTTAGAGTTGTTACATAATTGCTATTTTTTATTTTTAAGTAATTGTATATCATTATATTTTCTCCAGGATATTACTTCTGACTGATCAGAAATGAGTCTTATTGGATTTAATGGGACTTACATCACTATAAGTGTGGTTTATCTCTTTTTCTGTCCCTAACAGTATATTCTTTCTGCAGGTTTTGTTACATCCTGTGTCTTCAGGATTCAACAGTAGTAACTTCCAGTCTTGTTGTGAACAGCCTTTGCCATGGCTCAATCTGAATTACTTAGGGTGAGTCATTTTAATAACAACAAAAAGAAATGAATGAATAGATGATTTTTTAAAATATTCATTGTGCATTCATTGTGCATAATTTTCACCATCTTCACATTCAGTAACATCATAAGTGTAAGCATACGGTATTGGACTGCTTTATACAGTATTTTGAAAACATTAATTGATACGTAACGTTTAGGGTAGAGATGGAAATTCTCAATTTTATTCTGTGCAGTGGAGTGGATAACATTGGATTATCATCTTTGAAACACATATCGCATAGCCTCTTGATACATCCTCTGTCTCAAAAACTAGCTCCGTTTTGTGCTGGACTATGCAGTGGTGGTGTTCTAATTACTGGAGCAAAGGTAAATAGGCTTTTAATTTTCCTTTTAAGTGCAGGACATTTTCATGTTTGTTATTTGTGTTTTTATGTCAGGCAGTTCATGAAATTGCTTCAATTTGCTGCTTCTAAAGGAATATTTTATGCAGTTCTTTGACTCTTAAATATCAAAGTATAACAAATATATTTCTCTGCTGTATTTATTATTATGCATCTTTCTATATATGCCAATAAAGAATAGGAAAAAGTTTTAGAATCTCTCCTAAAACCATGAAACTGGTAGTAAATATATAGATGATGATTGGTCTTGCGTAACCTGAATTGTGTAAACTCTGCCTGTTCTCATGCATCTGAAATTTCATTAAATTCATATGATTCCAAGTTTTTCTTAACAACCAGAATAGGTTTTACTATGACACAGGGAATGCAGATATGAGGGAATGAATTTGCATTACATAGAAATATAAATGAAGATCTTCTCAGTCCATAAAACAGTAGTTGATCTGGTTTTTCAGATGAAGGAATGGGAAATCATAGGAAATTATAAGGTAAACTGTCAGGTGTCAATGGAGAATCCCTCAACAAAGCACTCTGAAGTCTCTTTGGAACAAGATATATCCCCAATTGGTGGCAAACTGAAGGATTGCAGTCATTTATTTGATAAAGGCAATGATAGATTTAAAAGGGGAAAATAGGGAAATGAGAAAATAGATTTAAAAGGCTGACATAATGTGTAATAGCACAAGACATTTGAGTACAATGCTGCCATTGCTTAATCAAGCAGATATTTTGCTGGTGGACCAGTCATGTGGCTGAAGGAATTATAGATTTCTGAATTTATTGAATTTATTCATTTTATCTGTTTATATTAAACTATTAGAATATATTTTCTTAGAGTATGAAGTAGTTTCAACCCAATTTTCTTTTACAGGGAAGTGGCAAATCAACATTAGCAAAGGCCATTTGTAAAGAAGCATTTGATAAATTTGATACTCACTTGGAAGTGATTGATTGTAAAGCTTTAAGAGGTAATAGTTGTCTTTGCCTTGTCTTATCATTTCCTATATGCATAGTATAAACTTCCAGCATTTGTTCAATCTAGCAATTCTTAAGACTTAACAATATTAAACCATATGACTTTAACCAAAGTTCACATCTTCTGTCCTAATGAAGGTTTAACATTTATATTTTGCCTTATTATAATTGGGTGGGTATTAGTAAATGAGTATTGTTAAAAATTGTGGATATAACCAGAACTGAAACAAAGTTACATACGGATACATTGATAACTGCATTGGGAAATGGTCCACTTTTTTTTCTATTACTGACAATACATAATGTTCCAGGGAAAAGATTAGAAAGTGTACAGAAGAAGCTGGAAGAAGCCTTCCTAGAGGCAGCATGGAGACAGCCATCGATTATTCTGTTAGATGATCTTGATCATATAATGGGCGTTCCCCTTGCTCCAGAACATGAGAACAGTCCCAAAGCAGTCCAGAGCACTTGTCTTGCTCATGGTAAAAGGCTTGTGGTGTTTTTTTTTTTTTAACCTATGCTGTTAAGAATATTCAAGTATATTAGCATGTTTCTATCTGATTCCAAATGTCTTCCTTGGTTAAATCAAATTGAGTTGCTTATTCTTTTAGGAAATAAGCAACTTCTGGAATTATATTCATTGCTTGCCCCTCCCTCCCCTTTTCAGAATTACGCTTTATTCTAGCTTCCCAGGAAATCCAATCTTTCTGAAGCAGAAGAAAGATTTTTTCCCTGCTTTCAGAATGATCCCTTTAGAAAGGGGTGGAACAAATAAATCATGATTAAGGAAATGATAATTTAGTTCCCTTATGTATTGAAATGATGAGTTGTGTTAATAATGCATTTGCATCTAGATACACAAATATGCCTAGGTTAGGAAGTCAAAGTGTAAAACATTAATAACGGGAGACAAAATGTTAAGCTATAATCCTGAGGGTAAGGAAGAGATCATCTTTTTCTCATAATCAGAATGTCTTTGGCCAGTGAAAGGAAGTTTGAATCTTTAGAATCCAAGCTTCGTTTCTACAGCCCAGTGGTAGGAATTCGCTTCTCTTTTGACAGGCAGCTCTTTCCCTCTATTTATTGACCTACATGGAATGCCAAGATGGTGAGCAAGACAATCACATGGGTACTTTGTTTAAAGACCGTCCTGATTTGCATCCAATACAATTGGCTCCATTATGGTTCTAAGTTGAGGGCTACTATAATTGATATGCTATACATTGTATTTATTCTGGACAACATAATAAATGCACAAAATATATCGGCATCCCTTTGTAGTGCAAAATTAAAATACTGTATGGGTTGTAGGTACATAGGACAAATGCCCATGGAAATGAACAGAAAAGCCAGAGGTCTTTTTATGGAACAAACAGTGAACTTTAAGAAGTTCTTGTGTAAAATTTAACTATTAAATAAATTGTATGTTATATAATCTTTGAATGCATAAAAGCTGAACTTTTTAAAAAAATTTCTAGTTCTGAAAGAAATGATAAAAGAAGTTACTTCCATGCACAGTTTGGTTGCACATATTGCCACAAGTCTATCTGAGCAGTCCCTACATTCTTCCATCATTTCTACTCAAGGAATTCATCTATTTCAGTGTTTTCAACATATTCAAGTTCCAACTCAGGTAAAAATTATAATTCAGCTTCATTTAGAAATTAATTAAAATCATAGAATCTTATTCTGACTAATTTTGCTTGAAGTTTGAAATACGATATATGGAACGTTTAGAGCTGCACTTTATCAGCTTCAAAATTTAGTCCTTTTACTTATGTTTAAAATCGATGTCATTTATTTTTTTTTGTAGCTGGCATAGAGGTAAAATTGAAGTTTTCGGGAATTTCCTGGCTAAAATTGCTGTTCTTTTTTTTTCAGGGACAAAGATATGAAATTCTTGAATCCATAATAAAAAACAAATTTGACTTCAGTTTAGAGAGATTCTGTGATCTTGATCTTCATCAAATTGCAAAGGAAACAGAAGGATTTGTAGCTAGAGATTTTACAGTGTTAACTGATCGTGCCATCCATTCATGCATTCTTAGGAGGGGAACTTGTAAAAAAGAAGGTATATATGATCAGTGATTTTATTCTAATACACTTTAAAATTTTAAAGGATTTTGTAACACAAAGCCATTAAATATAGGAAATAAAAGGCAAGATTTTTTTTCTTCTTCTATTCAGTCATGCATAACTTTTTCTGGACACGTCCCTGCAGTTTTCTTGGCAAGTTTAAGAATTAAAATAATGTAAAATGACATTTGTATGTTTATTGAAAGTATAAATACAAAGATATTGGATCCTTTCACAAATGGAACTATGATATCATTTTTCCTAACTCTGGAGTAGTGACTTGTAACAATTATAGTTGTTTACACCTTGCAGGTAAATTGTAGGGTAAGAAGGTATCTTTAACTGTTGTAGAGTCTCAACCATCCAAAATAATAAATAGAGTTGTCTGAACCCTAATAAAAGAAACTATTGGCTTTGGTTTGACATGGCCTCAAATGCAAGAGCTGTTGAAGGAAAATCCCAGCATTGGTATATTCCATTCATTGTCCTATCCAGTGCCAACAGCTCAGTCAAGGTTGTCCATGCTCAAGTTGAATTGAAGCAAGTATAACTGCCCAAATTTATTGTAATCCTCAACTTTTCTGGCTTGGCAAACCAGGGGGTGGGTGGGGGATGGTTTTGTGTAAGCAGCAGAAGCTCACACTTCTCTGTACATCTGCATGTGTGTAAGCAGCAGGTGTGTATGCCTGCCACTCACATAACTTTTGTGCACAAGCGTGGGCGCCCACTCTCCCATCATCAAAAACTCCATTGTATGAGATATTCAGGAATACTTTGTGTGTCGTGGCTTAGTATTCCAATGTAATACATGTTCTACTCTGTTTTCACAGATTTGGTTCTATCAACTTTAGATTTCCAAAAAGCTATACAAGGTTTCACCCCAATATCCTTGAGAAACATTAACCTACATAAGCCTCAGAAGTTGGGCTGGGATAAAATTGGTGGTCTTAAAGAAATGCAGCAAATACTTAGAGATACTATCCAGTTACCTGCAAAGGTATTTTCATGTTTATGTTTTTGAGATCCAAGGCAATTCCTTAATCATTCTATTTTGTCTGGGAACAATAACAAAGATTTCTGAAATGTTCTAGCTTAAGAAACAACAGTTTCATAAGAGCGTGTGTATGTATAAGTTGTATAAAGCAATTGATAATTATTGGGTTTGATGTATATTATAATACACATAATAATTATAATACACATTAAGTCACATTAAAGTAAATGCAAAAAACATCATCAACATAAAGCAAAAACATTTTATTATACTTGAAAGAAATAACATTAAACACGTCCTAGTTAAAGAAGCTAATTTTTTTTCCAGAATTATTGTTATTGTTGTTATTATTAAGGAGTCTCGATGGTGCAGTAGTTAGAGTGCAGTACTGCAACCGATTCTTACTGCAATTTGGCAGATCAAATCCCACCAAGCTCAAGCCTTCCATCTTTCTGAGGTGGGTAAAATGAGGACCCAGATTGTTGGGGGCAATATGCTGACTCTGTAAACCATTTTGAGAGGGCTGTAAAGCATTATAAAGTATATAAGTCTAAGTGTTATTGCTATTATGGAGACCATTATGCTAATTCTATTGATAATTAGGAAATATTGTAGCAACCACAGAAACACAATAAAGAGTCAAATGAGTGGTAGGCAGAGTTTTTATACTTTTAAAAGCAGATAATATTTCTGATATGTTCCATTTCCAGTATCCAGAATTATTTGCTAATCTACCCATACGGCAAAGAACAGGAATCTTATTATATGGGGCTCCAGGAACAGGAAAAACTTTATTAGCAGGTGTAGTTGCTCAAGAAAGTGGAATGAATTTTATCAGCATTAAGGTAATAAATTGAACTTTTAAGTAATTCCTGAAAGTGCTAAGGTGTAATTGATTGGTTTCCAAATAAAATGCATATTGTGTTTGCCAGGTAACTGAAGCCTTTTAAAAATCTGCATGATGCATTTTTGATCTGTTTTGCTATCTGTATATGCAATTGAAGTACATTAACACAGTAATTATAGAAAGGCCTTTTATTGCAATCATGTCAAGCTAGAAATATAGAAAATTGGTGGCAAAAAAAGATCCATGATCCACT
Source organism: Bungarus multicinctus (assembly GCA_023653725.1). NCBI lineage: Eukaryota > Metazoa > Chordata > Lepidosauria > Squamata > Elapidae > Bungarus > Bungarus multicinctus. The sequence continues at coordinate 22,856,985 of CM042840.1, forward strand.
GTATCAGCCCTTTAAGGATTTTTTCGTCTGTTTTTGTTTCATTTGTAATTTATTATTTATTTATTTATTTATTATTTTTATTATGGTCTGTCACACAGTCAGCTAGATATTTAGAGTGGATTTTGCATTTTTGTCTGCCAATCAAATCCTTCTCAAAGACCAGGCATAGGCAAATATGGATGTTAGATGGTGTTATGGATATTGTTACAGGATGCATTTATTTGATTTTATTATTTGATTTTACTTTAAATTTTGAATTAAGATGTAGAATGTGTTCAGAAAAATGGGCATCTCAGAACCATGCATTCTCCTTTGTGAGAGACTTATGTACAGATCAGGTAGCCCCTATACAGATAGATTGTGGTGAAAAATTGGCTCCAGGTTGGCAAAGGTGTGCGACAAAACTGTATACATTCTCCTTAATTCATTCATCCTATATGTGGAATATATATTAAGTGACGGTCAATTGGAAGAAGATAGCTATGGTTTTAAAACTAAAAGAAGAAACATCAGCAATCTGTGCTACTGTGGCAATACTCGCCTGATGGCTGGAAACAGGGGTATCCCCAACCCACAACTATCCAGTCAGCAACCATTCAAAGTTATGATGTTGCTGAATGAATGGTCATTACAACTGGTCTTCAGAGTTGTGGTTGTCCTAGCAACCCATTGGTTACATTGCCACACAGACGTTGAACATGACGTTTCACAATTTTTTTTCCCTTCGTGGAGCTGGGGTGATCCATGGACTGTCAGTTTGACACCCCTGCATTACCACAATTTAGCTGTTTGCTAACTTAAGCCAGGTTGCCAAGCACCCACAATTATGTGATTGCCACTTATAACCCTCCCTGCCACCTTCCTCAAAAAGTCAGTGGAAAGGGAAGGATGGAGAAGATAATCGTTGGGGTAAGTCTTGCCTATCTGTGCACACTTCCCCAGCCCAAACCACATGGCATCTCTCATGCACTTTCTCACACCCTCCCAGATTTGCATAGCATCTTTCACACAGCGCCTAACCTGCACAGTGCCACTCACACACCCCTCCCTACAACCTTTGTGCACTTCTTACACACTCTTAGATATCCCTTAATCATTCCTCAACCACGCAGTGCTTTATTTGCATCCTTGTGCACTCTCTGCGCACATCATGCTCTATCTCTTATATGCCCCTTCCAAGTCACACATCACAAGTCATGCACCCTCCCCAATCCACATGGCTCATCTTGCACACCAACTCACACCCTTCTGCTTGGTATGCAATGCACCACCTCACTCTGTCCCCAACCTAGAAGGCATGCATTTACATGCCTGTTGCCTGGCATTTTCAATTTCTGCTAGTTTCCCCACTGACTTTAGTTGTAGGAAGCTGGCAAAAACTTGCCTTACCTAACTGCTGAGGGATTCAGTTAACAACAGCAGCTGAGACTGTGTCTAAGCGATGAAGTCATGCTTTACAACTACGTTGCTTAGGAATGAAAATTTTGGTTCCAACTGCTATCTTAAGTTGAGGACTAATTATACAATGATCTACAAGTTGGAGTAACATCAAGATGCACAGTGGAAAAAAATGAAACTGAACTTAAATATAAAGAAGATCAAACTAAGGACAACAGGTAGAACTAGCCTTAAAATTGCCAACCAAAATATTGATATGATGGATAGCTTATCCCTTTTAGAATCAACTATTAACAAGAAAGGACCATGCATCAAAAAATTGGTTACAGGCTAGCAGTTGCTATAGCAACCATTATTTATTTATTTAATGTATGATGAAAACATGAAAAAAGAGAAGTAAACCTATGTACACGGTCCACATAATTATAAATAAAATTTCTATGCGGCTATGGCAGCAGCCTCGTAATGGATGTCCAGTTCAACTATCCAGGCGATCACCTCTGGCATTGCAACCATGAAGGCCTTAAGAAAGAAATTTAAATCCTGAGATGTGTCTATACTTACAAAGATCAGAGTCATGGAAGCTTTGTGACACTCTATGGAAGTGAAAGCTGGATTTGAAGAAGAAGGGTTGGAAGAGTATTGATGCTTTTGAACTTTGGTGTTGGAGAATACAATGGACAATACAGTGGACAGCCAAGAAAACAAACGGATGGATCAAGGAACAAATAAACTCAAAATTCTCACTAAAGGCACAAATGTCTAAGCTTAAATTATTCTACCTTAAAAATATTGTGCAAAGATTTAGCTTTCTGGAACAGGCTCTAATGCTGGGAAAGGAAAAAGAAGAAGAGGATGACCAGCAGCAAATTGGATTTTAAAAAGATGTTGGATAATTTAAAAATATGTTGGATAACCATTTGTCTGAAGTGATGTGGGCTTGGACTAGAAGACCTCCAAGGTCCCTTCCAACTCTGTTATTCTATTCTATTCTGGATGAATTGTGTGCTGATGGGTATATCACTTAAATAGCTGGAAAAAATTATGAACATATTATCACGTACAATATCATGTGGTTGCTAGGAGTTGACAGTGATGTGATGCTCCATAATCATCAGCCAATCAATGTAAGGGAATTGTACAGGCAATTTTCTGTAATTATGCCAGCAAAACTCAGCAAAATATTGAGAGTAACATATATTTTAATATAGATTTATTGCTTGATTTTATAAAATGTTTCTATATAATTTATCTTTTGTGTATTGGTTGTTCTCAGTAATTTTAACTTATCCCAGTAATTCAAAATTTAACAGTGTTGTATTATTATACTGTATTTATGATTCAAAAGAATTCTTATTCTTGTCTATTCCTCTTTCATCATCTTTGAGAAATATGAATCCTTGACAGTTTGAATGTTGTAGCAGAAAAGTGAGATAGAAACATTTTAAAACAATAAACATTTAAAAGTGTGTTAGAAATATTTAAAATCACTATATTTTTAAAATCTCTTACTAGTGCGATTTTCACTTGTACTATATAACTTGGTTTTTGGAACATTTACCATTTTGTTTTTTGCAGGGGCCAGAACTGCTCAGCAAATACATTGGAGCAAGTGAACAGGCAGTTCGCGATGTATTTAACAGGTTAGGTCCAGTAATATAGTGTTGTTTCCAGAGTCTATTTTTATGATCACTGCAAAAAATAGTCACTGAATTTGCTAAAAGGCAATATGAGAAAGACAGGGCAAGAGGGTTTATGAAAGAGATGAAACATAGTATTTGACCTTACAACCATTTGTTTAGTGATGGTCTAAGTTATGTCACTGAAAAAAATGACTTATGGCTATTTTTAACACTTACAACTACTGCAGTACTGTAGTATCCCATTGCAATAGCCCCATGGTCACATGAACAAAATTCAGACGTTTGGCACTTGGCATATTTTTATAATAATTGCAGTGTCCTGGGGTCATAGGATCATCATTTATGACCTTGTGATAAGAAAGTCAATAGGGAACTAAATTCACTTTGCAACCATGTTACTAACTTAATGCTTTCACTTAAGAAAGATCATAAAATGGGGCAAAACTCACTTAACAACTGTCTCACGCAGCAATGGAAATTCTGGGGGCAATTGCAGTAATAATTCGAGGACTGCCTGTATCAGATTTTGCTAATTTCACATTTTCAGTTTTGGTAGATGATATTTTGTTTCTTCAGTCTGAAGTGTATTTATATTGCAGAGCTCAAGCAGCCAAGCCGTGCATACTTTTCTTTGATGAATTTGATTCTCTTGCTCCTCGAAGAGGTCACGATAACACTGGTGTAACTGACCGAGTTGTTAATCAACTGCTGACTCAATTAGATGGTGTAGAAGGCTTAACAGGTATGTATTTATGCATTGTCCAAAATCAATCATAAAAGCAAAGTAAAACAAATATAGTAAATAAAACAATACAATTACATTGTTAAAAAATCTAAAATGGTAATGAAGCTGCATTAGATGGTTTCTAGAAACCATGGTTATTGATAAATTTTTTTGCAAATTCTGAGAATTTAATATCGTAAAGGAAGAACATAAATCTCATAATCAGAAGAGCAGTTCAAATATTGTGAGTTTTCATCTTTATTGTGCATATAATAGGCATTTAACAAGTACAACTTTCATACATAAGTTTAGTCTATTTGCTAGGTAACATTTTCAGTGGGGCTTTGAGTGAAGTGTCTTGTTTGTTTATATAGGTTCTGGGTGGTCGATTGGTCTTGTGAATGGTTGAATCACAAAACTGATTGACTCATAAGTCTGGTTGAATCACAAGACTGATTCTGGTCTTGTGATTTCTGTCTGGTTGCTGTGAGGCACTAAAGTCAGCTCTGTCAGTTCTGTCATTGATTTAGTGATTTGAGTGTCCACTTCCTTATTAATCCATATGCTGGCTTTAAGTCAATGTATGTGTTGATAAAATGCCAGGCTTCGATATACTGTCATGTCTGATGGGTTTTGATGTGGCCAATGACTTCAGCTTTGAGTCAAACCGTATTGTTTGTTGATAGCGTGACTGGAGATCAGGGATTTTGGGTCATGCTGCTTGACAGTCAACTAGTGTTCATGAATTCTAGTTTTTAACTGTTGTCCTGTCTGCCCAACATAGAACTGGTTTACAATTGTTGCAAGTGATTCTGTATGTTATGTTGGTTCTGGTCTTCCTTCCATGTTCTGTCTTTGATCTTTGTAAATTCCTTCCTAAGTAGGAATGTGGGTTTGTGGGCTATTGTTATTTCAAGGGATTCCTGGGAGATTAATTTTTTAACCTGAAAAAATGAAACCAGGCCTGCCAGGTATACATTCATCCACCTTGGACATGGGGTTTGCTGCATTGAGATATAGAAATTGTAGACAGAAATACAGTAAATATATTTATTTAATAACTTTAAAACAATAAAATAAGAAGAGTCTCCAATCCCTTGTAGTTATGCCAAGGTTTCCCATTTCCTTTTTTTTTTCAGCATTAAGTAGAATTTAATGACTCAGGACCCAAGACTAACACCAACTTTATAGAAAAAAAAAGATTTTGCCATTTCCAAGAGTTGCCCTGACTTGAAGAAAAGCATAGAATGGCATTATATTGATTAAAAAACCAAATCTGTCCCTATTCCTCAGCCTTATATGATCTATCACTGTTGCTGAATGTACACTGAGAGCTTATGTACCAGAGACAAATTCCTTGTGTGTCTAATCACACTTGGCCAATAAAGAATTCTAATTCTAATAATTCTAATTCTAGTAAATAATTCTAATTCTAAATATTCTATAATCACTGGCAATTATTACTACTGAATTTGGGAACTGGGAAATGAAACCTAATACATAGATTCAAAGAAATCCCAGCCACCATTAATTTGGATAATATGACTGTAGGGTGGGAAATAAACCTTTATCAGAATCTGATTAGTCTAATCAACTTTCAGAGGAATAGCCATGATCAAACTGTTCACACAAAAATAGGCAGAGTGTGAGAGTATGGCATATCAGAAATCAAATATAATAATTAAAATATATAATTAAGCAAAGTATCAAAATAAGTAAAAAAACAAACAAACAGTAATTATTACATTCTCATGTCTGATACTTTCACAAAGATGATTGGCAGATTTTTAGTAACAAATATTCTTAATTTGATTTTAGGAGTTTATATACTAGCAGCTACTAGTCGTCCTGATTTGATTGACCCTGCTCTTTTGAGACCCGGTCGATTGGATAAGTGTCTATACTGTCCACCTCCTGATCAGGTAAAGAAATAAAATACAATGCCAGATGTTACAGTAGGCAAAGCTTGTTTTCCTCTGTAAAATAAAAAGGCAGAATGAAACATATTTCCTGACAATCACTAGTATTGCATGAAATCAGTGATAGTATTTTCTTCTCTTAACCTGTTGTAAGCATGAAGTCAGACCAGGTATTACATAATTATGACCTCCAAGTCTACTGATTGTATTACCATCTCAGATGTCAAGCAACTTGACAGGTCGTTATAACCCTATGCAGCAGCTTCATGCCTTTGTAGAAACTCATAGTTTTAAATAGTGTTCAAAAATTAAGCCATACTATTAAATATTTTAGCTGAAATTTTCCATTTTCTCCAAGATCTTCTGAACACATTTAAATTATTTCTAAATTGTCACTGGCACAACACCATACTTTTAAGATTAATGATATTTGAAACATTTTGATTTCCAGATCTATATCTGATTTTTTCAGTTGAATTAAGCTCACAATAGCCATGGTATGTTCTTTTATACAACAGTGTGTTTAAAAATAATAGCACTGTACAAATATTCTTACCTATCATCTTTAATACAATGCATCACAGGACAATATTGACATAAACTGAAAGGCTGCAATAGCATATCTGTTTGTGAATAAAGACAGGATATTTAATTTCATTCACTAAATGTTTTATTTCTGTAAATTACATTGGGGTTGTAGTCATCAGAGAGAATGTTATATATTTTGTCAGAATTTTAAGTTAAAGATTAATCATTTTTATTTAGATCTAGGTAAGCTTTCAGTTGAGAAAAAATAATGGAAATGTATTTACTCTACAGAATAGGTCATTTATTTCCTGTATCTTTCTTTGTGCTACCTTCATTTCAGCAGAGTCCCCTTTCCTGGTTGACAAGAATTTCTCAGGATAAGAATCCATTCTTTTCATAACAAAGTTTCTTTTAATTTTCTAAAGGTGTCCCGATATGAGATTTTAAAAGCTCTGAGTCATTCTCTCCCTTTGGCACATGATGTGGATTTTCAGTATTTGGCAGCAAAAACTGAGCATTTCACTGGGGCAGATTTAAAAGCTTTATTATACAATGCCCAATTAGAAGCAGTGCATGCTAATTTGAATTCAACTTTGCCCCACGTAAGTATACTGAAATGTAAAAGAATTTCCTTAGCCTTTGGTTTATAATTCCTAAAATGAGGCAATGCTTAGGAAAATCTCAGATAGTTAGTAGCTGGAGCGTTTAAAATATCTTACTATATTTCCAAAATATTATTTTGACTTCGCTGCAATATAAAATAGTTATGAAGTTGAGATGAGTATTGTAAACTTTTGGCTTTGAAAAACAAATTTCACACACATTTCTATAAAATTCCAATGATTTAAAAGCTTTGCTCATATCTATTTTGGTATTGAATATTGTTTCATCACTTAAAACTCTGAAAATATGCTGGCTGTAAAGTTGTAGAATTTATTATTCTGCAGCACAACGTAAAACTTTTCAATGATAATGCAGCGTGATTGTATTCCTTCCTTCCTCCTATTTTCCTTCCTTTCTGGGGTTGACCACATATAGTAGTGTCCAAAAGGTGTTCAAAACAGGCAAGGTGGCCAATGGAGGTTTGGGGTTTGGGTCATATAGAATATACTGTTGATTACACATTATATGGCGAATATATGCTTTTTTTACTGACGTGTATTTCTGTTCTTTTATTTATTTCATTTAACAATGGGATTTCTTGATTTTAACATTTTCTTTCATTAGTCATTTCAAATAAATATGCAAATATGCATCTTGCCAGCTTATCTATTAAACATTTTTTTTCTTGTTGCTTTGAAATGTTTTGCTGCTTATCCAAGTTCTTGATTCTGAGTAAGTTGCTTCGATAAGCAAACGTTTTGAACCAACAAGAAATTCATATGTTTTTTATGATTTATTATGGATATTGATTTAATTCTTAATTGGGAGCTATCTGCATTTGGTATCAGATGAGTGGCTATATAAATATGATGGATGGATGGATGGATGGATGGATAGTGGATAGGTAGATAGATAGAATATTTTATCACTTTAGTCCAAAGCCTAGAAGGGAGGGAGTAGACCATCATTTCTTAGGGAGGAGATCATATATTTTAGAAGATTCTAATTTTATTTATTTTCTCCTCAGGAGGTAGGTTCCAGCTCAGATAGTGATCTTAGTCTATCTTCAATGGTTTTCTTAAATCAAAGTAGTGGATCAGATGATTCTGCCAGAGATGGAGAAGGAGGCTTGGAGCAATCATTAACTTCCCTTGAGCTGTGTGATCTGCTTCCTGAGGACCCAAGATCTAACATTTACCGCCTTTACTTTGGCAGTTCTTATGAATCTGAACTTGGCAATGGAACTACTTCAGAAATGGTAAATTTTTCCACTTTGTTTAATTTCTTGTTTCCCCAGTGATTTAAAAATCATATCATTAATCTTTTAAAATTCAGGTTTCTTTTCTGGAGTGGTAAAATAAATAAAAATAATTCCATACATATAAAATCAGCAAAAGGAAATTTGAGTTTGCTTCTCTGGATCAGTACTTGTTCAAAGAATTTTGTATTCCACTCAACACTCTGCATTGATGGGACCAAAAAGTTGCATACTTTAAAAATCAGTTTGCACTTTTCCCCCTTAGCTTCTTTTCCTCTACTTCATTTTATAAAAGAAAACTGTTTCCCTGAATCATTGGCTGAATAATGCTGTAACATAGAACAGTGGTTCAGATATAGAACATACAGGGGTCCCCATCCCCCAGGCCGTGGCATGCTGGGAATCGGGCTGCAGAAATAGCAGGTGAGCATGCAGAACTCCATTTGCAAAGTAGCGGGCATGCACACAAAACCATCCCTTCCTCACCACCTTTGCCACTGCTCATCTATAGAACCAGAAAGGTTGAGGACCACTGAAATACAATTAGGATTGATCTTTTCCCAGATGCTTGTGCTGCACAAGAAAAATAGGGAAAAAATTCTGTACAAAACTGATAAAAATGTGGATACCATTAAGCATATGATACAAATTTATTCCAAACTAGTAGACAATGTGATATTATGATCCCCATTAATAATATTAACACCTTTAAATGCACAGATACTAATACAAATAAAGTTCATTTTAGACTTTTAAGTAATTTTAAAAATCTTGATCAACAGTCTTTTCTAGCTATCACATAGTTCTATCCAACAGTTTCTTTTTCTTTTCATGGAAGAAATAAATGTAAGTTGTTCTGTTTGAGCAACAACAGCTGCTTTATCTTTTGTGCAAAGTGGTGAGAAATTAAGAAAGTGACTTGTTTCTTCTTTTCTTTCCCTGTTTTTCCTATTCTTTTTGTCCTAACCCATTCCGTGATATTTCTGATTATGCTCAAATTATCCAATCTCAGAATGTTCCTGTTTCCTATCCTACAATTCGCATATTCAGCTGATCCTGGGTATTTTCTTTCACTACTTTTCAGTAATAGGAGGTGGTCTGTAGTATTCTAGTGCCAAGCCACATCAAACATTGCAAACCTCTTCTAGAAGACTCATCCTGGAATGAGACAAACCTAACTTCAGAATGGCCAGATTAGTACACTCTGGGAAAAGAATGGAATGTTTTCCAAAAACAGAACATTCAGGCATTAAACATTCAAGATTTACATTTTTTGCTTAACTATTTCCTGCAAAGTAATTTAAATATACATATTTATGTTTTAATTATTTTGCTTAAAATGAGTAGTTGGATAAAACATTTCCTAAAGCTTATCTTATTGAATATTCATTATGGTAAAACTTTTATTGAGATATTAATAACTTAAGTGAACGGTTAACTCTTTTTATGTTTCCCCTTCTTCTCTCCATAGAGTTCGCAGTGTTTTTCAGGATCAAACTCCATAAACCATGAATTAACCAGCATAACTCTGAAGGATTTAATATCTTCTCAGCCTCCAGCCTTAACCTTAAGAACAACTTTACAAGAAGGTTTGCAAGAATGTAATCAAGAACAAATAGAACAACTCAGGGCAGAAATCAGTGCCATCAAAGCGAACTACAAAAGCATGAATGGAGTACGGGAAAAACTATAATTTTCTTCTCAGAGTAATATTTTTCGATATGGTGTTACTAAATTAGAGTCTGCAATTCCAGCAAAACCATGGCCTAAACTAATGTTTTCACAGCTTCCATTTATAAACATGTTGTCTTAGTTCAGACATTAAAACAAGCATTTATGACTGAGCATTTATTACTCATAAGATTCAAATTACTGTACTGTATTGACCCAATAGGAATTAGAACAGAAAAGGCTGTTGCACAAAGTTGCAAAATTGGGAGGAGGAATTGTCTGCCTTTTGGTAAATGTGACTTTTTTTTTCTTTCCTTCTGGATCAAATTATTTGTACCTTTGTTTTTCTTCTTTAGTTTTTCTTTCCCTCTACAACATCTTTCTATATATCCTATATCTAGGTTTCTTTTCTTTGTCTCTGCTGAAATGAGGAAGAGGAATATGTGTGTATTTGTATGGCTGTATGAGAATGAGAGAAAATTAATATTTTAATTAATTGACATTACCTAGCTGACACTGACAACTATGCAAGATCATATCTAGTTAATAACTGAATCAGATATTGGGAATTTCACATTTATTCCATGTTATTTCACTGTTGCCAAGGAAAAACATGGACTTTTATGAAGTCACAAAGATTTGTCATTGACTCTAAGAATTCCTTTTTAATTTTAATTAGTATTTTTTGTATTCACCCTGCTTTCGGGAAGGGAGATAAGGGTAGCTCTTGGCAGATATATATACATATTATGTATACATGTGCAAATGTATCATAAATATATATTTTCTCCAGAATTGAAACACTAATTTGAAAAGAAGGGCAAGCTGGCTATTGAGCAGGAATTACTTCATAACTATGTGGTTTGTCAACAACTACTCTGTCATATCAGGCCATCATGTTAAAAAATTCTCAGAAATGTTTGGAGGGAGTATTGAGTAATCTCACCTCAGCTGCCCATTTCACCTGGTCTTACAACTTTACTTTAGCCCATGTTTTCCATCTGTCCTAATTTTTAAATTGGTTCTTAGTATAAGAGCTAAAATGACAAAAGTACACAGATATTCAAAGAACAACTATTCATTGATTATTATTTTTAATATTTAACTCTTATCTAGGCTAATGATCCAAGATATTTTTTAACTTATGACAAAGAACAAAATTACACATTTCTCACTTCCTTTCAAAAATATTTAACCAGATTGCCTTATTAAAATAAGATTGAATTATCAATTGGAGTATCACTTGCCTCTAAATATCTACCAGAGATATTTACTGAATATCTACTTAATCTGTGTAATGATGAGATATTCTTTTAGGGTGTATTTTCAATTCCTAGCCAATTTCCCAAATGTAATATATCTAACATGCTTATCTCCACAGTTAAAAAAGAATGTTATTTTTTTCTGTAACTATAAAATCCAAGTATAATTATTTGTATCTTTCTAGTGCTCACTGAAAATGGGGGTGACTCCATCAGTGAAATGGTGCTGATAATTGAAAAATATATTTTTAAAAGCTGGCCACTTCTTAGACAATGCTAAAAGAAAAAGGAAATTATAGTTTGGCTGCATATGCCTTGATTGTACTGCTACTGAATCATTACAAGATCATTTAGTGTCATTTTTACTTTCACTATGGTAGTTCAGGATAAAATGTTTAGGAGCTTGCTATAAATCTGGATTTGACTGTAAAATTTGGAAAATATACCATACTCTCTTAAAACTATATTTAGTAGAATCTCCAAGCTCAGCTATCATTATCAGGAGATTTAAAAATGTAGTCATTTAAAATATGTTTAAATTTTACATTTTTAACACGTTAAAATATTTTTCTTTAATTTATTTTCCAGGAGGAAGGCGCTACCTGCATGTCATCAATAACCAAGAGAACTTTAAATATTACTCAGATACATTTAATGGCTGCTCTTGAAAGTACAAAGCCTTCCATTAATCAAGAAGACTGGAAGAAATTTGCTGAGCTGTAAGTATCTGAGGAATGTATGAACTATTCTTTTTAATGTTGTCTGTAAAAATTCTGGAAAACTAATTAATTTAGTTTATTTCAAAAATACCAGAAACATATTTAGGGATCTTAAAATTCATAGAAAAAACATGCATACAGTCATATATATAACAGGCAAGGACAGACACCTACAAGAGGTACAGCTTTTCATCCTGTAAAATAGATTATATGGTGGCACAGATTAATTTCCCTATGATCACTGTTTATTATACATGTAGATTTTGTGTTTTGTGCAACATTTGATTAGGATGTTTCAAAGGATCTAGGCAAGGGAGCAATCTTCCTATTAGTTTCTCCTGTGTACCCATTGAAAAGATGTTCTCACTCTGTTCTCTTTTACTCTCAGAGTACCAGAACTACAAAGAATGTTTTCTTTCTTAACATTTGTCATTAAAAGATTATCTGTACCTTCAGTCATCTTTGGCTATATTCCATAACTTGCATTGCTTTATTTTTTGCCCTTGGGATTTTTTTTTAATTACATGTGGATTTTTTATTCCATCTTTTTGCTTAGGGCCTCCAAAATTGACTGGGGAGCGCTCTAGTCTAGTGGCACTGTATTAATGACCAGACATCCCACAGCCTTTTATACCTTGTTAACTGTTGTTCATTTGCAAACTTTTGTTTGTTCTGATACCAATACTTGTTTGGTTCATGGTTCTGATTGTATAGTACCATCAATGTATCTTAATTAAATTGATTTGATAATCTACATAAGTTTTAGCAAGGTCCATTCTCAGGAATGTTCTCATAATTATTAGATGAATATATATGAAATAATTTCACTCCATTGCTCTTAACGTTTTGGATCCCAGTGATAGTAAAATGCAACAAATACATGGCCATTGATTTGATGAAATTGGTGTTATTTACTCAGTTTTTAAAGTATATTAGTTTTAATATACAAATACAATATAAATAATCATTTAAGATTTTAAGTCTACTTCCAAAATTGAAATGCAGAATTTGAAACTTGTTTTTAGTCATGCATGTTAAATAGCACTATTTCATATTCTCTTGGTTCTCAAGCCTTACAATTTAAGAAGCTCAAAATATTGACTTGGTAATCTGTAAAAGAAGAGTACTTGTAACAGTTCCAATCTCATCTGTTTGTATGCAAGTTAGATTAAAGATACTCACACACCCCTATAAATGCTATTAGTACTAGGGAAAGGATCTACAAATATCTGAGCTATAAACATTTTGATTCTGTGAAACTAGAGACTGTACAACTGAAAAATCCATTTAACGTATGAGGTCCCTTGCTTAGTACAGGAATCAGTTGAAACATCCAGGAAGTATGCCTATCTATGTTCTGGCTCAATCTAGAGAACTGAAGCCTTTTACCAGTCTAAGCTTTTGGTTACATTCTACTCTTGCTGTTAAAAAGGACCCCCGCCCAAGATTCAAACTGAATCTGCTTCCCTATAGTTTAAATATATTATTCCTGTACTCTTGCAGGTGAGGAGCCTTTCAAGTTTTTGATTAGTAGTGTTAACATAGCTCCCAAAACTGGATATCAACTGCACTTGATTACTATTTTCTGTGATTTGGCTTGGCTCTCTTAAATCTTCTACTATCTGCATCTGTGAAATGTTTTTTTCTTCAATGGATGCATAACAGGGCTTTTGTTCTTAAAGATGGCACCATCCCAGTGGGTATTTGCAGTGCTTAGTCCCTAATAGTCTTTATGTTCCTCTAACCAGTTGATACTAATAACTTTGTCACTACTTCCTATCACATGAAAACTTCCCAGACAACCAGTAACTTGTTCATTTTGATGTGCAATTTACTACACCAACTGTTCAGTAAGCTGTCTCCAAAACTGCTTTCTTCCACTTTCTTCTTTGCTGCTGCTTTTTATTCTCCAGTGTTATGTTTTGCTTAAATCTATTGGCTTTGCTTTCCAGGCCACTGGTGGGTACTTTAGGATTAGATAAGATAGATACCATGCATAGAATTGGAGTGTTGCACTTCTGTTTCTTGACTGATAAACTACTGTATCTTAGTGTAGGATATTAATGGTTCTTTATTACCTACCAAGATATACAAAATATGAATATATATGTTCATATATGACAGTCCCTTTCTATGTCAGAATCCTTTAACCAGAAATTAAATTGCAATGTCTCCAAATCAGTAGCAGGGTATCTAGCTACTCCATTAAAATATTCCGTGTAACTGACCATATGCTGTCCGCTAGGAACATTCTTGTGCCAGGATTTCAATTATACTGAAATTCTGGAAAACCCATCAAGTGAGAAGACAGCTTGCTGATTATTTCCCTGTAATATCAGAATATGACAGGTACACCAGGTCAGGGAACAATCATCACAGAATGCTCTGTTCTTTATTAATGTAAGTTATAGTAACACAACCTTGAAAGCTAAAGAGAATTAAGGTGGAGATGGTTTGTATTTCTTCCTTCCTTCCCAAGGTTAAAATTAAACTTAAAATTAAGTTTTTCTCATTCTACAGGTTCATCTTAATAGTTCTTTATATGCATAAAAAAAATCAGAGCAGACTATTCAGTAACTCATTTTTCATATTATGTGCCTTAATAATCAGCTGCTTAGTTGCTTAGTGCCTGTATAGTAGTAACTCTGAACGCTGGAATGTTCTGATTGATCCTCTGCATAAGCTCAGCACTCCTATGAGAGACAAACCACTGCTCAGATGGTCTCTTAAATATTAATGGTTTTACATAGGCATTTTATCTTCTTCTATTCTGGACTTTTTTGAATCCCCTTTGAAGCTGGGATTATGAGTAAAACCATAGACAAGCTTGGACCCAGACTCTGCTTCTCCTATTCCTGTGAGTAGGGCTTTGGTCCCTTTCATTCACAGCTTCAATTTAGCAATGACAGATCATTGTATCACTATCATACAGGTAGTCCTCAAATGTGGGCCACTTGCCACGTACCCAAAATATGACTATGACTACAGGGACCGTCAGAACGTGGGTTGTGGGTTATAGATAGTTTTAGGGAAATCTGCCGGAATTTCCAATCATAAGTCAGGGACCATTTATATAATATTCTAGCTTTTAAAATATCAGCCCTTTTCTTTGTAACTTACAATAATTTTGATTATTATTTAATTTTTTATTAATTATTTATATTTTAATATTAACTGTAATTGAATATTTTAAATCTATTCTGTTTTTTTCAGTAGAGGCTGGAAAAAAATAGAAACGTTTCTATGATTTTCAAAAAATTATGCTAAACTTATTAATAAAAATTTCCTTGGAATGGTTTAATCTGAATATTTACCTCATGTGACATTTTCTTGGTACTAATGTGCTCCTGTTTTCTTTCTTTTCATTCTTTTTCAAGCTATGAAAATTTTCAAAATCCAAAGAGAAAAGAATCCAGTGGAACAATTTTCAAACCAGGACAAAAAGTAACATTAGCTTAACTTCTGTTAAAGAAGTAGTAATCATGTTTACTAATAATTTTCTAGCGAAGTATTTATTTGCTAAATTGTATCTATGAACAGTCAATGTTACTGTTAATATTGCAAAAACATTTGTTTACGTTAAATTTTACCTACCAATAGTCTGTTACTGTTAATATGATAAGGACATTTAACTAATTATTTCATGATTATTTTGCATCATTTTAATTTTCAAGGTATGTTTTGCTGAAAACTATATTAAAACCTTTTGAGATATTACCTTTATTTTGTATTCACTTTTTTTTCTTGAGGGGATTGGCATTCTTGTTAGTTACTCTCTTGCTCTTTCAGAAATAAAATTAAGCAATTTTATTAAAAAATTAAAACAACTTCCAGTCTGCTTTGAATAGACTATTGCATTTAAAGAAAAGTGAAAGCTTAATTATCAATATTTAAAAAAATATTCTAAGCAATAGCTTTCTAAATCAACATCACCCTATTTTATAGAGGGTGAGGGCAAATGATTAAAATAGAAATCTTCATATTCCAATATCTGTTGAAAAACTGAGGCATCTAAGAGTGAGGCATCCAACAGAACTTGCTGGCAATTTTATTTTTAAAATGAAAATAAATTTAATCCTCCCATCAGGGAATAATTGGTATGTATCAAAAGTATCAGCCTCTTTGGATGAAAGCAGTTACACCATGTTGGTAGCCCAGATTAACTGGAGAAGAAAATCTGAATAAAACATATTGGAATGAATCAAAGTGAAGAGTGATAACATACTCTAATGTAGTTTGAAAATCTAAAGCAGGGGTGTCAAACTCAAGGCCCGCAGGCTGGATGCAGCCCACAGGGTGCTTAGATCTAGACCACGGGACCATTCTGGAAACAGTGAAGGACTGGCCCACAGTGCTTCTGCCAGTGAAAATGGAGCTTGGGAGGGTTGCATGCAAGCTCCATTTTCACTGGCAGAGGGTTGCAGGAAGCCGTTGCAGCTGAAAACAGCTTAGGAGTCAGTTTTCACTGGCAGAGGGCTCGGGCCACCACCACTGCTCCTGACATGAGTAACATCAAGCTGGTCACACCCACTCCAGCCCGCCAAGGTCAAACACAACCCTGATGCGGCCCTCAATGAAATCGAGTTTGAAACCCCTGATCTAAAGGTGAATAGGGATAAGGGAACTTGGAAAATGATACATGAAAGCACAGATACAAATGAGCTCCATGAAAAAAATCTCCCTGTTCTGGGTAGTGTACAATGTAATCAATGTAATATATATACAGCATAAATTAACATTAAATGTTAAAATTAATTTAAGTTTTAAAATGCTTAAAATTACATAACATAAAATTTCAAAACATCAAAAATTTCAAAATAGTGGGAGGACTTCTTCTGAGGTCAGCCAGCTGCACACTGCACAGTCCCCTGTGTCTCCATGCAAGGATGTGATTTATTACAATCTAAAGGGCACCTTCAAACATAAAAAATTAATAGGGTTTTTTAAATTGGCTATAGCCAAATAAGTTTAGTAAGGCTGTAGAAAACAGGAAAGGATTTCAATATTTCTATATGAAAAAGCTGGCTGCCACAAAGTAAATACATAAGATGATTTACCTATCATTTAGGTCAAACAACAGTGCATAGTAATTTTTTACTACCCAGTTCCATGTTTCTAAATAATATAATTAAATAAAATTAAATGTTTTTGCTTCTATGTATACTCTGCAATATTGTAAATTCTTGTTAATAAAGTTTTAAAAACTATTTGGTTTTTATTTCATAAATCTTCATCAAAATGTACACACGCTATAATTAGCTTTCCGAAAATTTCCCAAAGAATGCTAATGGTATCAGCATTACTTTTGACACTGAATCTCCACAGGATGTAAATTTGAGTCAGTATCTTATTTCAAGCATGGAGCCAATTATTTATGCACAACAGCGTTTGTATTTGATACAACCAGCAGGTCAGCAATCTATGACTAAATCCCTGTATCTCACACACTGTTCATGTGATAGGACAAACCCTAAATTCAGTTTCTCAGTATTTATTTCAGTCAGTAGACGCTGACATGCTAGCTTATCCTTTCACTGATCTAATGGCCTATGCTCTTTTCAATTGACCTATCCAACTGACCGTGAATAACCTTTCCATTGCTAGCCATTAATTTTTCTCAAAAATTAGTATATTAAACAGGTGCAGCTCAAATTTATACTGTTGCCTTCAATCAATCATTGAAAATGATTCTGCTTAATATCAAGAATCCATTGATACAACTCAGTTGTTACAACCATATATATTTGCATCTATGGCTGGCAGTTATGTCAACAGTCAGATAATTTTTTTAAAAGTTTCTGTCATTTCCTAAAAGTTTTTATCAGTTAAAATCTTTATCATTTCCAAGATTTATATTTCAATAAATTGTTTCAGTTAAAAAAAACATTATTTCCAAATTAGTCATTTTAACTGCCTTATCGTTTAATTCCCTCTAGTTTTCATCTGTAAACTTTCTCAAGTCTCAGTAGCTGTCTAAATTTGTAATCAAGATTTTTGTTGTTAACTGAAGTGTTTAATAAAAACATTAAAAACTAAGGCAAACTAAAAGAAAAAGTTGAAAAAGTGCAAAAAAAAAAGAACCAAGAATAAAAGTAGAGAAAAAGATAACAAAAGCAATAATGAAGTGACTTCCAACCTTCATCACACCAAGCATAAACTAATATGCTAACTTTTCACCCATTTTTTAAAGTTACAAATATTTTCCTCATAGCCTAACCATTATCTATACACAACCCAAAAATCCTCATTTTTTCAGTCATGGTTCAGAAAAAAAATCCATTTGGAGTTACCAGAAATATCAAACAAATAGTTTATCCTTGGTCAAATATTCCAACTTTATATTCCTTGTTTTTTCTATGCACAATCTTGACCTTTCAATCATACCCATGGCACCCTATTTCATTTTCTTTGCATTTAAAAGGAATTTTGAAAAAGGAATTTCACCAGCCTATTTTGCAATCCTACAAAGGATTGACCATGATTTCTTGTCACGGCTATTCTATATTCAGATCTTTTTCTTGATTTGTTTTCCATGCCTTCAAACAGTCAAATAATTTTTTTAAAAGTTTTTGTCATTTCCTAAAAGTTTTATCAGTTAAAATATTTATCATTTCCAAGATTCATATTTCAATAAATTGTTTCAGTTAAAGAAAACATTATTTCCAAATTAGTCATTTTAACTGCCTGACCGTTTACTTTATCCTGATAAACATTTTGTTCTCTAGTTCAGTAGTTCTTAAAGGATTTTAGATTTCAGACTAACCTGCTTCTCTGATCAGATTGTATGAAAGTCTGTAATTTAAATATCTGTGGAAATTGTCAGTGATCTAGCTCATAGTTGTCTCAAATATACTTTTCTTCAAAAGGACAGAACTAATTCTTCCAATCCAATTGCTTTCTGAAAAAGCATCTTTGAGATATCTAATCTAAGCTATAAACCACTTTTTTATTCAGTAGCAAATAAGAGCAAGTCTTGAAAATTTTTAATTGGTTATAAAATATTATTCACTGCAAATAATTCCACTTATTTTATTATACAGCGTTCCCTATTTTCATGTCTGTCTGGGTTTTCTTATCACTCCAAACCTAGTATTCTTCAAGGACAGAAGGCTAAATATACTTTCCCTACTCCTATGGGAATTATTTTTCCTAGTCAGTTATGTAACTAACAAACATCATGCAAGATAGATATCTGTTTACACTAGCTATGTTGAGCTTGGTCAGTTTCCAAAACCAAGTCAACTAGCTCAAACTGGAAAGGATAAATGTTGGTTGAACTTAAGAAACTTTAGATGTGATTCAATAAAATCGTTTTATTTAGCCAAGTGATTCAATAACGCTGCTCATGGAATATTTGGAACTATCAATAATTATTACCTAGACTGTTCTAATAATGATAAAATCAGGTGATAATGCAATTTTGATTTGTTTACAATACCATTATGTGGGTGTGCTGTACACATAGAAACTGTTTCCATGAATATGTTATGCAGTAGTATGAAAACACAAAACAGATAGCATCAATGAAGTCTTATAATGTAATATAAAATTGCATGCATGCTGAATTCAAAATTGCATGCATGTGTAAATTTCCCATTAAACCATTCTTTCTAAGAATAGTTGTAATCTGGTATATTTTTAATAAGATTCAGAAGCTGACACTTGTAGTCCCATCAATATTAAGTTTCCATGCTCATTCCAACTTGCTTAAAATAGTTATTGAACATTGAGGGAATAGGTCCTTATATAGTGCAAAAGTGTCTAATTTTTTTTCTGGGAAAAAATTAAAATATAATAACCTATGTTTTACAAAGCAAGAATGCTATCCCCTACTTAACCATTAATTGTAAAGTACAATTAATTATGTTTCAGTAAAAGATATTTGTTCTTGATTAAGCTACTACCTCCTTCTCAAACCTACAAGAAGATTGGGATTCCAAGTATTCTGCTGCTTGTTTATCTTTTCCTTACCTTCTAGACATTCTTGTATCACTGACAATTCTTAATATAAATGAAGAATTTAGAAACACCAGAAAATATACCTCTACATCCTCTTGAAAGTAAATGTATATATGATGTCCATTTATCCTTTCCTGCAAGCTCAAGGTTTCGCATCTGACAATACATGCAACCAAATATAGCAATCAGATGCTCGAAATGTGACTTCAAGCTGTGCAAAGTGGATCGATCCATTTCAAAAACACCTGGTTTCCGCGAAGTTATTTTATTGGTGGTGAAGGTAGTGGAGATTGATTTTTTTAATGATTAGGAAGGAGCTGCAACAGAAGAGACAAGCCGGGAAAGAACCCGTTCCGTCGCGTAGCATCTCCCTACGTCTCCACATTAGGACGGACAAAAAGTGACAAGACACCCCACTCCAACCCCGTCAAGTGAAGCCGAAAGGCGAGGGGGAGGGCCAATCGGAAGCTTTGGTCACGCCCAGTAGGCGGGAAAGAAACCCGGCTCGGCCATTCAAAAAGGCGTTCAGCCTGAGACAAACCGTCATCGCTTCTGAGGCGGAGTCGCTGCTTTCTTTAAACGTCATCGCCGTCGCTGGCTCCTTCCTTTCGGCCGTGAACCTCCAGCCGGTCGGGCGATCCTCTCGCCTTTCGCCGCCGCAGGATGACCGACTTCAGCGGAAGCTTGCCAAGCGGCGGCAGCGGCGAAATACCCGGTCAGGGAGAACTATCCGCTCGCGGAGCCCGCATCGCCGATGGCGCCACGGGGCTCCTGGACAAAGGCTTCGATAAGTATCTCGACGACCCTTTCGACGCGGACCAAAACCCTCAGGTATAACAGATTAACAGTGTTGGAAGTAACCTTGGAGGTCATCTAGTCCAACCCTCTGGCCAAGCAGACCATTTCTGACAGATAGCAGTCCAGTCGCTTCTTGAAAGCTTCCAGTGACGAAGCTCCCAGAACTTCTGAAGGCAACTTCTGTTCTATTAGTTGATTGCTCTCACTATCAGGAAATTTATCCTTATTTCCAGATTGAATCTCTCCTTGTTCAGTTTCCATCCATTATTCCTTGTCTGGCCTTCAGGCGTTTTAGAAAATAACTTGACCCCTTCCTCTCTGTGGCAACCCCTTAAATATTGGAAGACTACTATCATGTCTCTCCTGGTTCTTCCCTTCACCAGACTAGCCATGCCCAGTTCCTGTAACTATTCTTCATATGTTTTAGCCTCCAGTCCCCTAATCATCCTGGTTGCTCTTCTCTGTACTTTTTCTAGAGCCTCGACATCTTTTTTATATTGTGGTCAACAAAACTGGATGCAGTACTCTAGGTGTGGTCTTACTAAGGCTTTATAGAGTGGTATTAGTACCTCACTTGATCTTGATTGTATCCCTGTGTTAATGCAATTTAGGATTGCATTTGGCTTTCTTGATGATCTTTAAGTGGAGATATCTTTCCTCTCCTGAGTAAAGCCGCTGTGGAAATAAAATAGAATGTAGGTTTCAGATTCTTCAGAGATTCTCAGTCATCCAGGTCATGGTTGTCCCAAAGGTTCTTTTGGAGACTTTTGCTTCTCTCCAAGAAGCTTCTTCCGTTCGGACAGGATAGTGGATAATGGAAGGATTTATATTCCTTGCAGACAGCTGGTAATCTGCATCCTTTTAGAGGGTCTTGGATCACTTGGAGGTTTATCTGTGTCCTCAAGATCACCTGACTAGTACTCCTAGTTTCTGCAGTCTGCATTTTTTCCTCTGGAAATCCATTCCTACTCCCACACATTTTGAAGGATGTTCATCCCAAATTGTATAGCTAAAAATCTGTAGAAAAGTTATATAAGTTGATTTTAAAATGCACAAAGTAAATAAAGGTACTCCTTGACTTAGAACAGTTTAATGACTGTTCAAAGTTACAATGGCACTGAAAAAAGTGACATGATCATTTTTCACACGGCCATTGTATCATCCCCATGGTCATGTGATTTACATTCAGATGCTGGACAGCTGATTCATATTTATGACTGTTGTAGTGTCCGGGGATCATGTGACCATCATTTGTGACCTTCTGACAAATAAAGTCAATGGGGAAGCCAGATTCACTTAACAGTGTTACTAATTCAACAACTGCAGTGATTCATTTAACAAATGTCACAAGAAAAGTTGTCAAATGGAACAAAATTCACTTAACAAATTTCTCACTTAGAAACATAAATTCTGGGCTCAATTGTGGTTGTAAGTCGAAGACTACCTATAATGCTAGCTATCTTTGAGAATCAGATAACTGGTTGCTTCTCGTCACCTATGGCAGGTAATATGTAACATTTGCAAATGACTTTAATATTGCTCTTTGGTTTAGTAGATTAACATTTCTGATGCGAAAATTTATTACTTTAAAATTCTGTCATATGGAAATAGAAGATGTTACTGGTGACTTGCCATATTTGTTACTTTTATTCTCAGGGCATTTTGAATTTTGGAACAAGCGAGAACAAGCTTTGTTTTGATTTACTACAGGAAAGGGTAAGTTTGGATTCTTATTAAATGCATAGGTTTTTAAATTTTAAAAATATTTAACAGTTGGTGGATTTGATTTACTATGTTTAAATAATCTAATAATGTTGACTATGATACATAACAGTGTGACTAGTAGATTGGAAACATAATCATCTGGAAAAAGATAATTATCCTAGACACACATTCTTTGCTGTATTGTAATTTCTTCCTATTGATAATTGATATATGGAATAGAATTGTCATCAGGTTAGTCTGTATAGTAAAGTTCTATATAGTTATTAAAAAAGTAAGATCAACTAACTGAGTTCATGTAAGTGCTAATTTCCATATTAAAAACACCATGTAAATCAATAGAATCAAGTAACTTATAAGAAGTTTTGTCTCCCTTTCTTTAAACAATGGATAGCTTTCGAAACCTGACATGAATTATTTGGAGCCTCATTTACTCCAATACTCGGATACCCAAGGCATTAAAAGGTATGGTATGAAGAATCATTTTCCAATTAATAAAACATGCTTTCAAACAAATTAACTTATTTATATTTCTAATTCCTCCTGGAATCCAAAGGATACATTGTGTATATGGTTTCTATTTCTATCTTCACAATGTGTGGGATACACAGTAAAGGATAGGGAGGCAGGATTCCATTGACTATTCCATTATTTCCTAATAGCAATGTTTTGTATTAAAGTTGGTGGGCTTTCTTTTGGTGGATACATTGAAAGAAAAAGGATAGATAAAAATATGATGATTTCAGTTCACATTCTAATTTATCATCAAATTTGAAGCTTCAACACCTTTTCAGCCCTATTCTACATTATGCAATTATAATAATGACTATGACCATTTGATAATTATTAATGAACTCTCAATAGTGGCTATTTAGAAAAAAATTATTAAAATCCATAATATTTTTAAATCAATAATTACATAACTTCAGTGTTTTTTCTGAAAATATATTTCTCATACGTTCCAACATTTTGATTTTAATTTTGACAACTATTGTACTGTTTCACTATGAGTGCAAGCCATACTGCTATTTGAAGAGATCAGAAAGATGTGGCCTTCTGTTGCAAAAGCTTTTTCAGAACTGCAGTTGTGATAGTACATCTTCAATAGGCTTTTGAAAAGTCCATAGATTACTCTCTTGCTCTCGTTTGTTTAAATTCTGTATCATGCTGTAACATATTTTCACTTCTGATACTTCAGAGACAATGAAGCAAAATTTAAGTTTTCTCTATTTTTGCTGATGTGAGTTCAAATGTCTTAGAAATTTTTCTTAGGACTTAGTTGGTACTTATAGGATGAGATCTTTCTAAACATGGAATACTTTCTCATCGAAATTCTTGGTGGTGGTATCTATGATCAACTAAAACAACTTTAAAATAAAATTGTGTTCCTTATACTATAATCCTTATTTTAATTACTGTTTGAGTAATGCTTTTTGCTAGATTTAAAATCAAGATTTCTAAAGTAAAAATCAGTACATCAAATTTATGCTCAAGAGATAAAATCTGCCATATGTTTTTTGAATACTATTTGTATGATTTTTCATATAACAATATATGAAAATGTTATGGCAAATTTATTTGGTTGATGTGTTAATTATGGAAATATATTAATTTCAAATTCTAGCTTCCGAGAAGAAATTGCCAAATTTCTTACTGAATATGCAAATGCTTCAGTGCCATTAGATCCAGAACATGTAAGATGCAAGGATATTTTCTTTCTTTCTTTATTGTTGGTAACATTTGATGAAACTAATCTAAAATGTAATTTTTAACAAAGTTGATTCAATTTATTACTTTTAAATTAGTTTGAAAAATACGCTGGGATATATCACAATATTTTTGTGCTCAAACCAATATCAAATTGTTTAGATAAGTTTTAGATTCCTAACTTCTTCAGTAATCAGTCCCAGCATAGATATATTTATAACGATAATTTGGAAATATTATTCAGGTTTCTTAACATTTCTGAAAATGTTCTATTTCTATCAGAGTTATCTTCATTCCTAACTCTGGTACTGTCACCTTACCTATTTAGCATATTTTCCAATTAAATTAGTGTAACGTTCTCTATGACTGTCTATCGATTGTCACACAATGTGGAAATACTAGTTTGGAAGTAAGTAGTACTTGCTTATTGACTGCCTGGACCAGGTGTGTCAAACTTAAGCCCCACGGGCTGAATCCGCCTCGTGATGTGATCAGATCTGACCCAATGCGAAGAGGAAAGATTTTATCTATCCAGTGAAGAAAGTCTTATCTATCCAGTGAAGAAAGATCAGACCTTTGTAGCTTCAGTCCGATCTACTCAGTGCGAAGAGAGATCAGGCCAGCACAGCTTCAGCTTGGTCTACCCAGTCACAGAAGAAACATGCCAGCAGTTGGGAAATGGCATCAAGCTGGCCACAACCACCCAATTGGCCGTGGCTTCCACAGCCCTAATGCAGCCATCAATGAAATTGAGTTTGACACCCCTGGCTGGACTGTTCAAAGTTATAATGGTTAGTAAAAAAAAAAAACAGCTTTGCAACCAAATCTCACATTAATGATTGTCACAACATTATGCAGTTATATGATCACCGTCTGGGTGCTTCACAACCAGCATTTATAGATGACATACTATCCCATGACCACCATTTGCAAGCTTCACAAACAAACAAAATTTATAGAGAACACAGAAATGAAATTGCGAGTTGTGGTCATGTGATATCTCGCTTAATGACTAGATTAATGAATTATTTAACGAATGTGGAAGTGACCTCATAAAATAGGCAAATCATTTAATTTTTCACTTGGCCACCACCACACTTAGCAATGGAGTTGCCAGTCCCAGTTGTGGTCAGTAAGCAAGGACTACCTATAGATCCTTAATAATTTCAAATAACATTATAATCTACGAGACATTTTAATGCCATAAGGATTATTAGATACCAGCTAAAACCATGATGTGATTGTTTTTAGACTGGTCCCTTAGTATTTCAAATGATTACCAATGTTGTTAACTGCAACTTGGCATTTGTCTAGATTATTGTGATGAATGGCTGCTGCGCTGTCTTTGCAACTCTTTCAACTGTGTTGTGTGATCCTGGAGGTAAGACAGCTTTAGTGTGTGTATGTATGTATGTCAACTCTGAAGTGAACCTGGCTGAAGCTATCATGTGCTGTCTCATACTTGCCACAAACTCTGAGAGAAGGAAGAGACCAAGCACCCTGCCAGCTATTTTCTTTGGACAATGTCACCGATGACATCTGGGGAGGGAAATATTTACTCTTTCAATTAGGGAGAAATTGTGGGAACTTTTAGAGATGATTTTCACTAGCTGTGCCAGTATGATGTATTCAATAAACATGTTCTTTGAAGAGTGTATCTGCCTTGGAGTTCTGCTTTTAGCTGATGTGTTACTCAGAAAAATGACAATGCATATATTTGTGTATGTGTGGTTTTCACACAGTATATGTTACTGTAATAAGTTTCAGAAGTGTCTTTTTAAAAGCATATGTTTTCTATTGGCTGAGATCAAGAGGTAATATTTACAGTTAATCAGTTACAGTGATTTTCAAAAAACACTACTAAAATTAAACTGTTGGTGTGCACTCTTAAATACCTGAATGTAATTCAAATAAAGTCTCATTAATAATTTTTTAAGCAATGAAAAAGGATAAAATACTGCTAAAATGTTTAGTTGGCTAATAAATAGCATATTAATAAATAGTATTTATTTAAAAGCCAATTAGGATTTATGGAACACAATAATTAAAATAGTTAGTAAAATCTCCTGAAAAAGATTTTCTTCGTTTATGTTTTTTTATAGATGGATATCTAATTCCAACTCCATATTATGGTGGCATCAATTCCAAAACTTGGCTATATGGTGGAATGCAGCCTGTTCATGTACCGTTATTCAGTGAGGTATTTTTTAAATTAAATATAAATAAATGACGTGTGTCATTGTATTTATCCTTTTCGGTAGAGGGAAGTTCTACCAGCATACTTCTTTATGCCTAAATCATTGACTACAATGACGTTTCCTCAAGTTTATTCATTGCAATAATTGCAATATTTTATTGAGTTACTAACATTCTGAGTTTTGGATTTCAGGTAGCTGACAAAGGAAGCCAGCCTTTTCAATTAACAGTTGAAAAATTAGAAGCTGCATACCAGGGAGCCAGGGAAAAGGTAGGAATATTTTTGTTTCAACATCATATTCTACTGGTAATTGTAGATGAATCCTATTTGTAATGGATTTTAACCTTTCTGGTAAAATACAATCTGCTAAAATACAAGAGAGGCAAATGTGTTGAAAAGTAGGGAATTGATTGAGAAATTTTTCGTTACCCTTCCTATATTCTTAGATAAGGTATTAATAAGAAGTTTAGCAATCATGCCTATGCACCTCTCTTGACTCCTCATAGTTCATGGAGGAGCTCTGGCTTCTGAAAAGGGCTGAAAGAAACCTGGAACACCACTGGAGGAAAACAAGGGATGAATCTGACCAGATACAACTTAGAGCTGTTATTAAGGCTTACCTTAATTATTAAGGCCTACCATTGTATAAATAGCATAAACCATTATTTCCTCAATCCTCACTGCATCCATACAGTGTCACCTGGTGGCCTTGTTCAAGATTACCTGGTTCCTCCTCAGACAAGAGGAGTCAGATGATCATCTCCAGGCCGTGCAGGAAATTTTTTTAATACCTGATGGACAAAGTGGTTCCTACTTGGAACCAATAATATCAGTTCTATTAGAGATGGAGAAAGGTCCTACCTGGTTATATTTGGGAATGGTTTGATCCTGTTGGACCTGGGGAATGAACAGGGCCCTTGATACTGTCAGTGCAGTGATTTCTCAAATCCCTGTCCCTCCTGCTTGGTGAAAGCCTTTAGAACTTGGTAACTGCCTGGTGATTCAAGCAGATTCTTCACTGCAGGAGGAGGGGGCGTTTCTAGGACCTTTCAAGAAGGCCCTGGTTTGCCCCCTGCTCAGAAAACTGTCTCTTGATCTCGCCTGTCTGAACAATTTTTGTGCAATTTCTATCTTCCCTTTCTAGAAAGGATAGTAAAAAAAATGTGAGGGCTTGGCAGCTTCAGAGGTTTCCTGGATGAAACAGATTATCTTGACCACTTCCAGTCAGGATTTAAGCCCGATTACGAAACAGAAAAAGTATTAGTCACACTTTGGATGAAAGTGTGGCAGGAACAGGATGGGAATAGTGCATCCATCCTTGACCTCTCAGCGGCCTTCAATACCATTGACCATGGTATCCTTTTGGAACTGAGCAATGCAATCTTGTGATAATTTGGCTCCTTTCTCCAAGGCAGATGCTAATCACTGTTGATAGGGAGTGAGCCTCTCCTTTATGGTTTGCTCAACACAGTGCACTCTCCACCCCTCCTCAAGAAACCGTCCCTGGACCCGACATTATTATCGAACTATCGTCCGGTCTCCAACCTTCGCTTTGTGGCGAAGGTTGTTGAGAATGTGGTGGCACGACAGCTCCCTCAGCACCTGGATGAAGCTGTCTATTTAGATCCACTCCAATCAGATTTCAGGCCTGGGCACAGCACGGAGACGGCGTTGGTCGCATTGGTGGATGATCTCTGGAGGGCCCGGGACAGCGGTTGTTCCTTTGTCTTGGTCCTGTTAGATCTCTCAGCGGCTTTTGATACTGTCGACCAATCTTATTGCGGCGGTTGGGGGGGTTGGGAGTGGGAGGCACCGTGTTACGGTGATTCTTCTTCCTCTCCGACTGCTCGCAATTTGTGTTGGCAGGGGGGGCAGAGGTCGACCCTGAGGCCCTTGTTTTGTGGGGTTCCTCAGGTCCGTACTCTCGCCCCTGCTGTTCAACGTTTATGTGAAGCCGCTGGGTGAGATCATCCGTGGTTTTGGGATAGAGTTCCATCAGTATGCTGATGATACTCAGCTATACATTTCTACCCCAGGCCACCCCAACAAAGCAGTTGAAGTGATGACCCGATGCCTGGAAGCCGTGCGGAGCTGGATGGGTCTAAACACTTCGATTCAACCCGACCAAAACCGAGTGGCTGTGGTTTCCTGCACCCAGATACAGCCAGCTTATTCCATCGCTGACTGTGGGGGGAGAAACTCTGACCCCCATGGAGAGGGCGCGCAATCTTGGTGACTTCCTGGATGTACAGCTGTCATTAGAAGACCATATAACGGCCGTCGCCAGGGGGGCTTTTTGTCAGGTTCATCGGATCTACCAGTTGCGGCCCTTTCTGGATCCGCACGGTCACTTCTGCCCTCGTCATCTCTGGCCTAGACTATTGCAATGCTCTCTACATGGGGCTCTCCTTGAAGAGCATCTGGTGGCTTCAGCTGGTGCAGAATGCGGCCACGCGGGTGATTCTGGGGGCTTCTCGGAGCTCCCATGGTACACTGCTCCTGCGCGAGCTGCATTGGCTTCTGGTGGCCTTTCGGGTGCGATTCAAGGTACTGGTGGTCACCTTTAAAACGCTCCATGGCTTGGGACCTGGGTACTTACGAGACTGCCTGCTGCCACCATCGGCCTCCTGCCGGCCAGTGTGCTCTCACAGGGTGGGCCTCCTCGGGGTGCCATCAGCTGGGCGATGCTGGCTGGTGGCTCCGAGGGTGCGGGCATTCTCTGTGGGAGCACCCTCCCTCTGGAATGAATTACCCCCGGAGATGCGGGCCATCCCTGACCTACGAACCTTCCGCGCGCATTAAAGACCCACCTTTTTCAACAGGCCAGTCTGGCCTAGTATCATTAGTTTTAAATTTTTTAACTTTTACCCTGCTTTTATAATCCTATTGTAGTTTTAACTTCAGCCATCAGTTTAATCTTTTTAAATCTATTTTAAACTTTCTATTTGTAACAGTATTGTTTTGTTTGGGCTATACACCACCCTGAGTCCCAATTTGGGAGAGAAGGCGGTATATAAATTAAATAAAATAAAATAAATAAATTTTATTGTATACATGAATCACTGGGTAAGATCATCAACCACCATGGAATGCGGTGTCATCAGCATTCTGGTGATACTCAACTTTACATCCAGTGACTCAAATGCACTGCCCTCTAACGGTGCCTGAGGGTCTGGATGGGGGCACAACAGGCTTTGACTAAACCCTGGGAAGATCCTGTGGGTTTGGGTGGGTGAAGCTTCAGGAGCTGGAACTTTAACATCTCTGGATGGGTTTGTATCAGCACAGACAGACCCAGTGTGAAATTTGGGGATCTTCTGGAGTGAGAGAAGGTGGCAGTCGTGGCTAGGAGAACCTTTGCACAATTTTGTTGAGCTTCCTAGATTGGGAGTCCCTGCAGTCAGTCACTCAAGTCTAATAATCTCATTCTTGGGCTATTGCAACAGACTCTTGGGGAGGAGCTATCCTTGAAGAATATTTGGAAGCTACATCTGGTGCAGAATGCAACTGCATGGCAGTTCTTGAGTCCTTAGGGTAGCCCATGGTTGCCAGATTGCTTTTACATTCAATTCAAGGTGTTGGTTATCACCTTTAAAGCATTTCATTGCATAGCTCCAGGCTGTCTCACCCTAAAGGGATTAACCTGCCCCAGCCATGCTGGCAGAAAGGGCATGCTGCAGACATATCAAGTAATTCCAACTGGCTGGAATCCAGGAGAACTTTTTCTGCTATGGCTCCTGTCCTTCATAGAGCTCCCTCGCCTCATGAAACTACTCTTTTGTCTTCTAAAGGGTCTGAAGAGCTGGCTTGGGGCTCCAAAGTGATGCGTCATTCTGGATTAATGGACTAGATAAGGCCCCCATCTTTTTCAATTTCAAACTAATTTAAAGTTATTTTAATTTTTATTGGTTTTTAATTATTATAAGCCACTTATGTTCGCTTCCTGGTGAAGTAATATGAGTCATTGTCTGGAACAGCATATTTCTGTATCAGAATTGCAAAGTGTGAACACTTCACACGACCTCTTTAAATCCAGTAGAATTCTTACTAACAATAAAGTAGCTAACAATTTCAGTAGCCAATTGTATATTTTTGTGGAATATTATGTATTTTTTTTTAATTACTAAAATTATTGGCCTTGTTTGAAAAAAATGTTGTGTATTTATACAGAAAGTTTTTGGTTCTTATTTTCAGTTATTTTATTCATTTTTTTAATCTAGAATCAATTAAAAATCCAAACGTTCTTGTTGGCTATAGCTAGGTGAATGCAATATGGTTGAAGTGCCTGTTTAACTGATATAAAATATCTGTTCTTGGACTTCCTGAAATTTACCTTTTTAGCCATTGAGGATGAAAAATAATAAGAGAAAAATGCTGCAATTTTAGATCATTTTCTTGAGTTGCAAAGATTGCTGTTGCAGGAATAAATATGCATGTAAACAGTCTATTATTTTCCATACGTGAGTGATATTTTGAATAAAGGATGGCAGTGTTGCAGACTCTATCTGCAAGTATGCTTGACATCATGTTGGTGTCTCCGATTATCAGTTTTTCTTTTTTCAGGGCATCCGAGTCAGAGCATTAATCCTGATCAACCCTCACAATCCATTAGGGGACATTTACCCAGCACAGTTACTGACAGAATGTCTAGAGTTTGCACACAGGTTTGCATCCTAGCGTTATTTATTTGGGCTTTAATTTTCCATAATGTATTATTTCAGTTATGAAAATGATTTTGGCAATTTCCTTTCATTTGGCAAGTGCTAAATATGGTTATCTGACCTACTTAGGAAGTGTATTGGGTCAATAATTTATCTTCTAAGTTTTGTAAAAAAACTAAGAATTCTTCAATAGATAATTTATGAAAACATAACAGTGACTATTAACGTATGTATTTCTAGGGCAAGGTTACTCTTGTTAAAACTCAAATGCCTGATGTATGTATGCATGTATGTATGTCAGAGATTAAATAATGGTTATTGCCAAAATCAATAGTAATAGTGTATAATATATTAAACTCTTGATTTCAGAATTATTTTGATAGCAATTTATGGATTGAGAAAAGGTTCTAATTTTAAAATTAGAGATTTCAAAATATTTTAAAACCAGTTAATAGAAAGCTATATGATATATGAGTAAATATATCTATATCTTTTGCAAAGAAGGATGTTTTGTTTAAAACAAAAATAAAAGTTTCCAGTTGCCTCATTTTATTGCAGTATACTCAAATAATTAATTATCTTTGGATACATTCTTATAGTTCATTTAATTTATACACTATACCCTTAAATATGTCCTCAATTTTTAATGTTGCTTCCAATGAAACTTTATTGATTTATAGTCAGAGAGACCAAAAAAAGAGGAGGAAACAAAGATCACTAGTACAAAAACTAGATAATAAAGACAGTGATATTTTAAAGCCATCAAAAATAGCCAGGCATTTTGCTGCAGACTACATCAAGCAACAAATGAATGATTTTTTAAAGGAAATATTTAATGGAATAATGGTTCTACATGCTGTAAGTTTAAAGCCTATAATGCTACCTTCCATCTTTCTGTGTGTTTTTTTTTTTAATTTAGTGGTTAGAGTAGATCAGTTTGTTATATATGTTGTGGCTTTCATAATGTAATGTAAGACTTTCTAAGGGTGCTTGAGTGTTTTTAAATATATTTTTAATACTAGACTTACAGGTAGTATGTTAAGAATTACTGAATGAAGTAATGAATTCATGAATCAAAATGAATGCTTGAAGACTTTAAGGAATTCTTATATTTTTTCTGTATATAGGTATGAGTTACATATAATAATGGATGAAATTTACATGCTGTCAGTATATGGTGATACTACATTTACAAGCATCCTTAGCTTAAAGAGGTAAGGACACACTTTCTAAAAATCTAAGATATACATACATGTGTATTTCCATATTCATAAATAAAAAATAGTTTTTCTGTCTCCAAATATGTCAGGGCTACAAAATAGATTATGTTAGGAAACAAATTCCATAGGAAGCCTAGAACTATACTTTACTGAGATAGACTATAATAACAGAAATTTGCAAGAATTCCTATGAAATTTTCCTTTCTCCCTTCTTATACCCCAGAGATTCAGGGGGGAATCAGTCTCTTTTTAATATTTTCCCTGGTCTTTGGGGATGAGGGAAAATATTCTGCGCTTATTGGTGTCTTAACAGCTTCTGGATGATTTCTCCAAGTCATCTCAAAGAATATCTCAGTGTTTTTCAATCTTGGCAAATTTAAGAGTTGTGGATTGGCTGGGGAATTCAGGAAATTGAAGTTCACACCTCTTAAACTTGCCAAGGTGGAGAAATACTACATACTTTTTCCAGAATAGTATTTAATATCATATATACAATTCAGTAGTTAGTAGAGTTTTCTACCCACTCTTTCTATTCTAACAAAATATAAAGTAAAAATACCTAAGAAAGTTGATATTTGAATTTTAATAATATCTTTCTTATTAAACGTACTATTTAATATTAAAATTGAACCTGGTAAAAAATCTGTTACAAATTTTACAAATACACAGCTAGTTCATTGCTCTTCACAATAGGGGGCATTCATATTCACAAGAGAGTGTCAGATCCACAGCATTTTAAGCATTTAAAAATCAATACTAATATCAATAACCAATTAGCAAAACATTTTATTTATGGTAGCAGTCTAGTTGGTGTACTCTCTATCTTTTGTAACTTTTGGATACATCTCAAGTGTGTCTGCATTTCTTATGTAGAATATGTTGTAATTCTCATCTGGCAAAGGGCTCATGAACCACTGAAATGTTGGTAACTATTTACAGTATGGTAGCTTTAAGATCTATCCAAACTGATGCTCAATAAACAATGTCTTTTATCAAATTCATTATTTTTTTATAAAAAATACCATACACTCTTTAATACCATGTTTATGATTTAGTATTCTTTTGTGCAAAGAAATTTTTTGTTAAGCTCTAATATGATGAAGTGCTAATACATTGCTTCATCCCTTAGTCTTAATGCAACATGGCAAACAAACTTCTTTAAATCAAAGTTACCCCATCTTTTATTGGAACTGTCTACTGTCATATTCAATCCTGGAATGGGTGGGTGGATGGGTGGAATAGAATGAAGATGAGAAGTTTCAGCAGTAACAATGTGCCTTATAATATGCTCAGGATAGCAACAATGGATTAACTATAAAAGCAGGAAAAAATATACAAAAATGCTGGAAAACACGAGGACTCAGCTCTACATATCTTATAGACCCAATATAAGTTTTTATTTATTTGAAGTAATTGTTTTCCTGTGTATTTATATCATTGCACATTTTCATACAAAATATTTATTTATTTTATTAAATTTTTATACCGCCCCCTCTCCCACAATGGGACTCGGGGCAGTGTACAGCCAAGGTAAAACCACACAATAAATAGAATATAAAAATAGATTTAAAAAGAATTAAATTAGTGGCTGAAAGAACACAATAAAACAAGGTAAAAAAGTTAAAATTACCAAAAAATTTAAAAATTTAAAACCCTAGTAATTGATACTAGGCCAGACCGGCCTCTTGGAAGAGGTGGGTCTTTAGTGTGCGCAGGACGGTCTGGAGGTCCGCATCTCCGGGGCCCGCATCTCCGGGGGTAATTCATTCCAGAGGGAGGGTGCCCCTGCAGAGAAGAACCGCACCCTCGGGGCCGCCAGCCGGCATGTCCAGCTGATGGCAGCCCAAGGAGACCCACCCTGCAGGAGCGCACCAGCCAGCGGGAGGCCGATGATGGCAGCAGGCGGTCCCGTAAGTACCCGGGTCCCAAGCCATGAAGCGCTTTAAAGGTGATTACCAACACCTTGAATTGCCACTGGAAGCCAGTGCAGCTTGCACAAGGACGGTGTAACATGGTAGCTCCGAGGAGCCCCCAAAATCACCCGCGCGGCCGCACTCTGCACCAGCTGAAGCCACCAGATGTTCTTCAAGGGGAGCTCCATGTAGAGAGCATTGCAGTAGTCTAGGCGGGAGATGACGAGGGCAGAAGTGACTATGCGAGGAGAGCCCCGATCCAGAAAGGGCCGCAACTGGTAGATCCGCTGGACCTGACAAAAGGCCCCCCTGGCAACGGCCGCAATGTGATCTTCTAACGACAGCCATACATCCAGGAGGATACCCAGATTGCACGCCCTCTCCGTGGGGGTCAGGATCTCTCCCCCCACAGCCAGTGATGGAATGAGTTGGCTGTATCTGGGCGCAGGAAACCACAGCCACTCGGTTTTGGTCAGGTTGAGAAGAAGCCTGTTAAGACCCATCCAACTCCGCACGGCTTCCAGGCACCGGGTCATCACTTCAACGGCTTCGTTGGGGTGGCCTGGGGTAGAAATATATAGCTGTGTGTCATCAGCATACTGATGGAACTCTACCCCAAAACCACGGATGATCTCGCCCAGCGGCTTCACATAAATGTTGAACAGGGGCGAGAGCACCGACCCCTGAGGCACCCCACAAAACAAGGGCCTCGAGGCCGACCTCTGCCCCCCTGCCAACACAAATTGTAACACGGTGCCTCCCACTCCTAACCCCCCCAACCGCCGCAATAAGATACTGTGGTCGACAGTATCAAAAGCTGCTGACAGATCTAACAAGACCAGGACAGAGGAACAACCCGTCCCGGGGCTTCCAGAGATCATCCACCAACGCGACCAGCGCCGTCTCCGTGCTGTGCCTGGGCCTGAAACCCAATTAGAGAGGAGCTTCAGGCCCAAGCACAGCATGGAGACAGCATTGGTCGCATTGGTGGATGATCTCTGGAGGGCCCGTGACAGAGGTTATTCCTCTGTCCTGGTCCTATTATATCTCTCGGCGGCTTTCGATACTGTCGACCACAGTATCTTATTGCAGCGGCTAGAGGGGTTGGGAGTGGGAGGCACTGTTATGCGGTGGTTCTTCTCCTTCCTCTCTGGCCATTCGCAGTTCGTGTTGGCGGGGGGGCAGAGGTCGGCCCCGAAGCCCCTGATTTGCAGGGTGCCTCAGGGGTCGGTGTTCTTGCCCCTTCTGTTCAACGTTTATATGAAGCCACTGGGTGAGATCATCTGTGGCTTTGGGGTAGAGTTCCATCAGTACGCTGATGATACTCAGCTGTACATCTCTACCCTGGGCCACCCCGATGAGGCCGTCGAAGTGATGACCTGGTGCCTGGAGGCCGTGCGGTGTTGGATGGGGCGGAACAGGCTTCAGCTCAATCCATCTAAGACTGAGTGGCTGTGCTTCCTGGCACCCCGGTACAGCCAGCTGGTTCCATCGCTGGCTATGGGGGGGGAAATTCTTGCCCCCACAGAGAGGGCTCGCAATCTGGGTGTCCTCCTGGATGTGCGGCTGTCATTGGAAGACCATGTGGCGGCCGTCGCCAGGGGGGCTTTTGGCCAGGTCCGTAGGATCTATCAGTTGCAGTCCTTTTTGGATTGGGATGCGTTTCGCATGGTCACTTCCGCCCTTGTAATCTCCCGCCTAGACTATGCCAATGCTCTCTACATGGGGCTGCCTTTGAAGAGCATCCGGAGGCTCCAGCTGGTGCAGAATGCGGCCGTGCGGGTGGTGTTGGGGGTGGTGTTGGGGGCTCCTCCTTTGTCCTGCAGATATCGAGAAAAATCGTCGGCCCGTCCTTTCAAGGGATCCTCCCGCGCTCCCACATCCAAAAGGGAGCGGGTCACCCTAAAAAGGGCAGCCGGGCGGTTTTCTGTGGATGCAGTAAGGGCGGAGAAGATCGCTTCGCCGTCCTTATCGCCACTAAATGCACCCTAATATGAGACCGTAAAAGTGTTCGGTCAGATCCGGAGCGGCTGATCCTCCAACCACTCTCTAGGCATCTTTTCCAGCGCTTCATCTCCCTCAGCTCCTCGGAGAACCAAGGGGCCAATTGGGATTGGCACCAGGTCAGAGGCCGCAAGGGCACGACCCGGTCAAGGGCCTCGGCAGCCACCCTGTCCCAGGTGGCCACCAAGTCCCCAACCGAGTCGTGTGTGCGAGTCTCAGGAAACGGCCCAAGCTCCATCAGGAACCTATCTGGGTCCATCAGGCACCTGGAGCGGAACCATTTTGTCGGTCCTACCTCCCCGTGATGAGGGGGTGCGGAATGGAAGTCCAGCCTAAGGAGTGAATGATCCGACCATGACAGGGGCTCTATAGAAACATCCCCTATACCTAGATCATCCTGCCACTGATCAGAGACAAAAACCAGATCCAAGATGTGACCCCCAGTGTCTGTGGGGTCCCAAATTAATTGAGTCAGGCCCAAGGCTGTCATGGAAGCCATGAACTCCTGAGCAATCCCCGAGGTCCCGCCGGCAGAGGGTAGGTTGAAATCCCCCATGACCATAAGCCTGGGGGTCTCAACTGCCAAGCCGGCTATAACCTCAAGGAGCTCAGGCAGGGCCAAAGTCACATAGCAGAGAGCCAGGTATGTGATCAATAGGCCCATCTGAACCCCGGAGCCACACTTCACAAAAGGGGATTCACATCCAGTCTTCTGAGGAAAAGTGGATTCCCTAGGACACAGATCTTCCTTAATAACCACTGCCACCCCCGCACCCCTCCCCTGAGCCCTCGGCCGATGAAAAACCTGAAACCCGGGTGGGCATATCTCCACCAGGAGAACACCCCCCTCTTGGTCCAACCAGTATATAAGTAATCTTCACTCAGCTACAGTGTTTGGGATTGAAAACTCCATCATTAAGTAATATAGTTGTAATCCAAAAAACCAGGCACTTAGCGACAGCAGTTCCAGTTGTCAGTTTTTGAGCATTTCCCGTCTCGACTATTGCAATGCTCTCTACATGGGGCTCCCCTTGAAGAGCATCCAGAGGCTCCAGTTGGTGCAGAGTGCGGCCGTGTGGGTGATTCTGGGGACTTCCTTGGGGTGCCGTCAGCTGGATGATGTCGGCTGGTGACCCCGAGGGTACGGGCCTTCTCTGTGGGAGCACCCTCCCTTTGGAACGAGTTACCCCCAGAGATACGGACTATCCCTGACCTGCGGACCTTCAGGCGCGCCTTGAAGACCCATCTTTTTCAACGAGCCAGTCTGGCCTAGTACTATTGTGGGGTTTTAATTTATTGTTTTATATATCCTTGTTTTTATCATTTTAATTTTTAGCCACTTATTTGTTTTTAAATTTTAAATTTCTTTTTATTGTTTTTTAATCTGGCTCTACACTGCCCCGAGTCCCAAATAGGACAGGGGGCGGTATATAAATTAAATTAAACTTATATGGTTGTGACTTTCTGCTAGCTTCCCTATTGACTTTGCTTCTGGGAACCAACAGAAGAAGTCACAAATTATGATCATGTATCCGTGGGATACTGCAAAATTCATTAAGTACAAGTTCCAGTTGTCACCACAGCTCATTGTAAATTTGAACAATTGCTGAATGAGTAGTTTATTAAACAAGGACCAGTTATTTAGTCAAAGCTTATAAACAGAGTACAATTCACTACCATAAAGTTATATTATTGTGATAATTAAATGAGGACCATCTATAATTCCAATATATCAAACTTGCATTGATTTCTGCAGAAGGTACAACCCTCATTATTTGCAGTCTCATTACATGGTTTTACATATCTTCATGTAATGATAATTATAAACTACTCTTTTGTAATTTTATAATTTTTGTAATTTCTACAAGTAATGAGGCCACTAGTAAGTGAAACAGATTTTTTCTATTGAGGTATAATTGTCCTTATAACTAAAGATTTTTTAAAAAGAATATATTAATTCTTTGTGAATATTTCTTTTTAGTTTACCTGATCCAGACCGAACCCATTTTATGTGGGGATTTAGCAAGGTAGGTTAGAAATACTTGATATCAACGCATATTCAATATGAATCTTGAAGTGTCCATTTTTTCTCTCCCATACTATTCAATTTGCATGGCAGAAATTTTTAATGTTGTTGCTATTGGTGAATTTGGAATTCAGACTTTTTGTCTCTTACTATGGTATGACAAACTTTTTCTAGTGGGACCTAGGCAATATAATTATAACCAAAGCATAGTTTAATCTCTTTAATCTAAAAAAATATCAAAAGCATCCTCAAAGAAAATGGTAAGGAGACCTCCCCTCCCTCAGTTTTTCATAATATTCAGAGTATGCAGCAAACCACAGGTGATACACAAAAGACACCCTTGTGCACTTACAGCCCAGTCTATGTGCAAATATGTAAGCAGCTTTTCTTGCATTCTGATTCCACATTTTAGAATTTGACCCTTCCTTATGCCTATCTCTAGAATGTTCTAAAATGTGCATATTTTTCTGGTTCTTTCAAATGCAGTTAATAAAGCATATATTTCTATGTCCTCTTCATAGTTATTTGTTGTTAATAATAATCTTTGTCTGCTGCTAGCTCTCTGATACCATAAAAATAACTTAAATATAACTTAAAAATAACTCCTCTCCCTTGCTTTGGTTTCCAAAGCTATTAAATCTGCATTAGATGATTTAGACTCAAAGACTGCCTTCAGACAGAAGCTGTGGAGGTTTTTTCCCCTCTTTTTCTAACTATCTATGTGGTGGTCTCAGCCAAAAATATTATCTAGTGCTATTAATTTGATAAGATCAACAGCACAAGTTTTAATAAATTCTGCTTTGAATTATTTTTGCATAAAAAGGTAGCAATTTATTTTTAAAAATGTAAACCTTTGGATTATATAAATGAAATTTGAGAAATTCCATATTTTATCAGAACTAGACATCCTGAATATTTTATTTATAGGTAAGCATGGGGCAAGGCCATTTTCAAGGGATTTGAAATTACATTGTCCTTTATTTACTTCTCCCTTCTAGGATTTTGGCATGTGTGGTATTCGAGTTGGAATATTATACACCAGAAACCATTACATCAGGAAAGCAGTTAATCAGCTTGTGGTTTTTCATGGATGTTCTGGCCCTGTACAGCATGTTCTCCAACAAATCCTTAAAGACAGAGGTTAGACAAACCTGAAAATGTGATTGCAGATTCACACAAACAGCATTTAAATAATGAACATAAGAGCCAGTTTGGAGTAATGGTTGAAATATCAGACTAGAAATCAGGAGTCCTGCCTTAGATACAAAGCTAGCAAGGATGGCTTTGATTCAGTTTCTCTCTCTCTTAGCCCTGGGAAAGAGGCAAAGGCAAACCATTTCTGAAATCCTGCAAAGAAGTTGTAGGGGCTAGTCCATGTAGCTGCTGGGAGTCAACAGTGACTCAAAGGCCAAATAAAATAAAAATGAACTTTGCTCTTTAGAACAATAGCTATTGAATTAAATAATAATAATAATTATCACCCTGTAATTAAAGTATAATTTCCCAACCATTATTGTATACAATAGGAAGTTATGTAACCAAATTTCATGCTACAATCCAACTAAATCCCACTGTATTTTTTCTAGCACCATTAATTTGTCATTGTTATTGGTTGATACTATCCATGTTAGTGAACATAATTAGAAAAATACTTAACAAGTATGTTAAGATGTCAGATTACTTAATCCTCCATTAACATAGTCATTTTTTTGAAACTAAGCTGTTACATTTCAAGCCATGAGCTAACAAAAATTCTCCCACATCCCTGTTCATACTCTAAAATTATTACTGAAAGATTATACAGTGATTGAAAAATTGGAAATTAGATTGAAAAACTAGAAGTTTATTAGAGTATGTATTTTGAAAATGTAAGTATGTGTAAGCTACTGTATGTGTGCAAGCTATGTGGTAACAGCTTCATGAACTTATGCTAACTATTCAAAAAATAGTTAACATGAAAAACTAAAAAATTTATAATTGACTTCAGGAGGAAGAGATACGTACATTTATCATTGTACATAAATGATGAGGTGGAGAGGGTTGGTAATTTTAAATTTCTGGGCACTTATATCTCGGAGGACCTCTCATGGACTATGAATGCTAACTTGCTTGTAAAGAAGGCACAGAAGAGGCTGTACTTCCTGAGAATGCTCAGGAAGATAAATCTATCTCAATATCTACTTCTGTCCTACTACCAAAGCACCATTGAGAGTGTCCTGATATACTGCATACTTGTATGATATGAGAGCAGCTCTGTAGCAGACAAAAAAGCTCTACAGAGAATGATTAAAACTGCCCAGAATATCATTGGGCTCTCACTACCAACCCTGGACGATATCTTCACATCTCGCTGTTTGAGGAAGTTGTACAACATTCTCAGAGACTCTTCCCATCCTGCTTACAATCTTTATGAACTATTGCCTTTTGGCAGAAGATACAGAACAATTAAAACTTGGACCACACATTTTCTGAATAGTTTTTATCCCAGAGCTATAATTGTACTTAACAATGAACTTAAGGACCATCATTAGTGAGCTGTTGGACACTATTACTTGATCTGTTGTGTGGATGCTTGTGTGTTTTTAGGAGGCGGGGAATTTTGGCCGGTATTTGGGGATTGTCGTGTGTGTGCATGTTGAGTCTAGTCTCTAGGTGTTATGTGAATTTCATTGTATGTATACTGTGTATATACGTACAAAGAAAAGAATTCAATTCAATTTAAAAAAAGGTATCTGGAAAGCAGACCTGTCAAACTGCAGCCCACGGATCAGATGTGTCATGTGTAGGCCACACCCACCCAGGCTCCACAAAGGCAAAAAATGTTGCAATCCATCATAAGTCACGTGACACAATTGAGTTTGATACCTATAGTATAAAAAGGAAATCAAAATGCATTATCATTTGTATTGTTTTGACAGACTGGCTAGATAATGTCTTTTTCCCAATAAGTAAAAAAAGATTAAAAGAAGCTCAAAACATTCTGGTGGATGGTCTTGCAGAAGTTGGAATACCTGTTTTAAAAAGCTCAGGAGGGTTATATGTGTGGGCTGATTTCAGGAAGGTACGTAAAATAAATAAAAAGTATTGATTGAAGAAAATAAGTTCTATTGGCCATTTGAAAAATAAGGATGAAAATATTGATATTTTAAAATGATAGTTTATATTTATGTATCAATCATTCAAAATATTTTGAGGCTGTGATGTATAAAATACTTCATTTCAAAACACTTTGAACATGAAATAACACAAAATTTTTCACTATGGACATTTTGGAAATGTTCCAATCTTCAGAAAGAAAGCCCACCAAAATACTTTAAAGTGGTCTTGTTTTACATTCATATTTAGAGCATTTAATGAAATTTTGCATTTGTTAATATTTTAAAACAAATTATTTTGCATATCCTACACTCTTGAATATTGTTTTAATTAAACTCTTACATATTGTGTTACCCTTATGTATAGTGATGAGCATACAGAATCATAACATATACCGTTAATAGTAAATTTATGTAATCTCTGTTAGGGGAAAAGTTGGAGATTCGGGAATTCATTAATAAGTAAATTAATTGAAAATTTTGATCAGATCAGAACCAGTTTGGTCTAGTGATTAAGGTAGAAATCAGGAGGCCATGAGTTCTAGTTCTGCCTTAGGAATGAAAGTAAGTTGGGTGACTTTGGGCCAATCATTCTCTCCAAGCAAAAGCTATCTCGTAGGATTGTTGTAGGGAAAATAGAAGGAAGAAATATTAAGTATGTTTGCCATCTTGAATTATTCTTAATAATAAAGGTGGAAAATAAAATATTTATATTTTTATTCTTTTCATGTAAGGTGATTATGTTAATTATAATTATTTTATGTAGTACAATTCATGTTGTTGTTTTAGTTTTTAAAAACACAGACATTTGAAGCTGAAATCGATTTATGGATGAAGATTCTTGATGAAAAACTTCTTATTAGTCCTGGGAAGGCCTTCTGCTGTTATGAACCTGGATGGTTTAGAGTAGTTTTCTCAGATTCTGCAGATAAGATTATTTTATGTAAGTTTTGAGTTCTATAAAATTACATTTTTCAATTTAGCCCCCATTCTTGATTTCAGCTAGACACATTAAGACTCAATCAGAACATATAGTTTAATATCTTATACTTTTGTTCACTCAAGAGCACAAATACATAATGAAAAATATTTTAATATAGTATCTATTCTTTGTTATGATGTATTTGATCCTTCTTGATCATTTGAGAAAAAAATGATATAAAGAAAATTGATTAGTGCTGTAAATGAAGAAAGAATTGTAAATAAAGATCATACTACTTGATTAAACTAATTGGATGTTTTTCTGAATCCTTAATTTATTTACTAAAAATAAGTCAACAGAATTTGAAAAAAGTTCATTATTTTCTAAAATCTTTTGGAAAAAATTAATACTGGGATATAATTGAAGCTGATATTATCAGTTTCAGATCAGTGTACAATGTTGTAACTTATAATTTAGAATTTTCTGGGTGAAGAATTGTTTACGTTTCATTTCCAACACTTGATGAAAGACTTTATTGGAATAAGCCTGCTAATAAACCTGGGATTTTATATTGCACTTCTGTGTCCCTCATAGAAATACAGTAATTTTAGATTTTTAAGCTTTTTAACACAATCTTGAAATAAATGCATTCTCTAAAGTTGATTATTCTCTTTGTTTTTATAGGCATTCAGAGACTTCAACAATTGCTTTGTGATAAAATGGATGAACCTGTTAGTCTGTGTTCA
Source organism: Bungarus multicinctus (assembly GCA_023653725.1). Taxonomy (NCBI): domain Eukaryota; kingdom Metazoa; phylum Chordata; class Lepidosauria; order Squamata; family Elapidae; genus Bungarus; species Bungarus multicinctus. The sequence continues at coordinate 22,899,680 of CM042840.1, forward strand.
TGTCCTGAACAAAACAAATGTCCTGAGTCAGATGACAATGTTTCTGCTAATGTCATAAATACACCAGTGGATGATGTGTCAGAGGGTTATTCACAGCTGAAGAAAATAGCTGTTTTCTAAGATCTGGACTGACAACACAAATAACCTGTTTTTATGTAACCATGACTCCTTTTTTCTCATTATATAATCTGAATATAACTTTTACCTTGTAGTTTGTAATGTACGATTATTAATTTAAAATCAGCACTATTACATCTGAGAATTATTTAACTTCCTTAATGAAGTTTCTCTTAACTGAAGTGTTTAGTATTTTTCTTTAGTGCAGGTTGAGGTAACTTATGTTGGAAAACTCACACTATTTTTCAACTGTGTTTCTTTCAGACAGGTTCAAATGCTTCTAATGGCAAACAACCAGTTGGGATAAGGAGGTGTGCTGGTGAACAATTAACACGTTTCATTCATTTTCAATCTGTTTAAGATTGGTTTTACATATTTTATATGAATTTATGCTGGCAGACTTTCATTTTGTTTTAATAATTCCCATTAGTCCATATTACCATCTTACTTTGCAATATTTGAGTTTCATTGATATCCAAGCCACGCATGTATGAATACAATTATTAATAACATATTGTGGACTTTGTATCGATCCCTTTATTTTAAAACGTTAAAATTGATGTTTAAAAACACTGAAAGTTAGTTTTCTTGATGTGTATTGTATTTTGCTTTCTGAGAAAGTTCTATTTTTTCTGATTACCATTCAGTTCTGTAAATGTCCTTGTATGTTATGCTGTTCTTCTGGAAACATTTCTATTTATTTTGCAACCAGCTTCAGCCATCACATGATCTGGATATTTGTACTGGGATCTTGATTACATCACATTGAGTCATGGTCATGCGATCATATTTTGCCAGCTTTCCACAAGCAAAGTCAATTGAAAAACTGGCAGGAAGTCAGAAGTCACAATTACATGAAATCCTCATTTAACAACAGCAATTGGAACTGTTGAAATTGCCATTACTAAACAATCTGATCATGTAATGCTTTACTATCATGTCACGTAATGGAATTCTCAGTTCCAATTGTCTGAAGATTACCTGTAATAACTGCAAAACTTTTTGACTAAAATAAGAATCAAGACAACTTTATGCGTACTAGGATTTTAAACAGTTTTACTTAATAGTATTAAACGCACATGTGATTTGCTCAAAAAATTGTTTATTTGAGTTGCATATAATTAATGCACTTTTCAGCAATGCAATGGAGAACGGATTCTACTCTTCCTTTTTACAGTAGGTTTTACATCTTAAATATAGAGAAGTTAGATCTTAGGTTGGTAAAATCTGAAGATCACTAATTTACTGTAATAAATTGTTGGCTGAAATTCCTTATGTGACATCTTCAATGCATTTCAGAGATGCAGCTTGAATAAATTATTGTATATTGTTAACCAAAATTTTGTTATTTTTAAAATGTTTTATGTAAATTTTAAAAAACATTTAAAGTTTAAACTACACCAAATATGTTTATAGTAACACACGGATATTAAACACATAAAAGTTGAAGGCTAATACACTGAAATAGCCGAAGATAAAAGCAAAATTGTTAAACAATAGGGTCAATATTTTCCAAATTTTTCATCAAATCAAACAGGCCAATTAAGATGTCAAGATTTATTTTGATGCCAGACAACAACCAGATACCTATTTTATCAGATGAAATTATCTGTCAAGAGTCTCAATATTAAAACTGTCCAGGTTAGGCAAGAAAAATCTAGGCAATTACTGGATGACAACAAATAGATATCGAAATCTCCTCCATGAAAACTTAGCATTTGAACTTAAGTTCTTGTGATACATTTCAGGGTTGCTAATGTAGATTAATACCAGCATTTATAATTTCACAAGTAGGATATTGTTGGGGTATCAATTCACTCTGCAGTACTTTTAACTTGCATATTATACCAAATGTAAACTTCCATGTTACTCAATAGTTATCAAAAGACTTTCTCTGGAAAGCTGAAAAATTTGATTAGGTTTATTTAAATCATTATTGTCCAATAGATAAATCAAGTCATATAATAGACTTGGTTTATATACCTAAAAAATGAGGTGCCAAAATATACATGTTGGATGTATCAATACTGTGTATGAATAATTTGGAATGAATCTTCCCCTGAACCTTCACTGAAAGTTGGATGTTGCTGCCAAACATGGATCTTGCTGACTTTTGTTTATTCTGCATTCTGTTTTATGCAGGCTTGCTTGGTGGAACTGCAGCACTAACCAATGCCTTAGAAAATACTAGTGCTACAAACACAACACTAAATTGGAGATATTGCTGGATGCCGTCATATTTCAACTTCAGTATTCCAGCATTTTATTCCAAAATGGAAAAAAATGGAATCAATAGGTAGAAATGGTTTATCATTTTCAGTTAGTTTTTCTTCTGTATAGAAAACAGAATTTCTGAACATGTCTGCATTGATAGTGTTAAAAGTATAAACTAAAAATATAAGCTGTTCTAACTAAAGTTGCCTTTGCAATTAACTGATTGTGATTTTGTCAATGCCAATATATTCAAGTGGTGCTCCAGGTGTTTTGGGATTGGATTAAAGGCAATTAGTACTGGTATTATATTTACTTTCTTTTGCCAGTCATTCTGTTTGCAGTTTTTTGTATTTTTCTGGATTTTCTCCAGTTCTTTCTCTTCTATTCTGCTGTCACCGGGTACTGACATGTCCACTACCTAGACTTTTTTGTTTTCTTATCAACAACTGCTAAGACTGGGGTGTGTTAAGTGGCATATGCCTGCCTATCTGTTTGAATTCTATAGTCCAAGAGCACTATAGATTCATTTTCTATTCTTTAGTCCAGTGGCTCTCAACTGTGGTCTGCCGACTCTTGGGGAGCCACAATGTCGTCAGAGGGGGTCCACAAAGATTTGAAAAATGTTATGATATAAATTTTAGTTAAGTCTTGGTGGTTTGTGGTCATGGTCCATGGCCACAAAAGGTATTTAAAGGGGTCCGTGGTGAAGATTTAAAAACCACTGCTTTAGTCTATTTTGTGGTCTCACCAATTGTTGCAGGCAAATGGTATTTCTTGCAAATATTCTAATATGTTATTGTTGCTACTTTGTCATGACATTGCTAGTAATCATCTCTTCAGTCCTTTTAGTGACTGAAATTTGTTCTAGCCACTCAGTCATTAAGTGCTTACTATGTGAACATTATAGGACCATGGTTGAGCTTATTATTTTACTTTAGCTTAGCTTTTGCTTTGTTTTGCTGCCAAATAGCCAGTTGAGTCCAAACAGCAGGAAAGGTTTCCATACTCAAATAGAAGCCAGGGAACAGGGCAGCTCTTTCCCCCAACCTCCAACTCCCCACCTTTTGAAATGTTCTTCCTGGGATAATTAGTCATAGAAGAAATGATGTTTGTATTTACATTTAATGGAGAAGAAGGGATTGCGAAAGAATAATCAGGCACACAATGGGGAGTACACATGGAAAGAAATGTGTTAGCACCTGCTATTGGCTTAGCAAGATGCTTAGGAAGCAAACAAAAACCTTTAGTGTGAAACTGATTTGTCAGTGTCAGCAGCACAAACTAGAATGTTCTAATTAACTGAAGTCAGAGAGCTGAGCTTGTTAACATGTTTTAGAGACACTGTGCTTGCTGCAGAGGAAAATAACTGGAAAAGATCACTTGTTTAGACACTCCACTTTGAGAGGGATGAAAAAAACAAATCGGGCACAGGATAATGCTTATTAACTTGACAGTGATGATGAACATGTGACAGATGCTGTGAATGTTGTAAATGTGGGCAGCTTGCAATTGCTGGTAACTGAACACTGTCCAAGACAATAAAGCTAAACGAGTATCTGTACCTAAACAAGTCTTAATAAATTGAAGTTAATGCAAAACAAGTCTGTGATACCTATAATCTAACAGAATTTATAAACAATAGAATTATTCATACAGCACTTCCAGAACATCAGAAATACTTTATACCAGAAACTCCATTTTTACTCATTCTCTAATGTATTCATCCTTCACATATTAGAGTCTAGATGTGAATATAGTCTGTTTATTGTTTTATGCGATGATACAAAAAAAAATAGATCTGGATTTCTTCAAAATCGTTCATGATTAGTAGCAGTATTAAAAGACATTTTGATATTAAAATTAAACCTGGTACCAAATAAAAATAAAAATTGGGATTAAGGCTAGGATTGAGCCTTACATTCACAATTTAAATATGATTTCTGAACAATTTACAATTAAATTGGTACATACGACATACTGAGACAAAATTATATAATTTAGAATAATTGTACCAGGTTTCTGTATTATCTAAATTTAATCTAATAATCTCCATTTCTGAACAATGTCTAAGATAAATGCAACTGTAACTTGATAGAACTTAAAAATAATGCTCCAGATGCAGTTAAAACATAAGGAATAACTATTCAGCTGTCTCTTAAAAGATACCTGGCACTTATACTTATTTTAACAACTATTTTACCATTCCTGCTTCCACCTATTCATTTCTATTAGCTGCAAAGATTTAAGGTAATAGATTTAAGAAATAGAAAGCTACATTTCCCCGAGCCTCTAGATCAGCGGTCGCCAACCAGTGGGCTGCGAGAAAATTTTGGTGGCCGCAGAAAAATCTCACCCCAAGAGCAATCCCCAAAGCAATTAATCCAGGCCGCACAGAAACACAAGGCTGCGCCGCCCATATGGCCCACAGGAACCCTCCCTGCCCACTCACTCCTTATTTGGTAAACTTGCCTGCTAAATTGCTGTTTTTCCTTTTTCCGACCATCATCTGTTCTGCTGTGCTGGAGATTTAGATTAGCTAGGAAGCAGGAAATGGTTGGATTTCTTGCTTTCTAGCTAGTCTTTAGATCTTCGGCTCTGCTTCTAAGCACAGCCTAACCTCCCTTAGGACTGAAGGTTTGCTTGCAAGCAAATTCAGTGCAGACTCACAGCAAACAAATTTGAGAGACTGATGGCAGATAGATCTCTGAATGAATCTGTGATTCTGTGAGCAACTCAATCTGCCTGCTTTGCCTGATTTTGGGTAAAAGTTGCTCTTTTTTTAAATAAAAAATTCAATATTTACATGCATGCTGTGTTGTGAATTAATTTTGTGAGTTTGCTTGCTAGAAAATTTTACGAGTTTGCTTGCAAGCAAACTTTATGTGACAGACTGAGCTAGCCGATGGCAGATAGATAGATCTCTGAATGAATCTGTGATTCTGTGAGCAACTCAATCTGCCTGCCTGCTTTGTCTGATTTTGGGTAAAAGTTGCCTTTTTTTAATAAAAAAAAATTCAATATTTATATAAATGTTTATAATGTTTGCATACAATCCATGATCAGCCAGTCACATGACCACCAAGCCACACCCATAAATTAGGCCACCACCCACATAACCAGTTAGTGGTCCCTGGGATCTAAAATTATGAGTTTGGTGGTCCCAGAGGTCCAAAAGGTTGGCGGCCCCTGCTCTAGATTACCCTTGGAATGAATCAAAAAGATATCCTTTAATATAGCAGTCATCAACCTTTCCAGCTTGGCTGACTGGAGAAGAGGGGATGGTTTCATGCGTGCGCACACGCTTCTTTCACAAATGAAGCTCCATGAGGGTGTTCACCCACCACTTCTGAAACCTGGTTTCAAATGGGGTGCAGCCTGGAGGTTGGGGATCCCCATTAATACATCACAAGAATTAAAAGTTGGTTCAAAAATTCACATTAAAGTTCTGGCAAAAGCCATCATCTAAGTAAAGTGTCGATTATAATGGAATCATGATGAAACAGATGATTTTCCACCAAAATTGTTTTAGAACTAATCCTTATATTTTTCTTAAAATCACCATGGATTACAAAGGGAGTCTTTGTAACTTTTTTTTCAGATAAGGATATCACAGAACATGTGCAACAATGGAAAATGTATTCAATTTTTCTCCATAAAGTTTTTAAATTAAACATTTTAAATAGTATTTTTATATACCTGTATCAAGATTTTCCTCCATTTTCCTATAATTTCCTATAATTCCAGCTAACTTTTTAATGAATACTTGTCTCCATCCCACTGCCCTATGATCAAATTAAATACAAATTACTGTACACCATATCCTAATATAAGGGCACAGATCTAACACAGCAGAAATTTCCAAGAAAAAAAAAACAGTTTTAAAAATGAAAAATAGACAAAGGCAGAGATTTAAACAATAAATAGAAGTCAGATGGTAATTTAAAATATAAATAAAAGCATTTTTGAAGGGGTATTACAAGCTGCTACTAACAGTTTCCTTGATTGAAATTGCTGGAGTAGGTCCAACATGAGTCCAGATATAACCTTTTTCTGGCCTAGTGGGAATTGTAGGAAAAGGAGTTGATCGAGATTTGAAGTATTCTGAAGGTGCATGGCAGATAAATTCTAAGTACTCAATTTTTCTTGGAAGATCTTCTTCTGGTCCTAAAAAAATAAATTATTTTTCAGGTAGTGATACATACATCTATATCAAAAAACACAGAACATTGGGGTCCTCTTTGTGCAGTTATCGCTCAATCAGCAGGTGGCAGCTATGGTCTGGACTGCCCTTGCACAGGTACATTTGTGTGCACCTTTTCCTAGCACAGGAAGTTCTTCAGATAATCTCGCTAACACTTATTGCAATGTGCTCTACATAGTGGGACTCTGGTGCTTCCACCTGTAAGCTACAGTTGTTCCAAATGCAGCAGCATGAGCAGTGACAATTTTGTTAACTCCTCTGTGTCATCACTGCTACAGGAGCTGCACTGGTTACTATCTGGCTTCCAGGTGCATTTCAAGGTGCTTGGTGTATAAAGTCCTTTATAGTTAAGTCCTGGCTATCTGAGGGACTGCCTATATCTAACCCTTTCTGCCTATCTAGAACAGATAGTCCTGATGACTGATTGTTTAGTGACCCTTTGGAATTAAGACAGTCTCAGAAAAAGTGCTTTATAAAGTTCTTCTAATTATCATGAAATGTTGAGCTGCTATAGTCAAGTGATCCTGATTTGTGAAGTTTTCTTCTCTCTCCCAACCCCCCCCCCCCAATTTCTGAAAAAAACCTGCTGATTTGAGAAAATGGCTTTGGACTTGGGACCATATGATTAGCTTAAGAACTGCATATTTTAGACCAGGACCATCAAACTCCTGGCCCCTAAGCCAGATCCCTCACACGCTGACCATGCCCATGCCCGGTTTAGCAAAGGGGAGGGGGAATCCTGATATGTCACGTTACACCACTGTGAGGTGAGTTTCACACCCGTTTTAGATTTACAGCCACTTAATGACTACCATAAAATATTTGTAAAATTGTGTCCAATCATGTGGTAAATTTTACTTAAGAAATATCATGACTTAAGGATAGAATTCTAGTCCCAACTGCAGTTATAGGTAGAGAAATATTGTATGTTTGGTCAGAATGGGTGTGGTCACATTCTAGGATCCCCTCAATTAAATACTGTCATCTTGTTGGAATGAAGAGGCATGCCTTCTCTGTCTTCCCCCGATCCTTTGCAGCAGCAATCCCCCAGATGCCCCTTCTTCCTGGAATTTGGAAAGCTATTAAGACCTTACTTCGTTTCCAGGCCTGGGGCTAATATATTTGTATGACCACCACAATGCTTTCATTTTTTAGAGTTGTTTTTAATCTGGTTGCCGTATTTTATGTTTTATATTAAGTGTCTATTTGGATTTTGTATGTTGATCAGACTATGTGAGTGGGCAATCACAGTAAATTTAATAAATAATAATTTAATAAATAAAGCAGATTGACAGAAATTCATAGTATAGAGCTATAATGATATTTTCTGTGTGATTATTCCAGATGATATTAAAGCAAGGCAAAGACTATGTATTCAACTTATTATATAATTCTGTACCTTATTTTTTTCAGATTCTTTGGACTTGAGATTTATAAGGCTGATTGGTGGAAAGCTAGTCTTTCCATTTCTTCCAGATCTGTAGTCCAATGCCCAGTATTCTTAGTTGCTCTACTGGTTGGGAAATTTTGGGAATTGAATTCCATACATTTGGAAGGTGCCCAGATATAAGAAAGCTAATATATAATATATAAGGTTGACATACACTGCTGAAAAGAATGTGTAAATTGATTCTGTTTAGTGGCATTTTTGCCTTAGCACATAGAAACATTAAACGTAAGTGGCTGCTGTTAAATAAATGAATAACAAACTTATCTTCTCTAAAAAGATAGGCCTGAGAATGCCTTTCTAGGGGAGAAAAATAAATTAACTTTGAAGCTGTACAATTATCCACAGGACAAGCCAGACATAATATTTTAGTCCTTGGAACTTACCTATTATGTAAGTTGCAGGATCAAAATAGTCTTTTGGGCTTGCTGTAGTAGGAATGAGCCATGTTAAAGCTGCACTTTTTTCACAGTATTGGTCTTGAATAAAACCTCTAATCTGAGCATAGTATGTTTTACCATCTTGCTCATCAATCACTGAAACAACATCTCCAATTTGATAGTATATTCCCTAGAAAAGATACAGATTGTTAAAAATGTAAAATGAAAAAACTTAACTGCAGCTGATAGATTCTGTTAATTTATATAAACTCTGCCTTTTAAGTTTGTAGCATCTTCTCTAACACAAAAATTTCCTAAATATAGTAAATATTAGTATCTTCCAACAAGAATTTATATTTGTCCTTAAGAGATAAAAATGTATTTTGATAAAAAACAATAGCAACCCATCTGACAGAAAAAACAACATATCTGATTATGTGTTATCAAATTAGATCAATATCCAGCAACTATACAGTCAGATGTTCTCCAGGATGATCTGTCCCCTTCAGTCTTCCAATGATGCAACCATTGTAGCAATAATTGAGTCCATATACTTTTGTGCTAGTTCTCTTATGTACACTTTTCCCAGAGTTATGATTTCACATAATATAGCCAAAATTCAATAATTTCAGCATAATCATTTTTGCCTTGAGAGTTCTTATTTATTTATGGTTATCCATTGCGTTCTGAAAAATTTCCTCCAAAATTAAATTTCAAAAGGATCCTTCTATTTTGATTTTTCAGGTATCAAACTTCCATTTCTAGTTTTCATAAAGTATTATAGAGGGAGTATAATATTTTTAGATAGACAATGGATTTGTGTCTAAGCCCTTCATCGTTACCCAACTAAATGCTGACATATGACGTTTTGACTGCTTCCTTTACCAATAACAGTCAATCTAAAAAGAGGGAAGCTCGCCCAAGGGAAATTAAAATAAAATCAAGAGTTGAAAGAACAAGGAATTATAATTAATTGGTGACCATATCTTCAAATTCAAAATAGATACAAAACAGATAAAGAAGAATTTGAATTTGATATGGGACAAAATCAATTAGACAAGATCTTACTTGGACTGGAACAAAAATTTATATCTAAAGCATATAGATTATTTACTAGATTTCAAAATGGAAGAAGAAACTGTTAAAAATACATTGATAGCATAGGCACGCAACTTTGGTTATAACATAAATTTGGACAAATGGGAAAAATTATGGAATATAAATTATAAATTGACAACAGCCGCAACGTATAAAGAAAATTTATATAAAATGTTTTACCGGTGGCACTTAGCCCCGGCAAGATTAGCTAGGATATACCCGAACTCTAACCCAAAATGCTGGAAATGTCAATGAGTTGATGGTACCTTTTATCACATGTGGTGGCTGTGCCCCTGAGCCAGGACATATTGGAATAAAATTAGGGATTGGATGCAAGAAATTACTGGACATCAAATTGGACTCAAACCGGAACTCTATTTACTTGGAATAATTTGAAAACAATATTCGAAAGAGATAAAATACTTAATGCTATACCTGACAGTGGCCAGAATAGCTTATGCACAAGTGTGAAAAGAGCATATGGTCCCAACAGAGGAATTAATCTTGCAAAAAACAGCAGACTGCACTGAAATGGATATGCTTACACTAAAAATAAGAGAAAAAGAAGAATCTGAATATTACTCTGTTTGGCATAGATGGTATATGTGGCTAAAAAAGAGAGATAAGAAATAGAAAGGATGAATATAAAAAAAATTCCAGGAATGTGATGTATAATGTGTAAATGGAAAAACAAAGAGGTCAAAGATAAATAACGATAGTAATTGTAAATAAAGACAATATATATCAACAATATGTATGAATAGATTATAAGAATTGTAAGATAATATATATTTTACTCAGTTTGATATAGATGGTACATATGGCTAGGAAAAAAGGAAGAAATTAAGGTAAGATGATTAGAAGAGAACCTCAAGAAAGGGATACATAATATCTATACGGATAGATAAATGAATAATAACAAATAACTTTTTGTAAGAGGATTATGTATATATGACATGTAAAAATAGAAAATGGAGATGAATAACAATACCAGATGTGGATACAAAAGCTGTTGAAAAATCTAAGATTTGTACTGGTGGAATATAATAAAAAATTGCAAAAAAATAAAAATAAAAAGAGGGAAGCCATAATGCTGGTGGCCGTACTTTTCATTAGTTTGTCTTTATAAATGTAGTTCATTTTTTTACTGTACTTGTTTACTTTTATTACTAGAGTATGTGTATCAGAATAGTGTCATCATTCTATAAGCTATTAATGCTTCTTCCATTTTTAAAACCACAGAAGTTTTGTCCAACACAGTTTCCCCAATATACATTTAGCATATAGATCAAAAAAACTAAGGCGTATACAGTCTATCTCCCTCTTTTGCCAGAAGGAACTATCCTATTTCATAATGGTCCTTACAGGCAGTGGCTTCCTCTACTGCAGAGGTGTCCAACCTGATCGCATCATGGGCCATATTGTGATATATCAGGATTGTTTTTGCCCTTATCGGACAGGAGTGGGCGTGGCCTGCATGGACCATATCTGGCCTGCAGGCTTGACAGTGTGTAGATTTCTCATGAGGATGATATTCCAAAAGATGAAGCAATGAGGACGAAAGAGAGAAGATTATGATATAGCTTATGAACTGACAAAATTGGACCAATAGAATCTGTCTGGACAAAATGAGTCATCTTCCACTTGTGCTTACAACTATTCCTTGCAAGGAGACTGCAAGATAGCAGGTCTAAGCAATAGGAGATGACAGAAGCCATCAAATTCTCAAGACAGCACAGCCTTTAAGAACAGTGTTTTTTTGTTCTTTTTTGTTCGTTTGTTTAGAAAGGGAATTCTAAACTTAGCAATCTCTTGAGGAAATATAAGTTGATTGGAGTTTTAATCAATACAACAGTAACTTGATGAATTAAAGATCAAGATTTACAAATAAAAGATTACAAGGGCCACTTTTGGTCTAGTGCAGTGGTGGCTAACCTTTTTGGGCTCCCGTGCTGATAATTGCGTGCGCGCTTGCCTGTTCGTCCTCGCGTGACATTACCTAGAAGACAATGCCCGGGAGGCCCCATGCCTTCTGTGCATGCGCATGCAACCTGCGCTTTGCACTTCTGCGCATGCGTGTCTCCAGCGTGCCCCCGCACATGCGCACCAGATACCCAACAATCAGCTGGTGGGCGGGTGGTGTACATGCATGCGCAGCAGGCCTTTTCTGGGCGAGTGCTTGCATGCCGGCAGTAATGGCTCTGTGTGCCACTTCTGGCATGTGTGCCATAGGTTCGCCACCACAGGTCTAGTGCTTAAGATACCAGGCTACAAATGAGTGTAAGGTCCTAGCCCTGCTTTAGGCATAAAAGCTGACTGAAAGGCTTTGGATCAGTCACTCTGTCTCAGCCCAAATCACTTCAGAAGATTGTTGTTGTAAGGAAAATATAAGGAAGGAACATTAGGAGTATTATATTCTCTACCTTGAGTTTCTTATAAAAATAATGAGGGATTTAAAAAAATCTTTAAAAACTGTCAAAAACAAAGGAAAAGAACCAAGTTGATTATTTGATCAGGAATAAAACAAGAAATATTTCTATAAAATTCTGGTAATCCTTTGTGGACTTTTTGCTCAAACTTTGACAGAAATGGCAAGGGTGTTTGGATCTATGGATGAATGGAAAAATGTTATGGAAACAAATGAATACTTTTACAATCAGATTAACTTGACCATAAAAATCCACTTAATCTGTTTTCAGTGATTGGAGTATAAGTTTAATAATTGTCATGTTAAAAGTTAAGCCACAAATTCTAATTATTATTAAGTCACCCACACTGTCTCCAAATATCATCTTTGCTATATCCTTCCTAATTATGAAAGCATGGCAATCCCTTTGGGTCCGTGCCCATACATATTAAAGTGTCCGATTCCAATCCTTTTCAATTTACTGATGCCTAAAATATCAATGCATCATTGATTCATTTCCTTTTTTTCCTATTTTGAGCTCCCGTGTTCACACTTTTTATGTTCCAGCTTTCCACCTTTATTCTGTTATGGATGGAAAAAAAACATTTAAGGGGCAGATTTAAAATAACTGTTGTGCAAGGCAATTTAGTTGAGTAACCCTCAGATAAAAGATCAAAACAAAAGGAACACTGCTGCAGACCCTCTGTCTAGGATATCCCCATGTTAGTGGACTAGATGTTTGACTAGCTCCGATTGTGAGAGTCACACAAGTGAATTGGCACATAAGAGTGAAACTGTAGGTATGGAATGCTACATTTTAATAAAGCTTAATTCATTAGAATTGTATATTTCTATGCTTAGAATAATTAAAAGATTCTAAGATAGTTCTTTAACTGCTATTAGGGAAAGAAGTCCCATTGGTTGTTTTCCCTTTGCAAGTTTTCCCTGAATTTTAACACACCTGTGCTGTATAATCATTTCAAGTCAACTTTCAAACTGTTGATCAAAACAATTGTGAAAGACCTAAATGCACACATTCTTAAAAGAGGGAGAGGAAGAAAAGTAACTACTTCTATGTGTGACTTCTAAGATTAGAGCCAATTAGATTTTGGGAGAAAATTTCATGCCTACCACTCCCAAGAAGACATTGAAGCCCAAGCATAAGAAAACCTTGGGGGAGTGTTTCTTTATTCTTTAATAAAAAATAAACAATTACACTTCAGAAATACATAGTCCATAGTTCCACTCCATATCATAGCTCAGCCATGAATTTTCCAACCACTTTATTCAATATATTATCCTATGTGTATACTTACAATTCAGTAATATTGTACTACCAAAACATAAACTCACTATACTATAAACTATAAATTCATTACCCGATTATAGTAACATAAATACACTTGAATAATATTTCAAACATGGAATATAATTATTCAATAATGTAAGTATTTACAATAAGAACTCTTACAGACTTGGATCTTTGAATAGGAGGAAGATAACTTAGCTCTTGCAAATGTCATATTTGCTTGAATTTTCCACTCATGCAAATTCAAATCTCTTTTTAATTAAAACATATTTTAATTTTAGAATGTGTGTGTGTGTGTGTGTGTGTGTGATTACAAATCCTACTCATGTTTTTAAAATATATTTTTATCAGATGTTTTCCTAAGGGATTATAAAATTCCTAAATCATTTAGGTAAGTAGATAAACTTCATTAAATTCTTCCACCAGTATATAAACCATTTCCTTGATTTTTTAAAAAACATTTTGCTTCAATATTCCTAAACTTTAGCAGTGTATTTACTTAACAGTAGCCTTTAGTCTTAACATTCTAAGACTAAAAGTGTAATCCAACATTGTATATTCAGAAATAATTACAAATGCATTCAGTGATAAATACAATGTTTTTAAAAACATCAAAACATACCTTATAGAAGATAGATTCTGCTGTAATGATTGTGGCTACAGATTCTGGAGCTTTGATGGGCTAAAAGAAAAAAAGAAAATTGAACAAAACTATGACAAAAAAGCACCCAAAGTTGCATGCTGGCTAATATTACCAGGAAATATGTCAAAAAAATAACATGTAATCAAATCAAAAAATACAAAAACTGCATTTCAAATTGCCTGAAATCCATTCATTAGTTTATAGCACAGCAGCTAGATGCATTTGTTTCAATAAATGAACATACAATAACAGAATAGCTATTACTGGAGTTTATAATAACTTGGATGCAACTCTTAATTGTGTTCACATATGAAATTAAAATCTTCTTCAGACATTGGCAATATATAAGTATACTGTGCTGTACACAATATGGACCTGTTAGAACAAAGCTTGCAAGCATTAAACAAATATTAGTTCCCAAAGATGGATCAACTCTGTTAGTCTGTTTGAACAAGAGAATAAATAAAGCAAAAATAGCAGCTGAATTAATAGAAAATAGAATTTGGAATACAAAATAAAAATATATAATATATAGAAAGAACATTTATTTATTTATTTATTTATTCGTACTTCTATACCGCTCCCTCTCCCAAAAAGGGACTCAAGGCGGTGTACACTCAACAAACAAGGTAATACAGAAAACAGAAGCGACAACAGGTAAATAATCAAGATGGCCAAGAATCACCCCTATAAAATTACAAAATATAAACCCCAATGATCTTATTTGGCTAGACCGGCTTGCTTGAACAGCAAGGTCTTAACTGCGCGCCGGAAGGTTAGGATGTCTGACATGGCTCGTATATCCGGGGGGAGACAGTTCCAGAGGGATGGGGCTCCCACAGAGAAAGCGCGTAGTCTCGGGGCTGCTAGACGACAGCGATCCAGTGGTGGTACCCCGAGCAAGGCAACTCTGTGGGAGCGTACTGGGCGGCGGGAGGTTGTTGGTGGCAGCAGGCGATCCTGTAAGTATCCAGGTCCCGAGCCATGGAGCACTTTGAAAACTGGAAGTACCACCTTGAAACGAATCCGGAAGGCCACAGGAAGCCAGTGCAGGCAGCGAAGAAGAGGTGTTATGTGGGCGTCCCGAGGGGCGCCCAAGATCATCCGTGCGGCTGCATTCTGAACTAACTGTAACCTTCGGAGACTTTTCAAGGGGAGCCCCATGTAGAGAGCATTACAGTAGTCCAAGCGGGAGATGACGAGGGCAGAGGTGACTGTGCGAAGTGCGTCCAGATCCAGAAAGGGTCGCAATTGGTAGATAAGACGAATTTGATAAAAAGCACTCCTGGTGGCGGCCGCAATATGATCATCCAAGGATAGCCGCACGTCCAGGAGTACACCCAAGTTGCGTGCCCTTTCCACAGGGGATAATGTCTCTCCTCCTATGGTCAGCGATGGAATAAGCTGACTGAATCTGGGGGCAGGAAACCACAGCCACTCGGTTTTGGTCGGGTTGAGACGAAGTCTGTTATGACCCATCCAACTCCGTACGGCCTCCAGGCACCGGGACAGCACCAAGACGGCTTCGTTGGGGTGGTCAGGGGTGGAGATGTACAGCTGAGTATCATCAGCGTACTGGTGAAATTCCACCCCAAAGCCACGGATGATCTCACCTAGCGGCTTCATATAAATGTTGAAGAGTAGGGGAGAGAGCACCGATCCCTGAGGTACCCCACAAAGTAGGGGCCTTGGGGTCGATCTCTGTCCCCCCGTCAACACAAATTGCGAACGGTCGGAGAGGAAGGAGGAGAACCATCGAAGAACGGTGCCTCCAATCCCTAACCCCTCTAACCGATGCAATAGGATACTGTGGTCGACAGTATCAAAAGCCGCTGATAGATCCAAAAGGACCAGAACAGAGGAATAGCCTCTGTCCCGTGCCCTCCAGAGATCATCCATCAACGCGACCAACGCCGTCTCAGTGCTGTGCCCGGGCCTGAAGCCCGATTGGAGGGGGTCGAGATAATCCGCTTCATCCAGGTACTGCGGGAACTGACGTGCCACCACAGTCTCTATGACCTTCGCTACAAAGCGAAGGTTGGAGACAGGACGATAATTGGATAGCAATGTTGGATCCAAGGACGGTTTCTTGAGGAGGGGTCGAACCACCGCTTCTTTCAAAGCGGCGGGTAGAAACCCCTCTCTCAAGGAAGCGTTAATAATGCCTTGGAGCCAGCCTCGTGTTACCTCCCGAGTGGCTAAGACCAGCCAGGAGGGACACGGATCTAATAAACAAGTGGTAGCGTTCAGTCCCCCCAGTATTCTGTCAACGTGTTCTTTTGTAACAGAGTCGAACTCAGCCCAGATGACCTCACCGATATCTGACATCGCCCTCTCGCCCGGAGATGACCAGTCGGAGTCCAGTTCGTTCCGAATCTGAGCGATTTTGTCCTGGAGAAATATAGAAAATTCCTCAGCTCGACCCTGCAAAGGGTCCTCCCGCGACTCCACATTCAAGAGGGAGCGGGTCACCTTAAACAGGGCGGCTGGGCGGTTTTCTGCGGACGCAATAAGGGTGGAGAGGTAAGTTCTCCTCGCCATCCTTATCGCCACTAAATACGTCTTAATATAAGAACGTAGTAGTGTTCGGTCAGACTCAGAACGGCTGGTCCTCCAACTACTCTCTAGGCGTCTTTTCCGGCGTTTCATCTCCCTAAGCTCCTCGGAGAACCAGGGAGCTACTTGGGAGCGGCGCCAGGTCAGAGGCCGCAAGGGCACAACCCGGTCAAGCGCTCCAGCAGCCGCCGTATTCCAGGCGGCAACTAGGTTTTCAACCGAGTTGTGTGTGTGAGTTTCGGGAAATGGCCCAAGCTCCATCAGGAACCGATCTGGATCCATCAGGCGCCTGGGGCGGTACCATTTTAATGGTCCCGCCTCCCTGCGGTTAAGAGGTGTGGAACGGAAGTCAAGCTTTAGGAGTGAGTGATCTGACCATGACAGGGGTTCTATGACTATATTCCCTATACCCAGATCACTTTGCCACTGATCAGAGACAAAAACTAAATCCAGGGTATGACCTCCAATGTGAGTGGGGTCCCGGATTAATTGGGTTAGGCCCATGGCTGTCATGGAAGCCATGAACTCCTGAGCAACTCCCGAGGTACCGCCGGCGGAGGGAAGGTTGAAATCCCCCATGACTATAAGCCTAGGGGTTTCAACCGTCATGCCAGCAATAACCTCAAGAAGCTCAAGCAGGGCAGATGATGCATAGCAGGGAGCCAGGTAAGCAATCAATAAGCCCATCTGAACCTTGGGACCAAACTTCACGAAAAGAGATTCACATCCGGATGTCTGAGAAACAGTGGACTCCCTCGGACATAGATCTTCCTTGATAACTAACGCAACACCTCCACCCCTTCCCTGGGTCCTCGGCCGATGAAAAACCCGAAACCCGGCCGGGCACATATCAACCAGAGGGACACCCCCCTCTGGGCCCAGCCAAGTTTCGGTAATACCCACCAGGTCCGCCCCCCCCTCAAGGATCAAATCATGAATGAGAGGGGCCTTGTTCATGACGGACCTGGCGTTACACAACATCAGCCGAAGGCCCAGGGCCCGATCACTCAGACCACCTGGAGAACGGGAAGTGATAATGGGGTCGGAGCGCGCCACAGCAGATAGGTAGCGGGGGCGCGCTCCCGAAACAGAATGTGGCCCCTTATGAACGCCAAATCTGCCTCTCCCGCTCACCGTTTTAATAGAATTAATGACACCCTCATTTGAACAACCCCCCATCTTCAGTCGAGCCATGTCAGAGTCCCAACCACTCCGGCTATGTTCAAACTGTGACCAGGTCGGAGCCCCAGGTGGGTTGTCCCCCAGTTCCCACATGGTTAACCCTAATTTGTGTAAAAAATTGATTAAAAATTTTAAGTAACCCTCCCTCCCACGCTTCCGACGACCCCACCATCTCTCCGGATCCCAAGATCCGTCCTTGAGATGGGATTTGGAGAGATAAGGGGGCCAATTCTGAGATAGGGGGACATATCTCAAGGCCCGTAGTTCTGTTGAGGAATATTTAAGTATTTCAGGTTGTGGCCTCCCAAGTTGCCAAACATGATCTAATTAATTTCATATTTCATTCTGTTACATTTCTGAATTTGAATTTGTAGACCAAATAAGATACACATAGTATAGCATGTATAATTGGCATGTTGATAATTGGCATGTTAATGATTGGCTCAGATTCTACATTTCATTTCATGAAGATAAGGATATGCTCCTCATACAAAGCTTTCTTTTATATAAAAAAAATATAAAATTTCTAATTTAGCATTCTTTGTAAAGTAGCTTAAGATTTTGGTTGTTTTTTTTTTTAAACAATTCCATTATCCCTTGCCTCGGAATGGAATTGAAGCAACTGAAGAGAGCAGTGAGGCAGATAGAGGTGGAGTTCTTGCCCACAATCAAAAAGAAGGCTGTGAGTTCGATCCTAGATAGCAGCAAGTTTTTTCTTACAAGATGCAATGAGTAATTGCTTACTGCAAACTCCATGTAGGTGTCAGGAAGAGCATTCGGACAGTAAAACGCTTGAGCTCCGTTCAGTTGCCCCAAATGTAAAAGCTTAAGAATAAAACCTCCTTAAATAGTTGCAAAAACTATTTTAAAAAGTCCATTAGCTTTTTTAAGTCTCATCTCAACAAAATTTCTAGATCACAATGTTTCCCTTTTCCTTAACTGATCCCGAATTCATTTATTTCATTTTCCATTCTGACCAGTTCCAAAGATACTATTTCCATGGGAATACAGAGGAAATAAATGAATTTACCCAATGAATTTGGGTTTACTTTCAAGCATGTAAATCCAGTCACTGATTTATAAACTTTTACTTTTTACTTTTATTTAAACTTATATACTGCCCCCTCTCCCAGAGGGACCCGGGGCGGTATACAGCCAAATAAAATATACATATACATGCAAATACAATGATTAAAATGATATTAAAAGAATTAAATAGATTGCTAAAAAATTAAAAATTATCAAAAGATTAAGAGATTAGAACTAAAACCATTTAAAATCAGATTTAAAACCCTACACATAACTCTAGGCCAGACCGGCTTGATGGAATAGGTGGGTTTTTAGTGCGCACCGGAAGGTCAATAGGTCAGGGATGGTCCTCATCTCTGGGGGCAATTCGTTCCAGAGGGAGGGTGCTCCCAAAGAGAAGGCCCGGACCCTCGGGGTCGCCAGCCATCCAGCCGGTGGCACCCTGAAGAGGCCCACCCTATGGGACCGCACTGGTCGATGAGAGGCCGTTTATAAACAATGGCTCATAATTCAGCATTACATGAAAATAATAGCTTGGTGCAATATGTATACCAATGAATGAGCATCCATCAAACTTGAATATCTACGTATCATATTTAAAATTATGCATATATAAGTACATATATAAAAATAGATTTTGACTATTCGTTGTTTTTCTGCAGATAACTGTTGACCATGTAGAAAACATAATATGTCAAGAAATTTTCGAACTGTAAGTCTTGCTAGTATTAGTAAATGCTTAACAGTAACAGGAGTCCACAATCTCCTTACATTTTTTAATTTGAAAATATGCCTTCTTCCTTTTCCTTTAGTGGAAACCTTTTTCTCAGCAGCAGGAGCTGATTTATATTTTGTGTTCCTCAATCGAGCAGATCTTCTGTGAATTTCTTGCTTACTCTATGGCATATGAAACATAAGAAATATTTATAAAATGTTAGTCTGAATTCCATTTACATTGTTATGTATATTTAAAAAGAAATAAGTAAAGTGTAACAGGTGAAAAAGTGTACAAACCAAGTTCCTATTCAAAACTTATTTACTTGAAAGTACATCTCAATAATTTCAATGAAAAATATTTTTCATACTTTCCTCCTAGGTTAAAATGACTCATAAGAAAACAAGAAACAGTGCCAGCAGTTCTCAGAAATAATTTCCAATCACTTCCATGAATTCTGAGAAATATTCCAATACCCTACCTCATGTAGGGTATTGTTTAGATAGATATAGAGATAATGAAACCTCATGTTTCATTATCTCTATATCTATCTAAACATATGACTAGCTCTACAAAAATTCCATTAACAAGTAACAATAAACCAGCACATTACAAAAAACAACATCTCAAATAGAAGTTTTTCTAAAACAACTTAACTTTCCAAAGTTTTTGAAAGATCAATAAAGGAGGGGGATCATCCACAGGGAGGCTGTTTCCACAAAGTTGATAGTTCCGCCCAGTATATTTATTTGTGCGTGGCTTAGTATATGAAGCCATATAATTGTGGTTACTTAGTTAAAAAAAAGAACAGTTAAGCAACCTACATCAATGCCATGACTGAGCTTTTATTCCCAAGTAAAGAGACCCTCGTTGACAATTAAGACTGCAACCCTACACATGAGTACACCTGTGAACTTAATGGGACTTCTGAATAGAAACTTAGACTTATATAAACAGCCCTCTCTAAGCGGTTTAGAGAGTCAGCCTATTGCCCCAATAATCTGGCTCCTCATTTTACCCACCTCGGAAGGATGGAAGTCATGGAAGGATGGAAGATCCCAGCAGATGCAATAAATTTTTCTCAATGTCTTTATGTTGTATTTTGGACTAACCTCGGGCGCACTTTCCAAAGTTTAGTTATTTATACTTTTTTGCTGTATTTTAAACAGTAGTTTAATGCTCACGTCTTAGCACTGGGAGAAAACAAACTGCAGGTAAATGTTCCCACTAATTCAAACTAGCGTTGAGATTTATAACCACAACTCGGAATGATATACGAACATTCAATGTATTTAAAAAAAACCAAAACGTTTCCTCGCTGCTTGGGGATTGAGAAAGATTGGAGGGACGGGAGAAGGCCTCAGAGCGGGACTAGCGTTGGGCAGCTCTGCCTAAAAGAAGCAAACCTCGCGGCGAGCGATTGTTTCGGGGCAGCTCCTTGAGCACCTTACCTGCTTCCCGCCGCCGCCGCTATTCCCGCCGCCGCCGCCGCCGCCGTTGCTGTGCTGCGAGGCCGCGGAGGTGCTGGCGTAGGACGCTGCCCCAGCGGCAGGCGGCCCTGAACGGCCCGTGCAGTTGTTGCAAAGGATCTCGCCCTGCCCGCCTTTCTTCCACATGGACGAGGAAGTAGTGCGGCAGACGCTGCACGTCGGCTTCAGGCCCAACGGCATCCTGGCGCCGGCCCGTTTGCTCCTACGATTCCTGACACTCAGCCCACCCGCCACGACGGCTCGCTCGCGGAAGCGGCGCCCGAGGCGAGAGGCCAGCGCTGCCGAGGAAACGGAGGGAAAGCGGGACGACGGCGCCGGAGAAGCCCGCCCCCTGCTGGATACCCAGCGGGATGCGCGGCTCGAGGCTGCCGGGCCGAAGCCCGTAATAAGGGGGTCTTGTCAAAGCCGGGGTGGGGGGTCGGCGGCGGCCTTAGTTGAGACTCCCAGCAGAGCCGAGGTAGGCCACCCAATCGTGAGGAAAATTGTTAGCAACCAAGTTTACTACGTGGAATTTTAGGCTTTTAATAAAGGTTATATGATATCCGAAATTCAGTGCTTTCTTTTAAGCCAAAGACCATTTTCCACATGCAAAAAAACCTTGCCTTTTCAGCAACTAAACAAGAGACTTAGACTTTTAGACTTTGAATAACTTCATTGTCACTTGAATGTACCGGCATAAGTTTAAAATGAAATTTCGTTGCATATGGCTCTCAAAAAGTCTCTACCTCTGTTGGAAGTTTCAATTTCCCCCTGCTCTCCTAGGAAAACAACCCCCACCTTTGTCAAGTAGGGCTATTAAAATAGCTGGTGCCAGCTTACTTTTCACAACAAAAGGAAGGAGAAAATTACAGACATGAGATACAGAAGGAAAAACCTCACAAACTAGCTCAGATCCTTTCCCATAGAAATCAAATAGATAGCAAGCTATAAAACTTGTGAAAAGCAAACCAAAAGGCATAACAAGAAACTCAGGAATAAACAGCTACTATAAAATAATTACTCTTATCAAGATCCCAGGAAGAGATCCCAATATCAAGAGACAGGAACTCATCACACACACACAAATCAAAGTCTTCAAAGATTCATACATACAAATCAAAGGACCTGAAGTGTATAAAAGAGAGGGTTTCTTACTCATGTATTAGATTAATCCTAGGAACTGCTGTGAGTTTTCTTACCTGCCTTCCTATTAATAAACTGATTCTGACTTTCAATGCAGCTGATCAAATCATTTTGCATTTCTCCCAGCCGGGAAATTTGAATCCACAAAGGGAAGAACTTTGCCTATCACAAAAGGGCAAGGCTTCTTTTTCCCTCCCATCACCTCTAATATACACTACGTAAACATGACAAAATAAACAAATAAATACAAAATTATGCATATACCTACATATATTGTATGACATGGTGAAACAACAATCTAGTTGCAATGTATACATACATACAGAATAGAATTCTTTATTGGCCAAGAGTTGTTGAAAGAAATATCCTTCTGGATTCAGTTCCAAGTGGGGAAAAAGACACTGGAAATATGGAGGCTGCTTGGAAGGTTTAATGGTGAACAGGACCACATGGTCTGGAGTTCCAGAGTGAAAGGGACTGAAGTGCTGAGAGTACCTGGGTTTTTATACCCTCTGTTGGGATTTGAATTTGAATTTCTGATTGGTTGTCAGACTCCCAGGGGCAACTCTGTAGGCTGTCCTGAGTTTCAGGCTTGGTCTAGGCTTGCTGGGTGATTATGCCTTTAAAACAGCTTTTGGCAATTGTTACAGCTTTATCTGGAGATCTTTCTTATGGAAAGTATTCTGGCCCAGGCCTTAATGACCCACCCATTAACAAAGGTGGGGATGAGTTTCTGCTTCTGAATTTCTACTCTTTTTAGAGGAAATATTCTGCCTTTTTAATATTTCCTTAGGCTATTTCGATTTTCTAGGAGAGGGGTAGGTGCTAACTTCCTACAATCCCTCTCTTTTTTTTCAAAACATGTGAGAGTTTTGACAAAAGATTAAAAGGTGGTCAGATCAGGGAGACTTGATGAGTGTTTTTAATTTTTTTTCTGATGCAAAGGAAAGGCATTGAAAAAGGAGGCAACAGAAAAGGATTCCTTCAGTGGTTCCCAAAAGCTTTCAACCATGAAGGTCTAGCAGCCTGGGAAAATTTCTGTTCTTTTTTTTTAAAGCAGTATCCAATTTTTCATGCCAATTTTCAGATGTTTGATGTACTTTTTGTGAGCTTACAGTCAGGTTGCATGCACAAACCTCTACATTCTTCACAACTTTTAAATTACAGACTGCCCATTTCCAAGGTTATGGTTACTACCTGCCTAGCTCTTAGCTTCCAGGGTTTGTGCGGCCAAATTGAGGTTATCCTGTGTGCAATCCAGGCTATTTTGTATTTTTAAAGTTACACACAATGAGCCCTGGGACTTCTACTCATGAGGCCACCAGTGCAACATATCCTGCTTTATTGGGCAACTGGGCAGCATCATTTGTGAGTTACAGTCAGGACTTGGGGTTTGGAGATGTCTTTTCTGCTATCTCTTCAGGAATTGCCTGAGGGAGATGCCCTCTCCCCCATGGAATTAGCAGGGCAATATGACTGCTTGGGCCTTAGTGCCTCAGAGCAGCAAACAAAAAACAAAAAAACATTAAAATTGATGTGTGGATGTAGGTGAAAGGGATAACCTATCTAATTCTAAATGGTGTGTCTCTGTGTATGTGCCTGTGTATGCAGCTAGTTTTACAATACAGATAATACAAACATGCTGGGCAATTCCCCCCCCCCCCCCAGACAGAAGTCCAAGGTGTTCAGAACTTGCTGGGCCAGCCACTCTCAAATGCAATCTTTACATGAGTACATCAAATTGGTTACAATATAAATGATACAAGAAAGAAAACATTACAATGGATTTCACATTACAATGAATTTCTGCTGCCACGTGCTGCCACCATCAGCCTCCCCGGCCAGTGCACTGCCACAGGGTGGCAACCTCCTTGGGGTGCCGTCAGCCAGACAATGTCAGCTGGCAGCCCCAAGGGTGCGGGTCTTCTCTGCGGGGGCTCCCTCCCTCTGGAATGAATTATCCCCGGAGATGCGGGCCATCACTGACCTGCAGACCTTCCGGTGCGCATTAAAGACATACCTTTTCCAACAGGACGGTCTGGCCTAGTATTAATTACTAGGGTTTTAAATTTTGGATATTTTTAACTTTTTTACCCCTTTTATTCTGCTTTTATAATATTATTCCAGTCACTAGTTTAATTTCTTTTAAATCTCTTTTAAATTTTTTACTATTTATGTCATTTTTATCTTGGCTGTATACCGCCCCAAGTCCCTTTTTTGGGAGAGGGGGCGGTATAAAAGTGTAATAAAATAAATAAATAAATAAATTTCAAATTACAGTGAATTTCCATCCTCCCTCCATAATCTTTCTAACTGTTTTCTTGGGATTGAAAAGAGTCTTTTAGTCTTTTACTGGTCCATCTCAGGATCCTTTCCTTCATGTCTCTGGGTGGCATAGGCTTGGCCTGCTGGTATGGGTGGTCAGTTAGGCTTGGGAAGGTCTGCCCACTCTGGTTTGCTGTAGTGACTTTCAGGGGAGGCTGGATCCAAACCCAATTCCTGGCTCCAATGGATGGAATGTCTCTAGGGGGCAGCATCTGCTTCCACATGTGGCAGGGCTGAAAAACAAAGAACAAGGGTCCCCTCCGCCCTTCGCTGATAATTCTATCAGGAAAGGCATTGTAAAAGGATTAGAGATTTTTTTTTGGGGGGGGGGTAGATAGCTTGCAGGCATGGTTTGAGGATGAAGAAGAATAACACATCAGTATTGCAGTTATTAAACAGATAAATCAGTTTCAACAAAATGGAGACACAACAGATGAGAAAGGAAAAAACTGGATTCACATGCTTCAGGAAAAAGGATGGACAGATAAAATCATTTAAACACACAGTAAATTCAAGGATGAAACTTTTCTTGTAAATGAACTTAAAACATTCACTAATAACCTTTCGTTGTACAATAACAATAAATTTCTTCTATTCTGTTCTATTCTATTTTTCTTAAAAACACAGAGAGGAAAGAAAATTGACTCTGTTCCTCATCCAGTATAGTTGGCCAGACCAGACTGGGAAAAGACAATTTCTCTCAGTGTTTTTAATTCTTAACAATTTAAAATTAATATATGAAGGGATCAGAGACACTTAATAGTTGCAACAGTACCTTGAAGACACACAAAGACTTAGACACACACACGTGGGTGCACACACAGAAACAAGGACACAGAGAGGAAAACAAAACTCTGAAGTATATACACGCACTGATCATTCCCACAATAAATCTCTCAGTTAAACTGGGGAAGGCATAAATCTTAAGGAACAAACCACATGGTTGCATAGAAGACAAAGAGACACAGAAAGAAAGAATTTTTTTAAAAAATCCCATGTGATCCTGTTTTATGTGTTGCCCTTTTCTTTCATTTTTCTTCAAGTACCTTTATTTACCACATTGGTCTTCCTGTATCCCTCAGCAAAGTCCATTCTCTACATATACATTTTGCCTCTTTCTTGCTCATGCTGGCTAGGGTCAGCATCTGCCACTCCTCCCAAGCGTCCAACAACTCTCCCAGTGGGGTTCCATTCCACTCAGGACCCTCTACCTTTTCTGTATGTATACTGAGAGTATTTACACCAAGACAAATTCCTTGTGTGTCCAATCACACTTGGCCAATAAAGTATTCTATTCGAACTACTGCTTCCCATCTTCCCCTTCTGATGTGGGGTTAGTCGGGTCAGTCAGCGACTGGTTTCAGACACAAGAAATTCAAGAGCAAGGAAAAAAAAGGTGTCTGAGGGAGACTTTGGTTGTTGCACCTTGTGCAAACACTATCTAAACAAAAAACCTCTCTCTATTCCCCAAAGTGTTTTACAAAGTACGCAAGTTCCCCTTTTAAAAACTACAAGAGCTCTCTTTTTGCCACAGTTTTCAGACTGGGATTTTGCTGCCTGTGAAGACTTCTTTCCTCTCCCCCCCAAAAACAGTCTGTGAGACTCTCTGCCCCCCGCAGATAAGTACTGGTACTCTGCCTCTTTCCTTCAGGCCCATGTTTAACAGATCTGGAAGAGCTCAAATCCGGGAAAACTTGCTTCTTTTCTGTAAGCAAGTACTGGTACTCCAATTTAGCATCCAAATTACACAATTACCTAAAATCCTGGGGTTTGCTTTTGGGATACACTGGACAAAAAAATACAACAAAAATTTTCTTCCCTCCCTTCAATCATAACCCATTAGGCTTTCTCTCTTATATACAGAAGGTCCCACACTCTTATGACCCCCCCCAACCCGGCTTGCTTTTCCTGTCCTGATGGTTATTGCTCTGTAGAGCTAGCAACAGGTAAGAGGGCGGCTAGAGGCCAAACAAAGAAATGAGATCCAGCTGCTGTACAAGGGTGAAGCCACTCACTCACACACACACTCTTCCTCCTTCTCTAACAAAAGGTCCTGTGCTCTGAAAATGTTAAACATAACTTTTTTTTTTGAAAATGCAAATAAGCCAGGAGATGAGAAAGGAACTTTATACTACCAAAATGAGGATAAAAATGATAATTCAAGATTGTTATGAAAAGTTTCAGAAGAGAAAATTAAATAATATTTGGAAAAAGTGGCATTAGCTAAAGTACCAGAAAAAGTAAAAACTATGTTAAATGAACGAATATCAATGATGGAATTATTGAAAGTGATCAAGAGACAAAAGAATAATAAAATACCAGGGCCAGATGGGCTGCAGGCAGAATTTTACAAATGTTTACAAGATACTTTAGGTCCATCAATGTTGGAAGTCCATAATGAAGTATTGATTGATGCAAAGGTACCAAATTCATGGATGAAAGCAAATATTACTTTGATTCCAAAAGAAGATTCAGATTTAACGCAGATAAAAAACTATAGGCTCATATCTTTATTGAACACTGATTATAAAATATATGCTTCAATAATTTTTTAATTTTAATTAATTAATTGTTAATTATTAATTACTTTATTTGCGGTCACAGACCAAAACACAAGTACAACAAAAGAAGAACATGGGAAAATTAATCATGAACAATTGGTCACCAAAAACCTGGCTAAGGGAAATTACAGTGTTTTCCTCTGATCGTTACAGCTCTTAAAAAAAAATTGGAAACCTGAGAAGTAATGTATGAGGAGCCATCCCCTAGACAATATAAGAACAAATTGCTAACATTGGGTCTAGAAGGGTCTGTTCCAAGGAGAGACAGTAACTTAGATCTGCCTGCGTTATACATAGAACAATATAAAAGGACATGCTCCACAGTTTCAACCTCAGCTCTGTCACAGGGGCATAGCCGCTCGTTAATTGGGAGCCTCTTAAATTGCCCATCTAGTAATGCTGAGAGCAAGACATTAAAGCGAGCTAGGGAGAAAGCTCTTCTATACTTGGGAATGGTTAGAGTGTAAAAATAGGAAGCCATCCTCAGTCCATAATTATTAAATTGTCTGAAGATCAGAGGGGAGCAAGTTTTGTTAGCTCTGGCTCGTAGATATTGCAAGTCAATATCCACAAGACATTGGACTACCCTAAATTGGGCATCCTTAAGGCCATAATCTCCTAGGGCATCCCCTGTAAAACCTAGCAGGTGTAATTTCTTCATCAGCTGCCTCTCCCAATGAGAAATATGAGATTCAACAAACGCCAAAGAGAGGTAACTACCAGGAACTGCCAGAAAGAGCACCCGAAACCACAATTTAAAGGTGTTAATCCACGCCATACATTTGACTGGTCGAGTGCCCAGTTCCAGGTACATTGGAGCAAAACCAACACAAGGAGGAAGACCCAGAAGTTTTCTAAGAAAGACAGCCTGGGTTCTTTCAATATAATCCTTGAAGTCCTGTATCCATATGGGAATTCCGTAAAGAGTTTGAGCCAAAGTTTTGGCTTTGTAAATACGCAGAGCAGAAGGAATAAACTGGCCTCCTTGGGTATAAAAAAATCTTAAAATCTGCTGGTGACTACAGGAGGCCGAATTCAGCACCTGGGTTCGATGTCTAGTCCAAGCACCGGTATTCTAAAATTGAATACCTAAATAACTAAATAACGGTAGTCTTTAACTACCGGGGTTTTGAAGATGGCCGACGCGGTGCTCCACCGCTGCTCGCTCCGGCCTAGACGGCCTCAGCTGCGGCCCCCCTTGTCCCCTAGGTCCCCCCGCCGGTGGCAGAGGCGGGGGAGGATCGGGGGAGGCCGGTTGGGACATCTGGAGACCGGTCGGGGGTCTGCTGGAGCCGCGGGACCGGTGCAGAGGGCGGCGTGGTCGCGACGGCCCCGGCGGCTCCGAGTCGATTGTGGAGGCCCCGGAGGCCTTTCCCGGCGGTCGGCGGTCGGCGGAGTAAGTCGGCGGTCGGCGGAGCGGGGTGTCTGTGGACGAGCGCTTGGCGGCGGCGGCGGCAGTGGCCGCGGCGGCGGCGGCGGTGGCCGCGGCAGCGGCGGCGGCAGCGGTGGCCGCGGCGGCGGCCTCTGGGGTCGTTGTGGCGGCGTCCTGTGTGCTGACGGCCTTAGCGGTTTTCAGGACAGAGACTGTGTCACGGCATGGCCTCAGCGGCCCCCTGAGGAGCATGGTGGTCCTGGATTCCCCAGGGCGAGGCCGATTCGGGGGGGCCATCTGGAGGGCCTTGGACTGGCCTTGGCGGCTTTGCTACAGCCGCGGAGGCCTTGGAACAGCGGCCGTGACACCCCTGGAGTTCCAAAGGGCTGTGAAGAGGCCTTGGCGCCCCCAGTGAGGCACGGCGGTGTGGCAGGCTCGGCGGCCTCACTCGGGCCGGGGCGGTCTTGGGAGGCTCCGGTTGGTCCTGACGCGGGCCTGTTGCAGTTACGGCCCTGGAGTGGACCTAGGGCACCCTTGATGGCCCCGAAGATGGCGCGGAGGCTGGGGGACCCACGGAGGAGCTCGGCTGAGGAGTGGTGGTGCCGATGCCCCCATGGGCCGCTTAGGCGGAGCCATGGTTGTTCCCCTTTCTTCCCTGGGGCCCCCACCGGTGGCAGAGGTGGTGGGCCCAGGGGGGGGATTAGCTCTGCCTGTGACCCTTTCCCCCCGGGGGTCCCACCGGTGGCAGAGGTGGGACGACTGGGGGGAGGCGGCATATACCCCAGCCTACCTGGATTTTATCTTCCGCGGCCAGAGGATGGCAGAGACTGCAGGCGCTCCGGGACTGTCGAGGTGGCCGGGACCACGGACTTACTCGAGGGCAGAGCTCTGGGCCCTGAGGGATGTCCCCCTCTCCCTCAGGTGGCCTCCAAGGCTCTCTAAGACCTTTCGTAATGAGGGATCCTGGGATCCGGAGCGATGGTGGGGCCGAAGAAACCGGAGGAAGTGTTGTAAATCTGGGATTAAATTTTTAATGGGATTTTTTAAGGGGTTGGAAGGATCCAGGGCGGGCGGGGGAGACAGCCCGCATGGAATTGGGGGCAGCCGGGCCGGCACGCGCGCCTGGGGGGCCTCGGGGGTTCCTGTGTCGGGGTGGCAGACAGGGGGTGGGCAGCGGGGGGCCAATTTTATTAGCACGGTGACTGGGAGAGGTAGATATGCTGGGGGTAGAGGGCCATATCCGGTAAGGGGATCGCGCTCCCGATGTTTGCAAGCGGTAGCGCGCTCCGACCCTCCTTACCCATCCTGCAGCCCTGGTTGTCCGGAATCTCAGGCCCTGAATACCCGGCTGTTGTTGTGCAATGCCAGGTCCGTGGTTAATAAGGCTCCCCTGATCTATGATCTGGTTCAGGAGGAGGCCGCGGACCTGGTAGGTGTCACCGAAACCTGGCTGGGCCCAGAGGGCGGTGTCCCTCTGGTTGAGATGTGCCCACCAGGTTTCCTTGCATTTCACCAGCCTAGGGCTCAGGGAAGGGGTGGTGGGGTAGCGGTGCTTATAAAGGAAGTCCTCTGTCCTAGGGAGGCCACTGTCCCTCAGACGGCTGGCTGTGAATCTCTATTTGTGAAGTGGGGGCAAGGGATACAGATGGGTCTTTTGATGGCATACCTGGCTCCCTGCCACGTCTCATCGGCCCTACCCGGACTCCTAGAGGTAATAGCCGGGCTGGAGGTTGAGACCCCCAGGCTTTTGGTCATGGGGGATTTCAACCTGCCATCGCTCGGTGAAACCTCGGGGTTGGTCCGGGAGTTCTTGGCTTCCATGACGGCCATGGACCTGACCCAGTTAGTTTCTGCTCCCACTCACATAGGAGGACACATGCTGGACCTGATTTTTGTCTCTGGGCAGTGGTTGAATGACTGTAATTGGGGGGATTTAGTCATTACACCCTTGTCATGGACAGATCATTCCCTCCTTAGGCTGGATTTCTGTTCCGCTACCCCCCACCGCAGGGAGGCGGAACCACTTAGATGGTTCCGCCCCAGGCGCCTAATGGACCCGGAGCGGTTCCAGAGGGAGCTTGGGCCATTTCCTGAGTCTCTGGCTCTCAGCTCGCCTGGAGACCTGGTGGCCACCTGGGATGGGCTGGCCGCCGGGGCTCTAGAGCGAGTTGTGCCTCTGCGACCTCTGACCCGGCACAGATCCCATTTGGCTCCGTGGTATACGGAGGAGCTACGGGAGATGAAGTGCCGGAAAAGACGTCTAGAGGGCATTTGGAGGGCGAGCCGTTCTGAGTCTGACCGAACACAGGTGAGATCTCATATTAAGACTTACCTTGTGGCGATAGGGACGGCGAAATCTTCGTATTTCTCCGCCCTTATTGCATCAGCAGAAAATCGGCCTGCCGCCCTGTTTAGAGTGACCCGCTCTCTACTTGAACCGAGAGCGCGGGATGACCTCTTGCAGGGTAGGGCGGAGGAGTTTTCCCGATTTCTGCATGATAAAATCGCTCAGATTCGGGAGGGGCTCGACTCCAATTGGATGGTCCCGGGGGAGGTGTCCGGGGCAGGTCTTGGGAGTGTTATCTGGGGGGAGTTCGATCCTGTGACCGCCGAGGGTGTGGACAGGTTGCTGGGGGGTCTGAATGCCACCACCTGTTTATTGGACCCGTGCCCTTCCTGGCTGGTTTCGGCCGCCAGGGAGACGACACGAGGCTGGCTCCAGGGGATTGTCAACGCTTCCTTGAGAGAGGGGGTGCTCCCTACCGCCCTGAAGGCGGCGGTGGTGCGCCCCCTCCTCAAGAAGCCTTCCCTGGACCCAGCTATTTTAAACAACTATCGTCCAGTCTCCAACCTTCCCTTCATGGCGAAGGTTGTTGAGAGTGTGGTGGCACGTCAGCTCCCCCGGTACCTGGAGGAAGCTACTTACCTCGATCCGTTCCAATCGGGCTTCAGGCCTGGACATAGCACTGAGACGGCATTGGTCGCGTTGGTCGATGATCTCTGGAGGGCTCGTGATAGAGGGTTCTCCTCTGTCCTGGTCCTATTAGATCTCTCGGCGGCTTTTGATACTATCGACCATAGTATCTTATTGCGACGGTTGGGGGGGTTGGGGATTGGTGGAACCGTCCTTCGATGGTTCTCCTCCTTCCTCTCTGACCGTTCGCAATTCGTGTTGGCGGGGGGGGAGAGGTCCACCTCTAGGCCCCTGGTTTGTGGGGTGCCTCAGGGGTCGGTCCTCTCTCCCCTCTTGTTCAACATTTACATGAAGCCGCTGGGTGAGATCATCCGTGGTCTTGGAGTGAGGTGTCATCTGTATGCAGATGACACCCAGCTGTACATCTCCACTCCGGACCACCCCAACGATGCTGTGGGGGCTATGTCTAGGTGCCTGGAGGCCGTGCGGGACTGGATGGGCGGGAACAGGCTTCGGCTCAACCCATCCAAGACCGAGTGGCTATGATTTCCGGCGCCCCGATATAGCCAGCTGACACCTTCGCTGGCTATTGGGGGGGAAGTTCTGCCCTCCACAGAGAGGGCTCGCAACCTGGGTGTCCTCCTGGATGTACGGCTGTCACTTGAACATCACATCGCGGCCGTCTCCAGGGGGGCGTTTCATCAGATCCGTCGGATCTACCGGTTGCGGCCCTTCCTGGATCGGGACGCCTTGCGCACGGTCACTCAGGCCCTTGTCACCTCTCGCCTGGACTATTGTAATGCCCTCTACATGGGGCTCCCTGCGGGGAGCATCCGGAGACTCCAGGTGGTGCAAAATGCAGCCGCGCGGGTGATCATGGGGGCGTCACGTAGCGCCCATGTGACGCCTCTCCTGCGCGAGCTGCATTGGTTGCCGGTGGCTCTCCGGGTTCGCTTCAAGGTTCTAGTTTTGACCTTTAGGGCGACCCATGGCATGGGACCAGGTTACCTTCAGGACCGCATTCTGCCAGCGTTCTCCAACAGGCCGGTGCGTTCCCACAGAGAGGGTCTGCTCCGGGTGCCGTCGGCCGCTATGTGTCGTCTGGCGGCGCCAAGGGGTAGGGCCTTCTCTGTGGGTGCCCCCGCCCTCTGGAATATTCTGCCACCGGAGCTTCGTACCGGCACGGACCTGAGGGCCTTCAGGCGCGCGTTGAAGACCTGGCTCTTTGAGCAGGCCGGCCTGGGCTGAGAAAATGATTTTAAATTTGGTCTCCATTTTTAATTCTAAATTGGGTTTTAAGGGGGGGGGGGTTTCTT
This sequence comes from Bungarus multicinctus, assembly GCA_023653725.1. NCBI lineage: Eukaryota > Metazoa > Chordata > Lepidosauria > Squamata > Elapidae > Bungarus > Bungarus multicinctus. The sequence continues at coordinate 22,932,078 of CM042840.1, forward strand.
AGTCTTATTATGCAGCCGATTTAAATTTAATATTTTTTAACTTTTGTATTCTCTGTGGGGTTTTTAGATGAGCTGTTCACCGCCCTGAGTCCCTCGGGAGAAGGGCGGTATATAAATGGAATTAATAATAATAATAATAAAAATAATAAATACTTGAAATGGAAAACCTACTTAACAGCATTACCATTGATAGCCCAGTTATACATTTTCCGGGCTCTAGAGAACACCAGTACTTTGGATTTGTCATAATTAAGGGACAAGTGGTTCTCAGCACAGTAAGACCCAAATGCAGAAAATAATCTTTTCAGACCTGGCCTTGACAATGAAAGAAGGGCCGCATCATCAGCATAAAGGAGAAGCGGGATCTTCGTAGTTGACAACTTTGGGGCGTGGGACTCAATACGTCCAATGTGAAAGGCCAAGTCAGGTAAGAACAAATTAAACAAAAGAGGAGCCATAACACAACCCTGCCTTACTCCGTTCTTAATCAGGATAGGATTTGAAAGTTCTCCCTGAAAACCACACCTGACCTGACTAGAGGTCTGGTTGTACAAGGACCTAATTAGGAACAGAAGACGTCTATCAATAGAACTTTTGAGCAGTTTTGACCACAACAGTCTGAGGGACTGAGTCAAACGCTGACTTTAGGTCTATAAAAGCAGTAAAAAGTTTGCCATCTGGTATGGTAGTGTATTTATCAACCAGGTGCTCTAAGACAAAGCAGTGGTCCAGTGTAGCACAGCCTGCTTTAAACCTGATCTGTTCAGCACCAATAATATTGGACTCCTCAACCCAAGTAATGAGTCTACCTTGGAGATATTTAACATACAGTTTTCCAGTGATAGAGAGCAGGCTTATGGGGCAATAGTCGGCTGGGTTGTTCCTGTTTTCTCGTTTAAAAACTGGAACAATTATTGCTATGCTCCAGGAGGTAGGGATCCTGCCAGAGGTATTGATATGCGTGAAAAGTCTTGCTAAGAGAGGAATCCACAACTTGGGATTGGATTTTAGCAAATCAGGGGGTATAACATCAGGGCCAGGGGCTTTGCCTGACTTGAGTTTGGAAATAAGCTCGGTATGAGATAAGCGTGAGTCACAGGTTGCCAGTCAGGAACTGCAGGAGGCAGCTGTGACCCAAGCACGGTCGAACTTGTTAACGCCTGGAAAATTGCCAAGAAATGGTTTTCCCCAAAAAACACAAATTAACAAGACCCTAATTGACTTAGATCTTTAGACAATAATAACCATTACGGGAGGACAGCTTACAGAAGAGTCTGCATCAAAGCCTTGCTAGAAACAGTGTTGTTGAGCTATTAATAGGTGTCAGGATTTAAGTTTGAACGTTAGTACTTTAGCTTCACATAATTTTTAAATTTCCACAACTCAAACCAGTTTCTCAAGTTGACTTTTTTTATACATTTAAAAATAGAAATCTACACAGAGAAATGCATACATTCATCGGTCACTTGTTTCCATCAATGTTAACACCGTCAACGTGAAAATTTTCTCTAAAAAACAATCACATTTCATTGCTTGTTCTTGTACAGATAGTCCTCAACTTACAACAGTTCATTTAGTGACCGTTCAAAGTTATAACAGCCATTGAAAAAAGTGACTTGTGAACATTTTTCACAGTTACGACCTTTGAAGCCTCCCCATTATCAAAATTGGCAACCAGTTCATACTTAAGACCCATTGCTGTGTCCCACAGGCATGCGATCCCCCTTTTTAATCTTCTGACAAGCAAAGTCAACGGGGAAGCCAGATTCACTGAACAACCAGGTTACTGACTTAACAACTGCAGTGATTCACTTAACACTTGTGGCAGGAAAGGTCATAAAATGGGGCAAAACTTACTTAACATATGTCTTACTCAACAAGAGAAATTTTGGGCACAACTGTGATCATAGGTCCAAGGACTACCTATACACAATCTGCAACCACCCTATAAGGACACAGAAATGCTTCCTGATTGTCACTGAGGGCAATAGAGGATTGGTGCTCTATTATCTATATATTTTTTAAATAAAACAGAGTGTTTATTCTGATTGTAATGGCATGGTTTATCTACCAAATCTTCATAATACTTTGACCTTTCAAATTACCGCTTTGCAATAACTGCATTAATCTTTCCAATTTGCTTAATACTTCACCCTGGGCAATATTAATAGGGAAACGTCAGTGGCAAGTTAATTCACAAAAAGGTGATCTTTTTCACTTTTAGCATTAAGCCGAACACACATTATCATCATCAAAAATCTCTTTCACATGTTTGATGTAAAACACATCAGTTAAAACGTTCTCCATTCTGGTCAAGTTTGTTTATCATATTATCCAAAAATCTCTTGTCGTTTTCTGTTAAGAAATATAGCTACCTACTCATTCTAATTTGAACTGAAAGCTTTCCTGTATCCTAAGCCTGCTGGCATTTTTCTGAATAAGGTGGTTGTACAATTCTGAAGGAACAGTCCAGCTGCTCCTATGGTGGTATCAGCTCCTATTTAGCTAGTGCTTTTTATGCTCTTTCTGTGATTCAACTAGTCTGTGAACAATTTGTTCCTATATGCTTTCTTTTGAATACCGTCAATGCTGATTTCAGGTAATCCTCAACTTATGATCACAATTTCTATTCGTAAAGTAGAACAAAAATTTCTATTACTAAACAAGACGATTGTTAAATGAACTTTGCCCCTTTTTTGATATTTCTTGCCACAGTTCTTAAATGAATCACCATAGTTGTTGTTAATAACACAGTTGTTAAGTGAATCTTGCTTCCCCATTGACTTTGCTTGTCAAAAGTCACAAAAGATGATCCCATGGCACTGGGACCCTAGAACTGTGATAAATATGAGCCAGCTGGAAAACATCCAAATTCTGATCATGTGACCATGGGAATGATGCAATGATCGTAAATATAAAAAACACAAGTCAAATTTTTCAGACCTGTTGCAACTTCAAATAATGACTAATGGTTGTAAGTCAAGGACCACCTGTACAGCTGTTTGTCCATCGGATGAAGCATCCATAGCATTGTGGGTCTCACACTGTCACAATTTCCTTGGTCTTATAATGGGAGCCCCAACACTCCTCAAGGTTGTGCTATCTTCCTGTCCCATTTTCTTACATTTGTGTTCTCTCCTAAGGAGTTATCAGCTAGCATTTACCTTCTGACTCCTTAGTTGTTCACTTCCTTTGAAGACAGAGGTGTGAATTCACCCTATGTTGACTGTCACCTGTTCTGTGATAGGAGTATGAGTCTAAAGCACACTGTATTCCTGTTGCCCACAGAATTGGAAAAAGTTGGCAAAAACCTAACTAGGAAAGAGTTGGAAAGAATCTAGAAACATTTGAAGAAACTTAGATTTGAAAAAGAAAGGCCTTTGTAAAATGGCTTTTACATGTCTCCCCAAAATGGCAAAGTACTTCAAGCTAAACTTTATTACGAGGCAGTTGAGTTTTTATTTATATAAAGCATAGATGTGCATTTGATTTTTGAAATCCATCAGAAAACAAAAAAATAAACAATAAAAAACATTGATTTTGTTATGATTAGACATTAAAATATGTTGTGCTTATTTCCTTAACACTTGCAACTTTATTGTAATTAGGGACTTTAGAATATAACAGTTTTGCTTAATTGATGGCCCCTGAAAGAGTTAGTTTTTGCTTTTGGAAGGAAATTGCTTTGGCTCAAATGAAAAACATGCTTTTCTTTAAACCATGTTACTTGCCAATATCACCTTTATTCCAGTACAGTGGTACCTCTGCTTACGAAAGGCTCTAGTTACGAAAGTTTCAGGTTATGAAGCGTGTCGTCGAGAAAATATTGTCTCTAGTTACGAAATATGTTTCAAGATACGAAAGGCCAAATATGCGCAGTTTGATCTTGTTTTTAAAATGGCGCGTCCAAGCTGCTCTGCCATTGGTTATCTCCCAGCATCTTCCTGGCATCCTATTGGCTAGGAGGGATCCTTGTGTATGGGATGAGAGTAACGCACCGCACCGCGTTCTCAGTCTCACGCTAGCAAAATCCAGCAAATTCGTGATTGTTTTTTGCTTGGAACGGATTAGGGCATTTATAGGTAAAATGCGTCTCTACTTACGGAATTTTCACATTACGAAACGGCTTCCGGAACGAATTAATTTCGTAAGTAGAGGTACCACTGTACTAATACTAAAGCTTAAAATTATAGATAACAAAGGAAATGCAGAGATGTTACATTGCTGTCTCTCCATATTGTAAAGCGCATTTTTCACCTTTGAATCTGACATTCTGTACAGCTCTGTTAGCAAAATATGGTCACCACCAGCTGAACCAAGGCCATCTGCCATACTTCTCAACTTCCTGCTTTTATAGTTCCAGGTAAAGAGAGAAAAATAAGCAGTTGGTTAAAAACATTCAATGGCATAATAAAAAACCCAATTATACTTTTGAAGTTTGTAGTAATATAGGATTTTATTAAAAGAGCACAGAGATAGATTGGTCCATTACAAGAAAAACAGATTTTGACTGTTTTGTGCCATTACCTTACCCCCATGTAGTTTTCCTTGGCTCATATAAGATTCTTTTACCAACTGTTGCTTTTAGAATTTTCTTGCTTGAAACTTCTATATATCATGTTGCCATAGTGTCTTCTTGAAAATCAGTGTGGCAACCATCTATATTTTAGTAAGTAATCATAACTTTTAATGATGCATAGTATTATCTGAATGAACTTCCTTTACTTGTTCTGAACCTGCAACTCCTTCTAATGTAAAACACTTTTGCTGTTGATGAAAATGCTATATTTTGCATTGGTTTTAACATTATATGTAATAAACATTTGAAGAAACCTAATCTGCATGTAATTCTACAAATAAAGCTTAGACTAATAGTTCCAATCCTGCGATTAGGAATGTTATAGTGGGCCAGACAACATTCTTGCCAAAATAACATTTTAAATTAATGAATAAAGACAACAATCCTGGGAGACCATCCTATCTTGCAAGATTTGGACAAAAATGTTAATGTCTACAATGATCTCTCAAGGTTTGGATCGATCATTTATTATCTCACATGATTTCGGTAACAACATTAAAATGTTATTTTTAAAAATTAAGCTTCCTATGGATGAGACAGGGAAACTGCTTCTGCAGTGTGGTGGGTTTAAGGAGTCTGCATAAATAAAAGGTTGATAGCCACTAGAAAAGAAACATTTAAATGTTTCATTTATAACTAGTTTTTCCCAACCACTCAACCATGATGTGTGCATGTCTTGAAAGAATTTATTCCTTTTAATTTGTTCCTTGTTCAGATCAAAACACCAGATTCTGTAATTCAAAATTTATAAGTTTATTTAGCATTCAGCTCAAGAGCACTGAGGACCTCTCTTTTATGGTAAACTAGCTAATAACCCGGCATTGCCCAGGTATTTATTTATCCCAATCATGTATTAGACAGGAAGATCCTGTTGTCAGGATCCCACTGTTGTACTGTCTGTTGCGCAGCATCTTCTATTCTTTTCCTCGGGAGCTTCTTGTCTATGTTTCATTTTTTTTATTGCCCTTGGTCAGTCACCTGACATTTCCTTGGAGGGCTGACAGAGAGTCCTCTTGTGGAGTACTGGAGTATTGTGAAGCCATTACCATGGCAAGTCCACAGTAGAAGCCATTTTAAGGCACACACACGCACCCTGAGGGGTGTTAAGGGTATCTTACCCCCACAGTATTTGTTTCCAGAGGGTAAGTAATCTGTATACCAAGTTTGGTTGAAATTGTTCAAGGCATTCCAGAGTTATGCTGGAACATACACACACACACCGATAGATAGATAGATAGATAGATAGATAGATAGATAGATAGATAGATAGATAGATAGATAGATAGATAGATATTTGCACATACCAAATTCTAAAATTCTTAGGCTTAACTGTTCTAATAAGGAATAGACTGATTGCTCACTCTTCCAATTGGTATAGTTTTTCTCTGTTGCAAAAGTGTAAATCATTCCTTCTCATTCTTTCCTTATCTGCCTATGTCACTCTCATTTCTGTATAATGGCAAACCACTAATTTCTCTTCTAAAATCATGTTTGTTTAGCTTTTTAGTAACTATTTTCCAATGTACCCAATATTTGTGTCACTAGAATTGGGGTTTCAGTATTACCAGAAAGGCACTAAATGCTATCTTCAGGTACATAATTTTTCCCTCCAAGTAGGCATTCTTTGTTTTTAATCATAAAATATAAAAATATAAAACTACTTTTTTGCATGAAACTTCCATTAGATTAATATTTCATGCATATTTTAGAGTACTTTAGCTTTTCAGTTACAGTACAGTGGTCACTATTGTTTCATTTCAGTTCAACAAAATACTTTGTTTTTGACTTGATTATGTCTAAATCCTTCTTCTTGGAAACTTAATGGTAAGAAGATAGTCTTGTAAATTTTCATAACTAACCTGTGAGGCAGACTAGATTAAGTGTGACCCCGCCCCCCAATTCTTAATCTTTAATCTTATTCAGCTGGCTCTCAGGAAAGAATCTGCCTACTCTTAGTTTCTGATTTATGAAAAAATAATGAATTTCAATCTTCAATTTTAAAAAGCATAGGAGTTAAAGAAGAACCTCAAAGAGCTAAAATAACATGAATTGACTTCAGAAGTAAAGTCTACACTGGCAAGCTTTAACTTCCTGATTAAAGAGAAAGTAAAAACAAATGAAATGTCTATGCTGGGTGGGAAATGTTTTAGGAGGTATGATATATCTTCTGAATTCACAATCTTCTGACATATTTATAACCTGAGATAAAAAATTAAACCAGCCATGGAAGTATCCTAAATCCTTTTTTGTTGCTTGCAGTAGAAGGTAAAAAATATTGCAGGGAAACAGCAAAGAAACATCAACATTTCTTATTTCCACTTTGACAATTTAAAAAAGGTGAAAACCATCCAAGTATTAGCTTACTTTGCTCATTGGTTTACAATACTTTATTTAACATAAATTATTTCGGAGAAAAACAGATTGCAGTTATTCTTGGTTAATGATAGTAATTGGGACTGAAATTTCAATGCCAAGTGATGCAGCTGTAAAAAAAGAATGTCACATGACCATACTGCAATTCTAACACCCCCGTTGCCCTTCTTAAATGAATCTCACCAGCTGTTGAGCAAGGACTCACCCTGATTCCCAGCTTGCTCCCTTCCAGTCAGGAGCCTTGGTAAGGTAAGAAACTGACTCCTCTTTAACTCCTCCACACCTGCCTATCTCTCCCTATCTGTGATCTTTTGGTCACTCAGGACTTCATTGCCTCTGCTTTCCCCAGCTGGCTTTTTCCATCTCCTGCTGTTGATGAGGCATGGCCAGTCTGGAAGGCTTCAAAACCTCAGAAGAAGACAGTGCAAAGCACATAATCTCAGGAAAAAGGCCTGGCACAGCTAGCAGATACCTCAGAAAGTACCAGGCTGGGCACACTTCATATGCAGCAGGAGGAAGAAGACAAAGTTGAAAAGTTTCAGCAGCATCATAACCATTGTAATGATTTTATTGCTGTTCATCTATAGGTATAACTGGAACAGAATTATCCAAGATGGAAAGTGGAGATATAGCATACATTAAATACCAACCACCTGCTGGTGATTCTCCAAAAGTTCCAGGTCCAGTGAGGTCATTTGTAAAGCAAGATATGTTACCACAAAGTAAGGAGAAAATAATTGCTCATCAGGTTTCATCAAAATCTGAAAGGGTTCCATCAAATGTAAGAAGAACAAGATCTTCTCCATCGTCTGGCAGACATCCAAGGCGGGGAGCATCACACAGAAGGCGGCAACACATGTTAAATGTTGTTGAAGATTCAGGTCCATTTGCAGACAAAGCCATTCGCAGAAGTAAGTGGCAACAATCTCTGGCAAGTCAAAAACATGTAGGATCGAACTACATATAAAGTTGACAATAGTTCTCATCACATGGTCATTGATCATGGAATGTATGTTACTTCAGGTTGAAGATAAACATCTTTTTATTTCTTCCCTTTAGGTTCAGCTTCCCAGGAAATATAACTGATTTATTAGCATTAAATCTTTATCCAATATTTTGTAATATTCATTGTAAGGGAGTCTAACCTACAATAACAAAGATTATTCAGAGATAATGAGTATACTTTGAATTGGATGCATTTGGCTTTAAACAGTCATAGTTCAATTCATGAAGTAGCAGGAATTTGAACAGTTCAGAATTTGAAATAATCCAATTTCAAAAGTAAATCTGTCCTGTATTTGTAGTATTCAAAATTGCTATCAAACTTAAAAAGAGATATTTTGAATTTGAAGCTTTTTTTTTCTTTTTATGTACACTGAGAGAATATGCACCAAAGACAAATTCCTTGTGTGTCCAATCACGCTCGGCCAATAAAGAATTATATATTCTAAAATGTTTGCATACACCAGTACTTACCATAATTACCTGATTTTGCTTAATATGCAAATGGAATCTAGCTTAAGTTTGTAACTACTCTTCGTTTTTGCTTATTTGCTTACCTAGTGATAAAAAGTGAACAGATAGCTGCAGCAAGAAGGACAAGAACTTCAGGAAATAGAAACTCTAGAAGGCCATTCCCTTCCAACTTGAACACTCATTAAAGAATAGTAGAGATGTTTTTGTACTTTTGACAGTGCTGATTTCTTGACATTTACACCATGCAAACTTTGAATTCATTGTTTCCACTCCTACTCCTTTTTCAATCTCTCCCACCCTCAGTATCAGAAAATGAATTTGCTAATATCTGACCATCCTAATAACTCATTCTTTGTGATACATGCTTTGCTATGTGACATACAGGCAATCGATCAAGGAAGTACAGAAAGTAGTTTCTTTACTGGTGATCAATCTCTGATATCCACTCCTGGAATTTCACTAGAATGAAATTTTAATAAAGTCTCTTTCACTTCCACTGCCAGCTGTAATGTTGTTTGGCAGCAAAGACTAATCCATTCATATCCCATCAACATTATTTTTTCATTTATGAAACATTTTCAAGAAAGAAATGTTTCATTTATGAAACATTTTCAATAAGCCAAAATAAAGAAGATACAAAACATTTTATTTTGAATTCAGCAAATGCTGTTGGTTGTTCTCAGCATTTAGTTATTCTTTAATGCAGAAAAAAATACAGGTAATCCTGGACTTTTACAGCTGTTTGTTTATTGACTGTTCGAAGTTGCAACGGCTGTCAACTTTGAAACAACTTTGGCCGGAGCCATGTTTATTTTCACTTAATTTCTTAGTTGCCACTCTTGGGGAGAGGGGACTGGGAAGTTAGAAAGGATTGGAATGTGGTGCCTTAATCTGCTAGACAAAACACATCACGGAACTATGACAATGGCACTGAAAAAGTGACTTATGACCATTTTTCACAACCATTGCGGCATTGATCATGATCATGTGGTCAAAATTCAGATGCCTGACCACTGGATCATATTTATTTGCAGTGTCCCAGGGTGGTTAATTACCTTTTGCGACCTTCTGACAAGCAAAGTCAATGGGGAAACCGGATTCACTTAACTAACAACCCTGTTACTGACTTAACAACAAAAGTCATAAAATGGGGCAAACTTCACTTAAATGTATCACTTAGCAACAGAAACTTTGGGCTCAATTGTGGTTGTAAGTCGAGGACTATCTAATCAAATAAAAAAAATCAAAGGATATTTTAACTATTTCCCTGTATCTTCAATGGAAATTATGGGTTTAATAACATATTCCTCTCAGATGTGGTATTCAGCAGGTTCTGACTAGTTCTGGAGAACCGGTAATGGAAATTTTGCGTAGTTCGGAGAACCAGCAAATACCACCCCTAACTGATGATTTTATAGTATCCTTCCCCTGCCATGCCCACCAAGCCACGCCCACAAAACTGGTAGTAAAAAAAATTAAATCCCACCATTGATTCCTCTTATGCATCTCATCGAGTTACACTTGTTTACTGTCCCCTGGTTGATTCACAGGACTAAAGAGTTGATAATCATAGGGAGAAAACAATGGCAGAAACTCTTTTGCTCTTCATCTAAGAAAGTTGTTGAACACACAGTTGTTCAATGTCTGAAAAAGCAACTGAGGTATATTACATTTGAGAGGAATAAGCTGGGGAACATAAAATGTTGTTATTTATATTATATTATCTTACACATTTGATGTACTGAATAATTCATGAATTTATTAAAATGGATATCTTTTAATTTCCAAATAAAACTTGATTGCCTGATTTGTTTTAAATATATAATCTGAAATTATTCTTCTCTTTCTTTAGCCTTTCTTTGGAAATTATATCTCATGTTGGCATTTCAACTGGGTTACACTGATGCTATAATATGTTTGTTCATCTACTGGTAAGTGTACTTTACTACAGCTGCCACCAACTTGGTATCATCAGGATATGTTGGACAGTGATGGGATTCAAAATTTTTTACTACTGGTTCTATGGGCATGGCTTGGTGGGTATGGCGTGGCTTAGTGGCTGTGGCTTGGTGATAGGGGATACTGCAAAATCCCCATTCCCTCCCTCCCCCACTAAACTGATTTCCAGCTCCGTTCTTCTGTGCAGGGCAAAAAGAGAAGACCTAGCTGATCAGCTGAGACTCAGGTAGCAGAGAATAGATGGGGGCGGGGCCAGTCAATGGTGGCATTTGCTGGTTCTCAGAACTACTCAAAAATTCCACTGCCGGTTCTCCAGAACTGGTCAGAACCTGCTGAATACCATCTCTGATGTTGGGAGAATAACTGTAGAGGTATCTATGTTCAGCAGCAAATGGTTCCAACAATAATGCAGTATAATACTCAACTTGTTCCATTACATATGAATTACTAAATATTGCACACCATTGAAAAACCAGTGTTTTGCTTGCAGCCAAACATGTCTGCCACTTGATGTGTGAAGATCTACCACATGGATAGATCTGGTTACATCAATGTATCAGATCAGCATGTCTTGTATCTTGTCTTGAATGGTTGAGGGTTGTGTATATTTTTGATGTTATTTGCCATATTGCAGAAGGTGCATTTTCTTTCAGCCATCATTTGTTCCAAGCAGCATGTTCTTAGCCAACTGAATTTCTCAATATTGACATATGAAAGTCTAATATTTTGATCCTTTTCTCATTTTCTATTCCCCCATGACTTCATTTTGGTGGATTCAAGTATTTCCTCTCTTACTGTCAGGGGAAAAACACACTGTGCAAATAATAAGGTGCAATTTAGGAAAAGTTAAACAAATTGCTATGACCCAAAGTGACTAATAAGTTATTCATTATAGAACTTCCATGTTTTCTGGAATTTGAATAACGGGGGAAGGAGAAAGTGTTCCCTGTTCCCTATCTTTCCACTATGTTCAGTGCTTGAATTATATCTGGGACACAAGTCCTATTATTTAGGTTATAAAGATAATTATGTGCTAAATAGCTAATTCTATTTTCACAAAGTAATAAGGGTAAGAAATACATTTCAGCTAGAATAACAGAATAAGAGTTGGGAGGCACCTTGGAGATCTTCTAATCCAACCCGCTGATGAAGTAGGAAATCCTATAATATTTTAGACAAATGTTGTCCAATCTCTTCTTAAAAATCTTCAGTGTTGGAGCACCCACAAATTACCCAAAACTATGTCAAATTTTGATTTGAAACATAATTTTAAATGCAGAATAATGCTCAGGTGTACAGTAAACCATTTAAGTACCATTTAAATATACATAATGGACTTATGCAAAATCTACACTTACAGATTTATAAGTGACAGTTTTTCTCCTCTGGTGAAAAATGATACTCTGCTACTAAGCAACTGCTTTGCAGCTGATTTTTGTTTTCTTTGGATGGGAAAAAAAAATCCAACCCAGGGGTAGGCTTCAAAAATTTTAGCAACAGGTTCTCTGCCTGGTTGCTGGGTGGGTGTGGCCATGGTGGGCGTGGCCTAGTCAGCCTCCTGCACCATGTTGTGGGGGTGTTTTTGCCCTCCCAGGGTTCCGAAGGCTCTTCTCAAGCCTCTAGGAGGACGAAAATGGCCTCCCTGGGCTATGGAGGCTCTTTGGAAGCCAGAAACAGGCCCATTTCTGGCCTTGGCCTTCCCAAACTTTTTGGAGGCCCGTTGTTCACCTTCTTCGAACCTCTGCATGCACCCTGCACTTACCTGCATCCAAAACAGGCCATGTGGGGATTCTGGGGAGGGTAGGGGTGGATGGAGCCAGCCAGGAGTGGGATTTGAGGGTTCTCTGATCTGCACAGAATCTAAGCTAGGGACTCTCTCGAACCCCTGCAAACTCCCAGCAGCCTGCCCTGATCTAACCCATCTTACAAGGCTACTGTTAAAGGAAAAAGTAGAAAAAAAGTGTCACCTTTCACTGACACAAAGGTGATTTTTATAAAAGAAGTAATTTCTCCTGTATAAATTATTCTAAAATATAATAATTGTAAAATATTTTCTGCATGTTAACCTGCTGTTGATTAAGATCCATCATGTTTTCTATGTTTTATTGGGTTTTGAATCTCATTATTTTTAATATTGTTATGATCCCTACTAAATATAGAACTGTGAGATGGAAATATTTTAAAATTAATTGAATAAATTACTAATTATTTCCACTGTATCCTTTCTGTAACCATATTTGAATTGTTTGGGTCTAGGAAGTTCCTTAAAATATGGGTTCGGAGACGTCCATGGTTCTGCTATAGTCTCTTGTAAGTATTATATATGCAATTATCAATTATTAAAACCTGCTCCTTAGTAAATATGTATTGTTTTTTAGTAAAACTATAAAAAAAAACCCAACATCTCAGAGCAAGCAAACCAACTACTTGTAGTACCAATTTTATCTGCAGTTGAGAAACAGTACTTAATAATATTAAGTAATTATATTGTATGTTTGATATACGATGATCATCTATCAAAAATTTCATCAAAGATTACATTTTTAACAAAAATTGATATTATTTGTTCCTTTTGCATATCTTTTTAATGTAATTAATTATCTTGGCTATAAATGTTAATCCATTGTCTTCAAGTGTCCTAAACCAATAGTCCAATTAGGAACCTATAAAATTCTGTTTGGTAAAACTATATATTAATAGAATTGACAAGATGACATCTTCATATTTGCTTTATTAGTACTCTGGTTTCTTTCCCACTCTCTAGCTAATCTACATTGGCATTTAATATGAAAATAATAATAATTTGATTATTATGAAAATAATTAAGGAGACATGGTATGCTCAGTAAATTGAACTGCAAGATAAAGGTCAGGAGATTCTACGCACACTATTTTATTGGTAGCAATATGGAAGTGATTTGCCATTTTTTTCCAAATGTTTTTTACATCCAGTTTAATCTACAGCTCTAATTATAGGAGGCCATCCACCAAAATATCTACCTATGTAGAATAAGTCCTGCTTAGTCTCAAAAATTAGCCAAGGTCAATTAGGTGCAGAAGTAAATTAATCTTTTAGTTGGGTTATGGATACAGTGATATTCTTATAATAATCATGACAGCATTTAATACCATAATTAGATAGAATCTGTCTTATTGAGGTTTTAAAAATGGATGCCAGTCTTCTAACAAAAATGGGCAAGGGGTGATTCTACTCATCTATCAAATTTTGATGCCCCCCAGATCTACTCTTAAGACTCAGTATAAGTTATTGGAGCTGTCTATGTGAGTTTGAAAATTGTCCTTTCAAATTTCCACTGAAAGAAGCAGCTCTATTTATAAGAGACCTGCATCAATTATTAATTCAATGTTAGAGTGAAATTTGCCACTGATGTTTGCTTTTTGAGAAATGATGTGTTGACTGTAATATATTAAGCTTCATCACTGCATTTCTTTTAAAGAAGTATAAAGATCTAGTTTATATTGTTTTCCTTTAAAGAGATTTTATTGGATTACTAAATGTAAATGTGGTTTATCTATAATTATTTATTGAATGTTAATTTTTATTATTATAATATCAGTTGTAAGATAACAGGGCCTTTTAAACTCTAAGATATTTATCTGATTTTAGACCAGCAATCTTGATAATGGTCATTGCCTTAGCATGCTGTGATCAAGCCCGAAGAAAATTTCCTTTGAATATCATTTTGTTAGCGTTATTCGTAAGTATCTCTTGAAGGTAATGCTCTATATCATATATTATTAATGATATTATGATATCAGTTTATTATATATTAATGATATTTTAATATCAGTTTATTATATATGTCACTGCTACCTTTTGCTGCATCTACTTTACAATTTGAATAATGCACTACTTGGCTTGTACAGTAAAAATGAAAACAGGACGGTCTACTGTGATATTTTCCATTCCAGACTGAAATGTGCTGGACCAGAATTTCTGTCAATATTGCCTCAAGTCCCAGCCAGCTTGACTAATGGAACATCAGGATAGAGAAAGTTAATCTAATTCATATAAAGTTCAAAACAACAAAAAGTTTGTACTTCCTATATTGCAGCTATTTACATTCCCAGAATAAGTTTTGGGAAAATGCTGTTTCATCCCCATATTGCATATAATAGCATTATGAATATGCAATGTGTTGGGATAAATAGCATGAGAACATTCGTCAAAGTTGTCAGACTGAATCAGTTAAAATTAATTTTCTGCTATTGTTGGTTTTTACTGTAGCATGTTGTAAATTATATTTGCTCATCTTGACCTGACTACTTATGCTAGATACTTAATTAATTACCCCAGAGACAGATCTTCATTACTGGCAGTTCACAAGTCAGTTCAAATTATTTTTGTTTATTATTAATGGTACACAAGGGTAACTGTATTTCATAAATACAGTTGAAGACCCACCTTTTCCACCAAGCCGGTCTGGCCTAGAGTTACTTGTAGGGCTTTTAATTGATTTTAATGGTTTTAGCTTTTAAATATTTCCTGGTTATTTTTATCTTTATTTTAATTCATTTTAATTCTATTTTAAAAATTGTATTTATAACTGTGCTGTTTTTACTTGGCTGTACACCGCCCCGAGTCCCGTCGGGAGAGGGGGTGGTATATGAAAGAAAGAAAGAAAGAAAGAAAGAAAGAAAGAAAGAAAGAAAGAAAGAAAGAAAGAAAGAAAGAAAGAAAGAAAGAAAGAAAGAAAGAAAGAAAGGATTGCATCTAGGAATGCACCTGAAACATATAATAACTATTTGATTCTATTGCCATTTGCACTTTTTCAAGTGAATAATAACAGAATAACAGAGTTAAAAGAGACCTTAGAAATCATCTAGTCCGACCCCTGGGTATACATTCTGGACAAATGATTATCCATCTCTTCCTAAAAATGTCCAAGGATGGAGTACTCATGACTTCTCGAGGCAAGCTATTCCATTGACTAATTGTTCTGATTCTCAGGAAATTTCTCCTTAGTTCTAGATTGGAACTCTCTTTGATAAGCTTTCATTTGTTACTTCTTATCCTGTTTGGCAGATGCTTTGGAGAATTGGGTTGATCCCCTCTTCTCTATGGCAGCACTTCAGATATTGGAAGACTACTATCATGTCATCCCTAGTCCTTCTCTTCATTAGAGGAGACCTACTTAGTTCACAGCCATTCAATATATGTTTTAGCCTCCCAGTTTTTGCTCTTTGCATTCTTTCTAGAGTTTCAACTGTTTTTTTTTTTGTACTGTGGTGGCCAAAATTGGATGCAGTATTTCAAGTGTGATCTTACCCAAACAGCATATAGCAGTACTAATACTTCACCTGATCTTGATATTATCTCTCTGTTGATGCAGTCTAGGACTGTGTTGGCTTTTTTTGGCAGCTGCAGCACCCTGCTGGCTCATACTCATGTGGTTATCTTAGAGGATTCTTAGATCCCTCTCACAGTTATTGCTGTTGAGCAAGCAGTGTTATTCTATATCTGTGCATTTGTTTTTTCTTGACTAAGGGTAAAACCTTACTTTTCTCACCATTGAATTGCATTTTGTTGAATGGGACCTAGTGTTCATGTCTGTCAAGTTTCTTCTAGAACATTGGCTTTTACCTCCATCTGCACATTCATGAGCTCCCCTTCTATTACCTCATCTAGATTATTTTAATACAATATATATCTTTTCAGTTTACCATAATTTTTCAAAACATATCTATACAATCTGTTCTAACAAATACTGTTAAGTATATAGGGTTTTTTGGGGGGGTTGGGAAGTTATATATAAAAATATATATGGTAGAATGAATTATATTTTTTTCTGAATTGAAAAGAATCTCCTTCAGGAACAAATGCAAAAAAGTTGTTATGTAAGATAATACTAATAATAATAAGATAATACTAATAATACATGAATAATGTAGTAATAAATAATTGTTTTTATTTTTAGACCATCCTCATGGGTACATGGCTTGGATCCATTGATGCGTAAGTTGTTAATAAATAAATTGAATTGCATTGAGTTGTGTTACTGTGATTATAGATGTCATAGAAATATTTATGTGTTCTTTGGTTTTAGCTTCTTCGATGCAGACATTTTGATGTGGACAGTTGGTTCTACTTCATTAGTGATATTGGGACTGTATTTTTTTGCTCTTCAGAAAAAAGTAAGCAGTCACTGTTTAAATGTCCTACAGAACCATTTGAGACCTGAACAATTAAATCACAATTAAAAATCAGGTATGTTCTGTCTCTTGAACTACAAATATAGCTGTATTCAGACTCCCTTCAGTGTTGTCAATTTTGTTATACTGCAGCCTGATTCTACAATTGTTGAAATTATTTTTTTTGTCATTAATGTACAATCAGTACCCCATAATGACAAAATAAAACAGAATTTTAGAAATGTCTACAAGTGAAGTGAATAAAGAAGTTTCTATATTGTCTAATGGGAGTGTCTTAATTTTTGTAGCAGAAATGTCAATAGGCCTTAAACTGTAACTTTTATAACAAAAGTAATATTTATAATGCATTGGACACCATTATGTTTGTAATATTAAAGATCTGTGAAAAGAATTATGTAGAAACAGTATTTTCTTTAAGGAAAACAGTATTTTCCTTAAAAGCATATGTCTCACAATGTCCAATACTTACTAAGTTTTGGGAGAAAGTAGTGGAATATATAAGTGTGATTGTGTAACAAAGGCTAACGTTTTTAGAGAATAGCATCTTGAATCACATTCCCAGCACATGGAATTTGACCAGTGGATAACTCTAATAAATTCTTTGTGCCTTTATTGTAGCTAGAAGATATTGCAGAATTAGAAGATAAATATAAACCCCATTTATTCAATGGATTGGAGATCTAATTATATTTGCTACTTATGAGTTGTTTGGCTATAGACATAGAATTTGTATGGATAAGTATAATAAAATATTGGTCTCATTTATTCAAAATATAGGTTAAAATCATAATAGTTATTAATTATATAAGTATATTAGAAATACACCTATACACATATGTGCATATCTATATCTGCATAATGTTTGCATTGGATAATTATATATAAAATTGTAATTACATACTGTCAAATCATTTTAATGTCATATTTTATTATTTCTATTGTATTTTCTTAACATACTTTTTAAGCATTATGTAATTTTTAAATAATGTTTATACATTTTTTCTTTTCTTTTTCCTTTTCCTGTTATTATTTTAAAAACAATAAAAATAAATAGCACTAATCTACATTTTTATAGTAATTTTATTAAATATTACAATTAGAACAATAAAAACTAGTATGTTCAAAATGTTATTGAATAAATGGTAATTAAGTGAGGTTCACCAACATATTGGTATTTATATTTTGAAAAATAACAAAAATTAAAATTATTCCAATAGAAAATGTTTGGATTCATCTTTTTCTGAAGTATATTCATCAGCATTAAAATAAACTGTAAACTCTGAGAGTTGAATCAGATGAAATCAGTGGAGTCACAGGGAAAGGAAATCTTTCTTTCCACTGTTAATAGCCACAATTTTTTCTCCATATCTCCAAATTAGTTTTCAACAGTATTTTTAAACTACGTACAAAGAAGAAATCATACTATTTAGCCAAAGAAAAATTGTTTTTTCTGCTGCTTTACCTGGAAACTTAGCTCTTAATAAATATACTTTTATCACATATAGGAAATCTTTGCTGGAAAACATCCAAGATATAAAATGAAGATTTTTTTATTATGGCTGTTTAGTTATTGTTGGTCCCAAAAAAGTGGACAGGATCCAATGGGGATCTCAGTTCAGCCATCTGTGTTTTAGATCTGTGTCACTCCTGGCTGATTAAAACTTTCTGAGAAACATGTAATTGGATTCAAGTAGGGGTGAATTCACCTCTGAGGCAGTAATACTGGCCTGTCTTCCTCAAGAAATCATCATCAGATCCAACAAGGAGCATATCTCTGGTGGGTTTAGAACTTTGAGAGATTTGGAAGAGCTTTAAATCCACCAGGGACATGTTCCTTATGAGGAGCAACTGTCTGGTGCACTTGTGAAAGTCCCGTCTTTCTCTGATCCACTCAACTGCTTTTCATTCTGCTGTGGTTTTGGGCACCACTCTTAATGTAGCACTCTTGAGTTCCTCAAAGTTGCCATTTACAAGACTTGGTTCTTCGCAAGGGCAGTTAGCTAAGATGTTCCACGTTAGTGGAATTAGGGTGTATGTGTGAGTCATCCGTCATCCCAGGTGCAATGTTCTGTTTAATTTTGTGTTCACTGCCATATAAATTTAAATAAATATTTAGCAGGGATATCAATTTTGGTAGGGACTCCAGTGTATTAGTTACACTGGATCATCATATTATTCAGATATTCTAGATTTTATATATTTGTGAGATGACAAAAATGTATTGATTCCATTGTTGCTTCTCTTCAGTTGCAACTTACCATCACATCTGGAATATTGTTAGTCTTCTTGTTTTCATTGACAATTACTGGAGTTCTTTGTATCTTCATGCAATCACAAGTAAGTGAAGTACTTTCATTTTTTTTTGTCTCACAACTTTTTTCTTGTATCTATTTTATCCTCAATTTCATAAGCTGTTTCCTGTCTTATTAAAGGCTAAGGAAGAATACAACTCTAATAATTTTAGCTTTTATCCTGTAATTATGGGTTTCAAATACTTTTAATTCTGCTAAATCAGCCCTTGATTTTCCAAATTCAGCTGAGTGCAATTATGTGGAGTCTCTTGCAGTGATGGGATTCCAATTTTTTTAATATTGTGGCTTAGTGGGCACCTTGGTGAGCGTGGCAGGAGAAGGATATTGTAAAATCTTCATTCCCTCCCCAACCCACTAACCTGATTTCCAGCTCCGTTCTCTTGTGCAGGGGAACAAAAGATGACCCAGTCGATCAGCTGAGACTCAGGAGGCAGAGAATAGATGGGGCAGGGCCAGTCAGAGATGGGACTCCGTACTCAAAATTTCTGCTACCGGTTCTTTGAACTACTCAAAATTTCCATCACCGGTTCTCCAGAACTGGTCAGAACCTCTGGTCTCCTGGTACAGTAGTATAGGTTATATGGTATTGCCTTTCAATGCAATTGAAGGCAAAATTTGATGACCTTTTTTGGCTGGAAAACTAGTGATAGTTTCATTAGAACTATACCATTTAACTTTTATATGTGGAATTTTTATTGAAAGCATATGCAGATACTTAACTAACAAAAGGTAAATGTATACAGAATGGGAGGGCAAAAAACAAGAATTGGTAAGTAGGTAAAAGTATAATGCCAAAAATATGCTAATGCTAGTTCTCTAGCAAAAAGAAAGAACCCGAGGAGCAATCCTCTACATAAAATAGACAGAAAGGTGCCCCTCAATAATGGTACATTTTTGGAATAAGTGTATGAAATGCCCGCATGCAAAAATTGAGCTAGGAAGGGAGCAGTTAGCATGCAATTTCATATAACCTAATTATCTGGATGATGAGTCCCATCATGGTAGATTAATTGATAACTCCCAAAGGATTACAGTAGATGAAAAATGTCACTACCATATTTTGAAGAGGCCTTGTGGATTATGATCAGGAGCGAGGCTCAATTTAGTGTTGTGCTATCTTAGCTTTAGAAAGCATACCAATAAGAAGGGCATCTGAAGGATACCAAACCATCAAGAAGAGTTGGTACATTAACAGTCATTACCCATAGGGCCCTCATTTAACTCAGTCAAAAAAACTTTTTTTTCCTGCACTATCAGGACAAGAGTTTGCAGGGCAGACATAGACCATTGGTTCTATTCATTTTAAAAGCAAAAGAAGTACAGCTCTTAAACAAGTAGTTTCAACTTCAATCTATGCTAAATCTTCAACCTAAGGAAAATATTTGCTTTCAGAGAATGAAGAGCACCAAATTATTCCAGTGTGTGGATCATATGGATACTACTAGGTTTTAAGGAACACTAATTACCTTTGTTTCTGCTTAATTTTAATTCTAAATTCTTATTTTATAGTTGGATGAAGTATTTTATTCTGGTATTGGAACACTTCTTTTTGGCATAGTAAGTAATTTAAATTAGCTACAGATTGAATCTATACCACATAGAGAGGCAAATAGCACCGTGCAAGACTGAAATCCATTACAGCATATTTCTGTAAAAAATGTGACTTAAATGATTATCTGAATTAGGTCATCAAATTTATGACCATCTATTTTGCTTAATTTCTAATGAGTTTATTTTCTGAATACAAACCTTAAGATAATATCACTGTATTAGTAATTACCACAAAAAGGGATTTTTTTTTTATTAATAGGGAGTTTTACCACATTAAAATATTAAAATCACTGAACTAGACCTTTGAAGGTTAAGGTGATAAAAACAGTTAATGATGCAAACTGTTCTGCTAATTGCTTTTAAAATAAATTGTATCTTCAGTGACAAGTGAGACAAAGATTTAGTAACATAAATGCAATAACTGCATTTTTTTCCTTGTTTTTTTAAAAGTACCTGTTGATCGACACACAGTTAATGCTGGGAAAGAGGCATCATTACCGACTGAATCCAGAGGAATATGTATTTGCAGTACTAAATGTCTACATTGATATTCTCAATATGTTTTTATTTATATTGAGATTTGTTGGTTTCATGAAGTGAAAAGCATGCTGTATAGGTTGAATAAAGAAGATTGTAAAGTAAAAGTTTCAAGAGAACTTCCAGGCAGAAAAAAAAAAGAATTTATGAAACATTTATGGAATTTATGCTATATCATTACAAAATTTGAACCGAACAAATATAATTCACGTACAGTTAACAATCATCTATTCAGTTAATTCTCAAAATTATAGTTTATGCAGCCATCATGTGATAAAAATTCAGCACTTAATAGCCTCAGGGGCACTCCAGCACTTATCTTTCCTTCCACTACTCCCCAATCTTAATCTTGGCTATCCACAATGGCACTCCTTGCCGGTGCTGGCAGGGGCGGGGATGAGTAAATTTTGCACAGTGGCATAGGGATGGCTGTTGGTTGTGGCTTCAGGCAGCATTCCTGAATGGCAGTGATTGGTGTGCTAGAGCTATTGTAAAGGCCCAGGGATGGTGGCAGGCCAGTTGACAAGGCTGAAGGTCCCAGTGCTGATATATAGGATGGCAGAGATGGAGGAGATATAGGCAGATGAGGGGAACTGAAGAGGAGAAAGTCCATTACTTTACCAAGGTTGGAGGCTGACAGGGACAAAGCTGGGAGTAGCTTAGCTTGGTGTGAGTCCTTGCATAATGACCAGGGTGATCAGTTAATGACAGCAATAGAGATTACCAGGGTTGCTGTCACTAACCAATTTGGTATGTGAAATTGCATTTTTCAACTGCATCATTTAGTGACAGAAAGTTTGGTCTCAATTACCCATATTAACCAAGGACTACTTGGTTCTATACTACGTAATGTAGAAAAATATGAAAATGTAAATAAATAAAGTTATCCATTGATATGTAGCATTTCTGAAAGACTTAAAGACATTTTATAATCTAATATGAAAATAAAGACTGACATCAGCTTTATTTATTTACCCTTCTTAGAATGTTTATTAGATCTGTTAAAAATAAACACTTCAAATGAAGGAGTAGTTGATATCTGAGGGCAAATTTGCACTTCAATCAGCATTCCTTTCTGGCTTCAGTTTAAGAAATGCTCAAATAAGGGATGTTTTTCTAAACACAACTGTTAACAGTGCTATTTATTTTTATCAGAAATGTTAAATGCTTAATTATCTTTGGCCTATTTCTCTTCATAGTACTTACTTTGAATGTTATACAGTGTTTTAAATACATAATAGGGGATTTGACCGTAAGATTCCTTTCTGTGTTCAGAAGATGTCTTCTGCTTAAGAGGGTTTGGTTTGGTTTTATAGGTAATCCTCGACTTATGACCATAATTGCGCCCCAATTTTCTGTTGCTAAGTGAGGCAATTAAGTGGATTTTGTCCTATCTTATAACATTTTTAATCACTGTTGTTAAGTGAATCATTGCAGTTGTTAAGTTAGTCACATGGTTAAGTGAATCTGGCTTCCACATTGACTTTGTTTGTCAGAAAGTTGCAAAAGAGGATTATGTGATCCTGATTCGCTGCAACCACCATAAATATAAATTAGTTGCCAAGCATCTGAATTTTGATCACATGCCCATTGGGGATGCTGCAATAGTTATATGTGTGAAAACTGGTCATGTCACTTTTTAAAAGTGCTGTTGTAAATTTGAATGGTCATTAAATGAATAGTTGTAAGTCCATTTGTTGTAAGTCTGTTACCTGTATTACAGATAACGTTGAACTTTATGCAAGAACAGATTATTTCTGTGCAGCATAAGAATTATTAGTGAACCCTCTACTAGAAAATCTCAGAAAATTGTTGGATTTTGTGTGTCAATGTGTGAGCTTTTTAAAAATTCCAAATACCATTCTTTCATCTAAAACAATCTTTTGGTAAAGAAATAGAAGAGATAAAAGGAATTAGTTTAAGTAATAAATGTTTAATCAAAAATTTTACATATTATTAATAGCATTCATTTGGCCAAACATCTATACGGTTGTAGTATCCTACTGTATATAAAGTGGGAATGTATCAAGTATATACTATGAAAGTGCAAATACCATTTTCAAGATTATAGTAGTTTTGTTTTTCTTTATAAAATTAATTGGTTTACAAAATAGGCTTGCCAACTTTCTTTCAGAATTCTAAATTCAATTAGGGGGATGGTCTTAAATTTTAAATATCAAGAAAATACAAATTTAATATGCTAAATTTCATGCTCAGAATAAATTTAACAATGGAGTATACTTCACAATTTAAACCAAGTTACAGAAAACCAGAACCCACAAACTTCACTATCATCACAGAAAGCACTCATACATATCTTTTCGTAGCTTTGCAAGACATCTTAATGCAATACACAAAACCATGTGATATTCTATTTGGAAATTAAAATTCAAGAAGCTGTATGTGTGTTTAAAATATGTAAGACCAATTAGTGACAATAGTGTCTTCAAGATCTATTTTAAGTTAGAAAGGATTTTGTAATAGCATTTTAAAGAGATAATTTTCCAAGGCTAGAAAAAGGGATTCAACACCAATACTTTCAGGACAGGGCAATTAGAAGCCAAGCTAAAAATATAATGGACAGCATATAATAACAGAAGCAGATTACTCCTTCCAAATAAATGTCAAGAAAGAGAGTTTTTTTTAAAAAATGGATTAAATAGTTAATATTTAATTTTATGAGCCACAGGGACTGCAAGATCCCAACAGTTATGCTTAAATGAAGGATTTAACACTTCTTTTCTAACACACAGTAATCAATATATATACCTTTTCTGCCATGAAAATACCTTACTGTACACAATCAGTAGCAAGTTTTTGTCTCAGACATAGTTGATCTTTCATATCAAGTCAAACAAAAAAGAAATGGAGTATTTCATTCATTTTGCTTCTGTTAACCTAGACTTTGATTATTTGCAAGCAAAACAGTAATTTAAAACAATTACTTCTAGTTAAAGTTACAATCTGCATCACTAATTTACAATGAGGTTTTGATGTTTTAAGCCAATTTCAACAAAACTTTTCTTCACAGTAGGACACCATTAGGGAAGGTTTTGGGTTGATCTTTTTTTTTTTTTTTACAAAATATGAAACACCAATCATACATTAAATGAATATTGTGCAATTGAAAAGAATACACTGTAGTGTTTTATTAGTTCTGTAAAAATGTTGACATATAAGGTATGATACTCCCTGCGTAGCTATAGTGTCTGCAAACAAGGAATTTATCTGTAACAGTTGAATTTGACACCCACTTCGCAGAGCATGTCCTTCTATGTGTCTCTCTCTGTGTGTGTGTGTGTGTGTGTGTTAGAAAAACACACTCTTATTCTTGTTTCCCTCTCTTTTCAGCTGAAGCTCATACAACTTCACAGAGTGAAACAAGTAGGCTGGATGGAGATACAGAAGACACACACAGATACTCAAATATGCTGTACTGCCCTCAAATGCATGCTGACAAAGATAGGATAGGGAGAGAAGGAGAAAAATAAGGCTCTCTGGAATCCTATGGGGATCCTTCTAGGCGTGCATGCTATACCTGTATGGGGAAGGCTTATACCCTATATAGGTATTGAGTGGAAAGGAAAGGCCATGAGTGGTTTTATGGAGGTTTCTGCAGTTCATAGCATACCATAGTATACTCCAGAACAAATAACTAATATTCATTTAACTGTGTCAACTATCTATTTAGCTTAGGCAAAGGCACAGTAACATATTGTTTGTGATATTATTAATCTTTTCTAGGTTGAAGAGGGGGGGCAAGGAGGCTGTCTCTAGCTTCAGAAAGTTGCAGACTTTGTTGTTTTGTAAAATGTTACTGCTCAAAACAACTGCACTCAAAGTGCATAGAATGATTAGAAAAGATTGCACTTTTATTAAAATGTTTTTTCAACCGAGCCAACTTGGCTGTTTATTAATGCAATCATAATGGTGATAAATACGAGTGAAATTTGAAAAAAAAGTGTGTATGTCTACGTGTGCATGTCATTGTGCATGCTTATGTGTTCTTTACATCCTTAAAAGTAAGAGTTAGCATTAAAAAAAACAATACTGCATATTTTTAAGTTGATTTGTTTCTCAGTTTGGCACATCTGTACTGGTACATAAACATAAAAAGTTTATTCTAATTAGAAATAGTTCATTTTATCTCAGTTCATACTATTACTGATTAATTGGGGAAAGCAATACATGATTTTAGTGCTAAACCTTTTTAAAGGATAAGACAAATAAGAGAAAAAGGAGAAAATGTTTTCTTTAAATAACACATTAAGGAAGACTTTAATCTCCCCTTTCAAGTTAAGGATCATCAGCCTAAGGCTAAATAGATAATGCATTGTGTTAGGAACATGGAGTACAAGCTTTCTACTTCCTCCAAACAAGCAAGCCACTTTACTGTCCAATGCAATAGAAATTCCCTGAAAGGCTCAAATTTGCTTCATAAAGAACACCAAGGAAATTTCTAATTATCCCATTTTTACACTTCGGGTAAACAACTCAGCTCTGCTAGGATTGGTCAAAGTTTCCATTATATATTGTACCACTGACAATTGCCTAATCATTTTGGCTCCACAAATTATTCATTCCCCCCCCTCCAAGCCTTTTTGTGATTATACCAAATGCACATGTTCAGCCCACTCGGCTGAAGTTTTAGATGTCTGATGCGAAACATCTGAATTTACAATTTGGCTGCTCGTTTCTCCAGAAGCATCTTCACTTTGTGGAACTGTTTCTCCATAACTAATGTCTCCAGCAGCAGTAGCACCTTGTTCTCTTTGAGTGCTTCTGCCTTCATTTCTGACTGCATCTTCAGAAGGTGCATTTTCCTCTAGAAGATCTTGTCTTACTTGTGGCTGATCCATTAACCTCTCTTCAGTACTGGGTTGCTGTGAATCATCATCTGCTTCTGTAATTGCGGAAGGAATGAGTGCAATACTCTGAGGATTCATGTCATGGAACCAAGCCATTATGTTTCCAAGGAGATTTTCATTTATATTAAGATCTTGGCTACCTGAGTCAGATTCACCAGATGCTGAATATAAGCCACTTCTTGTATTATTGAAAGTGCGAGAATTAAGATGGTCTGCCAAAAACTGATCACTGTCTGCACTTAATTTTATCAGGCTATCACCAAGTTCTAAAAGTTCAGTGCTACTTAGAGCTGCTCTTGGATTATCTACATTTACTGGGCCAGAGTCTAACCTTGTAGGCAAAGAAGTACCTATTGCTCCTAATGAAGCTTCATTAGTCAGGAAGTCTCTAGTTTCATCGTCAATAACTAGGCCAGATTCTTGCAATGATAATTGAATAGCAAGAAGTATGTTTGGATCATCTTCATCCAAGGAACTCAGAGCCTATAAGAGATATCAAAATTAAGAAATGCCTATATACTGTATGCCAGTATAATCAATAATGATTATTTCGGCTAAGACTCTATTTGAAATCTATTATGTAGTCAGTTCCATAACTAATAATATATATTTTCTAATAAGCTGATGAAGTTAAAAGATAGATAAGATACAAGCTAAAGAATTAAAATAGTAAAGAAAAGATAAAAGACTATACCTGCAGAGAATCCTGGTTTTCAGAGTGACTAACAGGAGTATAGTCATGAAGAGAAGAGCTGTGAAGGATACTCATGGAAGCTGAACTCACCATGGAATTACCGTGTCTTCTGTTACTGCCAGCTTCTTGAGTATCTGCTCAAGGAAAGTTTACAAATTACTACAAAATTACTTTTTTCTTTCCTCCCAACACTTTTAATCCATTGAGACATCCCTCCCTCCCTCCTTCCATCCCACTCTCCCTTTCCCTCCCTCTTTCTCTCTCACTCACACATACACCTAGCAAATATTCTTTTAATAACTTGAGGAAGAGAATGCCTTCAAGTCAGGCTTTGATGGGACTTCCGGTTTGTTCCTCGTCGCTGTCAGTACGGAATCTGAGATCGTATGCGGTTTCGCCCAAGCTCTCTTGCTGGAGGGTCCCGATCGAGACCAGAACCACCCTGTTGGGGTGGGGAAGAAGGGGGAAATCGCCTAGAGGGTCGAGGGGAGCCACAATTCCTCTCCCTGACAGGAAAATCCTTCCTGAAGGCAAGCTGCAGCAATGGTCTTAAAATGGCCACCATGAAGACGAAGAACATTCTGGGAAACTAAGTTTTGTGCTGCAGAGAGAAGTAGCAAGCAGAGTATGAACCAGGCAAAGGATATCGCTACTGAAGTACTCTGGTATCAAATTAAAGGGTTATTTTGGAGGAAAGTGTGTAGAAGCGGCGACCAGAGAAAGTGAGAAACAAAATGGGTTTTTAAATTTGTATTTGATTATTCTACTGGACTAATCTGGAGGAGAAATTTAAAGGAAAATACATTAACACAACAAAGGTTTAAAAATTAAACTGGACAGATACTTAACTGTGGGCATTTAAAGGGCATAACTAAATGCTGGAATTGAGTGTGTTGAAAAGAATAGCTAATGATTGAAATTAGCGAATTTAATAAAAATATTATATTTAACAAAGAAAGTTAAAAAGAAAAAAACTCAAGAGCACCACCTGTTGGTACAGGAAAACTTTAGTATGTTTTAAAACAAATGTCTGATCTTTTTGAGATTTTGGATTTTGGAACTTGAAAGAAAGTAAAAGGAACTTTACTATCGCCAGTAATTTGGGAAATAGTTGAGAGGCCAATTAGAGGATTTGGAAATTGTTGAAAATAAACTCAAAAGATATTGGCTGAAATAATATACTGGACTCTGGAATTGAATATATCTACTAAAGAGGATTTCAGCTTGTTAAGGAAGAGGAAAGAAAAAGAAAAAAGGAGAAGATATAATGGAGGAGCTACTTGTTGATATAAGACTGGACTTACAAGACATAAGATCGGATATGCAAGATACAAGGGACATGATAAAAATAAAACTTGAAATGTGTAACTATGTACTACAGAAATTAGAAATGGTGACTCAGCATAATAAACCAGAGAGGGAGGAGTTTTATAAAGAAGAAACCAACTCAGAAGGACAACATGAACAACAATTATTTAAGCAGAGGGAAAAAGTAATTAGAATTAAAAAGTTAAGGTCTGATGGGATGATAAAACGGAGAACAGTTTGGAAAATGGTTAAAGAAAGACGGGAAAAGCAGAAAAAGGAAGTGCAAAAGAAAAATCAAAAGAGGGAGAGAGAAAAGTTTAATAACTGAAATGAGAAAAGAAGGGGAATAAGAATGGGGAAAAAGGGAATTAAGAGAAAGGACTAGAAAATAAAGAGAAACAGGAAACAAATAAGGATGAAAAGAAAGTACACTGTTCAAAGAGTGAGAGATAATGGGTGAAAAAAAGGGATAAGGAAGGGGATTCCACAAGGCAATGTGTTGTGGTGTATAAGAATATATTGAAAATAGCATTCTGTAATGTATAGATGATTTATAGAGAAAATATAATGCTGAATCTGAGAATATATATATATATATAAGTGTGTGTGTGTGTGTGTGTGTGTGTGTGTGTGTGAGTATGTTTTACATTAGATAGGGAGATTGATAATAAGGAAGAATGAAGGTGGTTAGCTTGAATTATTAACTAGAGAAGACAATTATATTTACAGATAAGGATTGATAAAATGACAAATGTACAGAAAAAAATAACATGAGAAATGATAATAGAAAGGAGATGAGAATTTTAGATAATATTGTAAAATAAGATAAGAGAATATGAATTGGGATTGGATAAAATAAGCTTAATATTTAATAATGATAAGGATGACATAATATGAAATTAAACAAATAAAATGAATAGGTAACTATGGTCATGTTTGTATTGAGATGTGAAACCTGGAACCACGCTGCTTGCCAAATGAGAAGTTTTTATTTAAAAAATAAAATGAAAACAGGGAGAAAATTGAATAATGGAATTACTAGGTATGTTTTACTGATATAGTGGTAGGCATTTAGAGAGAGTAAGGTTGAAAATAAATATTGAAGAAGTATGAATTAATATGAATATATGCAATGAGATATATGATATATTGATGCCACACTGTTAATATATTGTTGTTATATGTAGATTGAAATAAAAAAAAAATTTGGGAAAAAAAAAGTCAGGCTTTGACACATGGTGACTGCTTAGATTAGCTTCTCCAGGTTTCTTGGCAAGATTTTCGATTTCCCCAATGCTTTCTTCGTAGGGCTGAGAGACTGGTCCAAGGCCACTCAGTTGTCTTTGTGCCTAGGACTAGATCTCACTAAACTACGTATATCAAGCTGGGAGGTGACTTGAAGAATTATATTGAGAAATTGGAAATGTAATACTGGTATTATTTCAGATGTCAGGGAATAATTGTTGGATATCTGTTCTGGAAAAGGACAATTAGTATCTTCTATTTTTTGTATTTAGTATTTACTATTATATAAATAATACTATTTTAGTATTTAGAAAAATAGCATTTTCTACTAATCAGATAAAGCAATACATGTTACTGTATCAGATTTTATGATACTTTATAACAAAATTTTGTACTGATTACATTATAATATTGTATGAGTAAATCAGCGACTATTGATAAGTATAAAATGTAATGTAGATTTCTTTTTTCTTTTTCTTTTTTTTAGATTATGCTGTTGATTGAGGATTTAGTTTGTATTGGCTTTTCCATTTTCTATTTTTTCCTTTGATATCTATTTTTTTAAATTTGAATATGGTTCTATTTCTTATTTAACTTTTAATAATGTTAAATAAAAATAAAAAGACAAATTTCTACAATATCAAGCTATACAGTAGATTCTATAGATTCTACAGTAGAACGACAAAATTTCGGGGACTTAGACATTAAATCCTTGTCATGGACAGATCATTCTCTTCTTAGACTTGATTTCTGTACCACCAACCCCCACTGCAGGGAAGCGAAGCCGTGTAGATGGTTCCGCCCCAGGCACCTGATGGACCCTGAGCGGGTCCAGAGGGAGCTTGGGCCATTTCCCGAGACTCTGGCTCATAACTCGCCTGGAGACTTGGTGGCCACCTGGGATAGGCTGGCTGCCGAAGCTCTGGACCGAGTTGTGCCTCTGCAACCTCTGACCCGGCACAGATCCCATCCAGCTCCATGGTTTACGGAGGAGCTGAGGGAGATGAAGTGCTGGAAAAGACGTCTGGAGAGTGTTTGGAGGGCTAGCCGCGCTGAGTCCGACCGAACACAGGTGAGGTCCTATATTAGGACCTACCTTGTGGCGATAGAGGCGGTGAAACATTCGCATTTCTCCGCCCTTATTACGTCGGCAGAAAATCGGCCTGCCGCTCTGTTTAGAGTGACCCACTACCTGCCAAGAGCGCGGGAGGACCTGTTGTAGGGCAGGGCAGAGGAGTTTTCCCGATTTCTGCACGACAAAATCGCTCAGATTCGGGGCGGGCTGGACTCCAATTGGGTGGTCCCGGGGGAGGTGTCCGGGGCAGGTCTTGAGACTATTATCTGGGAAGAGTTTGACCCTGTGACCGCTGAGGGTGTGGACAGGTTGCTGGGGGGGCTGAATACCACATGTTTGTTGGACCCATGTCCCTCCTGGTTGGTTTCGACCGCCAGGGAGGTGACACGAGGCTGGCTCCAGGGGATTATCAACGCTTCGTTGAGAGAGGGGTCGCTCCCTACTACCCTGAAGATGGCGGTGGTGCGGCCCCTCCTCAAGAAGCCTGCCCTGGACCCGACTGTTTTAAATAACTATTGTCCAGTCTCCAACCTTCCTTTTTTAGCGAAGGTTGTTGAGAGTTTGGTGGCACGTCAGCTCCCTCAGTACCTGGAGGAAGCGACTTACCTCAATCCGTTCCAATCGGGCTTCAGGCCTGGGCATAGTACCGAAACAGCATTGGTTGCGTTGGTTGATGATCTCTGGAGGGCCCGTGACAGGGGTTTTTTCCTCTGTCCTGGTCCTGTTAGATCTCTCAGTGGCTTTTGATACTATCGACCATAGTATCTTATTGCGGCGGTTGGAGGGGTTGGGGATTGGGGGAACTGTCTTGCGATGGTTCTCCTCCTTCCTCTCCAACCGCTCACAATTTGTGTTGATGGGGGGAGAGAGGTCCACCTCTAGGCCCCTCATTTGTGGGGTGCCTCAGGGGTCGGTCCTCTCCCCTCTTCTGTTCAACATTTATGTGAAGACGCTGGGGGAGATCATCCGTGGTTTTGGGGTGCGGTGTCATCTGTATGAGGATGATACCCAGCTTTACATATCCACCCCAAGCCACCCCAATGATGCTGTGGAGGCTATGTCCCGGTGCCTGGAGGCCGTGCGGATTTGGATGGGCGGGAACAGGTTCCAGCTCAACCCTTCCAAGACTGAGTGGCTGTGGTTTCCGGCGCCCCGATATAGTCAGCTGACTCCGTCGCTGGCTATTGGGGGAGAGATCTACCCCCCACAGAGAGGGCTCGCAATTTGGGTGTCCTCCTGGATGCATGGCTGTCTTTAGAAGACCATATTACGGCCGTCTCCAGGGGGGCTTTTTATCAGGTTCGCCTGATTCACCAGTTGCGGCCCTTTCTGGATTGGGACGCCTTGTATACGGTCACTCACGCCCTTGTCACCTCTCGCCTGGATTACTGTAATGCTCTCTACATGGGGCTCCCTGCGGGGAGCACCCGGAGACTCCAACTGGTACAAAATGTGGCCGTGCGGGTGGTTATGGGGGCGTCACGAAGCTCCCATGTGACGCCTCTCCTGCACGAGCTGCATTGGTTGCCGGTGGTTTTCCGGGTTCGCTTTAAGGTTCTGGTTTTGACCTATAAAGCGGTCCATGGCATCGGACCAGGTTATTTGCAGGACTGCGTTCTGCCGGTAATCTCCCACAGACCTGTGCGTTCCCACAGGAGGGCCTTCTCCGGGTGCCGTTGGCTTCTATGTGTCGTCTAGCGGCTCCTAGAGTAGGGCCTTCTCTGGGGGGCCCTGCCTTCTGGAATAGTCTGCCTCCAGAAATACGCACTAATACGGATCTGAGAGCTTTCAGACGTGCATTGAAAACCTGGCTCTTTGAGCAGGCCGGCCTAGGCTGACATAGGATTTTTAATTTAGCATTTGCGTTTTAATTGGGTTTTTAATATTTGGGTTTTAATTAATTTATTGGGGGAGGGTATAATTTTTAGACAGCCTAAATTATTTAATCTATTTTTAACTTTTGTATATTGTAATGGGGTTGTGGTTGGCTGTGCACCGCCCTGAGTCCTTCGGGAGAAGGGCAGTATATAAATAACAAAATAAATAAATAAATAAATAAATAAAATAGAAAGCACCCCAAATAATGCTTTATACTTTTTTAACACAGCAGAAAGGAGGAAAGTGATTTAATTCTCCGTTTATTATGAAAGATAAAATTCCATCTTTATTTCAATCTTTATGCAATCTAATAAATTCTGAGAATCCTACACTTGTTAAGGATACTTCTACGTGTCTCTAATTTTCATTTTGTCGAAGTCAGAAATATGGTATCTGTTTTCAAATATTTTGCTTTTCTTTTGAGGATTTAAACAAGGAATTCTCTTTGGAGATTAATATGGTAATCATGTTAACAAATCACTTCTTTTTGCTTGAAAAAGAACTGAATGATAGCCCAGCATTAAACTTCTGATTAAATAACAGAACATCAAGTTATAAAGAAAATAAAGATACTATAAGAAAATGTTACCTAGTGTACTCTCACTTGGATCATCAGGATCTGGAGCATTACTCAGCAGACTCTGCATATCTCCCCTTCGGCGCTGTCTGTGTCTCCTCCGATACTGAAATTCAGCATATTCCTGCATAAACCAAACGTTACAAAATACAGGGAAGCATGCAGTAATATATTTGGAGCACAACAAACAGCACGCTTAATGGGGAAAAAATACTTCCTGTGATTTTATGCACTATAAAATCACCTGTTTCATAAAAAGTAAATAACTAAGTAGCAACCAACACCATGCAGTTTTTGTAAATAAAACTCCAAAAATACATAAATTTGCTAAATAAATTCAGTTACTAGATCAATGAAGCTGCTACTGCTGCATGAATGGTTGCATTTTGATGAGTATTTCAAGGCTATGAATTTAAACTAAATCAGCTTAGTATAATATATGCATGTATTATTTTATATATAATTGAGTGTGTGTGTTTTGTGTGTGTGTGTGTGTGTGTGTGTGTGTCTAAATTCAATATCCTTAAAAGTTGAGGATATATTTGATGTTAGGGAATAAGAATTCAATATAAACTCTGAGCCCGCATTAGTGAAACTGATATTGTATGCTCTTATTCTTCTTTTATCAGTACCGATAACAATATAGCAGAGTAGATGAACAGAATTTTTTTTCCCCTTCTACTCTTTGTATAATAAAATAAGTATTGCCAACAAAAATTTCCTTGATGTCTCTGTTAAAACACTCAGCAAGTCTACTAGCTCAGTCTATCAAGTGTCCTTTTCCGATGAGCTAATTACCAAAATAACCTGCAGCAGTTTTAGCAAGTGTTGTATTGATAAATTTTACCTTTGGACTAAGTATCCTAGCAAACTCATTGTCATGAATCAGTCATATTCAGAAATGTTCAATTGATCTAATCAGCATATTTTCCCATCAACCTGCTTATCATGTAATGTGAAAAAAAATTCTTGACTTTCAGTTCTGTGAAATGCTGGAACATTTTTTGTTCAAAAGGAAAACAGGGTGAATATTGAATTATTTTCAGTCATTTTTTGTTTTATTTTGTTTTGTCTTATTTTATTTTTTTGAAGGACCACAGAGATCTGCAGTCCAAATTACTTTTGAAATGTACCTAGTCCATAATAATGATGTGTAATATAAAATAAAATAGGTGGTAAGCTGAAAATGGAAATAATAGGGGGTAAAGATTTGAAAACTTATATATGAGTGAAATGATATTGATATTGAATCAATGAACTGAAATATGAAATGCAAATTTATTTTAAGATGAATGAAATGGATAATGATATGAGTTAATATTATATAAGATTAATGGAAATGAAAGCATGACTATGTACCAGTGTTATAATCTGGAAACATGTTGCTCACATAAAAAGATGTATAAAATTTAAAAAATAAAAAAATTGGGAAAAATATGTATCTAATCCTAATTGATAAGTATTCTTTATTTAAAAAATCAAGAACATAGGTCAAAAATTTGAGGAAACATCTACAATAGCAATGGAACTCAATGGAGGACCTCTGAACAGTCATTGTAGACATATCAGAAATATTTATTAGTTGTCTAGAAATAGTGTATATTTCACATAAGTATAAGTAGCTTTAATTTCTGAGTAATTCAGACTGTGATGGCTAATGGATGGGGGGTATTTGAAAAGACTGTATATTATAATGTTATTTTTTCTAACTAATACCAAAATCAGATTCTGTCAGTGATATAAAATGCATGAAATAATTCAGAGGAGTTTCTTGGGAAAAAAATTGTTGGTCTAGTCAATGATAAGAATTCTGAATTAGATAAACTTTTCATCTAATGCTTCTAAGATGATTTTTTTTACTAACTTGCTTCAACTATTCAAAATATTCTTATCTTACTTAAATATTGATCAAGTTTACTTTAGGTAATAATTTCATTGTTTAGTATTATATAATAAACAGGCAAATTCTTAAATAAAATCATTAATTTCTGTCATACCAGTTATACAGCAGTGCAAACTTCAAATAAGATTCACTGATTTTGAATAATTAAAATGTTTTATTGCAAACATTTAATTATTGGAAAAAAGCCAGCCAGTTTGTTTGACTATAAGAAGCAAACTATAGTCTTGCAAGCATAATGCTATCCAGTGACTATAAAAAGAAAATATGTATAAATATGCAATCATATAAATCACAAACAATCCTAAAGAAAGGATTGAAGGAAAAAATAACCCTTCCTCTCTATTCCACAGTTAATTAGCTTCATATTTTCATATTTATATTTTATGTGCCGTTAGCAAGGTTTATTTTTTCATTTTGTAATCCTTTGTACCTGCTGATGATACATTAGACTCGGGCTAATTGGGATCAAATAGCTACATGGATAGTGTTTCGTCATTCATTTTTCCAGTTTTTATTCAGTCCACTGTGCTGTCTTGCAACAGTATGATGAACTCATTCATAGAAATGATGGTGTTAATTGAAAGGCACAGATCAAAAACAAAATGCTAAAGAAAAAAGGGAATAGTCAACTATGCTGATACACATGTGAATAATGCTCCTGTATAGGAACCTGGGTCAGGGTTGCAACAGTCTTTTTTGCTGGAAGCACTCACCACCAAATGAATACACTTGATCATAGTTTCCACCTGTTCCTTTAATTTCCAAAACTGGCTCAGCCCTTGAAAAAAAGTGAATCTTTATGAGAGGTCAGTAGAAGAGATAATAGCTGAATGACTCCACAGATGACCATCTCAAGAACTACAGTCAGAGGTAAGCAATCTTATTTTTTATCCATAATCTCTCTGGTTCTTTTGTAAAGCTAAGTAACAAGCTTACAACAGCATATTCTTACAACAATATGCCAAAACACGTAAGTATGAAAGAGCACTAACCTCTGAATTTTTGTCTGTAAATTTTTTCCCCAATCATATTGAATGAACAATATATGGTTCTGATCAAGCAGCTACTTTACAATGAAAAGAAAATAAGTTTGGAAAAACTTTCTATAAGAAGCTCTCTGCTTGCAAAGTGGCAGGTAATCACTTTGCAGAACTCTGATGTAAGGTTAGCCAACTTTGGTAGCATATGAATAACTGAAGTAATACAATCCACAAAAAATCTAATGCTCTACAAATACCTAAGGTATGATGTACAAAGATGTGAAGCAGGTAAGACAAGTAGTTGCTAGGGAGCAGAAACAAGTTTGTGAAGAAACTTTAAATAAAATCAACATGTTTAGTTCTTATAGTATAGAAATAAGGCAATCAATCACTATCACATAACTTTTAATAAAAGATTCTTGAAAAGTAAGTGAAATTAAATATAGATTGTAGAAAGTCATTTAAAGGTTCCTAACAAGATCAGAAGAGAACTAACTCATCCATTGAATACATATGAGTATTGGTGCCTTTTAAACTGAAGCCAAAAGTTTCATCACTTCTTTTGAAAAGAAATCAGTGGAATAATTCACTAATACTAATGGAACAACCTTTTGTGATAAAATACTAAAATTCTGTAAGAACATCTAATTTTTGCAGCAATTGAAAGAAGTATATGCCATTCTGTGAAATCATTGACTATTGGACTCATAGAAACAACTTTAAATGCTAAAAATGGCCATACTGTTAAAACCACAGGAGGCTGAAACGTTGCATTTTAAAGTTAGACCAAATCTAACCTGCCCTGTGGTATATCCATCTGGTTTAAAAATATAGAAAGAGCTTTTTTAAATTATCTATTTCCTTTATGTTCAAGAACACTACTTAAGATTTTATTAGCTGCAATGCAATGCAAATGAAACTCCTAGAATGGGGGGAAAGTACTAGAAAATGGGATTACTGATGATGTGACCATCTGAACCAGAGATTATTTAAAAACGTCATTATTGGGACTTGCTTAGAAATGCTCAATTCCAGAATGGTCTCCATCCAACTGGATAGAAGGTCTGTGAAGAATATTAAAATTAATTCAAGGCAAATCACCAACTTTTTCTTTGATTTGATGGGCAATTTATATATAAACAAAATCAGCAATTCAATAGAATAGAATAGAATTCTCTATTGGCCAAGTGTGATTGGACACACAAGGAACTTGTCTTGGTGCAAATGCTCTCTACATTCGTCAAGAATCATCAGGTACAACACTTAATGATAGTCATAGGGTACAATAAGCAATCAAATCATACTAGGAAACACCCAATATAAATCATAAGGATACAAGTGACAAAGTTACAGTCATACAGTCACGTGGGAGTGGATGGGTGATCAGGAGTGATGAGAAGATAATAGTAATGCAGACTTCAAGAGAATATATCTACTTTTTCTAAAAAACAAGATGCTTTTCTAAGATAGATATTATTTGGATTTTGAAGAATCTGGCTACTAAGGTTTCTAAAGTAGGGATACTGTCAAAGACTTTTTTGCATCATAATCCTATGAATTTGTGAAAGAAAATCCAGTTCTTAAGTTCTATAGAAATAAGAAATAGTGGAGGATTGTAAAAAAATTGTTTAGAAATAATTTAGATAAAAGTATTGGTTTAAGAATTGTTTGGGACAAAAATAAATTTTTTATCAGAAGTTATTTTATACAGCATAATAAAACAACATAACAAGACAAACCAATTACAAATTAGAGGCAGAAGAAAACACAAGATATATTGGATGATATAAGGAGAAAAAAAGAAAAATTAAATACATTTCCGGACAAGGGAGGTATGTCTCAACTTCTACAATGACTGTTATCTATGTTAACAGTTAGAGAAATGGAAATAAAAATGAACAATATAAAGAAAAAAAGAAAAAAATCCCTGAGTTTGTAAACAAACTCATATCTGGCATATACATTACAAAAAAGAAAATAATGTTGAAATTACAAATGTAAGATGCTGTATTAATGGATAGCATGTTAATACGAAAGGCATTTCACCAATATTATTTCAACATATATAATGCAAGTAACATATCTCTGAAGAACTGAGGATTACTAAAGAACAGAAATGAATGGAACTATAACAGTAAGGGAAGTTTGTGAAGCTATACAAAAGACTAGCTGAAAAGGTGCCTGGATTGGATGGATTACTAGGTTCTTATTATAAATATTTTGAGGATGAATTTTTACAACTTTTACAAAATACAATTAATATCTTACAAGAAGCAAATGCAAGGAAGTTGGAAAGAGGCTAATATGGTAGTAATACTTAAAGAGGAACAAAATTTGGCTTTACAAGGAAGTATAAGTTGAATCGTTGAATAATAAGTAAAAGTTATTTATAACATGCTGACTGACAGACTAAAAATATTTTTTAAATAATTTATTTGTGGGGCTCAATATGGATTTTTATTTAAAATAGTGTTACAGACACTATTAGAAATGTGCTGGACATTTTGGAATATTTGGTATAATAAAAACACACCACTTGATTTTCTTAGATCTATAGTAGTCCTTGGATTGGACTTTCTTGTTCAAAGTTTTGAAATAATTTGAATGTGGCTTTCTTGTTCAAAGTTTTGTAAGATAATGAACTTCGGAAGGAACTTTATAAAATGTAAGAATGATTTATACTTCAAAGGAAGCATGAATAACTGCTACTGGAATCA
Organism: Bungarus multicinctus; assembly: GCA_023653725.1. Lineage (NCBI taxonomy): Eukaryota > Metazoa > Chordata > Lepidosauria > Squamata > Elapidae > Bungarus > Bungarus multicinctus. Next base: position 22,970,283 of record CM042840.1, read on the forward strand.
AACAAAGGATACAGAAAGGAACAGGACAGGTATGTCTACTGTCTCCTATCTTGTTTACTTCGGTTCTTGAAATACTGAATTATAAAACAGCATAAGAGGATTGAGGGAGTAAATATTAAAAAAATACTTTACAAATTAAGAGCTTTTATAGGTAACTTTATGTTGTTTTTGGATGTTTTTTTAGCAGCACTCACTCTTTCATTAGACAAAATTTTCTAGAAAGCACTTTAAAATTACCTTGGAAATGTGAACAATAAAAAGGATATTTCATCCCTCTTGGTAGAAGTACAGAAAATTTTGGGTTCAAATACACTAATTCAGAGAATTTTAAAGTTTAAGGTACAATTGAAACAGAAATCTTTCTTCTGTAATTGATGAACAAAGAATTGGAAAAAGTCTCAAAACTTTGATTTTTTAAATATAAATACAGCCAGATTATTGTACTGTATTTATATACTTTCTGCAATATCTACAATGGAAGATTGGTTCATGAAGATGATGTAATTTTCTGAGATGGCCAAACTGATTTACTTGATTAGGGAAAAGACATGTTTATTATTAATCCTTTATGGATTTTTTGCACATAACAGAAAAAATGAACTTATAGTTTATATTTTGATGATTAGATATGAGATTATAGACAAGAAGCTTTAGAAAAAGAGGTAAATTTATAAATTTTACTTATAATTGCTGGAAAGAAGACTGAAGCCACAAATTGTTGTTATCTTTTTCCTTTCTTTTCTATTCCCCCCTTTCTTTCACTTTTAGTTTTTCTTTGATTTCTATCTCTTTTTTCTTTTTTATGTATATTAGTTGGTATTAATTTTAATCTTCATTTTTAAAATGCTCAATAAAGTTATGAAAAAGAAAGAAATGCTCAGTCCAAAATAATATTACCAATTACAACTCCAGAGAAGAGGTTTCCATAATTATGATCCATTCCCATTTTCAGAAATACAATCACTCCAAGCTTGTTTAGTGAAGATGAGACAAAGTAATTGTCTATACTCAGAATACTTCCTGAAGACTATTTTATATGCCACAAACTCTGCAATCTTTTGAATGGTGCGGGTTGGAATGGAGTGAACTTGCACATAGACAATACATTTTTAAACACATTTTTAAAAGAAAAGATTTACAAAGATAAAACTAAAAAAAACCAACACATTTGTTTTCCTTTGTCATCCACAAAGGAAAACAAGAGGAAACAAATGTTCTCTGAGAAGGAAAATCCAGATGCAATTGCTTGTTTTGCTGTAAGAAAAGGAACTGCCTAGAGAAGGGGAGAAACTACAGCCAGGAATATGCAAGCTTGGATAAAGATATTTCTGCCAAAAGATCTTCCACAGCACTAGATGTTTCCTATATTTAAAAAATTGTATTGGATTATCTGAATATAATACAAAATACAAAAGAAAATAATAAGAAAACAAAGGAGGAAAAAGGGAAGGGAGAAAACTGTAGGGCAGAGGAAAAAGAAAAAAGAAAAGGTGTTGCCTTTCCACCTAGATGTTTCCAACATGAACTCTGCGCTGAAGCATCAACTTTATGGGCAAGATACCAAGAGCACAAAGAAAGATAAAAATCTTGGTCATCACACTGCACATGTAAAAAAAACATGTTTCCATGATACAAAAAGAAAGTTAAATTCTTCTGGCTAATCTGTTGTTTGTGATCCAATGCCTGTGCTGAAAAAATTAAAAATTGTCTTACAGGAACATATTTGTGCTTACTAAAAGGCCAGATTTTAAAATGCTTATAACCATATAACTATAGCCAGTTAAGAAGCATTTTTAAAAAATGAAAATTATGTACCAATAACATAGCTAAATAGTAAACTCAATTCAGGAGCCAGCTCGGTGAGTGATTGTTGTTTTGTGGTACACTGTTGGCAAGGTTGCTCTGTCATGACAACCTGACGTGCAGCTTTCATTTTCTAACGATCAGGAGGAAATAGGGGGCTTCATTTGCAAGGAATGGAACATAGTTGCTCTCATTAGTTTAACTAAGTTCAAAAATCTATTTCAGTTGTGACAATTATCATCATTTGCCCTGCCAGAATTCAAGCAGACATTCAGAAGCTGGAAAACCAGGATGCCCAATCAAACCCTTAAGGACAGAAATTAATCTGTTATATATTATTCACCACTGGATAGAAAAAAGAATTCTTGCACTGTAAAGCTACAAAAAATAGAAAGCCCATCCACACCTTGCAAACTTTTGTACAATTTGCAACAACCATTGGAAGCTATTCATGCAAAGTGAAATTCCTTAACCATTTCTGTAATAAGTAAATTTATATAACTAAAAATGACAAAAATTACCTCGGGGGATGCAAATCCTAAATATTCCCAATCCCATGTTCCACCAGCAAAGCTATAAATTAAACATACTTTGTTATTGGAGAACAGAATTAACTATGAACAATTTCCCCTCAACCAGACAATTGAAAAATTATTTGCTAATTAGCTATTTATATAATTTTAATAGCGTTAATAAGCCAAGAAAATTTAAAATTGCTTAAGATTTCAAATTATCAATCTAAACATTCATTCATTGCATGGACACAAAAACATATCCCATTCTATCCAATCCCACCAACTTTTTCAGTTGAAGCATGTGTAGCTAGTGCTAATGCTACTTCCTAGTTGGCCAACAACAACGTTTATAATTTATTTATTTATAATTTCATCTTTCTTGGCTACCACTAATAAGGACTCTTGGTAACTAGCAAGTATTAAAATAGTACAACAATTAAATCAAATTCTAATGGTGTGGGAGAGGAGGAAATGGAACCAAACAATTCAGTAACATCCAGCCTTACATCCTGCTTTCTTGAAGGCAAGGAAGGTCAAGGATCTTTGGATCTTCGAGGAAATTTTCTGCTAATGCCTCAGGAAAAGGTATACCATACACATTTAGTTAGAATGGACTTAATGACTATATTGAGAACCTGACAGTCTAATGCAATATTTGAATCAGAAATATCAAAAATTACAATTCAACCTGCTATCCTTGTGTTGTAAATTAGTGGTTGAAATGATCTTCTCTTTTCTGAATCAGTTCGAAAAGAACACATTAACCTTGTTAGATTTTTTTTTGCTTTTTATTTAAAATGTTTTCTCTATCATCATGATTAATATTCAGTGTAATTTTATTTTCAAGGTACTACTGTCACATTTATTTAATTTATTTATATAGCTGCCCATCTCACATGTGTTACTCTAGGCAGCTTACAATAAATAAATAGAATGCATAAAATATACAATGTAGAAAATAAAAGTTTTCCTTCCCTTATAAATAATATTTGGTATAATATATTTGATTTAATATGATTATTTACTATGACAATAAAATTTATGTATACAGTGTATATACTGTCCATTTCATAAATATGAATTTGGGCAGCTCCAAATTAAGAGGAGTGAAAACCAGAATTAAAATACCAAAAATGATATAAAATTAGCATCTGAGAAGGCTTACAAACATTCAAAGAAGCCATGAAAGAAGCTATCGGGGTTCAGGCTCCATGACAAAACCAGGTTTTTAATGCCATGTGAGATATCAGCAGGATTAGGGAAATTAATAAATTAATCAGGCTATCTAGCATATTTACAAATGCACAGGGCTCTAATTCCTGGTGTTGGCATGATTCTGTATTCTAAAAAAAAGCTATTCAAAAGACAACATATAAAATTTTGTGTTTCATAATACAGCACAAATAGGTAGAGGCATCTCCATGTACATTTTATTATTTCAACTTTTTTAAAGAGCAATTCTGCACTCATGACTTAAAATAATTAAGCAATGAATGATTAAACTAAGTTCATAAAAAAAAATGAATTATTCAAGGCAAAGCTGTGAGAACTGTTTGCTCTATTTTTCTAAGTCATGGATAGGCAGCCAGCTGTTTTATACTTCAAACTCGCATCAACTCAGCTAGTATTGGCAATATTAAGAGAATGTAAGGAGTTGCAGTCCAAACAACTGGACATCACCAGCTTACAATATCTTATTCTCAGCAAATAAGATTGTGAGACAGGCTTACCATACTTGGTACTTACAAATTACACTTCTTTTGGGATGCAAATCTCTATTTTATGGGATTACCTGCGCCTTGGAGCTTCTGGAGAATCAGCAGGAGCAACTCCACGAGCTACAGAGGCTAAGAATTCTTGCCTCTTCTGTTGAACAAGGCAAGCTGCCCGGATGATTTTATGGCGGGGAGTACGAAGGTAAGGTCTGTTTACTTTTTGAGCAAGATCTTCTGTAACCATTTCAAGGTCTGTCTATAATAGAAAATAATACCTTTAACTGACATTTCACAAGATGAAAAATGGTGCAATTTCCAGCAAATATATGTCATAAAAAATGTCTGCTATATAATCAATAATGAAGACAGATATAAATATATGCATTCCCTATTATAATGATTAGGGATGTATCTAAAATTAACTATGGTTCCAGTAAAAATGGCTTTTCTATGGCTTATTATTTTATAACTATATAATCTACTTAAACATGAAACATTACAACACCTGCAATAATGCACTTTTTACTATATCAATAAAAAAAAAAGAAATCATTTGAGTTTTAGATTGGCAGCAACACCTCAAGAGTTTAATAAGTGTAATCCTTTTGAAATTAACATTTTTAAAAGCCATTTTTTTAAAAAAGTGCATTTTAATGACTTCTTTAAGAAAAAAGAGTATCTATTTAATGTAGATTATAATTTATTAAAGTAAGCTAGAAAAAATAATTTGGGGAAAAAATTCAGTAAAATGATTGATTCAATCTATTAAAGCCATAAAATTATATCAGCTGAAGAAAGCTGGTTACTGAACTATAACTGTTACAGTTTGCACATATCTGGGTTCTGTGTTAGGTTCGTATTTATCTAGGTTGTTAAATCAGCTTAGAAAAATAAACCCATGAGAATGTCTGGGCTGAGAATGGGGCTGATTCAAGTTTATCTAATGAGTTTCTATGGGTGAAACTAGATTTGAACCTGTTTCATAATACTCCTAGGATCTAGGCAATGGTGGTGAACATGCCAGCATTCCCCAACATCCAACAACTATTCTCAAAAATACTGCTGTTCTCCTACAATTTTTGCAGGTTGCACAACAATGCTCTTGTATGGTCTCTAGATTCCCTGGAAATCATACCAAAGTTGAACCTCCAAAAATTGTGCAAGAATGATATATGCTTTTCCATGATGTTCAGAAGCAGCATAGATCACCAAACATCATTCTTCAAACCCAAGTCAAGATCAAAGGCCTCATGTGACCCAGAACAGCCTTGAATAAGCCACAGGGGTTTGTCACAAAGAACATCACCTGAAGGTAAGCGGTTCATGTCAGATCCTGGGAAGTGTTGGGTTATCCCACCATTCCCCAGACTGATGCACTTTGCGAATAGTGTGAGACAGCCTTTTGGGGTAGCATTGGTGGCACTGGGGTGGAATTAAATCATGGGTGTCTACTTCAGGCTCAGCTTTAACCCTGCTGCTGAGTGCCACTGTATAGGGTGGCTTAGATTAGAGATGGGGAAAATAAAATTGCTTCTGTTTTGTTCAGAGGGGTGGATCAAGTCTGAATTTTTGATGCGCTGAGCCCAAAAGGTTGGCCATCAATGTCCTAACCCAACTTCTTAACAATCACACTATATTGATAAAAATAGGAATAAAACATACAATGAAGTTGGGTTCAAGGGAGTCTTTATATAGTGCCTTAGCCAAGCAAAGTTTTTATTTTCTAGTGTTAATGTTGTTTTTTTATTATATTTCTATAATGCCAAGTCTATCAAAGTCAATCTTTTTTCCTCATGCAACTGACAAATAAAGTATTTGCAATACAAATAATCAAAATGCTAGCAGTAAATAAGATAAGTGTGTTTATAAGGCATGACTAGTTTATAAAATTATGGCTTGAGAAGTGTGAGGTGGGATTCAGAATACCTGACCAATCCAATTGTCTGAAGTCAGAGTCTTCCTATCAAACAACTACTTAAGGTTAGTGGTGCAGATCCAAGCAGTACTGAATCATTGTCTTCCTATGTGATCTTTTACTATGAGATAGTAGAACAATCGGGAGAAGTCATAACAAGTAGCTGAGAGCTGTCAAAGCTCTGGATATTTTTTGTAAAGCTAGTGTAGTAGAGAGGGCTCAAAGTAATGCTTTAAGCTGCATTGCCTTAAGTGTATACTGAACACAACATATTCAGATGTATGTTACCTATATATAGTATGTTGGTATAGCACATTTGGAAAAACAACAACAACATAGGAATTGCTACTTTCTGAGGTGGCTATGCAGGTACAGAATCCCTTTATCTGAATCTTGACAAAGAAGAATTGCAGAATAAGGACTACCATAAAGTAATATATCTACCTGCATCAGTTCAAATATTTCTTTCTTTGTGCTTTTTGGTTCCAGAAAGAATCCATAAGGATAAGAACACTTCAGAATCCGTCGAGTTTTGAGGAGTTCTTGAACTGCATCTTCAATGAATGTGGTATCAGGACAACTTCCTTCTGCTGCAAGATATGTTCGGTTATTGCAAGTAAATGTTTATTTTTCTGGTTCCTGAAAAAACTACTTCAGCAAGCATAAGGTGTTTTTTGAATTAAACAAAAACTATTAATATCATATAAAATTAGAATGGTTTTTCAGCCTTGACTTCAAATAAAAAAAAATACTTGCAAGTAAGTTTCGTATTCAAATTTCTGCAATTAAATTAGATCATGATAGCCATCCAAAGCAAACAGATATTTCAAGATATAAACATGATAACTGTTTTTCTGTGACTGAAAAGTAAACAATTTTTACAGTTATAGAATTCTGATTTTTCTATTAATAGCCACCCTACATATTATTATTCTTTTTTTAATGACTTACTATTAAGATATCATGTTTTAAAAATAAAAACCACAGAAACACTAGCAGAGTTTTTAGACATGAAAACAGATACAAGAATGCATTAAAAATACCCCCAAACCATATAAATTTGAATTCAATGAAGAAACTTTTGAGTGGATAATATTCTTAATGGAGATATTTTTTTTCTTCATTAAAATATTTATAACTTTTTCTATAGCAATAAAAGCTTGCAGAATATTAACAATTACTATGTAAAACTATAAACAACTGGCATAGAAACAGAGTAAGTTCTAACCTGTTGTTGTTCAGACCAAAATCTTTGGTAAATATCCAAAATTTCTCTTGGGACTGAGAAGGAAACAACATCACTGCAACTAAAAATGCCTTTCCTCATATCCATGTATAATGTATAGTTGTGATAGACACAAAAGAAAATCGTTTACCTTATCTTAAAAAGGACAGGTGTATCTAGAGAACAATGCTTCCTTAAATATAAAAAGGGAGTATTTAGCTGGGCAAAAATACTTTGGGTTCTGTTCAGACTGAAGCATCAATTCAAAGAGAAATGCAGAAAATGCATTCATTTGACGCCAGTATATTGTATATCAAAGAGAGATTTAGAATGAATTTAGTTATAATTTTGTTGCAGAGATAACAGATAACAGATAATCAGAGTTGGAAGGGAATATGACATGTTTTTAAACACGCCTAAAATGATCTGCTACATTTAATATAATGTATTAGTTCATTAATCAAACTTAGTTGGCAGAAATAATTAAATTAATACAATAGTCTTAATTCTTAATTCTTAACCATACTGTAGAAAAAACAAAGGCACCTACATCCACCAAGAGCTCTACTTAGCTGCTCCATCTTTTCTTTGGCTGTTTTAAGAAGGCGCTGTTCCAACTAAAAGAAATAAAAGGTAGAAAATAATTAAAACTTTGTATTTTGAACAAGTAAAGTTGTAATCTGATTTAACACAACTATTTGTAATCATACTTGATAGCTGAGCTCATGGTTCTTAAATCTTGTATAATAGTGCATAAATCTGTCAAGTTCTTGAAATCTTTTGTGTTTCTTTTCAGCCTGAAAAAAAAATGTTAAAAAAGGGAAGAAAAAAGCGGATTTTAAATTTTCCTTATAAACGAGACCAAATATTCCACAGTTTTTAAATTGTGTACAATAGAAATATACTCACTCACAATAATGAACAAATAAATTAGTCATCTGAATTCAACAGACAAAATAGAGTAGTTAATCAATTCTGAATCAAAGAAACTCATGATATACATGTGATGATTCTATCTGGATACAATGCTCACTCCATTCTAAGATGAGAAGGAATAGCTGTTCGATAATGATTTCTTTAATTATAAAAGTGGTATTCTAAAAAATCAGGTTAGGCCTTATCTACTTTTTAATAGAGATTCTGGCTGAATAATTTACAAGAGGCACTTGCTGACTACGAAAATTCAAAGTCTCTTTTTTATTTTGTAGTCTAATATAGCAGGCAGGTGTCTTAAAATTGAAGCCTTTTCCACCTTTTTCTATATTGCCACTTTCAATATAATCTGGATGGTAGAACATTTAACAAACTCAAAATATATATTAACACTCCTATGCTGCAATTAATGAACTAAACTATTAAGGGTTTTCTTTTCAGTTAAAGTAATGCAGCTATTATTATGAACCAGTAAATCAAATTTTGTTGTTGGTAAATTACACTCTGGCTTACATTTGAAACAGATTTTCAAAAACATGATTCAGTTCCTCTCACTCACAAGGAAGGCTTTAATCTTTCACTTCACATCTGTTTTTTGTACCTTTAATTTTGGATACTGATAGAAAATTTGGCTTTCAATTACTGCTGAGTTTGATCCTTGCTTAAATTTCTGATATGCACAGAAGATATGAATGAAGAATGTTTATGAGGCTCATATTACATATATTTTGGAAACAGATGGATGAATGATGAATACTTAACTAACAAAAATAGTTTTTAAGGCTAGATTTAACATCATCTTAGTTCAGCTGAACATGGTACTTTTACCTAATGTTAAATGTCTAGCTATGAGTTAAACAGCTTAGTACAATGTATGGAATCAACTATTACATTTAAAACAAGAGAATAACATATAATTATGATGGTAATGATCTATTCCTGAAAATAAATCATTTTCTTACCTCTGCTGTCATTTCTTTAGATTGTTCTTCTACGTGTTGAATTACTTCATAGCGAGTACATCTATAATACCCTCCAGTAGAAGAACTATGTTTTTTCCATTCTTCAAGACATATCCAACAGAAATCATATTTGCACTAGGAAAGGAAAAAATATACATACAGTATATCTACTATACTACACTACAAATGGAATTATATCTATGATGATATCTTCAGTAACATGTCTTTATCAATTCCTTAGCAAGTCTAAAATTGATAAATTGCTATTAATTAAGAGTCATCTGAAATTATTATCTAGAATGTGATTTAGATAAATGTTGCCTTTTATAACAGCATACTACCTAAAATATGGCTTGGTCCAACTGTGCCTATCTTTCTGAAAATACTAAATATATCTTCTGGTTCTTTTTATTTTTCTTTAGACATTGGGTCTAGGAGTGACATAACCCTGGACAATATTTGTTCACCTTTGCACACTGCATGTGGTTGCATCCTTCATTTTTCTGAATGGGAGATTTACAGTTGGCACATGGTTTGGAGTTTGTGAGTAACCATAAGCAGTTAGCAGCATCTTCATAAGCTTCACTAACTCCCACAACTTTGAAGAGGGAAACAAAAATATTAGGTGCATATAACGTTCATGTAATATTTTCTTAAAACAAAAGGCTCACTGCACTTCCTATTTTTTTAAAGTTTGTAACCTAACATTAAAAAAATACACTTGTGGGACCATCCCTCAATGTTCAAAAAATCCCTTGCATTTCAAAGATAAATCTGACACAGAATTTAATTGAACTTGAAAACCAGTTGAGATTATAATTTCCTATTTATGTGACACTGACTGCAGGAGTTCTGCACCTCTCCCCCTCTTCTCCCACCTGCCTATCTCTCCTCCCATCTCAGCTGCCTAACCAGTGTACCAGCGAGCGCAAGGCTGCTGTGACACAGGAAGCCCAAGCTACTCCCTACCTACCACATCCAAAAGGCCTTTGCCAGTTACAAGGCCCAGCAGTACAAATAAATTGTTCCATGTACCCTTGCATTTATTTGCAGCTACTGGCAGGTGTGTCTAGCCGATGCAAGGCATGGCCTTCCTACAGAGGTTGACTTGTATCATACTGCAAGTGGACACCATACTCATGATACTTTGGAAGATTCGTTTTCCAAATCACAAGATTTGGAGAAGAGTGTTCCAAATGATTGTGAGAATGGTGTCAGCTCTTGTGATGGCTAGAAAGAGTATCTTTGTAAGCAATCATCTTTGCTAGCTTTCTATACTTTTCAGGCTAGAAAGCTATCAAAGGCAATAATTTGAAAGGCTCCTTCTCTTTAATTTCATGATTGGGAAAAGGAGCCTTCCAAACAATTATGATAATACTCCTTGCAGAATGATATGAGGCGGCCTCTGTAACAAGGTCAGGCATCATGTCAGCTGGGCAGGCTTGTCAGCAGCTACAATAAAAAACAACATAAAGGTAAATGGAGCAATTCATGTAAACTGTTGGCCTCTGCAACTGGTAGAGGTCTCCCAGACAGTGGGACGGGGGGAAGAGGTGGGATGGGGAGAAGAGCTCCAGGCCTTATGGTCCACAGTAAGTTTCCATGCACCAGTGGGTCCTACAGCCTGCATGAGTCTTATAATTTCTATAAAATAAACAAAAATACACAATGGACATTCTTACGCTCTTCAGGTTTCATTTCTGTTATTTTCTGCAGCCAGTTTTTCCAAGTTTCACAATCACAAGGTTCATGGGCTTCACCTAAACATTCCCTAAAAATGAAACCAGAGTTAGAATGAGGGGAAAAGTAAACTTCACATTGAAACAAATGAAAAACTTACTACAGAATTTTTAAGAATAATTGTAAAAAACTGATTTTTTAATCTATCACTTGTATTCATTAAGATGGCAAGCTGTGAATTCACATCTAAGAATCCTGCATCTACAGAATATTCTGTCTAAAGCACGAGGAGATTTAGGATGGGAATCCTATCCCTATGCAATGTATGTTTAGGCATTGCTCCCTTTCTGTCTGTCTTACAATAAGAGGAGTGAAAATTGCGATGCCTAAAATTGAGATTTTCCTAAAGTGAAGAAATAGGTGAACCATATAAACTCTATAGGGTGCTGTAAGCAACCAAAAGATAAGATCGGAAATTATAATATGGGATAGAAGTGAACAAAACACAAACGAAGCTTATCAGTTTATTTTCTTATATTTTATCTAATAGATATGCATTCTGTGTTTCCTCATGACAGCTTTCCTAAGAGAGCTCAATTTGTTTTACCCCCATGACAATACTGTAAGACAGAATGGCTGAAACAGAAAGTGATTGGCCCAAAGCCACTTAGTCAGATGCCATGATTAACTATCTTAACTTCCTTGGTTCTAATCTAATACCACTATAATACTCTGATTGTTAAAAACAGACCAAATATTGAATATCAGCTCTCAAATAACAGGCCAAAGTTCTATGAACTAGGGTTCCCAAAATTATTTGAGGCAATTATTCTTTCAATTTCACCCACCCATTAGCCATAACTTTATCTTTTCTAAAATATTTGGGAATTATATAAATGATACTTCTGAACATTTGCAGAGAATTAATCCCTCTCTACAATCTACATGCAGATTGGCATCACCTCTATTTCTCTTGAGTGAGAAACTCCACAGGAAAAAGGCAGAGGGATAATTCTCATCTTGCAGGTTTCAGCAATATTTTTGGAATAGGAAGGAATACTTAAACACTGGTTAAACAGAAAATACTATGACAACATATACATAGCAGGAATATTTTTCCCTCTATCCTTATTCAAAATTGATCCTCACAGATCAGTTTAGGAAATTGTTAATGCATTATAAAAGAATAGCAGGTCCCTGATGGACAGAGAAATGTGACAGAGAAATATTGCTCAGAATAGCCAGTATTCTAGATACTAAAAGCGTATATTGCTTGTTGCAACTGTATGTTGGGCTTCCACGGTTCCACTGACTTGCTATCTGACATGAAGCCCGACACGTTCGTTGGAACGGGGAGAGAGCATCTGTTTCTGCTGTTTCATCCCGATCGGGGAGGGGGCATCTGATCCCAGCATGTGTAACCCATTGCTTTGAACGAGGAAGATCTTCCTATCCGACAGTTTTCCAGTTCAGTTAAACCGAGACTGATAAGTAGCTATTAAAGACATTAAACAGGGATGGGAGTGGGGTAAATTTAGCCCTTCGAATCCTGGTTTGAAAAGACAAGCAGGCTAATTAAGGGTGATCCTGATGAAAGTATGATACAGATCATTAATGTTTACTTAGTTACATTTAGGTGGGCAGGGTGGCGGCGCGCAAGGATAGTGGGGAGGGCGGATGCTAGTTAGAAACATAGGGTGGAGCTACAACATATATTGCGCTGAGATGCAAAGGATCTCAGCGCTGACTTTATTTGGAATAACTATTGTTGCCGGGTTTAAGGAAATAAGAGCAAATAAACCTTTTCTATTCACACCCATTCGTGAGTAACCTAGTTTATTGCCAAAATTTCCACTTAACATAAACAAAGGCTTACACTGTAATGTTAAAATCTTAATTTTCAATATTCCGGTTTTTAATATCAATTTACAGTAATATACTAGTATAGATCTATTTCGAGCTAGTTAGCTCTCTTCAGCTAGCCATACCCTTACTGGGATTCGAACCAGGGAAGTATTACATGTAAGGCAGTTGTAATTGCCACTACACCACTGGCTCTCTCCTTATCAGCTCAGGCAGGGGAATAAGTATATACTTTGTATTACAAAGCTTAAAAAACCTTACACACATGTAAAGAAAAGGCAACGAAACAAATAGCTTTCTGTCAGTATGGTCTCTGGTGATGAGCCGAAAGACAGAAAAGAAAGCAGTATGCTTTCTCCCTTAATTGGGGCTTAACAGGGTGTTGTAATACAAAGTATATACTTATTCCCCTGCCTGAGCTGATAAGGAGAGAGCCAGTGGTGTAGTGGCAATTACAACTGCCTTACATGTAATACTTCCCTGGTTCGAATCCCAGTAAGGGTATGGCTAGCTGAAGAGAGCTAACTAGCTCGAAATAGATCTATACTAGTCTCCCTTATTTATTATTTAAAATTATCAGCTTAAAAAACCTTACACATATATATATATATATATATATATATATATATATATATACACACACACACACACACACCTTACATCAGAGGTTGGTAATATTTGGACATGCAAGTAGTCCTTAGTTAACAATGACAACTTAGACCAGAATTTTCATTGCTATGTGGTGTGGTCTTAAAGTGTGACATCATGTGACAGCATTTAATTAGTGATGATATCCCAGCAACCTCAGCTACCATTAATAGGTGAGGATCATGGATGATTAAGCGGCTTTCAACAAGCCAAGTCAGTGGGAAAGCCAGGAAGCTCACAGGCAGGCTGGTGGGCAGGTAATTGGCTACTGGGTGCTACTGGGTGCAGAAGAGTACACAAGGGTCCAATGTCGCAGAACACAAACAAGGTGGGGTTTGGGGAGCATGCTGCAGAGTATAGGAAAGTGCCAAAAGACCCAGCATAGTGAGGCTTGGGGTGGTTGCTGCATAGTCCCCATACAGTGGATTCAAAGAATCCCTAACCTTGTCTTTTCCTACAAAATATGGGCCATATACCAATAGCTTTGCCTTCCCCTCTTTCTTGTTTTGAGTTTCCTGTCCAAATGTAATTGGATTTTTTGGCTTGGAATCAAAGGTATCTAGGTTCAGACTGCCCCTTCTTCTGTCCCAGACAGGACATTTTATGGTGATATAGTTTTCTTCCAGATAAATAATTCATGGGTATTTAGTTATGAGGAAGGCGATGCCTCTTTCAATAATAGAAATTAAAACTATTTTATTTTAACAAGAAAAGAAGTAAAAATACACAGAGAAAATTAGGATAAGAAAATGAAGAGAAAAACCAAGAAATCATATTACAAAAGTTTTTCTTTTGTATTATTGCTAAACGTAATATTTAAAAAGCAGGAAAAAAAATTAAGGGCATTAAAATGCATTTATCATGTTTTTCTTAGAACAATTAGCTAAACTCTGCCTTGTTTATCATTATTTTAGGTAGTAATTTATCAAATTGAAATCACAACATGCAAAATTTGCAATAATCCTTAAATTTTTGTCAACTGTAAGTTCAAAAAACAGGTGAATTTGTGGTATGGAATCATTTCTTAAATGAAGCCACTCAGTGAAACAGAATCTTTATAATTGGCATTATATCTTTGGAAAATATAGCTGATATGAAAATATTTAAATGTATATAATGTACTCTGCATGTATAATGTTTGCAATTTATAGCGCTTATTTCTTAATCAAGTTAATAATATTTCATAACTGGAAATAGTTCTTGAAATCCACTGTATTTATTGATAAACCCTTATTAATTTTGTTAATCAATGTGCTCATTGGACAATAGGGGTTATAAAAATTGACTTTTTATCCAAGATGATCCCATATCTACAAAACATGAAAAGAAAAAGTTTTTTGTTAAGTAACCATTAAATAACTATAAACAGGCAAGTGCAAAAATTATTCTCAGGGGAAGACAAAGAATATTTCACAGGTTTTAGATCTAGGACGTAAAAGTTAAATGAGTCAGAAAATATGCTTGCAGAATGGCTGGGAATGGGGTTGCTCAAGCACTTTATGTAAATACAGATAGTCCTTGACTTACAATCATTTGCCTAGCAACTGTTCAAAGTTATAGTGGTGCTGAAAAAAGTGATTTAAGTTTGGTCTTTGCACTTATGACCCTGTGGTCGTGTGATCAAAATGCAGGCACTTGGCAAACAGCCTGTATTTATGATGGTTGCAGTGTCCTGGGGTCAAATGATTGCCATTTGCAACATCTTCTACCTGCTTCCAACTAGCAAAGTTAGGTAGGAAACTGGATTCACTTAACAACCATGGCAGTTTGCTTAACAACTGTGACAAAATAGGTCATAAAATTGGGCACAACTCATTTAATGACTGCCTCACTTGGCAACAGAAGTTCTGATCCTAATTGTGGTTGTAAGTTGAGGACTACCTGTACAGTTTTAATTGTAGTAACAGGATATGGTTGGTACAATTAAAGAAAGATTTGTAGATCTTTGATACCTGACTCATGGAGGTGGATTAGGTTAGTTTAAATCAGATTTAAACCCAAGTGACTTGGAACTAGAGTTTCTCAAGCAATTCTATTTTACATAAATTTTTTGGTGGTGATGCGAGCAGCCAGGCAAAGTGAGGGGTCGCTCAAGGTGAGATCCCTTCGATATGAATGATGTCAAGTTGGCCACGCCCACCTAGACCACTCATTAGGGTTCCAAGCTGACACAGAGAACTGGTTGTTAAATTATTTGAATCCCATCACTGGGTGCAGTGGAAGTGTGGCGGGGCTGGAAGGTGGAGGAGATGTACTTCAATGACTTGCAACCTTCCCTGCCAGCTTCCCCATTGACTTTGCTTGTGGGAACCAGAAAGAAAAGTCTCAAGTTGCAATCATGTGACTGCAGGATACTGCAATTACTGTGACTGCAAGCTGGTTGCCATGTGTCCAGATGACAATCATGTGGCTGCTGGGATGGACAGAACTTTGATGGCGAGTCAAAAAATACCACTCATTTAGCACTGGTGTAACTTGTTATAATTTGTTATAAATGATTATTAATCAAGGAATACCTGCACTGAACAAAGACCACTAAAATCTGATAATTCGTTTCTTATTCAACTAGGGGAAATTTTGAATTAAAAACATTTAACTAAAATCAGAATATTGGAGTTATGCAAAAATATGTTTACAAAACATGAATTATATCAATTCCCACAAGTGTTAATTATTTTAGTGCTTATACATGGCTTTCAAAACTAGCCCAAACTAGCTAGTAAAAATTCCAGGATCAAAAATAAACAAGCATTACCAGCAGAAAAGATGTCCTTTTCCACAATCCACAGCGGGTGCTCTTAATAATGGGAAACTAAGTGTTTCTGAACCGGTTGTATTAGATCCTTGTCTTGTTAGCCTGACTGCTCTTTCACAGGCTGGTGTAGGGCACCATTTAATAGAAGGATTATTTTCAACAAAGGCCTGAAAACAAAATTTTAAAAATTGGAATTGGAAATTAGTTTCCATTATAAACTAAATCTTTCTATACAAACCTTATTCAGTTGATGAGTAGCCTGAAGAGTATGGTTTAAAATAACTGTAAGAATAAAAATATATCAAGCTAAATAATTTTACTGAATTGAAACACATATCCCAAGAATTATGTGGTATGAAACTTTATGTATATTGTGTGGATTATTAATAAACAAAATGTTACAATGATAGGAAACTTTGATATGGTCCACCTGAGAGAGTTACTAAGTATCGAGTAGGTCCTAAGTTTATTAAGTGAAACTGTAAAATACCAACATATTAAAACATTGCTTTCAGTGAATTGCTGATTTAAATGCAAACAGTCAGTTAATCAAATATATAAATGCAATCAGACAAATTGTTCTCAGCTAATAACTGTCTAAATGACTGAATGGCTTGACCAAGGTTTATAGGATGCAAAGCCCAAAGAGAACCTTAAATTATATATTCAATTATCAGAATACTTTGGATCATGACTAAGTGAACATATACATTGTTTTCCAGTGCAACAGTCAAATATTTTGATGGTTCTGGAGCAGCAATTATTTGCCCATCTTCCTGAGAGAGTTCTTTTCAATTTGGAATAATAAACTAGATGGTTAAACCACATTCTCATAATCTCACAGTTTACCTTAATATCAAACTGTAGGTAGCGTTTATCCATCTCCTTGGAAACCACACTTTCTATTATCTCCACTGGAACAAGTTGAAAGCAATCATAAGCTGGACAAAAAATATTGTGAGCTTCACCCTCTTGAATCTTCATATTCAAAAACCTATTAAATATATATTAAAATTGAAGAATAAATATTACCTCTCTCAAAGATATGGAGCAAAATTAACTTTCAATAATAGTTTATCAATCAGGATAATCTAACAATTTGTAGTTAGACAAGTAGTTCCAAAGGCTTTTTTCAACCACATTGGAGGTGGTCAACAAAATGAAGAATATATGTTGATAACTTTTAATGGATCTAGCCAAAATTAACTTTCAAAACTGTTTATGGTCAGAGTAATTCTTTTATTGTAGAAATGTTAACTTACATTATGTCTATGTTCTTTCTTAGATATATGATTCTTCCAGGAGGGAAACGAGAGTGAATGTAAAACCAAAAGTGAGTATCTTTTATACCTGATGGGAGGGGAATATGCAGTGATGCAACATGGAACTTGTATGCTTAACTTGAGGGACGGCAATATCAATGTTTTCTTATATGACTAAAGCAGTTTGACATTTTACCTTAACAATTCCCCTTCTAAGGTCGAACTGATTTATCATTGAGAGAACATTAACATAGATATTATCATACAACATTTATATATTTATACACAGTTTCTTTGTCAGGTATGAATGTTGTTTTGAGGGAAGAGGTTTGGTCAAAATATTTGCAGTTTGTTCCTTAGTCTCACAATGTACAGCTTTTACAAATCCAATTTCTGACAACTGTCTCACATGCTTGTACTTTATGTTGATGTACCTTGATCTGTGGCCTACAACATCGGCCTTGGATATATCTATTGCTCCTTTATTATCCTCCTGAATGATTATGGGATATGAAGATTCTTTCCAAATGTCCATCAATAAATCTTTGAACCAAATTAAGTTATTTGCAGCCTTTGATAAACAAACAAATTCGGCTTCTGTAGTTTAAGTTGATACAAGTTTTTGTTTTCCGGTATACCAGTGGATGGGACTATCATTCAGAAAAATAACATACCCTGAGGTACTTTTTCATGTCTTGACATCTCCAGCCCAATCGGCATCTGCGTAACATGAAAGTCTAGGGGTGCTTAATGTATTTGGATTAAGCAACAAAACTGCATTAGCGGTGTGTTTCAAATATCTCAATAATCTTTTGATCACACTCCAGTGGTACATTTTTGGGTTATTCACATGTCTTGAAAGTAAGTTGACTGATAATCCTATGTCTGGTCTAGTCCAATTGACTATATAAAGTAACGAACCAATCGTAGATCGATAAACTGTATTGTCCTTAAATACCTCATCATCATTAAACATGTTCTTTAGAAAGTCAGTCTGTATGGGGGTATATGATGGTTTTGCATCAGACATATTGCATTTCTCCAATAATTCTAATATCTTTTCCTTTTGTGATAGTATAAAACCATTACGTGATTAGGTAATCTGAACTCTTAAATATTTATCGATTTTTCCTAAACATTTCAATGAAAAGTGTTTTTGAAGTTCTTTGGTGAATTTGTCACATTTAAATTTACTTTTACATATGTATAATATATCATCAAATAGACAAGTACTTTTTCACATATACCTTGTTCCCTTTTAATAAATACACATTTGTCAGCTGATGTGGCGATGAAACCTATTAGTCTTAAAGTTTTGGAAAAACAATTGTACCAGCTCTTACCCGATTGGTGCAGACTATAGAGACTCTTATTGAGTAGCCAGTTTTTCCTTCATTACAGTCAATTCCTGGTGGTGCTCTGACATATAATTCCTTATCTAATGGTGCGTGTAGGTATGCTGTTTGTATATCAAATTGATATACGTGTTCGTTTAGAATTGAGGCAATGACTAAGGCTGTCTTAAACTCTCTGCCCTCATTGTAGGCGAATAAGTGTTTATGTAATCGTCTGGAAACTTTTGTGAAAAACCTTGTGCCACCACTCTTGCTTTGTATAGATTTTTGTTATCCTCTAAGGGTTTTATTTTATATTCCCACTTGGTACCAATAATTTTTTTGTTCTATGGCACCTTTGAGGGGGTATATAGTTCTAGTTTTTTAATGCTTTCTATCTCCCTCTGCATGGCCTCTTTCCATTTTAGCTGTTCATTTGGTGGGAGTGCGTGTATGTCATTATAATTTTTGGGTGTAGTTATGGTGGTATCAATAGACATCACATAGTCCCTTAAGGTATTTGGAATTTAGCCCTTATTAGATCTTAGTGATCTCCTGGGTATGTTTTTGGTTGGGATATTGTTTTCTGATGCGTCATCTGAACTGTACTCATCTATACCTTTAGTTTTGAGTATGTGGTGACCTTCTTTCCACACCCTAACCTTAATGCTATTTCGGTGGAGTTTTGTTTTTGTAGTGTGTGTGTGAAGTTGTGTTTGTTTCTGAACAGTTTTGAATGTGTCTTTGCCAATTATTATTTCATTTGAGTGTATCTTACTCCAGTTTGCGTTTTCAGGGAAATTTGCTGATCTCGATATGATTATCTTGTGATTTCTATGAATCTGTAAGCTTTGGTTTTTGGTTCATAACCAACAAATTTGAGTTTTTTTGATACCTTATCTCCTTTTCGTCTGAGTTGCTTGGATATGTGTATGTCGGCAGTTACCCCAAAAACATGGAGATGTGCTAGTGTGGGCTTCTGATTGTACATTATTTCGTATGGGGTTTTCTGTATCACACTTGACCATATTCTATTAAGGGTATAGTTTGAATATAAGACGGCCTCTCCCCAATATGAAAAGTTTAATCCGGCATCTTCTAATATGCATCTAACCATAGTCTGTAATACGCCATTCCTGTGTTCAGCCACACCATTCTGAAAAGCAGAAAATGGTGAAGTTGTAAAGTGTGTTAAACCATGTTTATTAATCCAGTCACTGAATTCTTTGGAAAAAATTCAGAACCGCGGTCAAGATCTGTTTGATTTTAATGTTGTGTTGGATTTCTACCCTCTTAGAGAATTCTTTAAACTTGGTGAATGTTTCCCCCTTGTGTTTGAGGGTTATACGAAACTGTATCTACTATGGTCGTCAACAATTGTGAGAAAATATTTTTTGTGGCCAATAGAGGGCTTCAAGGGTCCCACTAGATCCCTGTGTACCAACTGAAAAATGTGCGTGGTGTTCCTTTCTGATTTTTATGGTCGGGATTTTTCTTTTGACTTTGAACTCTTATAAATGGAACACTCTTAAATAATTTTCACAATTGTTTATTTTGAGTCCCTCAGAATAATTCAACATCTTTTAACAACAGGAAAACCAATATGCCCCAACTTTCTATGCAAAATATGTACACAATTATTATGTAAAGGTTTACCAACTGAAATATGCTTTGAGTCATTCGTTTTGATTACAACATTTTCAACACTTACATCGTTAATGTCATTATCACTTTCCCCTTCTATTTCCCCATCACTTGTGTCACTGTGGGCATTGTCATTCTTTTCCCTCTCTTTCTTCCCATTCTTAACACTATCATTTGATAAATTGGCTATAACTTGTGTGGTGGTATTTATTGTGGGTATAAAATAAGATAACCCACTGGCCACTATAACTTCCCCTACCTCCTTGCCATCATTGGTAAGTTGGACGGTGTTGCCCTTAAATAACACCTCAATTTTGGTACCTTTGCTTAATTTAATTACAGATAGGATGTTATATGGTATTTCAGCTATGAACAGAACTTCCTTGATTCTTCCAAGACCTGGGATGTGGACATCCCCCTTCCCAACTACCTGCATGAATTTTTGGTTGGCAACTTTAATGTTAAACGACACCTCGTCTAAAGAAGTGAACAGTTCTCTATTACAAGATGTATGTGTTGTTGCCCCAGAGTCGATTAACCAACATTGTTCCCTTATGTTTACGCCAAGATTTGATTCTACGTCTCTAATCCCATTCATGGAATCAGTGTCAGTCCTATTGTTCTCCCGACTGGATCCCCTGCTCCTTCTTGGGCTTGGTGATTTTCTACGTCTCGGGTTTACATCGTGTCTTTGGCTACTGGGGTGTCTACCTTGATATCTTTGTTCAGAGTTAGACCTTTCCCTCTGATAATTTGTATAGTAGGGCTGGGGATGCTTAATGGGTTCTCTGCCTTTAAAGGCCTTAGGACAATTCTTCTTAAAGTGATCTCTCGAACCACATGTATAACACCCTGGTAACGTGTTTACCTGTTCCACAAAGTTAACTCTTTGTACAACCCTGTGTTCCTTATAAAGCAAAGCTCGATCCTTTCTGAGATTATCCTCAGTCACCAGCCTTCCTGATAACATTTCGAGTGAAATGTTGTCATAATTTAGATTATCCAATTTATTAAGAAAATAGTCCCAGCTAGAGTTGAGGGAATTAATTATAATACTAATAAAACTTCCCTCTGTGATTGTCTCACCCCTTTGTAACAGATCAGATCTCATGGTGTTTAACTTGAGCAGATGTTCGCTCATGCTTACTCCTGATCTCAATCTAGCAGAATGAAACTCTCTAGATATTCTGCTAAGTGGTACTTCTATTTTTGCTATAAAACAGATTAAATATCTTTCAAATTCCAGAGATGGTGGACCCATTGGATATGATGTGGTATATGGCTGGTTCGAGGGAACTCAACATTAAGCAAAACGCCTGATGGTGAATACATTCCACCTCTATAGATCATGATTTTTGGGGTGGGTTCAGTATAAGAAAAAGGGCATTCTCCTTCATTAATGCAATCTGAAATTGCTGTGCCCAGTCCATTAGATTATTACCTGTTGTGCATAGTTGGGGAAACTTTTAGGTAAGATATTGTGTTGGGCTGGGTTGTTGTTCAAAAATTGTTGTTGTTGATGTTCTGGGATGTGCGTATATTGGCAGAAGGACATTGGTATTCAAGCTGTTAAGTTCAAAAAACTCACTGTCCCTTTTTTCTGTAAGATTACTGGAGCTGACTGCACATGCATGATGTTCTGAATTTGTGCCATGTTCACTTTATGTTGGTTTCCTGTGGAGGATATCCCCTGAAGAGTTGTTGCAGAAAGTGAAGGGTTGAAAAATTGCATTGGAGCTGTGGTTTCGTTCTTAATTCCTGACTAGGAAGCTGTAGTATCCTGAAGCTGTGCTGGATTCTGGAGGGGGTTTCCTAGCGCTGGAAATTCCCCTTGGGAGGCTTGAGTTATTGGTGGTGCTAATAAATAACCTGGAGGCACTAGGACCGCTGCGGAAGCCAGTGAGGCCGTGGGGAGTGAGAAAGAAGCAGTGAAATCTTTCTGGGTTGCTTGGAGATCGGAGATAACTGTTGGAGGCATGCTGAGAAGGATCGTGACTTCTGTATTCCTTGCAGTTGCTTCTGGAGCCTTTGGAATGCTGCTTGAAGGTTGCTGGGTTGCGTGGGGATAACGTGGCTGCCGGGAGTTCGGTGCTTGTTGTCTGTGACTGTCTTGGAGTCTGGGGTATGAATGCAGCCCTGAATGCTGCTGTGAGTGTTTCAATAGCTCTTGATATTTCCTGTTCTGAGGGAGAGTTCCTCTCAGGGTTACCATTTCTTTTTGCCTCCCATTTCAAAACTTCTGCAGTGATTGGTTGCTGGTCGGCCATTTTTATTGGTTGTGGCTTTGAAATGTGTAGGTCTGAAAATGGCGCCTCTTCATATTTTTCTGCCTCCAGTAAATTTAAAAAAGATTGCAAAGGATTTACCGGTTCAGCGCTCACAGTTTTATTTTCTTTCTCTGTTTGCCTTTCTTCAGTTTGAGGTTTGTCTGTATTTTGAAAGAGTGCTCTTAATTCTGCCATCGGATCTTTGCTGTTTGTTGATATTTCGATGATTCTGAGCAGGGTTAATTTTAAATCTTCATTTTTGTCAGTTATTTTGTCTTTCTCCTGGGTTTCATTCCTGGTTGGCATGAGATATGCATCTAGTTGTGGGTCTTCATTTCTTTCAGTTGTAGGAGTTTTATTTTCTTCATGCAAAACAGCTCCTATTATTGCTCCCATTGGTGTCAATTGAGCTGCCATCTGTCTGGTGAAGGCTCTCATATTAATTCTGGATTTTTCTGATCCTGACATCTTTTGTTCAAGTTAATTTGGCAACCATCCTTTGCTACCATTAAATAACTTTTAATGGATCTAGCCAAATTAACTTTCAAAACTGTTTATGGTCAAAGTAATTCTTTTATTGTAGAAATATTAACTTACATTATGTCTATGTTTTTTCTTAGATATATCATTCTTCCAGGAGGGAAACGAGAGTGAGTGCAAAACCAAAAGTGAGTATCTTTTATACCTGGTGGGAGGCGAATATGCAGTGATGCATCATGGAACTTGTATGCTTAACTTGAGGGACGGCAATATCAATGTTTTCTTATATGACTAAAGCAGTTTGACATTTTACCTTAACAATATACTTATGAAAGATCTACATGGGGTTGTTTTTATGATAATATTTATTTTATTTATTTATTTAACATATTTATATATCTCCTGAAGGACTCAGGGCGGTGTACAGCCAACCATAAAACTTTTTACAATTATAAAAATTAAAATAGAATTAAATATGTTGAGGCTGCCTAAAATTATACCCTCCCCCAATAAATTAATAAAACCCCTAAATTTTAAAATCCCAATTTAAAACTCGAACACTAAAATTACACTAAAAATCCCATTTCAGCCCAGGCCGGCCTGCTCAAAGAGCCAGGTTTTCAACGCACATCTGAAAGCTCTCAGGTCGGTGTTATTGCGTAACTCTGGAGGCAGACCATTCCAGAGGGCAGGAGCCCCCACAGAGAAGGCCCTATTTCTAGGAGTCGCCAGACGGCACATGGATGCCGTTGGTACCCAAAAAGGCCCTCTCTGTGGGAGTGCACAGGTCAATGGGAGATTACCGGCAGAACGCGGTCCTGCAGATAACCTGGTCCAATGCCATGGATCGCTTTAAAGGTCAAAACCAGAACCTTAAAGCGAACCCGGAAAACCACCGGCAACCAATGCAGCTCGCGCAGGAGAGGCGTCACATGGGAGTTTCATGATGCCCCCATAACCACCCGCGCGGCCGCATTTTGTACCAGTTGAAGTCTCCGAGTGCTCCCCACAGGGAGCCCCATGTAGAGAGCATTACAGTAGTCCAGGCGAGAGGTGACAAGGGCATGAGTGACCATGCGTAAGGCGTCCCAATCCAGAAAGGGCCGCAAATGGTGAATCAGGCGAACCTGATAAAAAGCCCCCCTGGAGACGGCCGTAATATGATCTTCTAAAGACAGCCATGCATCCAGGAGGATGCCCAAATTGCGAGCCCTCTCTGTGGGGGGTAAGACCTCTCCCCCCATAGTCACAGAGTCAGCTGACTATATCGGGGCGCCAGAAACCACAGCCACTCAGTCTTGGAAGGGTTGAGCTGGAGCCTGTTCCCGCCCATCCAAATCCGCATGGCCTCCAGGCACCGGGACATAGCCTCCACAGCATCATTGGGGTGGTTTGGGGTGGAGATGTAAACCTGAATATCATCAGCATACAGATGACACTGCACCCCAAGACCATGGATGATCTCCCCCAGCGGCTTCACATAAATGTTGAACAAAAGAGGGGAAAGGACCAACCACCTTCGCTAGAAAGGGAAGGTTGGAGACTGGACGATAGTTATTTAAAACAGCCGGGTCCAGGGCAGGCTTCTTGAGGAGGGGTCGCACCACCGCCATTTTCAAGGCAGTAGGAAGCGACCCCTCTCTCAACGAAGCGTTGACAATCCCCTGGAGCCAGCCTCAGTGTCACCTCCCTGGCAGTCGAAACCAACCAGGAGGGTCCAACAAATATGTGGTGGTATTCAGCCTCCCCAGCAACCTGTCCACACCCTCAGCGGTCACAGGGTCAAACTCTTCCCAGATAATAGTCTCAAGACCTGCCCCGGACATTTCCCCCGGGACCACCCATTGGAGTCGCAGCCCGCCCCGAATCCGAGTGATTTTGTCATGCAGAAATCGGGAAAACTCCTCTGCCCTGCCCTGCAAGAGGTCCTCCCACGCTCTCGGCTCAAGCAGGGAGCGGGTCACTCTAAACAGAGCGGCAGGCCGATTTTCTGCCGACGCAATAAGGGCAGAGAAATGTGAACGTTTCACCGCCTCTATCGCCACAAGGTAGGTCCTAATATAGGACCTCACCTGTGTCCGGTCGGACTCAGCGCGTCTAGCCCTCCAAACACTCTCCAGACGTCTTTTCTGGCACTTCATCTCCCTCAGCTCCTCCGTAAACCAAGGAACTGGATGGGATCTGTGCCGGGTCAGAAGTCGCAAAGGCACAACTCGGTCCAGAGCCTCGGCAGCCAACCTATCACTGGTGGCCGTCAAGTCTCCAGGCGAGTTATGAGCCAGAGTCTCAGGAAATGGCCCAAGCTCCCTCTGGAACCTCTCAGGGTCCATCAGGCGCCTGGGGTGGAACCATCTACACGGCTCCGCCTCCCTGCGGTGAGGGGTGGCAGTACAGAAGTCAAGCCTAAGAAGAGAATGATCTGACCATGACAAGGGTTTGATAACTAAGTCCCCGAAGCTACAGTCATTCAACCACTGACCCGAGACAAAAATCAGGTCCAGCGTGTGTCCCCCTATATGAGTGGGGCCAGAAACTAATTGCGTCAGGTCCATGGCCGCCATGGAAGCCATGAACTCCCGAACCACCCCAGAGATTTCCCCGAGCGAAGGCAGGTTGAAATCCCCCATGACTAAAAGCCTAGGGGTCTCAACCACCAGCCCGGCTATCACCTCAAGGAGTCCGGGCAGGGCCAATGATATGTGACAGGGAGCCAGGTACGCTATCAAAAGGCCCATCTGAACCCCCTGCCCCCACTTCACAAAGAGAGACTCACAACCAGTCGTCTGAGAAACAGTGGCCTCCTTAGGACAAAAGACCTCTCTAATAAGCACCGCCACCCCACCACCCCTTCCTGAGACCTAGGCTGATGAAATGCTAAGAAATCTGGTGGGCACATCTCCTTCAGAGGAATACCACCCTCTGGGCCCAACCAGGTTTCGGTAATACCTATCAGGTCCACGCCCTCTTCCTGAATAAGATCGTAAATCAGGGGGACCTTATTGACAACGGACCTGGCATTGCACAGCATCAGCCGGGTACTCAGGGCCTGAGACTCTGCACAACCAGGCCTGCAGGACGGGTGAAAAGAGTCGGAGCACGCTACTGCTTGAAGACAGCGACTGCGCAATCCCATAACCTGATAAGGCCCTCTACCCCCGTCATATCTGCCCCTCCCACTTACTATGCCAATAGAACCGCTCCCTGGTAACCCACCCCCTGTCCGCCCCCTCAATGCATGACCCTCTGAGCACTCCCAGACGTGCATGCCAGTCTGGCTACCTCCAAATCCCTGCGGGTTGTCCCCCAAACCTGGTTCGGATTTCCCTAACTCCACTAAAAACCTCATTAAAAATTTACAAACCCGAGAACTCTCCCCAACATGTTTCTTGCAGCCGTACCATCTCTCGGGATCCCAGGATCTGTCATTAAGATAGGTTTTAGAAAGTTTTGAGGACCACTTGAGAAAAAGGGGGACATCCCTCAAGGCCCAGAGGTCTTTCATAGAGTACTTTAAAGGCTCCGATGAAAATGTCCCAGCCGTCCGATGACACGGGGCCCCTCTGATCGACATCAGGGCCGGGCCCAAAAATAGTCCGCCCACATCCGCGATTCCTCCACTGGAGCGACCGCCACCGCCGCCAGATCAGGAGATCCCCTCTGCCGACGCCATAGTCGCCCAAGAGACCCTCCAGTGACTTTGAGGTTATCCACAGTTCCTCTGCCACCTCTGTTACTCCGCTGCTGCTCCGGGGCCCCCATCCCCCCCCGGCCCTTTAACCACCTCTGCCACCGGTGGGGGCCTAAGGGGGAAGGAAACTCCAACTGCAGCTTCACCTGGGTAATTCTGGGGCTTCCGGTGACTCCAGCACCTTCCAGGCCCTTCGGGGCCACCAACCCCCCCCCGATCCAACCACCTCTGCCACCGGTGGGGACCCAAGGGGGAAGGAGGCATCATCCGTGGTCCCATCAGTCCTCCGGAGCTGTTGCTACCGAACGCCGGGCACAAAATCCGGTCACGGCAGGGCCTCCGCGAGCCACCCGGGTGACTCCAAAGCCTCCAGCGACTTCGACACGTTCCAGCTACTTCGGGGCCTATGAACCCCCCCCCCCGGTCTAACCACCTCAGCCACCGGTGCAGACTTAGGGGGGAAGAAAGTCTCATACGAGGCCTCACTCCTCATCCGGCCTCGCCGCCACCGAATGCCGAACGTAGGATCACATCCTGGTCTCGCAGCCGCCCAAGGGCCCTCTGGGCGACCATGGAACCTGTGGCAGCGACGTCTCCCAGTCCCTTCGGGGCCGCTAACCCTTCCCCCCCAGGCCCGACCACCTCTGCCACCGGGGGGGCCTAAAGGGAAAGGAGGCATCATCCGCAGCTCCGCCAGCCATCTGGAAACACCGCCGCTGCCGCCCAATGCTGAACGCGGCCGCCTAACACCAGACGTGGCTGTGGCCGAACCTCCACCGCCCAAGAAGCACCCAGGCAGCTCCAGCTCTGCCGACAGCTCCAGCACCTCCGTGGCTTCACCAACCCCCCTCCTGGTCCTTCCCCCACCTCTGCCACCGGAGGGAATAGGCTCACCCCAAAAACTGGTCATCCCAACGGAGCTCATCCTGGGGACGCCCTCTGGCCACCATCTTGGAAACGTAATCCAATAATCCAATCTTTTAATAAACTTTTAATGTTTCAGTCTTATGAAAAAGACTAATGAAAAAGCACAAACTTTGATTTGATCTCCCTTGTCCCTTTCTTTTACTGTTGCATTTGCTTTATGATGCATGTAATCTTTTTTATATTTAGAATAAGCCACCTTCTAGAAAAGGGGTCTCCAATCTTGGCAACTTTAAGCCTGGCAGACTTCAACTCCCAGAATTCCCCAGCCAGCAAAGCAACCTTAAATACACAGCAAAGCTGGCTGGGGAATTCTGGGAGCTAAAGTCCGCCAGGCTTAAATTTGCCAAGGTTGGAGACCCATGTTCTAGATGGTGATCAGCCAGCCTGGGAAAAACAGGCACCATCATTAATGAGAAGGATATGAAAGCTACAGATAAGGGAGGGAGGGAGGGAGGGAGGGAGGGAGGAGGGAGGGAGGGAGGGAGGGAGGAAGGAAGGAAGGAAGGAAGGAAGGAAGGAAGGAAGGAAGGAAGGAAGGAAGGAAGGAAGGAAGGAAGATCCACTCAATATAATCAAATAAAATTTTCTACATTAATGTACATGAATAGAATTTCTTACTTCTGATGATAATTAGCATTTACATATCAACATTCCTGGACCTTCCAAGTAGTTTTTAATACAAAAAGTTAAATTTGTACTTACGCTTCCCAACATGCTCTACAAAACTCATGCCCACAAGGCATATCTACTGGATCTTCAAAGATAGAAATATTACACATACAAATTTCACACTGCAGATAAAAAAAAACAATTTAAAAATTAGTCTGTGCATGTTAAGATGGTCTGGTCTGATCCATAGCCTCGTCTAATTTTTTCCATTTTATTTATTTCATTTACATCCTGCCTTTAGACTGATGTTGCTGAAATGTGACAGTAACAACATGTAGAACTTGTCGTGGTGAAGAGATGTAGTTGAGAAGGATAAAAGTAACAACTTATATTGATTGGTTAAAACATTTCTAGCATTTCAAAAGAGCAGTGAACAAAAACATGCTGTAAAATGTTGCTCTTTGTTTTTTAAGATGAAAAATTAAACATAAAGAGGTCATATTTTCCAAGGCTTACAAACTGCTATTCTAACTGATGGAAACTGAAGAAGGAGAGATTTAACCTGGAAATAAGGAGAAACTTTCTGACAGTGAGAACAATCAACCAAT
Organism: Bungarus multicinctus; assembly: GCA_023653725.1. Taxonomy (NCBI): domain Eukaryota; kingdom Metazoa; phylum Chordata; class Lepidosauria; order Squamata; family Elapidae; genus Bungarus; species Bungarus multicinctus. The sequence goes on from CM042840.1 coordinate 22,999,116, forward strand.
GGAACAGCTTGCCCTTGGAAGTTGTGGGAGTGCCATCACTGGAAGCTTTCAAGAAGAGAGTGGACTCCCATCTGTCAGAAATGGTGTAGGGCAGTGTTGACGAACGTTTTGGGACCCAAGTGCCCAAATCGGGCACGCGTACACACGCATGCATATCCAAAATGCAAGACGTGCATGTGGAGGCAACATGCTTTCAGAATACTTTGACTGGCATTTCCCCTCCCCTCCAAAAGGCTCAGAAAGGCTCCAGAGGGGAGAGAAATTGTGAGGAAATGCCAGCATTCTAAAAATGCCAGAATACTGGCATTCACTAGCATTTTTGCCAGATTTGAGGCCCATTTCTCTTGTGTGGGTAAGGAGGGAAGATGAAATATCTCAGCATGCAGAGGGCTTGATTCTAAAATCCAAATGTACCCTCTGCCTCTAACCTTCCCTACCAGCTTCTCCATTGAATTTTTGGAGAAACTAGCAAAGATTGGAAATGGAGACCACACAATCATAGGGCACTTGGCAACTGAACATAAATGTGAACAGGTTGCCAAGTACCTGAAATACAGATATGTGACTGGGGGCATGCAGCAAGTTGTTTTACTTTATTCACTATTTGGTATAAGTAAAAGGTTGATATAACTCTATCATGGGTTTTACTACACCATAAGAATTTGGAAGTCACTGCTTTTTGTTTTTATTTTCTCTTTCCCTCACTTTATCTCCTCTACACCATCCCCTTTTTCTGTTGTTAATTGAGGCATGATAGCTCAGCAGTTAAACACACTGAATTTGTCAACTGGAAAGTGCCATGAGACAGTGAGCTCCTATCCTCACCCCAGCTCCTGCCCACCTACCAGTTCGAAACCATGCAAATGTGAGTAGATATTACTTTGGTGGCAAGGTAACAGTATACCGTACAACTTTGGTGTATAGTCATGCTGGCCACATGATTACAGAAATGTCTTTGGACAATGCTGGCTTCCTTGGCTAAGAAACAGAGATGAGAAATGTCCCTAGAGTTGGAAATGACTGGACAGGATAAACTTTTATCTGAACATTTTTTCCGTTGTTTTTATTTCTATTTGTAGGTTATATTAAGAAAAAAAAATAATAAAAACATATATAAATGAGAACAGATTGACAAGCATCCATAATATAGTCATGTGACTTGGGTCCCCCCAAGTCACATGACTATATTATGGATGCTTGTCAATCTGTTCTCATTTATATATGTTTTTATTATTATTTTTTCTGGCCTGTAAATGACCAATTCCATGGCCTTCGTGACTGCAATGCAATGGCTGACCTGAAACTTGGATGATGCCTGCATCTCAATGTAGAATTAGAAAGTGAGTATTTGCTCACTACAGCTCATGTGTTTGGTTCTGCATACAAGGATATTGCCTAAGCAGGACTAATAAAACTGCAGTTTAATAGCAAAAATTTCTGGTCAAAAGTGAGATTTCATTCAACCTAATATAGAAAAAATGCTGTTGCAACTACATAAATATGAGTCAATGACATATTGTGGGTGTTTTGTGGGGTGCCTCAGGGGTCAGTGCTCTTGCCCCTTCTGTTCAACATTTATGTGAAGCTGCTGGGTGAGATCATCCATGGCTTTGGGGTAGAGTTCCATCAGTACGCTGACGACACTCAGTTGTACATTTCTACCCCAGGCCACCCCAACGAAGCCGTTGAAGTGATGACCCGGTGCCTGGAAGCTGTGCGGAGTTGTATGGGTCTTAACAGGCTTCGTCTCAACCCAACCAAAACCGAGTGGCTGTGGTTTCCTGCGCCCAGATACAGCCAGCTCATTCCATTGCTGGCTGTGGGGGGAGAGATTTTGACCCCCACGGAGAGGGCGCGCAATCTGGGCGTCCTCCTGGATGTACGGCTGTCGTTAGAAGATCATATTGCGGCCATCGCCAGGGGGGCCTTTTGTCAGGTCCAACGGATCTGCCAGTTGCAGCCCTTTCTGGATCGGGGCGCTCTTCGCACGGTCACTTCTGCCCTCATCATCTCCCGCCTAGACTATTGCAATGCTCTCTACATAGGGCTGCCCTTGAAGAGCATCCGGAGGCTTCAGCTGGTGCAGATTGCGGCCACGCGGGTGATTTTGGGGGTTCCTCGGAGCTCCCGTGTTACACCACTCCTGCGCGAGCTGCACTGGCTTCCAGTGGCCTTCCGGGTGCGATTCAAGGTGTTGGTAGTCACCTTTAAAGCGCTTCATGGCTTAGGACCCGGATACTTACGGGACCGCCTACTGCCATCATCGGCCTCCCGCCGGCCAGTGCACTCCCACAGGTTGGGCCTCCTTGGGGTGCCGTCAGCTGGACGATGCCGGCTGGCGGCCCCGAGGGTGCGGGCCTTCTCTGCAGGGGCACTCTCCCTCTGGAATGAATTACCCCCGGAGATGCGGGCCATTACTGACCTGTAAACCTTCTGGCGCGCACTAAAAACCCATCTCTTCCAACAGGCCGGTCTGGCCTAATACCAATTATTAGGGTTTAAAAAAAAATTTTAAAAATTTTTTTCTGGTAATTTTAACTTTTCTACCTTGTTTTTACTGTTTTGTCAGCCATTAATTTAATTCTTTTAAATATTTTTTAAATTCTATTTATTGTGGGGCTTTTTATCTTGGCTGTACACCGCCCCGAGTCCCATTGTGGGAGAGGGGGCAGTATAAAAATTTAATAAATAAATAAAATAAATAAATATTTAACAACTTGAAAATGTAGTGTAAGCATGTAATATTAGTTGCACAAGTAATATATTATTGTACATTGACAGCTATGTGGTATACTAGTTAAAATGGTGGATGAGAAGCAGAGAGTTTTTTATTCACCCTCAGACATAGACACAAGAACATGACCCTGAATCAGTCATGTTCTTCCAGCCCAATGTAGCTCACAAAGTTTTCATTGTGGGGAGAAAAATAGGAGGAGAGAGAACTCTGACCACTGCCCTGAGCGCCTGTACAGAACGAAGGATACATATCTAATAAATAAAATATTGTATCATTCTAGAAATCTATTTTAAGAATGAAGCATACCATAGTTGTCTCAATGTCCCCTGGTGAGAGGCTAATTTCATCTGGAGAAGTAATAGAAGAACGAGTAGTGCGAGGGGTTCTTGGTGAAGGAAGTGTATCCCAGGCATTATATCCACTTGGAGGTGGTGTTGGCATTTGAACACCTGAACGCTGGCAGCAGTTCTCTGGATTAGTCATCCAAGCTTCAAGTAATTTTTCTCTGTCCCAATCTTAAATAAAAAGTGTCAAGAAGTAGGATAGCAACAACCTTTCAGCAAAATGTGATAGAATTTTAAAGTATAGATATTATAAGCTTCAAAAACCATATGCATAAACATGGGCATATGTAATTATGAAGAAAAATCTTCAGAATTAAAAATTTAAGATATGATTAGGACTAATCACAATAATTTGGCCTAGTAGTATTGCAGGGTTTTAAATTTGTCATTTTATATATCCTTGTTTTTTTATTATTTTTAACTTCAGCCACTTATTTAATCTGTTTTTAAATTTTAAATTTCTTTGTATTGTTTTAATCTGGCTGTACACCGCCCCGAGTCCCAAATGGGATTGGGGGCGGTATATAAATTAAATAAACATAAACAATATATTCAGAACACCTTCCCAGCTCTCAAGACTGTGTAGTAGAGACTACAAAGTGCAACTCTCTGATAAAATACTAATTGATCTATCGAAGGAAGATTTTTAAAAGAAAAATGGGGCTTGACTTTTAAAAGTGTTTTTATTTTAAAGAAAAACTGGATTCATCTTGACCTTAAAATTTATTTGGTTGATCTTAAAAACATAAGCAGGCTAGGACAGTAGACTATTCAAAGACATTTTAAAAAAAGAAGCATTCTGGAATAAGACAATGGTAAACTGCTTTTATTTTGTTGTCAAGGAAACACATGGTTGTGTCCAAGAAATCATTAGAAATTTAATTTAATTCAAAGGTGACTTTTCTATTATATACATATGTGCTGGGTAAATCAGACCAAACTTGATAGCTAAGAGATAAACCTGTTCCCAGATTGGGGATGTAAAGAGTGATACATTTTTCTTAGCTATTTAGACATTGAAGAGAAAATATGTTAATTTTAGAACACTAAAACACAAATTGGATTTCTGCAACATGTTATACTGTATTATAGTTAGATTTAGTGCTGTCCGAAGTAGAAATGATTTGTCTCTTGTGGTCTAATTTTTTTGATTTTATAACAGATTATTCCAGTTCAGTTTTTAATTGAACCAATTTACTAAACTCTGACATTTTACAACAGTGATGAGAAAGCCAATTTTATTAGTTGCTGTTCAACAATTTCTTAATAGATTTGTGAGATTTTTGTATTATATATAGGCACAAAAACCCATAACACTGTGTTTTTATTCCTGCCCACTATCTCTTCAGTTTTGATCAGTTTTCTCTTTCTTTGTGGCTCGTTCACTGACTTATAACTATTGTATTTAAAAAGTTTTAAGAATCAAATCTCAGGTACATCCTGCTATATGGTTTCAAAATTATCTGCATAAAGGATTCAGACCACAGAATTTTGGTTCTGCTAGCTAAAGAGTTGTCCTGCTTAATCCTAAATAAAGGTAGAAAAGTCCTATTGTTTTAAACATACAAGGTATATACAAGGTGACCAAATGAATGAAGTTACAATTAATATATTACTAAGAAACAGTCCTCTATTATTTAAAGCAATTTGTTCTCAAATCTCAATTTGAGAATGAACTGCTCGAAATTTGAATTTGAGATCTTATAGAATTTGATTTACAGTTATTCATGATTATAGTCATACTTTTTAAATTTGTTACAAGCCCTGATCATATTTTTAAATGTTACTACCTTGCACATAAATCATTTAAACCTCTTAAATAAATTACTCTAAAATTGCAAAATTTGAGTTAATTCCTTAAAGAAAGTGACTAAACCAAATCATGATCCAAATCTCACCTCATTCTAGATTATTAATTGGATTGTAATAATAGTCAAGAATTCGACATAAATTTCCACCCTTGCTACCATCTTCTTCAGAACTGTTAGCATTAATTTGATTATTCTTATCTAATATACTTTATTCGTGACAGGAATAAAAAATTCAACCTACTTCTGTTCTCTTGCAGCTAAGAATTCCATAAGAGAGGTACATCTGCAATTCACATAACTGTTAGATTATACTTTCATAACCAGAAGGCCTATTCAGCTTCAGAAGAAAACGATTTCCAACATTTAGCACCCAGGCTCTTACTATTCTTTCATGATGATCATTAAAATACGAAATATAATCTCACCAGTATCAACATTAAAAATGATTTTATACTTTACAACATAAGGAATGGGTTAAATTCCAGAAATGCAAAATGGAATAAAGCATTTAAGCAATTTGCGTTTACAACACTTTTATTAGAAAAGCAGAGGAAAAACATATTAGTATATTTTGTTATTAAAGTTTTGCTGAATGATATAGTTTCTGATTACCATGAGCTCGGAGCAAAGCTTCGGCAGTAAACAATGGTGCTTGCAGCATATCAGCAGATTCTACAATCAGCATATCTTTGAGCTTTCGAAGATCCTGAGGTCGTAGTCCTTCATATGGCTGTGAGATGGAATGAAATAAGGTAATAAAAATATTTTATTTATAAGTAGGTTTCAAAATGAACTGGAAAAAAACTCTTAAAATGAATTTTATGGCAACTATTCAAGGCAACCTAACCTTCATATTTTTCTACCCAATAATCCCCTACAACACCAGGGACCCCAAAATGATTTTTGAAGCTCTCAGAGCCATCAAGGTCTGTCAATTTCAGTCAAGAGTAGAATAAAAACCTGTTTAAATATTAATATGGGTTTTACTTTTGAATATTTTTTAATACAAATGTGGAGAGAGAGAAGCTTGGTCGTGATTATACAAATATAGCTTCATTGAATATGCACTATCATCATGGCCAATGCCAAAAACAAAACCCAAACATTCCCATATAAAGTATGTACTTATCCTTGTATTAAAAACTTTAATGCAAGTTGATGGTGGTGGGGCACATTTTGAAGAACCTGCTAAAACTGAAAGTTACATGCAATCAGTATAAGAGTTTGAGATTATGACTTTCATTTTTTAGCCAGTTTGAGTAATAAAGGGTCCAAAACCACTAGAATAAACATGCAGTGTGCTCAAATGTGTGTTCAGCATATATGAAGTAATAATTATTTTAGATGTTTGTTTTTTTAAAGAAAAAAATGGTTCCTAGAATGTCAAGCTCATTCAACTTGTCATTAATATCTTTTCTTCCCCTACTGAGTCTTTCAGAAAGCATTAATTTATACAATGCACTATTATGTTATAGTGCATAACATTAACTTTTCCCCTCATTTTCTATCAGTATGCTTTGTTATAATGTAGATTCTCCATTGTCACTCTTTTAAAGAAATTGGAGAGTTAATACTGTAATGTTGTCATACATATCAGAACTTTTAAAAAACTATTGCATAGTAACCCAAGGCATGAGATAGATATCTTTCTTAAGATTACACAGGTGTGCAAGTATACTATGCTTTCAGTTTTACCTGATTTGGTTTTGTATACAAGCATACAAATTATTGACCACTAGTCTTCATGTAGTCAAGAAAGAACATAAAGACAAATTGCACATTTTGAGAAGTACCAAATGTTTTAGATGGAAAAGAGAGTCACCCATACTCTGCCTGCCCAATTAGAAGCATGTCCATAGCTGGCATTCTTGAATTGCAGCACTCCAAACTGCAACCCTCTTGCCTTATCTTCTTTTATAGAAAAAATGTATTTCTATAGAAAAACTAAGCCTGCAATAATTTAAAATTACTAATTACTAGTAATAGTAAAGTAAAAGAGAAAAATCCCTAATTAAAATTTTTAAAAAAAACAATCAACCTTCAAATATTTAAGGTAGCTAGCTACTATCTTTTGGAGGTTTATTAGCTTTTATCATAATAGATTGAATGAGGGGTTCCTTATGCCTGGCTTGTGGACTAAAACAGATCTATGGCCTGCCAGGAACCAGTGTGAGCAAATGAGTGAAGTCTCATCCATGTACGTGTGGGATCCAGGCAGCATGCAAAACTATGCCCTTTCAGTCCACGGGAAAAAAACGCCCTCCAGTAGACCTGTTCCTAGCAACCAAAAGATTGGGGATCACGGAGTCAATGTTATATTTTGTATTTATAAAATACAGATATTTGCAATGTATTTCTTTCTAAATATATGGTTTGAAAACATTGAGAAAATACAGCACATGATAGTTCAAAGAAGGTATAGGGAGCAAATCACATCAAAGAATTCTACTTTCCAAACATCTCCGAAGAGTTTGTGTTTATAGAGAATACAACAGTTAAATGCATAAATCTAGCTGCTATAAAGCAGTTCCTTGTGATTCTAATACGCAAGCCCAAGAGCTTACAATAAACATTACACAGTTCTCTAGTGATTCAGGCTTTTTCTAATAAAAAGCACATTAAGAGGATACATATTTGGCTGATATAAATCATTCTTCATTTTAATTTACCTCCTTTTTATCTAAAGCAGCATATTCCGCTTCAATACTTTCAGCTTCAGGATCTCGTGAAAACACCATCTGAGATTCTAAATTGAGAGCTAATTCTTTGTGGTGCTGCTTCTCTGCACAGTCACAGGGAGTATCTTTATTTTCATTTTCAGCAAACAAGTCTCCACCATGTTTTACAAGAAGCTAAAAATTAAATGGAAATATCAGTGATTTTGTTGATATTATGGATAATACTATAGAAAGCCAAGAAATTTCAAAAGCCATTTTTATATAAAGATCTTTAAAAAGCTATATTGCAAACTTTCAGGTAGTATAGGATAATATGAAACAGACTATATGATAGCCTTTTTCTTTCTATATGGCAGTACAACTGCAGTGTTTAAGGGAAATGCAAATTTAAGGTGGCTGCTAGAACGTGTTGATTTAGAGGTTTGATGTGTTGACATTGGTAAGTTGGAATATGTTCTGTTCTTCAACTAAGAGGTGAAAATATTGCTATATCACTACATGTGAACTGCTGGAGAAGATCTGCAAAGGTCTCCGTTGTCCTGTTTAGCCACCATGGCTTGAGTTACAGCTCTGATCTGGAAATTTTATCTGGAGGTGTGGATGGTTGATTAGTTCCTGCCATTAGAATTCTGGACAGCTTTAAGTTGTCAATTAACATTTTGACAATCTTTCTCTGTGTCACGAAAGTCTAAGTTTACCAGATGAAAACAAGCAAGAGCTTTAAGAAAGCAAAAGATTTTGATTGGCAGCTGCTGACATAGCACTGGCTCCATTGGCTTATTATTTTTTTATTCTACTGACTTTTTAATTCATTTGGATTATTCAGGAAAATGGTTTGGAAGAATGTTTCTGGAGACAATCTTTTTTATTATAGTCAGGAATGTGATCTGGGACAATGTCATTGCTGAACTACTACACATCTGCATTAATGTCTTAGGAACTGCTCCTTGCAAGAAACTTTGGAGATAGCATTGGGTTTGGACTTTCAGATCTTGGCTTGTTATCTGGGTGACACCAAATTTCTCATTTTTGTTAGGGCTTCCTATTTTTGGTGAGAGCAAGATATGGCACCTAAGCAGCTGATCTAAGCCTGAAGTCAATGGCTGTTCCTTTATCAGATTTCCTTGGGAGAGAGAAAAGTATTAGTTCGGGGGGAACAGGACCTTGATTGTAATGGGCAAAGCTGGTATGGTGTGTGTTCTTGGGTAAAGCAGATTCCATATCTTTATATCTCCTTCTGGCTCTTAATCTTCACATCAAGAGCCAGACAAGTTCTTTGGATTCCAGCGGTTCCTATGAAGCTATTAAATGCCAGATCTCCACAATATCACTATGGATAAAAGGGCAAACCTGGCTAGTATTACCAAAATCTAGAAGGGGAGATAAGGGGGGAAATTACTCTCTCAGAAATCTGCCAAGTTTGGCACTTGATGCAATCTCTGAGCCATCTGTAATCTCTTTGAAGGATATACTCTCTTCATGAATAAGGCGATGAAACGGAAAGAGGATTTTAGATAACCTTGGATTTACCTTCACTCCCCAACTTTTTCCCTTGTGAAAACACTCATTATTAGATAGAAAATAGGAATACGGAAATTGCAAGCTCTAACTTTAGTTAAACTCCCTTTTTGCTTTCAACCTAGATAAAAGTCACCAGACTTGAAACTCTAGACCTAGAAAATCTAGAGCTATGCCGCCTCCGGTCTGATCTAAATATAGTATATAAAATCATACATTGCAATGTCCTACCTACAACTTCAGCTTTAATCATAACAATACAAGAACGCACAATAGATACAAACTCAAGGTTAACTGCACCAAACTTGACTGCAGAAAATACGGCTTCAGCAACAGAGTGGTCAATGTTTGGAATACTCTACCTGACTCTGTGGTTTTTTCCCCAAACCCCAAAAACTTTAACCTTAGACTGTCTACTATTGACTTCACCCCCTTCCTAAGTGGTCTGTAGGGGGCGTGCATAAGCGCACCAATTGTGCCTACCGTTCCTCTCCTATTGTTTTTTATTTTTCTTATAAGTGTCTATCTCATATTCAAAACTATATTTGTTCTTATACCTGTATCTTGTAAGTGATTGATAAATCAAATAAATACTAAATACTAAAGTCTTCCCCCTGCTAAGGAGTGCTTTCTTTATCAGCCAGATTCATAATTGCTGATAATTGCAATTAACAAGCAATTAAATTCTAGAAAGCATTAGCTAGCAATTGTGTCATACACCAGTTATTTTTTCTCTCCCCTGTAATGGAGGGTGTGAAAAAAATTATCCATGAACAATTGTATACTCCTTTGTTTAAAAAATGTATAAGAATTGGTTAAATTCCAAGCTTGCCATCCTAATTTTGAAAATCCCACATGCCCTTTTTCTGCAGAAAATTAATTAGCGTTCATACTCCATGTGTATGGACCCAGCATTTAATATTTGATTAAATGGTGCTGTAATCTTTATTCAATACAGCATCAAGAAATTTCATGCATTGCAACTGAGGGTAGGTCTTCTCCAGCATTTCACTGATATATATGTATCAATCATGCCACATTTATCATTCATGTCATATTTACGCTCAAACCTAAAAGCCTGTAATTCTTGTAGTAGTGGGGGACATGAAAGCACTCTGCCCTTGCTGTTAATACACATTCAGGTGTCCCCTGGGCAACAGTTTATAGCTGGCTAATCCTTTCAATTCAGAAGCATCCAAAGCATAGTATGAAAAGCTAATTTCTATGCAATTAATTTTGCTAGTTTCTGGGCAAAATCTGTTTAACTTATACATATTTTAATATTTTATGTCATATAGTATGCCTTATTTTAATTGTGATGCATCTGACATGAATATAGAAACAAACATCCAATAGTAATATGGCATAGCAGTTTAAGCTCTAGCATATGCAATCTTAATTGCCACCACTCAGTATTCCTTCTAGAATTTTACTTTTAGTCAAACATTATTTTTAGCACCGTTACTCTTTCCCACAGTCATGGGCAAATTATAGTGATTGGCATTATCTTTTACATAAACAGCATCTTTCTGCTTTTTTCAAATGATTCTCACATAAAGAGCCTTATAAAAATTTAGCCTTAAAATTATTGTGATCAGACTGAAATCTTGGCCCTTTCTCAGGTCTCTTGGGTCTCTCACCCTGGCTAAATAAACCTAATTGATAAGGAAATGACATCAGTGTAACGTAACAAGAAATTCTAGGCCTGCTGGAAACACTGAAGTATTCCTGGCTTCTCCATGGTAACAATGCAACTTGAAGAATCATTTCAAAATTGATATTTAAGTTTAAATTCAGAGGTTACACTTCTACAACTAAGATAGTAGAACATATGGAATGCCATAAGGTATTTTAAGAATAGCTGTGCTTGGTGAAGCAAATCTGTTGAAGTTAAATAGTGACTGAATGGAGCCTCATTCCAAATTTGATGAACATTATCTGTAATTCTACCATGGAAGAAAAGCAGGATATAAATGTATAAAAACGTAATACAATATATAGTTTCTGACGTAGTGTTTCTTTAGTGCTTTCTTTAATACTCTTAAATTATTAACATTGCTTGATAATTTATTACCTTAGCTATGTTTTGTGCCAAGTATATGTTTTTTATTCACTTCAGCAAGTATTTACAGGTAGTCCTCAACTTACAACCACTTAGTGACCATTTGAAGTTACAACAGCGCTGAAACTATTGACTTATGACTAGTCCTCACACTTATAGTCGTCAAAATATCCCCAGTTGACTCTGGGCAACTGGAATATATTTGCAAACAGTTGCAGAGACCTGGGATCAAGCGACCATCATTTGTCACTTTCACAACTGGCTTCTGAAAAGCAAAGTCAATGGGGAAGCGGATTCACATAACAACCATGTGATTCACTAAACAACTACAATGATTTGTCCAACAAGCATAGCAAGAAAGACAATAAAATCAGGCAATACTCATTTAACAACCACCTTGCTTAGCAAAGGAAACTCTGGTCCCAACTGTGGTCCTAAGACAAGGACTACCTATATATGAATTTTTACCTCTACACAAGTCTTCATTCCTGAGGCAGCAGCATAGTGCAAAGATGTATTTTTTTTGTTATCAACAGCATCAATGGCAGCTCTTTCATATTCTCCTTGATCAAGCTTTGCCCCTTTCCATTTCAAGATCATCTGTAGACAATCTGCTCTTCTGAAATCATCTTCAAAGGGTCTTGTCAGACGAGGTTGAAGAGCTCCATCAGAAATCATAATCTGAGGTCCCATACAAAGCAAGTGCATAGAAGTTTCATTGTGCACATTTCGTTTATTTGGGTTCCCATCTCTCACAAAAAGAAAAGTCCTATACAAAGAAAATAATTATGTAATTTGGAAGACAATTTTTACTGCTCTGAATTTTAAGCAACTTTGAATTATACTTTTCCTATGCTACTGAGTTGAAAATATTTTAGAGAAAACAAAATAATTAGTTCTTGAATTCTTTCTGCTAAGATATGCCATTAAAATAAATACTGAACTTTTTACTAATTTGATTGTTCCAGGATAGTTAAAATAGTGAAATCTCTAAAGAGAAAATTTTTCATATTGTTCTGATCTGTGAACTGTTGTGATAGTTCACAAGAAGAAAAAATAAATGAAATAATAATTATACTTTTGGATTTTTAACATGAACTTTGGTTTTTTACTAAAAAATGGCAGTTGTGAATAACCAATTACATATTATTATAGCACATAACCAAAATTCTACAACTACATGTCAAAAGAAATATATGCACACAAAGAAAAACTATAAAGCATCTCTTGATTGTGGCTGAACAAAATATTTTCTGCAAAATCAAAATAATGTAAAAAATATTTTTCACTCACTCACAATGCTTAAGGTCAATTTATTTTACCTCTTTAGAGGTATAAAATGAATTGTAATTTCAGTATGTTTAAATGATACAAATTACATGTTATAATAAGCTATATAGACTGTTGCTGAATAAGATATAAAAAGCCAGAATCAAATATTATAGATGAGCAAAGAAAGAACAAAGCTAACATTACTTCTTTGGCTAATTTCATATTTTTCATTTTTGTCCTTGATTTTTAGATGTCCTTGCCTTGCATTTTTGTGCATTAAGATAGATATTTGCATGAGGCACAAAAAGAAGCCAAGAATTATCCACAATTCCAGAAATCAAGCAAGTCATTTCACTGACCATATCACTAAACTACAATTACAGTCAATAACCCAAGAGCAAACTATGTTTTCAAACAGTGTTTAATGCCCTAAAACTTTGGCTTATTACTAACACACCACAAAATAAAACATTATGGCTTTGTATCTAAGCATATATTGCAATCCAGTTAGCTAAATGAAAAATACGGAAATAGCCTTCCACTTGACATTTTAAATGAACAGAATATTATGTTGCCAGGAGACTCTTCCCTGCTTCCATGCATCCTATTGATACATTTCATTGTGTTCATTTCGTTTATTTGGGTCTGGCAGAAATCCTAATCAGTACTGTCCATGCTTTATTAAATTACATTTCCACTTCAAAAATAAAATCATGTAGGAACCATCTGGTAATAATGTAATCTTATTGTGTGCTCACTGAAGCAAGATGAAAATGTACGTATACAATACTCACCCCAATATTCGATTCATCCCATGCCTAGCAGCATAATGTAATGGAGTATTGTGCTGGTAAGGCTCTCCATAAGAAATATTTGGATCCAGAGATTCTTTTAATTGAGGGTTGCTTTCATATATTTGGCAGGCCAAATTTTCATCTCCGTTGATAAGTGCTTTGCGGAACTTAGTAGTTGTATTTCCCATTTTGATACTAATAAGTGTGCCTCTTTTATATCTTTTCAATCACTTGGGATGAAGATCAGTAGCATGTTAAGTCTGAAAGAAAAAAAACAATATTCAATTCTTGGAATATTAATAAAGTTTTGTCAAAACTGATATTGAATAATTACAGTAAATCATAATCTTAAACTTTATTGACTTTATGTAGACAAAAAGGAATTCCTCTAGTTATTTCTACAGTTTTAAGATTTATTCTATAACACCTTTACTAGAAATATTATAGTAAAATATTATGTCCAAAAACACACTTTGAATTCTAATTCCTAGAAAAAGTAATATAAGCTTCCATCAATGTTATTCTGCAACAATGTAAGATAACTTTCGAATAGAATAGAATTCTTTTATTGGCCAAGTGTGATTGGACACACAAGGAATTTGTCTTGGTGCAAATGCTCTCAGTGTACATAAAAGATACATTCGTCAAGAGTCAAGAATCGTAAGGTACAAGACTTAATAATCATAGGGTACAATAAGCAATCAAATCATACTAGAAAACAGTCAATATAAATTGTAAGGATACAAGCAACAAAGTTACAGCATAGTTAAATTATAGCATAGTTAAAGAAGAATTAAAAGATACTGACATTGAAAATTGGAGTTAAAAGGTATCCTATAGTGGGCAAAATGTTGTTTAATTCAGTTAATTAATTCAGCCAATTGATTTAGGAAATACAAAATTTTCCAATGACTTCTACTTTACACTATATGGAATTACCACAGAGAAAGATTTCATTGTATTTGATGACACACTCTGTCTTAAGTAAGAAGTTTCATGGTAAACACTTTCAGTAAATAGACAAGCCTTTGTAAGCATCACATTTTTTTCACAATGTTTTAAGTGCTTTATTGGTTTTGTGCCTTTTTATCCCCATTGTCTAAAACAGAAACTTTAGCATAAAGTTCTTACAAAACAATTCCTACTATAATGTTATCTTAGCTGTCAGCAATCACAAGACCAGAATGTTGCTACAACTAATAATGTGATGATATCATAAAACTGAGAGATAACTTAAAAGATCTGAACAAGATGTTCAGACCATGGATGTGTGATCTGCCACAATAGGGTTGCAATGATCGTAGCAGGTGAAGGTTATATGTGGAATTTTATGCCACCATAAATTATTTGGATACAGTAAGGTTTAATTAAAGTTGTTAAAGTTCATGCATTTTCTACGTATTTCTGCCAGAATTCTTCTACAATATTGTTTGTTGTTTAATCTATGTACTCATAAAAGCAAACTGGTACCAAAAGACAAAGCTGAACTAAAAAGAAACAAAAATTAGACAAATAACATGAAAGAAATTAATATGAAGAAGCAAAGAATCACAGAGATAACTTTGGAGAAACAGTATTACAAAACCATTTTTTAAAGTTTGGAAGACAAAGAAAAGTTTTGAAAGAAATTCCAACTGACTTGAGTTATAAGAGGAAGGGAAATAAAAACACCACCTGGCTTTCAGGATTCTTCCATTATAGCGTAAGCTAATAAAGTACAGTTCCAGTCATTACCAAGACTGTCTCCTACCTGATCCATGCTGAAGAGCTGGCAGGAAACTAGACAACAAGCAGGTTAGACTGGAAAGCAAGGAAGCAAAGCTTGAAGATGTAGACATTAGTCAACTATGGTCCTGTGCCAAAACAGAAGCTAATATTCCCAACATTCCCTTTCATTATTTTTACATGGGATTTAATCAATCAATCGAATTTATAGACTGCCCACCTCTCTCACAGAGCAACTCTATGTATAAAAACAAAAGTTATCAAAGAATAAATATAATTTGCTGGAATTATCATTATGATTATATTAAGAAATATATTGAGTAATTGCTTTCTAACAACATCCTATAAATATACGGTTCAGTTTTTAGATTACAATGAAGATATAGAACCAAGTCATGCTACTTAAAGATATTTCCTGTCAGGCCATAAAATTTAACAAGATAAGAGAAGCTTCATTTCAGTATGAAGCATTTTAACACCAAGATAATAGCTAAAGTTACTTAAAGGATAGGGAGGAGAGCAGATTGATGGACCTTATTACCACCTTAAGGTAGTCCTTCTTTAACAATGGTAATTGGGTCTCCAAACTCCATTGTTAAGTAATGCAGTCTTAGGTTAAAAACCCTGTGACTGACTCATTTATTTCTGGCAGTTCTGGCTGCTGTTGTTAAGCAAGATTTTTTGAATCATTAAATGAGGCCCTCACATCTGACTTCCAAGTCCTTTTGGCTTTGCTTATTGGAAGCCAGAAAGGAAGGTAATAAATATTGATCACAAAACTGCAAGACACTGTGACTCTTCTAAGTACAAGGTCTGCTCATATTACCAATCACAGTTGCAGTTATGCATTTGAACAGTCACTGAATGAGTAGTTGTTAAACATAGTTTAACAGTTAGAGAGTAGACAAATTCCATAAAGAGTATATACTATCACAAAACTGTATGAAAATTATAATTTTTCTTTATGAAAATCTCAAAATGATGTAATTATATCCATTTAGCATATCAACATAATGACCCAGTTCAACTTAATAGGGTATGAATAAATGTTTTGCTATGACTACAAATCTATGGCATAAGCTGTAGTTAAACTAGAAACTATCTTTCAGTTTTCTGTTTTATCTGCATTTAGAAACCCTGATTAATGAAAACCATTCTAGATTAATAAGGCAAAATATGCACATCCAAAAGAGGTCAAAGTATCTTCTATTCCCAATAACCATTGTCATTTGAAATGATGTGCTGTAGTATGTGAAGTGTTACTAAGTCAGACTCTGACAAGAATTTATCCACAATTAATAAAATTAAAATATAATGAATAGATAAAATCATGATTATGCTTTAAAATAGCACCAATTATCTCTACTAAAAGGGAAATAAATAACTCTTGATTCGTATTATGAAGCTTTTGCTTTAAAGGTACATCTAAAGGAAATCTAACATTCACATAATCAAAACCATTACTGACTAAAATTCAGGAAATTATTTCAACTTGTTTATATAACAAAAGTTGCTTTTTATATAGAAGTACAAAAAACATAAATGTCTTTGTTAATGTAACTCAGAATTCAGTTTCATTGCAATTTATTGGCATTGCATAGCAATATTACACAGAAATAAGGTACTTAAAAATAAACAATTATAATTACTTGGCTTCAGACCACAAAAAAAGATTTAGCTATATTAGTGTATGATTACAAAAATAGAAAAAACATTTGAAAGCTATTTAGTGACTACAGGATGCATTCTCTTACCAAGTATTAACTTCAATTTGTGCTGTTGTTGCTGTTGCCAAGCAGTATCACATGGGAACTCAAGAAGAATGATGACACTAAGTACAGTATTTCCCTTTCAGAAAAAAAATAACTAACCTGAACAGATAGTTCATCCATAAGCAAATACTTTTTAAGAAGTATCAAAATATCATAACATTTTAAATTATCCAATTGCAAATAGAGACTTACAATGAAAATGAACTTTCTCCCAGTCTATTGGAGAAAAAAATCCCTTAACCTTATTCTGAAGATGTTCTTTATGCTTTTTCATCAGATTTAGCTGATTTCGACAGTGCTGAGCAGCTAAGCCTTCTGCCATCATCAGCCTCCCGTCAACCTGTGCGCTCTCACAGGGTGGGCCTCCTTGGGGTGTCGTCAGCTGGACGATGTTGGCTGGCAACCCCAAGGGTACGGGCCTTATCTGTGGGAGCACCCTCCCTTTGGAACGAGTTGCCCCCGGAGATACGGACTATCCCTCACCTGCGAACCTTCAGGCGCGCATTGAAGACTCATCTTTTCCAAAGAGCCGGTCTGGCCTAATAGTATTGCAGGATTTTAAATTTATCATTTTAGAGACCCCTGTTTTTATTATTTTATTATTTTTAATTTTGGTCATCGATTTAATCTGTTTTAATCTGTTTTTAAATTTATGTTTTCTTGTATTGTTTTTAATTGGCTATACACCGCCCCGAGTCCCATGGGAGAGGGAGCGGTATATAAATTAAATAAACCTAACCTAACCTAAGCAGGATCAGGCCAAGGTAGTAATTAGATAGGAGGCTGCTAAGACTATAAGTAAAACTAGGGAGCTGATAAATGTATAAAGTATAAATATATAAAATGCTGTATAAAGGTGTATAAATCTTTCCATTCCCCACCATCTAGTCAGAGCTGAAGAGGCTTCCTGGATGAAAAGTGAAGTGTCTTCAAAGTAAAACCAGAAAGTCCAGTTGCCTCTTGAAAAAAGAATCTTATGGAGCTGAAAAAAACTTTCTGCAGAAAAGGCAATTGGCAAATTGTGTCCACATTTGACAAGAAACTACTATACATGCAGTCACCAGGATTTATGTGCTACTGAGTTGTTTTCAAAGCTATTTTGTTCTGAGTTATATGCTTTTCCTTTTCACAAACATTTCTAAATTACATATATACAGGTAGTATTCTCTTAACAACTGTCCTATTTAGTTATTGTTCAAAAGTCCCTACAAGCATAGCTGCAGAGAGGGCTGACAGCAAATAAGGTATGTAGGTAGGTACTAGCTTAGGTTCCTTTCTGAATGGATAAGAGCATCACTCTTTGATCACTAATATGTGACTACTTGGGTCAAGTACCAAAAGGCTAATGGATTATTTGTTTCTTAGGCATGAAATTAGGAAATTACACATTTAATAGACAATATACTTACCTAGAGTGCTCAGCCAAGAGGCAGATATATCAATGGCCTTAAGAAACATGTTGAAATGCAAATTATTGTGCCTAAGTATTATATATTATTCCCAATTGTCTGTATTGCCAATGACATATAACTGTTATTACAATGAAATATCTATTAAAGATGTACAATAGTAAAAGTTAATGAATTACTAAAAGGGAGAGGTTTCTTCCAATGGGCAGGAAAAAGTTGTGATTTCTACTTAGAAGAAGTGCTTAATCCATATCTGCTGTTCTGAAATGTACTTCACAATAAGTTTAACTGCTCTTTGTGGTCTCCTATAAGGAGTTTTAGAATTTTTATTGAAAATTATTTCCTTGACCACTTTTCTCTAGATTGGGTGATTAGTCTACAAAGTCTGCATTCAAACATAACCTGAATCTCAAGAAGGCATAGCAGCAAGATGAAGTGCATACATAAATACAGTGCTCAAAAATAAACCAACTGGTAATGGTTTTTGCATTTAGCACTAACAGTTAATCAATCTATTGAAATAAATTTATTTTTCCAGCAAAATCCATAGCTGCTCTTTAGCCCTATGCTCAAATAGTTGCTGCTTTTTTTCAGCATTATTTTCCATTTAGTCTAGCCCATTATCATAAGGACTTGAGCAGTCACTGCTGCTGTACTAGCTAGGCTTGAAACATTTTAAAATGTTTAAAACAAAACAACAACCAGAAACAATCATATGAAACAAAACAAAAATCTAGTTGCAATGCTCAGAACAGTCCAGAATACTGAATTGCTTCTCAAAACAGCTAACTCTAAGCTTAGTGAGAAAAATACCTGTGGTTCATATCTTTTGTGTTGAGTTTAAAACACTGAAACTACTCCGAATTTTTCAAATCCAAAACATTTTATATTCTGACTACAAAACTTATTTAAACATTTCCTATAAATATATCTGCATATGATTTATATGCAGATCAAATTATTGTTTAAATTACCTGTCATTATATTATATGTATTGTTTTAACTGCACTATATTGTTTTGATTTTTTTTATTATAAACCAATGCGATCAACATATTTCTTGGTGAAAAAGTAGAATACAAGCCCAATAAATAATAACGTACTAAAGCTGTTTATTTTTTATTGTGATATCAGATTGTTTCTAGAAATAGAAACAAGCATCTATATGGCAATAAAAGTACACCAAAGAGGTATTCTATGCTTTTTTTTTACTTCTGATAATAAAGCAATCCCCATTAATTTAATGCTAAATCTCGAAGTATTAACAGTTTAAATAATTTCTGAATTTATCACTAGGTGATACTCTGCATTTATTTAACTTTTAAATATTATTAAATATAGGGAAAATATATGTACCTTTTTAGTTAAAAAACATGTAAGTATATATACATAATACAAACTTATTAATTTTGGAAACAAAAATCCTTCGGAAAGTGTATTATTGTATTCATCATATCATATTAAAAATTATCCAGCAAAACTGCAAGCATTGAAAAAGGTTTTGTAGATATTCAGTCCAAAATAATTTCATACAATTTGGAATCATCTGAATTGTAAGAATTTGTTATATTAATCTGGTCGTAATTTATTTGATGGGGCATATTTAAAATACAACGAACCATTTAAAATTTGCAGAATTCCCTACTTTAGTGATATAATTAATACTTTTCAGCTGAAAGATGCTTTCTCAATAAATTTTTCTTAGTAATTGTATCTTTCATTCTAAATAAGAATTCTAGCAACTTTGAAAATGCTATTATATTGTACTTCGAAACAGAAATTGTAACATTTAACTCATGTTCTGATCAAAACATTGTAGTTTATAAAAATAAACTGTTCACATTTTACATTCTAACTGTAAATGTTTAGTAAGTCTGAAGCAGGATTTGTAATTTGAATTATTTTATAAATCAATAGATACTTCACTTGCATTTATTGGTGAAAATAACTTTTAGCTTCAAATATGTAGTTTGCAGACATACCATATTTAAATTATTAGCCTCTCAGCACTTAATCAGAAAGTATCAATTTTCAGTCAGTATTATATTACTAAACTGAAAATTCAATATCAGTAATCCTCAACTTACAACCATTCATTTAACAACTGTTTGAAAATATAATGGCAAGTGACTTAAGAGGTCACTTAAGAAATGATTCTTTAAGGATTTAAGTGGTCTTTTAAAAATGGTCACAGCATCCCCAGTGACATGATCAGAATCTGGGCAATTGGCATATATTTACAATAGCTGCAGCATCCTAGGACATCGAATCACTTTCTGCAACCTTCTCAGCCAACTTCCGAACAAGCAAAGCCAATTGGTGAAGCCAGATTCGTTTTAACAATTGCATGGTTCACATTACAAACGCAGTGACTTGTTTAATAACCATGGCAAAAAAATATCATCAAATTGGGCATGATTCACTTAATAATTGCCTTGCTTAACAATGGAAATTCTGGTCCTAATTGTGGCTATAAGTTGAAAACAATTTAGATTTTGTAATAATTTAAAAAATTGGATTCCTAAATGCAAATATCTTTTCAATTCATTCCAATAAACTTGAGATAGAATCACAGTTTCAATATATTTGTTCATCTGACTGCCAAATAACCAATCATTAGTTTCAAAAATCAAATGTTATCAGAAACAGTTTTTGTGCTTTTTAAAAATAGTAATTCTGAATTTTCTGAAAAGTTGGTATGATTTGAGTTGAGCAATTTTATAAATAGATTTTTAAAGCAAAAAAGTGAACTTAATTCTTTTTAAAAAGCTATCCAGTTTTAAAACAGAAGTTGTAGAAGGTACAACAGAAGCTAAAAAAAACCTTAACATGTGATATATTTTCAAGATGTTGGTGATCAAAAATAAACATGAAAAACAACAATTGTGAGGGAAAAACCTTTCTTAGTTTGTATTCTATAAAGATTCATATCTTTTCCATTTTTATCCATTATCCAGTACTAAATTTTATTTTTTTCCAGATTAGTTAGCATGAAACAGATAAAGCTGCCACATTCAAAATTCATCATGTTTATTATCATAGAAAAAGGAAGTTTTTTACTTTCTCTATATTAGATTATTTAATAGTTATCAGTATATGCTTTGGGTAAGAAGAACTGTGTATTACATCTTCCATGCTAAACAGTGCATTCTGTTTATGAGTGTGCTATGTCATGATTCACTTCTTTAAAAGAAGACTCAACTAAAAGGACAGCTCTGATCTTCTACATTCTAATATCTTATTAATCTTTATTAATAATAATAATAATATATTCCTGTAGAACAAAGCAAAAGCAGCCACTTTTAATACTAAAGTTTCCTAAACACTAACAGAAAGACATTTGTTTATAGCTTTTATTGTTGATGCTTTGAAATAGTACTATTTAGGAAACACAAAGTATAGACGGTGTTCATATTTATTTTTTTAAAATACTTTAAGCAAAACAAGGTGCTTAATTTTCAATTATTCAAGCCAATATGATGAAACTTGAGGGCAGTGATCTTTTGAAAAACCTGGTTTATAAACAGTGATCTTCTTCTTCTATAGATTCTTCATTAAAATGCCTTTTAAATTTTGAAAATTACAAAAGAAATATAAATTGTTTATACACACACATACACAGACACACATGCAATAAAAATTGGGTTAATGTGAAACCACAAATTTAGATACTTAATATATCATATATATATTTTTAAAAACTTTTAAAGTTTTTTTCCCTTTCCTTACTTATCTTTTTTAAAAAAGTATTAGAAACAAAACTTCTTGGTTCAGAATTGTTTATGAAATTATAGTAGAACAAAGAGTTGAAAAGGCCATATGAACTTCTGATTAACTTCTGATTAACTTCTGATTAAGCTCTGAGATCCATATTAAAATGATTCCCAACAGATTTTATTTATTTCTGCTTATTTCAGTCCCTAAAGATTCTGCATGCTATAGAATATTAGCATGCTATAGAATATTAGTATAGAAAGCTAGGGTAGTAAAACTGTAACTCAAAATCAAAACCAAATAGACATAATTAATCAACTTAGGCTTGAGATAGTTTGAAATAAAATTACAGAATTTTATAGAATTACAGGTACTTTATGAATGCAATTGCAATAATCTTGCACTTGCATGTACATAACATCTCTAGCGAAGAGGCAATTAGCATTTCCATTGGTGTATATGGATATACATAATATGTTGTTGTTCAGTTGTCAAGGTGTGTCAAATTCCCTGCAACCCCATGGTATAGGTATATGCTTAATTATACCTATCATTAATGAAATCTTTCCTAACAATCAACCTCTTATTGAAACTTCAATAGCTTCCACTAACGTATAAGGTAATAGGGAATAAGTCTCAGTCTTCTTTTGTATAAAAGAAAAGTGCTTTGTTGCTTTAGTTGCCTTTTCCAATGTTATATCATCTCATAAAAAGAATTAATTTACAGTCTGGTGTACCTTTGTTGCTTTTTTCTTTATCAATTATAGTTTGATTTTTTTGCTGAAAGACTACTCATAACTGGATAAAGATACATTGGTTGAACTATAGTGTAATGTAGTTACTTCCAGTACTTTGGAAACTACCTAATTAAAATGCAATTATGCTTAATAGCCATGCGATTTTGTTGGAAATTTCTAAAACATTTTCATTTCTCAAGCTTTTCAGATAAGGCTTCTTTATTTAACCACACAAAATGTTCAATTTAATTCCACACCTTTAGCCATAATTTCTCATTGTCAGTTTTCTGTTTGCTATCTAGTTGAATACTTATTTCTCAAATTTACTAACTGAACTTAAAGACAGCTTTTAAAAATGGACAAACACCCTTAAAATCTATCCTAAGACTTTTGTTTGTGGAGATTAATGTTACTAAATACATTCATGTCTAACAGCTGTTTCTATGAACAGTGGGCATACTTAAAGTAGATCAATAATAAAAATAAGGTAGTTCTAATCACAATCTGAATCCTGTCAATAGAAATGGAATGAAATAGAAAAAATGAAATATTTTTTTGAATCATTATCTAAGGTAACAGGGAGAAATTAGATTTGTTTGTTTTGAAAATCTGTATGCATAGAAAAGTCAAACTTAACAAGTAAACTAAATCTGTCAGCTGGACAATTTTGTAAGAAAGAAATGGGAATAATAATTTCTGAGCAATCCCTGCACAGACAGCAGCCCATTATTATCAATCAGTAAATTAACTTTCTGCTACTCTAATTTGATGCAGGTCTTTCCTTATAAAAAAACTACATCCTTCTATTTGTTGCTAATTAGAATCAATGAGAACCTGTCCATCCTACATTAAAAATTGCTAAAATGGATTGGAAATCTTAATTTTACCTACTAAACTGACACTGAAAAATAAAGCGTTTTCCGAGAGGGGAGAAATAATCTACCCCTACCTATGGATTACTGCTTATCAGACTAGTCCGGAATTGTTCCAACCGGGCTGTTTGGAAAGCTCAGCCAAACCCCTCTGAGGCAAAATCTTGAAGCCCCGCGTTTTCTGAACCGGATTTTCTTCCGTCCACCTAGATGTCCACCTTCCCGTGGCCTTCCCTAGTCCCACAGACTGCTCCAAGCCATCCCTGAACGACCTCGAAAGGCAGTGAAGTTTCGGCTAGGGCAAATTGTTTTCCCTCGTCAGTCTTTTATTAAACCTCCAGGCTAATCTGCTTTACCCAGCGGCTGCTGAGATTTGCAGTCTTTCGACGGCCTTGAGCGTCTCTTTCCTGACGGCACGAGCCGCAGCGAAGGGGGCATGGGAAAGTAGCCCGGGAGGGAGAAATCCCTCTCGTTCAAACGGCACAAGGGGTACCGAGGCTTTGCGGTTCCCAGGCCTATCCGGGGCGAAAGAAGAAGAGCGCCCCGAGTTCCCCTCAGCAACGCTTCCCCCCCCATCACCGCCCCCCCCCCCCATACACACACACTGCTCTGGGCACCTCTCACCTTCCATTCACCCCGCATCGCTTCTGGGGCACCTTCCATCCACCCTGCATCGCTTCTGCCCGTCTCTCTGTCACCCTCTTCCTTACCTAGCTGGCTTTTCCCGGGAGATCGGCCTGCTTTCCAGGCGCCGAGGACAAGTGGACAGCCGCGGCCGGCTTCCACGGGGATGACAATCGGGAGATGCGGAAAACGAAGCCGGGTGAGGATCGGAGCGAGCGCTCCGGTGCCTCTCCTCTGCCCGCTTTTGTTCAGTCCTGGCGGCAGTGTTTGCCCGTCAGGCTGTCCTCTTCGGATCGCCGAGCCCGTCCGCGTCTCTCTTTCCTCAGCCGACCCTCCTCCTCTCCTCCTTCTTCCGACCGGCCCTCACAGTCTCGACTCAAGCCGATCCATCTCGGGCAGCCACAACAAGGCGACTGCTCCTCCCGCGACCAGCGGCGGCGCCCATTTATCAGGCCTCCGACCCGGAACCTTTATCGGCCGCCGGAGCCATACGGGAACCGGATCTAGTGCCGGCTAAATGGGTGGGCAATAAGGCGGAGCCCGCCGTAGAGCAACGAAACTTGGGCTTCAAGGATGCGTCCCTATCTGGAGAGTCTCCAAGGCTCCGTGGTAAGGAAAGCGGAAAGTTTCCAAAGATTAGAGTGCTCCGGGGCTTTCTTGTCTCGCTCTCCGTCCTTGTAGCCCCGCTGCAGAGGCTCGTTAAAGGAGCCAATGAGAGAGCATTTGTTTGGCGGAAAAGCCGAAAGCCTCCGCGGCTCCCTCCCTCTATATTAATACGAATACAGCATATATGTGTGTGTGTGTTGGTATTAATACAGCCAGTTCAGCACTGATATTACTAGTTAGGGTAATGGAACGTTTGCAAGAAAAGTCATCCAGGTCATGGTGGTCCCAAGGGTGCTTTTTTTCAGGAAGCAACAGGGCTTTCCTGTTTTTTCTTTTGAAGACGTTTCGTTTCTCATCCAAGAAGCTTCTTCAGCTCTGACAGGACAGCGGGGAATGGAAAGAACAAAAACAAAGTCCAGTTGCCTCCTGAAAAAGTACCTTTAGGTCTGCAAGAAAACAAACAACCTCAGAAAACACCAAGGACCCTTCAGTTACCGATTTATACAAAGAAGTTACTGACTGCCAGTTTGGCATAAGGCATCGGCCTAGAAACAGGGAGACCGTGAATTCTAATTCCCACCTTTTTAGGTACAAAGCCAGCTAAGTGACAGAAGTCCTGTCATTTTCTCTCAGTCCCTCTCAGAAAGAAGTGATGGTTAACAACTGAACAAAAATAAAACACCCCTGTCAAGAAAACTACAGGGATTTTTCCAAGCAATCTCAGAGAATGACTATGTCCTGTATCTATAGGAAGGCCTCTTGTTTAACACCACTTATGACCTCGAACTTGCAGTCTGTAATCGTCCACTCTTAAGAATATTTCTAGGACTATAATCTTGATAGCAGCCTGTTTGGTGGAGGAGGCCCTGAGTTCTAGATCCACCTTAGGCATGAAGGTAGGTCACTTCCTCTCAGTCCTAGGATGGCGAGTGTAGCAAACTGCTTTTGAAATTTTGCCAAGAAAACTGCAGGGACAACTGCCAGGAGTAAAAAAAAAACTAAATAAAAAATATTGATAGTACAGGAAGTCCTCAACTTACGACCACAATTGAGCCCAACATTTCTGTTGTTAAGTGGAACACTTGTTAAATGAGTTTTGCCCCATTTTATGACCTTTCTTGCCACAATTGTTAAAATGAATTGTTGCAGTTGATAAGTTAGTAACCCAAGTGTTAAATGAACCCAGATTTCTCATTGGCTTTGCTTATCCAAAGGTTGTACAAGGTGATCACATAACCTTGGGACACAGCAATGGTCATAAGTATGAACCAGATGCCAAGCATCTGAATTTTAATCAGCTGATCATGGGAATGAAAAATGGTCATGTCACTTTTTCAGTGTTGTTGTAACTTTGAATGGTCACTTAATGAACTGTTGTAAGTTTAAGGACTACAGTGGTGGTTCTACTACCCAGAATGGAAATTTTAGTTTGATATAGAGTTCTTGTCCACAAAATAAATGTCACAATTATACTGGGGGGGGACTTTTATCAGTTTCTAACTAGCCTATAAACTAGTCTCATATTGTAGTGTTGTCTATATATATTTGTTAATACTTTTGAATGTAGCTTTAACTCTTAACTGTCTCTAGTTGGTTGATATAAAAGTACAAAATAACAACTGCCCAGCAATGGGACAAAATAATATAGAGCAGTGATGGCTAACCTTTTCGTTGTCGTGTGCCGAAAGTGTGCACATGCATGCACGTATCCCTGAACCCATAATGCAATGCATGCACAAACCCTCCCCCTATACATGTGTGCACAACCCCCTGTGCCTCTGTGCATACACCCGCTGCACATGCACCTCCGTGCACCCCCTGCCCCCCGTGCAGATACCTGAGAATCAGCTGGCTGGCAGGGGGCGCATGCATGCATAGTAGATCTGTTCCGGGCAACGGCTTGTGTGCTGGCAGAAATGGCTCTGTGTGCCACTTCCGGCATGCGTGCCATAGATTTGCCGTCATGGATATAGACCATATAAACCAGCTTGTGGTTGATCTAAAAATTAGTGATGGGATTCAAATAATTTAACAACTGGTTCTCTGCCCTAATGATTGGGTGGTCATGTGACTGGGTGGACGTAGTCAACTTGATTGGTCTCACCCTTAGGAAATTTCTCCTTAGTCCAACTCACAATAAAATAGCACTGTTCCAATATTTAGAATAGAATAACAGAGTTGAAAAGGACCTTGGAGGTCTTCTAGTCCAACCCCCTACTTAGGCAGGAAACCCTACACCACTTCAGACAAATGGTTATCCAATCTCTTAAAAACTTCCAGTGTTGGAGCATTTACAACTTCTGAAGACAAGTTGTTCCACTGATTAATTGTTCTGTCTGGAAATTTGAGGGGCTTCTACAAAAATGAGGGAATCAGTCTATTTTCCAAATACAAAAGGCACAACAAGAAACAATGGACGGAAACAAACCAAAAAGAGAAGCAATCTAGGACTAAGGAGAAATTTTCTAAGGGTGAGACCAATCAACCAATGGAACAGCTTGTCTTCAGAAGTTGTGGATGCTCCATCACTAGAGGTTTTCAAAAAGAGTGAGGGAAATACAACCCAAAAGGACAATGCCAGAAACCACTAAAACAATGCAGTAAACTTAAAACAGACATTCCCCTTTAAAAAAAAAGTTAACCCCAAAGCAAACACGGCAGCTGAGAGGGAAACTAAGAGTAGTTGCTCATGCTAATTGAAAGCCTGGGCGTGCTGCCAAAAGCCATTAACCCCTCCAACTCTATTATTCTATGTTCTCTATTTTCTAAATTGGGTGCTTTGCAGCAGAATAAAGCTGGCTGGACCACACATGCATTAAATTTATGGCCTATATGATCAAGCTGCATCATTATCCCTTCCTGTATACAGATAATCAGAGTTGGAAGGGACCTTATAAGTCATCTAGTCCAACCCCTACACCATTTCTGACAAATGGCAGTCCATTTGTATCTTTCCCCCAGGAAGAAACAAGAAGTAGCCAACACTGCAGCAGTTATAAAAAATCCTGAGGAACTCCAGAGAATATCAGCTGATCACAGAAAGGTTACTTAATACTCTTTATATGAAAATGTTTATAATCTTGTCCTCCTTCCTGAAGGGAAGAGGTTAATCCCATCCCTAGATGAATGATTGATGGGTTTTCCTGCCCTAATCCTGTCAGTTTCTATTGTTTATTGACTTGATTCAGTGTGTATCGGCTGCAGTCCAGTTGCAACTGTTAAGTGGTTCTTGGCTGTCTGTCTGGAGCTATTAACTGAAGGGGAAGGGGGGAAGAGTAGAGAGCGGGAGAGAGAGGGAGTGGGGAGAGAGAGAGAGATTGATTGATTAACTAATGGTTTGGGTGAATTGGTGAGAACCAGCTGACTCCCATCGCTGATCAAGATGCCAAAATGTGCTTATATATTTATTATGGTGGCATTCTTAAAGAACTTAATAAACTTAATAAACTCAATCTCAATCCTTTGTCATTTTCATGTGATATATGACACATTGCTAACCTTTTGTCAGTTATATGGGAAAATACAGAGAAAAAACATCAAAAATGGCAATTTCTCCTATGTTTTTTAATACCGGTAGTTAGATATTTTAGTATTTAGTATTTATTTGAATAAATACAAGATACAAGTATAAAAATAAATATAGTTTTGAATACATGAGATAGATACTTATAAGAAAAATAAAAAACAAGGGACGGTAGGCACGATTGGTGCGCTTATGCATCTTTTCCGGAGTTGAGAAACAGCAAAGGGAAACTGCAAGAAGAAATTGATGAATCAAAAATTTCAACTCTGTCTCTTCAAAAATGGGTTGTTTTGTCTTTCAGTCAAACTATGGTTGAGTGTGTTCAGTTAATTAAGCCAAAGCCAAATAACATATATCCTCACTTTCACTGTGCTTTTTAATAGGGACAAGGATCATAATTTTAAACAGATAGGCCTGATATTTTATAAGGGTTTCTAAGATTTAAAAGCAGTCAAATCTATATTTCATTTATAATCTTTGGTATAGTACAGTATATATTTCATTTATAATCTTTGGTATAGTATAGTATATATTTCATTTATAATATTTTAAAAAAATAACTTCCGTTGACTTTTGAGTTATCAGAAAGTTATAATAAAATAATTTCAGACTTGTATACAAGTCTACCTATAAATAGACACAGGACTGATTATTCTTGCCCAGTTATTTTCATATCGGAAACTTGTAGCTTGATATTGAAAGCATCGCACGAAAATCAGCTTTGCTAATCATAATGAAATTTGTGTTTGCTTTCATGAGAACTTCAAGTAGAAAGGCTGAAATATAGCACATGGAGAATTTCATATATCTGCCTTTTGAAATAAAGTACTTATATAGAAGAATGAAGTCTTTGTATCTTTATAGGAAAGGAGGTAATTCAATATCTTCGCCTCCAGTACCTAGCAATATCAAAAATGAAAGCATTAAAATCTTTCCAATCTGGGTAGTTAGTTCACAAACATCTGTTGCAAACTGCAAGCTTTATCTTAAAAAGGGTAACAACCTAGGTTTAGAAACCACAGAGACAGTTTCCTTTTGCATATGATTTGCAAACATATGATTCATGTAATATTCATGTAGACAAAGGAGACAGCAATTGAAAAACTGCTGTTTTGGAACCTTGTTTTCTGAATTTAATTGTTATTTTCAATTGATTTTTTTCCAGTAAGAAAAGTTAACAACAAATGATGGGAAATCCAGAAACCATAATAGAAGCCTACGTGGCTGTCATTCGTCCAAAGAATACTGCAAGCCTCAATTCTCGGGAATATCGTGCTAAATCCTATGAGGTAAAATAAGGGGACGAGGATTGACTTCAGTTAAAGAACTTTTATAATTATCAGTAACTACATTTAGTTATCGATATATCCATGTTTCATAATGCAAATAAAAATTCAGAAATATTTTCAGGTTGTAAAATGATTTCCTTTCCAGCAATATCATTTCCATTATAAACATTTTTGCCTGTGTAAGCCATCTTTCCATAAATTGGAAATGATTATATAATTATATAAATTGCTAATTTCTCAATTGTAATTATTCAATCATAATGGTAGGTGATATCACAGATATGGTTTTTTGCTGATGACATTGAATCTAAAGTATGTAGTTGTTCCTTTAATAAAGATAATGAAATAGATATGAAGCAAATGCTTTGAGATTAGCCTTGTGATTTTGCTTTGTTTCAGATTTTGTTTCAATATTTGGTATTGCATTTATTTATATTTATTTTGGTGAATATTTATAACATCTCTGATGGCACAGTGATTAAAATATAGTATTATAGGCTAACTCTGCCCACAGCCTGGAACTCTATTCTGATCGGGCTCAAAATTGACTCAGCCTTCCATTCTTCCATAGTTGGTAAAATGAAGAGCTAGATTGTTGGGGACAATGTGCTGATATTTGTAAACTTCTCAAAGAATTCTGTAAAGCACTATGGAGCAGATATAATTGCTGTTGCTCTTTCTTTTTTGCTTTATTGATTATATAGTTCTTTAATAAATTTAAAACCATGTAAACTGTGATAATGAATTTTTAAAACTCCATGGTTAATGATCAAAACTGACTGAAACAAATAATAGTAACAAAAGTTCTGTTGAAATGAATTTTGACAAATTAAAATAACAAAAAGAAAATGTTATATTTAAAAAAAGATTCATAGCAAAAGGTAATCTATAGTTGATTTAGAAAAAACAAGTCTTGCTTGTAAACACAATGCAATACTTTTGGAATATTTTCAGAAATTTCTTGACATAGTATTTAGTTACTTATATATATTTTGGTTGATAATTTCTGCTTCTGACACTAGTTTTATTGCATTTACTTTACTTGCAGGAAAGTATGTCTTATTCTATCATTGCTAGCTTTAAATTTTGTGAATTATAGCTTTCATAGGAGAATTTTCAGTTGGGAAAGATTAGACTCTATCATCTCAAAAGTTAGATATAGGTGTTAGATTTTAAAATAAATATGGATCTTTGTGTTTCAATAATATTTAATTTTATCATTGCAAGATTTTGCTACTTGAGGTTCCCATTGAAGGACATAAGAAAAAGAGAAAGAAAATGTTATTAGAAACTAAGATTCAGGAAGGCAGTGATATAACCCAAAGCATCTTGGACTATATACTAGAAACCACCAAACCAATTTCACCAGGAAACCAAGGGATTAAAGGTAATGATGCTTGTGTTCTGTGTTTTCCTATATCCAGCCATAATAGAAAAACATTTCCAAATTCTAATCCCATTAATCAATAATCCTGCCCCATGCTTGGTAGCATTCAACTCAACTAAAATATTGTTCTAATTCTCTGAATACTTGCTAGTAAAGATGCATTTTGATTTCTTTTTGCAGTATAGGATTATTTTATCTATCTAAAAGAAAAATGAAAAGTTCTCCTACTTTTAAAGACCCTTTCTCTTGTCTTTTCCAATGTAATCTCAGATGCTTTGAGTAAGTCCTAAAATGCTGATATATGGTCAAAAAGGTACAGAAAAGAAGCTTATATAATATTTATACAGCTTAGGTCCAAGTTAAAGCCAATCATTTCTAATGTGTCTGGAAATTATAAATAACAAATATGCACTTTGCATATTTGTTCCTTTCCTAGAATCATGTAGATGATTTTTAACATTAATTAAAGTTTTCAAATAACATTAAAGGCAGCCCTTTGTAAGATGTATTATAGCTGTTTTACCTAAAGATTACCAACTATGTAATGTAAATCAAGTGGTGGGACGCTGACATACTTAGTAAAATTATTTAGAATCTTCAATGATCATGTCAACCCTTTGAATTTACAAATATTTTTACATCCACTGTTACTTTCAATTCTGCAGATTTTTCAAGAATAATTCTTGAATTCTAAATCCCCAGGCCATCAATCTAGTTTTCAGTATATTTTATATGTGGTATAAAAATACTACTTAAGCTATTTAATTGACAATGTTTTCCTTATTATGTGAAGGAAAAAGAGTTCTACTAATGAAGACGTTTCCTCTTGGTGAGGATATGGGCAAGGATGCATCTCTTTTCGTTGTACCAACAGTTGTCAAAGGTAAGATAAAAAGTGCTTTTTAAAAAGTACAGGTGTTAAATCAAAAGTTAAAAATACTCTGTATGCTTCTGGTTTTTTTTAAGAAAAAGTTTTGATGTGGCTTATGTTGGTTTTTTATTTGTTGGTTTTCATGTGACTAGTTGTTTATGCTTATGTGATACAGATGAATAATTAACTTATGCTGCTTATTTAATGAACCCTGTTACTTTGTTTTGCCTAAAGATGCATTTTATTGTGTTTATGAAACACATTTATGCCTCAGTCTTTATTTTGTATCGGTTATCTGTCAGTGATCTCTTTAGGACCTTTTTGTGAAATCAGCAATTGAGAAGAAAGCTGTAAGTCAGTAGTTCCCATTATGTAGAAGGTACTACAGATGATTCTTACACAGGCATTTTTTCTATACATCTAAGGATTTTCTATTTTTTCTATGGTGTCTAGTAACACTATTGCTTACTGGCTTTGTGTGCTAGTCTTTAAAAGCTGTCAATGATGTAATTATCTGTGTAAAACATTGGTTCACAAACATTACTCCAAGTTGACTATGGAGATTTTCAATCACCCAAGCTATAGTTATATCAAAGGTAGTTTTCTAAAATGCAACTGGACTTTCTAGGGTTTTCTCCTTTGAAAGAGTTTCACTTTTCATCCAAGAAACTTCTTGGATGTCAGAACTGAAGAAACTTATTGGCATTTGAAACGAAGTTAGTCCAAGTTCCAAAGATAGAGTTTGTGTTTTAAAACAAAGGTGCTTTCTTTAATTTCTTAAATTATAGTATTTTTACTTTACCAGTTTATCACTTCACCAATTTATCTTCTGAATATAATTGTTTTGCAAGTAGTGAAGTTTGTTAGAGTATGTTAAGTTTATTATCAATTATCATTCATTTTCCTTTATCATTATTCTTAAACTAAGGACTTTGGCTGTTTGTTTACTACTATCTTAGAGCCATAAGTCACATTTTTTTTCTTTAGCTTATACAGTTTTGTTTAGACATTTACATTGACAGAAAAGAAGCAGGAGCAGCCAAGAATCCATTCTTGCTTAAAGTGATACCTGAAGGTCTACAATAGCAAATTATGTGGCCTATGTAAGGGGAAAAAAATATGGCAGCAAAAGTATTTCTGTACAGTCTAAGAAGGATATGTTGAAAAATATACCTATGGGAATAAAAGTGTAAAAGTGAAATGTAAAAAAAGACTAAAAACTGCTTTAAATTTTTTAAAATTCTTTCCTATATAGATAATACAAAGTATATTTACAGTCCTGGATGTCCAGTTTTTTACTGTTTACAAGACATCATGAGAGTCTGCAGTGAATCCAGTTCTCATTTTGCTACAATTACAGCTAGAATGTTACTTTTCTTAGATAAGTAAGAAATGTTTTTTTAATTTTTATTTTAAAATTGTGTTTGTAAGAGAATTACCCTCTCAGTAATTAATTTTTGTGATATACATAGTGCCTGGTGCATAGAAATGCATTTTGTATCAAATACAGATGGTCCTCGCCTTACAACAGTTTATTTAATGGTCATTCAAAGTTACAAAGGCACTGAAAAACATGACTTATGTCTGTTTCTCATAGTTACGACCTTTGCAGCATTGCATGATCATGTGCTTGGCAACTAGTTCATATTTATGACCGTTGCTTCGGTCATATGATCACCTTTTGCACTCTTCTGACAAGCAAAATAAATGGGAAAGCCAGGTTCATTTAACAACCAGGTTACTAACTTATTAACTGCAGTGATTCACTTAACAACTGTGGCTAGAAAAGTCATAAAATGAGTCAAAACTCACTTAACAAATGTCTCACTTGACAACATAAATTTTGGACTCAATTGTGGTCGTAAATTAAGGACTACTTGTATGAAATAAAAACTATGGGACTGAAATTCAGCTGAACTTTTCTGATCAAGTCATAAATCATCTGAGTGAAACTTAAAACATTTTGATAATTATAAGTTTCAGCTTCCCCCACCTCCAGTAAAAACAGTCTGGAAAGGTCTCAGAAGGAAAATGCGATGAGGAGTCAGTGTTTCTCTTTCCTTCTTCATGGGTGTTATGCCAGCCTGCTTGTTCTTACCCCTCCTCCTAGCTGGTGGAGCTGCACACTGCCGCCTTTGAAATCAAATGCAACATATTTAACACGCTTACCTGTGCCATTTGGAAAAGTAAAAGGAAAGGAGCTTGGACAGATAGGATAGGGATGTCAAACTCAAGGCCCAGGGGCCAGATTTGGCCTGGGGGGGGTGCTGGCCCATGGAGCTGCCCTGGAAATAGCAAAGGACCAGCCTGCGGTGCTTCTATCAGCAAAAATGGGCTCCTGAGCTCTGTTTTTGGCTGCCATAGCCTCCTGCAACCCTCTGTCAGTGAAGCTCAAGAGCCCATTTTTGCTGGTAGAGCGCTCGGGCCACCATAGGCACCCCTGATATCAATCATGTTGAGCTGGCCATGTCCACCCCGGCCCCACGAAGTCGAACACAACCCTGATACGGCCCTCAATGAAATTGAGTTTGACATCCCTGAGATAGGAGATAGTATTATTGAACAGAAGGCCAAATGAGATTGTGTCTGAATTCAAAAGTGACATATCCAACCTGCCATTCATTCTTTATATCTTGCTGCTACCATTCTTCTACTTCTCCATAGTTCCCATTATAATATCCTGCCATTAGTGGCTTTGTGTTTTTCCCATACGTCTCACCCTAAAATACTTCTGTTTGGAGCATATATGTTTCAGATCCATGCCCTGATGAAATGTTTTAGTCTAAACATGAACCATCCACAAATTAGTTTTTCCATGCATGTCCCATTTTCCATGTATGTCTACATTCCTGTCAGAATTCACACTTTTAAAAAATGGCTGAATTAGGAAGAAATATTAACAGTATATATAAAAGATGCTCACCATTTATAGTTGGGGCAGTGTGGGGCAATCACCTTGTTTCTTGTTTGATTATGTGGGTACCATTGATGAGTCTAACCCATTCTTTTCTGCAGATGGTTAGAAGAACGGCATTTGCAATCACATTCAAT
Organism: Bungarus multicinctus; assembly: GCA_023653725.1. Taxonomy (NCBI): domain Eukaryota; kingdom Metazoa; phylum Chordata; class Lepidosauria; order Squamata; family Elapidae; genus Bungarus; species Bungarus multicinctus. The sequence continues at coordinate 23,033,911 of CM042840.1, forward strand.
CCCAGCTCTATTCAGACCATCTCCTTTAGAGCGAATTAAAACAAACGTTACAAACCCCGCCTATGCTTTTGAACACGGACAGAGTGAGAGTTCCCTTCACATGGGATACACTGCGTTGGAGATCAAGAGCAAAATGCTTGCGCTAGAGAAGGCGGACATGTGTATTTACAACCCTTTATTCGGATCTGATCTCCAGTATACCAACAGAGTAAGAAGAAGTAATTATTAAATATTCACTTTTGGGTTTAATATTTTCATTTTGGGCTTTAAACCTTTTAAAATCCTGCAATATTTCTAGGTGGACAAAGTGGTTATAAATCCGTATTTTGGACTCGGGGCTCCAGATTATTCGAAAATACAGATTCCAAAACGGGAAAAGTGGCAACGTAGCATGAGCAGTGTCATGGAAGACAAGTACTATTTTATTTTTATTCATTTTAATTGTTTGTTGTTGTTTTAACCCATCAGTCATAATTGACTTTAGGTAACTCTCCAAGCTGCCCTGTCAAGCCCAGCTTCTTTCAAACTTGGATATTTGTTCTTTGTATCATGTTTTATATTATCAAGCCAGCGTGTTCTTGGCTTACCACTTCTTCTTGTTCCACTAACCATTCCTAGCATCATTGACTTCACCAATGAATTTGCACGCATGACACAGACAAAATAAATCGGACGTAGTCTTATGATTTTAGCTTCTAATGATGACAGTTTTATACGATTCAGCACCTCTCTGTTGGTTGCTATGGCTGTCAACATGCAATAATTTATGCCACACCACAGTGGCAAAGGTGCCCGTTTTAATTATATTTTCATACAAATAATTTTCATTCATTTATTTATTTTTAAATTATGCCTTTCATAATCTTTATGATTTTGTTATTGTTTCTATTAGGGCCAAATCACTTAGAAGAGGGGAGTTGCCAAAACTGCCAAAACAAACTTTGCTGATACAAAAACCTACATAGGATCAATCATAGTTAATATTTGAATAGGAGCCCAAAAAGAAAATCCTAGAGCAGTAAGCTAGACTAGATAATCACCAAATCATGCTGAAACCAAACTGTTTCCAGTGCTGCCGAAAAACTATATAGATGAGTCTATGAAGGCACTGGGAATTGAATTCAGCATGAAGCAAACCTTTCTTATAGATAATATATAGGACAGGTTTTTAAAAGGCTTTGTCATATGCTGTTTTGTACCTATTCATAATATTTTATATTCTGACTGCTTTCTAATTGGACACAAATTTAATATTACTTTGTGATTCCTCTTAGGGAACGACAATGGGTTGATGATTTTCCTCTTCATCGTAGTGCTTGTGAAGGTGATACTGAATTACTAAGTCAACTTTTAGATGAAAACTTTTCTGTAAATCAGTTGGATAGTGATCATTGGGCACCTATCCATTATGCATGCTGGTGAGTTCAACACAGTTGCAGATCAATCTACAATTGTTCAGAACTAAAGTGATTTTAAATATAGAAAAAAGTTCATTGTAGTGACTAAAGTCACAATGCCACGCTTGAGTCTTCCTCCTGCATTACTCTGTAAGGTGCCAAAATAGAGCTGACTCAACAGCCATCCAGTTCCACCTGCGATATTAGCCAAAGAGTCTTGGACAAAAAAAAAAGATGACAAAAATGCGCACAAAAAAGGATTGGTCTTTTGATGGTATACATCAGCCATCAATATTCCAGGTTAACAAGAAAATTACATCATCATTCAAAGATAGTCAAATGGCTTGAATTTGATTTTGGTGAGCTAACGACCTGAGATCATTGCATTGAGCTGTTGAGCTGATGGGAAACATCCTGGAAGAGTTAGCTTGTCTCTTGCAAATTCCTGGGGATCTTGTTCTTAGAATACAAAATCAGCACAGTCCAATAAAGTTTGCATTGCAGGGACATTGTTCAGCAATAATGGGTGAAGAATTGATGGTTCTTGCTGGTCTGCACAAATGGATCAGCAAGAAGTCTGCTTCCTGTCTTGTTTGTTGCTTATAAATCCAATTGGGTATAGCAATAAGCGCTTAGATTTATATACCGTTTCATAGGGCTTTACAACCCTCTCTAAGAGGTTTTCAAAGCCAGCATATTGCCCCCAATATCTTGGTGTATTTGAAAATTCCTCCCCCACCAGAATCCCCTACTGGCGCATAAGGATATGAGGAGATATAGATTCAGGGACAATGTCCATTCTTCCCTGAGGGGAGACACTTCATGTCAGCAGTTGAGGAAACAAGTCTATTAGTGGCTGAACTGCATCAATTTATTCCAATAGTTTTCCTCAGATTTTCTAGCTTGTGTGGTATCTTGTTTGTCTCTTAGTAAAGAGCCAAATTGCTGATAAGTCCTGCTTTAGGTGAGAGTCCTCATTTAATAGATACAACTGACTCTCATGGCCTCACTTTCTCAAATACAGGGGCAGTGCAATGGCTACCTTGGAGTCATCTGGGACTAAATTAAGATGGTTGTTTGGTGTCTATGGAGATTCTTGATTATCTAGGTCATGGTTGCCTCAAAAGGCAAGAAGCTTCTTCAGCTCTGGCGAGGAAGAAGTTTCTTGGATGGGAAGTGAAACGTCTTCAAAGAAAAACCAGAAAGTCCAGTTGCCTTTTGAAAAAGGCACCTTTGGGACATGGTTGTTTGGTATAGCTAAGGGGTTGCCAATCTTTTGGACCACAGGACCACCAAACTCATAATTTTAGATCCCAGGGACCACTAACTGGTTCTATGGGCGTGGCCTAATTTGTGGGTGTGGCTTGGTGGTCATGTGACTGGCTGGGCATGGCTTGTATGTAAATATTATAAATATTTATATAAATATTGAATTTTTTATAAAAAAAGAGCAACTTTTATCCAAAATCAAGCAAAGCAGGCAGGCATATTGAGTTGCTCACAGAATCACAGATTCATTCAGAAATCCATCTATCTGCCATTGGCTTGCTTAGTCTGTCACATAAAATTTTTTGCAAGCAAACTCATAAAATTTGCTAGCAAGCAAACTCACAAAATTAACTCACAACACACCATGCATGTAAATATTGAATTTTTTATTTTAAAAAAGAGCAACTTTTACCCAAAATCAGGCAAAGTAGGCAGACAGATTGAGTTGCTCACAGAATCACAGATTCATTCAGAAATCCATCTATCTGCCATTGGCTTGCTTAATCTGTCACATAAAATTTGCTTGCAAGCAAGCTCATAAAATTTGCTAGCAAGCAAACTCACAAAATTAACTCACAACACACCATGTATGTAAATATTGATTTTTTTATTTTAAAAAGCAACTTTTATCCAAAATTAGGCAAAGCAGGCAGATTGAGTTGCTCACAGAATCATTCAGTGATCTATCTATCTATCTACCATCGGCTAGTTCAGTCTCTCAAATTTGCTTGCCGTGAGTCTGCACTGAATTTGCTTGCAAACAAACCTTCAATCCTAAGGAAGGTTTGGCTGTGCTTAGCTAGAAAGCAAGAAATCCAACCATTTCCTGCTTCCTAGCTAATCTAAATCTCCTGGTGCAGCAAAACAGATGATGGTCGGAAAAAGGAAAAACAGCAACTTAGCAGACAAGTTTGTCGGGTAAGGAGTGAGTAGGCGGGGAGGGTTCCCATGGGCCATGTGGGCAGAGAAGCCTTGTGTTTCTGTGCAGTCTGGATTAATTGCTTTGGGGGGGTGCTCTGGGGGTGAGATTTCTCTGCAGCACACCAAAATTTTCTTGCAGCCCACCGGTCAGTGACCACTGGTATAGCTGACTTAGAGTTGAGTAGACGTTTAATCTCTTTGTGAAGAAAGAATCTGCTCAACAAGATTTGAAATAAATCTAAATATGTTCTCATCTTAAATAACATTAGTAGGATGGTAGGTTGTTTGAAAGAATAATTTGTTACGATTTAAGATACTTGGGAGCCATTCAGAAGCACATGGATCTCTGTGGCCACACTGGCAGTAAGCTGACTTAGAGAAGTTACTAATGCTCTCTTAAAATTCCAGCATTTGATATTAACAGCTATTAAAAATATGTGGAGAATAATCTGTGGTATCTACCATAAGCAGTTTGAATTACAAAAATTATTGTGTAGCAGCTGTGGGAGCTTTAGTATGTATGAAGCTCACCCCTTTTGCTTTGTCAAGCTTTAAAGAGTATTCAGGTACTGTGGCATTTTGTCAGATTGTTTTACTTTTTCTTTCCTTGACCCAGATAAAAGAGTTAAATGGACTGCCTTGATAACCTTAGACAGTCTACTATTGACCTCACCCCTTTCCTAAGAGGTCTGTAGGGGGCATACATAAGTGCATCAACATGCCTACCATCCCTGTCCTATTGTTTCTTTTATATATATATTTTATTTTTCTTATATGTATATGTATATTTTTCTTATATGTATCCATGTATTCGTAACTATGTTTTTACTTATACCTATTATTTTGTAAGCAATTGACAAATAAAAATAAATAAAATAAACAAATAGAAATGAAAGGTCCAGTTTCATGCTTTTCAATGTAAACTCATATAAAACTATATTTCAGCATGTCCAATTCATGATTTATGAGTGTGAACTGTTCAAATTAATAGAGATCAAAGTTTAAACTGTGTGCAGGCGCTGCTCTGCCATATACTGTAGTGAATTTTTGCAGGGGAACTTCTTTCTCTTCTGATTTCAGTTTTTATTTTTAAGCTTGTTTTTAATTCCCAAGGCTGGTAGATGGACTAATTAGCTGGAATGGTGACCCACAATGAGATAGAGATAACAAACAAACATCTTGGTTTGTTTGACTGATTTCTGTCTGGGGTCATGACATATCACTTCTTCCTTTTTCTCATATCATTCAAATCCACAAAAATTCGTTATGCTTTTACCTTCACATTTGTTTCACCCAAAGTAGTGTAACTTGAATGTAAAAGAAAGTCCCATTAACAATTGCTAAAACTAATGATATAGTTAAAACAAAAGCAACTACAAGACAATGTGTATTACTGAGCTCATAATTTTGCTTCCCCTCGGTGCAGTAAATATTGCTGTACTTGATTAGGATTTTGTAATGTAGGCAAAGTCTACCTTCCATATCCTATATTGGGAAGTTTGAATTCCATTAATAAGATTCCAAGAGTGAGATTATTGTGCTACGGTGCAAATCCAAATGAAGTCATATATGTGTAGTCGTACATCAACACATATATACTACTGCATGATAATAATAGCATTTCAAAAACTTCTGATGATATCTATTCTTTGGTTGTGAAAAGATGTTGTGGCAACTCAAATATAATTTGTTTTGTGGAGTTTTCACAAGCTAGTTAGTACTTGGTTGTCAGTAGGTCAGTTTTTATAATTTGCTTTGCTGCTAAGAGCTGTCTTCCTGTTATAATATCCTTTGAATCTTGGTTGAAAATGATAAACATTATTATTTTTTAATCATTTGCAATCGGACTAGAAAGGTAAGGTCTTAATTTGCCTGGACCTCACATTAGAAGTCTCAACACTTCCCTGTGAGTGGGATTTATATAATTTTGGTTATATTCACTATTGATCACTAGAAAGAATGAGATAATTGGTTTTATTCTTGTTGGAACATATGAGGCATAAGTGGTTGTATGTATGTTGTATGTTCAAAACTGTACTGGAATTTTAAATTCAGAAGTTATAAACATTTTATTTGAAAAAATGGATGAAGTAGTGGTAGATAAAATATCTGGCCTCCTTAATATACTGGAAAAAATAACTTAATTCATTTAGAATCATAAAGGCACACACAATTATTTTTCATTAGATTGCACCTATATTCTGGGGAAGGCAGTGTATTTAGTCAAAGAAAGCTGTTATATACCAGGATTATTGATGAGCAAGATTAATGCCTTGGAGGGTTTCTAGAGTTATTTTATACATGTTTATGTATTTTTATTTTTTATAAAGGTGCCAATCTCACAAAGTAGTGGCTCTAGGTTGCATAAAATAAAATCCTTTATTTTCTTTTATTTTTTTCTTTTGGGCAGGTATGGAAAAGTAGAAGCAACACGAATGCTGTTAGAGAAAGGAAAATGCAACCCAAATTTGTTGAATGGACAACTTAGCTCCCCTCTTCATTTTGCTTCTGGTGGTGGTCATGCCGATATTGTTCAGATTCTCCTAAACCACCCAGAAATTGACAGGGTAAGATTTTTTTTTTTTACCAGCTGCAGTTAAACCTACTTAAAGGAACACATTTTGTCCTTTGAATGACAAAAGTAGATGTGCTTTTTGATATCACCATGGTGCATAAAAAAGTTAAGATTCTTAAGGAAGAACTGATTTCTCTTGCAGGGTTTCTGATTTGCTATTGCTACGTAATGATTAACATCATTGCCAGCCTTTGAACAGTATATGCAATTGACCTGTTCCTAGGAAAGACTGGGAAAGTCTCAAAATTGTTCTTATTTATATTTAGGAATGGTTTGAACTTCAAACCTAAAGATCTAGATCTTATGTGTTGGAACTAGAAAGCATAGATGATTATGGAGACTTTTAGATGATATCTTAAGAAGGCTTTTGGAACAGGAAAGTTATTGTACATGTTGCAATTCTTACCAAAACTATAATAAGATTATAGCATGTGTTTTAAAAGGAAGCAATCTCAGGTACAAGTACCTGCAATTTTAGAAATGGCTGGAAAAGATACTTCTCCGAAATCCTGGAGAAATCAGAAACTTTTGTTATGTTGACCACCAAAAATGAAATGAAAAGAAAATATAAACACATCCAAAATGACATGAAAATTTAGCTTTTGAGAATATTTTGTGAGGTTTCAATGACTTTTTAAAAAATTATTAAATAACAATGGTGTAAAATATTGTAAAAATTATTGGGTTAGAGAAACTCAGGTCTCACTAAAAGGCAAGTATCATTTGATTTTATATTTACAAAACTGTATTTTTAAGTTGTCTTATTTCTGTTTGTAGCACATTGCTGATCAACAAGGAAGAACACCATTGAATATCTGTGAAGAAAACAAACAAAATGAATGGGAAAAAACAGCTATGTTACTTAAAGAGGCCATTAATAAACAAGTAGGGATAATGTTTCTAATATTATGATACCTACATTTTATAGGTTAAAAATGATTAATATCAAGTATAATGACCTATAATTTAAATGTAACTGATTTTGGACCATCATAGCAAGGCTAAGAATTAAAACCTCTGTTAAAATTAATAACATAATTTAATAAATAATGATTTTCTAAAACAGAACAGGCTTTTCTTTTGCATTTTAAATTTTATTCCATTGCTTTCTATCAGTATGATTTGGTTTCAGTAGATTAAAACAAAGTTTTCTGAAATTCTTGGAATTTCATGGTGGACTCTAATGTACTCCTTGACCTTGTACAAAGAGAAGGGGATGAAAGATCATTCTTGACTTTGTTTTGTTTTTCAGAATACTCATTAATTGTAAAAATGGAAGTTCCAATAACTTTGTATTTTGTTTTGCTATCAGTACTGTGCAAATTTTGCTGATCTTCACCTTCAATTTTCCATAGTATGAAAAAGTACGAATTTATCGAATGGATGGCTCATATCGTTCTGTGGAATTGAAATATGGAAACAATACAACTGTGCAGCAGATAATGGAAGGCATGCGTCTTTCTCAAGAGACACAGCAATACTTCACTATTTGGATCTGTTCTGAAAACCTTAGTAAGTAATTAAAATGCTTTTGTTGATTTTCAAACATATTGATTTTAGAGTACGAAACCACTTTTTCTTTTATTTCCAATAATGTCAACAGCTGTAGAAATTATATACGCCTTGATTGTGACCACAATTAGGTCCAATATTTTTCTTGCTAAGCGACAATTGTTAAGTGAGTTTGCTCCATTTTACAGCCTTTCTTGTCACAGTTGTTAAGTGAATCACTGCAGTTGTTGAGTTAGTAACATGGTTACTAAGTGAATCCAGCTTCCCCATTGATTTTGTTTGTCAGAAAGTAGCAAAAGTTGATCCCATGATCCCAGAACACTTCAGCCGTCATAAATATGTGTCAGTTGCCAAGCTTCTAAATGTTAATCACAGTAGGGATACTAAACAGTCGTAAGTGTGAAAAACAATCACGTCACTTTTTTCAGTGTAATTTTGAATGGTCACCAAATGAACTGTTGTAAGTCAAGGACTACCTGTACTTAAGGTATTTTTTAAAGGCAACTAGTAAAAGTTCTTTAATCTGACAAAGACATTTAAGCTTCAGTTTGAATGACTGTAGAAGCTGGAAAGATCCTAATGACATTAATGATAAGAATGACATTCTTTTCGGTTGACATGATTTTGAAGCAAGAAAGTGCAGATTAACATTCTCCCCAATAAAGACAGGAGAAGAATCTTAGTTTTAGCTGAGCAGGGTTTTTTTTGTGCAAACCAAAAGCTATAGGTTAAAATAAATATAGGTTTCCTAAGAAAAAACAATCCAGGTTTTGAAATTAGTTTGTCAATAAATGAATAGAATTTACTTTAAAACTCAGTGTATGATTTGCTTGAAGCAATACATTTTGAATCTGTTAAATTATTCCACTGCTGATCATGAAAAAGGGATGAGGATGGCTTAAGATGAGGGCTTGATATTTTATACTATTTTTCCTGTGTATCAAAAATTAAATTATATTTCACAGTGAAAATATTATCAGAATTTGTGGGAAAAAAAATCACCCTTGTTTCCTCAACTAAAAATGGAACATTAGTATGATTTGCTGGTATGAAAGGAACAGAAGAGTGAATTACAAATTCTATATTGATTCAAAAAGGAGGTTTCATTTCCAAGTATTTAGAATGTAAATTTAACTCAAATAATTTTTGAATTCTTTTCTTTTAATCAGCATAGCCTTTAAAACTAAAAAGCTGTCATTTTTTAAAAAAAATTACATTTATATGCCGCCCTTCTCTGGAGACTCAGGGCGGCTTACAGTCTAAGGAACACCATGCTAAATGTTCAGCAATAGCCTTCATTCCATTGTATATGCCTGCTTATTACTAGGGCTTTTTGGCTTTGGTATTTACTTTTAAATAAAACTGTTGTTGTATAGGTCTCCAGCTGAAGCCGTACCATAAGCCTCTCCAACATGTTCATGACTGGCCTGAAATTCTCACTGAATTAACAAACCTGGATCCTCAGAGGGAAACACCTCAGCTATTCTTGAAAAGGGATGTGAGACTACCATTAGAGATTGAAAAAAAGGTTGGCATTATAAGTTACTCTATGTCACATGCAGGTTCAAAATCAGAATATGCAACTGGAGGCCAATAAATAAAGTGCTGTCTGAATGTTCCAGAAATTATTTTATGCACACACTTGACAAGACAATTTTTCTTGCTTAAAAAATGTGGATGGGATACTTCCTAGGCATTAAACTTATGAGCCATAAAAATCCACTACAGTCAATAACTACTAAATTTCTCTATTTGCCAAATATTTGCCATCAGCCAATTGATTTTTAATCAGTTTAGATATTTGCTTTTTTTAATAGCTTCAAAGTTATTTGTAATTTTGAACAAAAGTGGCTTATTGTCAATCCTTTGAAACAGGCCAGACTGGGAAACAGTTCAGGAATATCAAACTGCCCTATGGGCCAGATGTATCAGATTCCCACCTCAGCTTTGCAAAGGGAAAAAATCATGATATATCACGTGATGGCAATGTGACACTGCAACTTTAACACCCATGATCTAGTTTATTGTTGCAATGTACAGTAACAATTTTGAAAGCCTGGCAGTTAATTAAAGGGAATCAATGGATTTTTTCTCAGCTCTTCCTCTCTTTCAGGGTTATGTTAATGTTTACATAACCACTCTTGCAGCCCTTTTTCAAGGTACCACTCAAGATATATCTACACATATTCCATCTGTAACATAGAAGAATATCAGATTTTATTGATTTTAATTATTATGAAGTTATACTAATTATAACCAGTTATTTATGGTTATTAAAAGGAAATTTACAGTTATTTTACTCTGGAAAATGTATATAATTTTTAAAATGCAGTAATGTGCAGTAGTAATGTGCAATTTTCTGAAGTAAGTCCATAGGATTTACTCCCTGAAAAACATATATAGGATTTCAATCAAAAGCTGGCTGTTTTTCTCCAGAAGTATTTGTATGATTCCTGTATTACAGAACATTTGAAAAAAAGTGAATGAATTAGCTTTTAGGATAAGACTAAACCAATTTTTTCCCTCTATTGATAATTGATTTGATTATTATTCATATTCTACCTTGACCCATTTGTTTGCTTTAAGTAGCTGTTAATTGCTCTGAATCTTAGAGATGGAAGTTGGAATTTAAAAAATGAATATATTGGCTTGTTACTGAATACAATAACATAAATTTGATTTCCCAAATTCAGCATCTGAACTTTGGCTTCATCTGACAGTGATTTAGTTATATATATCTATGCATATAATATATCATTATTTTATTTGTTTTCAGATTGAAGATCCATTGGCCATCCTTATCCTCTTTGATGAGGCCAGGTACAATTTACTGAAAGGGTTCTATGCCTCGTCTGATGCCAAGCTGATCACACTTGCAAGCCTCTTGCTGCAAATTGTATATGGAAATTATGAAAGTAAAAAGCACAAGCAGGGTTTCCTAAAGTACGTGCATTTAAATTATTGATATTTCAATATTTATTCAATAAAATGTTCATAAAATGTACTATTGAATATTTCATGTCTGAGACTTTTAGTGCATATTATTTCTCTATGCACTTATGATTTCTTTCTTAAGGCAAATGTTTTATTTCTTCAAGTGTTCTATACTAATTTAATATGTCTGATTTTAATTTTTAGTGAAGAAAACTTGAAGTCTATAGTACCAATCACCAAATTAAAGAGTAAGGCACCTCACTGGACAAATCGAATACTGCATGAATATAAAGTAAGAAGATTATAATATTACAATTACTAATATTATAATTTCAGAAATTCAGGATCTTCCCACAAATCTTGTGGGAATTTGAAACAGAACATGCCTGAAGCAAAAGTACTGAATGTAAGATTTTTTAAAAAATGGAATGGGTTACTACAATTAAAGTATTAATTTGTGATCACAGTGAACATCTTAAAAAGACTCAGTGGTAATCAAAAATTTAACCAAAATTACCAGGAAGATAAACTGTAGGAAAAATTAGATTTGGTCCTTTTTGTTAATGAACAAAGAACATGTTTGTTGTTTATCGATTTCTATAGGAAGTATGTAGTTTTCTATCTCTCATTCTTGAAGTTGTAGAACTAGAACATCTGAGGAAGCCAAATTGTTTCAAGATTTAAAAAAAGATTCAAGATTTTTAAAAAATACTAGTCCTAAAATCTATATCACACAGGGATTTACCTATCATATATTGTGGCGATGATCACTGATTTAGATTTCTTGAAGGCCAAGTATTAGAAGATAAGCCTGGCTAAATGTTACTTGCAGATGAGAGCACAACCTGGAAAATTAAGATATGGGTCCTGATTTTTATGAATGAGGACAAATATACACATCCCAAGATAATGTTGCAGGGTCCAATTTGAGTTCGATCAGATTGGATCAATAGACCAGATATTTGTTTTTCCAAGCTTCCAGACTCGTATTGGAGCTTATGCTTGAGATTGGGAAGTTCCCCGAGGATGAGCTTTATTCAGCACAAGTCTGAAAATTGGAAGAACTATAAAAAAGATGTTGAGATTCTAGAAAAAGTGCAGAGAAAAGCAACCAAGATAATTAGGGGACTGACGGCTAAAATATATGATGAACGGTTGCAGGAACTGGACATAGCTAGGCTAGTGAAGGACCAGGGGAGACATGATAGCAGTGTTCCAGTATTGGAGGGGCTGCCACAGAGAGGAAGGGGTCAAGCTATTTTCTAAAGCAGGGGTCGCCAACCTTTTGGACCTCAGGGACTAACAAAGTCATAATTTTAATTCCCAGGGACCATTAACTGATTCTGTGGACATGGCCTAATTTGTGGGTGTGGCTTGGTAATGTGACTGGCTGAGCATGGCTTGTATCATATATATCATAAATATTTATATAAATATTGAATTTTTTATTAAAAAAGAGCAACTTTTACCCAAAATCAGGCAAAGCAGGTAGGCAGATTGAGTTGCTCATAGAATCACAGATTCTTTCAAAAATCTATCTATCTGCCATTACTAACTCAGTCTGTCACATAAAATTTGCTTGCAACAAACTCATAAAATTTGCTAGCAAGCAAACTCACAAAATTAACTCACAACACACCATGGATGTAAATATTGATTTTTTTATTTAAAAAACAGAGCAACCTTTACCCAAAATCAGACAAACCAGCAGGCAGACTGAATTGCTCACAGAATCACAGATTCATTCAGAGATCTATCTATCTGCCATCGGCTAGCTCAATCTGTCACATAAAATTTGCTTGCAGCAAATTCATAAAATTTGCTAGCAAGCAAACTCACAAAATTAACTTACAACACACCATGTATGTAAATATTGAATTTTTTAATATAAAAAAGAGCAACTTTTACCCAAAATCAGGCAAAGGTAGGCAGATTGAGTTGCTCACAGAATCATTCAATGATCTATCTGCCATCGGCTAGATCAGTCTGTCACATAAAATTTGCTAACAAGCAAACTCACAAAATTAACTCATAACACACCATGTATGTAAATATTGATTTTTTTTTAATAAAAAGAGCAACTTTTACTCAAAATCAGGCAAAGCAGGCAGGTAGATTGAGTTGCTCATAGAATCATTCAGTGATCTATCTATCTGCAATTGGTTATCTGAGTCTGTCACATAAAATTTGCTTGCTAGGAGTCTGCACTGAATAATAGAACCTTCAGTCCTAAGGGAGGTTCGGCTGTGCTTAAAAGCAAAGCCGAAGATCCAAAGACTAGCTAGAAAGCAAGAAATCCAACCATTTCCTGCTTTTAGCTAATCTAAATCTCCAAGCACAGCAGAATAGCTGATGGTCGGAAAAAGGAAAAATAGCAATTTAGCAGGGAAGTTTGCCGGGTAAGGAGTGAGTGAGCGGGGAGGGTTCCCGCGGGCCATGTGGGCAGCGCAGCCTTGTGTTCCCATGCAGCCTGGATTAATTGGTTTTCGGGGGGGTGCTCTGGAGGTGAGATTTCTCTGTGGCCCACCAAAATTTTCTTGTGGCTCACCCATCAGTTGGCAACCGCTGTTCTAAAGCACTTGTAGGCCAGACAAGGAATAATGGATCGAAACAGAACAAGGAGAGATTCAAATTAGAAATAAGGAGAAATTTCCTGACAGTGAGAACAATCAACCATGGAACAGACGTTAGTATGGGAACTTCAGAAGTTGTGGGAGCTTCATCACTGGAAGCTTTTAAGAAGAGATTAGATTTCTATTTGTCAGAAATGGTAGAGGGTCTCCTGTTAGGTGGGGGGTTGAACTAGATGACCTACAAAGTCCCTTTCAACTCTGTTAATCCGTATCTGAACAAGCCTCTGGTCCCAGTGACTGACTTAAATTGGATCCTGATTTTATGATTTTATGTATTTGATGCCAATGTACTGAAAAAATTCAAAATATTTTGGGTTAACTTTTAGATCAATCCATAAGTATTTAACTTCTTGTTTGAAACTCAAATGCACGTTCATTTTTACATGGGTTTTACATTTCTTTGAAGCTTTTAAATTTCAAATAAAAGCTAAAACTATATCTTTCATGGGCATGTCAACTTATATTTCCAGAGTCTCAGTACTAGCGAGGGTGTGAGTAAAGAAATGCATCATCTGCAGCGCATGTTTTTACAAAATTGCTGGGAAATCCCTACATACGGAGCTGCTTTTTTCACAGGACAAGTATTCACAAAGGCAAGCTCCAGCAATCATAAAGTCATCAGAGTTTATGTAGGCATAAATGTCAAAGGGCTCCACCTTCTAAATATGGAAACAAAGGTATGTATGATGCTTTTATTGTAATTTTTATTAAACATTATTGTTGAATACGAGGGATTTTACAAAAGGGGTATATACAAACATTTTAAAGCATTCCTTTGTGACTGGAGTTTTACAAGCCCAGCAAGTTTAAGATGTGTAGATGTCAACTTCCAGCAGGCTGATTGGGGAGTTTTGGCAGTTTAAGTTCACACATCTTAAACTTGCTTAATTTGAGAAGCACTGCTCTAAGATAATTCCAAGTTGCTTGCCAGTTTCTTAAATGTAGTATGAATGTTAGTGATATTTCTAGAATCACTATTAAGCTAGCTAGCTGTCTTCCTCTATGTATTTATTTAAAAGGGTGAATAATAAATTCCAGTCACAACCAGCTCTCACAGGTATACAATTTGACCTCGTCAACTTGGAGTAAATCAAACAAAATATAATAAAAGTACAATAAGCATGCAATCAATCTATAATAATTGCAATCTATATCCCAAATTAAAATTATTTTCATTAATAGAGTAACAAACATCCCAGGGCTTATTTGAACAGCTAAACCTTTAAAGATTTTCTGAATGCCGAATAGTTCAGTGGAATGCTATCACAAAGGAAAACAACAGAGCTGGGGAATCAATGTTCCTGAAAACAAAACTCATGAGTGAGAGAATGCAGAGAGATACTGTACTTATTTGACCTTATTTTTTGGATAGATGTTACCTTGGAAAAAGTACTTCTTCAGATATTCATGATCTGAACCCACACAAGGATTTACAATTGAGAGCCTTTGCTTGAATTGCAGCCAGAAGCCAACTGGCAATCAGTGTAGTTCCTAAAGTCATGGTTGATATGTTCATAAGGAGTATCTGTGACTACTTGTATAGCTGCAGTCTGGATCAGTTGTAGCTTCTTAAAATCTCATACAATCCGCATGTAATAATCCTGTCTAGTAAAGAAGTCATGAGTAATAGTGAGCAAACTTCTCATTCTAGAACAAGGCTGTCAAACTCGCGGTCAATGGGCTGGTTGCGTCATGCTCTGGCCAAGCCCATGCCTGGTTTAGTGAAAGGGAAAAAGTCATTATATGTCATATGATGAAACCGTGACAATGCAATTTTGACACCCTGTTCTAGAAGGAATTGTAATTGATGCAAAGGCTTCTAGCCACAGATGCCCACAGCTCCTTATATAGGAATTGTGAGTCTAGGAAACTCAAGTTTTGTATCACTACTTTATATTGTTTTTTTAACTAATTTTTACAATTGTGTTGAAAATGCTATTCATGGGAAGAAAAAAGGAATTTCTAGTCATAATATTTCAGCAGAAATAGAATGAGCTTCTCATATTTAGTGACTTTTCTTGTTTGATAGTTGTAATGATAATCTTGAATTAGTTCTCTGTAATTTATTCACCAATAAAAATGTGTTTTCCTTTGAAAATACTTCAAAGTTCAAAAATTATTGCCCATTTCCATTTTTGTTTGTTTTTCAAGCATCCATTTCTTGTAATGAAACAGTAACAATGCCACAGAAAACATCTGTAGTAACTTTTAACAAGTGAATGTAATGTAGCCAGTATGAGTTCTCAGTACAGTCACATACTTTATCTGACAATTATCCAAAAGGCTTAAGATATTGGGATCAAGTTAATATTCTTTGCACATTCTTGATATTGTTAGTTTAATGCATGTAGAATCTGGGTTATTCAGCTCGATTCACAGGAAAAGAAATTTTGGATATTAAAAACCCCGTGATCACATTTATCTTTAGTAGGGATCTCCAAACTGATGGTTGATGGTTTTATCCAAGAGTCAGTAAATGGCTGGAAATCAAAAAGATGTTAGTAAGTAATTGGGAATCAATAAATGCTGGAAGATCAGTTGGGATTATTTAATCTTTGAAATTCTCTGTTAAGTTTCACCCTAGTCCTTAATCCTGAATGTGAGGTCACAAATGATGAAGCAGTGCTATTCAAATTGAATGAGCAGCCAGTAGTAACAGCAACCTTGAGTATTTTCATATAATAAATGTTAGGGAGTCGATGAAGAATCTGAAAAGTCATGAATTGATCAAATGAAGATTTTGAGGAGTCCTGATTTATAAGTAAGCATTCCATTCTAATTAAGACAAGCAACACGGTTTCAGACATTGCCAAAGCACAGGTTTCTGGTGGAATATTTAGAGGGAAAAACATTTGTCTCCCTTGCCACCGTATGTGAGCAATACTATTTTTCTCCTGCTAAACAACAACAACATGTTATCATTGGTTTTAGTGACCCCACTCCAAAAGATTTTGAGTAATTAGCACATCTCAATTCAGGACTTATTCTGGTTTGTAATTTTTTTCCTTTTATATTTTTATATTCCAGGCTTTGCTCATAAGTTTAAAATACGGTTGCTTTATGTGGCAGTTGGGAGATGGCGATACCTGTTTTCAAATACATAGTCTGGAAAACAAAATGAGCTTTATAGTTCACACCAAGCAGGTATTTAAATTACAGAGTGTCTTCCCCTTAATATTCCTTAATGGTAAATCTTCCCAAATTAGGAACATATTGTTGACTGGATTATTAAGTTAATGTAAAGTTATTTAATGAAGACTTCACAATATAATGATTTGATCATACAAGTTCTGACAGCAGGATAGAAATATTCTCAACTATAAAAATAATAATAGTAAAGCCTGCAAGAAACTGAATTCAGAATAGTTTATGCAACTGGTCTGCATATATCGGCTCACTTTGCAAGGCTTATAGAGAATATATGAAGCTGTTTGAAAACACTTGAATGGTTAAAACTAGATAAAATCTTAATAGCATGTTATATACAAGTCCTCGATTGAAGGCAGGTGGGTGGTAATTGTTTTTTCTGCAGTCCTAATTATCCTCTGAAGTCTGTGTCTGTCCTGTCTGGTTTGGTTCTGCAACCCAACAGGACAGATACAGACTTCAGAGGATAATTAGGACTGCAGAAAAAACAATTACCACCCACCTGCCTTCAATCGAGGACCTGTATACTGCACAAGTCAAAAAGAGGGCTGTGAAAATATTTACAGACCCCTCACATCGTGGACATAAACTGTTTCAACTCCTTCCCTCAAAACGACGCTATAGAGCACTGCTCACCAGAACAACTAGACACAAGAACAGTTTTTTCCCCGAAAGCCATCACTCTGCTAAACAAATAATTCCCTCAACACTGTTCAATTATTTACAAAGTGTACACTACTACTACTGTTAATCTTCTCATCATTCCTTATCACCCATCCCTTCCCACTTGTGACTGTAACTTTGTTGCTTGTATCCTCTGTTTCCTAGTATGATTTGATGTTGATTATACCCTATGACTATCATTAAGTTATGATTCTTGATTCTTAACGGATGTTCCTTCTTTATGTATACTGAGAGTATTTACACCAAGACAAATTTCTTGTGTGTCCAATCACACTTGGCCAATAAAGCATTCTATTCTATTCTATTCTATTCTATTCTATTCTATTCTATTCTATTCTATTCTATATAATTGTATACTTACCAAATGCCAAACTATACTCTAAAATCTTTCAATCTGCATAATTTATTATTAATCAAAATGCAAACAAACCCTATCCTTACTTTTAACAGGGAGGAAACATGACATCCAGCATTTAAACAGCTTACATTATTATGCTTTTCCTTTCAAACTGTTTGACCTGCATACAATTATGCTGCTGACAATAATACTCTAGTTTGCCTACTGGAAATTAATGAATTTGGAAAGAAAACTCGAGCTTAAAACAGTGGACGATACAATGTGCTCATCTTGCTATCCCCAAGATTTCAGTATCTTTGTGCTAGTCTTCAAAGAAGCCTGGATTGTGGCAATATTGGCAATATTCCCTAAGGGAGTGTCTACACAATCCTTAATTATCAAATTTATCCATGAGACAGTTAAGGAATTCTGCTCACTTAGCTTTGGTCCATCCCTTTGATCTCTGGGAAACTACTTGAAATATTTTTTTTATCACCCTTGGGGATCCTGCAGGGAGTCTGCAAGGTGGTTTTATTATATTAAGTGATTGTTATACTCTCACAATTTTGGCTTTTTTATAATTTATAATTTAATTTTTGTTCATGTTTCAGAGTGGCTACATTGTTTTAACTTTTGTTGCATTTGTATGCTGCCCAAAATCACATATAAGATAGATGCCTGTATGAATTTACTAAATAAATAGATT
This sequence comes from Bungarus multicinctus, assembly GCA_023653725.1. Taxonomy (NCBI): domain Eukaryota; kingdom Metazoa; phylum Chordata; class Lepidosauria; order Squamata; family Elapidae; genus Bungarus; species Bungarus multicinctus. The sequence goes on from CM042840.1 coordinate 23,052,026, forward strand.
AAAAATGTTACAATTACATGACTATTATTACTATTTTAATTTATTTTTCTGTTTGTAGGCAGGTCTTGTCATAAAACTTCTGATGAAGCTAAGCAGTCAGCTGATACCTGAAAGAAGCGATTAAATTAGATGGGGAGCAGTTGTGTTCAAATGTTCCACATCGATTAATTGAACGGGATAAAAGACATTGTCTGATGGAGATCAAACAAAAACCCCTGTTCATTTGTACATATATATTGTACAGTACTATTCTAATATAATCATTTAAAGTATTTGGTTGATAAAGCCACAAGAATAATATTTGTGTATGTAATTAACAGGAATTCAGGAAATATACTATAATTCTAGACATATTGAGGCATACTGACAAGAATTCTGGGAGTTGAAGTGCAGATACTAGCAGTCAGCATGGGTTTGTTAAAAACAGATCATGCCAAATCAATCTTATTTCATTCTTCAGCACAGTGACTAAATTAGTAGATCAACAAAATACTGTGGACATAATATATTTAGATTTCAGCAAGGCATTCGACAAAGTAAGCTTAGTAAGCTAGAAAAAAGTGGAATAGATAGAACCACCACTAGATGGACTCGCAACTGGCTGGCAAGCCATACTCAACGAGTAGTCTTTAATGGGTCTACATGGAGGGAAGTAAGCAGTGGGGTGCCACAAGGTTCCATCTTAGGCCCAGTACTCTTCAATATCTTCATTAACGACTTAGATGAGGGAATAGAAGGGGAACTTACCAAACTTGCAGATGATACTAAGCTGGCAGGAATAGCTAACACCCAAGAAGATAGGCTCAAGATCCAGATGGATCTTGACAGACTAGAACACTGGGCCATATCTAACAAAATGAAGTTCAATGTAGAGAAAAGTAAATGCCTACACTTAGGCAAGAAAAACCAAAAGTACACATATAGACTGGGTGAAACAAGGCCCAATAGCAGTAACTGTGAGGGGGATCTTGGAGTCTTAGTGGAAAACCAGCTAAATATGAGCCAGCAGTGTGCAGCAGCAGCCCAAAAAGCTAATGCAATCCTAAATTGTATTAACAGAGGGATACAATCAAGATCAAGGGAAGTACTAATACCACTCTATAAAGCTTTAGTAAGACCACACCTAGAGTAATGCATCCAGTTTTGTTCACCACATTATAAAAAAGATGTTGAGACTCTAGAAAAAGTACAGAGAAGAGCAATCAGGATGATTAAGAGACTGGAGGCTAAAACATACAACGAACGATTGCAGGAACTGGGCTTGCTAGTCTAGTAAAGAGAAGGACCAGAGGAGACATGATAGCAGTCTTCCAATATTTGAGGGGCTGTCACAGGGAGGAAGGGATCAAGCTATTTTCTAAAGCACCTGTAGGCCAGACAAGGAATAATGGATGGAAACTGAACAAGGAGAGATTTAACCTGGAAATAAGGAGAAACTTTCTGACAGTGAGAACAATCAACCAATGGAACAGCTTGCCCTCGGAAGTTGTGGGAGCGCCATCAGTTGAGACTTTCAAGAAGAGTTTGGACTGCCATTTGTCAGAAATGGTGTAGGGTCTCCTGCTTGGGTGGGGGGTTGGATTAGATGACCTACAAGGTCTCTTCCAGCTCTGATTATCTGTTATCTGTTATCATAGATAAATATTGATATCTTAAAAGATGTCAAGTTTGAGAAGCACTGCACTAAGAAATTAAAGAATAAACATGTCCGAATAGACATGCCACAATATTTTGGATGACACTCCAGTGTTCACCAACATCAGCAACTATTCTCAAAAATATGTCTGTTCTCACATGATTTTTGGAGTCTGCAGACTGGGAGAATGTGGTGTGCTCTTGTGCATCCTCCAGAGCCGCTGAACATCATGTGAGATAGCAGTGCTTTTGTGTGGCCTTTAGAGCAGCAATGGGCAATTAGTTTTTCTAAGAGGCTACATGAGAAACAGGGACTGTTGTGAAAGGCTGCTGCCATGCTCCCCAAATCGCCACACCATCATGGACCAAATGGATAATCAAAGGGTAGGATGTACCTTGCACCTGTAAAATGCCCATTTCTGCTTTAGAGTCTCCAAAAATTATGTGAAAGTGTAGTTTTACAGAACTCCTTCATGTGGTTTTTGGAGGCCATGGAAAAGCATTCTCCAAAGAGAGAGTGGAGAATGAAGAAGGCCTCATGCAACCTAGAACAGCCTTGGGTAGGCTTGGTAACAGGCCTGTCAAGAAAAAGAATATTCCCTGAAGGTAAGGGCACATGGCAGATCTTGGGGAGCTCTGGGCTGTGGTGACAATCGCACTGTTCCCCCAGGCTCATGCTCCTTGGAGAACAGGATTAGGGAGGCTTTGAGTAGCTTTGGCACTAGGGCTGAAACCAAGGCCTGGGTCTCTATTTCAAACCCAGTCTTGGTGCTGCTCTGAGTGCTGCTATTCAGGGCCACTAGGTACAGAGGGAGTGAGGAAGACAATTGTTTCTCTTTTGGTGGGGGGGTTGTGTTACACAGCGGTAGAGCCAAGTTAGGCATTTTTTGAGTTTTTGACATACGTTGAGCCCAAAAGGCTCACTGTTCTAGAAAGACATTGAGGTACTGGCAATTCAATATGAAACCTATGCAACATTTGCATGGGATTTTTTCTAGATTCTTTTTTATTTGTGGTGTTGTGGTTAACATGTTGGATTATGAGTGGGAGACACATATTTTATCTTGTCCAAGGCATACAATTTGACTGCATAATTTTTGTCTTACCCTAGTCTACCTCACAGTTGGAAAAAAATAATAGGGAGTGCCCTCAATATGCCTTCCTGAACTCCAGAATAAATGGTGCAACATGCATCTCACATAAATAAATACAATATGCATAAGTTATATATAATTTGTGGGATTTGGGAATCTCTAGGGCAGCATTAGTTCAGTGTAACTGGCTACACATTGGTATTTCAAAGATACCTCATTACATACTTTGACTAATGTATGTCAATAAGAGTTATCTTACATAAATTTGAAATATATGGTCCGTGTATGCCCTTGCTGCATCAGATAATAATTCTGTTTTTAAATTATGTTTATGAAATACAGCATTTAAAAATATTTGTATATAAACTCAAGAAAATGTTTTTAAAATAAAAGTGGTTGATTAAAATATGATTTGGTCAACATTTAAGTATTTGGTGATTAGAAAATTCCTTTATAAAATTAATTGTATATAGTGCAATGAAACTTGAATTTAATGGACTATAAATGTGGATGAACTTTCCATTTTTGTCATTTTAGGTAATTTGTGGATGTCATTTATGGATGACTCCAGCAACTGGGAGTGACAAACATTCCTTCCCTTTAGTTGAAGGAAACTCTAAAGTACAGTAAGCTCTAATTACAGTATGTCATTTTCACCCATATGGATGGTCTTACTAGCAACTCCTATGAAATATAGTACAGAAGAAATTTGTTTGGCTCTTATCCAAACAAAAGATAGAAATGATAGCTGGTGCTCCATTCAAAATCCAAGAAAGAAATACTTAGACTCCATTAGTTAGAGAAAAGATATCTTTTACTGGAAATCAAGTGGTAGCAACAAAAGAATTCTGAATCTGAGAAAATGAGTGCGTAAATCACATATACAAAGTGATGGCAACGTTCCCACTCCTATCAACCAATTAAAAGTTGTGTATAGCATCATGTGGGCATCTTCAGGTGATGATGAGGCCTCTGTCTGTTGACCTTGACATATTTTAATAAAGAATTGTGGCTGTGCATAGCATAGAATAGAAGCCTAAGCAAGAATCTCCCCCCCAACTTATACAGTTCTGTTTTGTAACATCTCCAGCTCGCTTCCCATAACCATGTTCCCCCTCCTCCCCCCGTTACTTATGACAGCCGAAAGATGCAAAGCAAAGGAAGAAAATCTTGAAGACTGACATTTGGCCCTCCTGGAAAAGAGATGTTAGTCCTAAAATACATATATATAAGAATAGAAGATAACAGAAAATACACATGTAACACCATAATATTATATCTTAGGGTTTATCAGGATATTTAGTACGAAATGCCTTGACAAGCATAGGAGCTCTAACATCCTTCTCATTCACACATTTGGACTGAGAAGGAGGAAAATGTTTCCAAACAACCAAATATTGGAGTCGACCCCTTTGTTTTCGGGAATCTAAAATTTCTTTAATTTCAAAATGCTGTTCACCTTCAATGAGCAATGTCATGGGGGGATCGACCTGAGTCGGTCTCAAATCAGAGGTATGTTCAGGTTTTAATAAACTAACATGGAAGACAGGATGGATCCATCGGAGGGTTTTAGGTAATCTCAGTTGGACTGCCACAGGGTTCACAATTCGTTCAATTAGGAAAGGTCCCACATACTTAGGTCCAAGCTTTTTTTTACTTTTGTGTGGTCCGCAAATATCTGGTTGATAAAAGACCTTGTCACCAACTTGATATGGTTTTTGTGGAGTTCTCTTTTTATCTGCAACATTTTTATGGGCTTGATGAACATCATCTAATGCTTTATGGGCAACTGGCCAGGTAAGCTGGAGCTATGTTATCCATTCATCTAATGAGTGAATGTAAGATTTCTCCTGTGGAAGCTCAGGTATGGGTACAAAGTCTTGTCCCGAAGCCATTTTAAACAAAGTAAACTCAGTACTACTATGTACCAAATTGTTATATGCCACCTCAACGAATGGCAATAGGTCAGCCCAATCATCTTGCTGATAATTTATGTAACATTTAAGATACTGTTCCAATACTGAGTTAGTTCTCTCACAAGCCCCATTGGTTTGTGGGTGGTGGGTGGAGCTTAAGCCCTGGGCGGAGCCCAATAACTTCAGAAACTCCTTCCAAAAATTTGAGGTAAACTGGACACCCCTATCTGAGATTATGCGTTCAGGAACTCCATGTAACCTATAGATATGTAAAATAAACAGTTTAGTCAACGTTTTCGCAGATGGGATCCTCACACAAGGTATGAAATGTACCTGTTTGGAAAACAAATCTGTTACTACCCAAATAACTATTTCCCCCACTTTCAGGTAATTCCACTATAAAATCCATAGAAATTTCCTTCCATGGAGCAGTTGGTCTAGGCCCATTTTGTAATAAGCCTGCTGGTTTACCAGGAGGTATTTGGCTGAGGCACAGATAGGACAACTAGCCACATAAGTTTCAATGTCCTTCTTCAAGTTAGGCCACCAAAATTGCCTTTTGACCAAGTGTAAGGTCTTCACGAATCCAAAATGTCCAGCAGCTTTAGAGTCATGAGCTTGCTGTAATATTTGGTTTCTCAGCTTTGCTGGCACATATAATTTGGCTGCCACACATGCCAATCTATCTCTAACTGTACAGTTATTTGAGTGAGCAAGGAACCAATCATCAAGTTTTAGAGCCTCTTTTAATTGTGCAGATAAATCATTTGATAAATCAACTTCCTTCTTTTTCTGGGCTTTTCTGGCCAACTGTTTAGTTGGGACAATAGGCCGCACCACTTCTTGGCGAGTACTATTATATTGAGGTAATCTAGACAAAGCATCCGCCATGAAGTTCTTCCCCCCTGGAATGTACTTCAATGAAAAATTAAAGCATTTAAAGTACTGCGCCCAGCGAACTTGCTTGGGGACAGCTTCCGAGGTGTTTTCAAAGCCTCCAAATTTTTATGATCTGTCCACACCTCAAATGGGTGTTTTGCCTCTTCTAGGAAATGCCTCCAGCTTAACAGAGCCCAGCAAACTGCAAAAGCTTCTTTTTCCCAGATGGCCCATCTTCTCTTAGTTTCAGTTAGTTTATGGGAAGAATATGCACACAGTTGCAGAGTCCCCATCTCGTTTGCTTGTAGCAACACCACTCCAACTGCTACGTCACTCGCATCGGCCTGGATTACAAAAGGAGCATCCATGTCCAGGTCTTGAGTACTGGTTCAGCAGCAAAGAGTCGTTTCAGTTGAGATTGCCCCTCCCCTTCCGGGGGTTGGTCAGTACATATGAGCAATGATCTCCTCCTCCAGTCAACGTGAGGGTTCCATTTCCGGAGCCAGGGCAAACCCAGTATTGGGCGTTCCACCCCAGGAGCAACAATGAAACACAAAGTCTCTCTATGCTTCCTCATCGTCATTTCTACCGGTTCCATTATGAAAAGTGCAGGGCTGCCTCCAGCTACCGATCTGTCCAGTTGGCAAAAAGCTATGTGCATTTTTAAAGTCTTTAGCCTTAAGTGCATTTTCTCTACTACTTCCGAGCTGATTACGCACCTTGTGCACCCAGAGTCAACAAGGCCAACATTTCCCCTTTGGCTCCCGACGTGGGTATCCTTAATCTCACTGGAATGGTCATAGAGCCCTTGTTTGGACTTACTAGTCATCTTCTGATTCAGATCTCTTCAGAAGAGTTGGAGTTCCCAGCTCCTCTTCTTTCGGAGGGGCGATCTCTACAACCTCCTCCCCTTTAAGTGCCGTTTCGCGATGTCACTACTGTTTTTTATTTTGTCTGCTAAGCGTCCAGAAAATTGTTTATCATGTTTCTATAGTAACTAAGATATGAGTGTCTTCTGATGTTTGATTTAATGCGCATGCTTGCAGGGGAGGAGTTTTACTTTATTTTTTTTTCCTATTCTGTACTCCTTAGATTGTACTTCCTAGAATTATGTATAATAAAAGTATGCTGCAAAGAAAAGCACGATTTACCACTTCTAATTTATGAAACTGAATTTTTTTTTGCTTTGACATTGGTAGCAGAGGATGGTTTGCCTACATCACAGCTATCTCGTGATATGTCTCATGATGCTGACTCAACTGAAACAGCAAGAGCTTCTGCGATTTCTAATGTTGTAACACCATCTGCTGGCAACTTGCATACAACACATGAACAATTACAAAATTTACAAAGCTTTTACAATGATGTCAATAAGTCAATCCAATGTACAAGCCATTACACCATCTCCAGCTGTGCAAAAGCCTTCAGCAGGTCGATCAGTGCCGGCACCTGTGCCAGCTCCAGCGCCTCCTGGTGCCCAAGCAGGCATTGCTTCATCAGCACAAGTTATACATGTTCCTCTTCAACAACCTTCTATCACCCCACTGACTGGTTATTCAAAATTAAAGTGCTCAGGACAAAATTACAAGGCATGGGTCAGTGAGGTTAGCATTTACTTCGTAGAGAAGGTACCCACCACAACCTTGGCCTTCCGACATAAAGAGGATTGGATATTAAAGCTTGCACAATATTATTGATGTCAATGGACACTGAACTGCAGATTACTTTTTCACCTGATGCAACTGCCCAACAAATTTGGGCTCAATTAGAAGCATGTTACCAGCCTATTTCGATTGAATCTACATGTTTGCTCTTAATCGAATTTCATGGTTCAAAATTGAAATCAGATGTGCCTATTGGAGAACATTTAACTAAACTGAAAGGAAAGAGAAAAGAACTTGCTGAACAAGGTTATGCTGTGGATGATTTTCAAATGATCAGTGTTATTATTAACTCATTGAATCATGAATGGAAAGATGCCATTTCGAAGATTAATCAAGTGCCTATTGCTCAGCGCACAGTTGATCATGTATGCAGAATTTTAACTGAAGAAGCAGCATTCATGCAAGCCATGCCACATTTGAGAGGACCACCTGCATCAAGAGCTCCAGTAAGGCATAACTTCCGAGGAAGAGCTTTCGTTCTAAGGATGCCAAGATGCTACATCTGCGGTCGTTTGGTGCATATTGTCTGGGATTGTCCCCAACGATCTCCAGCACCCGCCAAGTACCAGCCCAGAGGAACAGATTCCAGAAGCAGGGGCAGAGGCAAAAGACAAGGTCATCGTGGTCCCAGGCGTGATCTACAAGCTCCACACGTTACATTGGCTTTAACTAACGATCCACAATCTCATTCGGATTATGACAAAAGACATCTCTGGACTTTGGACAGTGGAGCAGCAGTGCATATTACCTACAGAAAAGATCTTTACACAGAAATGCACAAGCCTGAACCTGATATATGTGAACTGTACACTTTTTCCAATAATTCTGTTCAGGTCAAGGGAAAAGGAACTGTTTATATTGAAGAGCTAGATGCATTTATTCCTGATGTTTATTATGGATGGATTCTTTGTTCCCCTTGGTTCCCCCCGCTGGTGGCAGTGGTGGGGGAGGACTGGGGGAGGCCGGCGAGTCTTATCTGGAGCCGGCTGGATCCGACATCGAACATCTGAGGTGGGACCAGTTGGCCCGCTGAAATATTCACGAGCCAAACTCTACGTCCTAGAGAGGGTGCCCCTCTCCCTGACATGGCCGATGGGACTGTCGAAAGTCCACCTCAAGGACAGGTCTTGGGATCCAGAGAGGTGGCATGGCCATTCTATGAAACGCTTGGGGAGGGGAAGGGGGAGGGGGAGGGGTACTCAATTGGTTTCTTTTCTTTTTCGATTTTTAATGGGGTTAGGGAGGGATGCTATGGGTCTGGGGAGGGAGATGGGGAGGAGGGTGAGGGATAGATTTTTAGTGCGATTAGTGGGTTGGGGGTTTGGGGTCAGCCAAGGTGGTGAGCACGCCTGGGGGGACCTGGGGGACCAAGGGCTGGGGAGGCGACCAGGGTCAGAATGATCGAGGGTGGACCTTATTGGCACCATAAATGGGAGGGGCAGATATGGCGGGGGTAGAGGGCCATACCAGGTTAGGGGATCGCGTGCTCGCTATCTCCAAGCAGTAACGCGCTCCGACCCTCTCGAGCCGTCTTACAGGCCTGGTTGTGCAGAGTCTCAGGCTCTGAGCACCCGGCTGATGTTATGCAATGCCAGGTCCATTATAAATAAGGCCCCCCTGATTTTTGATCTGATTCAGGATGAGGGCGTGGACCTGGCAGGGATCACCGAAACCTGGTTGGGCCCAGAGAGGGGTCTCCCCCTGGTAACGATGTGCCCACCAGATTTCCAGGCATTTCATCGGCTGAGGGCTCAGGGTAGGGGTGGTGGTGTGACGGTAATTATTAGGGAAGATCTCTGTCCTAGGGAGGCCACTGTACCTCAGATGGCTGGCTGTGAGTCCCTCTTTGTGAAGTGGGGTCAGGGTGGGCAGATGGGTCTCTTGATAATGTATCTGGCTCCCTGCTATGTATCATCGGCCCTGCCAGGGTCCTCGGCGTAATAGCCGAGCTGGCGGTGGAGACACCCAGACTCTTAGTTATGGGTGACTTCAACCTGCCTTCACTCGGTGAATCCTCTGGGGTGGCCTGAGAGTTCTTGGCCTCCATGACAGCCTTGGACCTGACCCAATTAGTTTCTGGACCCACTCACACGGGAGGACCCACGCTGGACCTGATTTTCGTCTCTGGACAGTGGTTGAATGATCGGCTAGGGGATATAGCTTTTAAACCTTTGTCATGGTCTAATCATTCTCTCCTTAGACTAGACTTCTGTACCGCCAATCCGCACTGCAGGGAGGCAGAGCTGAGGAGATGGTTCCACCCCAGACGCCTGATGGATCCTGAACAGTTCCAGACGGAGCTTGAGCCATTACCTGAAACTCTGGCTCATAACTTGGCCACAGACTTGGTAGCTGCCTGGGATAGCCTGGCTGCCGAGGCTCTGGACCGAGTTGTGCCTTTGCGACCTCTGACCCAGCAGAGATCTCACTCGGCTCCTTAGTTTATGGAGGAGCTGAGGGAGATGAAATGCCGGAAAAGACGTCTGGAGGGCGTCTGGAGGGCCAGTCGTGCCGAGTCCGACCAAACACAGGTTAGGTCCTATATTAGGACCTACCTAGTGGCAATAGAGGCGGCGAAGCGTTCTCACTTCTCCGCCCTTATTGCATCGGCAGAAAATCGACCCGCCGCCCTGTTTAGAGTGACCCGCTCCCTGCTTGGGCTGGGAGCGCAGGAGGATCTCTTGCAGGGAAGGGCGGAGGAGTTTTCTCGATTTCTGCACGATAAAATCACTCAGATTCGGGCCAAGTTGGACTCTAGTTGGGAGGTCCTGGGGGAGGTGACCGCGGCGAGTCTTGAGACGGTTATCTGGGACGAGTTCGACCCTGTGACCGCCGAGGGTATAAACAGGTTGCGGGGGTGGCTGAATGCCACCACATGTTTATTGGACCCTTGCCCCTCCTGGCTTGTCTCCACCACCAGAGAGGTGACGCGGAGTTGGCTCCAGGGAATTGTTAATGCCTCTTTGATGGAGGGCTCACTGCCCACTGCCCTGGACCCAACTCTTTTGAACAACTATCGTCCTGTCTCCAACCTTCCCTTCGTGGCAAAGGTTGTTGAGAGTGTGGTGGCAGGTCAGTTTCCCCAGTACCTGGATGAAGATACGTACCTGGATCCCTTCCAATTGGGCTCAGGCCCGGACATAGTACCGAAACGGCATTGGGCACGTTGGTTGATGATCTCTGGAGGGCCCGTGACAGGGGTTATTCCTCTGTTCTAGTCCTATTAGACCTATTAGCGGTTTTTGATACTATTGACCGTAGTATCCTATTGTGACGGTTGGGGGGGGTTGGGGGTTGGGGGCACCATGTTGCGGTGGTTCGCCTCCTTCCTCTCCAACCGTCTGCAATTTGTGTTGGGGGGGAGAGATCCACCTCTAGGCCCCTTGATTGTGGGGTGCCTCAGGGGTCGGTCCTCTCTCCTCTCCTGTTCAATATTTATGTGAAGTTGCTGGGGGAGATCATCAGTGGCTTTGGGATGAGGTGTCATCTGTACGCTGATGATACTCAGCTGTACATCTCCACCCCAAGCCACCCCAACGATGCCATGGATATCATGTCCCGTTGTCTAGAGGCCGTGCGGAACTGGATGGGCGGGAACAGGTTCCGACTCCACCCTTCCAAGACTGAGTGGCTGTGGTTTCCGGCGTCCTGATATAGCCAGGTAGTTCCATCGCTAGCTATTGGGGGTGAGATTTTTCCCCCTTCAGAGAGGGCTCGTAATCTGGGTGTCCTCCTGGATGTATGGCTGTCTTTGGAAGACCACATTACAGTCGTCTCCAGGGGGGCGTTTCATCAGGTTCGCCTGATCCGCCAGATGCTGCCCTTTCTGGATCGGGATGCCTTCCGCACGGTTACTCATGCCCTGGTCACCTCCCGACTGGATTACTGTAACGCCCTCTACATGGGGCTCCCAAATGGGAGCATCCGGAGGCTTCAACTAGTACGGAATGTGGCCACGCAGGTGGTTATGGGGGCGTCAAGGTTCTCTCATGTAACGCCCCTCCTGCGCGAGCTGCATTGGTTGCCAGTGGCCTCTCAGGTGCGCTTTAAGATTTCAGTGTTAACTTTTAAAGCGCTCCATGGCATCGGACCAGGATATTTACAAGACCGCATTCTGCCATTTTCCTCTCACCGCTCCTACAGGGAGGGTCTCCTGTGGGTCCCGTCGGCATCTATGTGCCGGCTGGTGACCCCGAGGAATAGGGCCTTCTCTGTGGGGGCGTCTGCCCTCTGGAATGGGTTGCCTCCGGAGTTATGTACAGCCACGGACCTGGGGATCTTCAGGCATGCCTTGAAAACCTGGCTCTTTGACCAGGCCGGCTTGGACTGATTTTAGATTTGGGTATTTTTATTTTTATATTAAATTTTAGGGTTTTAGGGAGGGGTTTTAATTGTTTTCAGCCAGGATCTTTAGTTTAATTTAGTTTTAACTTCTATATATTTATTGTTTTAATTGTATGGCTGTGCATCGCTCCGAGTCCTTCGGGAGAGGAGTGGTATATAAATAAATATTAACATTAACATATCAAAAGCAACCAGTAGTTTGCTTAGTCAGAATCATTTGTCGAGAGTATCCAAGTACCAAGTTCACCATTTTGAAAAAGCAATTTATGTGGTTAAAGAGGGTAATATTGTTGCTGAAACCATATTAATTGGTAATGTTTATTACCTAAAGCCAAAGTCTATCTCGCAAGCACAGGAAAGTATACATTTTCCAGCAAGAGGGAGCACAGGCCTAGAGACAAATGTCCCAGAGAGAGATCCTGTTGCTACCCCAAAGGTTCCTAAAACCAACAAAAGTCAGAAACAGGTTGCTCAAAGCAAGCCTGAGGTTCCTAATATGAACGTTGAGAATTCATTAACAGGTAAACTTTTGCATTCCAGGTGTATCCATAAGTGGCATAGAAAATTGGGGCACGCCAGTTTTCGTGTTCTTAGTAAGATGCTAGAATTCGTAAAAGGTTTGGATCTGAAGGGGTGTAAAGTGTTCTTGGATTGTGCTGTATGCAAGAAAGCTAAATCCAAGGCAACAGCCATTCCAAAATGTGCTACACGCCTGTGAAAACACATTTTTGATTTGGTACAAACAGACATAGTAGGTCCATTTGCACCAACACTTGGTGGTAAAAAATATTTCTTAACAATTGTTTATAATTATTCTAGATATGGATTTGTATTTCCTATGAAAGAAAAATCAGAGACCTTTCAGATCTTTAAAGACTTTGAAACCTATGTCAACATCCAACATGATGTTTATATTGCCAGAATTCAAAGTGATCGCGGTGCTGAATTCATGTCACAGCGTTTTCAGGACTAGATGCATAAGAAAGGAATTCTGCACCAGACCTCAGCTCCTTATGTTCCTGTGGAAAATGGAGTGGTAGAACGCAGAAATGGGGTCCTGCAAACCATGATGTGTGGTCTCCTAGAAGACGCTAATCTTAGTCTCTCATATTGGGTTGAAGCAATTAAATATGCAAACTACATTATTAAGCGTATCTGGAAAAGTGTACTAAATCAGACACCTTTCTTCATGTTATATGGATATAAACCCGATCTGAAAAATATCCATATTTTTGGTTCATACGCTATGATGAATATTCCTTTAGCTCAAAGAAAGAAAGGAGGTCCAGCAGCAAAGAGACTGAGATTCATGGGTATTGATGACAATTCAAAATGCAGCAAGTTCATTGACTCCAGACATGTAATAGTGGTTTCTCAATCATTTAATTTTGAGGAAGAAGATGAAGATGAAATGGAAGAAGAATGGACCGTTGTTCCGAGACATTCCGAGAGAGTCAATAAGGGGATTCCTCCGAAGCGATATTCATGGCAATTGACAAAAGCACCCTTACCTTTGATTTGTGCTGTTACACTGCCTCCTGACAAGTTCATACAAATTAAGCATCTTCCTGATTCAGAGCAAGAGAAATGGTATGAGGCAATGCAGGCTGAAATGGACAGTCTAAAGCAACTTAAGGTGTTTACGCCTGCAAATAAGTCCTCCAGCAAATAAGAAAGTTATTGGCATTAGATGGGTCTACAGAATCAAAAAGAAGCCAAACGGTGAGTCATTATACAAGGCCAGACTTGTAGCTCAGGGTTTTGCTCAACATTATCCTAAGGACTACACAAATACTTACACACCGACAGTTCGGACTGAGAGCATAAAAATTGCTTTAGCCACTGCAGCGATTCTTGGTTTAGAAGTGTTCCAATTCGATGTTGAAACAGCTTATTTACATGCTGACCTGGATGAAGAAATTTACGTCAAAGGTCCTCCAGGGTTCCGAAAACAAGAAAGGGATACCTGGCTCTTAAACAAAAGTCTTTATGCTCTGAAACAATCTGGTTTAATGTGGTATTTATGTCTTACTGACAAACTAAATTTAATGCGTTTTATTAAATCCGAAACTGATGAATGCGTGTTCACAAAAAGATCTGATAATATATATGAGATAATTCTTGTTTATGTTGATGATATCGTTTATATTGGTCCAAATAAGCAAATGAGTGAGAATTTTGCTAAAGCCTTACAGAAATATTTTACATTGAAATCTTTAGGTTACATTAACACTTATTTGGGTGTTCAGATTACTAAAACTCAGAAGAGGTTTAGTATTTCACAAGAGGACAAGATTGAACAACTGTTGCATCATTGCAATATGAAGGATACTAAATCAGCTCACATGAAACAGATTTTCATAATCTGTCACATGAACCAAGTCCTGATTTTAAAGATCAAACACTTTATTGTTCAGTAATTGGGCCATTGTTATACATTAGTAGTAGGACTAGACCAGATATTGCACTTAGTGTTAATCTTTTGTCACGACACGTAGGTAAAGCAAAACAGTTTCATTGGTTATGCATTAAGAAGTTGTTGTGATATCTAAAGCACACTAAAAGTATGAAATTGTTGTTAGAACCAACACATACTAACTATGCAGAATTATGTTGTTATGCAGATTCTGATTGGGCGAGTGATAAAAAATAATGTAAAAGTACTTCAGGTTATATGGTATTCTTAAATGGATGTCCTGTTTACTGGCATTTGTGTAAACAAAATTTTATTTCTTGTTCATCTACTGAAGCTGAATATGCTTGTGTTTCAGATGCATGTAATTCTTTAACGTGGTTTGAGGCTTTAGTTACAGATATCTGGACTCGCCCGATCCAGCCAATCACAGTGATGGAAGACAATTTGTGTTTATATTTCCAAAGCCCGTTTCACAGGTTCTAGGTATAGACACATTGACACTCGTTATAAGAACATAAAGCAATTAGTTAAACAAGGTTTTGTTGAATTGCAGTATGTCTCCACACATGATCAATTGCTGACATGTTCAACAAACCACTTGCAGCTGCTCAGCACGAATATCTGCATGAGAAGATGTGCCTTGTCTGAAGTCCACTCACTAGACAAAGAAGGGAGTGTCACTACGTTTTTTTATTTTGTCTGCTAAGCATCCAGAGAATTGTTATCATGTTTCTATAGCAACTAAGATATGAGTGTCTTGTGATGTTTGATTTACTGTACATGCTTGCAGGGGAGGAGTTTTACTTTATTTTTTTTTCTTTCTGTTCTGTACTCCTTAGATTATACTTCCTAGAGTTATGTGTAATAAAAGTATGCTGCAAAAAAAAGCACAGTTCACCACCTTTAATTTATGAAGTTGATTTTTTTTTTGCTTTGACACGCGAGGCTTTGCTGGAGGCTTCTCAGGTTTTCTTCCTTCTCCTGGTGCCCCCTTTGGCTCCAGCTTGGCATGGCAGTCTGCAGCCCGGTGACCTTCCTTCCCACATCGGAAGCATGCAGTGGTCTTGGGTTTTGCTGCCATCCCTCCCTTTTAAGTTTTTAAGGCTTCTTGAGGGCTGGTGAGGGAGGACTCCAACCAAGCCCCCCCCCCCGACATCTGTTTCAGGTCAGATCAATTTCCACCTCTGCTGCCAGCACATACCACAGCTGCAGCTCACTGGGGTCTCTTCTGGCAATATAGCTTTGATAAACATCTTCATTGAAGCCATCTTTAAAAGCTTCTATCAGGGCTCCCTGGGACCAGCCTCGAATAGGGCACGCCACCTCTAAATTCCTGGGTGTAATCGGCCACTGATCTCCACCCGATTTATGGTTTTCATCCTAATTCTAGCCTTGCGTTCAGCTAGTGGATCTTCAAATCTGGCATGCAGCACTGTCATGAACAGGTCATAATTCAACAGTTGGGGTGCATTATCATTATGCAAACTCGCCATCCATTTTGCAGCAGTTCCCTCCAGAGCTCTGGTCACACATCTAACTTTGGCTGCTTCCGAGGAAAAATTCTGCCCATATTCCTCCATATGGCTCCAGACTTATGCCAGGAACAATCCTAACTCTTTGGGATCTCCTCCATATTTTACTTCCAGCTGAGGCACCTTTGGAGTTCTATGCCTTCTGGCAATTACTCCCCCAGCCGGGGGGCCCTGGGTTGCTGCTGCCTGTTGCGCCAGCCCAGGTTTTTTTTTTTTTAATTATATTTATATGCTGCCCTTCTCCGGAGACTCAGGGCGGCTTATAGTCTATGGAGCACCATGCTAAGTGCTCAGCAGTAGCCTTCATTCCATTGTATATGCCTGATTATTATTACTAGGGCTTTTGGCCCCCCAAGCGGCATTTTTACAAAGTCAGCTTATTGCCCTCAACAATCTTGTGCCCTTAAAAGGTTGATTTATGTGGGTGGCAGCTCTGGTTCTTCTGCCTGGGGCTACCTCCCCCTCTTCCCCCTCATACCTTTGATCAGTCTGAGTTTCTCCAACAGCTTCATTTAGAAGGTGCATGGCTTGTGTTAGTAAGAAATTGCTTCTTTCCTTCTCTTGCCATGGCTCTTCTCTTCCACGCCAATGGGTAGTGATCACTCCTGGAGGAGGCTTTTCCTAAGAATGCTTCCAGCCGACTCCCAGGGACCATTTGGGCTTTATAGCTGGTTTTTCGCCAAGACTTAATTCTGCTAACAAGTCGGCTTCTCCTGCTGCCTCTAGCAACAGGGAGTCTGGTCCTCCAGTCGCTCCCAGGTCTTCTTGGTCGCTGGCTGGATTAGACATTGTTTTCAAATCCCTCGGAAGAAAGTTTGTTAATTCACCAGATGGGCTGGTAAAGTCAGATTCAGAATAATATCAACTGGTGCTCCATTCGAAATCCAAGGAAGAAATACTTAGAGTCCATTAGTTAGAGAAAAGGTATCTTTTACTGAAAATCAAGTGGTAGCAACAAAAGAATTCTGAATCTGAGAAAATGAGCATGTAAATCACATATATAAAATGATGGCAATATTTCCACCCCCAAAAGTTCAATTGGCTCAACCAATTAAAAGTTGTGTATAGCATCATGTGGGCATCTTCAAGTGGTGATGAGGCCTCTGTCCGTTGACCTTGACATATTTTGATAAAGAGTTGCGGCTGCGCATAGCATAGAATAGAAACCTAAGCAAGAATCTCCCCCCACAACTTATACAGTTCTTTTTTATAACACCTCCAGCTCACTTCCCATAACCATGTCCCCCCACTCCTCCCCTCGTTACTTATGACAGCCGAAAGATGGAAAGCAAAGGAAGAAAATCTTGAAGGCTGACAAGAACCCAGAGTCATGTGGTGTAATTTTCTGTGCAAAAAGTCAAAATTCAGTCCCTTGAATCTCACACTAAATTGGGTTAAGGATTTCTGCCCGAGTCCTGAAGAGCCACTGCTAGATATTGTGCTCCTCGCATATGGTATTTTCCTATATCTTAAAAGATATTATTCTCACTCAGGAGTCAAAAACCAAGATAGTTGCATAATGCTGAGGAATGAGGGAATTATAGTGCCAGAAATTCTACATTAAAATACACATCATCTTTTTGGGTGAAATCATGTGAAAATAAATAGCTGAACTCTTAAGTAAATCATTCCTAATGGCAGCCATTGCTCTAGTGTGGTGTTTCTCTGATATGCATACAGAACAACTTACTAAATGACCCATAAGGTATTTGTTTTTATATCCCACTGCAGGCTGAACTTTACAAACATTGTATCAGTCATTGTGAATTTGATTTAAAAGTACATTCTCCATATTTAAAACTTTAGTAATTAGGATGTACGTGTCACTGTTTCCATCCTAATTTCTAAAATTTAAACAGAAGTTTGAAGTTGGGTAAAACTAGTACACAAGACAAGGTAAGTGGGATCTTCTTAATTCGCCAGCCACTTGAACCATGGAACAGCCCCATTGGGGCCCCAAGTCAACCAACAGAGCCATGTTTTGAGGCCCTTGTGGAAGGCTAAAAGGGCAGGGATAGCTCTCACCTCAATCACTACAATGTTCTTAGGGGCAGGAGCCATTGCAGGAAGGGCTGTCTCCGGGATCAAAGTTCTTTGACCATAAGATGTGCAGCAGCAATGTGCCTTCTGTTGGAGCAAGAGGAGTGGGTCGTTCCTATTGAAGTGAAAAAGTTTATTGTTGTTTCAGTTAGAATAGAAATAATGCAGAAAGTTCCTGCTTTTTACATGAGGGTAGTATAATAGAAATAGTCCAGAACTGCTTCTATTTCATTTTGTGGTGTTTTTTTTTTTTCCACAGTTCTTAAGCAAATCATTTTGAGTTGTAGAATGAATCAGGTGATCATTAAATAAATCTGCTTTCCCCTATTGACTTTGTTTGTCAAATTCCAGCTGGGAAGGTTACAAATGGTGATCATATGACACCAGGATGCTGCAGGTATCATAAATACATGCTAATTGCCAAGTGCCCAAATTTTGATCACATGGGCATGGGGATGATGCTAAGGTCATAAGTGTGAGGAACAGTCTTAATAGTCTGTACCACTGTAACTTAAAACAATATCTAAATAATGGTTCTTAGTAGAAGATTACCTGTAATATAACTTTTAAAAAGATATGAAAGTAGCATTACAATAGAATATTCTTCTAAAAAACCAATATAATAAAACACTATATTGTCACAGAAGACATTTCCCAGGTCTCTTTGTTTTTTTGTTAAACTGTTAAACAAATAAGGATCTAATCATATGAGGCACTTTCATAAATATTGCACTGATATGTTTTCTAAAGAAGTATATATTATTCACTCACAAGATCACAAGTTAATATCAAAGCTAAAGAAACGTATTGTCAATTACTTAAGAAAAACAGTTTGTGATAAACAGAATCTCTGGCTTGGTGAGAAAAATAAGCCAATCACAAATTGCTTTAAATTGGAATTTCCATTAGAAAATCTCTGGCAGTTGGAAATTCTATAAGGTAAGGTTTAAAAGGAAAACATGCGCTACTTGGTAGATATACTCTAGCTTTTAGTATTAATGACAGAAGGTACACAAATGGCAAATATTCTAGACACCGCACTATATGTATGATGGCTATCAAGACTTTCAGATTCAGTTTCACAAAGATGTTTTGCAGTACTATATATAGATGGTAGTTATGGCAACTTATTACAGTAAAGAAAGAAATTGGTCTTTTAAAAGTTGTAAAAAGGCAATTCACTTGTATTCAAAGCACTGCATAATCTTAATATTTAGGCATAAGCCTCACAAGATTTGGTCTTATTTCTAAGAAGACGTGTTTAGTTTTTGCATTGTACAGCTGCAGCCATGAATGAAATAAGGGGTAACCTTATCTGAATAACATCATAGTTTTATTGTAAGTTTTATTGTTATTAGAATAAGCTGGTGATATTGTTATAATTCTGTCTTATTTTTCTACAAATTAATAAGATACATTATTTAAAATGTAAGTGTGATGGTTCTAAGCCAGGGGTGTCAAACTCATGGTGTCACATTGTCGTGACATGACGTATCATGGCTTCCCCCCTTCACTAAACCAGGAGTGGGCGTGCCAATGTGTGATGCATCCAGCCCACAGCCCGTAAGTTTGACACTCCTATTCTAAGCAGTTACAAACAGCTAAAATTCAATCTAACAGTTACAACCAGTAAGTGATATTTTTGCTTGATTACTATTTCACTGGTATTTTCTCAATCCTGTTTCTTACCTATCATATATCTTGCCGTTATATTATGGTTTTCTCATTTTTTATTTTTAATAGAGGCTGGAATCAACAACTGACACTGCTTTTTTTCAAAGTATGTCTGATAAAGAAGAACCCGTAAATGAAGATGGGGTCAATGAAGCCCCTCTAAAAGAGGTTGAAAATGGCAGTATGCAATTTATTAAAGAACATGATACAACTGGGAGTTCTTCAAATCAAATGCTGGAAGAAAATCAGCATGAAGCCACAGATGCTAATGAAAGTGAAACTATCTCACAAGGATTGGAAATGTTAGAAATATCTTCAAGCAGTTTGCCAAAGGAAAATGCAAGTGAATTCCAGGAGACTGAAACTGAAAAAGAAGCAATAAGCTCTATAGGTCCTGTACAAGATGAAGAAAATGAAAAATGCACTTTCGATTCTTCAGAGAAAGTAGAAACTCTGAAAAAAGTTCCAGTAGATTGGACAGTCGATACAAAACATGTTGAACTTCTGGCCTATCTATATGCTGAAGGATTAGCTGAAATCCCACAAGATTTTCTTGAAGTTCAAGCTAAAAAAAGTTTATTACACTCTGTAGAAAATGCTACGGTGGGTCAAACGCTAATCAAAGAATCACTATCTGATATGACGCTTGATGATTTTACAGTTCAGTTACATGCAAGAGGGCTCATTGAAGTTCCTTCAGTGATTTTTGACACAAAGAAGTTGAAGTTTTTGAATTTAAACAATAATGAAATAAAGACCCTACCAAAAGAAATGAGATTGTTGAAAAACCTGGAAATACTATCTGTGGAGGGAAATCAGTTAACTTCATTACCTTACGAAATTTGTCTTCTTAAAAAACTTAGAACTTTGAATCTCAATCATAATCAAGTATCATCATTGCCACAAAAGTTTTCTGAACTATCAAGACTCAGATGTCTTTTGCTCGGTTATAACAACATTGAAAAAATCAATTTTGCTTTAGAAAAACTTGAAAGGCTAGAAATGTTAGATCTCAGTGGAAATAATGTGACCCTCCCAGACTCTATATCTACCATGAACACATTAAATGCACTCTTTTTAAATTCCTGTAACATTTCAATATTCCCAAAGATAGTTTGTTACATTCCAAATCTAAATAAGCTTAGTTTGTCAGAAAATCAGATCCAAAGTTTACCAAAAGAAGTCAAAGAACTCAGATATTTAAAAGACTGTTCATTAAGTAATAACAAGCTTACATTTTTGCCTGTGCAGCTTTTTCAATTGGTAAATATTGAAAAACTGAGGCTGGATAACAACCGGTTAGAAAGTCTTTCAGTTAAAGTGGAAAACCTTGAAAAGCTTTGTGACCTTGATCTTTCTAAAAATCTGTTAAAAGTAATTCCTGATAGTCTTTGCAACTGTACCATGATAGAACGCCTCAACCTTAATGACAACCAATTAAGAGAGATTCCTTCCACTCTATACAGATTGAAATATCTAAGAGAATTGTATCTAAGCAGAAACCAACTGACCTGGTTAGATGAAAAAATAGCATACATTAAGAAACTCATAATTTTAGAAATATCGGGAAATTCATTAATGTACATTCCTGTTGAAATAAAAAGCTGTACTGAAATCATTAAAATTGACTTAAGTTATAATAAATTGGCTGTGTTTCCACTTGGATTGTGCGCACTAGCTGCTCTTAAACACTTAAATCTCAGTGGAAATTATATTTCAGAAATAACTATTGACATTTCATTTATTAAAAATCT
The DNA here is from genome assembly GCA_023653725.1 of Bungarus multicinctus. NCBI lineage: Eukaryota > Metazoa > Chordata > Lepidosauria > Squamata > Elapidae > Bungarus > Bungarus multicinctus. The sequence goes on from CM042840.1 coordinate 23,072,974, forward strand.
GCAGTATCTAAATTTCAGTAAGAACAAATTGCCATCATTTTCCATTCATCTTTGTACTCTTTCTAGATTGAACTATTTAGATCTAAGTAACAATGAAATAAGCACTGTTCCATCAAGTGTGCAACAAATGCAATGTCTTCGGGTTCTGCTATTATACAACAACAAATTTACTTTGTTTCCAAGAGAATTATGTGTTCTAAGTCATTTAAAGGTTCTTGATCTTTCCGAAAACAAAATACAGTTCATTCCTGAAGATATTAAGGAATTATCAAAGCTAAAAGACTTAAATCTATCAGACAACCAGTTTGCATCATTTCCAAATGAAATATGCCAACTTTTATCATTGCAGAAGTTAACTCTGAGTCAGAAAAATGGATTAAGGGTAAGCTACTTAAAATTATGACACTTTATGTTGGCTGGGGAATTCTGAAAGTTGAAGTTCATACATCTTAATGGTGCCAGGTTTGAAAAGCATGATGTATTTTATATTATATATGCTAGGCCCAGTAGCATAATCAAGACTGATGACTTTTTCTTCATTTTAAAATTACACCTTATGTTTCAGAGATCTTCTCCTTAAGCTCTTACCTGCTGGAATTGAATCTCCCTTAAATTGTATCTGTACTCTGACTTTTAGAAATTTGAAACAACTCCTAAAGATCAGAGATCACCAATCTCTGCAGTTCAGACTTGAGCCAAATGTATTTTTTCTATTGGGAATAATTTTAAAATGCTTATTTGGATTATTATCCTGGTTTGGTTTGGTTGTCCAGCACTGTTTTAGCAGAATCTTTCAACATTTTCTTACGTAGGTATGGTAACAAAAGATGATTCTTTTTCTAACAAAACAATCCCAAAATATTTGTATTGCTTTTATTTTCAGTTAAAATCACTCACAGAAGAGATATCAAAGCTGACATCTCTTAAAGAGCTGGATATTTCTCACAACGAATTACAAGAAATACCAGGAGGTATAGGAAACATACAGAGCTTGGTCACTCTAATAGCAAACAACAATTGTTTAACAAAGCTTCCCTCAAGTTTTTCATCACTCTGTAATTTATGGCATCTGAATCTGAGAGGTAAGCAGTTTTATATTCATTATCATAGGAAATGATACCCAGATATGAAAAGAGTAACCCTAATCTGGTGAGAATGCACAGAACCAAGTTGTAATATGCAAATCAGTTGTAGCAAGTATATAAAAGTGAGTATAAATATGTACAGTAAAAGTTTGTATTCAGCTGCAATAGAAAGCCAACAAATATTATTTTGACAATGCTTGGATAACTGGAGAGGTGTGGTTCTTAAATAAGAGAGCAATTTGGGTGCATAGGGTTTTTATTACATAATAGAAATATTTATAATTATTTGTCAGCTTATAAATGAATCAATTTCAACATGATAAAAATGAATTAGAATTAAAATTTAAAAATCAAATGACTCATATAATATAAACCCACTATTTCCACACAGTTATGTCAATTTAATCATATGTTGCTTAATATTAATATTCCTACGATTATTAGGATTTGAATGGAGGAAGAAAACAAACTTTGTGTGGCACAGAGAAATTTTTTAAGAGAACAAGACTAATAAATACTCCACAAAAGGCCCTAATGAGTTTACATTTTTCTAGTATTTTACCATGCACACAAATGTGACTAAAGTTATACCATAAGAGTTGCTATGTAAAGACAATACAGCTCAAAATAAAAAGTCTTTCCCATAAACTGAGGTTAGATTAAAATGTGGTCAAAAGCTGAAGTTTGGGGTTGTCTGTAGGAAAGTTAAGGTGGTTGTACTGATGATGAAATTGAAGGTCTTTATGTTTTTATGTGAATTGCACATTTAACACATCAAAAACAGGTGCACTTTCAATTGCATCATTGTGGCAGCCATATCTGGTGTTTTTTTACTTTATGGACTTAAGAGTTTAAAAGGAAAGGACAACTATGCCAATAAAGATAGCCCTTGATTTACAAGAGTTTGAAGTTAAACAGCACTGAAAAAGTGCCGGTTTTTACATTTGCAGTATCCCCATGGTCACATGATTTATATTCGGATGCTTAACAATTGACTCACATTTATGACGGTTGCATTATCCCGGGGTCATGTGATTCTCTTTTGTGGCCTTCTGACATCAATGGGGAAATAGGTTTTATTTAACAACTGTGTTACTAGTTTAACAACTGCAGTGATTCACTTTAACAAATGTAGCAAGAAAATCTGTAAAATGGGACAAAACTCACTTAACAAATTTCTCACTTAGCAACATAAATTTTGGGCTCAATTGTGGTCATAAGTTGAGGACTACCTGTATTTTTATCTTATTCAGCATATATTGTAAGAATAATTATGTGTGTGTGTGTATGTATGCATGTATATGTATAAAAAATGACCAGATGAATGAATCAAGGGTATATTATCTAGAGCCATCTGATCTGTTATATAGTGATCCATTATATAGACTGTTATATAGTCAGAAAAGTTGCCAAGAAGATGCACTGGCTTACTTTTTGCCAGAAATGTCCCAAACATTGGAAATATTTTAAACAACTCAAATTCCCAAAGCCTTCTTCATTTTGCAAGGAACAAAAGTCAAATTAAAATTATGCACAAGGGAAAAGGGCCAGCTGTACTATTGATCAAAGGCAGTGTACCCTGGGAGAGCCACGAATAGTTATTCATTTCATTTACTATTCTTGTATCTTAATTACAAGTGCAGGGTGGGAAGAGTTGTGGAATTTTCAGTCTCCTGAGTCAAGATAACTTACCTGGTTTCAGGACTGTTGCTGGTTTGTAAGCAAAGGGTGTGTGTGTGTTATAATTGTTGTCCTTCCTCAGGCAGTAAAATAGCTCAGGTCAGCCCTGGAGCAAAGCCAACAATAATGGTGGAAGGACATCCACATGTCTTTTGCCAACCTTTGCTTCAGCAAATGACATTTTGTTGAGTACCAGGGGGTTGTGTTAGATTTCAGTAACCATGATTCACTACTGATGTCACGTAACATTTGTAACACTCTTTTATTGTTTGACCAAGGAATTATTAGACTAAATCTTTCATCATGGCTGTGCTTAATTGACAACTCAATATGGCTATCAGTTAACAGAATGCAAATACAGCTCTTTGTATTTATTTTATTAGAAAACAAGCTTGTATATTTGCCTGGTGATATGCACCTTCTTCTGAAACTAAAGGATATAGATTTTGATGAAAATACACTCATCAGGCCTCCTCTGGAAGTCTGTAAAGGGAAACAACTGCCCCCCATCATACATTACTTAGAAAATGCTGATCAAAGAGATGGTAAGTTTAAATTTCCCAATATCAGTAGACTTTCTGTTCATGGCTCAGACTGTTTTCTTTGGGCTTCTGAGACTTCCTATCAACCATGGAGTAGGGAGGTACCAGCCTCCTTTGTTTCTTGATTGCTCTGATCGTTTTATCTCCTATTGGAGCAATCACCGTGAGTTGGAATAATTTTGCTGTCTTAGAGCATTGATAGATAGTAGACATTGTTCAATGATGTTATAGTTATGAATGTCCTTGCCAATAAGCTTTAGCAGCAAATTATGAGTGTCTGCAGATTATTTGCTGAGCATAAAGACATAGCTATGCTGCATCAACATATGTCACCTTAATTTACATTCCAAGGAATCTTAATACTCTTTTCATGGGTCAGTGACTTGCACTAAATCTCTTCTTCATATCATTAGATATGTGTGGCAAAGACCTTTGTAAACAGAGATGGAACTAACTTAAAAATTACACAAAGCAAATGATGGACTCTTCAAAGAGAACTTGTTGAAGCTTTATTGCTCCCAGTCTTTTGAACATTCAGAGAAAAATTGAAACCAAAACAGACTTTTTGGAGCTTCAGTAATCCAAAATTGAGAACTTAAGGTAGCATTTAAAATAAAATCTGTAAGCAGATAAATTCATCCACCAGCAGTTTGAAGTTTCTGTTCTCCTATTCTTGTGGCAACAGTTTTAATAAGCCTTCCAACAATTCTTTTTTATTATTATTATTAAATAGTTTATTTAAGATTCATATATTTAAAACATTTTTTAAAAAAACAAACAAACATGTAAACAAATATATATACATATATACATTTTGCAGCAGGTATTGAGCATTGGTTACACTTTTTTTCTACCCCCTAACATTGACGTGATCTGCCTTGTTACAATACCTTCTTTGTTCTTTTAATATTTTAATTTCACAGAATACTTTATGATTAAACGCACGTCTTCCATAATTTCATAACTTATCCAGTTGTCAAATATTGCTTTTTCTTTAACCATTCATACCAACAATTCCAAATTTTATAGTAGTCACTATCTCTGTTGTTTTCTAATAATTTAGTTAGGCTATCCATCTCTGCGCATTTGTGAATTTTTTCAATGACCATCTTTTCTGAAGGGACAGTAGACAGTTTTCAATTTTGTGCATAGCTTATTCTGGCTGCTGTTACAATGTATAAGATTAAATATTGATATATTTTTTCTATTTTTAAATCTATCATACCCAGCAAGAAGGTTTCGGGTTCAAGTTTTACATCTTGTTTAGTTATGTTTAGAATCCAATTTTTAATGTTTCTCCAAAACTTCTGGGCATATGGACACATCCACCACAAATGAAAGTATGTTCCCTGGACTCAGTTATACTTCCAACAATTTGGCCAGAGGTTTGGGAACATCTTACCCAGTCTCACAGGTGGGAGATGCCAATGATACACCATTTTATACAGATTCTCTTTGTACAAGACTGACATAATTAATTTGCAATTTATTTCCCAAATATGTTCCCACTTGTCTAGTTCAATACTATGGCCCACGTTTTTTTGCCCAAATTATCATACATTCCTTAACTGTTTCTTCTTTTAATTTGTAATCCAAAAGATATTTATATATTTTACTAACCAATTTCCTTTCCTCTCCATGTCAAATCTTGTCTAATTCTTGGTAGGTCATATTAAAACCAAATTGAAAACCAAATAAAACCTCTCAAATACTAGAACATTGCTATCTTGTCTCCCCTGGCCCTTCTCTTCATTAGACTTGGCATGTTCAGTATATAGCCAGATATATTAATCAATATCTGTTACAAAGCAGGAAAAGCAATTCCATTTAAAGTGTTTTCCTCAGTAGCCTGAAAGCAAATAAAATGAAGTACTACGAATTAATAATAGCCTCTCCACACTGTTCTGGCTATGTTAATAAACGCACAATTTAATACCTAGCTAAGGATACAGTTAATCTCAAATCCTATATTCTTTTCAGTTCAGATGCATATTGATCTACTGTTATTAGTAATCTTGATATACTCACTCTTATTTCCCAGAATTGTGTTTATAGTCTAAATAATTTGTAATATCAAATTATTGTCCTCTAATATTTATAATGTGTTCATTTTAGAAAAAGTCCTGGAGAAAATATTGAAAACCATTAGTAAAAATATTCCTCTTGAACATTTGGATAATTTTTGCCGAAAAATGCAACTTGACAATGATACAATAGTAGATATCGAAAATCATAGGTTAGTGATATTTAATGATCAATATTTAATGAGATATTCTATCTTGTTTTGTATGGGTTGATTGAGGTTTCCATTTTTTATAAGCTGTCCGGGTCCCATTGTCTAAGTTGAGTGGCGATATAAACACTTATGTAAATAAATGCAATGTCTTTTTCCTTTCTTAGTAGATAATACTTTTAATCAGTATTTTCGTTAATGTTTCATTGGTATATTTTTTTCTCAGATTCTACCAATCACGGAGAGATCAAGTATTTTTCTATTTATATTTTTAGGTCTTTCACATTAGAAGAAAAATTTGCCGAGGCCTTGAACTCCTGGAAAACAGCAAATCAAAATTTGTCTCCAACTGCTATGGTAGACCAGATAATTAGAATATTGATTATATCTGGCCTCTATGATCTGTCCAACAAAATCAAAGCTTTAAAGCTGTGTTCAAGACTGGTCAAGTTTTGAAAAACTCTGTATTTCCAATTCAATAACTTGGGTATATCTTGAAACTAAATACATTTATCTGCATTCAGGACTTCGTTGATTTAGTTTGCACTCTTCATAGGGTTGACCTTGAAGACCTTTGGAAGTTACAACCTGTCCACAGTAGGTATTGCAGCTGTGCTTCAGGTAGCATACTATGACTTGAGCTGCATTGGTTCCAGGCAATGCCAACATTGTCATATATAAAGCACTACATAGCTTATCTGGATTATTTCGGAAACTTTCCTATTGTATCTGTCCATCCACATGGTTTAGGTCCAATCTGGGGAGCAGAGTTATCTCATGGGAGCAAGAAGGTATGGTCTTAGATGACTGAGTTCTCCTGAAACAAGATGTCACCTTGAAGCTGCACAGCCTGCCTTCAAGGAAATACTTAAAAGCTGGCTACAATACTTGAATAGGGAATCTGGAGTATCCCCACTGCCCTGCCCTTAGATTGAATTATTTACTCCAGTTTGATTACTGGAAATGTTTTAACTGTTTATTTTAACCTTTGTTAGCCCTTTGGTTTTATACAACTGGGGGAAGGGAATAAAAGTTGAAATTATAAATAAAAATAACCATTAAGTTTAAAAATGGATTTCAAAGAATATTGCAAAATGATTGTGAAATAGCGTATATAACATATAGCACAGAATTACATTCAGTTCAGATTCTACAACTGCTTGGACCCAAACACAGCTCTCTCTCCAAAAAGTACAATCCTATATATATGATTTGCATTTTCAGCCTGACATAATAACATTATGTTTGCACATAATGTTGCAAGACTACCAGATTTTTAAACAACAGATGACCACTAGATTAAAGAGCAGTATATAATTTCTTCTTTATTTTGGATTTGACAAACCAGCATTAGTTATTTCTAATATTTGTTTCATGCATTCCACTATTCCTCAGACGGCTGTTGTGAGTCTCTCTTTGTGAAGTGGGGGCAGGGGGTTCAGATGGGCCTTTTGATAATGTACCTGGCTCCCTGCCACGTGTCATCGGCCCTGCCCGGGCTCCTCGAGGTGATAGCCGGGCTAGCGATTGAGACCCCTAGGCTTTTAGTCATGGGTGATTTCAACCTGCCTTCGCTCGGGGAAACCTCTGGGGTGGCTCTGAAGTTCCTGGCTTCCATGATGGCCATGGATCTGACCCAATTAGTTTCTGGCCCCACTCACACGGGGGGACACACACTGGACCTGATTTTTGCCTCTGGTCAGTGGTTGAATGATCAGTTCTGGGGATCTAGTTATAAAGCCCTTGTCATGGTCCGATCATTCTCTTCTTAGACTTGACTTCTGTGCCGCCACCCCCCATCGCAGGGAGGCGGAACCGAGGAGATGGTTCCGCCCCAGGCGCCTGATGGACCCTGAATGGTTCCAGATGGAGCTTGGGCCATTCCCTGAAACTCTGGCTCATAACTCGGCCACAGACTTGGTGGCCACCTGGGATAGGTTGGCCTCTGAGGCTCTGGACCGAGTTGTGCCTTTGCGACCTCTGACTCAGCACAGATCCCATTTGGCTCTGTGGTTCACGGAGGAGCTGAGGGGATGAAGTGCGGGAAAAGACGTCTGGAGGGCATCTGGAGGACCAGTCGTGTCGAGTCTGACCGGACACAGGTGAGGTCCTATATTAGGACCTACCTAGTGGCGATAGAGGCGGCGAAACGTTCGCATTTCTCCGCCCTTATTGCATTGGCAGAAAATCGGCCTGCCACTCTGTTTAGAGTAACCTGCTCTCGGCTTGAGCCGAGAGTGCGGGAGGATCTCTTGCAGGGTAGGGCAGAAGAGTTTCCCGATTTCTGCATGATAAAATTGCTCAGATTTGGGATGGGCTGGACTCCAATTGGGTGATCCCAGGGGAGGTGTCCGGGGCAAGTCTTGAGACGGTTATCTGGGAGGAGTTCGATCCTGTGACCGCCGAGGGTGTGGACAGATTACTGGGGAGACTGAATGCCACCACATGTTTATTGGACCCGTGCCCTTCCTGGTTGGTTTCTACTTCCAGGGAGGTGACACGAGGCTGGCTCCAGGGGATTGTCAATGCTTCGTTGACGGAGGGGGCTCTTCCTACCGCCCTGAAAATGGCGGTGGTGCGACCCTTCCTCAAGAAGCCTTCCCTGGATCCGGCTCTTTTAAATAACTATCATCCTGTCTCCAACCTTTCCTTTCTGTCGAAGGTTGTTGAGATTGTGGTGGCATGTCAGCTCCCTCAGTACCTGGAGAAAGCATTCTACTTAGATCTGTTCCTATCGGGCTTCAGGCCCGGGTACAGTACTGAAACAGCACTGGTTGTGTTGGTCGATGATCTCTGGAGGTCCCGTGACAGAGGTTATTCCTCTGTCCTGGTCCTATTAGATCTATCAGCGGCTTTTGATACTATCGACCATATTGTGGCGATTGGGGGGGTTGGGAATTGGGGGCACCGTTTTGCGGTGGTTCTCCTCCTTCCTCTCAGACCGCTCACAATTTGTGTTGACGGGGGAGGAGAGGTCCACCCCTAGGCCCCTCATTTGTGGGGTGCCTCAGGGGTCGGTCCTCTCCCCTCTTCTGTTCAACATTTATGTGAAGCCGCTGGGAGAGATCATCCGTGGTTTTGGGGTGAAATGTCATCTCTATGCTGTGGAGGTCATGGCCTGTTGCCTGGAGGCTGTGCGGAACTGGATGGGCGGGAACAGGCTCCGACTCAACCCTTCCAAGACTGAGTGGCTGTGGTTTCCGGTGGCCTGATATAGTCAGCTGACTCCGTCGCTGGCTATTGGGGATGAGATCTTGACCCCCACAGAAAGGGCTCGCAATCTTGGTGTCCTCCTGGATGTACGGCTGTCTTTGGAAGATCACATCATGGCCCTCTCCAGGGGGGCTTTTTATCAGGTTCGCTTGATATGCCAGATGCGGCCCTTTCTTGATCGGGACGCCTTACGCACGATCACCCATGCCCTGGTCACCTCCCACCTGGACTACTGTAATGCCCTCTACATGGGGCTCCCTGCAGGGAGCACCCGGAGGCTTCAACTGGTACAAAATGTGGCCGCGCGGGTGGTTATGGGGGCGTCGAGATACTCCCATGTGACGCCTCTCCTGTGCAAGCTGCATTGGTTTCCGGTAGCCTTCTGGGTTCACTTTAAATATTGGTTTTGGCCTTTAAAGCGCTCCATGGCATCGGACCAGGATACTTACAAAACCGCATTCTGCCAGTAGTCTCCCATCGACCGGTACGCTCCCACAGAGAGGGTCTCCTTCGGGTCCCGACGGCATCTATGTGCCGCCTGGTGACTCCAAGGAATAGGGCCTTCTCTGTGGGGGCACCCGCCCTTTGGAACGGGCTGCCCCGGGGCTACGAACAACCACTGACCTGAGGGCTTTCAGACGTGACCTGAAAACCTGGCTCTTTGAGCAGGCCAGCCTGAGCTGACTTCAAATGGGATTTTAAATAAGAGGTTTTAGATTTGATTGGTTGGGGTATAAAAGTTTTAGCTTATTTTAATCGGGGTTTTTAAATTTTTAATTGGCAGCCCATAATTTAATTCTTTTTAAATTATATTTATATTTGTAATTTATATATATTTTAGTTGGCTGTTCACCGCTCTGAGTCCTTCGGGAGAAGGGCGGTATATAAAATTATTTAATAAATAAATAAATAAAGATGGCGACCGGAAGATGGGTCCGTGGTGAGCTCCGTCACGGTTGCTAGGTCTTCGGCTGAGCCTCCCTCCCCCCTTGGTCCTCATCGGTGGCAAAGGTGACTGAGGAACTGTGGGGGATCTGGCGGAGCCGGAGGGGCTGCAGGAGCGATGGATGGGCCGCTTGAATGGCTGCCTGGGCTGCCTGAGTTGCTGCTTGGGTTGCCGCGGGTGGAGGTGGCCTTGCCCCGGCTGCTGTGACTGCTGCGGGTAGCGCCATGGCTACTGCAGGCGGAGACGGCCTTGCCTTGGCCGCCGCGGCCACCGCGGGTGGCAATGGCCTTGCCTTGATGGTTTTGGTTTTGGGTTTTGATCATGGGCGGGCCCTTGGCCCTGATGGCCTTGCCTCGGCTGTTGTGGCTGTCGCGGGTGCCGTGGATGGCGGCGGTCCTGCCTTGGCTGCCACAGCCTTGTCTCCAGCCTCGGCCATGGTCGGGGTTTCAGCGGCTGTGACGGCGACGACGGTGGTGGCCGGTCCCGGTGATGTCGCAGGGAGGCCTCTGTGGCCTCGGCGGCGGTGCGGACAGCGACGCGGATGGCGGCGACGTCGACAGCTTGCACGGACGATGGCAACGGCCTCGGTGCCCCCTGCGATGGGAATATCTGTGGCCTCGGCCTTGGCAGCCCCACCGGCAGCGATGGCCTTGATGATGGTGGCCCTGGCGGCGGTGGCCCCGGCTATGGTGGCCCCCCCAGTGGCGACAGTGGTGGCGACAGCTCGGAGGCCTCGATGGTGACGATGGCGGTGGCGGCAACCTAGTCTGGCGGCGTCTCCTGGTAAGTTGCTATTTTTCCTTCCCCCAACTATCAGCTGTTCCGACTATCAGCTGTGCCAGGAGATTTAGATTAGCTAAAAAGTAGGAAATCGTTGGATTTCTTGCTTTCTAGCTAATCTAAAAGCAGAGCTGAAACTTCCTTAGGACTGAAACTTCTATTTTTCAGTGCAGACTCAGGTAGCAGATTGCAGATAGATCTCTCAGTGATTCTGTGAGCAACTCAATCTGCCTGCCTGTCTTGCCTGATTTTGGGTAAAAGTTGCTCTTTTTTAATAAAAAAAATAATATTTGCATACATGGTGTGTTTGAGTTTGCTTGCTAGTAAATTTTATGAATTTGCTTGAAAGCAAATTTTATGTGACAGACTCAGGCAGCAGATTGCAGAAGGATAGATATCTGAGTGAATCTGTGATTCTGTAAGCAACTCAAGCTGCCTGCCTGCTTTGCCCGATTTTGGGTAAAAGTTGCTCTTTTTTTATAAAAAATATCAATATTTACATAAATATTGTACATACAAGCCACACCCACCCAGTCACGTGACCACCAAGCCACACCCACAAATTAGGCCATGCCCACAGAACTGGTTGTTAAGATATTTGAATCCCACCCGATAGAGGGCTTCAATCAAGTGGCTGTGACTATCATTCAATTTTTTGAATCCTTCTTGAATCCCTCTGAAGACTCAGCTGGATATATAACTTTGTAAGTTGAAAGTTTCAAAAGTGCTTCAGTCTTTGCACAAATGAAACATATTTGTGCTGTTGAGTGGTTTGTCTTTTCTCAGCTTTCTAATGATGGCCTGGAAAATGATGTTGCCCATTTTCATTATTAGTTCTTTAAAACAGCAATATGTTTTCTCCCACTCAGTGCAGAAACATATAAGCAGCTGTCCCACAATACGGAGTAATTCTTAGAGCAGCGATAGCAAATCTTTTGGGCAAAAAGGAAGCCAGATGAGTGTATGGGGAAGAAAATTCCGGGGGGCCCCGGAGAATGTGTGAGAAAACACCCCATTCCTACATGGCCTCTGAAAATTGTGATAAAAGGGCATGATTTCAAGTGTAGTAGTTGGATTTTGTTGAATGCTGCCATGCCACCCAAACTGACGTGACATATCACCTTTGACACATATCACTGACTTAAAGCCATTAAGTCTGCTATTGTTTATAGTATATTGGTCATGAAGAAAATTACTGTTCTTCAGGAAATTTAAGAAAATTGCAACCCTGAACAGATCTACTTGTAAAAGGGAGCTGTTGAATATTATCTGCACAGAAATCTGTGTAATATGGCAGTTCATTATTTGCATATTCCAGTACTAATGAATGCTCTGTTGAACAATTATGGCAACTAAATACAAAAATGCAAAGACATACCAATTAAAACATTAAACGTCAACGTGTGGACGAAACAGATCTCTATTATCTAGATGTTTTAAAGTTAATCCACCTAATGCAACTTTGGAAGAAATGTTAAGATCGCAGACAGCGTTGGATCTCTTCCAAAACAAATGAACAGGCAGAGAGAGATGGATAGCAAGAGAGGTTGGTTTCCAGGCCCCCCACATCACCAGGCCATCACCTCCAAGGCTTCAGCCGGTCCGGAGCTAGCCTTATCTACAAACACCACCACAAAAAATGCCATCTCCAGAAATCTCCGGCGCTTTCCAATCTCACAATACCCCGGGCTCGCGCTGCTCCAACCCGCTCAGTCCTCCACCCCACGCCGTGGTCACCCCGTCCTCGCGCGCTCGCCGATTGGCTGCCGTGCGCTCTTCGTCAGATGGGCAGAGATCTGCCCAGCCGCGCCGGGCTCCTCCCGAGTATTTTTGGATCCCGCCTTGTGAGAACCTGAAAGTACGATGGAGCCGAGCTGGTTCGAAGCGGGGGGCTCTGTGGTGGAAAGGGTGGCGGCCGGCAGCCCGCTGTCCCTGCTTTTGGCCGCGTCTGCTTTTGCCCTGAGCTTGGGCTACTTGTTCCAACTCGGCACTCGCCAGCAGCGACAGTCTGCCAGCGGCCAGGTAAGTAAATTGGTGCTGGCTGGCGTCTGCCTATGCGGTACATCTTTTTTTCTTTGAAGGTACGGCGGAATTGGTGTGCTGGGTGCATGCGTGTGTGTGTGTTGAGTTGCATTCTCCATATTAATTCTTCAGGGTGGTAAGTATTTTGGTGTGACTCAGGGTCCAAAACGGCACCTGAGCAGGTGCAGGTGCGTCCAATATGTACACACAGAGTCTCTCTGCCCTTCAGGGATTGATAATGAGAACTTACATATCTGGTATTAATACAGTTGAGAAAGTCCAGAAATGTTTCATAGGAAGAGTTCTCCACTTCTCTACTCGTTGTAGAATACCTTGTTCGTTAAAAACGTCATCTTAATCATATTCAGCAATAAAGATTTTAAATTTATTGTTTAAAACCAGGCTGGTTAGATGTATGCTGCTCTCTGTTGATAAAATAGGATTTGTTTCTCTCTCTTTTTTTCTATCTGTAGAAGTATCCACCTTATATTCCATCAAATATCCCTTTTCTGGGACATGCAATTGCCTTTGGAAGAAATCCTATCCAGTTTTTAGAAGATGCCTATGAAAAAGTAAGCCTTTTGCACTGCTAATGTGATAGATCTGTAATAATTTATTCCAAGTATTTAAACAACAATATTTGTTTTGGATAATGGAGGAATTAATGAATCCATATAACTAAATAAAGATAATAGTTTAATTTGACAAACATAATTGCATATCCAACAAATCTAAGAATATTGATATTACTTATGGAGCATAAAAATAGTATTGTACTTAATCTTTTCCCCATGTCATCTCTTTCTCCAAATGTCATCTTGTTAGCAGTTCCAATATTTCATTTAGGGGTGCATGTGAAATCTAACAAGAACTTACTTCTAAGGCAGTGCAAAGCAAAGTGATAAAACAGTATAGGCTCTGGAAGCAATGTATGATTTGTTTTGCTGAAGTGCAGCAGTTTATATGATTGGTTTTGCTGAAGGCAGAAGTTTGCCTCAGTGTAAAGGTCAGGTGGCTTTGAAGCCAATGTTACAGAAGGAAGCTACTCCTAGGAAGGTCCTCCAGTGTTAGGCCAATAAACTTCTGGACTGAGGAATGCCTGCCATACAAGCACTGGTCCTCATTGTAGAGAGAGGTCCAGGATGGGAAACTCCAGCTATATTCTGAATCCAAGTTTAGGATGTGGGGACACTCAGAATTTTCCAGACAGCAAGAAAGTTGAAGTTCACATATCTTAAAAGTTTTTGAGTTTGAAAAGCACTGATGAAAACTATAATTTAAATAAAACGAGTACATGGGAAATTCTTCCAGTTATTTATGCAGAAAAGGATTCATTAATAGAGACGATAGTGTTGAACATCACTATTTGATCGTATTTTCTTTTGTCATATGTGTTTTATGTATTTATATTGTCATTCACATGCAATTATGCTAAAAATGCCATTGTTAAACGTTTCTGTTTTTCTTATTTTTTTTTTTACTAATTTTTAATAAACATTTATATGACACACATTTAAAACAGACAGATCAACACACACACACACATATATATACATATATAAATTTTACAGCACATATTGAGCAATGGTTTCTCTTTTCTTTATCATTATCATTGACGTGATCTACCTTGTTAAAGTAATCCTTCGTTCTTTTGATATTACATTTTCTCTTCATCTTTTTTAATTAAACGCACGTCTACTATCATTTCAATAGTTTATCCAAATATCAGACATTACCTTTTTCTTAACCACTCATACCAAATATTCCATATTTCATAGTATTCACTATTTTGTTTGTTTTTCAGCAATTTAGTTAAGCTATCCATTTCAGCACATTCATATATTTTTTTAATTACCATATCATCTGAGGGGGTGAGGGATGTCTTCCAGTTTTGTGCATACGTTATTCTAGCCGCAGTTATAATATGTAAAATTAAATATTGGTATTTTTTCTCCATGTTTGTATCTATCATGCTTAATAGAAAGATTTTAGGTTCAAATTTTAATTTTTGTTTTGTTATATCTAAAATCCAATTTCTAATATTTTTCCAGAAATTTTGAGCATATGGGCAGGTCCACCATATGTGGAAGTATGTTCCTTGTACATGATTACATTTCCAACAATTGGGTGGTAGATTAGGAAACATCTTGGCCAGTCTCGCAGGAGGCAGATGCCAACGATAAAGCATTTTATATAGATTTTCTTTATACGAGATTGACATAGTTAATTTATGGTTTGTTTGCCAGATGTGTTCCCATTTATCTATTTATTTTTATTTATTTATTTGCAAGATTTATATACCGCCCCCCTCTCCCCGCGGGACTAAATCAATATTATAACCTAGGTTTTTAGACCAAATTGTCATGGATTCTGTAATTGTTTCTTCTTTGAGTTTATAATCCAAGAGGTATTTGTATATTTTACTGATTACCTTCTTTTCCTCTCCAAACCACATTTTATCCAACTCTTGTGGGATCATGTTAAAGCCAAATTGTTCTCTATCTCTTTTATAGTGGGTTTGTATTTGTACAAAAGGCCACCATGCTATTTCTTTTCCTTGAATTTGTATTTGGTGTTTGTTTCTAAGGTCTCCGGTATCATATAGTAAATCTTTATATCTTATAATATTTTCATAATCCAGTACATTTGGGTGTGTGACTGCTTCCAGTGTGGATAACCACCGTGGAACCTTTGAGTAGTGATTCTTTTTAATCTTTTCCCAAATCTTAAACAATACATTTCTTATATGGTGCCTTTGAAAATATGAATGTTGCTTAGATTTTCTATCCCACATGAAAGTCTGCCAGCCAATTTGGAGATCAAATCCTTCTAATACTAATAACCTTCTATTTTCTAATTTAACCCAGTCCTTAAGCCAATTTGCTACAGCTGCATTATAGTATAGTTCAAAATCTGGAAGGCCAAATCCCCCTTTTTTTTCTAGCATCCTGTAATAATTTATATTTCACCCTGGATTTTTTCTTCTGCCATATGAATTTCGATATTGAACTATTTAATTCTGCAAAAAAAATTCCTTTCCAAATTGACGTCTGAAATAGATACAACAATTTTGGTAAAACATTCATTTTTACTATTGCAATGCATCCCAATATCAATATCTGTAATTTAGCCCAGTTTTCTAAGTCTTTAACTACTTGCGCTGTTAATTTGTCGTAGTTACCATTTTTTGATCGATGAACATCTGGCAGTTAACAATATTCCCAAATATTTTACTGTGTTTACCACCTGCATACCTAATTTGTTTGCTAGTTCTTCTTTCTGATCTCTTGTACTTTTTTGTATTTTTGCTAATACTTTTGTTTTTTCTTTATTAATTTTTAACCCTGCTACCTTTCCGTAATCTTCTATTTCTTCTAGTAGTATAGGACTACTTGCAGTTTGTATTCCTCTTTTTTAATTTTTAATCCTCTAATCTCTTGGTTTTTTTTAATTTGTGCTAGAAGAGTTTCTTCTGCCAATACATACAGTAGGGGAGCCAGAGGGCAACGTTGTCTTACTCCCTTATTTATCTTTATGGTGTCTGTACTTTCCCCGTTTATTAATACTTTTGCAGTCTGCATGCTATAATTTGTCTTAATAAAACCAACCAATTGTTTAATGAGGAATTTCCAATTCAGATTATCAAATGCTTTTTGGGCGTCTAGGAATATTAATGCCATTGTCTTAGTTGAATGCACTTCATAGTATTCTAATATATCCATAATAATTCTTGTGTTTGTTTTTATTTGTCTATGAGGAAGGAAGCCATTCTGATCAGTATGAATTATTCTACTTAATGCTTTCTTTAATCTTTCCGCTAGTATTATAGCCATTATTTTATAATCTACATTTAATAGAGATATTAGGCTATAATTTTGGATTTTTTGTGGATCTGATTGTTCTTTATGGATAAGAGTGATATATGCTTCCTGCCATTGTTTTTCTTATTTTCTAACTGCTCAGTTTATCTCTTGCAGTATGGGCCTGTATTTAGCTTCACTATGGTGGGAAAGACCTTCACCTACCTCCTGGGCAGTGATGCAGCTGCTCTCTTGTTCAATAGTAAAAATGAAGAGTTGAATGCAGAAGAAGTGTATTCACGGCTAACTACTCCTGTTTTTGGCAAGGGAGTAGCTTATGATGTACCCAATGCGGTATGTATATTGTTACATTAATTATTAGTTTAGTTAGATTTTGGTATTGAATCATACAAATAGAATATAAAAACTGACATAATAGATTAGGTTTAATTATTAAAAAAAGCATTTCTCTAATTATAAAGATTTATTGTTGACAATGAGATCCATTTGGAAAAAGTCAGGAAAAAGGCTGGATTTGTGATGAAAATACAGCTTTCATCTTCTGTTCAAGGGCATGGCTTATGCCTTCAGTTAAAATAATGGGATGTTTGGATGACTTTTTGGGGTACGAATGAAAGAGATGCAATTTAGGATGAAATCAGACAAGAAATAGAACAGCCCACAGCAACTTAACAGAGAAAGAAATTTAATTGATCTGTTGGTTAAAAAATAGGGGAAGGAATTTTGTATCTTCAAACTTGTGAGATTTTGATAATGTAGCCTTACAATAAAGTAGAGTGAGTTTATCTAGTTATGTTTCCAGTGACCAATGTTTGCTATTTGCCACAGCAGTAGATCAAGAAAAGTTGATATTGGAAAAAATGGTAAATAGTATTTAGTCTGTGAATTTAGATTCTAGTACCCCAGAAGACACAGTTTGAGGAAGGCTAGTATAAGCCAAATATTTTGTTTTGAAATTAATATTCTTTTTATTTTTAAGGTATTTTTGGAACAGAAGAAGATGCTAAAATCTGGTTTAAACATAAGTCAATTTAAAAATCATATACCAATAATTGAGAAAGAGACTATAGAATACTTTAGAAGTTGGGGAGATAAAGGAAAAAGAAGTAAGTATACCATTTGAAAAGATTTAGGACTATAAGATTTAATCTGATCAAACCAAGGAAGGCAGTATCTTATGTAGTAGTATCTTATGTAGAAAATGTATGCCATGCCAAAAAAAAAACACCAAAAAACCTACCTCAGTGATAATTGTAATAATGATGCCAATTCCAACCCCCAGGAAATTTTGGTAGTTGCTTTCTTGCTGCTTCATTTGTGGGAGTTGGTACTTCTGCTGTGTTGCAGAAACTTGATGAAATTCAGTTGAGATCATGGCTGTGTTGTGGCCTGCCGGCAGTTAGCAGAGCTGGCAGCAGAGTTGACAATGAGGAGGTTGGGGAAGAGCATGGGTTGGAGAAGAGCATGGGCCAGAGTTGACAATGAGGAGGTTGGGGAAGAGCATGGAGGCTGAGTAAGGCTCGAATGATGGCTCTGTGTCAGAAGCAGAGATGGGGCCAGGGCAGTCTGGCAGTTATCAGCTGCCTTTGGAGTCGGACAACAGTGAGGTGGAGGAACAGCTGAAGCTGGTTTCCAGTCTGCCCATGCACAGAGATGCCAAAAGAAAAGAACAGTTATGAACTAAGGGTCGACATAGGAGCAAAGCCACAGGTGGATGATGAATGGCCCCTTCCGTAGGGATTAAAAGAAGAGCAAAAGGGGAGGGGGCTTTTGCAGGAAACAATTTGTTTGTTGCAGCAGTATGAAGATCTGTCTGTGCATGTCAGAGACTCTGTGCCGAGTCCTTCTTTGACAACACTGTGTTTGAAAATATTTAACTTGGCAGCTCTCCAAGCTAGATGAGATCTGTGCTTCTAATTGCACCCTTGAGAGACTGTTTGCCAGGCCTTTGGCTGAATGTGAATGCAAGAAATTCATCTTTGTTTAATAAAAGGGGTTTTGCCGGGACAAAGAGTCTGCATAGTGCTTTTTGGGGAAGCCGAGGTCAGAACAGGCTGGCAGTTCTGTGAATAGCAGATGGAACTCACATATAAATTTGACATACATACATACATACATACACATACATTTGACATACATACATACATAATCTGCTTTCTGATTATGCGAGGGCTGATTCTGATTGCTGTTGAGCTTCTGTATTGTTGTGTGATTGAGTGTGGAAGCAGGCTGGTTTTGGGTTAGCCCTAGGCATTCCCTATTAGATTGAATGCAGAGTTTGGCTAAAGGAGTTTATCTGTGATGTTTTAGGTTTCCGTGTACATAACTAATTTTATCTTACCAGAATTAAAATGCAAGCTTCAGTGATGACATACTTTTTTGGTGAGGGGGAGAGGTATACTTTGACAATGAGGGATGGAAAAAGAAAAAGTCAATTTATCCCTTCTCTCCCCATCTTCTACCCTGCTCCAGAACATATTTTACTTTTCTATCTCAAAATATCTACCAAGGAATCATCATAAAAAGTTAGATTGATGTTGTTGTGTTTTGTTTTATTAACTTTTGTCATTTTAAAATGCACTGGAAATAGTAACCCTTTAAAAAAAATCCTTATTGAATGTTACAGATTTATTTGAAGCATTTTCCGAATTAATCATTTTGACTGCAAGCCACTGTTTACATGGGAAGGAAATAAGAAGTATTCTCAATGAGAAAGTAGCACAGCTCTATGCCGATTTGGATGGGGGATTTACTCACGCTGCATGGCTCTTACCAGGGTGGCTTCCTTTGCCCAGTTTCAGGTATTTAATACCTTGATCAGCCAAGAATAATGTTAATCAAATATAATGAATGGTATGTGGGAATGACTTTAAATACCAGAGGAACAGCTGTAGCTGTGGTCTGATAAATGAAATTTGAGTTCGAAGAAGGAGAGATGAGAAAAATGACTCAGAAGGGGAGACCCACCCTAGAAATTGGGAGAGTAAAAGTGAGGAATGGGAGGAGTATTTTCAGATTTGCAATCAGTCTGCTAATGCTGCAATAAAAATAGAGCTAGTAATCCTGGTTACTGGTTTGTGATGAGACTGCCTTGTAAGGCTAACACATATTACTATTTTTACATCATTAGCATGTTATGAGTTCTCTTATCTCTCTTTATGTCCAGTACTATCCATTGAACTTCACCTCAGAATCCAATCTTCCCTAGTTAAATTGCAAATTGCTGTCAGTTTTGCCCCATCAAATTCTAGAAGCTTGTTTTTGAAATACCATATATATTCTCAGATAAGCTCATTGTGTGAATAAGCTGACCCTTGAAATTTTCAAATGTTTTAATTTTCACAATTAGCTTGTGTGCAGGTGGCACTCTTTTCATGGCAAAAAAAAAGTATTATTGCATATACTACCTGTGAATAAGCCAATCAATTTTGGGAGTGTGTTTTGGAATCTGAAATTTTCAGTTAATTCAGTAAATGTATAAATGAAAAAGTCTTCAAAATTCATTCAGGATTAAGAGCTAATAGTATCTTCAAAAAAAGGAAATAAATCCAGGAAACCACATACATATCAGCCTGATCACAATACTAGGGAAGATGATGGAAAAGATAACAGAGCAACGAATCAGCAAATACCTAGAAGCAAACAAAGTAATAATCAAAAGCCAACATGGGTTTGTTAAAAACAGATCATGCCAGATTAATCTTATTCCATTCTTTGACAAAATTAGTTGACCAGAGGAATGCTATCGATATAATTTACTTGGACTTCAGTAAGGCATTTGATAAAGTAGACTAGATATCTACTTTATCTACTAGATAAAGTAGAAAATGTGGGTTAGATAGCATCACCACCAGATGGATTCAGAACTGGCTGACCAACCACATTCAACGTGCATCCTCAATAGAACTGTATCTATATGGAGGTATGCATTGAAATACCCCAAGGCTCTGTTTTAGGCCCAGCACTCTTCAACATCTTCATCAAATGACTTGGACAAGGGGATAGATGTGGAACTCATCAAATTTGCAGACGACACCAAACTGGCGCAGGAATAGCCAAGATAGGCTTAAGATATAGAAGGATCTTGACAGACTTGAACATTGGGCACTATCTAGCAAAATGAAATTCAGTGGTGAAAAAAGTAAGGTTCTACATTTAGATAAGAAAAATCAAATGCACAGATACAGTATATGTGGTACCTTGAAGCTCAGTAGTAGTAACTGAGAGGGATCTCAGTCCTAGTGGACAACCATTTAAATATGAGCCAGCAGTGTGCAGCAGCTAACAAAAAAGCCAATACAGTTCTAGGCTGCATAAACAGAGGGATAGAATCAAGATCACGTGAAGTGTTAATACCGCTTTATAATGCCTTGGTAAGGCCACACTTGGAATATTGCATTCAGTTTTGGTCGCCACGGTGTAAAAAAGATGTTGAGACTCTAGAAAGAGTGCAGAGAAGAGCAACCAAGATGATTAGGGGACTGGAGGCTAAAACATGGAGAATGGTTGCTGGAATTGGGTATGTTTAATTTAATGAAAAGAAAGACTGGGGTGACATGATAGCAGTGTTCAATATCTCAGGGGCTGCCACAAAGAAGAGAGAGTCAAGCTATTCTCCAGAGCAACTGAGGGCAGGACAAGAAGCAATGGCTGGAAACTAACAAAGAAGAGAAGCAACTTAGAACTAAGGAGAAATTTCCTGACAGTGAGAACAATTAATCAAAGGAACAACTTGCCTCCAGAAGTTGTGAATGCTCCAACACTGGAAGTTTTTAAAAAGAGATTGGATAAACATTTGTCTGAAATGTTGTAGAGTTTCCTGCCTAGGCAGGGGGTTGATTCTCAAAAAACTGATTGGTTTTATTTGGCATGACTATCTTTATTACAAGTTAACAGAGTGCAAGCAATAACTTCAAACACCAAATGAAGTGTACTGGATCAAATGCAAAAGAAAAACAATTCTGAGCCAAGTTGGGAATTGCAGTCTGGACAGTGGATTTCTTTCAGTAAGTAATTGCCAGGTTTTGGCAATAGTTTACAATAGTCCTTTTAAAAATTTGACATATCTTTTGTCTAGGGCTAAAAAAAGAACTTAGGGGCAATTAAACGTTCAGAAATATCTGCAAAATCCAAGTCTTTCATTTTTGCCATTTGTTTTTAATTTCAGATGCAGAGACAGAGCTCACCGGAAACTAAAATCTATTTTCTATGGAGTAATTCAGAAAAGAAGACAGTCTTCTATGAGAGAAGATGACATGCTGCAAACACTACTGGATGTTACTTACAAGTATGTGAAATTGTTGTAATGCCTGGATGAGGATTACCATAATCCTAATAGGAATAAAAACAGAACTGTGTGAAAACTTGTGTAATGGATCAGAAATCAGGATAAGATCTATAATCTATAAAAAGCAAGAACAATTTTGAAATGGAGCTTGTTGTGTAGGAGAAGAAAGTAGCATTGAATTGAAAACAAATTAATAATCTCCAATACATGTTATTTTTAAATAAACTCAGAAATAAATAAATAAAATTTTCAGTGAGAAAACGATTATGTGGTAAGGGATCACAGATACCATAAGAAATGGGGGGTGGGAATTATATTCAAGAAACCATGGTTAAATTAGATTTAGTCTCATGGTTAAATTAGATTTAGTCGCTATTAAATTGTGACCACCTGTCCCATCAAGTGCAGACAACATATAATAATCCAGATTTAAAACCTACACTGCTATCATCTCTCATCACTAGCATATTGTCTAAGTCTGATGGAAGTTGAATTTAACTCCTAGAGAACCACACATTGCCCATCCCTGCACTTAAGTATTTATCTTACAAATTCGGAAGCTATTTGTTGCCAGGAGCCAAACTTCTATAGAAAACTTTGATCCAGGCTGAAAAGTTTTGAAAATATTTTCTGTACAGATATAGCAGTATTTAGAAGTTTTATTTTAAAACATTACTTACATAAATCAATGTCTAGAAAAACTTGTTAAGACATTTAGAAAGAAGACTATTGTGTCTTAGTACTCTGATTAGTCCTATAATCTTCAATATTTTAAATTTGTAAGCTCTTTAAGTTGAATTCAGTATATAACTTTTAATAATACTGATACCTATGCTGAAATTCTATGTTGTAAAATATTAGTGAAATTTTGTCAAGAGAATTGACAAAAAATTGAGAATTGTCCTTCTCATTCTGGTGTGTTATTTATATTTTGAAATTCAGAGACGGACGATCACTAACAGATGATGAAATTGCTGGAATGCTTATTGGATTGCTCTTAGCAGGCCAGCATACATCTTCAACCACTAGTACTTGGCTTGGTTTCTTTTTGGCTAGAGAGAAATCAGTACAGGAACAGTGTTATGAGGAACAAAAAAATGTGTGTGGAGAAAATTTACCTTCATTGACCTATGATCAGGTTTGTAGGTCTCCTTTTCAATTTACCAATATAGCTTTTAAATATATATGTGGAATCAGAGAAAATTTGTGAGATAAAATAGTATTCTAAACCTGCAAGGTTTTTCGCATATGAATATTAAGAGAAAAATGTATTAAACAAAAACTCCTGTATGACAGTTTCTGAAAATCTGATCAGTCTGCAGCTGATCATTTCTTAGCCTAAAACTGGGTGTCCAATGCTTGCTTTTTTTTCTTCCTTCCTTCCTTCCTTCCTTCCTTCCTTCCTTCCTTCCTTCCTTCCTTCCTTCCTTCCTTCCTTCCTTCCTTCCTTCCTTCCTTCCTCCCTTCCTTCTTCCCTTCTTTCCTTCCTTTCTTTCTCTTTCCTTTCTCCTTCCTTCCTTTTCTTGGATCTAGATTTTGCAGTGAATATTATGTACAGAGTACATGTATCTAGTTTTGTATATTACTATCTATACTAACAACTTATTTCTGTTTCTTTGCTGGGAGTAAATTTTTCTGAATGCAGTTTTAAGTCATAAGTAGTTATTACCTTCAAACCTGTAACAAAGCTGTTTGGTTCATTGAAGTTATTTGCTATCAACTACATATACATAAAATTATAGCTTATAATTATATACATTTTAAAAACATTCTGAACATAAGAAATTGTAAATACACTTTTTTTTAGCTCAAGGATTTGAATGTATTGGATCGTTGCTTGAAAGAAACATTAAGACTTAACCACCTATAATGACTATGATGAGGATGGCTAAAACTCCCCAGGTAAGAAATGTGGTTTATATGGAATATAAATCAATGTAAATAAGAATAAACACCTACGGTAGTATAAAAAAGATAAACCTTGCTTGCAGATGTTGCAATACCCAGCTAGGTAACTTTATCAATGCAAAAGTGTTTGGTTTTTATAAAGTAACCATCCTTTCTAGTATTTGTGGATGGTGTACTTTAATTCCTTGATTAGGCTGTTGTTTTTCTGTTTGATATTTTATCTGTTCTTAATTCCTGCTTATCTGAGTGTGGTACTGGAGAGGATGTGTTCTGATTTTTTGTTTGTTTCCTTCTTAGCTTTTTTTAAATGTCTCTTTTGAATTGTGTATAAATATAGCTTATCTCTGTGTGTCTATTGATAGTTGGTATGTCTGAATCCCAACTCCTAATGTATCCTTAGTAATTTAGGCATAATAAACTTTACCTTTATATTCTCTTTTGTCTTTAGACGATCGCTGGTTATACAATTCTACCTGGTCATCAAATTTGTGTATCTCCTACTATTAATCACACACTTAAAGATTGTTGGATGGAAAATTTAAAGTTCAAACCAGACCGCTACCTTCAAGATAATCCTGCAGCTGAAAAAAAGTTTGCATTTGTACCATTTGGTGCTGGTATGTTTACTTACTACATCCCTATATGTCAATTTCCAATTTTATTGCGATGTTCCCAAAAAGCAGCAAAACAACCCATGATTTGAACTACTCATAAACTGGAGCTGTTGGGCAGAACATCCATTGCACATTATTGGGGGAAAAAGTTACCATGCCCAAAGTATAGTCATTAATGCTAATATGTCAAGTATTTAAATTTATTTGCAAATTCAAACAGTGCTTTTAAAAAATTGTGTCCTGTTGAAATCAATGAAGTAAATACTTCCAATTGGCTTAGTTCAGGGGTCTGAAACATTAAATACACAAAGAGCCATTTGGACCCATTTCCCACAGAAAAAAAAACACTGGGAGCCACAAAACCTGGGTGGGTGTGGCCAACTCGATTTCACTTAGTCTCAGTCACATGACACCCCTAGCCACGCCTACCCATCTCCCTCTCCCCTCTATATCTCTCTTCCCACCTCTCTCTCCCCTTCTTCATGTCTGTCTCTGTATTTCTATCTGCCCCCTCCCTATCTTCCTCCCTCTTCTCCCTTCTCCGTATCTCTATCTCTCCCTCTCTTCCCCTGTGTGTGTGTGTCCCACTATGTCTCTCTCCCCTGCCCCCCTCTCCCAGGAGGGTCACCCGAAGAGAAGCCTCTGCCCCTGGTGACCGTTCCTCAGCCAGGCAGAATTTCTGAAAAGAAGAAATAAAAGGAATAGCGAAAAGCCACAAGGAGTGCTCTTTGGCGCGGGTGGTCTGACTTTCTCTGAGCCTGACCCCCGGGTTGAGCGTGCAATTTTCGGCGGGGCCAGCTGCCTCTTAAAACCATGGCTGAACACTGCGGGCCCGTCCCCCTTTCTGTTATCCCATCCTCCCGGATCCCATTCCCATCCCACCAGCCCTTGTGTTCGCAAGGCTGGCATAGGTTGTGGCCGGGTCGGGGCAGAGAGCAGGTTGCACATTTCCCTAAGCAACCGAGATATTTCCAGCACTAATAAGAGCTGGAAGAAGCTCCAGCAAGACTGAAGTGCTGGAGAATTGGCCCTGGCCCTTCTGCATCCCCCCGCCATTGCCCTTCTCAGGCCAGGAAAGGGGAGGGCGAGGGGTGGGGCCAGCCAGTGATCGGACAGGGAGCCACAGCAGAAGGCCAAAGAGCCACATGCAGCTCCAGAACCGGCATCCGGCTTAGTTAAATAGGTGTCTATTTATGGGAACATGAAGGAGAGGCGAATTTCCAGTCTACCTGGTCTCACCTGGCTATGCACTCTTAACAATCAGAGCCAATCCTAGAGATTTCCCTCATTCCCAATAAGCCAGTGTTTTGTTGCACACACATAACATGGACACATATTTATTCACACTCCACTGGCCTAAAGCTACTCCCCAAAATTGCAGGATGAGATTAAATTAAATTAGATGCCTGTAGGGTAAGCTGTCCTATTTATAAAATTGATTTCTGCATATTCTCTCCAATAACAATGCCCCCCCTCCAAAGCACCTGGAGAAGGTTATCTTGGGAAGGAGGAACAATATTAGATGGGGATGCAATATGAGAAAGCAATAACTGGTTAGGAAGAGGGGCTCTTTTCTTCGACACAACAGTACTGAAAAAAAGACATATTTTTCACACTTTAGATCACTGTGGCATCCCTGTGGTCAAAATTCAGATCTTGGCAACTGACTCGTATTTATGATGATTGCAGTATCCCAGGATCATGTGATCATATTTTGCCACTTAACAACTGTGGCAAAAAAGCTGGTAAAATGGGTCAAAATTCAAATGTCTTGCTTAGTAACAAAAATTTTTGGGCTCAAGGACTAACTGTATAGAAGACAAATGTATGCTGAGGCAGAAGCACCATCTTCGTTTCGGTATACTGCTTCTTCAAAGATCATTCATGGAAATGGATAACGGGTTGTGAATAATTTTCTGTTTGTATTTTATGTATAAATAATTAAAACTCTTATGTTGTTTTTAAAGTAGACTAAATGAAATGGAAACAATATATTTTTTTCTTTCTAGGTCGTCATCGCTGCATTGGAGAGAACTTTGCATATATTCAGATTAAGACAATTTGGTCAACACTTCTGCGTTTATATGAATTTGATTTAGTCGATGGATATTTTCCTGCCATAAATTATACAACTATGATCCACACACCTATTAACCCATTAATTATATATAAAAGGAGATCACCAAATGAGACACATACATTGTAGAGAAGCTTTTCTAGCATAGCTAAAGAAGTTGATAGTTACCTGTAATTTGTAAAGAAAATTTGAAATTCTGTGTTAGATTTTTTATTTCATGTTTCAGTAACTTGAATGTGTTTGAGCTCATTTTTCTTTTTAAGTGAAAGCTCTTACTAAAAGCTCAAAGATAACATGGGTGAAAAGAGACTGGTTCAAAAGGAACATGATTTAAACATGGGGAAAAACCATAGTACTATCAATGAATTTTTAGAAATATAAAATCAATTTCAGGTTGCTATAACTTTGTAGATATTGGCATAGTGAATTTCTGTATGTCTAAGAAGATTGCTTCCTGGAAGACTGCTATTAACATGCTTACCAGAAGTGACATTACTTCTTGTAAAATAAAATTTGAATAGTTTTTTTAAAAGATGATTAGGGATACTAATTGTTAGTGAGATATTAGTAGTTCTGCATAAACTTGAATTGTTTAATCATTGTTACGTAACCAGCGATATAGAATGTACATTTGGAGAAATTTTGTCATTTAACTATTAGACCTTCAGTAATGTTTTTAATTAAAGAGAATGAAAACTGATCAGTACTGTATAACACTTGTCATATATTATCATGTATCATAAACAGATGGATTTTTAGTATTTCAATTTCTATCTGATTGGTCTCCTTTTTAATATTCTAATGGAATATATATTATTCTGTATTATTAGAATAGAAGTGGAAATGTATGTATGTATGTATGTATGTATGTATTTGTAGATTTTCACGGGTACAGGTATGCAGGTCTTGGTGTGTTCGGGTCTTTTCCCGTGTAAGATTGAGACTATCTGGACAACGTTTCTCGTTGAAATATTGCCCAGATAGTCTCAATCTTACATGGGAAAAAACCCGAACACACCAAGACCTGCATACCTGTACCCGTGAAAATTTACGAAAAAATACATACATATATATATATATATATATATATATATATATATATATATATATATATATATACATACACATATACACACACACACACACACATATACACTTATATATATATCATGTTAGAATATTCTAATCATACAAAGACACAACAGAGTTCTTTATCCATTTAAATGCTATCATCTTCGGGGCAACAAGCTTCTGTTATCTGGGTCTATTGTATTTATAACCCCAAGAATCCTCTGAAGTTGAGTTTTTGCTGTGAAGGGCTGATAAATGTAGATGTGAATACAAATAATTATATTCAAGCTTTTAAAACAACATTTTCATTATTTAAAATCAGTACACACAAACCCATTTTAAAATAGTTTTCGATACATATTAAAATGATGAAATCATCTTTATTTTAGCACTTTGACAAAATAACCAGAAAATCCAAAAGTTCTACCTGTACAAAAATAGGTCTCTAGAAGTGATATTTCTCTCTGCGATGCCAGTAGCAAATAGAATAAAATTGTGAAAAGTCCTTCACTTAGACCTTATTGAGGAAAAAAGTTGTGCTATGCATTCAGTAATCTCAAGTTTCACCCTCTCACCCATTTGATAAATACACACTTTAAATAATTTAAGTGTTTTAAGTTAGCATTCCACAAATATACATGAGATTTAATAATCAGGCTCAAATTACCACAAAAAATGCCTATATACATAACTTCTAATCTTTGTTTGGTGCCAGCAAGGTAAGCTGCATACAATTGTTGAACTGTGTTCATATTGGTCCCACGACATTGTACAAAAGCACAGCAGCAGGATAATTTGCAGAAGGCATTTCATTTGATGTTAACTATTGGTGGCAGAAATATTTTAAAGATTATCTTCGGAGAGCAGAATGCAGCTGAGTTTGTGAAGCAGATGCTGTGGGGCAGAAAGACAAATATTCAGAATCTTAAGACCTTGTACAATCAACATAGTTAACTAGTGAAAGCAGCAATACAAGTAGTCCTCAACTTATGACCACAATTTAGTCCAACATTTCTTTTTCTAAGTAAGACAGTTGTTAAGTGAAGTTTGCCCTGTTCTGTGACCTTTCTTGCCATAGTTGTTAAGTGAATCACTGCAGTTGTTAAATTAGTAACAGTTAAAGTAAATCTGCCTTCCCCATTGACTTTGCTTGCCAGAAGGTCTCAAAAGATGCTCAAAGGATCCTGGGACACTGCAACTGTCATAAATATAATCCAAATTTTCATCAGGTACCCATGGGAATACTGCAATGATTGTAAATATGAAAAACTGTGATGTCACTTTTTTCAGGGCCATTGTAATTTCAAACAGCCACTAAATGAATTCTTCAGTTGAGGACTACATGTACTGTAGTAGAACTTAGTGTGAATACCAGATGAAGAAACAGCAACTAAAAGAATAGTGATATATACCTGGCTGTACATTGCCAAGTCGTCTCTGTAGGGAATCCAGACGATTAATATAATCTGTTAAAGCTCTATCAGGATCGTAATTCTGCAGCTGAGAACATGCAAGGGAAACTGGGCTGAAATCAGTATGGATGCCCTGATACCTTAGATATAAAAGAGAAAGACAAAAAATGTTAATGAAATAGACTGATGCAAAATATCTGGCAGTTTATAAATACGGAAAAATAACCCAATTTTCTAGGTATTAGGAAAGTAAATATATTTTATACTGAAGAAACAATCTTATCAATTTAAATTTACCAGGTATTTTTCCTGTCCACTAACCTTTAAACAAACCTTTACTTGGCATCATTGATATGCATCTTTAAAAAAGCTTTGCAATTAAAGATTCAACAAAGGAAATGGACGCAGGTTACATTGAAATGTAGTCAATTATTTCAATTGCACATAGAATGTTGTTACCTTTCCACCGCATTTATCTATTAATCTAGTTGCATTTGCATGCTTTCAAGCTGCTAAGTGGGCAGGAGCTAGGGCAAATAATGGAGTTTATCCCATTGTGAGGATCTCTACTCTTGAGCCTGGGCTGTCAGGACTCCAGCTCAGAGTCTTTAACCACTGTGCCTCTGCATCCCTAAAATACATTAACATAGCTTAGAAAATAGTGTTCCCATAGCTTAGTACTATTCATTAAACATATTTTGTCAAGACAGTATTATTTCCAAAAGTTTCCAATATTTTAAAACATTCCAAATAACAAATGCATCTTATGAAAGTGTTTCTCTACATACACAAAACAAAGAGTTATACTGATTTAGTTCTTGATTACAGCTCCTTTTGCTGAATTATATATTTCTCTGAAGAATTCCCCAATCTTCAGAAAGTATTTTTAGTTATGCAAACTAAGTTGGAGAACGTTTTAGTTTACAAGAATTCTACTATAAATCAACTAGTGGAACAGTAGAATATCTGGTCCAATCTAGCACAGGCCTGAGATGTATAATGCAATGAACACAACAGTTTCATAATATACTTGGGAAAAAAAGATATACTTTCTAGGTTGCAAAATTACTTTGCAAACCGATAAAAACTACCATTGAATACTATGCTGAGTTGCAAAGATTCACATCAAAATATTTCTAGCATTCAATTTCCAGAATCATCAAGCATATGCATCTGGAGAGCTAATAAAACAATTATCATCATCAAACAATTTTGTCAGCAACATTTTATATTGAGAAAGAGTGTATATGGTCTAGCAACCCAGTCTTTGAAATGCAGGCAATGGCCATATATCAACATTTACCTATGCTGGTAAGAAAAAGGAGATCTGAGAGATTCCAGTTCCGATCTAGATCTATAAGAAGCAGCTCTATGTTCTCCACAGAGTTCCAGACTACCAGAAAATGAATCAGACCGTAACTCATTACCTGTACAAAGAACAAAAATAAGCTTATTTTAGAACTTTAGAACTTATTTCAGGCAGCTTTCTTTAATATTTGGCAGATGGAGTCA
Source organism: Bungarus multicinctus (assembly GCA_023653725.1). Taxonomy (NCBI): domain Eukaryota; kingdom Metazoa; phylum Chordata; class Lepidosauria; order Squamata; family Elapidae; genus Bungarus; species Bungarus multicinctus. Next base: position 23,103,177 of record CM042840.1, read on the forward strand.
TAAATTATAGTGCCTTCATGTATAATGTGACCATGAAAATTATAAGGACACCAGTAAAATGTGTATTTTTTTTAATAACCAACAACTGAAAGCAGAACTGAAGTGCAATATCTAGTCTTTTCTTTAAGAGCCTATAAATATTCTGATAAATTCTCTTTAAAAAAAAAAAAGCTTTTGGCATAGATACAAGAATAATGAGAGTACAAGATTTCATTAAGTCACGTGTCCAATGATTACTACTGTTAGTGAAATATGTGCTATGAAATTTCCTTACCATTTTGGAAAAAATAAACATAGATAATTTCTAAATCAAGTAGCAATAGGCATCAATCATTTTTACAATCATACAATATAGAACAATAAATACTACAAAATTCAATTAAAATTAAATAAAACCTATAGTTTTAAATGGTTGTTATTTCTTGGTGAAATGACTTCTGGGTAACAGCATATAAAACAAGGAAAATGTGGTGATATTTTACTCTTCTTGTTCAAAAGAAATCTGAAAATTGAATCTTAAAATATATACCATGTTCTTATATTTATGTCCTTGATTTATGACCACAATGGAGACCAAAATTTCTGTTGCTAAGTGAGGCAGTTGTTAAGAAAATTTTGCCTCATTTTTACACTTTCTTGGCACAGTTGTTAATGAATCACTGCAGTTATTAACTTAGTCACAGTGGGTAAGTGAGCTGGTTTCCCCACTGACTTTAGTTATGTAAGGTTGCAAAACGTGATATCGTGACCTGGGACATTGCAAGCATCATAAATATGAGTCAGTTGCCATGAATTTGGATCATGTGATCCCAGAGATGCTGCAATGGTTGTAAGTGTGAAAAATAGCCATGTCGCTTTTTTCAGTGCCATTGTAACTTCAAACAGTCACTAAACAAAATGGGATAACCTGTATTACCTGTTCACTGAAATAGAATGCCCACAACCAAACGTTAATTGCCCAATGTATATATTGTTCAGATATTTATGTATTTCTGTTAATTTTCTAATAATTCTAGATTAAGTGCTAGATTAAGATACATGTGGAACGATATTTTCACAAAATTCTTAAGAGGAGTAATATTAATTTTAAGTATCTACATTATTTAAACAGGAAGGAAGAATATGCCTTCTTTTGCCTTTATAATTGGTAATTAGCTGTAGGCACCCCTTTGTACAAAACACATGTGAAATACATAATATATAATATCTGTTGCTAAAGTTCAGTTCTAGATCTGCTTTGCAAAAACTAGAAGAATGATTAGCACATATTCACTGCCTCACATTGTCATTTTCAAGTAATTTCACCAAAGTTTTTCAAAAAATTGTTGCAGAGATTTATTTCTGTTTTTCTGTACAAGGCAATTAATAAATTGACCAAAGTTCAATTTATATTAGAACTTAAAAAAATTGAGATGTCATTTAAGATATCAAAATCAAAAACCAGGTTCAATACAATAATCTAATTTATAAAATCCCAGATGGATGGCTGCCACGTCACCTCTCTGGAGAATTGCCACTACTTCTCTTACTGCTATGCTTTCTTTTTTTAACATTAAATCTGAATCTGACTTTTTATAATTTAAAACTATTATTCTATTACCTGGACTCTGGAATGAAAGTCAACTGATGCTGACCTTCTTTTTTATGATACTCTATTTTATCTCCAAGCCTATATATTCCTAGATTTTTTTTAATCTCTCTTTCAGTAAAGAGATAAAAAATGCTTGTTTCAAAATGAAAGTATTGTCTTCTTTCAAAAAGTTGATTTCAATATAATCGGTACTATAGTAAATAATAATGGTGTGTGATGAGACTTAACAGATGAAGACCAGTAACTTTAAAAAAAGTTTATAGTATTGTATTCCATATATACACATGCCTTTCACTGCATGACAAACTTTCTGGAAAAGAAAGAAAGGTAGAAGATAGGCACATAATTTTTTATACTGTAAGTCTGAGTTCAATTGAAATATTTACCTATGTTTTGGCTATAACTATCTCTGTTGACGCCAATTAAATGATAACCAGTAACTCGTTTCCACCTCCGAACTAGGAACTTCATTCTGCATTTATAATAAAGGGAAATAAGTTGTAATATTTAAGACAACTGATATGAAAAATTGAATCAATCCAAACAAGTAACACATTTCATGTCCATATAATGAGAAATTCTTGCTAGATATAATCGATTTCTTAATTTACTATTTCTTTACTTGCTTTCTAAATATTCTCTATGTACTTTGGAGAATAATTTCCTAGACAGAAGGCTTAGCGTTTAATTAAGTACCTTGTTTCCACCATTTTACCACTTTATATACATAACCAGCTTGATATATCATATTTTTTATGAAATAAAGAATTGAATCTTTTATGTCTTACCTTGAAATTGCAATTAACACTCTAGCTGCTGAACGAAATCGGGTAAAACTTTTTGAATGGTGTGTAATGACCTCCAGTTGAGTGTAGGAAGGCTGCCCACCCATTCTTGCAATAAGAGCTAAAGTGGCTTCTTCACACTCTTGAAACCCACCCAGTAAGAGCAGCAAATATTTCTTCTGATAGATGAGAGCCTTCCGAAAACTCTCTGCTCTTAGGTATCTTCCATAAACTTTCTAGAATAGAAATTAAATACATTGACAAATTACACATTGTGAAGTGATATTTGCAATCATGTTTTTCAGTTTCTAGGGGAATAGAAACTTTCAGTCTTGTGAATAAAGACTAATGAAGTTTTTATTCCATTTTATCATTTAATAAAACAAACTGAGACTGAAGATAATTTATGTTATTAGATTACTATTCTTCTGAGTTGCTAGCTTTAATAATACAGCATGGACATATGAGTTTTTCAATAATAAGTGGACAAATACTTTCTTCTGAAATCAGCTAGATATGGCAAGTTGATTTTTCTTTCAATTTAGATGAGGCATATATTTGGACAAGGGATTTTATTCAGGTCTCTCTGTTGTCAGTGGGCTACACAACACTTTTTAGTGATACAGTCACATCACAACAAGATAAAGAACATTTAGACCATTTTATACTAGATTTCAGAAGGAATGAAAGTAAGAATGTTTCCCATATTTAAAATCTTTAAAATCTCAATTGAGTAAAAACAGATGGCACCAAAGCTTAAGCATTTTGTTATCCAATTTGTGAGGTTCTATAAGAAATATTGGCACCTATATGTGGTTGTGGGGTTGTCGCCCTTCTTTAGTCAAAAGAAAAAGACATGGAATGTTTTGTAGCTAAATTGAGACAAATAATGGTTCCACATTTCAGGCTTGGATTTCAAATGGCATAAAAAACAAATCAGTGCAATGTTTAATGACAGAAAAAATGGTCCAATAAGTAGTTGAGAAAAACTTTCACCTTTAAAGCTGCATTTTCAGAATCTGATCCCAGTTCTCTCAAGAAAGCCTCATTTCTTAATTCTGCTTTCAATTTGGCCAGTTCGGCTTCTGCCTCCTTCAGGGATTGTTGAAGACTTAATTTTTCTTTATGCCAGATTTCTTTTTCAGAAGCAATCAATGCATCAACATTTCTTCCATTATGTAGTGACTGTCTAAAAGTCTTGCGAAATTTCAAAAGGAACATAAAGCATCCAAATTAATTAATAGTAACTATAACCTATTCCTTGTTACTAAGAGAAAATAACAAATGTAATGTACACAGCAAACTGTTTACAATAGTCAACAAAGCATTTATAGAAAGATCTTGGTGATTCTTTCTGGCCTCACTTATCACTGGTTGAATAAATATGCAAATAGGTGCTAGTAATTATTATCCTTAAAGACCTGTGGAAAAACCTTAATACTGAATTCTACAACTTAATTTGCCTCTTATATATTGTGTGTCAATGCAACATAAGACAAGCCTAGTAATAGGATATGTTCGCCTACCCATTATGCTTTTGCAGATTACCGTAAAATGATTATCTGTGAAAATTAGTCCAAGTACATGCAATTTCAGGCAAAAGTGAACGTTCTTCAGTAGCAACCACTGTTTCCTCATTATGAAGGATGCATAGGATTTCAATCTAAGTACTGAATTATATATCCAGTTAAAAATAAGTAACTTTTTATATACATAAGATCTAAAATACAAATATTTATTTATTTATTTATAAAATTTTTATACCGCCCTTCTCCCTAGGGACTCAGGGCGGTGTACAGCCAATCCAAACCCCGACAATGATACAAAAGTTAAAAAGAAATTAAATTGAATATTTGGCCGAATATAAAAAGCCCACCCCACCCCCTTAAAACCCCCAAATTAAAATTACTAAAAAGCAATGGAGACAAATTAAAACCCTCTCTCAGCCCAGGCCGGCCTGCTCGAAAAGCCAGGTCTTCAGCGCGCGCCTGAAGGACCTCAGGTCCATGCCGGTACGCAGTTCCGGTGGCAGAGTATTCCAGAGGGCAGGGGCCGCCACAGAGAAGGCCCTACCCCTCGGGACCGCCAGGCGACACATGGCAGCCGACGGAACCCGGAGAAGGCCCTCCCTGTGTGCACGCACTGGCCTGCTGGAGATCACCGGTAGGATGCGGTCCTGTAGGTAACCTGGCCCAGTGCCATGGATCACCCTAAAGGTCAGAACCAGAACCTTGAAGCGAACCCGGAGAGCCACCGGCAGCCAATGCAGCTCGCGCAGGAGAGGCGTCACGTGGGCGCTACGCGACGCCCCCATGATCACCCGCGCGGCCGCATTCTGCACCAGTTGGAGTCTCCGGGTGCTCCCCGCAGGGAGCCCCATGTAGAGGGCATTACAATAGTCCAGGCGAGAGGTGACAAGGGCCTGAGTGACCGTGCGCAGGGCGTCCCGATCCAGAAAGGGCCGCAACCGGTAGATCCGACGGATCTGATGAAATGCCCCCCTGGAGACGGCCGCGACATGGTGTTCAAGCGACAGCCGCACATCCAGGAGGACTCCCAGATTGCGAGCCCTCTCTGTGGGGGGCAAAATTTCCCCCCCAATAGCCAGCGACGGAGTCAACTGGCTATATCGGGGCGCCGGGAACCACAGCCACTCGGTCTTGGATGGGTTGAGTCGGAGCCTGTTTCCGCCCATCCAATCCCGCACGGCCTCCAGGCACCTGGACATAGCCCCCACAGCATCGTTGGGGTGGTCCGGGGTGGAGATGTATAACTGAGTGTCATCTGCATACAGATGACACTTCACCCCAAGACCACGGATGATCTCGCCCAGCGGTTTCATATAGATGTTGAACAAGAGAGGGGAGAGGACCGACCCCTGAGGCACCCCGCAAACCAGGGGCCTAGAGGTGGACCTCTCCCCTCCCGCCAACACAAATTGCGAACGGTCGGAGAGGAAGGAGGAGAACCATCGAAAGACGGTTCCCCCAATTCCCAACCCCTCCAACCGTCGCAACAGGATACTATGGTCGATAGTATCGAAAGCCGCCGAGAGATCTAATAGGACCAAGACAGAGGAGAACCCTCTGTCACGAGCCCTCCAGAGATCATCAACCAACGCGACCAATGCCGTCTCAGTGCTATGCCCAGGCCTGAAGCCCGATTGGAACGGATCGAGGTAAGTTGTTTCCTCCAGGTACTGAGGAAGCTGACGTGCCACCACACTCTCAACAACCTTCGCCACAAAGGGAAGGTTGGAGACTGGACGGAAGTTATTTAAAACAGCTGGATCCAGGGAAGGCTTCTTGAGGAGGGGCCGCACCACCGCCATCTTCAGGGCGGTCGGAAGCGACCCCTCTCTCAGAGAAGCGTTGATAATCCCCTGGAGCCAGCCTCGTGTCGTCTCCCTGGCGGCCGAAACCAGCCAGGAAGGGCACGGGTCCAATAAATAGGTGGTGGCATTCAGACCCCCCAGCAACCTGTCCACACCCTCGGCGGTCACAGGATCGAACTCCCCCCAGATAACATTCACAAGACCTGCCCCGGACACCTCCCCCGGGACCATCCAATTGGAGTTAAGCCCCTCCCGGATCTGAGCGATTTTGTCATGCAGGAATCGAGAAAACTCCTCTGCTCTACCCTGCAAGAGGTCATCCCGCGCTCTCGGTTCAAGTAGAGAGCGGGTCACTCTAAACAGGGCGGCAGGCCGATTTCCTGCCGACGCAATAAGGGCGGAGAAATACGAAGATTTCGCCGCCCCTATCGCCACAAGGTAAGTCTTAATATGAGATCTCACCTGTGTTCGGTCAGATTCAGAACGACTCGCCCTCCAAATGCCCTCTAGACGTCTTTTCCGGCACTTCATCTCCCGTAGCTCCTCCGTAAACCACGGAGCCAAATGGGATCTGTGCCGGGTCAGAGGTCGCAGAGGCACAACTCGGTCTAGAGCCCCGGTGGCCACCAGGTCTCCAGGCGAGCTGAGAGCCAGAGACTCAGGAAATGGCCCAAGCTCCCTCTGGAACCGCTCCAGGTCCATTAGGTGCCTGGGGCGGAACCATCTAAGTGGCTCCGCCTCCCTGCGGTGGGGGGTGGCGGAGCAGAAGTCCAGTCTAAGGAGGGAATGATCTGTCCATGACAAGGGAGTGATGACTAAATCCCCGCAATTACAGTCATTCAACCACTGCCCAGAGACAAAAATCAGGTCCAGCATGTGTCCTCCTATGTGAGTGGGAGCAGAAACTAACTGGGTCAGGTCCATGGCCGTCATGGAAGCCAAGAACTCCCGGACCAACCCCGAGGTTTCACCGAGCGATGGCAGGTTGAAATCCCCCATGACTAAAAGCCTGGGGGTCTCAACCGCCAGCCCGGCTATTACCTCTAGGAGTCCGGGCAGGGCTGATGAGACGTGGCAGGGAGCCAGGTACGTCAACAAAAGACCCATCTGAACCCCTTGCCCCCACTTCACAAAAAGAGAATCACAGCCAGCCGTCTGAGGGACAGTGGCCTCCCTAGGACAAAGGACTTCCTTTATAAGCACCGCCACCCCGCCACCCCTTCCCTGAGCCCTAGGCTGGTGAAATGCAAGGAAACCTGGTGGGCACATCTCAACCAGAGGGACGCCTCCCTCTGGGCCCAACCAGGTTTCGGTGACACCTACCAGGTCCGCGGCCTCCTCCTGAGCCAACTCAAAGATCAGGGGAGCCTTATTAACCACGGACCTGGCATTGCACAACAGCAGCCGGGTATTCAGGGCCTGAGATTCCGGACAACCAGGACTACAGGATGGGTAAGGAGGGTCGGAGCGCGCTACCGCTTGTAAACATCGGGAGCGCAATCCCCTAACCGGATATGGCCCTCTACCCCCCGCATACCTACCTCTCCCAGTCACCGTGCTAATAGAATTGGCCCCCGGCTGCCCACCCCCATATTAAAGGGAAAGCTGACAATTTTTATACTGCAGAAATTGAAAGGAAATCCTTTGAATTATTTCCACTGGAAGGAAATCCCCCATTAGTCTATTCATTTTTTAAAAAGCTGTAGGTTAAATGAAACATTACGTATTTAACTTTACATTGGTCTTGTTATTTGATACTTATTTGAAGTAACAAATAAGTACTTAAAATGGCTTGAAAACTGATACAGTTTCCAAGGACGGAAAAAACATACTGAGTCTCCACAAGATCCTGTGTATTGGTATCTTCTAAGTTCCTCCTCCAGTTTCATGACTGTGTTCCTCATATTGTTTTTCTCCTCACTCAATCTACTGACAAACCCAGTCAGTTCAGCATTCTGTTTTAGCAGTCTTTCAGTCAATGAGGCTGAAGATGGGGAATCTGAATTAATCTAAGTAGGAAAAAAATAACAAGTGAAGCAGCTCAAAATAGCTTGAACTAATCTGCAATTAGAAAATATACTGCAATATTGCTTTCTAAGAAATAGAAGCCAAATCAAATCACAAATATAATGCATATTCACATTGCCTACAAAATTTATTGCTTCTTTTCAGATAAAATCTTCCACAAAATATTGCATTTTGCTTTATGTATTTGGATTCATTGTAAATTGCCTGGATTATGTCACATAAAGGCAGAACTGATTCAAAATTCTAGGTTCCATGTGGTAAATAAGAACTAAAGGCCCAACTGCACTCTTCCAAACTACAATGTTATAAACAGTGCATATGGTTTAAATAGAAAAATAGAAGTTATCTTATGCTTGCAAATATACACAAACTAATTCAATTTAAATAAATCATTTTCAATCTTAAAAATATGCTTAAATAAGTATTTCTGCTCCCTCTCTATGAACATTACCTCCAGGCTATATAAATCAGAGAGCACTTGCAATTTTAATAGAACTTCTTCAATGTCAGTTTGTATTCCAATTAAGTCTTCATCATCTGATTTTTCAAAGGATAATCTAGAATTAAAAAAAAAATCTGATATTTGTGTAGCACAATTGACCATGAAATACACATAATTATCATTTTCCCTGTCCCACCATCATAATTTTCCTCTATCACAGATTATAAATGCCAGAAATTCAATAATAATATTTTGTGAAAGATGACACACATAAAAGTTATTATAGAACAAGGATTATGATTATAAAGCAATCCAAACCGAGTTAAGACCACGGGTGGGATTCTACCAGTTCGCACCTATTCACTAGAACCAGTTGTTAACATTCTAAGCAGTTTGGAGAACTGGTTGTTAGAAGAAATTACTGGCCTAATCCTGTAAGGAAGGCAGGAAGAAAACATTCTGGTGCTGCTTACAGAAACTGTCTCTCCGTTAACCCTTATTACATTCTTGGCAGGACTAGGCTTCCTGTCTCAGGAACGTCTCTGGAGTTTTTTCCCCTTCCTTTGCTGGTACTTTGCTTCTGTGGAATGACCATTCAAAGTTATAATGGCACTGAAAAAAGTGACTTATGACCATTTTTCACACTTACGACTGTTGCAGCATCCCTACAGTCTTGACAGCCAGCAAGGAGATACGTGCCTCGATGTGAGTGATAATGAGTTGGCCACACCCAGCCAATAACATGACCACCAAGCCATACCCACCACCTAAGCCACACCCACAGAACTGGTTGTTAAAAATTTGAATCCCACCCCTGGTTAAGACTGTTATCTGTGGTCATAATTTTAAATGTAAAACATAAAATAACTTTACACTAGCTCATAACCTGGCTTATTATTCACATCACATATTCCTAAATTGTAATATACATTATATACATTATATATTTTCATCATTGTATTGCTATTAAAAATAAATATATTTAACCTGCAGGCAGCTTTATTGGCCAAATGTTTCAACTTGGAAAACACATTTTTGAGCTTCTGTCGAACCATCTCAAGCTCTTGAGATTGTCTCGAGGCATCACCTCCTCCTCCCCCAATGCCCATTAGGGAAGAATAAGACAATTCTTTTGTTTCAGCTTGTCCCATTTTCTGTTGGAAAATCCACTTTCTTGTTCGTTCATTAGATTCATCCAAAGCTACCTACACATGAAAGCATGCCGGGAGGGGGGGGAGAGAGAAGAGAAAAAAGCTACTAAATAAATGAAAATTCTAAAGTCAAGAAAATATATTTTTAAGCACGTAACATTTGTATTTTTTTATACAGTTGGACAATACATTTACTGGGTATGAGTATCTATGGAGATTCTCAATCATCCAAGTAAAAATAAGGTAACTATTACATTGTTATTCCTGATCATTTATATTGCTTGTCACCTGCTTTGGGAGGATTTGTATTCTGAATTGACAAAATGTGATGTTAAAGAACATATTTTGTGATAAAGAACTGTTCAGAAGATGGTTTGTGTGTGTGTGTGTGTGTGTGTGTGTGGTGGTGGAGAGAGAAAAATATCTTTAAAATAAAGAATTCTAAAAAAAAATTAGCATGTGAAAGTCTGGTTTAGTTTAGTTTAAATAAGTCTACGTGGTCACAGATTCTTCATCTTTTAGAACAGTTATTTATGTACACAATAGTTCTAAAGTTAGAAAATATATGACCATAAAGAATCATTTTAACATAAGGTAAATCTGATTAAACTTTACATGTATCATAAAATATTTTTAAACTATACCCATTTTAATGGGCTCCAAATACAAGACAGCCAACTGTACAGGTCCCTAGACAGCATACCTAAACAAACATTTATAGATATTACTCATTACTCCCCACTACACCATCCTTCCCCACTATTATTATTTTTATTATTTAAATTTATATACCGCCCTTCTCCCAAGGGACTCAGGGCGGTGTACAGCCCATCTAAAACCCACAAATATACAAAAATTTAAAAAGTATTAAATTAATCGGCTGATAAATGAGACTAAAAAGACCCCCCCCCCCCCCCCTTAAAACCCCAATTTAAAATTAAATACTATGGAGACCAAATTAAAACCATTATCTCAGCCTATATATCACTGTAACTATTACTACTACTGCAATTATCACTCGTCCTACTACACCTACTCCTTCTGAATATGACGGTACTACAGAACGATTATCTCTTTCTAGCTGCTTCAGACTCCTTTATTCCACAAATTGAGCTTCTTCTCTCTCCCAGGCCCACTACTACACCCAGCTGTTTCTCAGCATAGCTTTTATTCTCATGCTGGCTGGGGAGAAGGCTAAAGAGATGGACTATATCAGCACACATGCTGGCCATTTGCTGGGCAGCCTGCCCTATCACAACAGCTCAAACAGTTTTCTTGGAAATTATATGAAATACAGGTAGCCCTCAACTTACAACCACAAATGAGCCCAAAATTTATGTTGCTAAGTGACAAATTTATTAAGTGAGTTTAGCCTCATTTTACGACTTTTCTTGTCACATTTGTTAAGTGAACTACTGAAGATGTTAAATTAGTAACACGGTTATTAAAGTGAATCTGGTTTCCTCATTAACTTTGCCTGCCAGAAGATCACAAAAGGCAATCATATGACTTTGGGATATTGCAATCACCATAAATGTGAGTCAACTGTCAGGCATCCGAATGTAAATCATGTGATTTTCATTAACGGTTTTACTGATCAAATTGCTGCTCCCAATTGTGGTCGGTAAATGAGAACCATATACATATGGGAGTGGGAACAGCTATAATAATTTGGATCTATGCCGTGGTCCCAGAAAGCAAGGAATGATGTTAAAAGTTGTTTTAGCACCAACCTGTACTTTCACAACTTTTCAGCCGCTTTCAATCATAGTATCATTCTTGATTAGCTCAAGGTCTTGAGAGTGAGAGACAACACTGCTGTCATTCTCTTCCTTTCTCACAGACCAGTTCCAATCAGTGTTGGTAAGAGGAGACCAGTCTAGCTCCTGCTTTGTGGAGTGAATCAGGGTTATATTCTTTCCTTGCTTTTTTATCATCTGCAGGAAGCTGCTGGGGGAGGTCATGTGTCAGTAAATCTGTCTCTCTCTCTCCCGCCCCCCCGCACTTCAGGCTGACCAAGTGGTGCTCTAAGGTTCTGTCCTAGTGTCTTGAGATCAAAGAACCTTAGCTGCAGAAGTAAAGGCTACAAATCAACCCTGGCAAAACTGAGTGGATGTGGAGTTGGGCTTCCCTGAGACTAGAACTGGATATTTCCATCTGATATATTATGTGGGAGTGTCCAGAATGGCCTTTGCAAAATATTGTGCCCATTTATGCCTAATCCCAAAAATCCTGCTTGTGGACATTTTCCTCATATTATAATGCAGATGTTAGTGTCATCTGCATTATAGGAAACAAAGGCAAATTTTGAAAATTACTCTGGACAAATAACAAATATAAATGTATTAATAACCACCTCTAATACTGAAAGGCAAAATAAATTTGTTTCTGAGGGACACATACCTCATTTACAGCCTGACATGTTGCTTTTTCCACCTGCAATCCTACCTCTTTTCTCTGCATTTTTTGCTGTAATCCTTCAACCATTTCTTGCTGTTTCTTTTCATTACCCAGCAATTGAACAACTTGTTGTCTTTCTTCTTCAAGTTGCCACAGCAAGTCTTCAATTCTGGACTCCAGTTCATGTATTTTTTTCTGTGCCAAGATATTAGCATCTTGTTCTGCCTGTAGAGTTTTCCTCTGAATCTGCCTCTCTTTTTCCATCTGTTGTTTCAATTTCACACATTCCAATTTGTTCTCTTCTAATTCGTTAACCATTAGAACTATATGGTTATGCTTTTCATCCAATTGTTTTTGCAGATCTTGGAATAGTTCTTCTGAAGAACTTCCATCCTGCTTTGTCTGTTCAATCATCTGGAGCTGGGTGTGTAAGTCTTTTTCTCTCTCTAGGGCGCTGCATAACTCAAGAACTTTGAGCCTCTCAGATTCCAACAGTACCTGGAGCTCAGAGTTACAGCTGTGCTCTTCAGATAGTTGTACTGCATTTAGTGTTTCCTGGGATTCAATCTTCTTTTGTAAATCATTTGACAGCTCTCTTTCAAGTTCCAAAAGATTACTCAGTTCTATATTTTTCTGTCTTTCATTGTCAAAAGAAGATTTCAAATCCTTATAAGAGGAAAACAACAAAACAAGAAAACTGTCAGTATATAAGGCTTTGTAAAGACCACTGGAATGTACCATAAAAAAGTAATTTTGAAGATCTTAGGACTCCAGCATCTGGTTTGTCCATAATGATACTTAGAATCTAGTTATTTACAACCCTGGCTTGTTGACTATCCTTGACCTAGTCTCTCTATTGATCTGGCATTGTAAACATTCAGTTTGATTTTGGACAGCTCAATTTAGAAATGTGCCTTGCCCAATTAAGTCTTATCTACAATTAACTGTGTTTCTTGCTGCCTTGTTGGGATTTATAGAGGCAAGTCTTTTTCTTAACACTCTGTGCTCCTAGGAACTGAATTTTGGCTTCTGAACTCACTCCCGAGATCTTTGAACAAGTGATCGGTCTTAAGTTAAGGACTATCTATTTATTTATCATATTCATAATTTATTTCATTAAGCCTATAGAAAAAGATTTTTTGTTAATGATTTAGTGAAAAGACTACATTTGGTACAAGAAATTGCTGAAAGAACAAATATCTAGTTTTGATCATTAAGGCATTTGGAATGAACTCTGCTTTTTTCAATTTGTTGTTTTAATCTTGAGCCTCTGTCTGTAAAGTATGTGAGAAAATAAAGATGCTGGTTTAATTCTCAATCTTTACAACGCATGCCATTTTTAAAATATATACTAAAGCATGAAAAACTCCTCTTCCTCATCTGTGTAGCAATCAGTTCCACTGTACTTTTTGAAGAACCAAGATTGGTTACCTCAATTTCTTCTTTTTCTCTTTTATCACTGTGTTCCACTTTTGCTTTCTCCAGGGCCCACTGAAACTCCCTTGATTTCTTCTGTTCATTTGTAATCGTGTTTTTTAAGATGTCAAGTTCAGTTGCCTTTCCCTTAAGTTCATTTCTGATAAAAGCCAAGATAAATTCATTTTAGTTATTTGAAAGATAACTAAAGCAAGAGAAAATATTTATATTCCTTTGTTTGCCGAGCACAAAGCTGTACATTACAAGACAAAGCTGCAGGTTTTCCTAAATTTTGCTTGTTAATAATTCTGAGATGGTAATAGTAATACTCTAGTGGTAAATATTACCTGTTCTACTAATTTTTCCCTATACTTTTTTTTGACTAGCTAGGTTAGCACTGTACATTTAATGTATCAACCATCAATATTGTTTTTTCTCATATCAATAACATTCAGCAAGCAAATAAATTAAATTAATATATGATTAAAATAATTTGATTAAAATAATCAATTCTATACAAAGTTTGCTGCAAGAACATCTCCATTCCAAACATTTAAAAAATGATGAAAAGCAAAAGAAAGTCAAAGTGAATCTTGCATTAAAATGAGTAAGATTTGAACAGCCTCACTTTAAAACTCATTTTTTAACAGAGTTGTAAAAAAAGAAAAAGGATTTTATATAGTGCTAAAGAAAACAGTCCTTGAAAATTATACCTGATGGCTTCCAGATCTCTTAAGTGCTTATGTTGTGCTTTTAGGGTTGTTTCCAGTTCCAGCTTGGTTTGCTCAAGTTCATTCTTTACTTCTGCAACCATCATCCTCTCAGAACTGAGCTGCTCTTGAAGTTCAGCTGTTCTGTCCTTGGTATTTCTGAGCTCTATTTGCATTTCCATATTGTATCCCAAAAGTTCTAGGGAGCACATTGTCACACAGTAAGAAACAGACTAAACATGCTGATCTGTCATATTGAAACAAAATCCTGAACGAAGAGCAAAATCAATATCTTATTTATAGAAAACATTTAACATCAATAATAGTAAAGGCGTTTTAATCTTTAGTCCTTTAACAAAACACGGATTACCTCCATTACAGTGTTCCATATTATAAATTATTATTATATAATAATTTTAAACTCACTACAAGAATTTCAGTCTAGCTAGGCCACTAATTTTTTTCCTCATCAAGTTCTTGGACTAATATATGTTACCTCAAATGTCTTTAACCAGAGAGGTCAGGGATCTCTCAAGTAGCTGAAATTTGTGGCCTTTACATTATTAATGCTACTTTCGGTTTTTCTGAAGCTGGTTAACTGAGATCCTTTAATATGTTGTCACAGCTAAGTTTTGGTATTCTTATGTTATTAGTTCACATATACCAATGATAACACATAAATCTCTTTTTAAAAAAAAAGAAGCCTAGATAGAAAGTCTGATGGAAGGAAAGTGAAACATTGATCTGTCTACGCATTACCTTGACATTTTGGGTGAATTTCTATTTCTTCCTTTTCTTCACCTTGTCTGTTCAGCTGTGCATGCAAAATATTGATTTCCGTTAACAAACTTTGTCTGTCTGCATTCTGAAGGAAATCCAAAGCACTCCTCTGATATGTCACCTTTTATCAGTTATTAAGAACAAAAAGCAGAAAGAAATACCAGATTAATAAATTGTGTAGAACTTGCCTTTACTATTCAAAAAGTTAACAAGTTGCCATCTCAGGTAAATTATATGAAGGCAGTGGATTTCATCAACAGAAGAATGAAAACATTTTTCATAAGATCTTTTTTATGTTTTATGTAAGTGTTCTTAAGTGGAAGTCCTTCAGTTTTATTAAATATGTGTTTCATAACAATACTTTTGCAATAAAAGGATACAACATATTAGTTAAATATGTTCTTTCTTTCAATTAATTGAAAGAAATATATCTTTCCTACAATTACTGTTCAATTCCCCATGTACCTTTAGGATGTAGTAGAATTATATTTCTGGTTCCCCAATTACAATGCTTATTTCCCACGGCTGTAACTAACTATTTTAAAGTAAAAAGGTTTTCTAAAAATGTTATTAAACATGATAGAAAGTTTTGCATCTATTAAAAAAAATCTGTTAAGGCCAGAATAGTTTTCATTTATTTGCAAATGTATATATAAAATATTCCTAATAGATATAGGTATGAAAAATAAATCTTAAATTGAAGTGTATATAATAATAATAATAGTAATAGTAATAACAGTAATAGTAATAACAGTAATAATAATAATAATAATAATAATAATAATAATAATAATAGCATAATAAAAATGCAAAACTATGAAATTATCCAAATTTTCTCTACTCACAAACAAAATTTGTGTACAGTGAAAGTTTTTTTATTTGAAATAAACATGTTCTGTTCTATATTTAAAACAAACATTGTTTTAAATATAGAATTGTTCCAACTTTCAACTTAGAGGTTCTCATCACTTATGATCACATTTTTGTTTGGTAGCTTGGTAGAGATTTTATAATTTTCAGTGATTAGTAGTTAAGTAATGGTTATTAGTTATGCTCCTGCTGCTACTGGGTGGACTCAATGAGGTGACATCTGACCATTTTGAGTGTTTTAACTGTTTAAAGCACTGTGACTGAGCTATTGTTTGTAACTCTTGACTACATTATATTATTTCCAATCTTTTCCAGCTGAGCCAGTATACTGCAATAGAAGTCCGCTAAAATCAATGTCTGCTAAAATCACTACCAGGAACAACTTACTCCAGAAACTAAGAAGATCAAGATGGAAAGCCTCAGTCTCTACTCTCAGAATATCAGCATTAAGAGTTGGCTTTCTCCACAATTGAATATTGTGCCCTTGTTTGCTTAATAGCTGCCACACCAGCAAGATCAATGCTTAAATGATACAGTGAGGATCATAAGTGGTTGCAGAAAATCTATTCCTACTTGCTGGCTCTCCGTCTTAAGCAAGGATGGGATTCTATCCAGTTCTATAGAACCCTTTGTTAACTTTCTAAGCAGTTCGGAGAACCAGTAGTTAGAATCTCCTTTTGTTTTTTTCCACCCTTATTACATTCTTGCCAATATGCCTACACTTCCTGTCTCTGGAGCTTCTGAGGCTTGCCTTTCTTAAAGGGGAAGGGTTATTTTAAGGTTTTTACATTGCTGTTGAGAGGAAATACTTCCTTGGACAATCAGCACTTTGAAGAAATAATTGAATAATGAAGCAAAGCTTTTAGTGACAGGGAATCAAAATGAGTGACATTCAGCAAGGCTTCTTGGCTAGCTAGAAAGATTAACATTCAAATGTGAGTTTACATACCCTTTCTGAGTTTTGGTCTAAAACTGGTTTTTGATGAAGGTTAATTCTGTGCTTGGTGAAGTTTAATCCTGTGTTTATTGATGGGATAATTTTCCTATTCAGCTTCAACAAGCAACAGCTACTGTTGTGATTTAATTATTTGTTTTGTGTTTGAATTTTTTCTTGCCTCATGGTTTCTTTTTCTATCTGGGGAGGGGGGTCTTCCTTCACTGCTTTACTATCTGGCATTGTCCTTTTGGGGTATACTTCCAAGGGGCAGGATGCAAGCTTGGCACTGATTTTTTTTACTGCCTTTTGCGAGGACATGTGATCTTTCCTTAAATCTGGGTGATTTCCTTAGGATATCTTGTGAGGTGAGTGAGACCAGCTGGTATTTTTAAGTGGTGCAAATGGATCTAAGGTTTGCTTTTCCTGGGTGTGCTTTTTTTGGAGAGCTTAAATGACCTCTCTGCTAAAGGGTTTCACTTTATGAGCAAGAGTTGGCTGCTTAATAGTTATCCTGCATTTTAACTATTTTCATTCCTCAAAGTGCTCTGGCACCATGCCTGATTTGTAACTCTGGCTTGCAGGTATTTTTAATCTAATGATTGTTATTCAGGGCAGCTTTTTGTAAGCAAAGAAGCTTTTTGTATTTTTGTGCAGGTAATCCTTGACTTACAACAGTTCATTTAGTGATTATTCAAAATTACAATGGCACTGAAAAAAGTGACTTATGACCATTTTTCACACTTATGACCGTTGCAGCATCATTGTCATGAGAGGCCAGGCAAGGAGAAGCACCCCTTGACATGAGTGATGTCGAGTTGGCCATGCCACCCAGTCACATGACCATTAAGTCACACCCACCATCTAAGCCATGCCCACAGAACCAGTTGTTAAAAAAACTGAATCCAACCCCTGGTCTTAAGCCACATTGCACCACCACAAAGGCAGGAAGCCTTAGTGAAGGACTACAACAAAATTATGAGAAACTCACTTCTTCCTGTGCACGCTGATCTTCCTCATCTATCAATTGGCAGGCTTAAATCCAGGAAGCCCTCTCTGGCACTTGCTCAACAGCTGTCTAACAACTTTGATATCAACAATTTCCCCTGGAAAGCCAAATGGGCTACGGAACGCCCAGTTATAGGCAGTTATCTAAATGACCCTACTCAAAAGATGCCAAGTTTTGACCTTCCTCGCCAGCATTGGTCAACTCTAAATAGGATCCGTACTTAACATGGTATCTGCCAGGACTCATTGTTTAAGTGGAGTCTTGTCTCTACCCTCAGTGTAACTGTGGTGCTCCTCGACAAAATATCCATCACATTGTGTCTGAATGTCGATCAAGAATTTATACTGGCCAATCTCTGATTTTTTTCAATCCTGTCCTTGAATGGCTGGGTGGACTGGACATTAACATTTTAACCATTATAAGTCCATGTATTTGCCATATTCTAAATAAATAAATAAATATTAAAGACACCCCTCCCAAAAGGGATTCAAAGTTTATAAAATTGGGTTATGGGCTGTAGATGTATTGGGCATTATTTTGCAAGTGGTTAATGCAAACACATGTTTGCATATGCTATATGTTTCACTACTTACAGTTCCAAGTTTTATTCTAATAATACAGACAAAAGGGACAGTTCTCAATGGAATTGTTTCTAATGAAAAAGAAAGTCATTTCCATTCCTGATAAATTCTATCATCATAAAGGTAAATTTTCTTTCTTCAAAATAAAATAAAGTCTGGGTAAAGTACTTGAATATTTGAACGTTCAAATCCATCAGTTTCCCCCCCTCCCCCCCAAGTACAGGTAGTGCCCATTTACCAACAACTTGTTCAGCAACTGTAAGATGAAACAATGGGTTTTTTAATGGCCAATTGGAAATTGCTTATACCTTTGCAGTATTCCTTAGCTACATTAACACTGTTATGATCAGTCCAATTGTCCTGTGTCTGACCTTTTGTTTTTAATTCCCTATCCTGCTTGCAGTGAGATTGGAGAGGGAAGGGAAAGATTACAAGACTGTAAACTGTTTGCTTTTCTACACACTGAAACCAGTGCAATCATGTTGTCAGCTCAAGACTATGGGATTGCAAGCATGTTACATGATCAGGTTATAATATTCTCTTGAAATCTCTTCCTTTCATCTCTCTGCTCTGCTTCGACAAAATATATCATAAGCAAAAAAAATTTTTAACTGCTAAAATAATTTTTTCAGTGATTACTAAGATAATTTTTTATCAAATTCACCTGTTCTTGAAGTCTCCTTTCCAGCTGATCTATTAGTCCCAAAGCATCTTGAACACCGACTTCTGCCAATTCGGTCCGAAATGCTGCTAGAAGAATATTCTTTTCTTTTTGGAAAATTTGTTGAACAGCATAGAGCAGTTCAGCCCGCCAATCTGAGACATAGTCAGAAGATTCAGATGCTACATAAAACTATGGAAGAACAAAAGCAATAGTGTATAAATATATTAAAGCTTTAAAAAGAATTGTTATTTTTGTTTATGGTTTATATAATATTTGTGTTTTTGAAAATTTTTAGTTCTCTCACATTTTTCATTTAATTAACAATATAATGACTTCCAGTAATCTTAAGAACAGATTTATGACTATATATTATGATGCATTTAGTAAGCTTTGGTAATTTTAGCAATTCTGGTTTTATATGAACTTTTTTTCCTTTAAAACTCCTTTCCCCATCATGAAAAATTCCCCATTTCATACTTATTAATCTCTGGAATTCCAAATCGGAGACCTAATACATTTGCAGACTAGGGAAGCTGCTTTAGCCTCTTTAAAATCACTACTGAAAACAATGGTGAAACTGAAGAAAATGAAGAATGTGAACAATTGTGAAACTGAAGAAACTGAAGATTAGTGTTAAAACAGAAGCATAAAAGTGAAAAATAATGTAATCAAGCTTTATTTTTATATTTTTTCCTCTAGAATCTCTGTCCATGATATTTACTATTGTATGACTAAAACTATAGTGCAATACACATGTACCCAGATATATGAAAGATTGGAGCGATAACAGTTTTTTGAAAAATGAGACTACAATTTGTCTTAGCTGGTTAGATAAAAGATATACTTTCAAGAGATTCAAAAATAAGTTTATAATATTTTTGTAGAAACAAATATTTCTATAAATGGAGAATTATCAGGCGAAAGTAAACAGAACCAATCATCAATAATCTCAACGTAAGTTTTATTGCTCGTCACTTAGGTTACAAGAATTTTGCCAGACTGACTGCATGTTCTTGGGGATGGTAAGATTCAAGGGTCCTGGAGGAAATCTGGCCTGTGCCATTTGCTGCAGTGCAATGACTGTAAACACTGAGTCTGATCCCTCTTGACCCCTCCCTCCACTTCAGCTGGACACTGTACCACAAGAATATTAATAGAATATTTCATAATTTATGTACGTAGCCAGCACAAGTACTGACTAAAATGTAATCATTCTGTGATCATAATTACCTTGGTTTTTCTGTGAGTCTGCATTTTGGCAATTAAATCCTTCAGAGATGAAATACTGCTTAAGAAAGCCTTACGTTCTTCTAGCCAAGGTACTGGTTCTTGTTTAACAGGAAGAAGTTCACCTTCATTGTAAGGAAATTCTGTGAGAGAAAGTACCTGTACGCCCTCGTGATGAATAGCTTTTAGCAAGCCCTAGGGGGAAAAACATTAGATATGATAGAATGGAGAGAGAATCATTACTATTCCTTTTCCAAAGTTAAGAAACTACTTTTAAGAATGTGTAGGTAGAAGTGGAAGGAAAGAAAAAGAAGAAAGTTTTAATTAGAATTGATAATTTAAATCACGGTAGATATCTGGACATTCATGAAACTGCAAGGATTTGTTTTTACTGTAATGGTTTTTTTACTTAAAAATCACAATAGATCTTATTCACCTTGATTTTTTGGGGAAGAAAGTCCATTGTTGTTTCGCCTTCCTCTCCTACAGCATTTGATATGGTTTCTGATCCATGGCTTGGAGTCAGATATGTTCCTTGGTTCCAATCTGAAGCAGAGTCTGAAATAATGTCAAACTCAGCTGTCAAATCATAAATACATAGTTTTTTTCCAGGTTTTAATAATCACTTTGAAAATAAAGTAAACCAATATGCTCTTCCAGAAAATTAATATTCTCTTACCACTATATGATCTATCACTGGCAATAGAAGTTACAGACGGTGCTATACCCGGGATTGCCTAAAATAGAATATAAATTACGGTTGACAGATTCTATAAATAAGAATTTCTGTTTCAATAGCTAAACTTAAAAGTACAGCAAACTAAAAATATTCAGAAACAGATTTGGATATTTATCCAATTAATTACTGCTGGACAATGCAAGATCAAACTGTTTCATTGGTGTGGTGCCTTAATAACATTTGTAGAGCAATTAAAACTTTATCTATGAAAAACCAAATATTATTAGTATTTTACACAGCACATACCTCTTTATTTCTTAGGACATCTATGACATTTTTCAAAGCATTACATTCTTCTGTTAATGCCTGTACTGCAATAAATTGTTCTCTTTTCAACACTTCTGATTCTGAGATGTGTCTCGTTTCCATGTCCATTATTTCAGCAGCATGTAATTCCTGCATTTGTTCAATTTTTTCATTAAATTCTTTTATGATTTCTGTAACTTCTGCTGAAGAATATTCATTTTGTAAATCAATCTGAATTCCTTCACTTTTCACAAGAATTTGTGAGGTCTGATTGCAGCTACTGATCTGCTGTGCTTTTTCTGTCTGACTTGATACATTTATCCATTTGGCATTTATTTGCTCTGGTTTCATAATCTCATTCTCTTCCTTTTTTATATATCCAGCAATTTTTTCTTCTGCATGGGCTAATTTATCCCTAGTTTGCTCTAATTCATCTTTAAGACAAATCAGATTTGTTTCTTTTACCTGTAAACAAACAAAAGTTCAGATGCTTCCAAACTCTCTCTTTCAGAAAGAAGATACAATTAGTATGGTCTTTTAAACCACCCAGTCTTTGCAAATATTTTGAAGAGATAGCTACTCATAAGTATCCATTTTGGACCCAGTTGTAATTTTGCTGCTCTCTATACTCCTTCCACAGAAACTGATGAATATCATTATATCACTAGTTATTAATAGGTAGCAAGTTTAAATTTTATTTTTCATTATTAATATACAGGTCATGTCCTGTACAAATTCAAAAATAATGTACTGAGCAATGGAGAGCAGGGCACAGCATATAACAACAACAACAACAATAACAATAATAAATATTTATTTATATACCGCTCCTCTCCCGAAGGATTTGGAGCGGTGCACAGCCATACAATTAAAACAATAAATATGTGAAAAGTTAAAACTAAATTAAACTAAGGCCCTGGCTGTAATCAATTTAAAACCCCTCCTTAAAACCCTAAAATTTAATATAAAAAGTAAAACACCCAAATCTAAAATCAGCCCAAGCCGGCCTGGTCAAAGAGCCAGGTTTTCAAGGCACGCCTGAAGGTCCCCAGGTCCGTGGCTATACGTAGCTCCGGAGGCAACCCATTCCAGAGGGCAGATGCCCCTACAGAGAAGGCCCTATTCCTCGGGGTCACCAGCCGGCACATAGATGCCGACGGGACCCGCAGGAGACCCTCCCTGTGGGAGCGCACCAGACGGTGAGAGGAAAATGCAGAATGCGGTCTTCTAAATATCCTGGTCTGATGCCATGGAGCGCTTTAAAAGTTAACACTAAAATCTTAAAGCGCACCTGAGAGGCCACTGGCAACCAATGCAGCTCGCGCAGAAGGGGCGTCACATGAGAGAACCTTGACGCCCCCATAACCACCCACGTGGCCGCATTCTGTACCAGTTGAAGCCTCCGGATGCTCCCATTTGGGAGCCCCATGTAGAGGGCGTTACAGTAGTCCAGTCGGGAGGTGACCAGGGCATGAGTGACCGTGTGTAAGGCATCCCGATCCAGAAAGGGCCGCATCTGGCGGATCAGGCAAACCTGATGAAACGCCCCCCTGGAGACGGCCGTAATGTGGTCTTCCAAAGACAGCCGTACATCCAGGAGGAAACCCAGATTGCGAGCCCTCTCTGAAAGGGGCAAAATCTCACCCCCAATAGCCAGCGATGGAACTACCTGGCTATATCGGGATGCCGGAAACCACAGCCACTCAGTCTTGGAAGGGTTGAGTCGGAGCCTGTTCCCGCCCATCCAGTTCCACATGGCCTCCAGACAACGGGACATAACCTCCATGGCATCGTTGGGGTTGCTTGGGGTGGAGATGTACAGCTGAGTATCATCAGCGTACAGATGACACCTCATCCCAAAGCCACGGATGATCTCCCCCAGCGGCTTCACATAAATGTTGAACAGGAGAGGAGAGAGGACCGACCCGAGGCATCCCACAATCGAGGGGCCTAGAGGTAGATCTCCCCCACTCCGCCAACACAAATTGCAGACGGTCGGAGAGGAAGGAGGCGAACCACCGCAACACAGTGCCCCCAACCCCCAACCGCCGCAATAGGATACTATGGTCGATAGTATCAAAAGCCGCTGATAAGTCTAATAGGACCAGGACAGAGGAATAACCCCTGTCACGGGCCCTCCAGAGATCATCAACCAGCGATATCAAAGTAACTGTGTGATGCTATTTGGGAATATATTGAGACTCACAAGTTAAAAAACATGGAAACAGGCTAACTGTAAATGAACACAAGCAGTGCACACAGCGAGCAAATTTCAGTGTGGTGCAGTAATTAAGATGTTGGATTGGCAAAGGTTCAAATCTACTTCAGCCACAGAAACTCATTCTGCAACTTCTGACCAGCTCCCCTCTCTCAATTTAGTCTGCTACACAGGATTTTTCTTTCTTGTGGTGGAAAATGGGAGGAAAGCCCTTGGGCTTGTGAATGGAAAACAAAATAAAAATCAAACAAGTAAAAAATAAAATCATTGCTAATAATGTTTGCCACCTGCCCTGTAGATTTCATTTAGTAAATTTTATTTAGTCTGGACTACTATCCTGTAATAAAAAAATTGATCAATTTTCTTGTCATACTTTTCCATCTATAGATCGCATTTTAGGATTATTGCTAGTCTTCTTTAAAGCATTGACATAAATCTATCTCAATGTTTATTTTTATAAAAAAGCCTCACTAATACAGCTCTTAATTGCTTACTTAATTACTGACAAATCATGAAAAAAAACCTCATAGCAAATCTTCTGAATATTTGAAAATGTAGTTCTAGATTGATTACATGAAGATAGCATGACGGTGTAAAAAACAGCTATGTAATAACCATAGAATTAATTGAAATTCTCTATAAAGTCCACCCAATGTGCTTTTAAGTACTTAATGCTTTTATTTTACACCCTTCAAATACATTGATCCCAGCAACTTTTACTGCAACAGATGTGCAAAATGCAACAGATGTTTATTTTATTCTTACCAGTAACTGTTCTTTCAATTTCTCTGCTTTTTCTTTGTAGTTATTAAGCTCTTCCTTGGCTGCAGATGATTCCGCTTTGATTTTTTCTAATTCCAGATAATTTCCTTGCTTGTTTTCACCCATTTCTACAACCACCTAAATATTTAGTATCAAAATAATTCATAATTCTAATTCATGCGAGTATAAACCAAGTTATGCACATAAAATTAGTATTTCTCAGTTACTATATTAAGGTAATGTCTCATATTGGGTAGTAATTTAAAAATAATGGAGGATTAGTCCCGACTTAAATTAACCCTTGGCATAAAGATTTAAACATTTCCCCAGTTTATTGCCCAAGAAAGTGGCTACTCATATGCAGCTAAGATGGAAGAAATACATATGTTGATAAAGTATCATCAGTTTTTGCAATAAAAGGTAACAAAAAATGGCTTTAATGTCCATGCATCCATGCTTTTGTAAAATGTCTGGTAATGGGTCAATCAAACAGTTTAATAACAATAGGATTTAGACTTATATACCGCTTCACAGCCCTCTCATAGCGGTTTACAGAGTCAGCATATTGTCCCCAACAATTTGGATCCTCATTTTACCCACCTTGGAAGGGTAGAAAGCTCAGTCAACCTTGAGCCTTGAGATTTGACCTGCCAAATTGCAGCTGCAGTACTGCACTCTAACCACTGTGCCACCGAGGCTCTTAATACTGTTTTACATATTTTATTGTTTGAACTTGTAGATGGATTTGTTATTCCTCATAAAGGTAATATACAAATACTTTATTCCATTCATTTTCAGTTTCTGCATTTTCAACAGTTACATTCCCATTACTCAGGAGTGGGATCCTACCAGCATAACAACCCGTCTGGTGAGTGCATGTGCGCACATTCAAACTATATACAAATCACCAGCTCCGGCAAGCATTCACCTTCTACTGCTGATGCGTGGCATTCAGCTGGGCCGCGCAAAGCAGCTGAGGTGAAAAAAGCAGGGAATAAAGCACAGCCTAGAGCCTGGGTAGGCCAAACAGAAGACCAGAAGATTGTCGCAGCGAACCGGTTCGGTCTTAGCTGCTCTTCGGAGCTATCGATTTGGCAGAATCGGGCCAAACCGGTAGAATCCCACCCCTCCCATTACTCCCAAATAATGTTTGAAGAATAATTGATTCATTTAATATTTGAAGCAAATTATTTCAAGCCATACATACCTGAGTTTGCATCTTTTCCTTGGAACTTGACAATTTCTCCTTTTTATGTCTTTGTTCTATTTCTTTTAGCAGTTGTTGAAGTTCAACAAGTCTCTCTTCCTTTTCTTTTGCCTCCATCTGTACAATTTCCAGTTTTGTCCTTTCTAATTGAAGATTATTCTGTGCATGTTCCAGTTGGCTCTGCATCTCTGAAAGTTTTTCCGATAACTCTAATAACTTAGTTGTTGCATCTTCCCTACCTATATAATTTGTCTTTTCTAATGGAATACATAGAGCTTCTTCTTTGATATCTTCTGAAATTGCAGCTACCAGAGGGGAAAGCTGACTTTGCTCCAGAACCACATTCAATTCAGCTTGATGTTGAAAGGTTGCAGCAATCTTTTGTTCCTTTTGTTCAAGGGCTTCTTCTAGTTCCATTATTCTTTGTTTGAGCTTGTTTGACGCCATATGGGCTTGGTCTTTGAAATCCTTAAAATGCTTGTTGCATTGGATTAACTCTAAATCCTTCTCTTCTAGAGCTTTCTCAAGTACTTGTAAATTTATACTTGTTCTAGAAGCATCTTCTTCGATCTTTGTACTTATTTGTGCATCCTGTTGTTGGCGTATGTTTATATTTTGTTCAGATTCTTCTCTAATTTTTTCAAGTTCTTCTTTCAATATATCTAGTGCCTTCTCTAACTTGTTTATGTTAATTTGTTTTCCTTCGAGTTCATTCTTTGCAATGCATAACTGCTTCACATTATTTTCCATCTGTATCTCTAAATCTTCCTTTTCTGCCATTACAACATCAAGTTGGTGTTTTAAATTATCTACATCATCTTGAGTCATTGAGTCCAAAGGTATCTTGTGTTCAATATTCACCATTTCCTGCTGGAGTTTTTCAATAACTTCATTTAGCTGTTCTATTTCTTGTTCATTGTTCTGCTTGACACGTTCTTGATCACTCTTTAAAATTTCTATTTGGGCTTCCAGTTCCTTTATGTGCTCATTTTTCTGTTCAACCAACTAAGCAGAATTTAAATAAAAACAAAGGAAAAATATTATGAAGGGCAAGAATTCTCATTTTATGTCGCTACTTATATTTCTTTTATTTATATATATTTATATATTATTTAATATATAAATAATATATTATTTATTATATATTTATATATACAAAGTATATATATATATATATATATATATATATATATATATATATATATATATATATATATATATATATATTTATATATATATATATTTATATATATATAAATATATAAAATTCTATATACCAATACTTTTTATAAAACCTAAATCAGAGAAATTCCTATTTTATTTAAATAAGATAAATAATATTTCATTCAGATATAGCCTTTTAATGTGCTGTGGGGAGTGCTGGTCACTATATGCATTTAAAAAACCTGTTTAGTTGTGAGCAAATAAAAGCTCTCAACTATGAGAAAGGCAGGAAAAATAAAACAAGCATTAACAATTATAACTACAAGAAACTGTACCAGTTGTAAAAGTTCTAGTATGTCACAAACTTTAAATAGAGAGGGGTGACATGAAATATTAAATATGTATTACAAAGTATCTTTAATAAACATCCATGCAAATTCTATTTTGAATAGAAGAAATTCTATTATATATATTTTATTCCCTGTTCTAACATGTTTGTTACTTGCTTAAAGAAATGGCGTCACCAAGGATTCCATAAATTATTACTTTATTATCTGTTGTAATTTCCATCTGCTGTTGCAATTTTGAAATTTGTTCATGGAGTTCATGGATTTTCTGTTCCTTTTCCTGTATGATCTGTATATATTTCCCAGGAACTTGATGATGACCCCTTATAGAAGTATCTTCAGGATTCTGGATAGCTTGACCCAGTTGTTTCATATCCTCCTAAAGACAAAAAACAATGGCACAGAAATAACTTGTAGATTCCCTTCACTAATTATTTTCATTTTATTGGAGAAATAAACTGAAACAAAAAATATTTTACAATACTATATTATAAATAGTTAAATACTTTGAGATTTCATACTTTTTCATAATTTTCAGATTTCATAAACTCATGTTATGTTTAAAACAAGAAACAAAAATATGATTTCTTATCAGATAATACCTTAAATAATTTATTTTCTTGTTCAAGTTCTTGTTGTCGAGTTGTAGACTCTTTTAGCTGAATCTGTAGTTGCATCTGTAACTGTTGCACTTCTTCGTTTTTGTTTTCTAGTTCTTCACGGAACTGTTCTAACTGTTCCTCAAGATTTATGATCTGTATATGCAAAATAAGTGGCAAAGGAATAATTTATTTTATGTAAACAAGAACAAAAAGTTTTTAGCAGCACTTGTTTTGAGGAACAAGCTACTATACTAAATATTTTCTTGTAAATATTAAGAATCCTCAAAATAACCATAAAATGTGATTTATTCATATACCCTTAGCACTACAAAGATGAGAGGGAGCATTTGACAACTTAAAAATAGGCACATAATCTTAGAATGGAATTATATGAAAATTTTTAATATAATTTGATGTATTTTAAATATGTCTCAGTGAATAACCTGTTTAGCATTTCATGCTAATTTTTTTTTGTTTATACACGATTTAATGCATCCATCCATCCATCCATCAATGAAGATCTAAATCACTGGCATTTCTCTTATCTAACAAAACAAATTTGCAAAATCATGTTGATTTACCTTCTGTGTGGATTCTTGGCAAACAACTTCCAATATAGTTTATGTTACCTTATTAATATAGGAGACTTAGAGAAATGTCAAACATTTGGTTAAAAGTTAGTACTGTTGTCAAAATAATTAAAAATATCTTATAATTAGTGTTGAGTATATAATGATACTATGTCCTGATATTTAAGGGGATTAGGGGATATTTATGGGGATTAGAGCTATATTTGTTTTAGGGATGTTTCGGATGACTATACATGTAAAATAAAATACACATACCTACATACTATTCAAACTCTCCTGTCTGTTTCTAACAATTCTGGTCAATTGGGTGTGTAACTCATAGGCTAACGTTTTTTGAATCAAGATATTTCAAATGGGCTAAGAAGAATGTATCCAAAATCTGGGATCCAGTTCTCCTGTGGGATTGAAATCTCAAGGATCCTAAGGCCAACTGAGGTGGCAAAGTACTGTCCTGCAGCGCTGCCTCACCGTCCTGCAATGCTATCACAGTCACAAAGCCAGCTTTGCATAAACAAAGCCAATGGCAAAGCTGCCAGCAGGCAGTGCTTTTATATCTATCCATGATAATTTTATTTACCTATTTGGGTAAGGAAATATTTTTGAAACAATGAATGAATGGGTGATGGGTTATCTTCCTCCTCTTTTAACGATCTCATAATTCTTTGTGGGATGGAGTCTGGACAACTGAATTTAGCTGAGTGTTTACTAGCCAGATGCCCTTCCTGGTGTCAATAAGGAGGGTTTTTTTTCAGCAGATATATTCTCTGTGTGCCCAGAAAGAGAAATATCTGCCTCTACCTAGGATTGAACTCACAGCTTCCTGATTGTGAGGTGAGAGCTCCACCTCTAGGCCACCTCACCACTTGGTCATGGGTTATGTAGTAGTAAAATAAATGCAACATGATGCTTTTTAATTTATGTATACATTTGTTTTTACTCCCTTTGAATAATTTTCTATAGATTTTTGGCACACTACAAGTGATCAACACAAAGCCAAGCTTATGCAGAACTATGAATTTCTTTATTTCAAAGATCCTTTTCCAGAAGGCAACTGGACCTTCTTGATTTTTTTTCTTAAATATGTTTTGCTTTTCATCCAAGAAGCATCTTTAATTCAAGTAGAATTGAAAAAGCTTCTTGGAGGAGAAGTGACATGTTTTCAAAGAAAAAAACAAAGGAAGTCCAGTTGCCTTTTGGAAAAGCACTTTTGGGACAACCATGGCTTGGATAATTGAGAATCTCCATAGACACAAATTATTTTATACCTCAAATGCTCAATTCAATTCAAAATAGTGAAAGTTCTGAATAATTAAAAAAATACTCTACCTCTTTTTCCTTCCTGTCTACAGCTTCTTGCTCAGCCTGTAGCTGTGCTTCTAGAGGCAAGTCCCCCCTTATAGTTGCAGACCCAAATTTCTTCCTTCCTTCCACCTTTAAAGTAAGTATATTTAACTATCACTTCTTTAAATCACATTTCTTTAAGTAAAGCAAGTTACATTGATATTAACATTGCATAAATAATTATAAATAAAATAGACTGAAAAATACCTTTTGTATATTATCTGCACTGATCATTAAAGCTTGTTCCAGTTCTTGGATTCTACATTCTAATTTCTCAATTTCTTCATTCTGTTCTTGCACATCTCTCTGAAGTTGCTCCTTAGAGAGCAAAAGCTCACTGCATTTATCTGTTTTTTCTTGAAGATGATTTGTTAATTCTTCAACCTGGTGGCAGATCAGAGAAAATGCATTCTAATATAGGATATAATTCAAACACAAATTTGCTACAAATTATGGTATTAAAATTGTGTGAAATAGAAAAAGAGAAGAATGCACATGTATTAAAAAAAACTTAAATGTCTGGAGAAAATCACAAGAAATCAAAATCAAATAAATAAAGGGAAATCAGAAAAATAAAGCTGTTCTGGAAGGCTAGAAGAGGGGCAGATCTCACCACTGGCCATCACAGAAAAGATATTCAAAGAATGGGGGCCACCACAGAAAAGGCTATTCTCTTGGACCACATGTAGCCAAAATTCCTTGGCTGATAGGATCCATAATAGGTTCTTACTACCGGTGTGAGTGTGGTAGGCTGATCCTATTGGGGAAAGATGGTTCCTCAGAGATCCTGGACCAGTGCCATAAAGGGCTTTAAAAGTAATGATCAAAACATAATCTAAGGGTAGATGACCAATATCCATCTAAAAATGATATGCAATTCTTATTATTGTGACATAGGTTTTTAGAGATTATTTCAGCAAATATTATACTGAGATTACAAACATATCCACATACACACACACATGAAAACATAGACTCTGCTAATTGTGAATATTTGATGATATAAGTCCTTCTATGTTCAAATTATAATAGAACTATTCTGTACTATACCTATTGGAATTTATGACTTTTAGGCTACATTGTGTGTTTGTATGTGATGTATGTATAATATGTATACTTTGTGTGTGTGTGTGTGTGTGTGTGTATGGGTATGGGTTTCGTTGACTTATGATCATTCATTTAGCAACTGTGCAAAGTTACAACAGAGTTGAAAAAGTAGACAGGCAACCCATGCCTGAAGTTAGGGCAAAATAATCAAAATTCAAGTGCTTGGCAGCCTGACTACACTTACAAACACAGGGACATTTCAACTCCCTAACACTCGCCTATCTCCCCCCATCTCTGCTCTTTTGGTCATCCTGCACCATGGTTAGAAGTATGGCAAACAGTCCCAAATCCTGTGGCTCTGGGGTCCATTTCCACATCCCAGGAAGCACTACACAACCCAGCAAACATCAGCAAGCATTTGTTAATATAGTTGTCTTTTCTCCCAGTTCTCTGCAATAGTTTCTCACCCAGTTTCTGCAATCCAGCCACCAGTATCCCAGTTTGTCCAGCAAGCGCTCATGTGGTTCTGCAGCCCACCTGAGCAGTGTGGCATCAAGCTGCAGCACCCATGAACCCCAGTAAGAACTAGCAAACTGTAATTCCCCCAGCTACCTTCTCTCCCAGTTGCTTACAACAACCTTTGCAGTTTTCGCATTCAATCGTTGCAGCCAGAACGGAAGCACTTGCTTGACTCCTGTTTGAACTTAGCTTCTCTGGTTAATGTTTCCCATATGTGGCTCCCTAAGCCTTTGGAAAGCTATGCTGTCTTTGGAAATTGTGCTGCTTTTGGAAGATGGGAGACATTGGAGGCAGTCCCTTACCTTACTGAAGCTCAGGGCAGGGAAGGAACAAAGTTGCAATAGTTTGCCTTGGGATGGATACTTGCTAAATGGTACACAATTCTTGGTTAACGATTGTAATGTGCTGGGAGTGCTGGGATGGCCATCTTAAGTTGCTGTGATTACATGACATCTCACAACTACAGTTACAACTGCGTTACTTAGCAATACAAATTCTCATGTTGATGTGGTTGTAAGTTAAAAACTACCGGTTTGTAAGGATTATAAGGATACAAGGGGTTCTTTTGGGAAAAGTACAGACTGGCAACAAACAGACTATTTCCCCCTCTTCCTGTGTTTCCCCAGTAAGTTTTTTCTAGAAAAAAAATCACCTCCTACATTACCACACAGACATAGTTTATACATTCTTTGCAATACTTGTATTTTACCATACTTTGTAAATCTTATTTTAATTACCATTACTGCGAAAAGTGGCTTAAACACAGAACAGCACTTGTCATTAAATTCAAACATATGAATATACCCATAGGATTCTGTAGAGCCTCGTCATTAATTCTCAAAAAGCCATTTTTAGCTTTTATCCCCTTTATCTTACCTCTCTATTTTGATGTTCACTGACTGGTTGAAATCTTTGAGGAATTTTAAGCTGCTGTTCAAGCTTTTGTATTTCTTGCTGGAAAACATCTCTCTCATGCTCCCTATCAATTGCCTGTTCCTGAAATGTAAGTCATTATATATATATATATATATTTTAATGGGAAATATCAAAACATAATGTGCAATACAGATAGTGCTCGACTCTGTGACCATTTGTTCAGTGTCTATTCCAAGTTACAATGGTGTTGAATGAACTGGGGTCTGACTGGCTGTCCCAGTATCTCCATGGACATGTGATCATAATCTGGGTATCTGACAACCAGTTTCACTTACTTAAGTGAAACTGCTTGTCAGATATGCAGATTATGATCACATGTTTCCAAATGATCATGAAGAGACATGACTGCCATTTGCAATCTTCCCTTTGGCTTCCACAGAAGGCCAATGGGGAAACTGGCAAGGTAAGTGACAACTCATGAGGAAAAGTCTCCCTGACTTACGCATCGTATTTCAACTCCTCTACTGTCATGCTGTACCAGCCACTCACATACCCCACACAGCTTCCCTGATCTCTTTCATCCCTGTGCAACCTCACTTATCCAAGCCGCAAATACACACAACCTCCTTGGCCTGTACAATCACTTTTGTGCACCCTTTCACATCCTCCCATTTCTTGTACAGCCATGACTGCATGGCTTGTTTTTTCCTCACACACTCCCTGACATAACACTTCTTACTTTGCCTGCACAATACTTTACTCCCTGGTCACTTGGTATCAACCACTTACCTGCCTGCCAGTTTGGGACTTACAACTTTCTGCTGGCTTCTCATATGACTTTGGTTGATAGAAGTTGGCACGAAGTTGCTCAGATAATGACAGTTAGAAGAGCAACTGGGACTGCAAGGATTGCTGTTGCTAAGCTTAGTGATGGAAATTCTAGTCCCAATTGATGTTGTAAGTCAAGGATTACTTGTATTTTGTTTTCAGTTTATTATAAAATGAAGTAGGAAACACTGTGATGTCTTAAAACACTATTAAGCTAACTCCATAAAACCTTAGTAATTATTTGTGATAATTTAGAGTGTGACAAGAGTGAGTGGGTGTGTATTGCTATTCGTATGGAACATCAACCCTGTACATTTACATACAACACTGCACAACATAGACAAGCAATACACAAAGTAACAACATCCAATTTTTCAGATCTTTTGCAATGTAAAGGTTATTACAGTGCTAAATGTGATCCTTGATGGTAATCAAGCAGTTTACGTTATTCATTACAAACAAAACCCAAGTAGATTCTCTGCAATGGCAATTTTATACTATTTGTTATGCCAGAAAGATTGTAATTAATTTTCCAATATTTTTACATAGAAACCATTTTAGGCTTGAAAAGCTAGAGAAGTTCAATTCTTCTGGAAGGGTTTTAACATTGCTTCAAATTATCAGAAACACTCAAGTCCTGAATCAAGGACTTTTAAAGGATTCAAACTGAGATTGGAAACTAAAAATATTATTCACAGGGACAGATTTACAATGATAACCTTGTATATATTAAATTTATCATATTTTAAATAGGAAAATATAGCCATCTTATTATTTTTTTACAAAAAAACATGTTTATAGTGCTATTTTTTTAAAGTACAAACTATGTATGACATAAATATTTTAATGCAGTGTGCTAATTGTTTTGTTGTTGTTGAATTTTCTGTTTTTATTCTGTTTTGTTGTAAATAACGTGTGGCTTGAGTTCATCATTTTACTTACATCCAGAAATTTTTTTGTTTTCTCAAGCTGTTTCTCTAGGGCTTGGTTTTGCTGCCTTAAATCCATTAACTCTGCATTTTTTTCTTGCTCTAGCTCCAAAAACTGGTTGACCTGCTCCTCTATATCAGTTTCCAGGGCCTTCACCTGCTTTTGAAGGTAATTGTATTCTTTTTCAGCCTGCCGCTGTACTTCTATTTTTTCTTTCATTAACTTTTCTGTCTCTGCCAGCAACTCTGTTTAATAAAGCATAACTTGTTATATATGGATATTTAATATTGTTCTATAAAATAAACTCACTCCCAAGGTTACACTACAGCATAATAAAGGATGAAAATAACTTTGGGTTTCACCAAAATCATGTGATAGTCTCAATAAACAGAAGTAATAATAATGTCTGCATGGTTTAACTTTCCTAATAGAATTATACCATGGTTATACATTTATTTTCATTAATACTGCAGAAAATGTACATTAAAACCCAACTGTCTTCTCATCCTGTAGGGTTGTTTCAATTGAAACCTAAATATTCCCACAAATGACACATACAACATTTTAATGTAAAATAATTTAGACCTTCACCTGGTGAGTTATAGGAAGAAAAAACAACCCCAGATATTTCTTACCTTCACCTGGAATTTTCAATCAGTTAACTTCCTCCCTCCAATTTTTTAAAAGAAACTTTTAAAAGACAAATGGGAAGAACTTAGGGATATATGGCAAGGGAGCTATTGCTGCAGATACATTCCATACTGCTCCAGTAACACTGGAATTCTAATATGATTTTGGATGTTATATTACTTCTATCCAAAATTCAGGTTATTCTCATAACCCGACAACCTCTTGAGAATTGCATTAATAGTGGCAAGAAGCATCCTGTCATTTTTTTAAATACATGACTTGAAGTTCAGATGCTACTGAGTGGCATATGAAACTTCACATGCCAAGACAATTCCCAATTTACTGAGGTAACATCAAAGGGGGACTATAATTCATACATTGATTAATGTTTTATATATATAATCATAAGTAATGGCCAGATAATTTATGTTATGTTTCAGTCATTTAATTGGTATACATGTTGTAATCACAAATCATTTCTTGATTGAGAAACATTAAAAATAATAGATTTTTGGATTTAAATCTTTTCCAAATGAATAAAAATAAATCACCAGATAATGGTCTTTTGGCGGGATTTGTTTGCGTCTTACTGTGTAGATTTTTGTACCCATCATCTTACATCATACTTGCATCCTCAAATATCATATGTGAAGGCAGAGTTTTATTTGACAAATTTCTCTATTTGCAGTTTATTATATGAATGCAGAAATTATTAGCTGATTAAGATGATGGTTATTAAAATAAAATATACTGTATAATTGTGAGCAATTGTTATTCAAAATAAAGGTGTGAACATGAAACACAGTATCAGAGCAGCAGGCCAGTAAAGTTAATGTCAGTAAGCTGAAAGCCCAAAGAGAGACCATGATTAACAAGTGTCAGTAGCTGTTAAATCTTCCACCCAATGAAAGATTTGCCATGCAATATACAAACACACCTGCTTGGGAAGCTGCATCGACTGCAGCATCTACTAGGCCTAGGAGAACAGAAAAAAAACAAAAAGCAAAGTAATTCACATGCCATCTATAGCTTTCTCAAGCTGAAATATTATATGAGAAAAATGAAGCTGAAGACAGAATATAGAGTTCAGTAAAATGTCCAGTGAATTTTTAAAAAGTGTCATTGGTTTATTAAACATAACTGTTAGATTTTTTTGCATGTTTCCACTTATTTTTCTCTAAAATGTTACAAAGCTATTCATATAATACTTTTATTATACATTCAGAATATTGTTGAATTAAAAAGTGGCATACCTTCCTGCCATTTTTCTTATCTTTCATGTTGCTCTCTATATATATCCCATGTATCTATCATAACTCTTCACTCCTTTATGCCTTCCATCCTCATCATTGCCAAACTGTACATGCTTAATATACTCATTTTATCTTTTGCCATTCTGCACAACTTGACCACCATCTTTTCTCTCTGAGGCCATGTCTGCTGTCACTCTTCCTTCTCCCAGATGCTTAACACCTCTCCACATAGAAGTTTTTCCAAACATGTGTGCTCTGAACAAAGTACAGTATGCGTGCTGCACTTCAGGCATGGACTGCCCAATAGTGCCTGATCCATGCAGGGAATGCTCCATGAAAATAACCTTTTGCATCTCTAATCCATTTTGACTGATCTTTCAACAGAATATATATATTTTTAAAAGCAGTTCTATCAATTTAATTAGTTAGGTGCCATTAAATTGGATGAGACCCTGTTAACATTATGGATAAAATGATTGTCATTTCTAAATGTGCTTGCCGCTCCAATTTAATTTTAAAAGGTAAAAAAGGACAATGGTTCCTTTCTCAGTTCTGCTGATGAAAGCAATTACATTAAAGAATGCACTAAATCTTGCTAAATATGAAATGAATATATTATTAATGCCCTTCCATCTATCAAAGCAACCTACAAATTATATAAAAACAGAAGCAAAATTGAGTGAATGACACTTTGTTCCCAACAAATACTGCCTAAAAATGTCTGGATCTGGAAAAATCCTCCCCATGTAACCCCCTGCATCTTATTGACTTTATATCCTGTAGATCTTTTGAAAAACTAAATCAAAAGGCTTAGGATCACCCATTACACATATATAAAGTATATCAGATATCAAATAATGAAACTATACATATTTGGAAGGCTCTGAAAATACATACGTTTTTCTATGGGTCTTGCGTCAGCTTTCATAGCATCTTTTTGTCTGAAGAGCAATTCTTTCTCTTCTTGAAGGTGCTGTCTCTCAGCCTCTAGTTCCTGTAATTTGTTACCTGTACGAAGTAGTTCTTGTTCAAGATGCTCTATTACCTCTGTCTTTTCCTGGATTTGTTTTTCCATAAGTGATTTTTCATCTGCATAACCATCAATAAGATCTATGGAAAAACAGAGATGCCCAAATCAAGCATTGTATTTTGAGTAAAATATTATAACAGCTTCTGAAAAAAATATGAATAGCATG
Source organism: Bungarus multicinctus (assembly GCA_023653725.1). NCBI lineage: Eukaryota > Metazoa > Chordata > Lepidosauria > Squamata > Elapidae > Bungarus > Bungarus multicinctus. The sequence continues at coordinate 23,139,594 of CM042840.1, forward strand.
GTCATAGCACTATGTAATTTTTGTACCAAAAAACTTTATTCTGCCCGAGTAATAAAAATTAAAATATTATACTGTGATATTAATGCTATATTCAATGCTGAAATTCATTTTTAATAGCATTTTTATGGAGATGAGTGTCATATATGAATATGATAATACACTAAAACATATAAAGAACAGTTGCTGGAATTGGGTATGTCTAGTTTAATGAAAAGAAGGGCTAGCAGTGACATAATAGTGTTCCAATATTTAAGGGGCTGCCACAAAGAAGAATGGGTCAATCTATTCTCCAAAGCACATGAAGGCAGGAGAAGCAGCAATGGATGGAAATTAATCAAGGAGAGAAGCAGCCTAGAACTGAGGAGAAATTTCCTGATGGAACAATTAAGTAATGGAACAGCGTGCCTTTAGAAATTGAGAATGCTCCAACACTGGAAGTTTTAAAAAAGAAATTGGACTATCATTTGTCTGAAATGGTATGGGTTTCTTGCCTGAGCAGGGGGCTAGATTAGAAGACCTCCAAGGTCCCTTCCAACTCTGTTGGAAATGACTCTGCTATTTTGTGTTTTGTATTCTACTATGTATTTTGTATTTAGTCTCCATTGTTAAAACACTGTTATAATGGAACTTTATTAAAGCAATAGCCTAAAACTGATATAATTCCCGATAAGTATGGTTATTGTTATTTTTCATTATATGTAAAGTCTAATGTATATGTTTCCTTATTTATGAAAAAACTGTTCTTTCAATACATCTATATGATACAATATGGTGATATCTATACATTTAAATTTTCAGAAGATTGCAAATTGCACAAGATTATAGTGTTAAATTATGATAGAAAATATTTAATTGGAAAGATGAACTGATATAAAAGATTTGTGTACATGTGTGTAACAACATACATTTTTTCACAGCTGAAAAATGGTTACAGTTATAAAGTTACAATATGATATTTTTGTTATCCTCATGTTTTACTTCTTAAAATAAATATGTAATTCATAAAACTGATATATCCTGATAACTAAGAACATTCATAGATATATAACAACTAAACAAGCCTAACCATTCAGTTCCGAAGTTTTTTTTATGCTAATATAAGTGATTTTTTACATATGAATTGATCATTTCTGAAAAAATGTCTTGGAAATAATGGTCTGTGCCTATTGTAAAATCTAAGTGTAGTTTATTATTCAGTTTAATTTTTTAATATTTCAAAATCTTAAAAAGCCAGTAATTTTGGGAGAAACGACACAGGCATATTTGTAGTAATATGACTGCATTTCACATTATTATTTACTGCAAACATAATCTGATTACCAGCCTGGCAATATTTCAAAAAGCGATAATAAATATTAGTATGTTTATACTAAATGTATTAAGTTGTGGATGAATGATTAAACAATTATTTGTTCCCTTGCACACTTCAATATTACCAGTATTGAATTATGTTGAAACATCCACTACTGTATATGCAATAATACCAGGCAGTATTTCAACAAGTCTTCACATGTTAAATTTATTACTTCACAGTTGAATAAACTTCAATACTTCAGTGTTAAACTCTTTCTTAGGAGGTTTTGTTAGTATCAAGAATTGTGTATAGACCTGATTTTTCATCAAAAAAGATCCTCCAAGAACCAAATTACAGAATCTGTGCGTGTCCACAATTAATATGCTAAAAATCCCCAGTGTATTATATAGTATGATATTTATATACTTTAGAAAGGTAGTCACTATAATGGATAACACATACAGAGAGAGATACATAGATGGAAGGGCAAAATTTTCGGGGGACACTTTGCAATAAAAATATATATATTAGAAGAGTACATATATTTTGCAATGCTATTTAGATTAATATGGCTGCCAATGTATTTTAAGAACAGATTGTGGGGAAAAAAATTAAAATTTTATTCAGGACAGATGTTTTTAAAATGTCGAAAAGCGGATTTATCTGCTACCTGGTAATTTCTAGAAAATGTTTATCTTCAGATGAAATGCAGATGTAATTCCACAGATTTTTTTTTCAAAGATTTTACAAAGATAAGTGTGTGGCTATATCAGTGTCCTAGTTATAATACAATCTGATTACTGCTTATTTTAAATAATTTACATAGAAGAAACACAACAAATTTGAGTGCCCCAATTTTTGAATACAGGGAGTATTTTTTTCATTATTTGAGGGGAGGGTGCAGACTTTTTTTGATAACTTTATCCATATGCAAAATGACAGATGGTTCTTAGCACATGCTTTAAAAATGCTTAGGTTACCCAACAGAGTAGAGGCTTCATAAGAAAGCCTTTGTCCTTATCTAGACCTCTGGTAAGAATGCAGCAGAGTTGTGATGAGAAGTAAGAAGAGCAATTGTTTGTATATTTCTAAGAAGTAGTTTTGTTTTTTTATAAGGACTGGTACTGGAAAATTAAACTGGAAAATGCTATAAGTAAATTCTCAGTTTAAGAAATCCAGACTTAGCAGAATTTAGATACAATAATAGACAAACATTTTATTCAGATTTTATTCAGCATTTTGAAAGAACAGATTTATCCCTTATTTAGGGAAGCGGTCTCGATTCTCCTTACTGTATCTCCTAAAAGTGGGCATGCTTCCATGCATGCTTCATTTCTGAGTCCTGGATAAAGGAAACAAGAGGCTAAGATTGGGCATGCTAGTAGATTAAGGCTGGGTTCCTGCTGAGGAAAGGAGAAGAGGAGAGGAGGTTCTAGGAAAATGGGCAGACAGGTAGGTCACATGCTATAGTGGCACCTCTTGTAGTAAGGAAAATGGATAGAAAGAACTGGGAATATTAGGCAAAGGGTGACCCAATAAATACATATTGGAATAAGAGAGATAGCATTAAACTAGAACTGCATTCTATTTCCTATGTGATAAACCCTTATTTATTGACAGAGAACTAGAAAAAAGGGACCTTCCATAATCTCTAGGGCTGGCACCAAGAATGCTATATTTTAGAGAACACTCTTCTTAAATGTCTATATTTGATTTCTGAAAAATAAAGAAAGAATGAGGGCCTTTCCCGTTTAACAGAAATTTTGGGTTAACATAAAATCCTACTGCCATTCACCCCTGCCCTTAAATCAAGATTTTCTTTAATATTTAGAATTACTATTTTAAAAAACTATCTTAAAAATAAATTTATCTTTATATAAAGGTAAAGGTTTCCCCTGTCCAATTGTGTCTGACTCTAGGGGGTGCTGCTCATTTCTGTTTCTTAGTCAGGGAGGCAGCAATCAGAGGACATGGTTGTGTGGTCAGCGTGACTATAGGCCAAAGGCATATGGTACATGGTTGCTTTCTCACCAAAATGGTACCTATTTATCTATTCACATTTGTATGCTTTTGAACTTCTAGTTGGGCAGAAGGGCAAGTAACAGGAGCTCATCCCACTGCACAGCACTTGGATCTTGTACCCAGGCTGTTAGCCAACAAACCTTAACTGCTGAGCTATCGTACCCCTTTTGTCTTTGTAGATTATAAGTAATTGCCAATGTCTATACATACAATATAAGAAAATGCTTGGGATGGGGGGCAATTCTACAAATCTCAAGATGATAAGGAATAAAGTATATAAACTCAACTATGAAAATATTGTATATTGCATTTTATATTATGAAATAATATATTAATCTGAATCTAGTGAATAATAATTAATTTTTAAAGATAAATCTATTGGAGATCATCCTTACAAATTACTATATCCTCATTCAAGACACTGATCATTTGTCATTCAATTTTTTAAAAATATTTTAAAAATTCAAAAAAAATTGGGATCATGGATATTTCAGAGAAAAGTTAGTTGAGAAATGAAGCTGTATTTGAAAACATGAACAATATGTGTCTGACTTAAAAGATGCATGGAGAGAAAAAAATGCTAAGACCAAACAATATACTTTTTACTCAAACAGACACTCATCATGGTCTAGAATAGATAATGATATGGATGTCAACAGAATTTATTTCCAACTTACAAGAAATTGACATAGAAACAAGTACCTGGGCAGATTATAATCCAATGATAATTAAATGGAAGGGACAAAGAAGATCCAGATGGACTTTAAATAATACTACATTAAAAGAAAAAGACTTTATACAGAAAATGGAGAAAGAATTGGCTTTTTTAAAAAAGAAAATAAAAAAGAAGATACATCAATGCAGAATCTATGGGACACAATGAAGGCTTATGCCAGAGGCTTGATAATAGACTAAACAAGGAACAATATGTGTCTGCTTATATTTAAATATTGTTTGAAAATAGTTAAAGAAAATAAGCCTATCCTATAACTTAATTGCATTTGTTACTCTAAATGACTCTGGAAAAGAAATACCTGATCAGCAAGAGTACATTAATTGTCAAAGAAATGCATTATAAAGGTTGAAAATCTAAGTCATATACTGAGTTACATGCTAATGGTCATGCATCTGTTGGATTTCTTCCTACTTGGAATGTGCAATAAGCTCTTCATAGGGCAGGTCTTGACAATTATTTGGGTGTTACAATGGACCCAGAATTTGGCAGTATGGATTTTTATGAATATTATCATAATACACTCATATTAACACTTTTTGTGAGATGTACTGACTTCCTATAGGTTTCTGCCTTCAATTGCATTTTCTATCAAGTGGTTCATGGTGCAACATCAGATTATTTGGGAGATACTCTATTATGTCTGCTTATCATATGAGGTTCAACACAGTAAGCATGTTTCAGATCCATTCCATGCAACAATGCCAATTAATGGAAGCCAGGAAGCATTTCTGTATAGTATTAGTCTTTTGAACAACATACCATGCTCAAGATTCAGCTGTATCCAACCTATCTTTGTAAGGCTTTAAAAATTCAGTTATTCCCGGATAATTGAGATAGCATGTAGGATGAACTTATTCTTTAAATTTAAGAGTTTGAATATGATTTAAGAGTTTGTATTTTTTATCTTTGTGCCATTTAATATTGTGTATTGTGCCATAGTATATTATGTTTTGTGGCACAGGATATTGTGTGGATTTTTTACTATTTATTCATATTTATTTGTTTTCAATTCTTCTTAATCATCTAAGATCACATTTTGTGAGATAGTCTGTAATAAATAGGTAAAGAAATAAATATGTTGATCTAATGAATCTATAACTTTGTTAGGGTTACAGTATGTTACAAACATTACGACTTATGAATATAATTGGCTGGCATCTTCTATTTCCCCTTTATAATAATATCCTATTATCCCATTATCATTTCTATATACATTCTCCCTTGAATGATGGCTGCTTTTTTTCTTTGTGATTTAATCAATTTTCTATTCATTTGTAATCTCCTATTCTCAACTGTAAAAAAAAAAAGCATAAACTATCTTTTACTGCCTGAAAATGTAGATAATTAAAGTTGGCTGCTTTGTAATTTTGGATGGGGAGTAACAATGTATAATTATTTAAACAAACTATATTGCAAATAAATCAATTACTTACTCTCTGCTTTGCTAAGTTCCAGTGCTATCTGCTCTCTAGCTCTGACCTCTTCATCAAACCTTTCTTGCAATTCTTCCTGACATTTGGTTAAATCAGTAGCTTCATGTTCCCATTTAAAGGATTCTTGCATCAATTCTGTTTGTGTAGCTTTTGCATGTTCAAGCTAAAACATAATTTAAATGTTGAAATTTTTAATGTACATTTAAAAAAGTCCTGCATAAGAACAATGTCAAGTTTGGGAAATTAATTTGAAATGAGAAGTTTACTACCCTCATACATTATGGATAACAAGACAAACAAATATTTGTACAATGAATGGCTTTGTCATATGTCCGTATCCGTGTTCAAGTACCGGATCTTGAGCATATCTAATTTACACTAAAAAGAAAACTAAGTTATTAATATAAACTTCAGCATATAATACCCAAAGTAATTTTTATTAAGTGTATGACCTGAATTGTTCAAATTAATTTCATGTCTCAAATAATTCTACCTTTTGATAGTTTTGTGCTTTCTTCACTGATCAGAGAAAACTATATGTAGATTTGAAAACACCCAATTATTTAACAACTTTAATTCTTAAGAGAAAAAAAATCTTACAATCAGGATCTTTTCAGGATCTAAAGCTTCTTTGAATCATTATTATTCATATTCTATATTTTCCACTCACTGTATTGAACTTGGATTTATTTAATTAATAGATTTAAAATGATATATCAAAGATCAATATTTCACTTCCCTGAAAATGTCTAAAATTCTGCTTCTGTAAATTCAGTCATCTATAATATTTCTTAAATCAATGTATGATATCAACCTTAAAAATGTGATCCTTTTCTTTACAACTGATCAGCAGATGAAAAGATTAGCTTTCTAGCAAGAATATGAGACTACAGACATATCCTCTGCTATTCAGATTACAAAAGGACAGAACATACGTTTATTTATTTTCCAGAAATAAAACAGTACACACCCATGTTTTCTAAGTGTGGTTAATGATGACTAGTTATATGATACAACATTTGTAACTAATGAAGTATAAATCTTGGATAAACTTTGTGAATTTATGCAACAGGAATATTAATATAATGACTGTCAATCAATATTTAAATAATAATTAATCTAAATAATAATTTAAAGATATGAAAGAAATTCTTCAGATCCATGTTTAAAAATGAAATTAGTAAAATGGATAGTTACATTTTCCCCATACAATACACAGTTACAGGTTTCAGCACAGTATATTAGAAATAAAATTAAAAAACGGCTTATTTTTATATAATTTATTTAAAAATAATATTTTTTTCATAATTTATAAATTTAAAATTCAATTTATGTAGATGCACCCAATTATTCTAGTTTAATTTATATTACTAAAGCCCCATGCTAAAATACAGATTAAACAATGTTAAGGTTATTTTCTTAAATTCAAATAGGTTATATGAAAGTTTAAATTATTAAGAAGTGCTCTAATACGCTTAAGGTACACTACATACTAAGAATGCAAATGTAAATATTTAAAATTTATATATAAATTTTAAAATGGCCAGTATGCATTGATACTCATTTTTTAATATACTATATACTAAGAATGCAAATGTTAATATGTGAATGTAAATATTTAAAATTTATATTAAAATTTTAAAACGGCCAATATACATTGATCCTCACTTTTTAATATACTATATAGTAAGAATGCAAATGTATAATATGTGAATGTAAATATTTAAAATTTACATTCATTCATCAGTTAACAATGGTAAATATGCATTGATCCTCACTTTCTAGTATATATTTTCCATTGTCAACTATAATAATACTGTGTTGCAGAAATTTTCTGTTTTCATTCAAAATCTTCTGTATATTGAACCTTTAAAATTAATTCTAATAGTTAATTTTTAGTTTAGTCAGCTATAATTCAGCTTATTTAAAACAGTTAAAAGTGGAGAGCACTAAAATTAATAGCTTTCTGGAAAACATTATATTAGGAATTCTTTACCACATACAAATCAACAATTTGAGACAAATCTGATTAAGTACTTCTAGCAAAATTATACCAGACAGAAAAATATTGTTAGATAACGCACATTTACAGTAAACATGTAAAAGAAAAGGAAAAAATATTTCTCTATTTTATCATACTTACTGAATAAGGGGGTGTAGGCAAAGAAATTTTTGAAACAATTCTTAATTTATGTCCATTTTTCTTGTGCTTTACATAAAAAAGTGAAGTATTGAGAACCACAGAATTATTATCATCCAATTGGTCAGGAAAAGGAAAAGGATAAGGTAAAGGCACACGAGATTCGACTTCTAAAGTATTTTCTTCTTGACTTTTTTCAGACTTTAGACTACTATAGATATTTGATGCCCAGTATTTACGGTAGGAATCCATTTCATAGTAATCTATTGTACTTCTTTTGCATGAAATAACCTTCCTTGATTAAATAGCTTTAACTGTTCTGGGTGAAATGACAACGTAGTTCAATAACTATCTGTCTGTTGCAGAGACTAAGGAATTACAAGTTCACATTCAGACAAGCTATCCAAAAACACCAGGAAGTTCTAGGTAAACATTCAGTTGTGAAAAAAAGAATAAGCAATGTTTGCAGACTTCACAAAATTGTCATTTCCTCTCATGAAATCAAATAAAAAGGGCATTAAAATAAAAGGAAAACCAAGGAAAGCATTCATCAACACAAAATATTATCTTCATAATTGGATACTACATATATTCGCAGCCAAAACATTAAAAAAAATCCTGCAGCACCTGTCAATATTTAAAATTCTCCACTGAAGTAAGATAATAAAATACTAAATTAAGATACTATACAGTCTTTTTTTCCTTAAGTTGTAGAAAAAGCTGCTGTGAAATCAGATAAGCTTCTCTGTACAAAGCAAGTGTGTCTGAAAGGGAGGAAAAGGTCAGAACAGTACTGTAGGAGTGGCTAAATTACTTTACTGCAGGTACACAGGGATTTGGAATTTGAATTAACACACCCACATCAAACCTTGTTCAACAAGATTCAAAAGCCAAGTCAGAGTTCATAAATGAATGTTTAAAGGAATTAAAAAGCTTTACGATTGCCTGATCCATTTCTTAATTGCTTTTTTAAAAAGTTACACCCAGTAAATAAATAATTTCTAATTAGTACCTCATACTTAAAATAATTTAACTTTATTTAATTTAAACTAAAATTGACAGACATAAATAAAGAGATGACTGAAAAGGTGACAGTACTCCTCAATATCTAGATGACACCCAAAAGGTAGATCTATTGTCAAAATCTATTGTCTATCATTGCAGAATGCCAGAAAAGAAATAATGCACTGACATTATAGATTTCGAATCAACTTTACCAAAATGTTTCTAATAAGGGAAATTCAACATGAGAGATGGTAGACTTAAACATTGTGTTTAAGCAGAGATCGAGATGCTTTGAACCTGGATTCTTGCACTATACAGAGAAATAAATCCAATAGATCCTTCAAAATTTGTTTATTCCACATGAGTTTTGTGCATATAGCAAAAATGTTGCTTGTACAAAGTAAATGAGTTACTTGTAAATTTGATGTTTTTTGAATTTTTCTGTCATAACACAATCACCTTATCCATATAATAATTCCTTTGAAGTAGTAGAAGATAAACAACAGAAAAATAATCATTTCATAGTACATCTTATGATAAAGGAATCACAAAATATGAATGGTCAATCTTTGATTGATGATCTTTACTTGCTGACTTGGAAGGCAATACTGATTTTAATATACTGAATTGTCAAAATGGAACTTGAAAGAGATAATATAGTTTTCTTGGAACATAGTTGTGCTTATAAAGTTAAAAAGTGCGTCTGATCCATCATATAGTGCTTTTGGTATGTGTGTGTGTGTGTCTGTCTGTCTGTCTATATGTATGGTATTTAGGTTTCTTCGGGTATTTTCCCATGTTTTAAAATTTGTGCTTTTATTATAACGACGTTTCGGCAGAATCTCATCTGCCATCCTCAGGCTTGTGTATTGGGTTTTTCTAATCTTATGTGTCAGGCTTGGCAGCCATTTTTTGTTTGAATTTGGTGCTGGCTTTCTGCTTTATTTGAATGGTTTTTTTCTCATCCTGATTGGCTAGGAGTCTAGGTCTGTTTTTATTGGTCTTCAAGTTGCTGTGTTCTTGATTGGTTGGCAACATTGTGTTTTGTGCATTGGGATTTCTTAGTGCAGCTTGGTTTCTTCTGAATGGCCGATAATTATTTATTAGGAAGCTAGCTTTTATTTGGGCTGGAGGTATTGGGGGGGGGGGTCTGTTTGTGTCCAGGTGCTTGCCTGGATTGTGGTATAGAGATTGTTTTTTGTCTGTGAGTGCACTCACAAACAGGATGAGAAAAAAACCATTCAAAGCAGAAAGCCAGCACCAAATTCAAACAAAAATGGCTGCCAAGCCTGACACACAAGATTAAAAAGAACCCAATACACAAACTTGAGGATGGCAGATGAGATTCTGCCGAAACGTCGCTATAATAAAAGCACAAATATTAAGATGTGGGAAAATACCTGAAAAAACCTAAATACCATGAATATAAATACCTGCGAAAACATAAGAAAATAGATAGATGGATGGATGGATGGATGGATGGATGGATGGATGGAGGATGGATGGATGGATGGATGGATGGATGGATGGATGGATAGATAGATAGATAGACAGACAGACAGACAGACAGACAGATAGAGATATAGATATTTGTTTTCGTAGATTTTCACGGGTACAGGTATACAGGTCTTGGCGTGTTCGGGTCTTTTCCCATGTAAGATTGAGAGTATCTTGGCAACGTTTCGACGAGGTCTCACTTGCCATCTTCAGGCTGGTGCTTTCGGCTTCGTGCTTGTGCGAGCAAATGATCGGAGCTGCCATCCCTCTATAAATACTGGTGGGGAGGTTGGCTCTCTTGTCATTTCTTGATTGGTTGATGGAGTTGATGTTTGCAGACTGGCTGGCTTTTTCATAAGAACATGTGTGGCTGAGGTATTGGCTGTGTGTCTATCAACCTCCTGTGTTGTAACAACCTGGGTAATGGGCTGTGTGATGACCTTCTGAGTTCTATTGTTTTGACATCCTGGGTCTTGTGCTGTAATCTCCTGGGTTGTAATGACCTGGGTCATGGGCTGTATGATGACCTTCTGAGTTCTATTGTTGTGACATCCTGGGTCTTGTGCTGTAATCTCCTGGGTCGTTGGCTGTGTTGTAACATCCTGAGGTTTTGTGGTGTAACTTCCTGAGTTCCGTGATGTGATATCCTGAGCGGGTAGCTGTGATGTGACGTTCTGGGTTTTGGTTTGGCACCGAGTTTGAGGCCTGGCTATATGTTCATGGCGTGTGTCAGTTTGCTTGGTTTGGGGGTCAGGATGTGTGGCAGCTGATGATGCAGCCGTGGTCTGGTTTTTGGACAGTGGTTGCCTTCTGTCTGTGGGGTGGGTTTGGGTTTGAATCTGGTGAGGAGATTGGTAGTAGTGTTATGTGTTGTTTTGGGTCTGGTGTTGGTTTTCATGGCTGGGACTCGTTTGTTGATAAGGGCTAGTTTCCAGATGTCTGGTAGGCGGGAGGTATCATCCCATTTATTTATGTTATGGGGGTGTTTCTCTATTTCGATAGCTTCCCAGATTATTCTCTTGTTGAAGTGTTCTGTATTGGAGATTAATTTGGTTCTCTCAAAATTAATTTCATGTCCTGTGGCTTTAAGATGCTGGAAAAGGGAGGAAGTATTTTCTTCTTTCCGGACTGCATTCTTGTGTTCTGCGATGCGTGTATTTATTCTCCTGTTGGTTTGTTCAGTGTATGTGGCTGGGCAATTGTTGCATGGTATTTCATAAACTCCTTGGATTTCTAGCTGGATCTTGTCTTTGGGGTTTCTTAGGATGTTGGCTATTTTTTGGTCAGTGCCGAAGGCTGTCCTGATATTGTGTTTGTGGAGAATTTTGCTGATTTAATCTGTGGTGCCTTTGATGTAGGGGAGGAGGGCGATACCATTGCCCTGTTCTATGCCTCGGTTTCTGGGGGATGTCTCCTTTAGGATTAGGTTGATAATTGTGTTTCTTTGGAATCCGCTGGAAATTAAAACGTTAGTGAGGGTGTGTAATTCTGTTCTCAGGTGGTCTTTGTCAGCTAGGGGTTTGGTTCTGGAGATGAGGACATTGGCTATAGAGTTGATCTGTGCAGGGTGGTGATGGGATTGTGTGTTTAAGTAGCGGTTGGTGTGTGTTTTCTTCCAGTGGATGGTGTGTCCTAGGGAGCAATTGGGTTTTTTATAAATTAGGACATCCAGGAAGAGAAGTTAGTTGTTGGGTTCTGTTTCCATGGTGAATTGTATTTTGGGATATAGGAGCCAAAACAACACATGACACCACCAATCTCCCTCACCAAACCCACCCCATAGACAAAAGGCAACCACCGTCCAGAAACCAGACCACGGCTGCATCACCAGCTGCCACACACCCCAACCTCCAAACCAAGCAAACTGACACATGCCATGAACACATAACCATATATACAGAGAACTTTTTTTTTGCTTCAAACTTAAATAATAGCCATCTAAAAATGTATCTTTATTACAGGTTCATTGCTCTTTTCAAACACCATTTTCTGTTCAATTGTACGTGTTTCCTTGCTCAATAATTATTTAAGCAAGAGAAAAATATATTTAGTACAGAAATTTTGGATTATATCTTGAAATGTGCCTATTCTATTATTCTAAACATCAAGTTGCTGATGAGAGGTAAGGAGAATAAAAACATTTCAGTACTTTCTAGAAAATGCTTTGGAATAGTGGGAGCATTAACCATAATATGCATCTACAATTTTATAAGCAGCTGTGCTTTTTCCTAGGATCCCAAGAGAAACTGCCATAGGAGTATCTTGGAAAAAACATTCAGATGATTTATCCTGTTTCAGATACTACATTTGTGTTCCTGTACACTCCACCCTTTTGGAGACCATCTTTTCCAACCGAACAAGATCTTGAAACATACTAATAGCCTGAAAAAGGCCTTTCAAACTTGTGTCTAAAATTTTTTAAACGGGAATTATAAATAGAGTATCTGAAAAAGAAATGCAGCTTCAACTTTATATAAATATGGATTGAAATAATATTTAATTAATATTTAACATTATGATATCACAATAAAAGGGACTAAAAGAATCTAACTTGTAATCATAGTAAAAGTCTGTGCAAAAAACTACTCTCAGAAATTCTTTTTTTTTTAAACAGGGAAACTAAAGAAATTAAGGAAACAGTTTCATTATTTTTTTTCCACTCAGACATTCTTTCAAGGCTACAATTAAACAATATTACCTGATTAGCAGTTTCATTTATTGTTTGAAGAAGTTTTTCAAATACTGCTTGAAGTCGGCTATTGATATTTAGAATTAGTTCTTCATTTTTTGCATCTATTTCCATGCCAAGGAACTGGGTTAGTTCAAACTCTTCATCTGTGATTTCTGACCACATGATATTGTCTTGACTTTCAAGATCATTGCCAATATACTGAGATGATGGCCTTTCTGTACAACAAAAAAATTAAAAGAAAAAACAATGTCCCTCTTTGTTGTTTGTTTCTAACACTAGTAGGATCTTTCTTATACAAATTAATGAATATGATCAAATAAACTATATAATAAACAGAAATATTTCCACTGAGAATGAAGAACATCAAGCACTAAAATAAATTACATCTTGCAATAAAATTACACAAATGAAGTCAGTTAATTACAAAGCAGATAGCAAATAGAAAAGGAGATACTAACAGAAGAAAAATATTTGAATACCAGCACATTATGAAAACTAATCTAATTGGTTAAATCTATCTATTTACCTATTGGGTTATATTTCAAACATTACCTTCTATTTAGGGATTACAGTTGTCTAGTAAAAGCTACTGCATATTGTAAGCACAAAGATCATCTGATTGCATTCAAATTCCATTTTGAAAAAACACTAGAATTCTACCACTAATGAATTATTCTACATTTTAATTCAATAATTGAAAATAGATTAATATCATTAATGGAAAACAAAGAATTCAATTTGTATTTATGTGAAATGAAAACAATCTGATTATTGAAGATGTTTGATCCTAATAATGAAATAATAATCTTCCTTTTCTTAGCCAAAAATATGCTCTAGGGAACTGTTCTAAAGCAGGTCCATATAAATCTGAAGTGTTTTGATGTTTGTGGATATAGAAACAAGGTTAAATCTCATGCATGTCTATTTGTGACTACAGTTAGACTTTCAAATAAATATGAATAGCAAGTTATAAATTATGTTTGCAGAGTAATATAAATGGTTAATTATGTACACAAATGTATGAAAATATGTTATCAAAACCAGTAATATGAAAATCATTTCATTGTGAAGTAGTATTTTATACAAATCTGATTGCAGTTGAAAATCTATTAATAATTTTGTAGTGGGCAGGGATTTGCCAAAATGTTTCCTTCCAAAACATTTCTAGCCCAATTTTTTTCAGAACATTCCACTGCAAATGGAAACCTGTTGCTTAGGTGTGAAAATCTCTATTCTGAGAAATTTTTTTAGAAGTGTTTTAAAATGCCAATTTTTGTCCATCTAATTTTGATCTGGGAATTCAAGTGAACCTTTAGATTTCCCAGCAGAGAATTAACATTTAATATAAAATGGATTTAAGGAGTTAACTTGCTATCTCTGCCTTTATCTTTTTTATTAGTTTTTACCAATCTTAATCTTTATTTTTTAAAAAATATAGCAATAGCACTTAGACTTAAATACCCACTTCACAGTGCTTTACAGTCCTCCCTAAGCAATTTACAGAGTCAGCATATTGCCCCCAACAATCTGGGTCCTCATTTTACCCACTTCAGAAGGACGGAAGGCTGACTCAACCTTGAGCCTGTGGGAATCGAAATACTGAACTCCTGGCAGCCGGCAGTCAGCAGAAGCAAGCTGCAGTCCTGCATTCTAACTACTATGCCACCACAGCTCTTCTATATATAACATACTGTAAGCATATTGTTGCTTTGAGGTTTTATGTTTAAAGCCCTTGGGAAAGAAAGACTTGTTTCCAAAGAAAAAGGCATCTTGATCAAGCATAAATACGCTTGACAAAAAACAAGCTAAAATTCCTGATCTGTCATTAGGCTATAAAAGAGTACTTTTTACATCATACTATCACAACAAATATACGTATGCTTATGTTTATTGACCTAAGAGATCTTTTTTTCAAACTTCTAAGGACAAATTTTTATCAGACCAAAATATTTAAATGTAGCTCAGTACAATTCTATAACCCTTAAAAGGAATAATTAAGAGTGACCACTTAGTCATTTCTTTTTAAAACCTAACTGATTCAATAAAAGTCCCTAATATTTTGATTATATTTTAAAGTAGTTAGTATCACATTTTAAATTACACTTTATACCATATCTGAAATATTTTCCTTAATGGTAATTGCTGTTATATATCTCCTTTTAGCTTTGTAAAGCTAACAAAAATACTAATTGCAACACTCCATGAAAAGAAAACTCATTGTTTTTTATGAATGAAATGAGTAACTAGATGAATTTAATTTATGTTCACTTGGCACCTTTCATCTGCTTGGGATTTCAAAGCACTTCCATGTTCTGCAGAAATTAAACTCCTAGGCACAATGAGCAATTTCCTTAAGGATATACTATTAGCCAATTTTCAATGCAATGAATTTTAAAAGGGCAGTGCTTAAAAATTATTAAACGTAACCACTCTCACTTTGAAATGTATAATACTTCAGGGCTAGAAGATGAAAGGGCTTTAATATCCTCAGAGCAGAAAGGACATTTGCAATGGACATCCAGGATATTGTTTGTCAATGCTATACCAAAACATCGGTTAAGACTGAGTTGAGGGAAGATCTACCCTCTACTGAGCCATCAACACCACTTACTGATGCAACTGATGCTCTTTGAAGTTCACCCATCTTAAGTACTGACCAGGTAAGAAACCCTGCTCAGCTTCTGACAAATAACAACCTGGAGTACAGTAAGCAGAGCTACAGAAAAATACAGTCAAATAGAAGGATAAATTAGTTATTGGGTATTCTATGCTATAAGCAAAGAACAATGAATATTTATAATTAAGGGTAAAACCTGGAACTTCACTGCGGTGTGCACAATACCCATAGTTTACCCATAGTTAACTTTGGAATATACATTCTTGACACTATTTTTTGTAGCTAAAACAACACACTGAGTTTTTCTTCTATCTGTAGACTGGAATAGTTACAATAGATTTCCAGGACTTGGTATTTAATATGGGTTCTACTATGCTGTGTTTTCTGGAAACCTTTTATAAAGTAAAATTTCCCTAAAGCTAGACACTGATAAGTAGAGAAAAGGGTTTTGCAGGCAGTAATATCGCACTCTTTAAACCAAATGCCTTGACAAATGTGCTAGTACGTTTTAAAAGCCTTACTTTTAAGCACATTTTTCATTGACTTATATCCTATACAAAGGAAATTTTTTTTGTTCATCTTTTCTATAGATTTCTAATGCACATGATAAGCATGGCAGACAAAACATGTAGTAAATAACATAATGACTTTTATTGGCATTCTTCATTATATTGCGCAGGATAGTTTCACCGAGGCTGAAAGCTCATTCTTTACCAGACAACTTTGTTTCTAGGATTAGAGGTCAATTCTTTTCATTTTGAGTAAGAGAGTTGGATAAAATTTTGATGGCTGTTTGGCCCTATAACAGTCATTGTAAGTAAGAGCAGAAAGGATTTCGATGAACTGCAGTTCTGATGAGAAGAATTCTTGCTGTTTTAAGACTTTTGGTACAAAATGACTATGCTGACACCAATCTTCTAACAATGAATATATTTGCATTAAATGAATTACTCAATGAAAGTGATCAATTGCATAATGAATCAAATAAAGCATACACTTATAAAGTAACAGTCAAGTTCCTATTAAGTAATGTTGATTCAAAGTAATTTTGTATTGGAAAGCCTATAAATGTGATTTATAAAACTCTTGGCAACTTTTGAGAAGGCCTTGTAGTTTTGTTAATGCCACTAGTAGGAGGGTTTTTTTCTATTAACTCTCTAACCAAGTCAGTATCCTGAGTGTCTCTTGGGGGTCTTTTAGCAATGCATTAACCAGATTCAAACCTGCTTAGCTTTTCTGAGATGGTTAAGGATAACAAGTTACCACTGTAAGTTTGGACTATTTGGTATTATGCTGTTCATGAAAACAGAAATATATCTTTGTCCTTTAAATTATAGACCATGGTATTCTAATATTTTTAAAGATTAGAGAAAATAAAAAAATTAAAATATTTCACTCATATGTTTACATTCGTTTATCATATCCTTTAATCTTGGTCCTTAGAAGACATTTTCTGGATGATTTGATGTTTTCTGTTACATGAACTATGATACTTTGGAATAAGTAATACTATTTCTTTAAAATTCCATAAATTTTAATTATTGAGAAATACTTATCCCTTTAATTATTGAATCAAAAAGATTTATCCCTTTTAAATAACGGAACAAGGGAAAAGCAGAAGAGTTCCAGAACTACTTTATGTTTGTTTTTGCTTTATTGAGTATGATAAGCCTGCTGCCTTAGCAGAACATAAATTGTTAATAGCCTTCAAAATCATGGAATATTAGGTCACCTCATTGCCTATTGAAGAATGTCTATACTAATCAGGGAACAACAATTACAATTAAAAACTGGCAAAAAAGTAAACTAAATATCATCCTATTTTTTGATATGCAAATGTAAAATATTTTATTTAATTTGTATGCAGATATACCATTAACAACTCTGAACTAAAATATGCTGATAGTATCACTTCAATTATTGGAAGTTAAGAAGACTTGAGATTCTTGCTCAAGATAAAAGAAGTGCTGTCTATGGAAATTCCCAATCATCCTAGTCATGGTATCCAAGAGTGCTTTTCTAAAAGGCAATTTCTTGCTTCTTCAGGAACTACAGAATAAGAAGTGGATAAGAAGTGAAATGTTTTCAATGAAAAAAACCAGAAAAGTCCAGTTGCCTTTGGAATAGCATTCTTGGGATATAAAAGAAGATAATACAAAAGTTAATCTATTGCTTAAAATTACAAAAAAAATGAAGACTATGCCAACAAGCAATGCCAATCCAAAGGAAAGATGAAGAAGAGAAAGTGAAATTGCAGGCTTCATGTTGCTATGCTCAAAAGTTCAGAGGGTATTGGCTCTGGCCAGCAAATAGATAGAAGTCTATTATATGGAAGAAAGATGACAAATCTACACACAGCATTGAATTGTGTGTGTAGTGACAATGTGTTCTAGTACAGCAGTCGCCAATCAGTGGGCTGCGGCCCACTGGTGGGCCGTGAGAAAATTTTGGTGGGCCGCAGAGAAATCTCATCCCCAAAGCACCCCCCCAAAGCAATTAATCCAGGCTGCGCAGAAACACAAGGCTGCTCGCGGGAACCCTCCCCGCTCACTCACTCCTTACCCGACAAACTTGTCTGCTAAGTTGCTAATTTTCCTTTTGCTGACCATCATCTGTTCTGCTGTGCTAGGAGATTTAGATTAGCTAGGAAGCAGGAAATGGTTGGATTTCTTGCTTTCTAGCGAAGCACAGCCGAACCTCCCTTAGGACTGAAGGTTTGTTTGCAAGCAAATTCAGTGCAGACTCATGGCAAGCAAATTTGAGAGACTGAGCTAGCCGATGGGAGATAGATAGATCACTGAATGATTCTGTGAGCAACTCAATTTGCCTACTTTGCCTGATTTTGGATAAAAGTTGCTTTTTTTTATAAATTCAATATTTACGTACATGATGTATTGTGAGTTAATTTTGTGAGTTTGCTTGCTAGCAAATTTTTTGAGTTTGCTTGCAAGCAAATTTTATGTGACAGACTGAGCTAGCCAATGGCAGATAGATAGATCTCTGAATGAATCTGTGATTCTGTGAGCAACTCAATCTGCCTGCCTGCTTTGCCTGATTTTGGGTAAAAGTTGCTCTTTTTTATAAAAAATTTAGTATTTATATTAATATTTATAATATTTATACGAGCCATGCCCAGCCAGTCACATGACCACCAAGCCACACCCACAAATTAGGCCACGCCCACAGAATCAGTTAGTGGTCCCTGGGATCTAAAATTATGAGTTTGGTGGTCCCTGAGGTCCAAAAGGTTGGCGAACCCGTTCTAGTATGCTAGTACTAGATCACAATGAATTCTAGTATACTTGTACTAGAAAACATTGCCAAAACCACGTTTTCCAATACTCATTTACAGTTGTGAAAACCAAACCATCGAAGTAAAAAAAAAAACTTCTCCAGAAATTGAATTGTGGTGCTAGAGAAAATTGATGAGAATACTTTGGCGCACAAGAAGACCAAATTAATCAAAATTAAATATAGAAAAACTAGTCTACTCACAGGAAGAACTAATAAGCTGAAGTTTAAATATTTTGGATATATAATGCAAAGACAAAGTCTAAATGAATATTTAATAGTAAAAAGCACATACAGTCTTTAAAAAATTAAATAAACAGCAGAATTAGAACTAGCACAAAAAAGGAACATTAAAAGCAGCACTTAAAATCTTAAAGATATCTATATATAACCCAATATCTCACTCTTCTAGAATTTATTTATTTATTTATTGGTTTGTTAAATTTATTTGCTTCCTATCTCATTATGGGGCTACTTTAGGAAACTTACAACAAAGTAAGGCTTCAGACATCCTCCTTAAAACCTGGGTAGGCTTGGATATAGGTGATTTTTCAAAACTTGTTCCCAAATGTTTTTGCCACAAAATTAAATAACACACCTTAACTTGGGAAACGAATTATGAGATAAGGTGCATAGTATAGTATGATTTGAACTGGCTTTATAAGTTCTGAACTTTACAAATTATTGTTGAATACTAAGATCTAAAATATTTTTTTCTCGGAAAAGCTGTAATTCCTGAACTAGCCAAGGCTACAGCTAAATCTTATACTACCAATTTAATTTTCAAACAGCACACCAACCTTTTAGAGACAATTTGTCCTTTCCGAGTCATATGCATATCTCCATTCAGATGACATAAATTTCATTTCCAGCCAATACAAAAAGTGGCGCTATTTGCCACTGTATGTGACAGTTTATTTAGTATTTTAAAATGCCACTTTTGTTATCACAATTGTGTAGCAATAGTAGAACCAAAAAAAGTTTTTATTTCTAAATTTACTAAGAAATTTAAACCACAAATTAATTGGACTTATTATTTTAATCTAACTAGTATGATAAGATAGACAATTTTCTTTGAAATGATGTTTCTTTTTCTGAACTGTCCTGGAAGGTAAACATGAGCATATAAATTTTATATTTCTCTAAGACAGAACTTCAAAACCAGTACAGAAAAGCAGTCTGGATTACTATTTTGAAATCACATTTTTGAAGTTAATTGTGAAATAAAAAGTTGTACTATATTCATATAGTACAAATTACTCTAAATTTAGTGTCATATTGATAATAGAATCAGATTCTAAAAATAAATGATCAACTGTCTTACTATTAGAATCCTAGAGAAATTGCCATTATCAATCTAGCTGCCTAGGTGACACTTTTCTAGAAAGATGCCAAATTCCTTGAGATTGAAGCATAATCAACCAAGGAGGACCAATCCAATGTGAAAATTAGATAGGGTATTCATTGCTGATAAATCTATTCAACAGATATAAATTAAGCCAATTAAACATTAGTAATAATATACTCACTATAGTCTCCTATTAGATTGACAAGACAGTAAGGAGAGATTATGTTTAGGTCAGGAAAAGTATGGAAAAATTTACTAAAATATGTTTTATCATTTGACTCCATTGAAATTACCATTACAATTATAAAATCAAAAATTATTTAGATAAATGTCTACAAATAGTTCTTGACTTGCAACTACAATTGGGACCAGAACTTCTGTTGTCAAGCAGTGCAGTTGTTAAGTGAGTTGTTCCTTATTTTACAATCTTTTCTGCCACGGTGGATAAGCAAATCACTTAGTTAAGTGAATGATGTGGTCATTGAGCAAATCCAGCTTCTCTCATTGACTTTGCTTGTCAGAAGCTGTCTTAGAAAGCCATGAATGGCAATCACATGGCCCTGGAACATTGCAATTGTCATAAATACATGCCAATTGCCAAATACATGAATTTTAATCATGTGATTGTGGGGGGCTACAATGATTCTAATTGTGAATACCAATTGCAAGTAATTTTTTTTCAATGCTGTTGTAACTTTGAACAGCCACTAAATGAATGGTTGCAAATGAAGGCCTACCTGTACTTTGGCCCATAAATTATTAAATTTGGAGTAGATTTTCCAAAGATGGATATATACTTTTCCAATACTACATTGTTAAATTTTATCAGGACTATCACTACACAATATAGCCATCTTAGATTGTTTTAATACATTGCTAAAGTCTGCCTTATCATTAACTCTCCATCTTTAAGAGGTGCCATCTAATGCTACATTACTCTTTAAATTCTCCTCCATGCACTTTCTCCAAATTTATTTAAAAAGCTCTAATTCTCCAGGTGAGATTTGTGAAAGTTGTGAGAGATTGAATTTGTGGTATCTATTTGTTGACATCATCAAGTAAACATCATTTTTCTGAAGTCAGGATAGTGCCTGAATCTTATCAGAAGCATTGCCAAGTCAATACCACTCCATTTCAACCTTAAGACATTTTCAACAATCTGGGTTAAACTCAAAGAGTTGTTTTAAATTCTAAATGGAGCGTTTCAATCTCAAAACAGTTTGTATTTAAAACTTTTGTACTTTCTTAATTTAATTCACCACAGAAAATTGGTAAAGTTCTTTATGGGATTTGTGTGATAGACACAGAGTATATTTTTTATTACTAAGATACAAAGGAACATTGACTTTAAAATGTCACACTTATTACAGTTGATAGGCAGCGGTTTTTTTAAAAAATGCATATAATTTCTTACTGAAACAAACAAGCCAATAATAGCTGACATGACTGAAGCTATAATAGGGGGATAACAGAGTCACCATTAAGACCCCATTAATATGCAGTTATGGTCTATTACTAATTATTTATATGATAGGTAATTAGACATTTCCAAGCATGTCTAAGAAATTAGCATAACTTTGAAACTAATTGTGGATTCAAGAATGGAAAAACTGTAAATGGACACAAATTATGAATTTATATTATTTATAGATCAGAAATGTCAAGCTTCCATATTGGTTTTATTGAGAAATTGAATTTTAAGGTCTCTCAATATGATGAAATGTGCACTGCAGAAACAGTGAAGGAGAATTTGGCAATAATAAACTCTCCCAGAAAGTGGCCCATATTAAGGGATTGTGCAGCCCAAACGGGATGTGGAAGAAGGAAAAAGGTTCAGGATAGCTAAATTCTAGAATTTCTCATGATATATTTAGTAGGCAAGAAAGTTATAGACTTAGTTTGCCAAGATTATTACGTATAAGCTACTAAAGGACTGAATTCAACTATTTTGTCTCTGGGCTTAGACCTGATACTCAATACATTTCACTTGAAATTACTGATACTAAATATCCTATAAAAATCTAGAACATAACCTTACTACAAGTACCTGGCTCATATCCCACGTAGATGCTTGGTTTTATGGTATCTTCAGTTCTTGCTTCCCATGCAAGACTTTTAAAAAGGAACTGAGATTTTGGTGACTGATCTAGAAGTTTTACAACAAGGTGTCCAATTGTTTCTTCTACAGCTGTAGTAGTCTTCACAATATCCAACAGAATCTTCATCAGCCTACTACTGGCTTTCTGCAAAGTACATCTGAACTCATAAAATAAATATAATTCAAATTAAAGCAGAGTATGGTGTTTACTTCCACAGTTTGTCTTTTATACAAAGACTAGGACTCATGGCACTATTTCATTAAATCACTTGGAACAAGACAGGAATTAAAAAAACAGAGAACACATTCCCTAAGTAACAAATAAGATTACCAATTTGCTAAAACTAAAATCAAGAACTATTTACTAAATCCTACCACATAATCTCCAATTGCTCATAAAAAGTTATTTCCTCACAGATAATGGCTGTTATATTTGATCTTAGATAACGTACCATGATCAAGAAAACATCAACTTTTCTCTTGAATGTAAGAAATGTACTATTAATGGTCTCCCAAAGTAGATGTTCACCAAGCAATTTATGTTACAAATTATTTTTCAGAAAATAATTACTATAAAAATATTCATATATTAAAATAGCTAGAACTCATTAACTACTATAACATACATGCTGTGCAATGTAATATATATCAGCTGAACATACTGAATTAAATGAAAGTTAATTACAAATGAACAAGCATATTTACAGTATATGCCAGATAATTTTTTTATATAGGGATTCGTAATTTATATAGATAGATCCCAGAATGTGTGACCATGACTACTAATCCTGGCACACAGATAAATCCATGGTAGCTAAAGCAATCACTAGCTATATTTTATGTCTAGTGTGTATATCATTTTCTGTTTTAGAAACAGATTTCATTCTTAGTCAAAAGTCATATACCAAACACAAGTGAATTTATAGTTTGAAAATTTCATTACTCTAAAAACATGCTTATTTTTAATTTAGGGGATGAAAAATAAGTAAAAGAAATGGATTAATTCCTATTAATAGGAATTTCATTAATAATTAATAGAAATGGATTAATTCCACTAAAATGTTAGAAAAATTGAACAAAAAGAAATCTAAGCCTTCTAGCCTTTCTTGACAGCTTACCTCTCTTTTGAAAGAATGTCGAGAGAAGTTTGTTCCTGTTGTTCTTCTCTATCTTCAACTTCTAAAATATGCTCTTTATTTTCAGTCTGACTCACGCTTTCATTCTGGGTAAGTTTTGGTAATGGGAGAGAATAAAAAAGAGACAAAAATCCTGTCATATTGCAATCACCATATGTTCTAATTCATGCAGATATGCAGGTATTTAAATAATAACAATTCACAAGTTTCAAGCAATTCTAAACAATGATTAAATCTCCTGTTATCGGACATTTGGTTCTGGCAGTGAAAGAACATTAGTCACAGCCTGTCAGAATTAAATAGTTATGCTAAGTAAATAACTTCTTGCTTCCCTGTAGGATGTTACTATAGCAATATTAAAATAAGACTTTATTTTCAATAGAATATCAGCTAAACTCCACCTTCCTATGTGATCAACACCCATTTAAGTAAATCTGACAAACATTTGGAAATGACCTACACTGTAGAGTCACAATGCCATTGTATTTATATACCAGAGCAGCAAATTAACACTACCTGTGTTTGAGTACTGCTGTTTTTTAACTCAGAGAGTTGCTTTTCTCTCCCAACTATTAATTGCTTCTTTAGTGATTCTAGTTCATCTAAAAGCATTTGTTCTCTTTCTGTTATGGCATTTTCATTAATATTCTAAAAACAAAGTGAGATGTCTCATATTAGAAACTCTGCAAATGTAACAAAACCAAAGTTTATAAATAAATATAAGCAAAATATAATAGAGTGACAGTTCTATGTGGTACCAGATTCTCCCATATACTTTAAGATAATAAATACCCCAACTCACTGGGATTGACTTATCTCCTTCTTTGAATACAATAATAAAGAGGCAAAATTAACGATACATGGGATATTATTAATAACAAGTAGGTTTCATCCTCATAGCAAATGAGGCACATGAAATGTATTACAATTATATTTATGATTATAAGACAAATTGAACCTTGAAAGTTGGTCAAATACATGAAATATTAGAAGTTCCAGTTCATAGATTCACATTACCTCTGCTAACTGTATTTTAAGACTATCAAGCTCTGTTAGGAGAAGCTCTTGATTTTCTTTCTGCCTCTCCATTTGCTGCATGTGACTCTGCTTTAATATTTCTGTTGCCTGCTGATGCTCTTGATATTGACGAACAAGCTCTTGACGCATATCTTCCAGATGATCCTCATAAGACAATATCTGGGTTGAAGTAACAATGCTGGAAGTTGAAACTTCATTTGTAATCTGTAATTTTTGTTTATAAGTGTTAAAAATAGAATATCAGTCACAAAAGAATTGTCATTTTATTTTCTGATAAGCAATTCTAGAAGTGAACAGGGTTATAAAAAGTAGTTTGCACTGAAGACGTTAATCCATTCCAATGGCAAACGAAAGATCCTCAACCTGAATTTTTTATTGTTATGCTCAGCAGAAATATGGTTGCTGGGTAAATAGATAAAATGTAAGAGGGAGGAAGAATTGTTAAAAATGGAAAACAGGTAGTCCTCGAGATTTGACAGATTACTTAATGAACATCCAAAGTTAGAACATGTCCCAAAATTACATATGACCTTGTTTCAAATTTACGACAACTGCAGCATACCCATAGCCATTTACCTTTATGATTGACCAGGAAGATGTAGTAGCACTCCCTGCCTCTTTTCCCTTCTCCCATTCCAATACAACCATGCAGTGCTTGGTCTGCTCCCTATGCCTGCTGGAAACAGCTGCCATTTGTAGCACTTCAACAATTCCTTGTGAAATGGTGGCTGATTTTGGAGCTTCCTGACCACATGAGCTGGCCGTGAAAAGAATGCAAACCTCTCCTGGCTCTCGCTAGGCTTTGGGAAGAGGCAGGATTTGCTGCTGTTTGCCCATGATCAATCATAAAATTCTTGATCTTCTCCCCCCACCCCCAAACAGACACTAAAACTAAAGTTCCCACCTCTGTCCACCAATCTCTATCCCTTGACTCCAAGATGAAGAGTTGAGGGAGGGAGGGAGGGAGGGAGGGAGGGAAGGAAGGAAGGAAGGAAGGAAGGAAGGAAGGAAGGAAGGAAGGAAGGAAGGAAGGAAGGAAGGAAGGAAGGAAGGAAGGAAGGAAGGAAGGAAAGTATTTCTGCCTTGAGCTGAAGAAAAAATACAACTCCAAAAGTTTAAGTCTTTAGAACCCAGCTTTTTACTCTTTGTCTGACTGACTTTAGGATCCAGCTAGGGCTCTACAGGCAAGTCCTAAATGGGTCCTAAAGTCAGTCAGACAGACAGAGAAAAGTTTCAAAGATCCATTTTCTATCCTGTTTGCTGAACATGATGCGCTATCGCAATCCTTATGAGCTGAATTTTTGCTATAAGTCCTCTAGGCAAAAAGCTGAAAAGTTTGTCTCTTCCAACATTTTCAGTTTTTCTTATGAAAAAACATGATTTTCTGGGGGAGGGAGGAGTCAAAGCAAAGGTTTTGGGAAGTTTGTCCTGAAACTGCTGCCTCTATACAGGGGCTAGGTTCCCAAAGCCTAGCAAGATCCAGGAGCCAGGTTTGCAGTCTTCCAACAACCAGCTGATCATGTCAGAAATCCCCAAAAGGCTAGGGAACTGATTTTTTTTTTGCCCCAGAAAAATAGAGGCATCTTGGCAGAACAAAGGGTGGTGCTCTGTGTTTTCTTTCTGCATTGTTTGTCCCAGGAAACATAGTCAGCTGGGCTATGGGGGCATGTGCCAGAGAGAAGGCTCAGAGAAAAAGAACTAGTTCCACTTTTCTAGGATGTATTTCTCCTTCCCTTCTGGAAGCAAGCACCATTTTGAAGCCACAATTCATTACAGCCATTTTGTAAATGGCACATGCTTCCGGGCCATAACCATGAACTCTAGGGATGTTGCCGGAGCTTCGAGAAGCTGGTATAAGGTAAAGGGTAAATAGCCATAGAGGTTGGGAGAAGCATGTGAGACCCCAAGATACAGGAAGTGGAGCATGATTTATTTCAGAGGAGTGGGGAAGGACTTCAGAGGCCTGAGGCACTTGGACCTGTGTCCGCACTAAGCTTACTAGGATCTCCTCTACCCTGAAGAAACTGGTACTCCACTTAACAACCCAAACATTCATTTAACAAATGCAATAGAGACAGCGCAGATGGCTGGTCATTACTTGAGCCAATTCATTTAACTTTGTCCTGACTTCCAGCCCTAATCAGCAGGCTCCATTATAGTCATAACTCGAGGACTACCTGTAAAAGAGAATAGAAGCATAAATCTTTTTTGCTATGATATTTTGATTATAGGTAGGAAATAGAGTCTAAGTTGTGTATTGGCCGCTTTCAATGTTTTGTTTGTTAGGAATCACTCCATTATATTTTAATTTCAAGTATGTTATTCAACTCTTCAGTCCAAATAAAATGCATATTTGATTCTGTCTAGGAAATTACTTTTAATAAACTGGAGGAGAAAATATCCCAAATTGGTAATGGAATCTGAAACATAAATATAATTTTCCCCTAATACAATTTAAAAACCCATTTTGCTTTATGCTGAAACCCTAAACATAGTAACTAAGGAGCAAGTCCTGTTCACCCCAGTGTGACTTATTTAAAAAAAAAAAAATACATACAGGAATTGGTGTGTGTATGTATTCTTATTATACTTTTAAAGTTTAGTTTAGATGGAACTTGTTTATATACTTATTTAGAAAATTGAATTAATTCAATTTTTAAAATGTATAACTTAAGGTTTTTCTCTTTGGTCTCAAACTTTGTTTTATATAAAATTATAAAGGGCTGCAGCTAAAAATTTATCCATTCCTTCCATTCCCTTAATATTGTTGCAATGCCTCATTGTAGGGATATTTCTGGGAAGGACGAGTGAAGAAAATCAGGAGTGTGTGCTCAGAATATATATTCAGAACAGAGTCAGCCAAGGCACAAAGGTCATTCCACTTCCAGCTAAAGGAAGCAGGTTCCTGGACAGCTGTGACACAGGAAAATGGCAGAATCAGATGACCATTTTAATGATAATGGAATGGCATCAACTCATACTGAGAGGGAAAAAGTAATGGCCAACCATTCCTGTATTTTCACCAAGAAAACCATGTGGATAGAAAATACAAAGAGAATTTTGTATTTACTTCAATGGTTGCTAAGAGACAACAATGAAACAAATCAGTTTCTGCCAACAGGAGGAACTAAATTAGGAAACTGGGCTCAAATTTATTTAGTGTTATATGAGAATAGATTTCCTGAGTTCTTCGTCTTTTAATTTCTTGACTTATGATTCATAGCATACCAGAGACCCCAATTCTTCTGCAAGTATCAGAATTATTCTGTATGTAATAATGTGCAAACCACAGAAACAGCATTCCAATTTGTTTAGCCGACATGCAAAAAATGGCAGGAAAGTCCAGAAGGGAATTTTTAAGAATGTTTGACAGAAATCTGATATTGTAATGTAACAAACATGCTAACAAACCTTTTTCTACTTTGCACACATGAAAATAGAAAGAGAATCTCAAAAATTAAACCGTATTCTTAAAATTTATTTACCATAGGTATCTTTTCAATAATTTCTTCTTCATGGGAGGAAAAATATGTTGAAAGCTTTGGATTAAAATGTTGCACTTCATATAGTGTAGCTTGTTTAGCATCAAGTTCAAGTTGTCTTTCAAGTGGTGACATTTTACCAAAAAATTCTTCAGGCTTACTGCATGTCTTCTCATTTATGTGACTATTTAATTCTTCTAGATATTCCTTTCTATGATAATTATTCTCCAGCTGAGTTTCTATGGGTTTCATCAGTGAAATTTCCTCTTCTTTCAGATTAGCAATTCTTGCTAGTTCAGTTTTCTGCGCAAATTCTATATTCATGGTTACAACCACCTTAATAAAAACATTGAAACACAAAGAATTACTTCATTCATGTTTCCATGTAAGCTAATGAGTAATCTATTTTCATGAATTAAGCATGAGCCAGCAGTGTGCTACAGTTAATAAGACAAATACAAATGAGGTGCACTAACACGAACACAGTCTAAATCACAAACAGTTCCACTTTTCTCTATGCTTGATAATTCTGCCCTACTCACTTGGAGTATTCTGTTTACTTATGGGCACCATAATTCAAAAAGTATAGTGACAAATAGAAGTACATTCAGCGGAAAGCTACTAGAAAAGTTAAAGTTCTGGAAACCAAACTATGAGGATCAACAAAAGAATGGGTATCTTTCACCCACAGAAAAAATAAAGGGAATAGAACAGTAGTCTTCAAATATGTGAAGTGCTGTCACAAGTGGAATTAATCAAAGAGTTGAAGGGCTAAAATCACCACAAAAGCTCAGGCTAGACACCAGAAGGTGCTGCCACATATTATGAATTTGCCCTCGATAAACGACTTCAGAGGCTGGATCTATAGAGATGCTCAAGTACAGCCTACACTTGAGCACAAGGTTGAACTAGATCAGCAGTCGCCAACCTTTACAGCTTGGTGGGGAGAGAGGAAAACCATCCTAATGCCCGTGCAAGTGCACATGCATTGGTCTGCAACATACACACGTTGAGTTGCACACGTGTGTCAGCCCACTGCTCGTGCAAGTTGAGCTGCGTGCACATGTGCTTCAGACAACCACTTGTGTGACCTGATTCCGAACAAGCCATAGCCCAGTAGTGGCCCACAGCCCAAGCGTTGGGGACCCCTGAATTAGACAATCTTTAACATTCTTTCCAAATATATGAATCTCTGCAAGGGAAATAGCTAAGCATGGAGCTTCCAAAAGAGTGATCAGAATTAAAAGTAAGTAACCAAATAATATGATATGAAACTGAAATGAAATAATGTTGGAAGGAGTGTTTTTGACATTTGTATGGAAATGACAGTATTATGTTGAATGGTGAAAATAAAATGAATGCTTTATATGTTAAGTATTGAACTAAAATGCTGTGAAAGTATTGAACACATAATAAGGTTTTATAGTATTTATTCATGCATACACCACACATATTAGAAGGAAAATGCTGTTGGCATTGTAGATTGGTAATGTTATGTTATGATTCCTATAGTCCTTCTTCCTACAATGCAATTAGCTGGGAAGGAGAACTGAGCTCAATGGGTAGTCCCTTGTAGAGTTTACAGGCAACCATTCTCTCTAATCTACATTTTAATATGTATATAAGCATATTTCTGAAGGTTATCTGGGGTGAGGTATGATTAATATGGTGATGGTATTCAGTCAGCAAATGTAGGCATTCTAGGAAAGACTGGAGATACAGTGAAAATTTTCATCAACACCTAGAGGTTATGGGGTCCTGAATAAGATAAAACAAAGCTGAAATTGAATCCTAAGAAAAAGGAAGGTCACCTCCAATTATACCTCTAGATGGTATCGCATTCCCTCTGAATTCTATTATTGCTGAATTCTATTATTGACTATTATTGTTGGATAGGAAGATAGAAACTATGCTTAGGGGGCGTGTGCCAGTTGTGACCCTACATGGAATGGGAGGACATGTCAGCAATTCTTGTTTTCATTTGAACCAGAGTTCTAATGAAACTCTGCAATGTGCACTATATAAGATTATCTTTGAAGGTATTTATAAATTGCAACTGATACAGAATACAATTATCTGCATGACAGATATTACAACCATTGGCACTTCCATAGATTTTCAGGTATAATTCAAACTTCTGGATTTTACCATTAAAATTCTTCAAGGTTTGGTTTTTAGCTACACCCAGAATCATCTTTTCCTGACAGAACTCCTCTGTTTAGCATTCTCATCCCAGGATGTCCAGTGTCACTTACTTGCATGTGAATATCTACATCAAGGGATAATGTTTGATGACAGATCTCACTTTATGGAATTTCTC
Source organism: Bungarus multicinctus (assembly GCA_023653725.1). Lineage (NCBI taxonomy): Eukaryota > Metazoa > Chordata > Lepidosauria > Squamata > Elapidae > Bungarus > Bungarus multicinctus. Next base: position 23,169,743 of record CM042840.1, read on the forward strand.
CCGCAATTTGGGACCATCTACCTAGAAAGCTGTTAAAATGCAGCTTTTCAATGGGCTTTTGAATGTTGCACACATTTGTGAGGAGTACATGTGATTACTTTATTATATTGCTTACATTTTTATTGCTTTTAAATTCTCCTATAGTATTCTAATACAACTATACCTTTGCCACTTCTTGTAGCAGCTTTTCTTGGTACTGTTTTTCCAGCAATTCAATCGCATCAGCTTCATTAGGTAACTGGGAAAAAATGGTCATTCTTAATAACATCAGTTCTGAACATTTTTATGTCACAAATAATTATATTTTGAATACCAATCATATAGAAACATAAAGGATAAAAATACAGTCTTGCCTTAAAAGAGATATAATGGAAACTGCATTAATACTGCATTATTACAAATTGCTTTCCTCAAATAACAAAAGCTCAAGGCTCTTACATTTATTTTAGCACAATGTTTTGTAGACAGAAATCTAATCCATCTAATAAAGCAGAGGGGTAAAAGCAGATTTTAATGTGTATTAAAGAAATATATATTTGGTATAAGAAAACAGACAAAAATAGAATCACTAGAGCCTCAAGGCTAAGGATAAATTAGCTTCAGCATTAAAAAAAATCAATTTCAATAAAGTTAGCAGTCTTTTTTTAACATTTATAGTTGTTATATTATTAGTGTTACATACACACATAAACACATACGTATACTCACAAACATATGATATAATTAAGTTTATATAATCAAAATAACATGTTTCATTCCAACTATTTCAAAGAATTCTAAAATATGTACAGGTTTTGTTTGACCTAGGGTTTTGCTTAAGTAAAATAACAATATAAAATATATATTTTCTATTTTCTATTCAATATACATTGTGTAAATAGGGAAACATAGTACCTCTATTATCTTCTTAGCATTTTTTTTAATATCACCTTCAACATGTTTTGCTTCCTGCTTATCTTCATTTACATGTGACTCCACAGAAACACTAATTTTTAAAAAAAGGTAAGAAAAAATGAGAAGTTGGATAGTTTTTTAATGTAATTTCATTTGAAGTTTTTAAAGCAGGGAATTAGGGCCTGACAATTTCTAACCATAAAGAAGTACTTGATTGGGACTTCACCAGGAATTTTATACTTTCCCAATTTTCAGCCTAAAATAAGCAGCCTCATTCTTTTCTGCATGATCAACACTCAGATGGAACAAAGACTTTTTGATCCTTCAGTTGTTGCTCACACTATTGTTGGGGCATTTAAAAACTGCAGCAAGCAGATGTGTAAGAAGGAAGTGTATTGCTGTTATTTAGTCTTGTTCCTTAAATGCAACTCACTCCTCTTTTGGAATTAGATTATAAATTATCATTAAAACAGGGGACTGCTCATACATTCTTATAGTTTTCTCTTTTAAATTTTCTTCAAATTTTGAGCAGCAACTTGAAATGGAATAGGAGGACTTCAATTTCTTGCTGCTTTAATATGATGCAACGCATTTTATTAAAAGGCATAAGCTGCAGCTTCTGAAAGATTACACATCACCAATAGAAAAGAATATCTATAGTTCAAGGTTGAACTGAGGTGTCCTTCGTGCTCTTTTAAACTTGGTGGTTTTCTTGCAGACATTTCATTACCAAAGTAGGTAACATTATTAGAGCTAGGAGAGAGTGGATTTTGTTCTCATTTTATACACTAGGAGCCTGCCTTTTCAGGGTTGGTGGAAATGGTCTTGGTGGTTCCTTGATTAGGCCGTTGTTTGCTGTTAGCTTGTTTGTCTGAGTTGGTAGCTTCATGATTGAGGTATTGTTTGTTTCTTGACTATTGGTGTTAATTTCTGCACTTCTGGATATTCATTGATGATATGGAGGCTGATCATTTCATATCCTTTTTTTACTTTTTGATTGAGTCTTGGAATGATATATAGATGTTAATTATTCCACATTGAAAGCTAATTTGTCTGAGTGCCAGACTTCCAAGAATTCTCTGTCCATCATGTTTTCTGACTCTAGTTTGTGTTCATGGATGCATTAGTGTTCATAAACAACTAACAGCCTAATCAAAGGCAACCACCAAAATCACTTGAAGATCACAAATGGCAATCATAAGACTTTGGGATGCTGCAGCTGTCCTAAGTTTAAAGAGAAATCATAAACCTACTTTTTCAGCACCATTGTTAAGTTAAAATGGTCATTAATTGGGGCAGTCCTTAACTGAGGTCTCACTTTATTTTAGATTGTCATCAATTTTCTGCTTCTCAGATTATAGGACAGTGGGGCAATACAGAAGACTTTTTTACTTGAGAAAAGAGTATCAGAAAATGATAAGCTTTTTTCAATAATGAAAAAATCCTGCAGATAAATACCATATTATTAGATGTATTATTTACATCTAAAATGAAAAAAGACACCATATAATAGACATCATTATTTAGGAAATACAAAATTGTACAATGTACCAATAGAAAATCCATATTTGTATTTATTTATTAATGAAATAAATAATAATCTGTATGACAATTTTCAGGATAAATATATATAAGCAATCTTTTCTCTTTAGAATTCAGATATATGCTATACATTCTTTTCATCTTACTGATTGCAATGAAGAGATGAAGTAATAGATTTCTCTTCTTTGTTTATTCTCCCCTTTACAAACTGGAGATATGTATATACCCATGATATGCCCATCTATGGCAAGTTGCAGAAGTCTTTTTCAACACTACCTGGAAATGCTGAATATTATATCTGGGATCTTCTGAATGCAAGCCCCATGCTCTATAACTGCGCTGCAACATACACTTTACCTAGATCGGGGTCTCCAATCTCCAGTCCACAACACTGTCATAGCCTGTTTGAAATAGAGTCGCACAGTGGTGGACAAGTGCATGTGTGTATGTGTGCGGCCAGTGGCCGTCTTGCAGTCGCGCACAAAGCTCCCCTGATGCAAGTGGCAACTGTCTTGCACAAGCATGACTGCACGCCCTCGTACGAATGTCCATCTTGTGCTTGTGTGCAAAACTTCCCTCGTGCAAGTGGCAGTCATCTTGGGATGTTGACTTGCACGACTACAAAAATTCCATTTGCGATCAAATGGAGTTGCATGTGCTCTTGTGTGCCTCATCTATTACAAGGATCTAAAACCTTTCCTCTATCCACTGAACCACCAAGCCAGAAATGTTGGGTGTCACTCTCCTAGATCATTCAGGACACATGGTATCAAGTATAAAGATCCAACTGTAGCTTCTTTTCCTTCTTTTAAATGAAACATGGCTGGAATTGGGAAAATACAAAGAGGAATACAGGAAAGATAACCTCTCAATTTTCTACCTTGGTCAGAGTCTGTTAGCATCAAAATTAATTCTGAATATATAGAAACTATTGAATAAACCCAAATCATAAAATAAAAATGGGATCCAAAATTATAAATACCTGGAATTTTCAGAAGACTCACTGGCAATTTGGAGTCTATTCTGTAGGTGAACTATCTCGATAAAATATTTTTCTTCAGTTTCTTTTAACTGCTGATGGAAATATGATCGAAGATGCTCAATTTCTTGGGCATGTTGTTCTTCTAGTTGAAATTTCAAGTTCTCTACTTCTTCCTTAACTTTAATGCCTATAAATGAATAAATAATAAACACTAGTTTACTTAATAGAAAAACAAGCAATGAATACGTAAGAATAATATCTTAAATTTTATACACAAACACACACACACAATTTTCCAGATATAAGCTGAGTGACAAATTATGAACATTCATAGGCAGCCTCACCATGCCTACAGCGTTCAAAAAAATTTCAGTGCTATGAAAACAGACAAGAGCTATTTTGCTTTGCTGAGAAGCATGAAGATATCTAGATCTGAACTTAAATCTTTAAACTATGAACATTTTAAGATATTAAATATATTACTCAGATTACAAAATATAATAAACTAAGATTGTTATACTGTACTATAGTTTCCTTTCCTTTTGTATTTCTTTCATATGCATAAAAGTTTTAAAACCATGCATGTCTACTTATATTAACAATATGAATCTACTTATATTAACAATTTAAGTACATAATTTAAGGTGCATATCTTTACCAACTAGATCTTGAGATGCAGTAGGCAAAGATTCTACATTCTGTTGAAAAGAGCCACTCTCTTTATCATTATAATCAGCATGGGATGTCTGTTGATCTTCCATCTGAAAAATTTAAACAATAACAAAAAAAAATGTACATTAATTTTTAAAAATCAGCAAAGTAACCATTTTTGGCAAAAGAGTAGAAACTTTTCCATCACTATAATGTTCTGAACCTTTTGCACTTCTAACAATGTACTGCCCATAACATATTCTATGAATCCAGTAATAATTGCCTGGACATTTGTATTTACAAAACACAAGAAATATTATATATCCAAGGCTGAAGTTATTATTTCAGTTATTCAATAGCAATAGCACTTAGACTTATATACAGCTTTACAACCCTCTAAAAGTGGTTTACAGAATCAGCATGTTAGCCCCAACAATCTGGGTCCTCATTTTACTATCTTGGAAGGATGGAAAGGCTGAGTCAACCTTGAGCCTGGTGAGATTCAAATTGCCCAATTGCAGGCAGCTTGCAGTTAGCAGAAGTAGTCTGCAGTACTGCATTCTAACCACTGCGCCACCCTGGGCTCAATGAAATGCTATGCTTGTTTATAAATTTAAAATTAAACAAAAAATTGGTTTTTTTTTTGTATTTTCAAATATGCCAATAAAGTTAAATATCAAGATAATGCTTTGTTTTTAAAACATGTCAGATTTTATTTTATTAAATATGATTTTATTTATTAAGTAAAATTAAGTAAATTAAGTAAAAAAACCCTATACATCAAACTCTCAATAACTCCAATAAGATTTATTTCTTAGTGTATTACACATATTGTACTTAATATTTCAAATCATAATATATTTAGGACATTAGAACACTTTTAATTTAGCATCTTCTGAAAAAAAATTGCAAATATTTGGGAAAGTCTACAGCTATTTATATTTCCTACATCATTTTTTTCCCTCTTACGATACACTAAATAATAAAGATTATATAGATTACATTCCAAATTTACCACAGTACGTTCAACAGAATGTCTGATACTCATGGTAGTCTTGAGAAACAAAATACTCATTGTGCATTTCAATATTCAGCCCATTACAATCTCATAACTCTAAAGAGTTCCACAATTAAATAAAAACATCAACAAAATTAGAATACATTCGAACCAAATCACAAAAACAAAATAAGAGATAAAAAGAGGTACAAGTTATTTTCTGAATGCTGTCCAGTTATGAGGCAAATATGATTGCCTGGAGGGAGAGGAGTGGGGTTTTCCATGGCATTTGTGCTACTTCAAAGATATTGTCTAGCTTAGATTCCTCTAACATCTCAGAACTAAGGGACACCAAAGTTCTTGTCTTGATCTAATGACGTGATGGCGAACCTATGGCATGCATGCTTTGGGCACTTGGTGCTGAAAAGGTTAGCCATCATTGATCTAACTTTAATTTCTGTATCCACTATCAAGTAGACCTGTAGCACTGTACTACAGATCCATAAATCAAGATTTAATGTACTCCAATGCAGGGGTCGCCAACCTTTTGGACCTCAGGGACCATCAAACTCATAATTTTAAATCCCAGGGACAACTAACCAGTTCTGTGGGTGTGGCCTAATTTGTGAGTGTGGCTTGGTGGTCATGTGACTGGCTGGGCATGGCTTGTATGTAAATATTATAAATATTAATATAAATATTGATTTTTTTTACAAAAAAAGAGCAACTTTTACCCAAAATCAGGCAAAGCAGGCAGGCAGATTGAGTTGCTCACAGAATCACAGATTCATTCAGAGATCTATCTATCTGCCATTGGCTAGCTCAGTCTGTCACATAAAATTTGCTTGCAAGCAAACTCATAAAATTTGCTTGCAAGCAAACTCACGAAATTAACTCACAACACACCATGTATGTAAATATTGAATTTTTTATTTAAAAAAAAAAAAGCAACTTTTACCCAAAATCAGGCAAAGCAGCCAGGCAGATTGAGTTGCTCACAGAATCATTCAGTGATCTATCTATCTCCCATCGGCTAGCTCAGTCTCTTAAATTTGCTTGCCGTGAGTCTGCATTAAATAATAGAACCTTCAGTCCTAAGGGAGGTTCGGCTCTGCTTTTAAGCACAAATCTAAAGATCTAAAGACTACCAGGAAGCAAGAAATCCAATCATTTCGCGTTTCCTAGCTAATCTAAATCTCCAGGCACAGCAGAACAGATGATGGTCGGAAAAAGGAAAAATAGCAATTTAGCAGACAAGTTTGTCGGGTAAGGAATGAGTGTGTTTCTGTGTAGCCTGGATTAATTGCTTTGGGGGGGTGCTCTGGGGGTGAGATTTCTCATGGCCCACCAGTGAGCCGCGGCCCACCAGTTGGCGACCGCTGGTCTAATGCAAGTTTATTCAGAAATAGATATTGTTTTGAAGAACTGTATCTATACCCAAAGGTGCTTTTTTCCAAAAGGCAAATGAACTTTTTTTTTCTTTGAAAATATTTCACTTCTCATCCAAGAAGCTTCTTCAGTTGTAACTGGTGTTCTGACTGATAAGGAATGGAATGATTTACTGGTGAGGAATGGAATGATTTACTTCTTTGCAGTTATCTGGTTGTTAGTACTCTGAAGGTGTATTGTTAGTTCTCTTAAGAGTTGTTGATAAGCATTTGAGAGCTTATCTGTATCCTCAGGGTGCAAATAGGTGTGGAAGCTTTCTTGGACTGCTGAAAAGAGTGCATTGTAAACAAAAAATAGATAGTGTCATATCCTCCCTATTCAGCTTCAACAAATCTCACCTTTTTTCTGCTTTCTATGAATTCTACTTGGTATTCTAGTAGCCTCTGGGTCGTTTCCATTGTATTATTCAGGAGAATTTGTAGGGTTCCTTGCAAAACTAAATTACAGAGAATAAATAAACTGTATATATAATTTCATTATTCTAATATAAATTTTAATTCCTTGTTGTAAAATACATTTTTATTAAACATAAATCATTCTTATAAGAATGCCACTAAGATATTAATCTTCGAAAGTCTAAGGATATATGTGAATCAATTACTTTAAATAAAAGTACTGAATTATAGCAATAGCACTTAAACTTATATACTGTTTCACAGTGTTTACAGCTCTAAGTGGTTTACTGAGTTAGCATATTATCCCCACAATCTGGCTGAATTATGAATGATTTCTCTCTCCTCATCACCTGTGCTCCCACCTGCACTCCTGTCTCTTCACTTTATGGCCCACATTGTTCTGGATGTACAATAGCACATGGGACTACATTGCTTAGCAAGGGACATTCAAATTGCTATCAAGAACTACCTGTACTATATGAGGACAGGGGAAGCTGCAGAGCATAAAAGGGATTTTGTACTTCCATGACAGTGTTCCCCAAGAAAAAAAGATACAGCAGCAACTTTTGATATAGATGACTTACAACTTTCTTTGCTGGCTTCCCCACTGACTTTACTTGTGGGAAGCTGACAGGGAAGATCACAAATGGTGATCCATGTGTCTGTGAAGTCCTGCCATTATCAAAACTTTGCAGACCAATCAAAAGTTCCATTTTTTAGCATTTCCTAACTTTGAACAGTCACTGAACGAGTGGTTGTATCCGAGGACTTCAATTCTATAAATTTTTGCTTAAAGTAAGCCACATATAGGTTTGCATATGAAGAGTTTACTTGGAGTTACCTTGAGGGTCTTCTGTTGGCATTAATGCTGAATTAGAATGATTTCTTTCACCAACATCAAGTTCAGTAGTATTTGAAAAAAGTTCCGGAAAAATTTCACGTACTGACTATAAAAATAATAAAAATTAATATTATAGCTTTATAATTGATTATATCAAGCTAGTTGGGGAAAAAACAAATAAAACTTTCATAGGAATACTATTTTTCATTCTTTAAGAATCACAAGATAACTTTATTACAGGAAAGATTTCTTAGGTAAGTGCCTAAAGGATTCGCCCATATTTCCCACAATCCTCATACTTATACTACAGCCTAACAATATTGTAAAAATGCATGGGATACCATTTAACATTTTGTAAGATTAGAGCAAGAATGAAAACACAAAATTTAAACAGTTCTAAGGCAATTTGTTCTTGACCTTAGTGAGCTTTGAACATTCTTCAACTACTTTCTTGCTAAGTTCTTCCAGATGCACCCATGCAGACTGGTCTTTTTCATCTGTGGAAACAAATTATCACTGAAATATTTATTTTAATAAGTTTTATTTTAAGAAACTATGGGTATGGCCTAAGGGGAAGATATACTGGGAGAATATTATAAGAAGCTTAGAATTCTAAAAATAATTTCCTGCTGATTTATCCATGTACCTGTTATTCGATTGTCCACAATCTGACATTCCTTTAGTTCACACAACTCTTGTGTATGACGTAGCTGGAGCTCTTCTTTAAGAGCAGAAAGTGCATTCTCTTTTTCATTTTCCATGTATTCACGCACCTGATTTACATGTGCTGAATAAACCATAAAGAGACAAATACGTTGGGCCTCCATCTGTAATTTTAAATCTCTCTAAGGAAAAATACACATAATCAAAATTTAATAATCATTTTATTCTCCAAGATGTTAAAGATATAAGTAATCTGGGTTATAATCTCATTTATTTATTAAAACTGTATGCTACCTTAATTTACAATTTTCCAAGAAGTTTATGAAATATTCTTTTTCAGCAATATATTAATCAAAAAATTAAAAAATCCAAGATAAATAATACTTAATATTTACAAATGAATTGAAGACCATCAAAGCAAGGGCAATAAACCTTTCTTGCCTTATAAACCCCAGTGACTTCTGGTTCTTGGTTTTTCTCCCCAGTCATGCTAGGCAGTTGCTACAGTTGGTGAATGGAATAGGAATACAGGAAAAAAATATTCCTAATAAGCCTAGGTGCTAGGAAGTGGGCATGGCTGGGATTATTTTAAGGTGGAACAAAAATGTATCTTCAAACAACCAAGCAGCAAAGTAACCATAATCCTTTTCTGGTATATAATTAAGGAAACTATCCTAATGGCAATATAGTAAAATACTTATTATTAATCAGAATAACATTTATTTTTAATATCACTGTTAATCTTAGTTCTTAAACATTTAAATATTCCTTCACATTCAAATTAATATTTTTAAAAATTTGAAAGATCTAATTTATATTCAAATCTTATATTACATTCAGTAATAAACTAAAGTATTTTTAGTATCCATTATGTCCTGTTAAGAATATCTGACCATATAAGAAGGAACACAATAAAATTCTTCATAGCCTACGAAACATTTGGTATTGAAACTATATATTCTATTTTTTCAGATAAATAGGTATGTTTAAAGTCTTTTAAATCTTGTGTCTACAACTACTTAGAAAATAAAATCAAATAATATTCTAGATGCTTTTTGAGTAACAGCCAAATATATCTTGATAAATCCAGGTTATTTTATCATTTACCTGAAATTCATGAAAAATATATAAAAAATGTATTAGCACCTGGCAAAACCATCTTAACGAATAATTCTGCTCAGTTTTCTCAGAAATAGATTCCAATAATAAAAACAGGTTGGAATATCATACTAGTCCTAGCAGTTTAGGATGTTTTCCAAGGTTTTTAGAGGTGAAAATGGGAATGAGCTGTCTGCTGAAAACTTAAGAAAAATAATGGGTCCGATTAGTACCCATCTCCTGAGGGAACTTCTGTCACTGCATTTTTTTTGGTTTGTCTGGTGAACTGTCACTGCGTTTGTTTTGATTTGTCTGGTGAGTTGCCACAGAAGTTTACAGAATAAGCCGGACTGGTTATCAGTTTCCATAGTAACAAGATATGAGTGTCTTGTGATGTTTGGTTTACTGCGCATGTGTGCAGGGGAGGAGTTTTACTTCTACTTCATCTTTCATTATAGCTTTTTTTTCGCTTGCTTATTAGAATAGTACTGCTGTTTCTTTTGTTTCTTAGTTATTTTGTAAATAAAGTATGCTGGCAACAGAAAAACACGATTCATTTCCTCTAATTTATAAAGCTGAATGTTTTCGCTTTGACACATAGTAGCAGAGGATGGTTTATTATGTTTATGTTTGCTGGCTAAATTTGTTTTGATAGTTAGCTCACAAACATTCTGAGGAATTTGTGAGTAACTTTAATTAACTACAATGCCACAAAAGAAAAATAAAGCAAAGCAGAGAGCTCAGTCGGAGGAAGATTTATTATCATTTTCTGAAATACCTGAGGAGATTAGACCACTTGCTACCGCTACTCATCTGGAAGAAGCTGTCGTGGGAGAACAAGAAAGCAGGTCTGTACCAAGTTTTATTTATGATGCATGCTATCAAACTCAGCCTGAGAAGCCAGAGGCTCAAGAATATGAGAAGCTTGGTGCTAAATCTAAAGTTATACAGACAGCTGATCATTTTTCAGAGAAAGAGAAATGGTATGAGGCCATGCAGGCTGAAATGGACAGTCTAAAGCAACTCAAGGTGTTTATGCCTGCAATTCCTACTGGATGAAGAAAAGGTTCTCCAGGGTTCTGGAAGCAAGAAGGGGATACCTGGCTCTTAAACAAAAGTCTTTATGGTCTGAAACAGTCTGGTTTAATGTGGTATTTATGTCTTACTGACAAACTAAATTTAATGGGTTTTATTAAATCTGAAACTGATGAATGCGTGTTCACAAAAAGATCTGGGAATGCATATGAGATAATTCTTGTTTATGTTGATGATATTGTTTATAATGGTCCAAATAAGCAAATGAGTGAGAGCTTTGCTACGCTTTGCAGAAATATTTTATATTGCAATTTTTAGGTTACATCAACAGACCACTTGCAGCTGTTCAGCATGAATACCTGCGTGAGAAGATGTGCCTTACCTGATGTCCGCTCATCAGACAAAGAAGGGGGTGTCATTGCATTTGTTTTGGTTTGTCTGGTGAGCTGTCACTGCATTTGTTTTGGTTTGTCTGGTGAGCTGCCACAGAAGTTTACAGAATAAGCCGGACTGGTTATCACAGTTTCCATAGTAACAAGATATGAATGTCTTGTGATATTTGGTTTACTGCGCATGTGTGCAGGGGAGGAGTTTTACTACTACTTCATCTTTCATTATAGCTTTTTTTTCGCTTGCTTCTTAAAATGGTACTGCTGTTTCTTTTGTTTCTTAGTTATTTTGTAAATAAAGTATGCTGGCAACAGAAAAACATGATTCATTTCCTCTAATTTATAAAGCTGAATGTTTTTGCTTTGACAACTTCTAGGTGTGCTCACTGGACCATTAGCTGATCTGATTAACCAGTATCTTCTAAAGGGTGAAGTTCCCCAGGACTGGTTAACAGCTAATGTTGTACTCATCCACAAGAAAAAAGCTAGAGAAGAAGTTGGAAACTATAGGCCTTTGAGCTTAATATATGTAGTAGTGAAGTTAATAGAATCACTCCTGGAAAAAAAATCCAAAGCAGACTCAGGGGCAGATGAGGGCAGATCACATCAAATTAAAAAACTAAATCTTTTAAAATATGTCACAAATGTTTGGATGAAAGTGGCGCTGTGGACATAGCCTATCTAACCAGAGCCAGCATTGGCCCTCTATGAACCCATGCAACCCTCCTCTCACCAGCAATTCACCTCCCAATGACTCTGACTTGATGTAGTCTCCTTATCACAAGACCCATCACATGACTGATGACTCACAGCTGACCCATCACAAGACCCTCACTTAACACACCCACACCCGAAACCCCTATAAATAGAAGAACACTGACATTGCATCCCCTAAACTCTGTTGAAGATGTTACCTAGCCTGGCATGAAATGTTCAGAAACCAACCCACAAGCTCGGAGAATGAACCTGCCCCCTCATCCTACACCTGAGCTACAAATATTTACCACTATTGCATAGACCTATCTAAATTTTAGCAAAACATGATATAGTTCCACATAATATAATGAGCTCATAAAAAGTTGTAGAGGATAGGGTTTAACCACTAGGTGGTTTAACTTTAGTGGATAAAATTTTTTTCTGACATCAGTTTTCTGTGTTTCTGTTACTATGTTTCAAAGTTATTGACTGATGTGCTCAAAATACCTGTAAATGAATTTCACACATTCAAGGAAAATCATGTCAAATAGGTAAGTGCTTTCTTTTGAGGATGTACAGTTATGTATCTATTTGACATGATTTTCCTAGAACCTAGAAGTCCTTATTATTACATATTAGCCTACAGAGAAAGCATACAGAAATGCATATATTCATGCATTCATATATGTTAATCCATACCTGTTCAGTTTTCAACATATCCAGCTGTTCCTTTAGCTTGTTTTCCCTTTGCACAAAATCCATACATACACAGTCTCCTGTTATTTTATGCATTTGATTAATGCATAACAGTGATTCTTGTTCTGGGTTCAGTTTTTGTTGAAGTATCTCTTCCACTGGAATGCTGTGAGCCAACAACTCACTTGATATTAATTTTTCTTCTTTTTCTCCTATTGATCTGTCAAATTTCTGATTGAAGTCAGAAACAAAGTTTCCAGGTTCTTTAACTGAAGGCTGGTCTTTGGCTAGTTCTCCACTGCAATTTTCTGTTTCCTGTGCAAAAGGATACATATTCTCCTTCAATTTGTGACTAACTACAAATTCTAGTTCTTTACACCTTGTTGAAATGTGTTCTTTATCTTGTTTTATGCACGTAATCTCTTCATTTAATTGGCAGATTTGATGATGCTTTGTTTTTAACTGTTCAGAAATATCAGAAAGTCTTAATGAAAGTTCTAAATTCTCATGCTGAGCAAGCTCTAGTTTTTCCATAAGTTCAGTTGTGCCTTTTTCTATAACTTCCCCAAAATCTTTTAAGTCTTTTTGTCTCTTACTGTGAACATCTGTACTTTGAGTTTCCAATCCAACAGGAAAATTTCCCTGTAAACGCAGAATCTTTTCCATCAAAGTCTGGAGTTTGGTTTTATATTCAGCTTCATTCTTGCCCTTGCTTTCTTCTAAATCCAATTTTACCTTTAAAAGAGAAGTATAATTTTCTTGGAGTTCTTGGTAATTATGATTAAAATTTATTTCAGCAAGTGAAAAAGAGTTTTTTAGTGTATCAATCTCTTCTTTTTGTTTAATGTCTTGTTGCACAAGTTTTTCATTTTCAGCTATTAATTTGTCTATTCTGTTTTGTAAATCAAAATCCTCTGAATTGGAATTATTACTAGTTAAAATTAAGTTCCCTTCCACATTCCTAATTGTGCATTTGTTTAATTTGTCTTGTAAAGCCTTATTTTCACCTTCAAGAACATTATTTTGTGCTTCAACAAATAAATACTTATCTTGAAGACAATGTGTTTGCTCTTTCATTTGTTTCTCAAGTAATTCTGTTTTAAGTTGCAACTTCTGAATTTCCTGTTCAAGTATACATTTTTTCTTTTCTTCTTGTCTAAGAACTTCTATCTCTTTCTGGAGGTTATTTACCAGAAGCATCATTTCTTCCGAGTTAGTATTTACTGTAGGTGGAGGTAAATCTTTTAGTCTTGCTATTTCTAATGTGAGTTGATTCTGATTTTTTACTAAGTTGTCATTTTCAAACTGCATAGCTTCTATTTTTTTGTTCATTTCATTTTGCAAATCAACTAATTGCTGTTTAGCTTGTATAGTCATATTATCTTTAAGATTTTCAATATTTATTTTGTGTCCTGTTTGTAAATCATCTTTCATTTTTGATAATTCTTCTTCATGACTGAATAAAAGCTGAGTCCTCAATCTCTCTAGTTCTGCTTCTTGAGATTCTGCCATCCTATCCAAAACAGCATCCTTTTCTTTTTCCAACATTTCAAGTTTTATTTTGTAGTTTGTAATTTCTGCCTCATGTTTCATTTCTAGTTCTTTCCTGATCTCTGAGGCTGAAGCAAGTTGAGCTTTTAGATCTCCAATACTGATTTTTAAAGTATCTACTTCCTGCAATTTGGATTCTTTTTCATTTAAAGTTTTCTTAACTCTTTGGATCTGTTCTCTTGCAAAGTTCAGTTCTTGACAAAGATCTTCCATTTGATTTTGAAAAGAAGATTTTTCCAAGGATAATAGCTCAACCTGTTTGGATAATTCTTGTTTTACTTTTTCTTTTTGATAATTAGCATCCTGAACCATCTGATTCAGCTCATTAATTGCAGTATTCATTAAGTGTATTTGGTCTTCATGAATGTTAACAGAGTATACATTCTCTAAATCTGCTTTTTGTTGGGCAAGGAGCTTTTCAATTTCTGCTGAATGTTCTCTGATTAATTCTTGCTTCAGTTGTACAATCTGTTGGCCATGCATTTCTTCTAATTCCGCCCTCAGGTCTGCAAGTTTTCTTTGGGCTTCCAGTTCCATTTTTTCTTTGATATCATTCTCATATTGGTTATCTTTGTGAAATCGCTTTTGCAGTTCTTCCACAGTTCCCATTAACTGCTTTATTTCATCAGAGCATTGCCTTTCTTTTTGTTTAGAAGTTGTTAGTTCAAGCTTCACATTACCCAGTTCTTGATTCTTTAGAAAATTCTCTTCTTTTAATTCCTGTAGAGATTTTTCAGCGATTGATAATTTTTTCAGATACAGAAATATATTTTCTTCATGTTCTATACATTTTGCTTCTAGTTGTTCAATAGTTGTTTGTTGTTCATGCATTTTCTTCTTTGTAGAACAATCTTCTTCATCTTTCCATTTTTCCTATAATAAAAACAATTCTCTTATTTATTATAAAATTTCTAATGTGTTTTACTTTCATATACAGGTGAAACTCGAAAAATTAGAATATCATGCAAAAGTCCATTTATTTCAGTAATGCAACTTAAAAGGTGAACCTAATATATGAGATAGACTCATCACATGCAAAGCAAGATAGTTCAAGCCATGATTTGTCATAATTGACATGATTATGGCTTACAGCTCATGAAAACCCCAAATCCACAATCTCAGAAAATTAGAATATTGTGAAAAGGTTCAATATTCTAGGCTCAAAATATCCCACTCTAATCAGCTAATTAAGCCATAACACCTGGAAAGGGTTCCTGAGCCTTTAAATGATCTCTCAGTCTGGTTCAGTAGGAATCAATCATGGGAAAGACTGCTGACCTGACAGTCGTGCAGAAAAGCATCATTGACACCCTCCATAAGGAAGGAAAGCCTCAAAAGGTAATTGCAAAAGAAGTTGGATGTTTCCAAAGTGCTGTATCAAAGCACATTAATAGAAAGTTCTATGGAAGGGAAAAGTGTGGAAGAAAAAGGTGCACAAGCAGCAGGGATGACTGCAGCCTGAAAAGGATCGTCAGGAAAAGGCCATTCAAAAGTGTTGGGGACTTTCACAAGGAGTGGACTGAAGCTGGGGTCAGTGCATCAAGAGCCACCACACACAGACGGATCCTGGACATGGGCTTCAAATGTTGTATTCCTCTTGTCAAGCCACTCCTGAACAACAAACAACGTCAGAAGCGTCTTACCTGGGCTAATGAAAAACAGAACTGGTCTGATGCTCAGTGGTCCAAAGTCCTCTTTTCTGATGAGAGCAACTTTTGCATCTCATTTGGAAACCAAGGACCCAGAGTCTGGAGGAAGAATGGAGAGGCACACACTGCAAGATGCTTGAAGTCCAATGTGAAGTTTCCACAGTCTCTGTTGATTTGGGGAGCCATGTCATCTGCTGATGTTGGTCCACTGAGCTTCATTAAGTCTAGGGTCAACACAGCTGTCTACCAGGAGATTTTGGAGCACTTCATGCTTCCTTCCACAGACAAGCTTTATAAGGATGCTGACTTCATTTTCCAGCAGGACTTGACACCTGCCCACACTGCCAAAGGCACCAAAACCTGGTTTAATGACTGTGGGATTACTGTGCTTGATTGGCCAGCAAACTCGCCTGACCTGAACCCCATAGAGAGTCTATGGGGCATTGCCAAGAGAAAGATGAGAGACATGAGACCGAATAATGCAGAAGAGCTGAAGGCCGCTATTGAAGCATCCTGGTCTTCCATAACACTTCAGTAGGGCCACAGGCTGATAGCTTCCGTGCCACACCATTGAGGCAGTAATTGCTGCAAAAAAGGCCCAAGCCAAGTACTGAGTACATATGCATGCTCATACTTTTCAGAAGTCCGATATTGTTCTATGTGCAATCCTTGTTTTATTGATTGCATGTAATATTTTAATTTTCTGAGATTGTGGATTTGGGGTTTTTATGAGCTGTAAGCCATAATCATCACAATTATGACAAATTACAGCTTGAACTATCTTGCTTTGCATGCAATGAATCTATCTCATATATTAGTTTCACCTTTTAAGTTGCATTACTGAAATAAATGAACTTTTGCACGATATTCTAATTTTTCGAGTTTCACCTGTATCTCAGATTTCTTTAGTTTTATTTTATATTATTATAAAAAGAAACTATTGATTTTTAGAACACATTTAAACAGTCAATAAAATGAGCACAGGATTTCAATTCAAATAGTACATTAAATTGTAAAACTGGATTTAAAAAAGTAACTGTTCTGTTTGATAATACTTTTATCTACTGAAACAAATTACATTATGCTTTCATGTGATAATCTTATTCTCAAAATGTATTTTAAATCAATGGCTACATCTGCATGACATACCAGCCAAATTTATTTTTGCCTAGTCTAATCATGTTTCCCAGCTAAGAAATTAACGGAATAAGAGGTTTAAAAAAAACCCATAAACTTATTCTTACCACATGTAGTCTCCATAAACTGGCTAGAGTAATAGATATCACCCTCAAAAAAATGTATCCTGTTTGTTGCTTTTTTTGTTGCTTGTAAAATATTATTTGGCAGGTGCCAAAAATATTTTACAATAACTGTAACATGATTAAATTTTTAAAAGGATAAAAAGAAAAACAAATAGTCAATGCAAACCACAGAAATACCTGGCTGAATAATAAAAAAAGCAAAACAGTCCTTTCCATGATCCACAATACGCAATACTGTATATATTCTCACTGTATGCTTTAACCATGGCTAATTTGGCTAAGTGAAACTTGCTTGGTGCAAGAAATCATATACATACTTCAAAAATAAATATTCAGTTCTCCTCATTCCATGTTTTATATTATTGTGTATCTGTAAGTAATGAATAATTGTCCCATTTTAAAACCTCTTTAAACAACAACTTCCAGTATGACAAAATATACAGGCCTTAAATACCAACCATGTCCATGATTTTATGTTGCAGAAGGGAAACCTGCACTTCAAAATCTTCATTTTTCTTCTGATAGTTTCTCAACAGCTGCTCTTGTTCTTCGAGCTGTTGCTGATAGGCAAATATCTGTTGCCTAGCTTGTAGTAAATCAGCAGCTGTACTGCTGTGACTAGTGTTCCTTAAAGTTTCACTTGCCTGCAACTTATGAACAGAACAGTGTGTTAAGAGACATAGTTTGAAAAAGTGGCTTCCAAATTAAGCATTCTCAGTACATATTTTTATTTCTCTTTCACAAAGGCATATATTTTGAACTTTAAGAGGAAACATTCTTATTTTCAGGGATATTGTAAAGAGCAATGTATTAGCAATCCCATAAGTCCCTTTTCCTCCTGAACTTACTTCTCTGATATAATAACCATAGGCCAGAATAAATTATCCTGAAAAAGACTAAATTTATTTGAATATACTTTTTGGGATTATAAAAGATAAAAGAGCTTCAGTCAGGGCATCAATGATTAACTGATAGAGAAAAACAATAGCCATACTTTCAGATACATGCATGCAATAGAATAGGGGTCCCCAACTCCTGGGTTGCGGCCCACTATCGGGTCATAGCCTATTCTGAATTAGGCCACATGAATCGCTGACTGGTGAATGCGCACGCATGTGCAGCTCGACTTGCACAAGAGGCAGGCCAGAGTACATGTGAACAGTTTAACTTGTGCAAGCGTCAAGCCGGTGCACGTGCACGCAGCTCGACTTCCCTTTCCTGCCATGCTATCATGCTGTAAAGGCTAGGAACCGCAATAGAATGTTGCTAATATAATCAGTTAAAAAATACATCAATCAATTGATTTTTATTATGGTCACAAACCAGAATTATAAATAAAAGCATTAAAAACAACAATATTATACCTAAACATAGATATCTAATACCAAGCCTGTTAAAGAATAAGGTATACCAAACCTATTAAACAATATTTCCAAGACATTTCAAATTAATGTGATTTTACATATGATTCCTCCTAAAGCAGTTGATATATTAGCTTAGAAAAATATGTTTCTAATATTTTCAGCAAACCATTTTACATTTATGAATCAACTGAACTTAAAAAAACTTATTTTTTTATATTAATAACTACAGATAGCATTTAGCATTTATTCCTAGTACTTTCAGAACATGAAAGAAATGTGTAGATCTCTTTTTATTCAGGAGAACACAGAATTCTTTTTAATTCTAATATTGAATTCTTTCAATATAGACAATAAGATGCTCCCAACTGATCTGAATAAACAAAATAGCTTTGATGGGAACCTCACTAAATTTGATTCTCTATTCCCACACTGGAAATATGTTTAACTAGTTCCTTCTTTCATTTCACAAGGCTTTGAAAACCATATTGTTCAAGCTTTCTCTTGCCAAATTAAGGAATATTATCTATTATTTTTGAAATATTTGATGTTTCCTGATTTATTATACACCGACCAGATTCAATGTACTGATTTATAAGTAAATCAAATCCTGGACAGCCTTATCCATTCTTCTCCCACTCAAGTTTGTTCAAATTGCACTTTTTATTTTATAGAAACAGCCAAACAACTGTTTGGAACTCTCTGCAAAAGCCCTGTTTTCAGCTTGTAATTCTAATTTGAAAAACTTGCTTAAACTAAAATTTTGGAATTTGGATAGAATGAAAAAGCCATTATTGATAGGACAGAGAACTGAAAGCATTATTTGCAAAGTTAAAGTTTATATGAATCCAGTCACTGAATAATATATAAAATCAAAATAAATCCATTATCTCAAAAATGGTTCTCCCTAATAGAAAAGTAGAGAAAATGACAGAAACATATAAACATTTTTCCTTCAGTAACTGGAATGATTTAGGCATATTTTTTTAATTTTAATAAAATATTATCAGTACTTACATGCTGAAACTGAATTTGCAGTTTTTGACTTTGTTCTGTCAGTTCCAAAAATTCCCTCATAGTTTCATCTTTTTCCATCCTGGCTTGCTGAAGATTAGTAGTGAGCTGAGTTATAATGTTGTCTCTTTTTTTGATAGCAGTTTCAAATTCCTGCAGCTAGAAAAAGTTGGGTTAAATATTAATACCGTTTATAAGGAACTCTATATGAGCTCAGGTGAGTCTTGGATGCATACCATTCCAAATATGTCCAGATATTTAGAAAACAGAAAAACAAAACGTGTTTAGTATAAAGGCATAACAGTAGGTTCTCTATTATGTAACGTTATCAATGGGGAATGGGGCTTGCCAATTTTCTACTTGATGGTTGCTTGATTAGGGTATTGTTTCATCAAGGAGAAAGCCACATACTGATAAAAGCTGACAGGGCAAGCTAACATAAATAGTCAGCAAACTCAATAATTTATCTAGCCTGAATGAAACATCTACAAAAAATAACAAAGCTCTGAGAATGCTCCCTTGGATAGACCTAAAATCAGTGGTGGGATTCAGCTAGTTCACACCATTTCAAGAGAAAGGGCATTGGTACTTACCCGATACACCCGTTCTCTGTGAGCTGTGAAGAGCATCCAGTAATGGAAGGTGCTTTAGTCCCTTCTAGGAAGGCTGGGCTTAAACTTGAGGATACTCCTCCTCCGCCACGAGACTCCTCCTTAGCGTCCCCAGTTTTGTGAAGCCGAGGTAATGATACCCTATATCTTAAGCCTATGTAATAACCCTGGCCAGAACAGACACCCTACCAGATGGAATAAAAGGGTGGAGCTGGATGCTCTTCACAGCTCACAGAGAACAGATGTATCAGGTAAGTACCAATGTCCTTTCTCCCATGAGCTGTTCAGAGCATCCAGTAATGGGACATACCAAAGCTTGGCACTGTCCTAAGGGAGGGACTATGTCTGGGCTGCAGACCTGTCTCTGAAATAACTTGCTGCAGAACTCGCCTACCAAATGAAGCCTCAGCAGAAGCAAATACATCAATTTTACAATTTCTAATAAATGGAGATGGAGAAGCCCAGTTTGCAGCTCGGCAAATCTTCTCTATTGTAGTTTGGGTTACCCATGTTACTGTACTGATGGAGTGAGCGGTAATGCCTTGGGGCACTGGTATCGAGTGAGAGCCATATGACTTAGCGATGGTCGCCGTTAGCCATCTACCTATGGTAGAGGGTGAAACCTTGCGCCCCAGGGTGTTAGACTGAAAGGACACGAAGAGGGCTTCTGTCTTTCTGGAGGGCGCTGTGCACTCTATGTAGATGTGTAAGGCCCTTCTTACGTCCAAGCGGTGCCATTGGTGTTCGATCCTGTGTGATGGACGTGAGCAAAAATTTGGGAGCCCCAGTTCTTGAACTCTATGGAATGCCAAATTAACTTTTGGAATGAAGGAGGGATCTGGTCTGAGAACCACTCTATCTGAATGGAAAATGCAGAGGTCTTTGTGCACTGATAATGCAGCTAGTTCGGAGATTCTTTGGGCAGATGTAATTGTTATCAGGAAAACTACTTTGTAGGTTAGAAATTGAAGCGTTGTGGTCCTTAGTGGCTCGAAGGGACTTGAAGTAAGGGCCAATAGTACCTTATTTAAGTCCCAAGTTGGATATCGGTACACTACGGGGGGGCCTCAAGTTCTTGGCACTGCACAGAAAATTGCGAATGCGAGGGTGATAAAATATGGAGGTAAGATCATCCCAAGATATGACTGAAGCCAGGGCTGCCACTGTCTCCGCAGAGTATTGGGTGATAACTCTTTCTTTAGGCCCTCCTGTAAAAATTCTAATAACTGCGCTACTGATGGGGATATGGGGTCGATCTGAACCCTCTGACACCAACGGTAGAAGCTAGACCAGATGGCCTCAAAGATTTGGTTTGTTGAAGGACGTCGAGCTGACTGAATAGTGTGAATAACTTGAGTAGAAAGGTGTTCATCTCAGACGTCGCCGTTCAACTTCCATACAGCTAAGTTTAGCCATTGGGGGTCTGGGTGTAGCACTGGGCCTTGAGACAGCGATATGACCGATGATGGGATCCTCCACGGTGGTACCGTCGAGAGGTCCTTCAGGTCCACAAACCATGCTCCCCTTGGCCAATAAGGAGCCACCAATAGTAGGTCTGCTTTTTCTTCCAGAAACTTCTGAATCAATTTGGGAATCATGGGAGGGGAGGAAAGGTGTATAGCAATCCGGTGGGCCAGTGACATCTGAGGGCATTCATGTCCTCCGCTCCCTATGATGGGTAACGAGAAATGAATTGGGTGGGGGAGGCAAACAGGTTGACAACCGGTTGACCCAACCTCCGAATAGCCTCCAGAAAGATCTTATTTATTATTTAATCACACTTTTATACCGCTCCCTCTCCCAAAAAGGGACTCGGGGCGGTGTACAGCCTACTAAAAGCATACAATAAATACACAATAAATACGATTAAAAATAAATTAAATAATTAGATCCGGCTGTCTATTCAAAATTTAAGTTAAAAATTAAAACTAATAAAACCCCAATTTAGATTAATTAAAACCAAAAAACATAGTTACTGGGCCAGGCCGGCCTGTTCGAAAAACAGGGTTTTCACTGCGCGCCGGAAGGTCAGAATATCCGTCATAGCCCGTATCTCCGGGGGGAGATCATTCCATAGGGAGGGAGCTCCCACAGAGAAAGCCCGAACTCTCGGGGCCGCCAGCCGACAACAGTCAGGCGGCGGCACCCCAAGTAGGGCCACCCTGTGGGAACGTACTGGGCGGCGGGAGATTGTTGATGGCAGCAGGCGGTCCCGTAAGTACCCAGGTCCCGAGCCATGGAGCACTTTAAATACCATCAGTACCACCTTGAATCGAATCCGGTAGGCCACAGGAAGCCAGTGCAGCCTGCGGAGAAGTGGTGTTATGTGTGCGCCTCGAGGGGCGCCCACGATCACCCGCGCGGCTGCATTCTGAACTAACTGCAACCTCCGGAGACTCTTCAAGGGGAGCCCCAGGGGTTCAAACACCACTTTGATTGGTCTAATGTGGCTCTGCTGAGCCAATCTGCTTGTACATTTGCTACTCCAGATATGTGCTCCGCCTTTAGAGAGAGAAGATAGATTTCGGCCCACAGGAATAGTCTTTCTGCTTCCCTCATTACTAAATTGGAATGAGTGCCCCCTTGTTTGTTGATATGGGCCTTTGTAGTTATGTTGTCTGTTAAGATGAGCACGTGTTTGCAAAGGAGATGTGGGAGGAATTATCTGAGTGCCAGGTACACTGCTCTCAGTTCTAGCCAGTTGATATTGTGTGCCTTCTCTGAATCCATCCAAAAACCTTGCACTGTATGTAATTGGAAGTGGGCCCCCCATCCCATTAGACTGGCATCTGTTGTAACAATCGATCTGTGTGGATCCTTGAAAGGGCATCCCTTGTTGATTTTGGGTCGTGTCCACCATTGTAGAGATCTGAGGACGGTAGATGGAACTTTTATGCGAGTCTTGGCGTCGTCTCTCCTGGCGTGTAGCATGGCAACAGGAACCACTGCAGGATTCTTGCATGGAACCGGGCCCAAGGGATAATAGAAATACAAGAAATCATTTTTCCGAGCAATTTAGAAAGGAGACATAGTTGTACTTTCCTAAGAGTTCTGATCTGTTGAGCCAAATCTTTAATGCTTTCTTGGGAGAGGAAAACTTTGCCTTCCAGGGTGTCAATGATGGCGCCAAGGTGAATGAGGGTGTTAAATGACTTTTTGACCAATTGACTGAGAACCCATGTTGTTGTAAGGTTACAAGTGTAGTTTGCTTGATTGATGGAAGATGCCAGAATAAGAATGTCATCCAAGTAGCATTGAAGTCGGGTGAACCTATCTCTGAGTATGCTGCCAAGGCAGCTAAGACCTTTGTAAGAGTTCTGGAAGCTGAAGCTAAGCCAAATGGGAGAGCAATATATTTGTAATGGATGTTGTTGTAACAGAAACAAAGGAATTTGAAATGTGAGGGCCTAATTGGGATATGTAAGTAAGCTTCCTGTGAGGTCTATGGAGGTAAGGACATTGTTTTTTCTGATGCTGAGTAAGATGGATTGGAGAGTGGTCATTTAAAATTTTCAGTAAACTAAAAATTGCTTTAGACTTTTTAAGTCCAGGATTGCCTTCCATCCCCCCGAACTTTTAGGGACCACAAAGAGGTGCGAATAAAAACCAAGACCTTTTTGATTAGAAGGGACGGGTTGTATGGCCCGGATCTCTAGTAGATGTGATATGGCTGTGTCCATGAGAAACTTTTTTTCTGCGTCCCTGGAAATTGGGGACTTCATAAAAAAATCCAGGTGGTGGTGGTGGTGGAGCTGAACTCCAGTGCCAGACCAAATTGTATTGTGTTCCTGACCCATGCATCAGTGGTAGAGGAATCCCATTGGTTGGCAAACATTTTTAGGTGACTGCCAATGGGAATCTCGTTATGGCCTTTACTTGGACCTGCAAAAGGACCTAGATCCTCTTCCTCGAAATTGTCTCCAGGATGGAGTCCTCTTCTATATTTGTCCCCAGGTTCAATTCTATCTATCTGTTG
This sequence comes from Bungarus multicinctus, assembly GCA_023653725.1. Classification (NCBI taxonomy): domain Eukaryota; kingdom Metazoa; phylum Chordata; class Lepidosauria; order Squamata; family Elapidae; genus Bungarus; species Bungarus multicinctus. The sequence goes on from CM042840.1 coordinate 23,193,495, forward strand.
TCTGAATCCAGGCTGCCTTTGAAATCTTGGATAATAGGGTTGGTAGAAAGGGTGAAAGGAACCTCTACGAAAGGGCTGTGGTGATCTGGACTCTGATCAGCGAAAAAGAGAGGGAAGAGAGAGGGAAGAATTTTCTTTTTGGTTCTAGTTTCAATTAGGAAAGGTACAAGCGCACTGCCGAATAGTTTGTTCTCTGAGATGGGAGCTGAGGCAAGGCGCCACTTGTGCTTGATATCTGCCTGCCAATGCCTGAGCCAAAGAAACCTTCTAGCCACAATTTGGGAAGCAATGGCCCTAGAGGAAAATTTAACTACACTGAAGGTAGCGTCTGCCGAAAATTCAGCAGCAGCGATTAATTTAGCCACATCTTGATGTGACCTGATCTTTGAGGCTGGAATGGTATCCCTCAGGTGGCGAAGCCATCTGAGAGATGATCTGGTGAAAAAGGAAGCGGCTGTGGCTGCTCTGATGGCCCATGCACCCGAGACATGTGCCTACAAAGGGCTTGTTCTGCTATCTTTTCTTCAGGCTTGAGAGCCTCTTCAGCTTCACTTGGGATGGCTGAGGAAGATGCAAGTGCAATGATAGGCTTGCCCACTTCCAAAGTGTTTAGAAATTTAGAGAACTCGGGTGCCAAATTATAGTATTTTTATCATGTCCTGTGGGAGCGGGATATGAAGCTGCAGCAGCCCATTGTTTTTGCACTAAATTGAAAAACGTGTGGCACACGGATAACCTCTGCCTCAGTGACTGGTGGAAAGAATATGAAATCCTCTGCTTCCCCTGGAGTATTTGGTGGAGGAGGGGTACCCGTACTATACAGCCATGCGGTGTTCTTGGCCTTAAATAGCAAGGATTTAAATAATTGTGGGTGGAAACCTGTAAATACGGGGAGGTCAGGTGAGAGGCCTTCATCATCAGACATCCCCCTTTCTAGCAGATCCACCTCTGACAATACCTGGTCAACGGTGTGTACCGATCCCTCCTCCATTTGATCCATTGGATCCTCTTGATCTCCCATATCCTATGTGCACTGAGGGTCTCTGACAGTGGGCAAGGATAGTTCTGCGGTGGGGGGTACCTGATGAAGATGTGGATCCGTGGTGCCCAGAGATTGTCAGAAAGAGATCCGCAAACCAAAGCTGAGGGTGTTCGTCCTGCCTGAATAGCCTGTTGGACGCCTGCTGATATGCTCTTCCATGGCTTCCACAGTTCCTGCCAGCACAAGAACAGCAGCAGCGCCAGCGGAAATGTGGAACCATTTCTGCCGCTGCTCGGGTGTTTGCGGAAGCCTCCTGTGTGACAGGACCGCTTCCCCCAGGCCGCTTCCTCCTCCCCTTCTCCCTCCACCCCACCCAGGGAAGGAAGCCCCCTCTCCGCTGCCCTTCCTTGGAGCGGTGGCGGAGTTCACCCTCTCCCCCTACATGGATGGGAGACGCGCATTAAAACCTCCCAAAGCCCACACGGATAATACCGCGTTTGCGTTTCTGTGGGCCAGGAAAGAGCCCGCCGACAGACGCTTCAGCGCTCTCTGGCTTTTGCCTCTTAAGGTCAGGGCGTCCTGAAGCCTTTTTCCCACAGGTGACCAGCTGGCAGCTTGCCATCCACGGCACCTGCCTCGTGGTGCTACTTTTCAGCCAAAGGTTCTCGATCTCCCTGCTCCGAGACCTAATTTTTTTCTCCCGGTCGCTTTTCCGCTTTTCTCTTTGCCCTCCAAAAGGGGTCGGTGACGACCTTCGTTTCTCTTGCTCTTTGGGCTTCCGCAGCTTTGTTCTCCGCAGTGGCCGGATGCGGGGCACGAGGGGATGTCCTTGTTTTGCGAGGTAAACGGCGGTGGCGCCACGGCAGTATTGTTTGCTTTTCTCTCGTGGCGGGCACGGAAAATGGTGTGGGGGAAGCCGCGGAGCTGAAGATGGAACCCAGAGCCGAAGGGTTTGCAAGCCGTCCGAGCATGTCACGTAGAGGGGAGTTTATGGACATTTCCCTTTTCAAAGAGTCCCCCCAGTTTCCGCCGGCGCTGCTGCTGTTGTCATGCCGGTGGAAACGTGGAAAGCGTTTCTGCCGCCGCTCGGGTGTGTACGGCTCCGCACACACCCGAGCAGCGGCAGAAACGCTTCCACGTTCCCGCCGGCGCTGCTGCTGTCGTGCCGGTGGGAACACCGCTGCCGCCCACCCGCTGATGGGGAGGGAGAGAAATTAATTCACCCCCGAAAAGACGGCTAAGCCGTCTTTTCGGGGCTCAAAAAAAAATAAGGCCCTGCCTTATTTTGTGAGAAACACGGTAGATAGATTGATATATATAGATACACAGATATAGATATATATAGATATACGACTTAAATGTTTGTGGAATTTAAGTCAATCAAGTCAATTTTTGAATAAAGTACTTATAATATCAAATATGGAAACCAGAACACTCCCCTCCAGACCTGGCACCTAAATGAGGGCACAGAAGTCTATAACTGGTAATTAGATCAGTTTAGTTGCATTTATTGCCTGTGGAATCCAGCAGTTCAAGTCCCTATCATTCAGTGGACTGATGGTAGGGACCTCCCTTCCCAGGTCCCCAAGAAAGGAAACCTTGTTGAATAACTTGTCTCACAGACAGTAACAATTACTCAGCAAATTTAACTATGCAGCCTTTAAGATGGCGGCCGCCTCGTAGCAGAATGAAAATGAAAGCAGCTATCACCACCCAGCATGCTGAAAAAGCAAAACCGCTCAGCGGGAAGGTATGGGGGCTAATTCCCTGCCCTGAGGTGTTCTGCAGGGAAAGCCTCGTAATGAAAGGAAAAAATGCTGTATTTTTAAATTGAGGTTTCAAATCTCAAAGAGACAGAGCATTTACTCAGCCGGCTGGGAGATTGGAGAGATAAGCCTCCTTGTTGAGAAGTTTAAGACAGCGGCTCTGAAACAGAGGCTTTTAGCTTCAGGGCAGATTGGAAAGATAAGCCTATGCATTTATGAGGCTTTAGCCTCAGGAGGCTGGAATGCTTGTAAAAAATGAGCGAAATGAATTTTGGAGGTTCCCAGAGGTGGTGGGGATGGTTGATAACAGAAACTATGATTTTACTGATCTGAGAAATAAATCAGCTAAATCAGCTAAATTACCAATGTTCTGTTCCGAACAGGAAAACAATAACACAACCTATCTGAAAAAAGGCTGAGCTAAAACTGGGGACGCTAAGGAGGAGTCTCGTGGAGGAGGAATGTCCTCAAGTTTAAACCAGCCTTCCTAGAAGGGACTGAAGCACCTTCCATTACTGGATGCTCTGAACAGCTCATGGGAGAACCATTGGTTAACTTCCTGAGCAGTTTGGCAAAGCCGTTGTTGAAAGAAAACCTCCTTCCAACAGGCTTTTGTTTTTCCCACTTTACAGGGCTAATCCTGTCGGGAAGGCAGGAAGGAAATATTCTGGTGTGATTCTGTGTTGTTTCTAGCCTAATATTTATCTTTATTATTTCCCTGTTTAAGTGTTTTCAGAAATTGCCTCTCTGGTTAAGTCTTGTTACATTGTAACAGCTAATGGTTCTTGGCAGTATGCGTAGACTAGTCGAAGCCACTTCTCTGGAGTTTTTTTTTTTTGCTGGTACAATACTTTAATTAGGGGCTTGACTTTTTTAAAAAAGCTTTTTACAGTGTTTGGTGTGTACTTTTGGGGTGTACTTCCAAGAGGCAGGATGCAAGCTTGGCACTCTGTCTGATATTTTTACTGCCTTTTGGAGGGCATGTGATCTTTCCTTAAATCTGGATGATTTCCTTAGGATATCTTGTGAGGTGAGTGAGACCAGCGGGTATCTTTAAGTAGTGCAAATGTATCTAAGGATTGTTTCTCCTTATCTATGGGGATTCTTTAATCGTCCAGGTCATAGTTGTCCCAAAGGAGCTTTTTTCAAGACTGTTGGAAGAAATATCCATTTGATTCAGTTCCAAGCAGGGAGAAAGACACTGGAAACATGGAGGCTGATTGGAAACATGGTTTTTTAGTGAACAAGACCACATGAGTTTGAGGTCCTGGGCAACTGACCAATTGGTTTAATAAGTACATGGATTTTTATACAGTTTGTTCTACAGCATTTTGTGATTTAGAGGCTTGTTTTGTGTATTTTGTTATTTGATTTTAATTAGTTTGTCTCACGAAGGCCAGCAATGAGTTGGGCTTTTTAAGCTTAACAAACACAATTAACCCTAGATACTGGTTTCCTTAGGGCTTTAATCCTGTCTTGAATGGATTACCAAATCTGCATTTTAAAAAGTGGCCTCCTCATTTTCTTTGAGGCTATTAAAAAAGACTGAGTCTGTTTCCTGCCTTTTAAGATCATGTTTCTCTATTTCTCATTTAGGGAAATATAATTTTCTGTCTTTTTAATATTTCTCAAAATATTTCATTCTTCTGCGGGGGGGGCATGCTAACTTTCTACAAGAGGCAACTAGACATTTTTGGTTTCAAGAAAGTCCAGTTGCCTCTTGAAAAAGCACCTTTGGAACAGAAATCTCTTTCATTGCTTCTGAGTGACCAAGACACATGATTGCTCACTAGTAAGATTAAAAAAAGAAGAAGATAGGGGTGCGGATCCTTCAATTTATTTTAGTTTTCTCTCATGACAATAAGGCTTAATAACATGGCATCAGGCTTGAAATTTATTTATATATCTGTGGCATGTAATTTTGTGATCCTGACAGCTTGGGAGGGCAGAAACCTGAACCTGACAGCTTGGGAGGGCAGAAACCCTTTGTATGTTGTTAATTTGTCTTTTTAGCTCGGCATTTTGTAGCCTAAATATGCCCCTTCACTTTCTGGATAGCTTAAATGACCTCTCTGCTAAAGGATTTTACTTTATGAGCAAGAGTTGGCTGCTGATAGTTATTGTTGCATTTTAATTATTTTAATTCCTCAAGATGCTCTGGTACCCTGCCTGATCTGTAACTCTGGCTTGCAGGTATTGCTGATGAAAAGGAAGGTATTCCTTTGGAGGGTGATTTTTCATTTTATGTTTTTCCAGATTTTGTTCTATTGTACTGTATTAATTCATTTGATTCTTTTTGTTAGTTTTTATTGTTGTTTTGTTGTTGTTTTAAATACGGTTTTACATTTTGTAAGCCGCCTCGAGTTGCCATGGGTGAATAGGCAACAATATAAATTCAATAAATAAATAAATATTCAGACAGAATGTTTAGGTTTTCATGATGGCTATGGCTATCATTGATCTTCAGTGTGTATTCCCCCATTTCTAATCTAATGTTTGGTATTTAGAGCAGCTTTTTGCAAGCAAAGAAGCTTTTTGTATTTTTGTACAGGTAATCCCTGACGTATAATAGTTCATTTAGTGACCATTCAAAGTGACAATGGCACTGAAAAAGGTGACTTATGATCATTTTTCACACTTACAACCATTGCAGCATCCCCACGGTCATGAGAGTCCAGGTGAGGCAAAGCGCCCCTCAATGTGAATGACATTGAGTTGGCCGCACCCACTCAGTCACATAACCACCCAGTCACGCCTACCCAGTTGGTCATTAGGGCAAAGAATTGGTTGTTAAATTATTTGAATCCCACCACTGCCAAAAATCCAAACAGCTTAAAATTTCCATAATCAAACAATTAGCAATCATTCAAATATCATGCTGCAAAAAGATAAAACAAAAGGACAAATGGGGACAATGTTAAAAATGAAATTGAATCCAATGTAAATTATCCTATTGGATTGAAATAAATATTGCTGCATATCAGCAGTAAGATCCATTACTGGTTCGATGATTGCACACGCATGCGTGCACACCTAACATGCACACGCAACTTTCCCTTCACCAGTTGAGGCCTGCAGTGCCAATCAGCTGAGAGGATAAAGAAAAGCACAGGGGCAGGGGGGAGGGACAATCCTACGCTTTTCTCTTCTTTCTCAAATGAGCTGATTGTTGGAGGCTTTTTTCCCCTCCTCTCAGCTTTCGTCAGAGGCTTTTTTGACTACTGGTTCAGTTGAACCAGGCTGAACCAATAGCATACCACCATTTCTACACATGCAAGACATATTTTATCGGGAAATTGTTATCCCAACCATCAATCTAATACAATTTTAAATTGGAAGATGCCTTGGTTTCTCTTTCCTTGGAGACTTTAGAAGAATACAAAATGAGCTCAGAATTGAAAAAGCAAGCATAAACCAAATATTTCCTTACATCAGTTATAGCAGATGAGATAAGATAATGTAAATGGTGGCAGAAAAATAAGGAAAATGTATTGCAATATTAGACTACAAATTGGAATCTTGACTTGACTTCATTTTCACTTTGAACGTGCTGTTTTTCTTTTTCAATTTTCTTACTAAAAAAGCTACATTATGAAAATCAAGAAATATATTGTATGATAAGCATACAATATGATAAGAGATTAGAGTTTTGTTTTCTAAAATAGTTTCCTGCATTTTTAAATCAATCCAACAAATTATTTTTAAAAAGTTTTTACTCTTATTTAAACATTATCCATATTTAGCAAACATAATAACATAGTATAGATTTCTAACTTATGACAATCAGTTACACTCTCAGTTCTCTATAGATGCACTTTAGAATATTATGGTATCTAGAATCAGTATACAAATTGTACTGAAACTATTTTCAGGCCTTCTTTGATAAATATAAAACATAATTGTGATACTAAATGGGCAAACACAAAAACAAGATATCAAAATATTATACAGTAAGAGATACAGATAGTCTGTTATTATTGTAATTGAGCCGACACTTTTGGTCATAACATCATGAAAAGTGGGGCTCTCTCATATCTAATTTAAGACCTTTTTTGTGGCAGGCATTAAACGACCCAGTAATTGTTAAGCAAACCACTGTTCATTCTGGGACAGGTTTTGCCAGAAACAGGAAATAAATGCTGGTTTCTGGCAAAAATGTCATAAATCACAGTCAACTGGTGCTGAGAATGGCCATAAATATGCCAAATGCCAAAAATCAGTCACATGACCCAAGGAGCATGGACATTGGAACTTTGAATCCAGATTTTAAGTCCCATTTTGGGGTTCATCACTTTATGTGACTGGTCATAGATTGAGGACTACCTACAATGGAAAGGTGAGCACTATAATTATATCTGGGCTTTTTAAAACTCATATGCCCAAAACTTCAGTGAATACTTTTCTTCTGCAAATACTGTACTAAACCAACATGATGATTTTAAACCATTCAGTTTTAATATTAAGACTTATAAAAATCTTGTTAAGGAAGTTTTTTTCACTGAGTATTTATCTTTTATTAAAAAAACAGATGTAAGACAACCTAGAATTACAATGTTATATTCTAAACTTAATAAAATACAAACATGTAAGCTAGGCAATTTATTTAGGCAAATAAATGAGATAAAATGTACTCTGAAAAACTCCCAACTTTTTCTGTTACTAGAAATTACTATTAAGACTAATTTATTTTCTATAAAGAGAGCAAATTTAGTATACTAGTAAGTTACCCATAAAGTAATAAAGGTGAGATACAAATCAATCAATCAAATAAACAAATGTTATATCCTTCCAGGCTTGTATTGAGAAACAGAATATTTTAACAAAATAATTTTAACTAAATAATTTAATTAAAAGTAAAGGTGTAAAACAAAACTGCTTCAACAAATCATGAGCAACTATTACTATTTATTACTAATTATTCATACATGGTTTTGGGTGGCCTGGGATCTCCTAAAGCAGGGCTGTCAAACTCCTGGCCCAAGGGTCGAATGCCTCATGCACTGGCCACAGTCACGCCCGATTTAGTGAAGGGGAAAAAAGACCTGATACATCACGTGACACCATCATGACGATGTGAGTTTGACACCCCTGCTCTACAGCAGTGGTTCCCAAATTTTTTCAGTCCACCGCTCCTTGGTGATACAAACTCATCCTCAGTGCCCCCCACCCAGAGTTGGGATTCAAAGTTCTGTAGGCATGGCGGGTGTGGCTTGCTGGTCATGTGACTGGGTGGGCATGGCTTGCTGGTCATGTTACCGGATAGGTGTGGTTTGGTGGTCATGTGACTGGGTGGGTGTGGCTTACTGGTCATGCAGTGGGTGAATGTGGCCAGGTGACTGGCAAATCTTATACAAGTGGTCCTCACTTAATGGCTGGTTGTTTAGCAAGTGTTCTAATTTATGACTGGCCTCCCCAGAGCTACTTGACCTGTTTTTGGAGTTTTGACAGCCATGCACACACATACACATACATACTCTCTTCCAACCCTGCTGGAGCAGGTCATTGGACTAGAATCGGCAAAGCATCTCTGTATCTAATCAGAGATGCTTTGCCGATTCTTGTTGATTTTTATTTGTATTTATTTTATGTTGCTGAATTGCATTGACGCGTCCCTTCTTGCGCACAAGCTTTTGTGATTCTTTGCAGCAAAAATTACTGATCTCTGGCTTTGCTTTACTTTTCAAATGTGCTGTCACTGCCACGTTCTAAGTGACGGCCCCGCAGGTCCACCCCATTGAGCCTGCTGCATCGGAGGGACCTGCAAAGCAAGTCTGAGCGGAGCAGTGCACCAAGTCAGTGGGGTGAGCCTGAGAAAGGGAAAGAGAGACAGAGAAAAGAAAAAGAGAGAGAAAGAGAGAAGGAAGAAAAGAAAGAGAAAAGGGAAAGAAAAAAAAGGGACAAACAAAGAAAGGAGGAGATGGAAGGGACAGAAAAAAAAAGAAATAAAGAAGGAGAGAGGGAGGGAGGATAAAGATAATGAGATAGCTATTCTAGTCCAATCACCTGCTCCAGCAGGGTTAGAAGGGAGTATGTGTGCGTGCGTCCGTGCGTGCGTGTGTGTGTGTGTGTGTGTGTTCTCCTTGCAATTTACCAGTACATTTTGGTTTTGCCTTCTTCAGAATTGGTACTGTAATATATTGGGTAATTTTTTTTTTAAATAAAGTTTTATTTGAGTTTTCACAAAAAAAACCCCAATACGATTAAAACATCTTTTTTGAGAATAGCATGGTCCCAGATTATCATTTCTCTATACAGACACAAACTCAATTTCATATTCATCTTTATATTCTATTCCATATTATCTTACTGTTTTAACTTTTTCTCCATAACTTTAATTTATTCAATATTCTTAATTATCGCATACCTAAATCCAATTATATATCTTTTTCTAAATTCCAATGTCTTTCTACTCATTGTATTTATACTTTATCTGCCTGTTCAAATTTCATGCCATCTTTTATCATTAAACAAATGTTAAAATAAGACATCTTTATATCTCTTAAAATACACACTATATTCTTTAAACAAAAATATATATAACAATAGTAGATAAGATACTCATTCCCCTCCAATTCGATTCTATCATCAATATTAGTTTATTTCCAATTATCTCACCTCCAAATTCAATTATATGTCTTTTTGCAAGTCTTAATATCTTTCTATTCATCACATTTACACTTTTATCTGTCCTGTTTCAATTTCATATTGTCTTTTCTCATTAAACAAATTTTCCCCTGTAATTACTAATTGGAGTATGACACCTTTATATCTTTAAATTTTATCCATTCAACTCTTATTTAAACTTTAATTTATGCCTTTAGAGTTATAACATTCTGTATAATACATAATTTCCAATCGAATTCTGCTTGGTACATTCTTAAAATACACACTATATTCTTTAAACTAAAGAAAAAAAAATATATAGCAATAATAGATACAACACTCATTCCCTTCCAATTCAATTCTATTAATATCAATTACAGTCATACTTTCTTGGGAACATGTATAAACAATTATCTCATATCTAAAATCAATTATATTTATATTTTATCTATAAACTTTTCATGGTTAATCAAAGTGTTCCCCTCCTTTCCTAATTCCACTCTCTCTTATTCCATTTACTTAACGAACATTTCATTGCATTATAATAAGTATTTTATCCATCATTTTAATCACACATTTTCTCATATTTTCTAAAAAATTTATTTCTATTTCTAACATAACAGTACTACTATATGTACCTTTGCAGAATCCTTTTTTCAATTAAATTCTCACCCATTATCTCTAAATAGGCTTATTATTCCAATTCTTATGCCTTTTCCGTTTCTCTATATCCTGTTTCTGTCTTTTATAGCTTCTTTCCCTTTCCTTCTTCCCCCTCATCTTCTCCCTCTCTTTTTTGCCCCCATGTCTCTCTATTTCTAATTCTCTCTTCTGTAATCCTCTCTTCTGTTGCTTAGTATTGTAATTATCTTTCAAAGTATTCTTTTTTTGGTTGTTTTTTTAATTCCTAAACTTTCTACTCTCTTTCCCAACTTTCCCTTTTTTCCCTCACACAAGGTTACTTGATCATTAAAGATGGCTTCTTCTTTGTCCCAATCTTCTTGCTCCACAAGTAGTTCTTGTTTCTCATAGTTCAGGATCTCCGTTTCTAAAAATTGAAATACGAAGCCAAAAGAACCCCTTCCTTCTAATGCATCTTCTTTGTATTTTTTAAGTTCCATTTTCAGTACTTCCCAGAGTGTTGCCATTTTAAACACTTTTAAACAACCACCTGATTAATTTTAATCATTTAAATCCAATAGCCAAAAATCCAAAAATCACCAAATAGTCTAAATAATCCAAAGCTGTTTCTTCTTGCTTCTTTTTTCACTTTCTCTTCCTGAGGGCTCTATTATTTTGTTGCAAAGTTTCAGTTAGAATGTATCTTTTAGGAATCTTGTTAAAGTTTCGCTGTGAGTTCTTTTTAATTCCAGGCAGTCTCCTCTATTTTCCAGATTCCGCCTTATTCTTGCTTTTTCTCTCCTTTTCCTTTTAAATATTTAAGTATCCAAGAATCTTTATCTTTTATCCCTTTGACATTTTATTTCCAGCTTAATTGCCTATTATTGTCAAAGCGGCTTTTTTTTTTTCACTTTCTCTTAACTGTCAGTATAAGGAAAGTAGGGAGAGAGAAAAAAAACTAAATCATTTCCCTTTCATCTCTCCTTCGCTGCTTCCGAATTTTCCTTGGGAACAAGTTAATTTTTTATAGTTGAAATTCCAGGGTATCTTACGTTCTTGCTTTTCAGTTCAACCCGGTCAGCCAAAACTTTCTCTTCTTATCTTTCTCCTGCACTTTCTTTTCCGGTTGAGCTCTTCTTTGTGGTGGTCATTTCTAGCCACCGCTACAACTGCCTTCGGAAAAGGGAATAAAGATCAGCTGGGGAGGGGAGATGCGGCTCTCCTCGACCCTGCTGACAGTTTCCCCCTTTTTCACCACCTCTACGGGGTGCTTAGCCCCAAAACCAGCCAGCTCGGGGCGCTCCAGCGGAGAGCACAGACAGAAACCGCGCACGATCGCGGATTTCTGACTGTCTCTGAAGAAACTCAAACAGGAAGTCCATGTTGGGTAATTTTTTAGCGTGGAGATCTGGTTCAATGGATCCTGTTTAAAGCCTCAACAAAATGTGAGAGCTTTCTGATAGTCTTAACCACGTTTCGTCCACAAAACCTTTAATAGAAGCCAAAGATGTTTCAATGTGGAAAAAGGCCTCAGTCTAAACTAGACCTCATTTCAATATGATGCATCAGGTCTGTCTCTCTGTTTCTCTGTCTCTCCCTCCATCCCTCCCTCCCCTCCACCCTTCCCTCCCTCCCTCCCTCCAGACTAGTTTTGCTCTATTTTCCCGATGTGCTTGCGGGGTCCGCACTTCGAACATGGATGGATGGATGGATGAATAGGTAGAGAGTCAGGTAGGTAGGTAGGTAAATAGAGAGAGATTGGTAGATAAATAGGTAGGTAGGTAGGTAGGCAGACAGGCAAGCAGACAGGAAGACAGACCTTTTGGACAGATAGGAAGGTAGGTAAGTAGGTAGGCAGACAGAAAGGCAGGCAGACAGACAGACCTTTTGGATGGATGGATGGACAAATGGACAGACAGAATGCAACAGCAGCGGCACTTTGGGAAAGTGGTGATGGCAGCTTTTCCCAACATGCTGCCGCATTCGAGGCGCCGGCTCCGGTGCAGTATAACAGTCAATGGGCCTGCAGGGCTGGAGCCTCAAACGCCCCCCTGCTGCCTCTTAGCACCCCTCTACTGGGCCCCTTGGGGATGCTAAGAGGCGGCAGGGGGGCATTCAAGGTGCCGGCCCCACAGGCTCACCCATTGACTACTGCACCGCTCCGGAGTCAGTGCCTCAAACACCCCCCTGCTGCCTCTTAGTGTCCCCAAGGGGGCCGGCAGCTCACCCATTGACTACTGCACTGCTCCGGAGTCAGTGCCTCAAACATCCCCCTGCTGCCTCTTAGTGTCCCCAAGGGGGCCGGCAGAAGGGCGCTAAGAGGTGCCAGGGAGGCGTTCGAGGCGCTGGCTGTTCCACTGCTCCAGAGCCGGTGCCTCAAATGTGGCAGCGGTGGCACGTTACCTGCTGCTGCATTCGACGTGCCGCCCCCCTGCTGCCTCTTAGCATCCCCAAGGGGGCTGGCAGAGGGGCACTAAGAGGCAGCAGGGGGGCGTTTGAGGCGCCAGCTCCAGAGCAGTGCAACAGTCAATGGGTAAGCCTGCAGAGCTGGCGTCTCGAACATCCCCCTGCCGCCTCTTAGAGCTCCTCTGCCGGGCCCTTGAGGATGCTAAGAGGTGGCAGGGGAGCGGTGCTTTGAATGCGGCCGTGGCAGCACGTAACGTGCCACTGCGGCCGCATTCGAGGCACCGGCTCCAGAGCAGTGCAACAGCCGGTGCCTCAAACGCCCCCCTGCCGCCTCTTAGCACCCTTCTGCTGGCCCGCTTGGGGACGCTAAGAGACATCAGGGACCGTTCGAGGCACTGGCTCTGGAGCGGTGCAACAGTCAATGGGTGAGCCTGCAGGGCCGGCGCCTCGAATGCCCCTCTGCCGTCTCTTAGTGTCCCCAAGGGGGCTGGCAGAGGGGCGCCAAGAGGCAGCGGGGGGGTGTTCGAGGCACCGGCTCCGAAGCAGTGCAACAGTCAATAGGTGAGCCTGCGAGGCTGGCACCTCGAATGCCCCCCTGCCGCCTCTTAGCGACCCACTGCTGGCCCCCTTGCCTTTTAGTGCCCCCCTAAGGCATCCAACCCCCCCCCAGGAGGTGGTACCGCCCACTCTGGGAACCACTGCTCTACAGTGTACATCATTATTAACATTGCTTTTAAGGATTTTATGCAAAAATAATAATAAGAATATTTAATAAGAATATTCTGGATTATAAGAACAAATAGAAAAAAAGCACTGCACTGCTGTGTATATCACATATCAAATATTACATTTCCTTGTTTTAGCAGAGAGTACTTACATTTTCTGGAATAATGTTTGGAAGGACATTGACAAAACCCTGGCATACTTTAAATATTTTAATCATAAAAATAAAGATTTGCAAGTAGGCTATCACAAAAAAATTACTTTAGTGTCTTCCACAGTTCAAATCTAATTCTATTTAATTTCTAATTCTTTTATCGTTTATAAAGAGGCCAGATGGTGGCAAAATGATTAGAAATATTGCAGGCTAACTCTGCCCATAACCTGGAGTTTGATCCTATCAGGGTTGAATCATCCTTCCATCCTTATGAGATTGATAAAATGAGGACCCAGATTGTTAAGAGTTTCCAACGCTGACATTGTAAATGTCCCAGAAAGTGCTGTAAAGCAGCGGTTGCCAATCGGTGGGCCACAGTCCACTGGTGGGCCGTGAGAAAATTTTGGTGGGCCGCAGAGAAATCTCATCCCCAGAGCACCCGCCCAAGGCAATTAATCCAGGCTGTGCAGAAACACAAGACTGTGCCGCCCACATGGCCTGCAGGAACCCTCCCCGCCCATTCACTCCTTATCCGGTAAACTTGCCTGCTAAATTGCTATTTTTCCTTTTTCCGACCATCATCTGTTCTGCTGTGCCGGAGATTTAGATTAGCTAGGAAATAGGAAATGGTTGGCTTTCTTGCTTTCTAACTAGTCTTTAGATCTTTGGCTCTGCTTTTAAGTACAGCCGAACCTCCCTTAGGATTGAAGGTTTGCTTGCAAGCAAATTCAGTGCAGACTCACGGCAAGCAAATTTGAGAGACTGAGCTAGCTGATGGGAATCACTGAATGATTCTGTGAGCAACTCAATCTGCCTGCTTTGCTTGATTTTGGGTAAAAGTTGCTCTTTTTTATAAAAAATTCAATATTTACATACATGGTGTGTTCTGAGTTAATTTCGTGAGTTTGCTTGCAAGCAAATTTTATGTGACAGACTGAGCTAGCCAATGGCAGATAGATAGATCTCTGAATGAATCTGTGATTCTGTGAGGAACTCAATCTGTCTGCCTGTTTTGCCTGATTTTGGGTAAATGTTTCTCTTTTTTAATAAAAAATCCAATATTAATATAAATATTTATAATATTTACATACAAGCCATGCCCAGCCAGTCACATGACCACCAAGCCACACCCACAAATTAGGCCACACCCACAGAATCAGTTAGTGGTCCCTGGGAACTAAAATTATGAGTTTGGTGGTCCCTGAAGTCCAAAAGGTTGGCGACCCCTGCTGTAAAGAACTGTAGAGTGATATATAAGTTTAAGTGCTATTGCTATTGCTATCTGCCAATTTACAAATGCTCTGGGTCACAAGACAAAGCATTACAAAACTTTACATGGTATCATAAGTATACAATGCCTAACAGTAAACAGACACAGAAACACCTTATAAGTGCATTTTCTGAAATCTTCCTGTAATTATCATATCTGTCATAATTTGAAAAATAAAGGCAAAAGATATAATCTTTATATAAGAGAAGAGAAACCTGATATAGTATGAAAAGGGGATAAAGTTGATTACTTTGAAATGCTATTTTCCATCACTATTTCATCAATAATCCAAAAGGGCAGATAAAGAATGTGTATTATAGGCACATACTAAATAAAATATGCACAATAGCAATATACAGAATGCAAATGATAACTATATGAATATATTTTTATTGTCCAGACATTATTTAATTTAGATTGTATGCGACCAATTCCAGTATCCAAAGTGATTCCTTAGTGTTCTTCTAAGAACTGGACTAGAAATTTAATTGATTAGCATAGATTATCCAAGTTCCAAAAAATTGATAAATTTTAAGCACCATTAGGTTATCGACCACTTTCTTGATTTATAAGAGGAACACTAATTTTACTATCCTTTGTCTAACCAAACTAGGGAGTATTCTAAAAAAAAATAACCCTATTATTTTTTATTGAACTTAAGTCAAAACTCATTAAGAACTGAACCAAAATATGAAGCAATAATTATACTGATACTTCTAATATTAATATCAGTAAATGAAAAAAAAACGAACATTTTCAGCAACTCAGATTGTACCAAGCATGCAGAAAGCAACGTAAGGTAATTATACCTGTTGCAATCCATCTGTACCATACGCTGCCCTCATTTCTTCTAGCTCTTTATTTAGCTCTTCAATCTCTTGCTGCTTTCCAGCCAATTCATTCTTCATCATCTCCAGTTCTGTTACAGTATTCTGCACCTCATGATCAGTATACTTCTCTCCAAATTCCAATTCTTCTTCCTAAACCAATTCAAGGTTCTTAAAACCCAGCATGGTATAATATTGTTTTAGAGTGAAGATATGTAAAATATTTTTTTTTGCAAAATGAGACAGTACTTTAGAGCATTGCTATGTAGACTAACTTTATTAGTATAGCGTGCTCTATAACAGCAGCAGCATATTAATCCAAATTAAATTTTAAAAGTTGTCTTTTCAATATTGTGAAAATGCAACAGAAGGATAGAGCACATAAATGAAAAATTATTATGGCATGCAAGTAGAAGAATTGCAGTTAATAGTCTTAATTCATTTCTCAAAGCAAATTACTTAGTGTTTTAGTATTAACTGCCACAAATTCATTATAAATACTGTACCCTAATAAAGTCAGAAGATACATCAGTTCTTGTCAAAAAATTGCCACCATTTATCTGCATGAGAAAAATGTCTATATGGGTTACACTTTAAAATACAACTTAGAATGCAATTGATGTCTTTTTAGAAATAACTATCTGTCCTCTAATAAGTGTACAATAATCTCATATTTACTTCTGATTAATTATATCTCCAGTTTACTTAATCAACACAAGGAAATACTCTTGTCAGTAAAGTAAAATAAGAAGCCTCATGTTTTATATATTTTTTCCCAACAACTTGGACAATGGAAAAAAACATGTTTAAAGGATTTCACTGAATTTTTACAGAATTACAGTATTTACAAAATCAGGATTTTTTTTTTCTTAATGCAAAAGTGTGCCTGATAAAGATACCATGGATAATATATGTACTTTAAAAAACAAAATATTTCAAGGTTTCATTGCATTGTAATAAAAATGTTTTTCTATCAAAAAGTAATAGAAATCTAATAAAGTTTTTGATATAATTTGGGGGACTATAAAGGAAGAGTTATAGAGGAAGAAGTATCTAACCAAAATTGACAGATCCTGACAAAGCTAAATTGGTCAGACCCGATTAGTAATAAGATGAAGGATATCAACAAATCCCAGGATTAAGGCTACATTGAGAGAGAGAAAAACATGGAAGAAAAAATTATAAGCCACTTCCATACTACTGCCAAAAATTTATGTAGACACATTCAGGTGATCACCAGCTATTGAACTTAACTTGTAGAGAACTTACTGGGTATGATTCCAAGACTCAAATGGAAGAAAACGGAAGTAACAATTATAAGTAACTTATATTTAGAAAATACATCATAGGTTCTGTATTTCAAACATACCCAATATAACAGCTGATACAAAACTCCTGAGGTTTTCAAAAAGTTGGATTCTGAGTTGAGGAATAAAATTTTATTTGTTACGTTGGTAAATAATACCTTACCTAGGACACTGAAAAGCAGAACTTAAGTAAATTGAAATATTAGATATTCTGACAAAGGTTAAATAAATGTCTGATATGCATAAATTGTTAATTCAAATATATCAGAAACAATTTATGCCTCTCATAATTTGTCCTGTCGCTTTAGATCATCTTATAGCTTTCAGGACCTTACATTCCAAGCTACTGCTTTATTTGAATATTTGTGCAAAATGAAGCACAACAAAAACATAATGAGATCAATTTTTGATAATGCTATATTAACTCATATAATTCAAACCACAAGTGAAGCCTTTAAGCAGTAATCCTATTAACCTATGAGGAAAGAGCAGAAGTGTCAAAATCTTTTTCTCACCATGATACCTCAATCATGTTTGATCTATTATAGATACTAACAGACCAAAAGCCAACATAGGTTTGTTAAAACAGATTATGCCAGATTAATCCTATTGCATTCTTTGACAAAGTGACAAAATTAGTTGACCAGAAGAATGCTGTCGATATAATTTACTTGGACTTCAATAAGGCACTTGATAAAGTAGACCATAACCTACTGCTAGATAAAGTAGAAAATGTGGGTTAGATAGCATCACCACCAGATGGATTTGTAACTGGCTGAGTAGCCACACTCAAAGTGTAGTCTTCAATAGAACTGCATCTATATGGAGGTATGCACTGATGGGAAACTCATCAAATTTACAGACGACATCAAGCTGGCAGGAATAGCCAACATTCCAGAAGATAGATTTAAGATACAACAGGATCTTGACAGACTTGAACATTGGGCGCTATCTAACAAAATGAAATTCAATGGTGAAAAAAGTAAGGTTCTACATTTAGGTAAGAAAAATCAAATGCACAGGTACAGTATACGTGCTCAATAGTAGTAACTGTGAGAGGGATCTTGCAGTCCTAGTGGACAACCATTTAAATATGAGCCAGCAGTGTGCAGCAGCTGCCAAAAAACCTAACATAGTCCTCAGCTGCTTAAACAAGGATAGAATCAAGATCACGTGAAGTGTTAATACCACTTTATAATGCCTTGATAAGGCCAAACTTGGAATACTGCATTCAATTTTAGTCGCCACGATATAAAAAATATGTTGACACTCTAGAAAGAGTGCAGAAAAGAGCAACCAAGATGATTAGGAAACTGGAGGCTAAAATATATGAAGAACAGTTGCAGGAACTGGGTATGTCTAATCTAATGAAAAGAAGGACTAGGGGAGACATGATAGCAGTGTTCAATATCTCAGAGGCTGCCACAAAGAAAAGGGAATCAATCTATTCCCCAACATACCTGAGGCCAGGACAAGAAGCAATAGGTGGAAACTAATCAAGGAGAGAAGCAACTTAGAACTAAGGAGAAATTGCCTGACAGTTAGAACAATTAATCAGTGGAACAACTTGCCTGCAGAAGTTATGAACGCAACACTGGAAGTTTTTAAAAAGATGTTGGATAATCATTTGTCTAAAGTGGTGTACGGTTTCCTGCCTAGGCAGGAGGCTGGACTAGAAGACCTCTAAGGCCCTTTCCAACTCTTATCAAGTTCAATAAATAATTTGACAGAGGATTCAAAAGATTTGCTCAGCAACAACTTGTATGGATGAGTCTCTCCATCAGAAATAGTCCTATGGGTGAAGGAACCAATGAGAGTTGGACAATGGCACAGAAAGATTGTAGTGAAGAAATTGGGCTTCATTACAATTCTGTGTCCTGTATTCAATCAGCCATGACTGCTAACCCACTGGGAGGAGGAAACTTTTGAAGAATTGAATGCCATGCTTGCAAAGAAACTCTTTCTCTTCATTCTAAAAACATTATTTATGGTAAAAAAGAAGTGTAACTGGAAAGGACTGTTGCTCTCCTTTTACACAAAAACAGAAAAAAATAGTTTCCCTATTAATGAATAACATGTAGGCCTGACTATAATCATTTTCTAAGCTTTTAGTTATAGGCCTGATATAACAGTCTCTTGTGAATCCATAACTAATTCAACTTATTCAACTAATTCAAATTCTAATAATCAATTTTATAAATATAATTTTGTAGCATGTGGGGGAAATCCCATCCCAAGAGGGTCAGATGCAAAAAGGAAAAACTTAAATCTGATTTGTCAATCAGATTTGAACCTATCCATTTAGATAGAGATCATGAGAGAAATTCAAGAAATTCAAACTCTAAAGAATCAATAAGAAATATGAAAATTTACATGGTTTATTTTTTCCTTTGTACTTTTTTTTTTCATGGGAGGGGCAGAACAGTTCTATTCCAGCTTGACTTAAAGGGAAGTAAATAAAGCCCTAAGTTTCAGGGATGTGGAAGCTGGAAAATCAAGAATGATATAACTATCTGAAGAGCAATGGAGCTAAAAGTAAAATAACAATTTGGACTTGTCTTTGTTTCATTTTATTATACTATGATTTATTCCATTTTGTTCTATTCTATAGGAATATTTCTTAGTGGAGAAACAATTAAATTGTTCAACTCTTTTTGTTTTTTGTCCTTTATGGGTTCTGTTGGTTCATTAATTCCAATTTTAAAAGGTTTGGATTTGTTTGCTGAATCAGTCCATTCTGAGAGATTTTTAACTTTATACACTTCCTGCTAGGCTAAGTTACTGAGAAAAGTTGAAAGAGATTCCATTTTATGCAAACATTAAACTACTGCAGAGAAGAACTAAACAGTCTGTTGGCAGCATACATAACAAGCTACTCACAAATGTATGGGAAGGTATAGCAGAAGAGTGATAAATAAAGGTACTAAGGGGATCAGTCTATGTATACTGACACAATTACACACCACAAAATAGTCAATAATATTTGATATTACTGATAAACCCACTTTTTTAAAGCTATATCATGTTATTTGGTCACAAATATTCCTCCTAAAATTATTTTTAGGAATATTTATTTAGATGTGTTTGTAGACCAATTTTCACCATGCTGATTTTATAAAATAGTTCACATAAAATAAATTCACATGATATAAACTAACATAATAAAAATAATTATAAAAATAAAAGCAGCATTTACAAAACTATGCTTTCTTAAGCAACATATAAGACATCATAAACTTACCTCTGAGCTGTAATCATCTGCTGGAGTGGAAATCTCACTTTCTAGCTAAAACAGAAATAAAAATAAAAGGATGAGAATTTTTATAGCATTCTAGCATAGGAAGATAATGAAAACCTTCAGTATCTTGAACAACAGTTGCTAGGCAGCATCTGTTATTGCTAAGACTGCTTAAAATTAACACACGTTTTAAAAAGATGTTTATATTGGAAAAATGAACTAAATGTAATGACTTTTAAAAATAAGGGTTGAATAATAAGACTTGAATAATAAACAAAGATTACTCTTGACAATTGATACTTTGAATCTCTCTTGATATTTCTCTTTCCTGGAATTAAATTGCGAGAAACCTTTTGCAGCCTATAATCAAGTTGCCTTGAGGCGTTAGGAAACATTTTATTTTAGTGACTTCGGCCATATTTGAATCCTGGTACAAATCTTTAGTATAAACTAACATTACAAGAAATTTAGCATCATAATGTTGACATTCCTTAAAGCTGACTGTGATATTACATACAATTGCAAGTGGAAAGAAATGGTTATTAGCCAACCTCAATAAAAGTAATTTTAGTTTTACTGTGAAACTGATTTCCTGGCCTGATTTATCTAGTGGGGCTAAAAGTTGGGCCAGAATATGTGTTGTGCTTGATGGAAGCTATTCAGATTTGTTCAGCAGCTCAATGATCTCCAAATATAATAAAATAAATATTAAAGCCTGGCCCTTCTTGGTCTCTTGCTAACTTTGGATACCATCAATCATGATATCCTTGTGGACCAGCAGAGGGGGTTGGGAAAAGTCGTGGTCTTCAGGAAGTTCTCTTTCTTCCTTTAGTACTGGTTCTAGTTAGTGTAGGTAGGAGGACAGAGATCTATAGTTTTGCTGTGTGGTTATTTCCTGGCTCTTCAATATCCTTGTTCTTATTTTACATTTACATGAACCACTGGGAAAAGTTATCCAGCAGCATGAGGTTAAATGATATCAATATGCTGACAATACTCAGTTATATACCTTAACTCTGAGCCAACCAAGTGATAGTCAAGCTTCAATTTCAATATCTAGAGGATAGGAGTTTGGATGCAAACAGATTTATGCTCAACCTTTGACAGAACAAATGGCTGTGAATTTGGAGGGACATTCAGTTCCAGAGTTTTATATAGTGTTATGTTATCACAGAGAGAAGTGGTAAATTATTTTGAGATTCCTGTAAACTTCTGATTCCATAAATCATTTTGTATGATTAGTGCACCCATTTATGAATTGGGAGCTCTATTCTCAGCGGCATTCTAGTTAAGCTTTATCTGGATTACTACAATGTGCTTTATATGTTGCTGCCCTTGAAGTCCACTTAGAAACTACAACTGAATGTGCAGTTGTTCAGTAGAATGTGCAAAAGATTGTGGGAGCATGAGTATTTATGGGTGTGCTTGTGTACTCTTGTTTAACACTGGAAACATGTAAGTCTACTGATTACCAATGAAGTTCAAGATACAATTGAAGGTGCAAGCCTGATTGTCATGCTTCAGTTATCTCTTTCTATTCAACATGATCCAACAAGATCAATATGCTCTGGATTCAATAAAAAGCCATGCCTTTTCTGTTGCAGCACCAGTCCTTTGGGATTACCTTCCCTTCCTCAAATATGGTTGGTCCCAACCCTGTCATCCCAAGGAAGACCCTGAAGATCTGTGTTTTCCTCCAGGAACTGATCCAATTGTAACTACAGGTAGTTCTCAACTTACAACAAGTCAGTTAGTGACCTTTTGAAGTTACAACATCACTCAAAATAATGTGTGATCATTTTTCACACTTATAACTATTGTAACATCCTCATGGTCACATGATCAAAATTCAGATGCTTGGGAACTGGTTCATATTTGATGGTTGCAGTGTCCCAGTATGACCTTTTCCAATCTTCTGATAAGCAAAGTTAATGGGAAGCCAGATTCACTTAACAACCATGTTACTAATGTAACAACTGCAGTGATTCACTTAACTGTGGCAAGCAAGATTGTAAAATGTGGCAAAACTCACTTAATAAATGTCTCATTTAGAAACAGAAATTTTGGGCTCAACTGTGGTGATAAGTCAAGGACCACTTGTATACTCGTTGTCAGGATTGTAATTTTATTATTTATTTTGCATTTAATGCTTTTAACTCTTGATAGCTATCAAAAGGCTTCTGGCAAATGGATGGATACATGGATGGATGGGTGGGTGGATGGATGGATGGAAGGAAGGAAGGAAGGAAGGAAGGAAGGAAGGAAGGAAGGAAGGAAGGAAGGAAGGAAGGAAGGAAGGAAGGAAATGAGCTTTTGCAGGATCATATGCTACTAATATTCTATGGGAGTACATATCTTGTGAATTCATAACTTCATTAGATAGGCAACATTTTAAATTTTCACCTATATTTCTCCAAGTTTGTAATCCTTTAAAAAGAATAAACACAGGATAAATTTACATCAAAATCTGTCTTTCATAAAGAAATTGTTCTTAAAAATTATATATAAATGGAAAAATATTAACAAGGTTAAGAATATTTTCACATTTATAGATAGAAATATCTTATAATTTCTTTTGTATTTTGTGTCATGTACTGATATGATCTATGAGGACACACCAGGACTTCCAACAGACATACAGGTAGTTCTTGTTTAACATCCACTTGTTCAATCACTGCTTGAAATTAGGATGGAGCTGAAGGGATTTACAACTGATCCTCAAAGTTCTTAATTGGCTTCTTCTTTTGCATACTAGTGAAAAAAGCTTGATGTGAAAAACACTTTCACATATTGGGTTTCCTTCACAAAAGAAAGCCCTGGCTGGTATGTGAACAGAAGCCCTGGGCAGGGCGTGAAACAAGCTATATCAGTGTGAAAGAAGGCAGCATGGAAGAAGATTCTGGCAGGTGTGCAATGCAATGATGGCAGGTATAGTTGGGAAGCTGGATAGACAGGCATCTAAAAGGACAAAGACAGTAGACAGGTGCGGTGAGTTCAAGAAGAGGCAGTCTGTTATTTTACTGAGGCTCATGCTGGAACAGACCCAGCAAGATGGCTTGGAGTAAGGGGGGTCCCCACCTATTGATCAGTGGGATTCATTTAATCATGGAGACTGCTGGAATTGCCAATGGCAAAGTGACGTGTTCATGTGACATTACATTTTACAACCACAGTGTTTAAGGACAGAAATTCTAGTTACAATTATTATGGATTAACTGAGGGCTACCTATATTACATTGCAATAAAATCAACTATTAACTCAATATTTATAATTTGCCAATAACCAGTAACATTTTAAATAAACATCAAGGTAGATTATTTTGTGAGATCATTTAACACCACAATTTCAATAAATGCTAGTTAGAGTTATTTTTTAATCAATATTTATCTTTCTCAATCCTATCAAACTCTGGCACTATAGCCTCTTATGGTGGTATTGTTATTAATACTGTTGCCCATTTAAAAATAGTGGTTACTTTAACTTTTACACAGGAAAATTACTTGTGCTTATTTTCAAAGCAAAAATGTTAAAGCATATTTACAATATTTAATATATTACACCATCTAACAATAACAGGCTCTAACTTTAACTCTGTTTTTTTTTAAAATCTCAAAGTCTGAAACACTTACTTCAGTGGTATATGTTTGATCATGCTTGATCATTTCATCACTGTGCAAAGTTCTCACTGTAACAGATTCAGTTGTAGCAGCTGCTCCTCTTTGAAAGCTATGTAGGGATGCTTCTTCTGTTTGCAATTGGTTGATATTCAAACCTTCTTGTATCAATTCTTCATCTTTGACTTTTGATATCTTTTTCTTCTTCTTCTGCTTCTTAAAAACATGCTGCCCATCAGAGTATGCTTTTCGTTGTCTAAACTGTGCAAGCTGAACATAAAAGAAAATCTTGTTAGAGCAGACATGGGCATTTTACAGCCTGTGGGCCATATCCCATCCTTTCACTTTCCCTGTCTGGCCAAGGCAGCAGTGGCAGGATGGCAGTGGTGGGAAGGAAGTGGAATGAAGATAGTGACCCTCCACAAGAGCCCCAGTTTCTCATTTGACTCTTTGGGAAAATTGCCAACCCCTGTATTACAGTGAAAGATTTCCAATGTATTATAAATGAAAGTATTTCTTTTTAATGTGTGATGTTCTACATAAACTTGCAATCTAACCATAGGTTAACTCATGAGCTAAAGGTCAATGCTTGGTTTGTTTGGTTTTTACATACAGAGTGTGAAAATAATATCAAAAGAAGTTGTAGCAGAATAAGACAATCAGAATGTAGTCTATTTAATATATATCTTGAAATCTTCAAAGTAATCAGTAATTACTCAGAAGTAATTCAAAATAAATTCAAACTTAAAAACAGATAATTCTGTATTGTCATCAAATTTTTATCTCCCTTGCACAAAAAACCCACAAAAAACCTTAATGAATCTGAAATCTTAAACTTTAAAAAATGTAATTTGACTTCGTTCTTATGAATGTCAACATTTTTGAAATATGTCATTACAGAGAGAGGGGGGAGGGGAGGGAGGGAGGGAGGGAGAGAGAGAGAGAGAGAGAGGGAGAGAGAGAAGCAAACATCCATACTATTTATGAGTTAAGAAATACAAATGTATCCTGCTATTTGAATAAACAAAAAACAGTCCAGAAAGAAAGTTATTTGCAGAAAACAGAAAAAAATTAAGTATTTGCAAATCAGGCACAATATATTTGCATGCCTCTGGAATAAAATAATTTTTACAGTCTCCTTGCCTGGTGTATTGACAATCCAGCATTTGGCTCCTCTCCCACTCACAGAAGCTTGAGATTTGTAGAACAAAAATATTCACCTATAAATGTAGCCCTTGCTTCCTATTAGTCTTCTTTGCCTATTGGATTACCCAATTAACTAATTTGTTTATTACATTTTTATATTATCCATCTCATCTATAAGGTGACCTTGGATGGCTTAGCATTTTCTAATTTTAAAATAGCAAATTTATTTTACTTATTTAACATTTATGAAAGCCTAAAATATATATTTCATGGGGGAAGGGAGAGAGGAAGAAAGACAAGAGAAATTTCCTTAGCTTTCTTTCCAGTTACTCCATTCAGCTATCTCCATCAAGTTCAGAGTATAAACAATAGTAAACACAAGAGACTTACTTTCAGAGCAAGACATTTTCTTTTCTCTGAAACTATTACTATCATAGACATTTAATATCAGCATTAGCAAAAGCCTGTAAATCTGCTCCTTAATCTTACAAAGACATTTTTCGTTATATCTGATATATTTATTAACTACAGTCAATACATAAATGCTTCTCGATTCCCTCTTCTTTGTGGCAGTCCCTGAGATATTGGAACACTGCTATAATATCACCCTAGTTTTAATGTGACTGATTCTCAAGATCAAACAGTCTGGTTTTTAAATGAAATGAATTTAAGTTTTAAATGAAGACTTGGTTCCAAATATTTAAAATATCTACTATAACTCAATTAAATTCTAATTAAATATTGAATTATTTTAACCATTTAAAATATCAATAACAAAAGAATGGGAAAATGTGACCATTACAGGTAATCCTTAACCAAACCATTAATTTAATGACTACTCAAAAGGAAAATGGCACTTAAAAAAGTGACCTATGACCCTTTTTCACACTTATGACCATTGCAGCATCCCCATGATCAAATGATGAATATTAAGGTAACCAGCATGTATTTACTATGGTTGCAATATTCCAAGGCATACAATTATCATTTGCAATCTCCCTAGCTGGCTTTTAACAAGCAAAATCAATGGGGAATAGACAGATTTGCTTAATGATCCTGTGAATCACTTAACAACTGCAGTGATCTGCTTAATATCTCTGGCAAAAAAAAAGGTTGTAAAATTGGGCATAAATGACTTAAAAGCTACCTTGTATAGCAACAGAAATTCTGGTCCCAGCTGTGATCATAAGGCAACCGTTATCTGTACTAGCAATCTGAAATTACTGACAAGATATTCAATGCAGGTTAACAAATCAAAGTATGGGGGGAGAGGGGAATCTGTTTTAAACAGCTCCAGGATGCCAAGACCATCGCCAAATAAAGCTTGGCTCCTGGTTACTGCACACATAGAGGTACTCTGGCAGTATTATAGTAGTAATTGTCACTATCTTCTTCCAAAATACTTTTTTTGATAACAGCATAATTAGCTATGTGCAGCCAAGACCTTATTTTCACACACAACAGCAATTTGGACTACATGACAAACCACAAAAAACACTACGAGAGCCAATGAATGTGTTAGGATTTTATTGCAAGTTTTGTTTATAACCTGTCACATAAAGAATGGATGGTTGTCCTGATTCATCCCTGCAATGATTTCACTTCATTTCTATTGAAAGGAACAGGTGCTGGTTCAGTTGACATGTTGAGTTAATTATTCATCTGATAGACATTAAGCCTTTTTGAGTCTGCCTGAACAATGTGCTCTTATTTGTTATCTTTCCTCAGCAACACAACCTTATCTCTCAAAGGAACTCACATAAATATTTTCTTTATTGCACCATATCATCATACCTTTGTGCAAATAGCAATATTATGTTCATATATGTATTGGTTTTTAATTCAACCAATGGATAATTGCCAGGAAATGTTATACACTGAATAAATACTCCTCTTTCTGTTTCCCACACTTTTCCTTAGTCATAATCTCTCATCCTCCCCAGCATTTTTCTGCTCTGGAATATTCTATATTCCAATTATCACAATTAAACTGAAAATTCAGTTAGACCATGAGAAAGAAATCAGTAGACAAGTTTATAAAGACACATTTGGTCCTGTTTTTAATAACAATCTTAAATCTGAACAATATAAAAATAGCACAAATTAGTTAGTTAGCAGACTCATTCCTGCACTGGCACGTGCCTATACCTTACCTCTATTGCCTTCCTTCGTTTGTCCAAATTTCCACTGCTGTCAGAGGTAGCAATAGGAAAATTCATCACCAAGGGCAGTGGGGAGCAATAGGAAGGATGAGAAAGTTTAATCATTTTAAAAATGACTCCTAAAAATGCATTGTATAGCCTGAATAGTATTTACAGATAGGGTATGATTAGTTGAAATTTGAATAATGCAAAATTGTGATTTATAGTGCAAATTATTAATAGATTCAAGCTCGCATTCAATGCAAGTCAAAATTCAATTAGTGTGAGACTAACACAGTATGGTTGAGACTAGCACACAGTTGCCATTTTGGTTTTAGATACTAATTGTCCTTTGGGCAAAATGAAGAAGAGGAAGAGCTCATTCAATGAAAGTTCAGAAAACAAGAGGTTGATTTGAAGAATTACAGCAGAATAATGAGATAGCAGGTATGCTTTGTATCTGGCTTTGTATTCCTTTACTTTTATATAGTATTTCATAAATATATAAAAATTTAGGTTTTATCAAGCTAGAACCAATTATCCTCTTTTTCATAGAAATACTGCTTGAAATAATGCAAATTTAAATAATATGACCATTTCATGCGATTCGTTAACTGCACTGAGACTTACAATATTAGTATCTATTTATATATATCACCTTTTATTCTAAGGTACAAGACAGGGTATCTTGCCTTCTCCATATATATCTTCCGTATGGGAAGATGAGTTGAGAGAGAGTCATTAGTTTTATTTATTTATTTCATCACAAGGCTGAACTGAGAATGGGTTGGATCATGAGTGTCTCCCTAGCGCCAATTCAATATCTCAATATCCCTTAATTTTATAACAATTCATAATTTTATTCAAACTGAATATTTCTACATAATTACTTAATTCATA
The DNA here is from genome assembly GCA_023653725.1 of Bungarus multicinctus. Lineage (NCBI taxonomy): Eukaryota > Metazoa > Chordata > Lepidosauria > Squamata > Elapidae > Bungarus > Bungarus multicinctus. The sequence goes on from CM042840.1 coordinate 23,221,194, forward strand.
AAATATAATCCTTCTCAATTCACAATAAAGTTATATTCACATCAAAATATTCAGCTAAGGGTAGAGAGTAAAGACAACAAAAGAAGATATACATGGAAGTCTCATAGCCCCCTAAGTCATACAAATATAAAAAAGAAAGTAAAATATAATTAGAATTGCAAGATTCTTTTACAATACTCCATCTTAATAGTTTTAGATTCCATGGAATCCAGATTTCCAGTTTTCTTTTTCTTGGTCTGGTCTACATCATGGGACTAATATCAATTTTGCAAGTACAATTATAAATTTATTTCAATGCCATTCCTCAACATATCACTGTAATTCTCATACATATTTTAAAAACATATTCCAGTCTACGCTCATTTTTCTTTATTATCCATTTATTCTCTTGGAGGCCCTTTGTCAACACTTAACTTACTTTCAAAACAATTTCCACTAAAATAAAAATGCAACATGTTTCTGCCTATTTTAATCTTAGCTATCTCTTGCTCTATTTTCTTTTTGCTCTATATAAATATTATACAATATATTTATTTTCCCTCATGTTTGTAGCAATCACTAGCAAAACTTCACAAAAATAGAATGAAATATAGGTTGCTTTCGCCTTAAGTGTTTATTCAGTGACTGATTTACAACACTTGCTGAAATTACAGCGCTTCCATCATTAGCATAATTCAGTTGCTTAACAATGCACCTTCCGTTATGACCAATTACAGGGACATTGAAGCATTCCCCCCCTCTTCTCCCCAGCATCTTGTTTTGCTCAGTCTCTGCAAGACTTGGGCCTTTTTCCCCACCTTACTGGGTGTGTTTCCCACCCAGTAGTCCCATGCCCTTCTCCCGCCACCATCATCTTACCTTTTTTGATAGATCTTCAGGAAGCAGCTGCACGGCTTTCTATGATGCCATTTGGGAGTGGTCAGAATGAATTAAAGCCACTTCAAAATGGCGCTTGTTTCCAGGACAATGCCACATGGTCTCTGGGGGGGTCAGGGAACAGATCAGACTGCTCTCCCTCTCAAACACACTCCCTGAAGTTTCCCTACTTTATGACAATGGGGACTGCAGGGATTGGGGTCATTGACCAAGACAGCGAGGCAATCATATAGGCACTTCACTTAGCAACTGTCATGTCTTGTGGCTGCAATGTGCATTGTGTAGGCTCTATTTCAGTCATAAATTGAGAATTATCTTTAGCTTGTTGCTTTATTCATAGATAAAAGATTTATTTCAGTGAAATCCTACCTCCCTGAAATGAAGAAATATATTCATGCAAGTTTATGGATCAACTTGCAGAGAAAAATTATAGAAATTATAAAGCACATAAAGTTATTAAGTTATAAACCCTAATGTCTCTTTTATTGATTACATTTCTATAGCTCTATATCTACAAGGATAATTGAAACATTTACTGCATTGTTAACATCCAATAACTAAATATATTAAAATTATTAAATAAATGCTTTTAGGTTTATTCAGAAACCCATACTCTGCTATTTTGTGTTTTCTTCAGAAAATCAAATAAAAAAGCTATAGCATGCAAAAATAATAGCTTCTAAACAGGTAGTCCTCAATTTACAACCAGTTACTTAGCAGCTAGAAGTCTTTGTATCACGAGGACTAATTGTACTCTCAAGTAGTGAACATCAATCAATGGATAAATTACATAGTTACTCAAAATATACATTGCAAAGAACTTCATTCTTCTAAAGTATATGCCATTACAATAAAATTTTAAGATATTCCAAGAAATATACTTAGAATCTAGTAAGCATAACCTGGAAAAAAAGTGAGATGGTCGTAAAGCAAGTATTACGTGACTGCCTCACTTGGTAAGGGCAACCCCAGTCCCAGTTTCCATTTCTATCCAAGAATTGTGGGTTGGCTACGTGGTTATGGAAGTGCTAGCCACATCCTAGGAAGCGTAGCCATCTCAGTGCAATCCAGCTATTAGTAGCCCTCTCCCATCCTGCACCCCAAAACCTTTGCTATCCTTCACTTTACCACCATAGCTGACCTTTGGTGTCTTCTTATTCTCGCCATTGACAAAATGGATTTTGCACCTTTGTGGTGCAGCACAGGAGCTGCTTTTGTCTATTTTTTTCCCCACAGCCGAAGCTCAGTCCCCAGCCAGGTCCGGGAGCAGGCCCCAATTTATTTTATTTTTTTTGCCTCACTGAAGCTCTGCGACTGCTTCTGACTTTTTTCCCCCACAATGCAAGTCCAGTCCAGCCTGGCTGTGAGTTCTAGTCCTGTCATACACATGAAAGCCAGCTGGATGACTTTGGGCTGATCACTCTGTCTTAGCCCAACCCATCTCACAGGATCATTGTTGTGGGGAAAATAAGAAGAGGCATTAGATATTTTTCATTGCCCGAGTAATTTATAACAATAATGATGGGATATAAATAAATGAAATAAAATTTACCATTTCAAATAATGTGCATATAAAGTATCTATATTTTTGTCCCCATTGAAATCAGCACACCGTCTTAGTATAAACTGACAAAATGTCATTAGTCTTACTCAATCTATAAGCATTAAAAAAAACATTTTGAATAGCTTGATTCTTCTTAATTCTTATATTAAAGATATATTGCTTTTCACTAATTTGGGTAAACCACATAATCTCCCTTTAGCCTATTAATAAGAATCGGAAGAGGCACAATTTTTATAATTCAAAATTAAAATTGTGCTGTGAAACTATATAAGAAAAAAAACTCCAAAAGGATATAAGTGTTTTTCAATAGTAATATAAACTTATGCATACTATCTTAAAAATTAACTCCGCTAAACAATATTGATTTATTTGTAATTAAAATATATAATTGCACTGTCAGTTATCCTGGCAACAATGATTATCAAGTTTATAATACATTTTAACAACAAGGATGAACAGAATCTTTTTTTTCAATCCATCAGAAACATATCTTCTAAATATTTTATATAACTATAGAATTTTTTAAAAAGCCTACATACAGACCTAAGAAATATAGAATACTCCAACAATAAACCAAAGGCTATGTCATCAGATATATACAGATTTGCTGGATATAATTATTTCTTATATTATTCAGAGATGTACAAGTGCTTTCTTTGTTCTACAAACAAAATTATTCACTATCATCACGTTTTACAAGATGTACACACCCCACGCAGCATGTGCATAATATTAAGCCCCAATAAATTCAGTACAATTTATTCATTTTTAGGATTTTCTGACTTCTACAGAATGATAAAGACTGGATAATAGAGATAACTGATATTGAGAGAGTCTTCCATAGGCAGCTGGATATCTGGACAAATACAGAAAGAGAGACACACCTATATTTGAATGAGGATTACTTCAGAAACAAAGGAATCAATCTTACAATAGAAAACTTGGATTTTACTACATCTTTATATGTTTCTTCAGAAAAAAACATAAATTAAGCAAATGACTAATTTTGAGAAAGAAAAACTTTGTTTTACAATTCATCCATTAATCAGACTGTAATAGCTGAATTATATAGAAAGCAAATTGAATACCTATGTGTAGAAAAATCAGCTGAATTCTAGAAATTAACTGGCATAGTAAAAGGCTCCCTTTTAGTGCAGTCTCTGGTATCAAATTCATTCATGTGTTCATTCTGTATTTGCTTTATTGCAAAGGATGAAAGAAATGGACACAAAACTGCACAAAATGGAGTGTTGTGGTTATTTTATTTTGCTTGGTTAAGACCTTTGAAAAATTGCATGGAGCAGACAATATGGAAAAATGTTAATGTGAACATTTTTGTAAATGTTCCATAAGCAACTCACATTCATAATGTAAATTATGAATGTGAGTTGCTTATGGAATAATTGTGCAATTTGTTCAACATAGGTGTTGAAGACTGTATCAGTGCCAGAGAATCAGAAAAATGTCATTAGTGGTCCTCTGTATAAAGATAGCATAAATGAATGTAAAACTAGTTAAAAACAGAAATTTGATGAAAAATAAACAAAGATTAGGTAAAGTTAGGGAATTTGAATTATTTGTTGATAATAATTTACCATTTTAAATAGCAAGAGGATTCACAGAAGTTTAATTTGCAGTTGGATAAATACATTTTCTGTTTTTGTGCCTTCAAGCCAGTTTTGATTCCTAGTGACAAGTCTCTGCAGGTTTCTTGGCAAGATTTTCTGAAGTGATTTGCCTCTGCCTCCTTCCTAAAACAATAGAACAGCTGGCTTTGTGCAGCTGGGGCTAGAATTCATGGTCTCCCAATCTCTAACCTGATGCTTTAACTATTATATCAAACTGACGTTCTCAAAATTATCTTTAGACATTTAAAATTAAAACAGTCTAGAATTAATCAGCCTATATAAAGAAAAAAATGGATTTTTAATTTTTATTTCATTCTGGTTTATTGCATTATATACTCATATTGTAAAAATATTCCTACACAATTTCAACAGAACTTTGGCAACTGTGGAATATATAAAATTATACTCATGTAATACATTTGCCCTAGAAAACATGTCATGAAATTCTTAGACATGACTTTAAGATCTTTTAGGATTTTTAAATATTGCTTTTAATAATGTTAGATAGTGTATTGATAATATACTTTCAAAGTTTTACTTTGAATATTTTCAGTAAATAAATATGGCAAAAAATTCAATAAGCATATCCCTAAGATTTTAATGTACACAAATTAAAAGTAACAACTTCTGTCAACTTCAGAGACATATCCATATTTCAAGAGGTAACTGATTTGCTTCTCAACCAAGAAGCTTCTTTAGGTCTGAAGAACTGAAGAAACTTCTTGGATGAGAAGCGAAACATCTTCAAGGAAACACAAAGTCCAATTACCTTCTGAAAAAGCACTTTTGGGACAACCATCACTTGGATGACTGATAATCTTCACAGACACCATATTATATTCTTAGCAACAATATGAAAGAAGTTTTCCATTGCATTCTTCCAGGATTGTTTTGCATGTTCCCCAATTAGGCTACAGACCTGCTTTTTCCCAGTAGTCTCCATTCTTAGCAGTAATCAGATCTACAGGTAGTGCTCAATTTATGACTGGTTGTTTATTCAAAGTTATCAAGGCCATGGAAAAGATGCTTTATGGCCAAGCCATCATAAAGCAATGTATCTTCCCCGTTATACAATTTTAAATTTGGTGCTTGGCATTTTCACATTTAAGATTGATTGCCAAGTACGCCATGATCATATGATTGCCATTTGCAATTTCCTCTATTGGCTTCCTCAGAAAGTCAGTTGGGAAGCTGAGAAAGAAAGTTGTAAACTGTTGCCACCTGCTGAGAGTCTCTCATGTTTGGAAGCTGCCTGTTAAGAGCTGAATTCTGTGTTGGAAAAAATGGAACTGATTCCCGCATCCCACTGAATGAGCTCTCCTCCCACTGAATGAGCTCTCTTCCATGCATGGAAGAGCTGAACTCCTTCAGTGAGGTTGGAGAAACACACCTCAGATCGTGATTATTTGAACACTTTTTTCTGCATCCAGTGGAAGAAGCCCCCTTCTTTGTGTGAGAAATAGAGCTCAAATCCTTAAGATTTGAATTCATTTTTTCACCCTGCTAAAAGAGTTTCCTTCCAGGTGTGGAGGAGAGATGAAATTTGGTGAGATGGAAGACCTCAGATCCTGATGATTTGAGCTCTGTTTCTACATCCTATGGAAGGAGTCCCGTCCTGCTCATGAAGAGTTTAACACACTGACAGCTGCAAGTGTCCTTGAATGTCTTCTAGCCCAACCTCCTGCACAAGCAGAAACCTCATACAATTTCAGATAAATGGCTACTCAATATCTTCTTAAAATCTCTAGTGATGGAATACTCACAACTTCTGAAGGCAAGTTGTTCCACTAGGAAATTCTTAGTTCTAGGTTGGTTCTCTTGATTAGTTCCATCCATTGCTTCTTGTCTTACCTTCAGGTGCTTTAGAGAATAGGTTAACCTCCTCTTCTTTGTTGCTCCCACTACATATTTAAACCCTGCTATCATGTCACCCACTCCAATCCTTCATTAAACTAGACATACCCAATTTCTGCAACTGTTCTTTGTACAGTATGTTGACATCTGGCTTTGGGGTAAAAAAAAAAAACAAAGCTCAAGTCCTGATTATTTGAGCTCTGTTCCTGCCCCTACTGAAGGCTTCTCTTCAGCTGGCAGTTATTTCAGCCAGCCTTTAGAGACAAGAGGGAGCCAAAATCCAAGCAGGACTTTTAGCTCCTGAGTGCAGAGGCAGCACAATAAAACTGTGGTGTGCCTTAAGCAAGTGGAAAAAGTCCCGGGAGGCCGATAGAAGGCCACATACAAGTTTCACTTCTTTCAGGGCTGAGAAGGGAGGGTTTTCAGCTCCACACTGGAGGAGGGAGGGTTTTCAGCTCCTCACTGGACCTTCTAGAGCAAGGGTCTTCAAACTTGACAGCTTTAAGACTTGTGGACTTCAACTCCCAGAATTCCTCCTCCAGTCATGTTAGCTCAGGAATTATGGGAGTTGAAGTCCACAAGTCTTAAACTTGCCAGGTTTGAAGGCCCTTGTTCTTGAGTCTCACCATCTCCAAACATCCTATGCTCCTTATCTGGGACTCTCTTCATTTCATGACCCACGCAATCACTTAATGACAGCAATTCTGAGTGTCATGATTGCTGACACTGAGTATAGCAGTCCACACAGACATTTATGTGAGCTCGCTTAACAGCCTTTTCACTCAGTGGCAGATTCTGGGATTAAATTAAGCAACCCCTTTTTAAATTTCAGTTATACATTTATGGATTGGATAAAAAGATTCACATTAAAATTACTTTATAAATTAAAGAACTCATCTGAATCTAGTAATGCAGTGTTTTAAATCTAATACACAGGGATGTTGAAAATATTGTTGTAGTTGTTTACAGGTATCTCATAATTAAGTTCCTGTCAAGCATTATGCACACTAAAAATGTTATATATTTTCCACTTTTTTAAAAAAAATTACAAATACCTGCTACACAGGAATGTGCCCTTTTAACATAAACTGCAGTGCAGGCAAAATGATTACAAATTTTACTAAAATTAACAGTGCAATCCATGTAGTGGTCAAATTACTTCCAATTATGATCTCACTGGCCTATTTGGGTATCACAAAAGTACAGTAAGGGACTAAGGCATCCTGAGAAGCCATTCATCTATTCAATCCCCTTATAGAAGTTAAATAATTAGACATTATAATTATAATCTACTATGCACATAGCTTAGATTCCATCAAATAGAGGTTGCAGTGGTCTATACAGGTTTAATTATCAATTTTACAGTGACCTTATTCCTCTTGTCTCCTGTATAGTGCATTTACATTATAAACCTGACTTAGGGCAGTACTTTCTTGCCTTGGTTTTTAAGGCCACTATTTATAGACCAAGATAAAATAAACTGCCATCCCTCCAGCCATATGCGATCCCTTCCTTGCTCTTCTAAAATAGAGATACCAGTTGGGACCTGTGGCATTTCCAAGGCATGTACAACCTCTTGCCAAGAGCAACAGCTGTTCCCGAGCCAATGGCGTTAATACATTTCTCAAGCAGGGAAGGAACCACCTTCCTTTGGAGTCTACAATTTGCACGGAGAGGACCCCCCCCCCCAAATGCGATGACATTTCCACTACAAACTCCCCGCACCCACTCCACACATACAATACACACAAAGAAAGAGTCGTACACAAAGGAAAGCGCAACACGGGAAAGTCGCCAGGGAACGCCTCGCTCCCTCAGCTATCCGCGATTGAGCTTTATTGACTCCATCGCCGCTACTGACAACGGGAAGGGGGCGGACAGGCAAGCTATATATATATATATATATATATATATTATATATATATAAATATATATTTTACTTACGGAAAAAGGGGCGGGACGGGCAAGCTTTATGTTCCTTCGTGAAGCCCAAGCTGCCCACGCCACTACCAATTTCTCCTACCTCGCCCACCCACCCACCCGCTATCGCGTCCAGGCCTGCCGCCCGGTAGCCCTCCCACCCCGCGCTCTCTTCTCGCCTTACCTTGGCTTTGCCGGCCTCCAGCTTCTTCTGCCTCTCCTGCTCGTCCATGGCTCCTGCCCGGGAGACAAGACAGTTACTGTGCAGCCAACTAAACCCAGAAAGGGGAACCTGCCCTCAAGCCTCCGAGACGTCTCTCGTTCGCTAGGCGTCAGCAACCAGCGCTCTGCCCGGTCTACTCTACGGCGTCTGACGGCATCTCGGCAAACCCACCGGCGCCGCCATCTTCAGCTCCACGTAAACACGCGGCCGGGAAAAGTGACGTCCGCGCCGCCGCTCTAAGAACCAACTTCGAGGCTTTTATAGAGAAGTCCCGCAAGGCGGCAACCGAGGGAAAGGACGGTTATTGGGGCGAGCGAGCTCGTTTCCTCTTTTCTTTCTTTTTTTATACTGTTTTTCCGTTCTGTTTTTATTTTGTTTTTGCTTTGGGGCCTGAAGGCAGAGAGCTCCAGCCGCCTACTTTTCTCAACAACAACCCTGTGGGTATCTTCAAAGGTACTTTTTTCAGGAGGCAACGGACTTTCTTTGAATTTTTTTTGGAAGACGTTTCGCTTCTCATCCAAGAAGCTTCTTTAGTTCTGACAGGATAGTGGGAAATGGAAGGATTTATTCCCGCTGTCCTGTCAGAGCTGAAGGAGCTTCTTGGATGAGAAGCAAAACGTCTTCCAAAAAAAAAACAAGAACGTCCAATTGCCTCCTGAAAAAAACACCTTTGGGACAACCAAGACCTGGATGACTGAAAATGTCTACAAACTCTGTGGGCCGAGAGAGGGATCGGCCGGAGATCAATTTCGCTATTGAATGCAAGCTTGGATTGCCAACTCCTACAGCAATACATGTCATTAAATTGCAATACAGCAATTCCCTAAATGTAAAATGTGCCTGAACCATGACAAGAGTAAACTAATAATTCCATGAATGCTAATATCGGATAAGAAATAAATGATTGAAATTTTAGGGATAATGTTTAATAGTTCAGTCTCTGTTGCTACGTATTTTAATTATTGTAATTATAGTATTTTAAAAAATTTGTTCCCCATCCAATTATTTGTTGAGATGGCTGATTCAATATAATTTAATGTATGTATCACGGGGATTCAAAAACTCGGGTAAAGCAACTGCCCATTGTAAGCTTCGTTGGTAAAATATTTTTTTTCATTAAAAAATTGCTACTTCAGCTTCACTAGTCTGTTTTCAAAAGCAAACCACATTGTTCGAGAAAACTTGTTTTAAATCAGTGTAATAAACTTTATTCCATCTTTATTATTTTTACAATTAATTCAAGTCAGCAAACATTTCCAACACATTTGTCCTGATTTTCCTGGGATCGGCTGAGAGAAAATGATTGATCCAAGGTCACCCAGCTGGTTTTCAGACCTAAGGCAGGACTTGAAATCAGAGTCTCCTGCTTTTCTAGTCTTGTGCCTTAACCACTAACCTAAACTGGCTCTCTGAACTGGCATGTTGCCTGGGGAATTCTGGAGATAAAGTCCATATATCTTAATATTGCCAAGTTTAAAACATATTGCCTTTAAACAATAGATCAGAGTGGTCCTTCAGAGCCAACTAAAGTTCAATTTTAGCTTTACTTTGAGCTCGTCAAGCGGAAATAGCAATAGCACTTAGACACTTATACCACTTCACAGTGCTTTACAGTCCTCAACTGGAAGGATAGAAGGCTGAGTCAATCTTGAGCCAGTGACAATCGAATTGCCAAACTGCTGGCAGCCAGCAGCCAGCAGAAGTAGCCTGCAGTATTACATTCTAACTTCTGTGCCATCATCAAAAATACATTGCTTAATGGTGCAGTTTTTATATCATGAATTTAGTGCTCTCATGGAACTTGATGTGTATCTTATATCTTACCTTTCATACAGGAGCTCAGGGTAGAGTAGGTAACCCTACTCCTTTTATCCACCCTATAAATAAATTGATCTAACCCAAAGTCAGCCAGTGTACTTCCATGTCCGATATATAAGAGTAAGTACAGCGTTACTGCAGGGAAGGATATCCAATAGAAACAGTAGGTGGGGGCATTCTTGATGGCAGCTCCCTTCCAAGGGAATTAATGAACCCCGGTAAAGATGGTTCACACTCTCATAGCGCTCTGGAGATTGGTAAATCTGTCTTTTGCAGCAAACTTGGGGACTGAGTCTGTGGACCATAGATACTGTGGTGTTTCTCTCTGTTTAATTTTAATTATTGTTATTTTAATATCTGCAAACTATCTACAATTCACTAGGTTTGAAGCAGTGCATAAATTACAACTATTTCTAAATACATTAATGCTTTAAAATAGATTATATTTAACCCTATTTTCATTGTTTTTGAGCACTTATGTACAAGTGAAAGCTAGCACCCAGTTCCTTATTAATATATTTCTAGAGTAATGATTCAATAATAGCAATAGAAATGCTATTTAAAGAGAAAATGGGTAAATAGAAATAATAGATTTATAATTGCAGCAATGTCCAGTTCCCATTATCTCATGAATGTAAATCTAGGTTTTGAAAAATGCTCTGGCATAAAGTTTTAATTGTTAATTGAAGCCTATATTGTTAATTTTAATTGAAGCCTATGTCTCTTTGGGTATTTATGCTAAGCCTGTTTGCTGGTGGTCTTCCAATTATCTGCCATTTTCTTGGCAATAATTTGAAGATTGTCACAGTGTGGCTCTGGCAGCACTGGAATATGCATTGAAATATTTATTATTACAGAAAGTTAAAATATTTTGGTGAAATACATTTAAAACTAAGTTCTAGTCATTCATTTCAAGGTAGGGGTCTACCTGACAGATTGTTTTCTTTGAGTATTGTACCTTTTGTAGATTTACTTGCTTGAAATTCAGGAAACAATGGAAGAAGTTTCATGAGCATCTGCCTTGTTGCAGTAGACTTGTTGCCTTTAATCGTATGATGTTATTTATCCAGAGCATAATTAATAATTTAATAATCCAATATTATAGATGTTCAGAATGTAGCACCATAAACCAACCAGCTGCGTTTACAGAACACACTAAAACCATAAACTAATCAGGTTTGTTTTACTGGGTACAAGAAATCCTCAACTTACAACAATAATTGGGATCAGAATTTACTTGCTAAATAAAATAGTTGGTAAGTGAGTCATGCCTGATTTTATGATCTTTTTTGCCACCATTTCATGCAAATTGCTTCAGTTGTTCAATGAATCATCTAATCATTAAGCAAATCCAGTTTTCCCATTAACTTTGTTTGTTGGAAGCTGTGGGAGAAGGTCATTAATGGCAATCATATGACCCGGGGCCACTGCCAACATCGTAAATATATTCCAGTTCTCAAGTGCACAAAGTTTGATCACATGTCTGTGAAGATGTTACAATGATTGTAAGTGTGAGAACTGTTTGAAAGTCACTTTTTCAATTTCTTTGTAACTTTGAATGGTTGCTAAACCAATGGATATAAGTTGAGGACTACTTGTTAATCAGCCATTATCTCTTCCTGATAGTTAAATATGCATATCTACGAACTGAAGCAATTTTCAGAGTACTTGCTATGTTTTCTATTAAAAATTGGAAAATATTCTATTTAATTTGTTGTGCAAACATAACTAGTTTTTTTCAACAAGCAAAATGAAGAAAACTGGAGCAATTAGGAAGTAAGAAGAAAACAAGCTGAGTTGCTGTAAGCAGCCTGAAGGAAAGTAAAAACAATATTTACATTTAGAGATTGCTAAAAGCAGAGACCCAGTCTGAAGTACTGATTAAGATGATAGCACAGAAACCAAAAGACTGTGAGTTCTAGGTCTGCCTTAGGCCTTGGTGTCTTTGGGCCAGTCATGATATGAAAAAAGACTACTGAATAGAAAACAGTGTCTGAAAGGGAAAGTTAAAAGTGGGTAAAATGAGCCACTGCAAGAACCATTTATCAATTTTGACACCTATATAATAGCTTGATTTTTACATGTGTTTTTATGCATATGAAAAACTGTGAAGAGAGTCAGTTCAAGACAAATATTTATTGACAGTAATAATATAAGACACAAAACCAGTGGTAGTATGCTACCGGTTCGGATTGGTTTGGCCGAACCAATAGTAAAAAAAGCCTCTGATCATCAGCTAGGAGGAGAAAAAAGAGAAAAGCACAGAATTGGCCCTCCCACCTGCCTCTGTGCATTTCTCTTCTTTATCCTTTTTATCGGGGTTAGGGAGGGCAACCAGGTGGTGGTTGGGGGAAAACCCACCTGAAACAGGGGCCAGACTAGGGTCACACACGACCGGGAGGTCTTGGGATCGGGGGTGGTCAGATTGAGGATGGGGGTTTCTTTCCAAGGGGAGGAAGGGATGGCTATTGGCACAATTGGCGGGAGAGGCAGATATGGTTGACAGGGGGCCTTATCATGTTATGAGAGCTCATCTCCGCTGTTTACGGATGGTGGTGTGCTCCGACCCCCAGGTCATATCCCATTCCCTGGGCTGTTCGAATGATCTGGCCCCGGGCCTTCGGCTGATACTATGCAACACCAGGTCTGTAATTAATAAAGCTCCCCTCATTTATGATTTAATTGAGAAAGGAGGAGCGGACCTGGTGGGCATCACCGAAACCTGGCTGGGACAGGAAGGTGGTGTTCCTCTGGTGGAGATGTGCCCGAGCGGGTTTCAGGTCTTTCATCAGCCGAAGGCTCAGGGGAGGGGTGGGGGTGTTGCAGTGATTATTCGGGGGGATCTAGATCCTAGGGAATCCACTATCCCTCAGATGACCGGATGTGAATCCCTCTTTGTAAAGTGTGGTTCCAGGGTTCAGATGGGCCTATTGATCACATACCTGGCTCCCTGCTATGTGACATCGGCCCTGCCTGAGCTTCTCGAGGTTATAGCCCTGGCGGTTGAAACCCCCAGGCTGATGGTCATGGGAGATTTCAACTTGCCTTCGGCTGGTGGGACCTCGGAGACTGCTCAGCAGTTCTTGGCTTCCATGACAGCCTTGGGCCTGACCCAACTAATTAGGGACACCACTCACACTGGGGGTCACATCTTGGATCTAGTTTTTATTTTGGGACAGTGGCAGGATGATCTTGGTATAGGGGACGTTGTTATTGAACCCTTGTCATGGTCAGATCATTCGCTCCTTAGACTAGACTTCCAGACTGCACCCCCTCGTCACAGGGAGGCGGGACCGATATGATGGTTCCGCCCCAGGAGCCTGATAGACCCGGATAGGTTCCTGATGGAGCTTGGGCCGTTTCCCAGTATTCAAACACATGACTCGGTTGAGGATCTGGTGGCCACCTGGGATAGGGTGGCGCCTAAGACCCTTGACCGAGTCGTGCCCTTGCGGCCTCTGACCCAATGCAACTCTCACTCGGCTCCTTGGTTTTCTGAGGAGCTGAGGGAGATGAAGCATCGGAAAAGATGCCTAGAGCGTGGTTGGAGGACCACCCACTCCAGATCTGACCGAACACTATTGCGGTCCTATATTAGGGCCTATCTAGTGGCGATAGAGGTGGCAAAACATTCTTACTTTTCTGCAGGAAACCGCCCAGCCGCCCTCTTTAAGGTGACCTGCTCCCTTTTAGAAGTGGGAGTGTGGGAGGATCTTCTGCAGGGACGGGCTGAGGACTTTTCGAATTTCCTGCTGGACAAAATCACTCAGATCCGGAATGGGTTGAACTCTGACTGGGCAACTCTGGACGGGAGGTCAGGAGCGGAATTGAGGGAGAACATCTGGGAAGAATTTGACCCTGTAACCCCCGAAGACGTTGATAGGATGCTGGGTAGGCTTAATGCTACCACCTATTTACTGGATCCGTGTTCCTCCTGGCTGGTATTAGCCACTCGGGAGGTGACACGAGGTTAGTTCGAGGATATTATTAATGCTTCCTTCAATGAGGGATTTCTGCCTGCCGCCTTGAAAGAGGCAGTAGTCAGACCCCTCCTCAAGAAACCGTCCCTGGACCCAACTTTATTATCTAATTATCGTCCAGTCTCCAACCTTCGCTTTGTAGCGAAGGCTGTTGAGAGTGTGGTGGCACGACAGCTTCCCCAGCACCTGGATGAAGCTGTCTACTTAGATCCACGCCACTCAGGCTTCAGGCCCGGATACAGCATGTAGACGGCATTGGTTGCGTTGGTGGATGATCTCTGGATGGCCCGTGACAGAGGTTATTCCTCTGTCCTGGTCCTATTAGACCTCTCGGCGGCTTTCGATACTGTCGACCACAATATCTTATTGCGACGGCTGGAGGGGTTGGGAGTGGGGGGCATTGTTTTGTGGTGGTTCTCCTCCTTCCTCTCTGATCGTTCGCAATTTGTGTTGACGGGGGCAGAAATCGACCCCGAAGTCCCTGATTTGCAGGTTTTTGAGGGGTCAGTGCTCTCGCCCCTGCTGTTCAACATTTATATGAAGCCGCTGGGTGAAATCATCCGTGGCTTTGGGGTAGCTGTATATTTTTACCCCAGGCCACCCCAGGCCACCCTAACGAAGCCGTTGAATGAGGACCCGGTGTCTGGAGGCTGTGTGGAGTTGGATTGGATAGAACAGGCTTCAACTCAATCCAGCTAAGACCGAATTGTTGTGCTTTCCAGCACCCTGATACAGCCAGCTAGTTCCATCGCTGACTGTGGGGGAGGAAATTCTTACCCTCACAGACAGGGCGCACAATCTAGGTGTCCTCCTGGACGTACGGCTGTCGTTAGAAGAACACATGGCGGCCGTCGCCAGGGAGGCTTTTTATCAGGTCCGTAGGATCTACCAGTTGCGACCCTTTCTGGATCGGGATGCGCTTCGCACAATCACATCCGCCCTCGTTATCTCCCGCCTAGATTATGCCAATGCTCTCTACATGGGGTTACCCTTGAAGAGCATCCGAAGACTCCAGCTGGTGCAGAATGCAGCTGCACGGGTGGCTTTGGGAGCTTCTCGGAGCTCTCATGTTACACCACTCTTGCGCGAACTGCATTGGCTCCCGATGGTCTTTCGGGTACGTTTCAAGATGTTAGTTACCATCTTTAAAGCGCTCCATGGCTTGGGATCTGGGTATTTACGGGACCGCCTACTGCCACCATCAATCTCCCGTCGACCGGTACGCTCCCATAGACTGGGTCTTCTCGGGCTGCCGCCAGCTGGACGGCTGGCGACCCCGAGGTACGGGCCTTCTCTTTGGGGGCACCCTCCCTCTGGAACAAATTACCCCCGGAGATAAGGATCATCCCTGACCTCTTGACTTTCCGATGCACGTTAAAATCTCACTTATTTCATCAAGCCGGTCTGGCCTAGGGTTTTATGGGGTTTTAAATTCGATCTTAAATTGGTTTTAATTCCTTATTTATAAATTCTTGTTTCATTTTTTATTTTTATTTATTCAATCACCTAATATTATTATATTTTTTAATGACTGTACACCGCCCCGAGTCCCGCAGGGAGTGGGGGTGGTATATAAATCTTGTAAATAAATAAATAAATCCTCTCAGCTGATTGGTACTGCAGGCCTCAGTTGTGCATGTGTTAGGTGCGCGCACACACACATGATCACTGGTAATGGAACAGGTAGGATCCCACTGCTGCACAAAAACCTATTGATTTTTTTACAAACATCCCCAAAAAACCTGTCATATTGGTACCACAATAAACTTTGGGAATCGGTATACCATTAGGAATACTTTGGGGAAAAACAGCAGATGACTTATACTCACATTTCTGAATTCCTTTGCAAATGAAATTTTGAACATTTCTTTCTTTTTCAAAGCTATCTTTCCAATTATATTATATGTTTTACAATAAATGTAAATTCCAAGTAATTGACCAGTTTTCTCAGAAAGCAATTTCTGTCAAACAAGGCTTATAATTCAATTCACCAAGAATGTTCTAACACAGAACTATTCTTTTTCCCCCCTATTTCGTTTAAAATTAATTCAATCATTTGAAAGAAATATCAAGTAAGTAACTGTCTCCAAAAACATAGTCAAAGTCCAAAGCTACATGTGATCTTTCAATCTGCATTCCTCAATAACATCATCCAAATCTACGGCTTCAATTCAATAATCATTCTTATAGATTTATAGGCTGTTTCTGAGATGTGATTTTAAAAAGCAGCTTAACCTGTGTTAAAAAGATAAATGACTAGTCGTGAACACTGATTTTTAATTACAGAAATCTAATAAATACATTTGTCAGGTAAATAAGGAGGTTGTTCAGCATCGGGGCACCATTTTTCCTATCTTTGACATAGGATAATATTTTTTCATGTCATTGCACTGATAACTAGTTGTTCTTAAACTGTAATATGTAGTTTTAATATATTTTTTCCATTGTTTTTTTCAAGAAGAATTTTAATTTTACTCGTAATGTGGTTTACCTCCTTAACTATAAAGTTTATTAAATGTTCTTAATAAATGTTAATGTTAAATTTAAAGAGTTAAATAAATTTGTTAAAATGTATTTGTTCTATTGAAATGAAATTCAATGTAGAGAAAAGTAAAATCCTACGCTTAGGCAAGAAAAAACAAAAGCATACATATAGATTGGGTGAAACCAGGCTCAATAGCAGTAACTGTGAGAGGAATCTTAGTGTTAGTGGACAACCAGCTAAATATGAGCCAGCAGTGTGCAGCAGCAGCCAAAAAAGCTAATGCAATTTAAATTGTATTAACACAGGGATACAATCGAGATCAAATGAGGTACTAATACCACTCTATAAAGCCTTAGTAAGATCACACCTAGAGTACTGCATCCAGTTTTGGTCACCACATTACAAAAAAGATGTTGAGACTCTAGTAAAAGTGTAGAGAAGAGCAATCAGGATGATTAGCAGACTAGAGACTAAAACATATGAAGAACAGTTACAGAAACTGGGCATGGCTAGTCTAGTGAAGAGAAGGACCAGGGGAGACATGATAGCAGTCTTCCAATATTTGAAGGGCTGCCACAGAGAAGAGTGGGTCAAGCTATTTTCTAAAGCGCCTGTAGGTCAGACAAGGAATAATAGATGGAAGGAGGAGAGATTTAACCTGGAAATAAGGAGAAACTTTCTGACAGTGAAAACAATCAGCCAATGGAACAGCTTGCCCTCAGAGCTTGTGGGAGCATCATCACCACGAGACTTTCAAGAAGAGATTGGACTGCCATTTGTCAGAAATGGTATAACATGTCCCGCTTGGACAGGGGGTTGGACTAGATGATCTACAAGGTCCCTTCCAACTCTGATTATTTGTTATTGTATTGATTTTTTATAAAAACAATTTTTCAATTACTCCTCCCCCCATGTTTATACATTTGCAATACTAGTCACAAAGATGCTTTTTTCAAAAGATAACCGGACTTTCTTAGGTTTTTCATTGAAAACATTTTGCTTCTTATCCAAGAAACTTCTTCAGTTGATTTCAAAGAAAAAGCCAAGAAAGTCCAGTTGCCTTTTGAAAAAAGCACCTTTGGTAAAATCATGACCTAGATGATTAGGAAGCTCCATAGATATTTACTAGACTAGTGTTTAATTTTTTTGGAAGATGAGTTTATGGTATGTGCACCTTAATCTCTTTTATACTTGAAATCATGTACAATACAGATATAATGTTGTGCTCACTGCCACGATCTATTTCAGACTTAAATGCCAAATCAAATTCGTATAAGCCATGTGATTGTTAATTATACTATGTTGTATGTTGCTGTACTTTGTAAGTTACTCCTGAGTTTTTTAAAGAAGGTACAAATAAGAAATCTGCTTTCCTTTTACGTTTCTTCAATAGACTATATAAAACTTTTGTTTGTTTGTGTTTTCAAACCAATCTTGATTCCTGGCAGGTACATAGACAAAGCCATCCAATTTTCTGGGCAACATTTTTTCTAGTGTTTCCATTGCCCTTTTCCTAGGACTTCAGGCAGAATAATAGCCCAAGGTCATCCACCTGGCTTCTGAGTCTAAGACAGAGCTAGAATCTCACTTTCCCTCCTCCTTGGTGATTCTGGCATCTAATCGCTAGATCAAAATGTAGGATAGGAATGTTTAAAATCTAGAATCTTCGTTCATTTAACTATCCTGATTTTGGAAGTATATAGTTCATAATATATACTAAATAATTATTACTGTAGGAAGTATCAAGTCATTAAAAGTAATGTTTCTCTTTCTATTATTTGTTTTTCTGATAGTTTTGACATCAATTCTAATTTGACCATTTCCAATATACTTGTTTGCCCCCATGAACGATCAATTTAGTTTCACTGAATAGTTGGAAGTTCTGTTTCCCTCAATCATTTTAATAAAATTGTATCATTGTGTGAGGCCTATCAAAACAACTGAAAAATTAAAATTCCTTTTATTTGATATCACAATTCATAAATTCAATTGATCTCTAAATGATAACATTAAAACAGGCCATAACTAATAATCTTAATAGTAAATGCATTTATTTTATTTAAAAAATGTATTAACCTATTGATGTTTTCATATTGCTTTTATAAGGCTAGGATGCTGATTCATATCTCCAGCTATCAAATTATATATTTAAAGTGAGCATGAAATTTATTACCATAAAAAGGAACATTATTTATTTAGTATTCATGACCATTTGGTACATGATTTCTTTCTTGTCACTAAATTGTGCAGTGTTAATTATTCCACAATGGAACTGAGTACAGCATTATATTTGGATATGTGAGAAGACAGTGGGGGTTGTCTGTTGCTATGGGAGCAAGGAAGAATTTTAAGTAATACTCAATATTTGCATAATTCTAGAAGATAAAATAGAATTTTGTTCCTAAATGGGTTTAATACAGAAAGAGAATTTGCTGAGAAACCTGTGTCATTATTGAACAGGCTATGTTTGATCCATTAATCTAAATGATTTCCACTTACACAGTTCCATTCTTAAACTATACCTGTGAATTGAGTCAGCATACAAAATGGTTTGAAACCCTAAACTTTTATTTAGATAATTTAAATAAACTCCACAAAAATAACCAGATTCCTAATGATTACATAGATGATTTTGAAAATAGAGTGTCAATGTTGGATGAATAATCTATTTCAAGATTACAGGAAGAAAAAAAATTACATTCTGCTGCTTACAAATATTAGGTCAATTGAAAGGAATATTTGTTTAGGGATAGAAGTTGAGTAATTAGTACTAGATAGTTATGGTGATAAACAAAATTCTTATTAATGTGAATAGGTGAAAAGAAATTCTCATTATATATCTGTCATCTATCTGTCTATCTATCTATCTATCTATCTATCTATCTATCTATCTATCTATCTATCTGATAATGTTAGCTAAAATCAGTACTGATTTTGGTGAATTACATTATTTTCTATATTAGAAAGTGTATGTAAGAGAATGTATGGAACACCTATCAATTGTTCTATCAGCTTTTGATTATGTATAATAAATGTCATTCAAAATTATATTTTACTCTATAAAATAAATGAAAACTGTGATGTCAACATATTTTCCAAGATGCTCTAGAAAGGATTAGAACACAAGAATACAGTATTACTTTATCAGAATTGGAAAATTAATGAAAAAGCATGCTATGTGTACACCTAACTTTACGCTTAGCCACATATAAATTACTCACAGATGTATTTTCATGTTCCTACATTCTTACATGCAGGCATTCTCATTCTCTTGTTTCCAAAGCAACATACAACATATCAACACATTGACTCCCTATTGTAAAGAGATCAAGGTATTCATTAATAAATAAAGCATCAAACACAGATATCTAGAAATGTTACAATAGTACATACCTCTTGAAGAAAAATCTCTTTTTATTCTGGAGCCTGATGTTGTGCAGCTTATAGTTTGACATATTGTAAGCTCTACATAAGCCTTTTGGGACATTCTTGATTGTTATTGTTTATCTTTCAATTAAACAGGGAATAATACTTGGGTATGTTGTTGAGAAAGAACTTCTGCTTCAGCTGAAAAGCAGATGATAGCTTTGGACAAGCTGAAAAAGTTTTGTGAGATAAATAATTTAGTTTGCAGGTATAATATATCCACGAGGATAATTAAAAAGTCTGTAATTGATAATTAATTACCATTACTCAGCCCCTGGTTGGAACTAGCTTTGCAAATTAGATACATATTATTTTGTACTACAGTAAATCATTTGCTAAATCATGTGATTGTCAAATATTAAATGATTACAAAATTAAAGGTAATTTCTAAGGTATTGTCTGGATCAACTTATTTTATTTATCAGTCACTTACAAGATAATAGATATAAGTATAAACATGAGTAAGAATACAGGAAATAGGTACGAATAAATGGGGACAATAGGACAGGGATGATAGGCATGATGGTGCACTTATGCACGCCCCTTATACACCTTTTAGGAATGGGGTGAGGTCAATAGTGAATAGTTTGAGGTTAAAGGAGTGGGGGTTAGAGGATGTAACAACAGATCAGTAGTGCATTCCAGCCATTGACCACTCTGTTGCTGAAGTCGTACTTTCTGCAATCGAGTTTGAAGCGGTTTACATTGAGTTTGTATCTGTTCTGTGCTCTTGTATTCTTGTGGTTGAAGCTGAAGTAGTCATTGACTGGTAGGACATTGTAGCAGATAATTTTGTGTGCTACACTTAAGTCTAACCGTAGGTGGTGTAGTTCAAGGTTGTCCAAGCCCAAAATGTCAAGCCTGGTGATATAGGGTATTCTGTTGCGAGCAGAGGAGTATAGTACTCTTCTAGTGAAATACTTCTGGACTCCCTCAATTGTATTAATGTCCGTTATACAGTGCAGATTCCAGACTGAAGAGCTGAATTCAAGTATTGATCTAGCAAAAGTTTTGTATGCTCTAGTTAGCAATTCAATATTTCCAGAGGAGAAGCTTCGTAAGATTAGATTTACAACTCTTAATGCCTTTTTGGCAATGCTGTTACAATGAGCTCTGGCGCTTAGGTCATTTGATATGACAGAGTGAGGATCATCAATGAGGTCATATCTGTCTAGTTTGTATTTGGTGTACTGATTTTTTTTACCAATGTGTAGGACAGAGCATTTGTTGGTCGAGATTTGGAGTTGCCAATTGTTTGACCATTCAGACACATAATCAAGGTCGCTTTGAAGGACAGTAACATTGTCGGTGGTGTTGAATAGTTTTACATCATCCATAAAGAAGACACAGTTGTTTATAATGTGATCACAAAGGTCATTTATATAGAGTATAAAGAGTGTGGATCCTAGAACGCTGCCTTGGAGGACACCACTATTAACTGAAGCAGGGTTTGATATAGTGCTCCCTATTTTTACTATTTGTTGCCTGTTTGACAGGAACACAATAATCCATTTTTGAAGGGATCCAGAAATACTGTAAAAGTTTAGTTTTGATAGTGGTTTGTCATGTACCACTGAATCAAAGGCTTTGCAGAAGTCTATGTAAATTGTGTCAGCTTTACCCAGGCTGATTTGTATCATCCTCTTCCTTTTCTGCCAGAAAAATCTAGCTACTGGTTCTTTTTTGTTATTATTAAAAAGTTTTTTATTTTTATATTTTACACATGAGCAACATGATTCCAGATTACAACATTTATATCTAGTCATACTTACATTTCCAACTTTCTTATTTAATATCACATCAAATTATTATCCACTCCACTAATCTTTAAATAAATTTCCATTTCATATTTCAATTCATTAATTCAATATCAAAATCATTTCCTTACATATATTTCCAATTCTTTATCCCCTATTATTTCCATTTTCAGCTTATCACCTATTTTATTTTGCCTTATACATTATTATCTTCATTAATTAACTCAACATATAATAAAGATTAAACAAATTTAAAATTAAAATAAGATTAATGAATTTAGGATCCACATGGAATATTCCTCAATCTACAATATATCTTATATTTATTCCAACACTATTCATATAACCTGTTATAAGTAAAATTTGGATATTATACTTGAGAAACTACAGAACCAGACTGTAGCCATTTTGTGTCTGTAGCCTGACCTTTTAAAAGGACAGAAAAGTTGAGAAATATGTTTTTGTGAAACAAATATGTTGGATTGCAAAGTTTGTCTTTGGCATAGGTTAGGGGACATTTGTGCTAGGGCACCCTGACATTATAAATATCACACTAAGAAATATTAATGTTTCCTTATAATTTTTCTGGAATGTGAAAAACAGAAAATCTGAAAATATTGGAAGTTTTCCATGGAAGGTTGTATAATGTCCATATATGGAAAAAGGAAGTATTATGTAACCATGTGATTTGATAAACCTATATAATCTGTATTCACTGAAAGAAAGACATCTTCTTCCTCTTAGAAAATGTTTCTTTTCTAGAGTGAATTGAGTCCAATACTGCAGTATTTTCCCTAATAAAGCATCCTATAACTCAGATTATCAAAAGTCTGTTGTTTCATTTTTGAATGCTTATAACATAACCATTTCATGTTTTTCTTTATTTCCACATAACTAAATTTTACTTCTATAATTTAAATAAAGTTTCATTCCCCTACTTTTAATTATAATATAATATTCTCATTATAAAATTCTAATATGACCCATATTTTTTATTTTCTCATATCCTTTGTTTAGTCAATTATAATTTCTACTTCATATATATATGGATTAATAATAATAAAACCCTCTTAACATTTCTTAATTCATCTTCATTTTTCTCATATATAGTTATATAATACTCTTAGGGTAATTCCCAATACATTTTGAGTTTCAAATCTCCCCATTCTAAATTTCTAATAAAAAATACCAAAATATATTCTCATGTGGCAACCCCCTTTTATGTCATATCTAACCCTTATCTCTAAATCTCTTGGCCTTGTCATTTCTCTTGGTTTTAGCTAGCTTTCCCTTTTCTAAATTTTCCCGATGTTTCCTTTTTATTTCCATCTGCCAGTCACCCATCTTCTCCCCCACTCTTTCCTGTTCTCTTTTTTGAAATTTATTCTTGTAGAATTTTTTCTTCTGTTGTTTAATCTTAAGAGCATTTTCTCTTTTCTTTATTAACGCTATCATCAGTGTCATAGTTTTAGTTCCTTTAATGTCTTTTGGTAATATCTCTTGTTCTCCATGTTCATCTGAGTCACTTTCCTCTTCCTTTAACTCCTTCTCTGTGAAATTTCTTTGTTCTTGTATGGACTGCATCACCATTATTATTTTTGCCAGTATGTTCAATAATTATCTTCTTTTTTCAACATTCCTCTCACAATTTGCAATTCCTACTTAAAGTCTTTGCTTATTTCTTTCATTTTTTTGTTAATCAGTTGAGTTATTAAAATTCAAAGCCTTTTGTTGTGATCTTTGCCAAAAGTCTCCTTGTCTTTATTTCCCTTATTAATCCTTCTGTCTCTTTATCACAATCAGCATCCAACAGTCCCAGGAAATTGCATTTGTGTATCCTCTTAGTACAGTTTCTCCCCCCTTTTTCAGGTTTCTGGGGTTCTTGCTGTTTTATTAGTCTTTTATCTCATAACAATTATAAGACCAGTGATTTTCCATAAAATTCTGGAGGAAAACAGTCTTTAACCATTAGATGACACTATATCACTTTCCACTTTTCAAAGTCTTTTCTTTTCTCTTTTCAATTGTATTAACGTTAATTTCCAACCATTTCAAAATATTAGCTTTCTTAAAAGTAGTCAATTCCAGGGAAGTCCAGCATTTTGTCCAATGCCTAATTAATGCCAAATTATATATATTATTCCAAATTTAGTCTCTAATTTTATTGTAGATTTTTATACTCCAATTTTATTTACCTTATCTTTTCCTCTTATTTTCATTTGCTGCTATGATACTCTTAAGTGAGGGCTCTTTCTTTCTGCTTCTTGGGGTTATTAAGAAAAAATCAAGTTCTTTTGTCTGGTTACACATTGTTCACCACTTCACCGCTCCAACACATGCTTAGATCCCGGCAGCTTTCCGTCTTCAGGGCAGCCATTAAACTGCCGTTTCTCCTTGTCTTCCAGGGGAGTAATACCTAGCTAGGGAGGGGAGATGCAGCTCCCCTCGACCCAGTTGATGGTCTCCCCCTCTTCTCCCACACCTCCGAGGTGGATCAAATGGTTCAGTCCCACAGAGAGCCCCTCCAACAAGGTAAACATGGGTCAAAGCCACGCACAATCACGGTGTCTGATCTGTCTTTGACAGAAACACCACCGGAAATCCTAGCTACTGGTTCTTGATGTAGGAGTTCTCAAATAATTTCTAACTTGCCAAGAAGGCAACCTCTATATATCATTTATTTATTTATTTATTTATTTATTTATTTATTTATTTATTTATTTATTTTATTCAATTTATATACCGCCCTTCTTCCGAAGGACTCAGGGCGGTGCACAGCCAACTAAAACAACACATATACAAAAGTTAAAATAGAATTAAATATGGGCTGCTTCCAAATCTAAAACCCCAACATTAAAACTATAATTAAAACCCCATTTAAAATCAATTTAAGATCAGCCCAGGCCAGCCTGCTCAAAGAGCCAGGTCTTCAAATCACATCTGAACACCCTCAGGTCGGTGGTCGTTCTCAACTCAGGGGGGAGCCCATTCCAGAGAGCGGGTGCCCCCACAGAGAAGGCCCTATTCCTCGGGATCACCAGGCGGCACATAGAGGCCATTGGGACCCGAAGGAGGCCCTCCCTGTGGGAGAGTACAGGTCGGTGGGAGACTACCGGCAGAATGCGGTCTTGCAGATAGCCTGGTCCAATGCCATGGAGCGCTTTAAAGGTCAAAACCAGAACCTTAAAGCGCACCCAGAAGGCAACCGGCAACCAATGCAGCTCAAGCAGGAGAGGCGTCACATGAGAGTTTCTAGATGCCCCCATAACCACCCGTGCAGCCGCATTTTGTACCAGTTGCAACCTCCGGATGCTCCCCAGAGGGAGCCCCATGTAGAGGGCATTACAGTAATCCAGGCAGGAGGTGACCAGGGCATGAGTGACAGTGCATAAGGTGTTCCGATCGAGAAAGGGCCGCAACTGGCGCATCAGGCGAACCTGATGAAAAGCCCCCCTGGAGACAGCCGTGATATGATCTTCCAATGGATGCCTAGATTGCGAGCCCTCTCTGTGGGGGCTAAGATCTCACCCCCAATAGCCAGCGATGGAGTCAGCTGACTATATCAGGACGCCGGAAACCACAGCTACTCAGTCTTGGAAGGATTGAGTCGAAGCCTGTTCTCACCCATCCAATTCCGCACGGCCTCCAGGCACTGGGACATAACCTTCACAGCATTGTTGGGGTGGTTTGGGTAGAGATGTAGAGCTGGGTGTCATCCGCATAAAGATGACACTTTACCCCAAAACCATGGATGATCTCCCCCAGCGGCTTCACATAAATGTTGAACAAGAGAGGGGAGAGGACCGACCCCTGAGGCACCCCACAAATGAGGGGCCTAGGGGTGGACCTCTCCCCCCCGTCAACACAAATTGCAAGCGGTCAGAGAGGAAGGAGGAGAATCATCGCAAGATGGTACTTCCAATTCCCAACCCCTCCAACCGCTGCAATAAGATACTATGGTCGATAGTATCAAAAGCCGCCGAGAAATCTAATAGGACAAAGACAGAGGAATAACCTCTGTCACGGGCCCTCCAGAGATCATTAACCAACGTGACCAATGCTGTTTTGGTACTGTGCCCGGGCCTGAAGCCCAATTGGAAGGGATCTAAATACATCGCTTCCTCCAGGTACTGAGGGAGCTGAAACGCCACCATACTCTCCACAACCTTCGCCACAAAGGGGAGGTTGGAGACTGGATGATAGTTATTCAAAAGCGCTGGGTCCAGGGCAGGCTTCTTGAGGAGAGGCTGCACCACCGCCATTTTCAGGGCGGTAGGGAGCGACCCCTCCCTCAACGAAGCTTTGACAATCCCCTGGAGCCAGCCTCGTGTCACCTCACTGGAGGTAGAAACCAACCAGGAGGGGCACAGGTCCAACAAACATGTGGTGGTGTTCAGCCACCCCACCAACTTGTCCACGCCCTCGGCAGTCACAGGATTTTCTTGATCGTCATGGCTAGTCTAGTAAAGAGAAGAACCAGGGGAGACATGATAGCACTCTTCCAATATTTGAGGGGCTGCCACAGGGAGGAAGGGGTCAAGCTATTTTCTAAAGCGCCTGTAGGCCAGACAAGGAATAATGGATGGAAACTGAACAAGGAGAGATCTAACCTGGAAATAAGGAGAAACTTTCTGACAGTGAGAACAATCAACCAATGGAACAGCTTGCCCTCGAACATTGTGGGAGCACCATCACTTGAGATTTTCAAGAAGAGATTGGATTGCCATTTGTCAGAAATGTTGTAGGGTCTCCCGCTTGGGTGAGGGGTTGGACTAGATGACTTATAAGGTCCCTTCCAACTCTGATTATCTGAAATCTGAAACCAATACTAGTAGAAGTGAAGCCTATGCTCCAATTAGCTAATGGACAATTCCTGTTCCTTGGGTTTTGGGCTGTTGCACTCTATTGCTGTCGTTCCTAGGCTGTTGAACTCACTATGCCCTTCCAAAGGGACTTTGACCGTATAAATCAGGACTGTCAAACTCCCAGCCCATAGACCGGATGTATAAATCAGGACTGGCCATGTCCACATCCAGTTTAGCAAAGGGGAAAAAAAGTCTCAATATGGCACATGATGCTGCCATGATAACATGAGTTTGACACCCCTGACAAAAATGCTCAGACAGGATTGATGAACAATTGAATTTTCTTACCATAACACCAGTAGAAAGTAAAGGGGGATTTTTCTTCTCCTTTCACTATTAATTGACTTTCATTTGATTAATGAAGACTGCATTACTAATTGATGACAGCATTTCACTTTTTATGTGATCCAATCTGTTGTGTCTCTCTACAATTACTACTAATATGGTGTCTCTGAGCTTGGTTACTTGCTTGTATTACTTAACTAGGTAACATCAGTGCAAGTGAGTTTGAGGTTTCCTTCCTATTTATATACAGTAGCTTGCTCTGCCAGTTTTGATGGTGGTATTTGTTCCTTGATCAGGGTGTTGTTTTCTGCTCATTTGTTTTCCTTCTGTGTGTTCACTGCTAGAGAGGTATATCTGGTCTTATTATTTCATGTTAATACTCATTTTAATATCAGTTGTGGTTAAAGTGATCAATTGGCCCTGACTACTTAAATTATATTTAATTATTTTCTCATTACATTGCAGTCAAAGATGTAATTTGGAAGCAAGTTTAGAAGGATTTGCACTCAAAGCTATTGGTAATTGCAGGTTGTATAACTCAGTGTTTGAAATCCAGCTCTAAATTTTGACTCATGATTTTGAAAGTAATTTACTGTATGATTTCTCTTATTTATTGTTTTGTTCTACCTGCCTCCAAAGACACTCATACTTTGTTTTCCCATAATATTTTGGCAGCATAAGAAAGTGGCATAATATATTATATTCTGTTGTTATTATTATTTAAGATTTTTTTAAAAAACCCCATCTTTATTATTTATAAAAATTATTCAAAGCCATGAACATACTTAGTACTTTCTCCTCCTCCCATTTTCTTTTCAACAACAAGCCTGTGTAAGTTGACCTGAAAGAGAGTGACTGGCCCAAGTCACCTAGCTGGCTTTCATATCTCAGGCAGGATTAAAATTTACAGTTTCCTGTTTCTAACATGCTGTCTTAACCACTAGACCATTTATGTCTTAAATAAATGCAAAACCAGGTTAACTAATGCTCAGCTTACAGTTGTGAACATAGATCATGCTAGAGAAGAAATACAACAGATTTTAATAAAGGGATAATAATACTTTAACACACAAACAGTTAAAAGTGACTTAAGGTTTAAGGCCAGGGATGAGTTGAAGATAATGCAATGTTGATCCAGCAGAACAAATAAGCCATCACAAAGATTCTGTGATGCAAATCAACAGATAAATAGTTTGCTTCCAATTATCCCAGAATTAGGCATTTCCCATTCCCAATGGTTAGATTTAGATTGACTCGTAGGTGAATTTTTAATTCTAAATGATATATGCACATTTGCTAGTTGAATATCTGCTGAACAATTTCTTGCACAATTCATATATAAAACCAGCAATTAGTTTGTAAACAGCAGGTTAGTAAAACCCTGACCAAAGAAACAATGGCTTAATACAATGTTTGGCTCTCATATCTGAAACTATCATAGAGTTGTTATAAGGAGAAAATTGAACAATATAGGGAAAACGAAATACATCACTCTTGAGATTCAAGTAAAAATGGGGCAAAACTTAAGAAATAAACAATTGGCTTTTCATTTCAAAGATATTTTAGAATGCCGATCTTTGCTTACAGACGGGTAATAGCTTGTCAAATCCGCGGGCAAATATTAAAAATTTCTCCTGAACTTTTTTTTCTCTTCGATCCCAAAACAATCGAAGAAACAGCGAGTGAGTTGTGTTATACTGCCACCTCTTTGAGAAAAAAATCAGTGCAATGGAGGTCTCAACATTAGATGGCAGTAGTTTTTTTAAAAATACCCCGCTTTTTCTATCGGGTGTTTTTTTCTCTTTGTGCTATTTCTTTCAACTTTCACTTCCGTGCGGATAGAGGATGCAATCTCGCAGGGCAGCAGGTTATTAAAATGGAATTCGCCACGTTGCAAGTCCTAAATAGAAAGAGAAAATTCGCCTTGGAAACAACTTAGGCTATTCATATTTTTGTAAAAAAGGCTGAGCCTCAGATTCATATTTTTGTAAAAAAGGCTGAGCCTCAGATTTCACGGCCGTAGCGCTGCAAATGAATATTCCCCACCAGATATTTTGCATGTTCTGTGCAAAGCAAAATCGGTTCTGCGCCTCCTTTTCTCCAGCCGCAGTTCAGACGGATTTTTGGCAGCAGACATTCTCCATTATTAGCTGCCCTTTGTCTAGGTTTATTTATCCCAAGATCTCTCGTTTTACTGTAAACAATTTAAGAATGACTGAGCTAGAAGAAATCCATTCTAGGGTTCTTGCTAAGATTCAGTTCGTTCAGCAGGAATCTTTCCAAATAAACTGAACAAAAATAAGTTTGTAAAAATGATTTATTTAACTGCCAAGCTACTAAAATTATTGTGTTATAATATAGCTGTGGCATCTGGATGCCATCAATACAGGCAGGTGAATGTGAAAGAAAGACTGCTTTCCAGTTATAAGATTTTATTAAATTATTATGTTTGGAAAAACATCACTTAGGTTTCTCCAAGTTTGCATTAATAGCTGCAATGCTGAATCAGAAAAAAAATAGTTGAATAGTCTGACAAATATTGATCAGGATATCAAAAAGGCAACTACTTCTGATTGTCACAAGCCAGACTGTCAAGCAACATGATATTTAGAAATGTTTGTAAACTAAAAAGAGCTAATAAAGAAACTATTGTCAGTAACAAAAAAATACTGTTCATATTGCGTAATTCATTAAAACTCAAATAATGCTGGACATATGCAAAATATATTGGTGACTGACTTGGTCATTCAGTCAGGTTGAAACATTATTCTAAATTTTTCTTCTTTTGTTCTGGAAATATGCATAAAAATAGCACTTTTCATTCTCTTTCCCTGATTTTCACCTGTTTTAGTAGGATACTGACCAGAGCAACTAGGATATCTTGTAATAATATATAACTTAGTTAAAAGTGGTAGAATTCTTGCATGAAATCTGTTTGTCTTATAGTGAAAAAAATCCAATTTATTGTCTTCTTAGTCATCACTATACCATTACATTGGGAACTAAATATAATAGCAAAAACCTATGTATTCTTACCTAAACAAAGATGTGCTATACTGAATGAATTTTTCATCCTCTGGTAATTATGGATAAGTATAAACCATAGATATTATGTATAGACTATTTTGACTCAGAACATAGTTGACAAGTGTGTGAACTATATTTCACATTAATGCAACAAAAAGGCCAGTGTAAACACGGATAAAATGTGATTATAAAAGAAGCTCTACAGAATTCTGAATTAATCTGTATACAATAGTGCTGAATCATCTTTATAAGCTACATGTTGTATAATGTTGAATCATCTTTAGAAAGTTCTATTCTAAGCATATTATAATAATTAAACTGGGTACTGCAGAAGAGTGGATCAGCATGGCAAAGGCAATTTGTCTAGAACAGGGATTGGAAATCCAAAACAGGCCTGCCTTTCAAAATCTTCCAGACAATATAGTTCTCCAAAGAAATATACCCACCTGGTCCACATGATGGAGAGAGAGAGGCTGTCCATTCAGCTGCTCTTATGAACACTCAGCACCTCCTTGGACAACTATTTGATGACAGTTTATCACAAAGTTAAGGCAAGAAAGATGAAGAAATGCTGGCAGCAGTGGGGTTATGGCTTCTGCCCCCTGTGTGGGAAAAAGTTGGAATCCCTGGTCTAGAAGATGGAAATGCCTCCTGTTCAATGAACTTCAAGGCCAGACATTAGCTCTGAGTAGCCATATTAGAAATCTTAAAACTCGAGAAAAAAATTACAGATACCTCATAAAAGCTTTGGAGAGTCACTAACTGGTAATGGCTTTACTTAGGGTGTGCCAGTTGTGAATTTAAAAACAAAGCACCAGACATCCAGATATTTTTTTTCCAGATAAGACATGCAAAAATTAAGCAGTCTCAGAACAAGAAATTGTATCTTTTGTCAGAAATTAATCGGTAAGTTTCATGGAGAGAAGAGATTTTGAGCAAGAAATGCACACATGTCAAACTGATAATGCTTCAATGCATTATTTTGCTTTTAAAGCTATAACTGTAAACTTGAGCCTGAAAATAGAGCTCCCTTACATAAGCCATTTTTCTTTTAGTATTGTAATTATTTTTGTATGTAAGGTTGTGCAAGGTGATACACAGAACAGAGATTCTGAAGAATTTGTGTGAGTCTGCTTAGCTCTGCCCACCAAATTGGGAATCCATTTTGAATACTTTTCACTGATGATGAAACCACTTGAGGGCTTATCAAAGCATTTATTTTCTTAGGACGCACTATATGATCTCTGAATAAATTATGTTGTTTAATTTGGAAGAGTCATAACTATCTGGAATTTTCATAGCTCCACTTGTATAAATAACCTCTAACTATTATGTTATTGCTGCCATAAATTTGCCAATGACAGTATAGTCTGTATAATAGTTTTGAATTTTTAGTGTTTAATGCAGGTAAAAAAAAATCATTAATTGAAAGGATTGAACAAGGAGGCATTTTTTCCAGCTGAATTTTCTCATATTGAGCTGGGCAGGGAAAAAACTAAAAGATCAAATTATTTGGCTGCGGTCCTTGTAACTAATATACTTTAGTTGCCAGAAAAAGTTCTTGTGAACAATTTCACAAAGCTGATGTTTTATTTTTATTACAAATTTCTAAAATTTGCTTTTATATTTTTACACTATATAAAAAGAAATGGAAAAACAATGCAAAATAGTTTCTTATGACTAAAATTTTTCACTCAAAAAAATATGGTCTAGCTTTCAGCCATCCATTACTACTGGGAAAACCATTGCTTTGACTGTTAGGACCTTTATCGACAAGGTGATGTCCTTTTAACATGCTGTCTAGGTTTCCCATAGCTATAGCATGACAAACTTTTTGAAATTCTAATTGGCATTTAAATGTTTAAAGTCAATGTAAGATGTGAAGGAGCTGGAATAGGAGCATGGAGATTTGGGATTGAGACCATTTTCAGCAATGAAAGAGGGTACAGTAATAACTATTTCTCAGTCTTAACAACCTATCCCAATGCATTAATCTGGAGGAAATGGAGGAAGTGATGATGATTAAGCAGTCATCAAAGCAAGCAAAACATCAGGAATGACAAACTAAAATACTTAGCAACAATTTTATAACTCACATAAATTATAAAACATAATTTGAAGTATACACAATATTATTAAATTTCAAGGATTTCTGCACAGTCTATGCTTGATTGGTTTGAGAATACCTTTGAAAAGTGGTTGTCCTCATTGACAAGCTAAATATGGACCAGCTCGTGAGACAGAGGATAGAAGGCTGCCTTAGTTCTGAGCTGCTTCAAAAGAAGCAACACATTAAAAACACATGTAGTCATTATTCCTCTCTACTCAACACTGGTGATAATCACATGTCCTGTACAATACTAGGAATAACATTTCCAGGGTGTATTGACAAGTGGTCTAGGTCTAGGACATCTTACAATGGGACAAGAGTTAAATTAATATCAAAGAAGTGATGGAATGGAATAATTAAAGGATGCAAAATGAGGGAATAGAATGGAATATGAATGACAAAAATTAAAATAATTTTAAATAATTACATTGAATAGTTGATTGTCCCAGGGCAAGTTGTCCGTGACAAAATGACCATGATGAGTTGGCTGTGGTGAGTTAACAGCAGTGAATTGACTGTGACATATTTGCCATTGCAATTGGCAAATTAGGATTCAGAAGAAGATGTGGCAATCAAAGACCAGTCATTGCAGGGTCCAAAGATGTCTGACTGCCTGAGCAGTGTTTATTACATTTATAGGGTTTTTACAAGAAGACAAAGGCAACAGAGATACAGTATCTGGATTGGAAAATCGATCCCACATAGGTGAAAGCTCCCATCCACATTGGTACAACCTCCCAACCATTCCTTAAGACTAGTGGTGATGTTAATAAAATGAGATCACCTGTATGTCTGGAAAGTTAGGGACTTTCCACTTTTATGAAAATATAGGGAATGAGATAATGCAGTAACAAAAGAGGCCCCTTAGCCAAATGTGCAGTCTGCTGCTAGCAACTAGCACCATCCAGAGGATCTCAGTGGCTACCACAGGAAGACAATAAAGTTGTTTAATGAAAAACTACAGAGAAGAGAATTTTCCAGAAATAAGACCAAAAATAACAATAGATTTTGTTTAAATCTAAAGAAAAATAAAAAGAAAAGAAAGTCGTAATACTAAGTTGTACAAATTGAAATTTTCTAGGTATGGAAGTTCTCCAACTCTAGTCGGCTGGATTGCTTTTGTATTTATCATGGATAAATTATTTAATTGTCCTGTAATTAAAATAGAGTGGACAATATGACATGTATTACTCTTTCAATTACACCTTCTATGATTCTGTTATAAATTAACAATGCTGATTTTTTGCATGTAATGTTTAACTTTCTTATAATTCTTATACAATTTTCCTGTTTATTAGCAATAATTATTTTATACTTTGGATATTAAACCAAAATTGCCTGTATTGTGAGATGAGCAGCAAATAAAGTTGATAAATAAATCCTTAACTGAACTTTTATTTTAAGGTGCACAAAGAGAAAATACTACATCAATAGTTATATATTATATAATTATACATATATAGTAATTGCAGTTTTAAGTACAGTTTTAAGATTTAAGAATCCAGTTGGCAATCTGCTTTATAAGAAAAGTCCACAAGACAAGGGTATTTATCAGAACAGTATCCATTTTATTTATTTAAAAATCAAAATGAATTAACTTTGTGAAGATTTTGTTAAAGAATTTAGTTTGCTACTGAAATACAGGAGCATATAAATATATGTGATTTAGATTGGAGTATCTTCCTACACTTAAAATATGGCACATAACTTCTTGATGATGGCCTTAGTTCTCACATGATCTTCCTGCACACAAATATTTACTGCTTATTCTTATTTTGTGGGACATTGGCAAAGAGGTTTTTATTCTCCCAGGCATTGTAATAATTTTATGTACAGTACACCACATTATGTTGCAATAAACTCCAGTAATTATTTTTATTTCTGCTGTTTTAATTTTTACTGCTTTGTAATTATTAGAGATAGTCCTCATTCAGTGACACTCATTCATCAATTGTTCAAAGTTACAATGCCTCTGAATGAAGAAATTTACAATGGGTCCTCATAGTTGCAGCTGTCATAGTATTCCCCACAGTTATGTGATCACAATTTGGTGCTTGGCAGCTAGCTTGCTATTACAATATTCTACAATGGGGATCATAATATCTCAGTGATAGGAACATTATTTCTGACTTTCATTGTAGTTTCCCACAAATAAAGTCAATTTGGAAGCCAGAAGAAGCTCTCTAAAATGATTACCTGATATTGTTTCTAATGACCACTCAGGATTACCTAAGGATAGAAACTAGGAATGCAGTCACATGGGTGCATTTTATGACTGAGCAACAGATTTTCTGGTCCTAATTACTATTATTAACTGAGGATTATCTTATAATTATTGAGTATTTTAAAGCTACTTCTTTGCTTTTAAATTAATTTTTAGACTCTGTTTATAAAATGTTTTCCAACATGTTTTAGAAAGTTTTTGTTTTAAAGTAAAAAAATAAAGGAATAAAGAAATGGAATCAGATGCAAATAATCAAGTTCCAAACTATTTGTACTACTCTGCTCCAGCCAAACTTGGAAATCAGAACATCTGGTGAAAATCCAACACATGTGGAGGTAACAAAGCTGAAAAAATTTACTCTGTGAAAAATTGTCGGTTATGCTTTTACCAAGAGATATAAATTACTGTGAAATCAGTCCTTGATGCTGGAAGACAGGTTGATCTAGAGCAATTAAGAACACATCTGGATGTTTTTGGTCAAGGTGTTAGTTGGCCATTGTTTTGATGAATTGGGAGCATATTTGGTAGCCTTAGATTGAATAGCACCATCTGCTTTTTTTATAGCCAATGGCATTGTATGAATTCTTAGTGATCTTTGACCCATAGCTGTGAAAATCGTTTTCTGTAGCTCCATCGTCATAAGAGAACATGAAGATTTTTTAAAGGTTTATTTTCCTTTGATTTCATTGTTTACTATTCTAATTCAACGATACTCCTGTTTTTTTAAATGAATAATATAATGAATTTATATTCATAGAAAATCCCATTGGTAGTTGGTTGACTAATATATTTAGTTAACACTGCTGTTCTCTTGTCTGATCTAGTATGATTTATTGTATTTTATTTTATTTCAGTTGCTATTAGTTAAAGTTGTCTGAGTTATACTATGGGAAAAACAACCTCAGTCTTCAGGCATGAAGAAAGCCACATCAATTAAATAAGAGTTGAAGAACAGTGCTTCCTTTCCTCCTCCTGTCACTTTCCTGTTAATCTTATGTCATTCATTTGATTAAAAGCTCCTGTCTATTCTGGATCTCTTCCCAATATGATGTAACTCACTTTGCATTAAAATAGAATAGAATAGAATTATTTATTGGCCAAGTGTGACTGAACACACAAGGAATTTGTCTTGGTGCAAATGCTCTCAGTATACATAAAAGAAAAGATACATTCATCAAGAGTCAAGAATCATAAGGTACAACCTTAATAATAGCCATAGAGTACAATAATCAATCAAATCATACTATGAAACAGTCAATATAAATTGTCTGGATACAAGGGACAAAGTTACAGTCATATAGTCACAAGTGGGAGAGGCTGGGTGCTAAGGAGTGATGAAAAGATTAATAGTAATAGTAGTGCAGACTTTGTAAATAGTTGGACAGTGATGAGGGAATTGTTTGTTTAGCAGAGTGATGACATTCGGAAAAAAAACTGTCCTTGTGTTTAGTTGTTCTAGTGTGCAATGCTCTATAGTGTCGTTTTGAGGGTAGGAGTTTAAACAGTTTATGTCCGGGATGTGAGGGTTCTGTAAATATTTTCAACAGCCCTCTTTTTGACTCATGCAGGATACAGGTCCTCGATGGAAGGGAGGTTGGTAGTAATTATTTTTTCTGTAGTCCTAATTATCCTCTGAAGTCTGTGTCTGTCCTGTTGGGATGCACAACCAAACCCAACAGTTATAGAGGTGCAGATGACAGATTCAACAATTCCTCTGTAGAATTATATCAGCAGCTCCTTGGGCAGTTCGAGCTTTCTGAGTTGGTGCAGAAAGAACATTCTTTGCTGTACTTTTTTGATGACATTTTTGATGTTAGATGTCCATTTTAGGTCATATAGATATAATACTTTACCTAAAAGATCAAGGAATACCAAGTTTGAACGATGATTTTAAATTGAATGTAATGTGATCTGAATTTGTCAAACCCCTTTGTCAAAATAATGTAAAATACAATGCAAATACAATATTATTTATTGTCTATTTTTCACCTTCTTTTTCCTTTAGATTTATTAGGGATTTGTTTTAGTACCGGACCAATAGCTTATTTGCATTCACTCAGTGCTTGCATTCATTACACATGAAGATATTGAGTATCATGTTGTCTATTATATGGTTGCTATCTGATTGATACTTTAAATCTAAGCATTACATGACAAACCAATATTGTTTTCGAAGAGATTATTATTTTTGCTTTAAGTACTTTAAACAAAATATCAAAATGTTTGGAATCACAAGTAAATCCAGAGCTTATTTCTTTGTTAATTAAGACAAAATATGATCTTTCCTTAAAATTCTGTAAACAAATTAATTTTGCATCAAAGAAATAATGTATTCTGTATTACTACCCCATATTTAGATGTATGAATTTTTTTACCATCCTATTTACAATGATGGTCTGAGGCCTTACTGGTTTAGAACTGGAACTTAGATTCTCTTTATTTAAATTGGTATACTTGTTTTGAGAATTTAATCAGGATAAATAGGACAGAAAAAAAATAGGTGGATTTATTATAGAGAATATGGCATCAGTTAAAATAAACTTGGACAATTGAAAGCATTCCACAGAGGTACAATTTCTGTCTTCTTATGAACCTTTGCTTTAAATGTTAGGGCTTTCAGAATCCACGAGACATTATAGTTAGAAGAAATGTCCAATTTTTCCTTTAGAAGGTTAACCAGATTTTTTTTTTCTTGGCTTGTTTCTGCTGGACCAAATGTTCATCTTAAAAATGTAATAATTTCCAGTTAAAAGCTGAAGATTGACTAATCTTGGAGGAAGAAATTAAATTAAAACACAAACACACTTTTTCATCCTGGGTTCCTGACTATAATTGATTTAAATTGTTGGGTGACAGGGAATTCATCATTTTGATATGGGAAGCTCATAAAAAGATATTCCTGTTCAGTTGAACTTTGGAAAAATTGGAAACACTTATGCTTTTAACATTATCATTTTATTGTGCATTCTTATTTTCACGCTAAACTATTGTGTGAGATTCTGTAGTATCACATTTCTTTTAATTATTTTTTGTCACGTAGACTAACATAGCCCTCCTATCTTGCCGGTTGAAAATTGTTTTTTTTTGGCTTCGTCTTTAACAAAGACATTAACATTTCTACCTATAATATTAAAAGATAGAAATTTCTAATTCGCTTACATTATGGGATACAGTTAGCCATATTGATACTATCGCAAGGAAAGGGGATTGGAAAACAGTTGATTTATTCATGCATAGATGTTCGTTTGGTTAAGTCTAGACTCTAGAGCATGGTATAAAACTCCAAAATTAATAGAAAATAGCATTAGATAGACAATGTAGTATGTACCACTGTACTACCGATATTCCACTCAAAATTGTTTATTTCAGCTGTTTCTGTAATATATCTTTGCTGACAGAAATCTGTAAATGCTGAGTTGAGTAATAAATCTGCATTGTGATGACAATATATTTTTGGTTCCCTGGAGAACATTTCAACTGAGTTATTTTGCCTCTCATGTGATAGATCTTATCTACAGGGTTGTGTGCTTCAAAAAATAACTTTGAAAGAACAAAATGCCAATGGGAAAAGACTTGAAGGGAACAAATCTTTACTTTTAATGCAAACTGTAAAAATATTTTGATTATAAGTCATACTTTATTTGAAAAAAATCCCTATAAAGTACTGTAGTACTAACAAATGTGACATGCAGAAATTATTTGTGCAAAACTGACATATTACTAATACATTTCAGCCAGAACTAAATATATCACCTTAACAAAATAA
The DNA here is from genome assembly GCA_023653725.1 of Bungarus multicinctus. NCBI lineage: Eukaryota > Metazoa > Chordata > Lepidosauria > Squamata > Elapidae > Bungarus > Bungarus multicinctus. Next base: position 23,259,002 of record CM042840.1, read on the forward strand.
GCATTTTACAAATGCCTTAAAACATTTTAATGCTTATTTTGTGACTCAACTATCTCCTTACAAATTAAAGCTGATTTTCTTTTTGCCATTTTAGTAATTTTCAAAGCATTTTTTTTTCATATTACATCAGTTATAATGCTGGAGTATATTGGCAGGATATATTGTTTTGAAAAAATGAATCCAAGATTATTCCTCTGTACAATGTTTACACTGCACCTTTAACAATAACAATAGTAATAATTTATTATTATTTAATGATAAATATTATTACAATGAAATATCTAATTATTGTCTTCGTAGTGAAAAGAATGAAAGCAAGGACCATTTGTTCAGTGGCTTCAGTAAAATCTCACACAGCCTATAAGCATTATCATGATTGAGGTATCAAAGTCATTCATTGAAAGCTGTCAGAGGTTTTGATTCAAATGTAGTAAAATTACTGAGACTATGATGTTGAGAAGATTTTGGAAAATGAGCAAGTTAAGCTGTTACTTTAAGATTCAAACAGATAGCCATCTTCTTCACAGCATGCCTGATGTAAAATCTATTGAAAAGAAGGGTGTCTGGTAATTCATTGATGTTGCTCTTCCAGGTGATTGAGGAAAAATATTTGGGAAAAATATGAAATATTGGGACTTGCAGGTTGGAGTTGAGCACTTATAGAAAAAGAAATCATTTCTTAAGCCAGTTGTGATTGGAAGCCTTGGAGTGATATCTAATGAATTTTCGTAATAATAGAATACTGAAGAATACAATAAAGATAAGGAAAGGAAAGGAAAGAAAGACTTTCTGCCAATATATAGGTTCTGAACCATAATTAGACACACTTACTTTTCAATGGTCTCATCTTACCGGATTTTATTAAGAGCCATTAGGATAATTGGAATGTTTTGCCCTCTGACAAGAATGAGACTGTCAAAGTTCAAGGTTGAAGCTTCCTGCCAAGAGTAAGACTATCAAAGCTAAGAAATCTTGGTTTATATTACATGACAATAATGCCAATGTTAAGAAGTGTCAGTTTCTTAAAGTTAATTGAATCAAAGATGAGAAGATCACTCTAATCTACAAAGGTAGATTAGGAGAAGGATAAGATAGAACAAATTATATTATAATACAATAGTGATTAAAATAAATATTTGCTTAATTCTACACTATAATATAATGCTGAACTATACAAAACTAGAGAGTCAGTTTGGTCTAGTGATTAAGCTTCCAGGTTAGAAACCAGGAGACCCATGAGTTCTAGTCTTGCCTAAGCTGAGTTGAGTGACTTTGGGCTACTCATTGTCTCTCAGGTTACAAAGTCAGATTGGTCAATTATTGTTACACTCAATTGATCAACACTGGGTTGATTGGGAAATACTAGGAAAAAAAGTTTTTGAGAGCCAATTTGGTGTAGTGATTAAAATGTCAGGCTAAAACATTTTTCCAGTTTCTGAGAACTGGTCATAATTGAACAAAAGAAGAAAAACAACACAAAAATACAAAACCATATGGAGTTCTATATAACTGTCACTCAAGGAAAAGAGTATCCACTGTCCCATTCCTTTATCTCAAACATCTTGGAGAATCACTAGGAATACAGCAAGTGGTGTTTTTTTTTGCTGCTGTTTAATGCTGAGAGGAAATAAATGCACCACACACACAATACATATCCCTACTTAGTTAAGGCAAAATACATCTTCCATGAAAAATTAGAAATTTGATAAAGATGAATCAAGCTGGTGAACAACTGATTATGCATGCCATTGTGTATTGTGATCCTTCATTGAATAGTGTAAGCACTTTTTTTCTTTAGTTACATTTGAATCATATCTGAACTATTTGAAGTACATTTGAACCATAGTTATACTAGAATATAGGTAATTATCGCATTACAACAGTTCATTTAGAGATCATTCAAAGTTACAACAGCACTGAAAAATGTGACTTATGACCGTTTTTCACACTTACATGTATCACTCCCATGATCACATGATCAAAATCCAGTTGCTTGGCAAGTGGTTCATATTTATAATGGTTGCAGTGTCCCCGAATTATGGGATTAGTTTTTGTGACCTTTGTATGAGCAAAATCAATGAGGAATCCATATTCACTTAACAACCACGTGAGTAATGATTCACTTAACAACTCTGGCAAGAAAAGTTGTAAAATGAGGCAAACTCACTTAACGAATGTTTCACTTAGCAACATACATTTTGGGCTCAATTGTGATTGTAAGTTGAGGACTAATGTAGTTACTAGTACAGTATGCTAAGCTGCCAAAAGAAGTCCATACAGTGCTAGGTTGCATTAACAGAGGGATAGAATCAAGATCATGTGAATACTCTATAATGCCTTGATAAGACCATACTTGAAATACTGCATCCAGCTTTGTTTGCCACGTTAGAAGAAAGATGTTGAGACTCTAGAAAGAGTGCAGATAAGAGCAGCCAGATGATTATGGGACTAGAAGCTAAAACATACAGTTGCAGGATCTGGGCATGGCTAATCTAGTGAAGACCATGGAAGACATGATAGCTGTGTTCCACTATTTGACAGGCTGCCACAAAGAAGAGGGAGACAACCTATTCTCCAAAGCACTTGAAGGCCAGACAAGGAATTATGGATGGAAATTGAACAAGGAGAGATTCAACCTGGAAATAAGGAGAAATTTTCTGATAGAGAGAACAATCAACCAATGGAACAGTTTGCCCTCAAAAGTTGTTGGAGCTTCATCACTGTAAGCTTTCAAGAAGAGACTGGACTGCCCTCTGTCAGAAATAGCAATAGCAATATCATTTAAACTTATATATCGCTTCACAGCGCTTTACAGCCCTCTCTAAGCAGTTTACAGAGTCAGCCTATTGCCCTCAACAATCTTGGTCCTCATTTTACCCAGCTCGGAAGGGTAGAAGGCTGAGTCAACCTTGAGCCTGGTGAGATTTAATCTGACAAATTGTAGGCAGCCGGTAGTCAGCAGAAGTAGCCTAAGTACTGCATTCTAAGCACTGAACCACTGTGGCTCATGCTGGTGTAGGATCTCCTGCTTCGGCGGGGGCTGGATTAGATGACCTAATCCTGTTACTCTGTTAGAGGGCAATACAGGTAATTCATTTAGCAACCATTCAAAGTTACAACTTCAAACTGAAGTTACAACATTATGGGAAAAAATGACTTATGACTGTTTTTCACAGTTACAACCTTTGCAGCATCCCCACAATCATTTTGATCAAAATTCAGATGCTTGGAAATGCTTCATATTTATGACCATTGCAGCATCCCAGGGTCACGTGACCACTTTTTGCAACTTTCTGACGAGCAAAGTCAATGGAGAAGCCAGATTTACTTAACAACCAGGTTACTAACTTATCAACTGAAGTGATTGGTAAGAAAGGTGGTAAGATGAAGCAAAACTCACTTAACATGCCTCACTTTACAACAGAAAATTTGAGCTCAATTGTGGTCATATGTCAAGGACTACCTGCACATTATAACACATTCAGTATTGTATGAATAAGTGGCACTGTGGCAGTAAAGAGAAAATATCAGGAGAAAGCAGAGCAACCAAGAGGACATTTGATTTCAGTAACCAGGCCAAAATATATTTACTTCGAATTGATTTTATGATGTATTATGTGGAATAAAGTGGAAATGCAACAAAGATTATTCCAAATCAGTCTTTTATTGCATAACTATTGTAATTTATTTACATATTTTATGAGTTTCCTAGATGATGTTCACTTTTACTTATAATTATTGTATTTTTCTCACTTACTATAATCTCATATAGATGAAATAAATGTGCCATAAATTAAAAGCTGGAGCATTGGAAGTGTCCTGCCTGACAACACTGTGGGACCATCTCTTTCATTTGGGGAATAACTTAACTTCCAGGCAATACTGTTTAGCTGCTGGGCCATAGATGGCCCTACTTTGTCCTAGTTCTACAATATAATGTTTTATAGAATAGAATATTCTGTGTTACCTACAATTATGTTATAGTTTCCATTTTATAACACAGTATGTCATAAGTAAATATGTTAGAAAGCTTCATATATTGCACAGAACTTAATGTTAAGGATGCATAAGTATAAGAGAAAAAAGGCAGTGTGACAACAGCTATGGGAGAGAATGGGAAGAACTGCCTTAATATGAGAGATAAAGATGTCTCTACAAGAAAGGTTCGTAGTCAAAAGTAACTGTGTTCAGTAACTGTGAGAGGGATCTCAGTAACTGTGAGTCTTAGTGGACAACCAGCTAAATATGAGCCAGCAGTGTGCAGCAGCTGCCAAAAAAGCCAATACAATCCTAACTTGCATTAACACAAGGATACAATTGAGATCAAGTGAGGTACTAATACCTCTACAAAGCCTTATTAAGACCACACCTCTAGTACTGCATCCAGGTTTGGTCACCACATTCTAAAAAAGATGTTGACACTCTAGAAAAACTACAGAGAAGAGCAACCAGGATGATTAGGGGACTGGAGGCTAAAACATATGAAGAGCGGTTACAGTCATGGCTAGTCTAGTGAAGAGAAGGGCCAGGGGAGACATGATAGCAGTCTTCCAATATCTGAGGGGCTACCACAGAGAATAGAATAGAATACTTTATTGGCCAAGTGTGATTGGACACACAAGGAATTTGTCTTGGTGTAAATAGTCTCAGTATTACTGAGAGTATTTACTCAGTAAATACTCTCAGTATTCTTTACAATAAAGAAAAGATACATTTGTTAAGAATCAAGAATCATAACATACAACACTTAATGATAGTCATAGGATATAATCAACAATCAAATCATACTAGGAAACAATCAATATAAATTGTAAGGATACAAGGGACAAAGTTACAGTCCTACAATCAAAAGTGGGAAGGGATGGGTGATAAGGAGTGACGAGAAGATTAGCAGTAATAGTAGTGCAGACTTTGTAATCGTTGAACAGTATTGAGGGAATTATTTGTTTAGCAGATTGATGGCTTTAGGAAAAAAAATGTTTTTGTGTCCAATTGTTCTGGGGTGCAGTGCTCTATAGTGTCGTCTTGAGGGAAGGAGTTGAAACAATTTATGTCCGGGATGTGATGGGTCTGTAAATATTTTCACAGCCTCTTTTTGACTTGTGCAGTATACAGATCCTCGATTGAAGGCAGGTGGGTAGTAATTGTTTTTTCTGCAGTCCTAATTATCCTCTGAAGCCTGTGTCTGTCCTGTTGGGTTGCAGAAACAAACCAGACAGTTATAGAGGTGCAGATGATAGACTCAATAATTCCTCTGTAGAACTGTATCAGCAGCTCCTTGGGCAGTTTGAGCTTTCTGAATTGGCGCAGAAAGAACATTCTTTGTTGTGCTTTTTTGATGACATTTTTGATGTTAGATGTCCATTTTAGGTCATGTCATATAGTAGAACCTAGAAATTTGAAGGTCTCTACTGTTGATACTGTGTTATCTAGTATTGTAAGAGGTGGTAGTATGGGAGGGTTTCTTCTAAAGTCTATCACCATTTTTATGGTTTTGAGTGTGTTCAGTTCCAGATTATTCCGGTTACACCATGAGGGAATTTGTATAACCTCCTGTCTGTATGCAAATTCATCGTTGTCTCTAATGAAAACAATCACTGTTGCATCCTCAGCAAACTTCAGTATTTTAACAGATAGATCATTTGAGATGCAGTCATTGGTATATAGGGAGAAGAGAGTGGAGATAGCACACAGCCTTTGGGGGTGCCCTGTGCTGATTGTACAGGTATTGGACGTGATTCTGCCTAGTTTCACCTGCTTCCTGTCTGTTAGGAAGCTTATGATCCACTTACAAGTGTGTTCAGGTACCTCTAGTTGGTTTAATTTACTTAGAAGAGTGTCTGGAATAATGGTATTGAACTGAAGTCTACAAAGAAGACCTTTGCATAGGTATTTGGAGATTCAAGGTGTTGTAGGATGTAATACAGAGCCATGTTAACAGCATCATCTGTCAATCTATTTGCTCGGTATGCAACTGCATGGGATCTAACAGCAGATCCGTGATAGTTTTCAGGTGGGACAACACAAGCCTTTCAAAGATTTTCATAACTACAGATGTTAAAGCAATTGGTTTGTAGTCATTCAGTTCCTTGATGGAGGCCTTCTTTGGAAGGAGTCAATCTATTTTCCAAGGCACCCAAAGACCAGACAAGGAATAATGGATGGAAACTGAACAAGGAGAGAGTTAATCTGGAAATAAGGAGAAACTTTCTGACAGTGAGAACAATCAATCAATGGAAAAACTTGCCCTCAGAGGTTGTGGGAGCACCATCACTTGAGACTTTCAAGTGGAGATTGGACTGCCATTTGTCAGGAATGGTATAGGATAGTGGTTCCCAAAGTGGGTAATACTGCCCCCTGGGGGGCGGTGGGATGCCTTAGGGGGGCGCTAAGAGGCAAAGGGGCTGGCAGGGGACGCTCAGAGGTGGCAGGGGGGCATTCGAGACGCCGGCCGGCCCTGCAGGTTCACCATTGAGGCGCCGGCTCCATAGCAGCACGTTGGGAAAAGCCGCCACCAACTTTCCCAAAGTGCCATCACTGTTGCATTCTGTCCGTCCGTCCATCCGTCCATCCATCCAAAAGGTCTGTCTGTTTGCCTGCCTGCCTGCCTTCCTGCCTGCCTGCCTGTCTATCTATCTGTCTCTATCCATCCATCCATGTTCGAAGCGCCGGCCCCGCAGGCACATCGGGAAAGTAGAGCAAAGCCAGTCTGAGAGGGAGGGAGGGAGGGAGAGAGAGAGAGAAAGAAAGAGAGAGAACTGATGCATCAGATTGACTGAGGCCTAGTTTAGACTGAGGCCTTTTTCCACATTAAAACATCTTTGCCAGCACATTGAAACCTCTTCGGCTTCTATTAAAGGTTTTGTGGACGAAACATGGTCAAGCCTATCAGGAAGCTCCCACACTTTATTGGACCAGATCTCCACTCTAAAAATTACTTTTCCACAATGAATTACAGTGCCAATTCTGAAGAAGGCAAAACCAAAATGTACTGGTAAATCACAAGGACCCCCCCCCACCCTCCCCCTCACACACACTCCCTTCTAACCCTGCTGGAGCAGGTGATTGGACTATAATGATATCTCATTATCTTTCTCCTCTGTCTTGCCCTCCTTCTTTATTGCTTTCTCTTTCTGTCCCCTCCTTCCCTCCCCCCTGCTTTATCTGTTCCTTTTTCTTTCTTTCCTTTTTCTCTTTCTTTTCTTCCTCTCTTTCTCTGTCTCTCTCTTTTCTCTCTCTCTTTCCCTCTCTCAGGCTCAGCCCTTTAGATCAGGGACCACCAAACTCATAATGTTAAATCCTGGAGACCACTAATATGAATTTTGACTGATGGTGGCTTTCTGGCGTTGGTGGGAGAGAGAGAGAGAGATCTGCTCCAACCTCTCTTTCTCCCTCTCTCTCACACACACAGGCAAGGGTGGGATTTAGACCCCTGATCTAAAACTGTCAAAACTCCATAAACAGGTCAAGTAGTTCTGGGTCATAAATTAGAACACTTGCTAAACAACTGACCATTAAGTGAGAACCACTTGTATTTGATTTGCCAGTCACCTGACCACATTCACCCAGTAACATGACCAGCAAGCCACACCCACCCAGTCACATGACCAGCAAGCCACACCCTCAAATTAGGCCACGCCCACAGAAATTTGAATCCCATCCCTGAATGAGGGGCACCAAGGATGAGTTTGTATCACCAAGGGGGCGGTGGACTGAAAAAGTTTGGGAACTCTAGGTGTAGGTCTTCTGTTTGGGCAGGGGGTTGGACTAGATGACCTATAATATCCCTTCAAAATCTTATTATCTGTTATCTGTTAAAATGAATAGCCTAGCCAATCTTTCTTAAACCTCAAACCAGTTTTCCAGATGTTTTGCTTACCAGTTTATGTACTGTGATCAGTCAAAATTGATTTCCAGAATATCTGGAATGTGAACTAAATCTCAGGGCCTTCTTTGTTAATATTACCAATTCACAATTCACAGCTTGTCAAATATTTGTTGAGCAATATAGGTAATGTTAATATTTTCTATGTATATTTCTGTCTATATTTTTTTACCTGTATTGCGTATTGTTACCTTTACGAACTGCAAAAACATCAATTTTAAGTGAAACTAATATGTTTAGAATAATATTTTAAAATTGTTCTTTCAATCGAGGAAAGGAATATGTATTTTTTTACCTTATTTCCAGGCTATCATAGAAAATTGTTAAAAAAAGAAATTGTTAAAAAAAAGATACTCTGTATTCTTTTACTGAATTTTATGGGCCGGTTGAGTGAAATAGAAGAGAAAGAGAGAGAAAAGAGAACTTGAGGATATGAATAAGGGATTGTTTTTTTTAAACGAATAACTTTTAAGGATGTGGTCAAGACATAGATAATTCTTCAAGCTTTATTATAGTTACAATTTTATTTTCTTTCACTTTTGTGATTTAGTGTTTGGCAACCATCAATGCATTAAAACACAACTAGGATTGTTTCTAAATTCACTGAAGCAGCCAAATAATTATTTAATTAAATATGTATATATTTTCCAGATTTATTTCCAAAAATCATGTCATCTGTTCCAAATGTGGAAATATGTATGTTCTACTAGCCTTTGGTCTCAGCATTCTGTAGTTAACCCCATTGGAATTATCTTGATTCAATAATAGTTGTCCTATGCCTCTAAATTTCACCAAATTGATGATTACAAAATTAACAAACTTGAGAGTTTTAGTAGTATATAGATTATGTTACTACTAGATTAGACATTTTTTTTATAATTGCTAGCACAAAGTGAGCTAACAATTAGTGGAAATATTCTTTCTTTTGCTTTCCAACAATTCTTCTGCATTCTTAACAGTTCTGACTTTTTGATGAATAACTTCAAGCAGTCATGATTTCCAGTTCTTCCAGATGGAACTTAGATAACGTCAGTCACAATAAATAGCTATTCATTTGAGCTTTTATAAATAAGTGAAAATCCACAAAGATGTTTTATATGGAGCCTCCAAAACAGCCATTACACATTCTTTCTAAAATAGAAAAAAGCTGGGAATGAAGAATAAAAGAATTCAAAGATTGGGGAACTGCATATTGAATAGCTGACAAATTTAATAAGGTCACAAGAAAAAATTATAAATAGGTTTTAAAAAATAGAGCTCCTGGTGAAAATATAAAATAATATTTCCCAATGTATAATTGGAAAAATATACAGTCATAGAAAGGTTACAATGTTTATGATGGTGTAACATAATTAAATAAATATATAACTAAAGAAATATAACTAACAGAATAATAGAGTTGGAAGGGACCTTGGAAGTCTTCTAGTCAAATCTGCTGCTAAGGCAGGAAACCCCATACCTCTTCTGACTCAGGCTTCGTAAACCTTTATTATTAACAAACTTGTTTTAAAAACAAAATCAATTTTATTGCAACCCTGGGAATTGTTTTCATTCCCAGCCAAACAGTCCCCCAAGATAAGCACATACCTTTCACTTCTGTGAAGTGCTGCCAAAACAGACGTATCAAATTAACTAGAAAAGAAACCAACCAAAGTACAAGAAAAACTAACTGAAGTACAAAGAGCTTCAAGGATGACTCGGAACTGATCGAACTACTTTGCTTCCTGCAAAGGTTTCATCATCTTGTCCTGACTTTTATCCCTTATGGGAAGGCTAATCACCTCCCAGCCTTACTCCCAAATCGCCCCTTTTGTTTCAGCTGCTCTTACCTTCTAGCAGCTCTGCACACATGCGCACTGGGAACAGGCTCCCCTGGGTCCTTTGCCTCACTGATACCAGACTCTAAAGGCTCCAAAAGCAGCACCACACTCCCAGATGGTCCTGGCCCCATCTCTGCATCAGACACAGGGCCCTCGTCTGAGTCCTCTCCTGACTCCCTGACTGGTCCCCGTTCTTCCCCACTGTCCTATTCCACTGCCGTCTGCACCGGCTGCTGGAGAATCATAACAATACCATTTCAGACAAATGGTTGCCCAATCTCTTCTTAAAAACTTCCAGTGATGGAGTACCCACACTGGAGGCATAATTCCACTGATTAACTGTTCTGTTAAAAAAATTGTCCTTAGTTCTAGGTTGGTTCCCTTCCTGATTAGTTTCCATCTATTGCTTCTTGTCCAGCCTTTGGAGAAAACTCCTTCTTCTTTATGGATATTGAAGCACTGCTATCATGTCACCGGATACTTCTTTTCATTAAACTAGATATACCCATTTCCAACAACTGTTCTTTATACGTTTTAGCCTCCAGTCCCCTAATCATTTTTGTTTCTCTTCCTTATACTTTTTCTAGAGTCTCAACATCTTTTTTTATATTGTGACAAACAAAGCTGGATGTGGTAGCCAAAACTGTATGCAGTATTCTGGATGTGATCTTACTAAGGCTTTGTGTTGAAGAAAGCTAGCATCTACTCCTCTTAGAAGAATGAAATGTTTTAGGAAATATTAAAAAAGCAAAATATTATATTTTCCTGGATGAGAAAAAGAGAAATAGGTTTTTAAAGACAAAGCAGCTCCCTGCCCTCTCCCCTTCAGCTCCAGGGTGATGGGATTAAGACATGGCTCTCAGGATATGATAGAATTAGCACTCTATCCATGCAACAGCAGGGCTCACTGCATTGCAAAATCACCTGGGGACATTACATTCGCTCACAGTTCAACCAGATTTATCTCAGACAAACTCCTAGGACTTGCATGTGGCCCCTACAGCAATCAGATACCTGTCTTTGCACAGGAACAGGAAGCTCTAGGGTAGGACCCAAGAGAAGATGTGTGTATGTGTGTTTGTGTGTGTGTGAGTGTGTATGTATATGTATATGTATATACAGTGCGTATGTATGTGTGTGTGTGTGTGTGTGTGTGTGTGTGTGTGTGTGTATTTGTTTTCATAGATTTTCATGGGTACAGGCATGCAGGTCTTGGCGTGTTCGGGTCTTTTCCTGTGTAAGATTGAGACTATCTTGCAACATTTTGACAAGATCTCACTCTCCATCTTCAGGCTAGTGCTTTCAGCTTTGTGCTTGTGCAAGCAAAGCGTGATCTGAACTGCTGTCTTCCTATATATACTGGTGGGGAGGTTGGCTGTGTTGTCATTTATTGATTGGTTGATGGAGTTGATGTTTGCGGATTGGAAACTTCTGAGTTATATTGTTTTTTTTTTTTTAATTACATTTATATGCCGCCCTTCTCCGGAGACTCAGGGCGGCTTACAGTCTATGGAGCACCATGCTAGGTGCTCAGCAATAGCCTTCATTCCATTGTATATGCCTGCTTATTACTACGGCTTTTTTTTTTGGCCCCCTCAAGCGGCATTTTTACAAAGTCAGCTTATTGCCCCCAACAATCTTGGGTCCTCAATTTACCTACCCCGAGAGGATGGAAGGCTGAGTCAACCTTGTTTTGACATCCTGGGTCTTGTGCTGTAATCTCCTGGGTTGTAATGACCTGGGTAATGGGCTGTGTGATGACCTTTTTGGTCAGTGACAAAGGCTGTCTTGATATTATGTTTGTGGAGAATTTTGCTGATTTTATCTGTGGTGCCTTTGATGTAGGGGAGGAGGGCAATACCGTTGTCCTGTTCTGTGTCTCGGTTTCTGGGGGGTGTCTCCTTTAGTATTAGGTTGGTAATTGTGTTTCTTAGGAATCCGTTGGAAATTAATACGTTAGTGATGGTGTGTAATTCTGTTCTCAGGGGGTCTTTGTCAACTAGGCGTTTGGTTCTGAAGATGAGGGTCTTGGCTATGGAGTTGATCTGTGCAGGGTGGTGATGGGATTGTGCATTTAAGTAGCGGTTGGTGTGTGTTTCCTTCCGATGGATGGTATGTCCTAGGGAGTCATTGGTTTTTTTGTAAATTAGGACGTCCAGGAAGGGAAGTTGGTTGTTGGCTTCTGTTTCCATGGTGAATTGTATTTTAGGGTGTAGGCTGTTGAGATGTGTGAGGAAGTTGTCCAGTTTTTCTTTCCCATGTGGCCAAATTACAAAAGTGTCATCTACATATCTAAGCCAGAGTTTGGGTTTGTGATTGGATTTGTCTAGAGCATTGGTTTCAAAGTGTTCCATGTGTAGGTTAGCGATGACGGGTGAGAAGGATGATCCCATAGGTGCTCCTTCTATCTATTTGTATCTTTGTCCATTGTGGATGAAGCATGTGTTGGTTAAGCAGTGGTTGGTCAGATCTAGGATGTGCTTAGGGAGGTTGTCTTTGTTTTGTCAAGGCTTCTTTAATAGGTACTTGGGTGAAGAGGGATATGACATCGAAGCTCACGAGTAGGTCGCTGGGATGTAGGTTTTGTTTCTTTATTGTTTATATGAAGTGGAAAGAGTTTTGTACATGTGAAGTGATGGATTCTGTGTAGGGCTGGAGTTGTTTGATGAGAAATTTGGCAAGATTCTGTAGAGGTGAGCCTATGGACCTGACTATGGGTCTGAGTGCTGTTTCTTCTTTGTGTATCTTTGGGAGGCCATAGAGTTTAGGGCATCTGGATGCTTTTTCTCTGGGGATGATTCTATGCTGGATCTCTTCATTGATGAGGGAGGCTTTTATTTTGGATTTGATGGTTTTTTTCCAGGTAGGTGGTGGGGTCAGTATTTAGAGGTTTGTAAATGGGGTCTTGGAGTAGGTTGGATAGTTTGGATTGGTAGTGCAATGTGTTCATCATGACCGTGGCGTTGCCTTTGTCTGCTGGGAGAATGATTATGTTGTTGTCTTTCTTCAAGTTGGTGAGTGCTTTTTGTTCTTCTCTGTTTAAGTTGCTTCTGGTGGACTGCTGGAGCAGAGGACGTTGGTGACTTCAAGTCTGATTTAATTGGCTACATCTGGGTTAATTTTGGTTAGGCTAGCTTCAACTCTGCATATAACGTTTTTGGTGGGGATGCGTTTGGGGGCGACTGCAAAGTTGAATCCCTTGGAATGGACATTGGTTTCTGCTCTGGTGAGGGTTCTGTCTGATATGTTGTGTACTGTTTGTTTCATGCATTGTTGTGGGGAAGGGGTTAGGCTTCTGGTCCTTCTCTAGTCTGTGGAGTTCGCTGGTGTGTGTGTCTGTCTTGTGGGAGGTTTCTGTTTCGGCTCTCCAGAGGGCTAGTTGTTTGGATTTTTCCCAGAGTGCTGGGTGGATTTTGTTGCTGAGTTTGAGGTGGAGACTGAGTAGGTCCCTGTTGGTTTGGTCTAATAGGAATCTTTTCCTGTGGAGTTCATTTCTGATTAGGGCTAATTCCATTCTTTTCAGGATCCTTTCAGTGGCTGAGGTTTTGGAATGGAATTTGAGTTGGAAGCATGTGGGGATCACTTCTTTGTCTTGGCAATTGCATAAGAATGTGAGGTCACATAAGATGGTGGCTCTTCGGACTTCAAGTTTCTCGTAGGTCCTAGTCAGCTGGAGGGTTTTCTCTCCGTAGAGGTACAATATTTGTTTTCGTAGATTTTCATGGGTACAGGTATGCAGGTCTTGGTGTGTTCGGGTCTTTTTCCATGTAAGATTGAGAGCATCTTGGCAACGTTTTGACAAGATCTCACTCTCCATCTTCAGGCTGGTGCTTGTGGCTTCGTGTTTGTGCGAGCAAAGTGTGATCTAAGCTGCTGTCTCCAAAATATCGTGAGACATTGTAGTTATATATTATACTTCAGAATGAGGTTCATAAGGATAGTTCTAATGACTGTAAAAATAAAAATAAAATATCCTACATCTTCAGATGTATTTTACTATATATATTATCCTCCAAGATCTATTTATCAATCAATAATGCATTCCAAATTATAGTGTATATTCTTAAGATTTGTATGTGTTTATATATGTGAGTACAATTTAATTCATAATTTTTATTTCTGATAACATATGCCAGCATTGAGATTCCTAGGTTAAAATCAGTGAAGAATGTGGAGAACTATTTTTCTCTTTTCATCCATGAGGTGGCATCATATAATGACTTTTGTTCATATAAAGTGAAAAAGACAAACTGTAAACCTAATCATATTAAAACAGCTGCAGTAGCTACTCAATTCAGAAAAATAACTGATTTTATTATGATAATCTTTTTTAGAAACATCAGATTATTCAGATTATAGTTTTGTCTTCCCCCACCCTGGAATGGAGACATAAGGCACCAGGTTAAGAATTTAACAAGAATGGGAAAATAAGGCCACAGCTTTGCTAATAGAAATATGAAAGAAGGATTTTGTGTCTAAATTGCCCCTGAATATACTGTATATTCAATGGCTATAATATTGGTTTGTTTGGTTACTTGTTTTACAGAGTAGGGTGTTCATTATTTTAATTTTGCTGCTGAGGTCAGATAATTGGAGACTGGGGTAAGTCAAAATTAACTTCTAATAATCCCAGGTACTGTACTATCTAATTGTGAGAACCTAGTAAAGGAAACCCTAAGGTGCTTTTTCAGGAGGCAAATTGACCTTCTGGTTTTTCTTTTTATTTGAAGACGTTTCATTTTTCAGCCAAGAAGCTTCTTTAGCTCTAGTAAAGGAAATTTTATAGAGATTGCTTCCCCTAAAAAGGCAAGATGTTTGAGTGGGCAAAGAACTTGAGTCAAAAGACAAAGGAAAATTTCTGGTATCAAAAAAACCAGTTTTTCTTTCAAAATAGTGGATTCTGATTGCCAGATGGGTTGCAAAATATAATATTAATCTTCTAAATCTTCTAAATTCTTACCTGTGGAGCTCTATTTAACTGGAATAGTAGAAATGTTATATATGTATACCTTGAGAGATAACACCCTAATTCAGTGAAGCATTGTAGTACCCTACTGAGGAGACAGAGAAATCAAATTCAACATAACAGTAATCCAATTCCGAATCCTTCCATATTCGTGGCAGCTTACAATTTCAGCCATACATTCATTACCTTTCTCTCAACATACAGATTCCTTTTTAGAGACAAGATCAAATATGCTTTCTAGCTCCTCCACCTTTCCTCTTAGGTCAAAATGTCTGCTAGATATCACTATATTGCTCTATTAAGTGGCTATTCAAGATATTTATTTATTAGCTGGTCAGCTGATTTATTTATTTTAATAAATTTAAATCATTACAGAGCTTGTTAATGAGCATTGGCATCTTATATGATCATATCTAGAAAAATGATTTTGTATTTTTCTATTCTGCAACAGGGATTGATGGTATAGAAGAAGGGAATCCTTTGAGTCCTGCCCTAATTTTTAAGACAGCCAACCCCCCGCCCCTCCAAAATTACAATTTTATCCAGATTTGAAAATCTCTGTTTAAATATACTGTTAAACTCAGATTTTATCAAATTAGAACGTTTTTCTCATTAAGCTGGATATAGATGCGAGAAAAAAAATGTGTATAAGAACAAGGCTTTGTCATTTAACTATCACTACATTTTCTGTGTTGTAGAGTTTTCTATCTTCAATTTCCAATGACAAATTGTTGAACAGGTCACTGAATCAGATGAAAAACTCCATTGAATCAATACCAAATTATTTTTCCTTCTATCATTCCCCCACCCCCCACCCCCCCAAAAAAGACTATTTTTATGTCTGGCAACATTGCTAGTTACACGAAGTATAAGGCTATAAAGATATCTATTTGATATTTTGCTTCACTGAGCAGAGAGAAAATCTGTGCAATCTTAATTTTTTTTTCCCAAGGATCCTCATAAATAGATTCTTTCACACAGAAAGAGCCAATCTGCAAACAGTTCCTTGAAATGTGGCCTTTCCTGCCTTGTTACTGAATAAAATCAATAAGCAGCAGTGAATTTGTTGACCTGGCCATGATGTTGGTACTATACTGTAATGTGAGTTATTTAAAAAATGTTTTCCCCGATAATAGGCTTCCCTCCTGTTCTATAGAAGAAATAATGTTGAGTTGAAAAAAATGGCATGTCTTTCTGATATTATCATGTTAACAATCTCTCTCCCCCTTCCCTCACATACACACGCACAAACACACACATATCACGTTACTTCAATCATATTTCAGCTGTGTGAAAAATGTAATTTCAACTGGCCAAAGTTTAGGACGAAATTTACAGAAGAAACCCATGATGTTTATTCATATCCATTGTTATAAAATCCTAACATTTTGATAAACCTTATTTTTATTTTATGGCGGGAAGTAAGAGACGCACACATTCAGTTGACTTGTTACTTTGTTTTTATTTCCAGGACTGAACAGCAACGGAGCCGCGGCAGCCTTTCTTATAGCGGCTGCTCGCGGCTCGCCAGCCAATGACATCAATACAAAGTTCATGCCGTTGGATCGACCAATTGCGGGTGAGTATTTGAATATAGAACAACCCTCCCCACTTGGTCCAATCCGACCAATCAGGAGCCCCCTAGGTTACGTAGTCACGTAAGTAGGCGGGGCTCCTATGGGTCCGACTGGACCTGCGCAGGTCATTTGTTCGCTAGCAGCCAGTGCGGACAGACCTGTTGGTCTCTCTGTCTCTTCTCGTGGAACCGCCTGGAAGGTAGAGTCGGCCATGTTGCTCCTGCCGGGCCTTGCCCGGTTAGTTGAATCAGCTAGGCCACTCCCTTCCAGGTTTCTTCTCGGCAACAGCTCTTCTCCTGCCTGGTCCACGTCGGTGTTTGTTTCCTCGGCTGCAGGTGCGTGGTTGCGAACTTCGACCGGGGCTAATGTTAGGGGTGATTGTGATAGTGTTAGGTTGTTTTCATTTGCTTGGGGTTGGTGTGTGTTTGAAGGGTCTCCCCCGTCTTGTGTATTTGAAGGATCTCCCCCTTCCTCCCCTGGTTTGTCAAAAACCCCTCTAAGGGTCCGGGACCTTAATTGGTCTATGTGCCTTTTCCAGTCCCTGTTGTCTGAGGTTACTAGTCGGTAAGATCGTGGTCCTGTGACTTGAGTAATAGTAGCTGGTAGCCATAACGGATCCCCCACTAGATTTTTGGCATAGACTAGATCTCCTACCCTAAATGTGCGGAGTTTGCTGGAGGAGTCTGTTGGTTTCTCTGTGCAATAGGTGGGATGCAAACGGTCTAAGTGTGATCGTAACTTTCTGCCCATTAATAATTCTGCTGGGGTTTTATTAGTTGTCGTGCTAGGTGTCATGTGCTGTATGGTTAATAGTTTATCGATTCGTTCCTGTATGGGGCCCGGGCCCAATTTGTTAAGTGTTTCTTTTGTGAAATGAACCATGCATTCTGCTCATCCATTCACCGCCGGATGTGCCGGCACGGTCAGGGCATGTCTTATTCCCAGGCTAGCCCGGCACCCTTCAAATGTTGTTGATGTGAACTGTGGCCCATTGTCAGAGACCAATACATCTGGTAACCCATGTGTTGCAAATAATTTGCAGAGCTGCCTAATGACAGCGTCTGTGGAGGTGGAGTGCATAATGCTCACCTCTAACCAATTTGAGTAAGCGTCAACCAGTATTAAAAACATATAACCCCTAGTTGGACCCGCGAAATCAATATGGATTCTTGTCCACGGTCCCCTGGGCATTTCCCATTCAGCCACCGGTGCCTGTGGAGGTGTGGGCCTGGACTCTTGGCAACATTTACAACTATCCACCCATTTCTCTATGTCTTTGTCCAAACCTGGCCACCAAACGTAGCTTCTAGCCAGGGCTTTCATCTTTACAATACCCGGGTGTCCGTCATGTAGAAGGTCCAAAATTGTCTCCCTCAGCTTATGTAGTATAACAACCCGATCCCCCCAAAGTATGCAACCCTTTAGGAGTGAGAGTTCAGTTTGTCTGTGTTTAAAGGGTTTCATGCATTCTTCGGGGCTGGACTCAGGCCAGCCCTTGGTAATCCATGCTGCAATTTTGGTAAGCACAAAGTCTTTAGAAGTTTCCCTGGCAATGTCTCTAGCTGTAATTGGTAGGTTAGGTAAGGTTTTGATTTGTAGAGTGGACGTGCTCAGTGCAGGGTCAGTGTCCGTATCAGGTAATGGGCAATGGCTCAATGCATCAGCATGAGTAATGGAACGGCCCGGTCGGTAAATCAAAGTGTAGTTGTAAGTGGCCAGGAACTCTGACCATCTTGTCATGCGCGGCGACAAAATATTAGGGGTTGCCTTATCGCCTGCTAGGATCCCCAATAGCGGCTTGTGGTCAGTTATTAATGAAAAAACTCAGCTGTATAAATATTCATGAAACCTTTTAATTCCCGATATAGCGGCCAAAGCTTCTTTATCGAGTTGGCTATAATTTCGTTCGGCTTTAGACAGAGTTTTAGAATAAAAGGCTATGGGAGCTTCTCTGCCATCCAGCAAAATGTGGCTTAGCACAGCCCCCACGCTGAAAGGTGAAGCATCACAGGTCAAGGTTATGGGAAGTGTTTCATTATACTGGATCAGTACCTTGCTAGATGTAATGAGGTTTTTTATTTCTTGGAACGCCGTGTTTTCCTGCCTTCCCCACTTCCAGGAAGCGTCTTTGTCAAGCAATCTATGTAGGGGTTCCGCTACCGTTGCTTTCTGTGGCAAGAACACATTATAAAAGTTAATGAGTCCTAAAAATGCTTGTAGTTCACCTTTGTTGGTTGGAATGGGGGCTTCCTGGATTGCTCGAATTTTCTCTTCGGTGGGGTGAATACCGTCACCATCTATTAGGTAGCCCAGAAATTCAATCCTGTCAGTTATAAGCGTGCATTTTTCTCTTTTTACTTTTAGACCGGCCTCTGTAAATTTAGTTAGTACTTGTCTTAGACGGTCCTTTAGTTGATCTTTGGTTTTGGCCACTATTAATACATCATCAAAATAAGGAATTACTCCTTTGATTCCTTGGAGAAGGCGTTTCATTAAGCATTGGAAAATTCTGGGAGCTACGCTAATGCCGAACTGAAGTCGATTGCATTTAAAAGCTTCCCGGTGTGATACAACAGTTTGAGCCTTGGCCGTTTGGGAATCAACTGGCAATTGTTGATAAGCTTGGGCCAGATCTAGTTTAGCAAAAAAATTTTCCCCCTTTGATCAAATGTAATAAATGCTGGACTACTGGAATGGGGTATGCACTTTGTTGCAGTGCGTGATTCAGGGTAGCCTTATAGTCCCCACAAATTCTGACTGACCCATCTGATTTAATGGGGGTCACAATAGGGGTTTCCCATTTCGCATGGTCTATTGGTTCTAATACTTCTTGTTTAATAAGTTTGTCTAATTGCTCATCAATTTTTGGCTTTAATGCAAATGGCACGCGCCTTGCTTTGAGTCTTATTGGGGCTACGTTAGGATTTAAATTAAAAGAGATTGGGTTACCCCGATACTTGCCTAGCTCACCGCTGAAAATATCCTGGAACTCCCTTACGAGGTCCTCTTCCCAGTCTGTTGCAGTGATTCGGTTTATGCCTGTCATTCCAATTCCTAACGGCTCAAACCATTCTAGTCCCAGTAAGCTGGGTCTATTTCGGTCAACGATGGAGAGCGGTAGGATTGCAGTATGGCATTTGAATGTAATTTTAAAATATCCTACTCCTACCACTGGAATTCTGTTCCCCTGATAATCTTTGAGAGTCAGATTTTGGATTTCTAGTTCGTCTCGTTGGATGTCAGGAATTAATTTTTTGATGGTTGCCCATGATACCATGGATAGGAATGACCCTGAATCCACTTCCATCTTGCATTCCTGATCTTCTATTTTCACTTGGATGTGGACTTTCTTTACATTTCTTGTGTCTGAGTGGCCAATGGTCACAATTTAGTGGGTTTCCTCTTTTCTATAGGTTGCTTCTTTGTTTCTTTTGTTTCTTCCCTCTTGGCTCCAACGGCTCTCCGGTTTCCTCTCTCTCTCTCTCTCAGAGGTGGGCTCCATCTCTGTCAGGGGCTGTAGTTGTTTCTGGACCGGCATACTCTTGCTAGGTGCCCTCTTCTATCGCATTTCCTGCACATGGCGTCAATGAAGCGGCATTCTGAGCGTGGGTGGTTTCCCCCGCATCGATTGCATTCAAATTCGGGTTTTCTTCCGGCCCGCTCTTTTCTATCTTTTCCCACTCTCAGGTGGTATACGTCATCTTCCTCGCTACTGGTCCCCGACTCGATGTCCTCGTGGTGCGTTGTGGTTTTTTCTTTTTCTCCCTCTGATCTAGGTGGCTCCTTACTGATATGTCCTGCCGATTTATTAATTTTCTTCATTTTGGCGGCCGATTTGTGGGTAGCTTCTGCAGCGGTGGCTTCTTCTATTGCTTCCTTCACTGTGATTTTTGGCCGGGTTAGCAAACGGCTCTGTAAGGTGAGGTCTTTCAAACAAAGGACAATGCGGTCTCTCAGTGCCTTATCGAAGTTCAAAAACTCACATTCTCCGCCAATGTCCCTCAGGGCTGCTACAAAATCGGCGATACTCTCATCCTCCTTTTGATTTCTTAAATAGAATTCGTGCCTTTTGATTAGGCTCGATACGGTCGGTGCATAGTGAGCCCGGAGAATCTTCTCTAATTCCGGCCACGTTAATGTTTTCACATCTGTGGGGGCAGCTAACGCCTTTGCCATCTGGAATACTGCGAGTCCGCAATGGGTCAGGAAAACAGCTCTTTTTCTATGTTCTGAGACTCCGTTTAAATCGCTGCTCTCCAGGAACATTAGAAATCGATCTACGTATGATTGCCGTTCGTCTTTGGCTGGATTAAATTGCTCGGGTGGCGTGTTGTTGCCGGACATTTTCTTCGCTCGATCTTCGTCGCTGCATACTCAACTGAATTTTTATCATCTCGATCCCACCTTCGTCGCCAGTATTTTATGGCGGGAAGTAAGAGACGCACACATTCAGTTGACTTGTTACTTTGTTTTTATTTCCAGGACTGAACAGCAACGAAGCCGCAGCAGCCTTTCTTATAGCGGCTGCTCGCGGCTCGCCAGCTAATGACATCTATACAAAATTCCTGCCGTTGGATCGACCAATTGCGGGTGAGTATTTGAATATAGAACAATTTTGATAGTGATATTGGTTATGATAACATAATTTTCATCCTATTTCATCTGCCTGAGAAATCTGGAATACAATCTCAGCACGGATTCAATGTGATACCCATGCAAAATTCAATACTTGCTGGTACCCTGCAAGCAAATGCTGGTACCCTGCAAACTCATATTAATTCAGATCAGTGCTGTTTCTCATAGAACCTATGTAACTGATTAGCTCACAACAGAAATTTGGCTTAGTTGCTCTTAGGATCAATTAGTTAAATTTAATGGGCCTTTATTCATGATTAATTAAAAACCCATTGATATCAATTTTAACTATTACTAAAATTGGATTCAACCCAATCATTTAAATCAAACTTGTAGTCCCATAAAGCCTTCATGTGTTGTCAAAAAAGAGAAACTGTTTCTCCATCACTGCCAAATACTATATATTTGTCAAAGATTAAAGTGTTGGATTGAGATTAATGAGACCAGTTTTTTGTCCCATTGGACTATGGTGCTGAATCCACCTTTCTTCAAAGAGTTGCTGTAAGGGTAAGATGAAGGAAAACCTTCTTACATTCACTGACTAGAGTTCCCAGAGGAAAAGTGAATATAAGCCAAATTAATGGATGGATAGGATGGGAATAAATTGCTCATCTGATATTTCTCTTCATAAAGAAAATAACACGAAAGGTCTAAAAATTTATAAACCATTTTATTCTATACTTACAGTAATGGAAGTCAAAATTATCTGGAGAACACTAGCTTGCAAGGATTGTTTTTCAGAATATGAAGCAGGACTGTCTTGCTTGCATTGAACCAGAGATCTCCCAGGCAGACAGTCTGTTTTCAATCATTTTATTCAATCCCATGGTTTAATTGATCCAATTCCAAGAGCTTGCTTGATGGGTTTTCCTTTTAAACTTGGCATAAAAACCCTGTACACTGAAAGGAGTAGCATTTTAAAATTATTATCAGGAATAGAACACATTCCTAAACCCCTCTAAAAACTTTATTCTATGAAAGAAACCAGTAATAGTAAAGGCATTGCACTAGATACAGAAAGCAGCCACAAAATTAGAGCCTTTTAAGACTTGATGGGTTATATATGTTTGGTTTGTTACTCCTAAAATAATTCTTTCTTTTACTATAGTCTCTAAGGGAATGTATTGAAAAGGAAATTCTTCAGAAGATTCTCATTATGTCATTTTACTTCTGATTGTATGCTTCCTTTATTTGAAAGGCAGCTGACTTCCTAGAAGAGTTGGAATCTGTAATTATAAGGGTACCCTAACAGATTCTTACTGCATTGTTTTGTCAGAATATAAAATTATAATAATAGAAATTTCTGAAAAAGAGCAGATTACTAGTTCAGATCACAGGGTTGGTTTTCGCTGATTTATTTACATGAAAGAAACAAATATATGACTGTATGTTACATGGCATAATTATGTGATACAACCCATATTAGGGGCATTGGCTATAACTTAGATGGTGTTGGTTTAATTTTTTCATAACTGGATGAACTGGAAAAATTGGATGTTGGAAAGATGGTAGGAAAGAGGGACAAAAAGCTGCCATCAAGTAGTCCTATTTTTCTAATGAATTTTTAGATGGTAATCTGAACAAAGAATTTTTGTTTTTTAACCATAAAATTAATATCCTACAGCAGCAGGGTCGTTTTGGTTATAGCTTTAGAATTAGAAATACTCTTCCTTGGTGGTTCAATTAAGTTTCTATTCCAATCATTTTAAGAGATATTGTAATATTGTATGCTAATATACAAAGTAATATTTGAAATATCCAAAAATTCTAGGAAAAATATTTATTTTCACAATCTGAAAGATATTAAAAAGAAAGAGAACATCAAAGAAAACAAGAGCAAGCTCATATTTTGAAGTCAAGATTGTTCACAGTTCTCTTAAAAATAATGTAAAAATAGTTATCCTATAAAGGCTTTGGAAATTAAAATCAGTTGGTAATTAATATTTGTTTCAAACTAATTTTAATTATCTGAAAAGAGCACTGAGAACTCTATTTTTTTAAAAAAATAGTACAGTCAAATACAAAAAAATATCATTTGGACCACACAGTCTTTATTTCTCATTACATAATATAATCTTCTTTTGCACTTCTTTTTTTCTTTGTACCATTTTATTTAAACTAATTTTATTTCCTAATACCAAATTTACTAGTTTTCTTTCATAGGTTTTTTTATTTTATCAGAGCCAAATACAATTTTTCTTGGTCAAGAAGAAGAATCCTTGTCTACTGCATTGCTTTTAAAGATATATTTGAATTATTGCAATTCTTCTTTTTTGCCAAACTTCAAGGTAGAAAGATTTGTGGAATAAAAAAAATGGTTTCATTCTAATTAAATTAAACAGCTTTTCATTTTCTCAAAAATAATTAATTTCAAATACTAAAACAGTCCTAGCTTTCTTTGCGAACTAAGAAAATATTGACAATATATGAAAGGAAAAAATGCTTTTCAATTTTTATCTTTCTTTGTATCACTGCCTATGTTGTCAACAGCTATCTATTCCCTAGGCTCTTTTTATTTTATGATACAGAAGAAGTAAACTGATTAGTTGAATGACCTGTATTCAAGAAGTATACCAATCACTCAGTTGCTTTGAACTTGTAGGAAGATAAATATAAAAATTGTAACTTTGGGGTATCTGCTTATATCTCATATATTTATAAGTAGCCCAATAAGTTAGACAAACTCCAGGATCTTTTGCTACATGAGGCAAAGGATAAAATTTATAGCAGGATGGAAGCTAGAATAGATTTTAAACTAGCTTCCGGAATTGTCATTGTGGAAAAGTACTGTGGCAAGATTATTATATCCACAAAGATGGAAAAGTAACGAAATAATCACAGGTTATATTGAAGATTGGATTATAAAATGAGCTGAAAATGGCAAAGCTAAACAGTTTGGTCAAGGAAAAACAGTAAAGACTTTTCTCTCCCCTCCTCCCCCCAAAAACTGGAAATCTGATATGCGTTTTTGGTTGAAAGAAATACATTAATGATTTCTAGATTTTGGGAAATTGAAAGGGTAAAAGAAGGTGGGGGAAAAAGATGGCAACTCTCTATAAGAAAATGAGTAAAGGACGCAACTACTATATATTTTTTCCTATTTTATTTATCTGTTTCTTTTTTCTTAACTTTCTATCTTCTTTTTATTTGTATACTTTTCCTATGTTGAAATATCCTAATTAAAAAGAAAGACGTTGTAGAAAATTACAGAATGATCACCTTAATGCCTTTCAGTTTGAAAGAATTCTCCAGAACTAAGCATAATGTTTTACCTTCTGCTCTCCTAACTATCAAATATAACAAAATCCCTATTCTTCCAGAATCTATGACTCTGGAAAGATAGTTTGGCATGTGCTTCTTTATTGTGACTGCTGTAGAGTCTCTCAAAAACACCATCGGGCACCCAAAGATTTTAGAAAAAGTGACGTAGTCATACTCGACTCAGTATCAAGAATGCAGCTGTTAAGATGGTCAACAGTATTAAGTATCTGGGGGTGCAGATAACTAACAATCTGAAGTGATTTCTCCACACATCATCCTTAGTGAAGTGTGCAAACCAATGCCTGCATTTCCTGCATCAGATGAGCACATTGTTCTCCTTCTGTTCTTGCCACTTTTTACAGAGGCATAACTGAAAGCATTTTAACAAACTGCCTCACTGTTTGGTTTGGTGGCAGCAGTGACTAAGATAGAAAGTCCATACAGAGAGTGATAAGGACAGCCGAGAAGATTACAGGAATCTCGCTTCCTGTTATTCAGAATACTGCTTATAAGTGCTATGTGTTTAGAGCTCAAAGCCTTGTTAGAAACCCCACACATCCACTTTATGATCTGTTTCTGTTGTTTTCTTCTGGGAGGAAGTTTCAAAGTATTTCTAACAGGACTACCAGATTCATTAACAGGTTTGTTTCCTATTCCATCCATCTTGTAAACTTGTAAGATTCATTTTTCTTGCTATATACATGCATACACCCGAACTAGACTGCGTTGTTCCTCTGTGTCACATAATATATGTGGATATGTGGGTATATGCATAATTTTGTATTTATTTCTTTTGTCATGTTTATATAATGTATATTGGAGGTGGTGACCCTTTGAGAGCTGCATGCAACAAAGTTTCATTTTAATGTATGCCAATTAGTATACATTTAAAGTGACAAAAAATTATTCTTGTTCAACATTTATGTGAAGCCGCTGGGCGAGATCATCCGTGGTCTTGGGATGCGGTGTCACCTGTACGCAGATGACACCCAACTATACATCTCCACCCTGGACCACCCCAACGATGCTGTAGAGGCTATGTCCCGGTGCCCGGAGGCCGTGAGGAATTGGATGGGCGGGAACAGGCTCCGGCTCAACCCATCCAAGACCGAGTGGCTGTGGTTCCCGGTGCCCCGATATAGCCAGCTGACACCTTCGCTGGCTATTGGGGGAGAGATTTTGGCCCCCACAGAGAGGGCTCGCAATCTGGGCGTCCTCCTGGATGCACGGCTGTCCTTAGACCATCATATTGCAGCCGTCTCCAGGGGGGCGTTTTATCAGGTTCGCCTGATCTACTGGTTGCGGCCCTTCCTGGATCGGGACGCCTTGCGCACGGTCACTCACGCCCTTGTCACCTCTTGCCTAGATTACTGTAATGCTCTTTACATGGGGCTCCCTGGGGGGAGCACCCGGAGACTCCAACTGGTGCAAAATGCGGCCGCGCGGGTGATTATGGGGGCGTCGCGTAGCTCCCATGTGACGCCTCTCCTGCGCGAGCTGCATTGGTTGCCGGTGGCTTTCCGGGTTCGCTTTAAGGTTCTAGTTTTGACCTTTAAGGCGATCCATGGCATTGGGCCAGGTTATCTGCAGGACCGCATTCTGCCAGTGATCTCCAGCAGACCGGTGCGTTCCCACAGGGAGGGCCTTCTCTGGGTGCCGTCGGCCTCTATGTGCCCTCTGGCGGCCCCCAGGAGTAGGGCCTTCTCTGTGGGGGCCCCTGCCCTCTGGAATACTCTGCCACCTGAGATACGCACCAGCACGGACCTGAGGACCTTCAGGCGCACGTTAAAAACCTGGCTCTTTGAGCAGGCTGGCCTGGCTGATACAGTTTTAAATGTCTCCTCTAATTTGGTTTTAACCGGGGTTTTAATATTCTTGGGGGAGGGTTGTTTTAGCTTAAACAGCCATTATTTAATCTCTTTTTAACTTTTGTATTGTTTGGGTCTGATTTGGCTGTACACCGCCCTGAGTCCCTAGGGAGAAGGGCGGTATATAAATGTTATAAATAAATAAATAAATAAAATTCTAAAAGTCCAAAAATTCCTGGACAAAATGGATGAGTTTTGCTGTTAGATAATAGTATAACTTGTATAATAAATAATAGTGAAGAACGTTGGTATTTATTGTTGAGCCATAATTACACGACAGCAGATGATTTCTCTAACTCATTTTAATTCCATTTTATAATTGAGGAGAATATAGAGAATGGCTTTGAAAAACAGGTTGAAGAGCCACTAGCAAGATAGAGATCAAATAATTGGAGAACTGGGGGAGGGGGCTAAGAAACTAATTTGAAAACTTGTCCAGATAGCCCCCTCTCACATAAAGATAAAAAGGAAATTGGGAGGCACATATAGATTATTGTAATTGAAATACATAATTTCTACCCATTTCTTTGTGCTGAATATAATTTCTGATCTTTCTAACAAATATTTGGTTTGATGGTGTCATATATAAGAAACTTTTCAGCACAGTGATGCAGAGATGGAAGAGGAACTTAGAAATAGGTATAGTTAGAAAAACACTCACTTAAATAAAAGTTCTGTTTTATCTAGCATATGTTTGATTGTCCCAAAAGTGCTTTTTCGGGAGGCAACTGGACTTTCCTGCTTTTTCTTTTGAAGACATATCGCTTCTCAACCGAGAAGCTTCTTCAGATCTGACATTCATTTCTGAAAAAAGCACTTTTGGGACAACAGTGACCTGGATGACTGAGAATGTCTGCTGACATCTGTTTGATTATTATTAGCAGTACTGGAAAACTTATTATTTGTATTAGGAGTAGACAATATCACTTGAAACAGCTGTTCCATATTCTGTACAGAGAAAATGGTCACAGTGATAGTCAATAATACTAAAATGGAAAAGTTTTCTCCACTGCACCCAGAATCAGTAAAATACAGCAATTGCCATTTTTCCTACCTGTAGGGCAAGTGCTAACTTTCAGCAATCCACAAATATAACAAATTTCATACCGAAAGAAGAGTTTCAACATAAAAACTGACTTCATAGATTTAAAATTTCATCACAATTCTAGCATATTTGGAAGACATTTTGTCTTCTATTCTAATTATTTCATGTGAAAATCTTATTAATATTTACTACATCTCTTTTCCAGCTATGTAGAATGGGATAAAATAAGAATAAATTCTTCTATATTAAAATATGTGAGGATATTCATACAATAGGGAGTTTAGATTAAGGATTAAAAAGATTATTGAAAGACTGCTTATATTTGAAACAATGATGATACTGTAATTAATTTTAATACAATTTAGAATATGTATTTTTTTTAAATGAGACTTGGTAAGAATGAAAAGTAGAAAGTTCCTCCAAAGAACAATTACGTAAGATTCCTAAAGGACTCCTACCAGGGTTTCATATAATAGGAACCATGTCATATTTTTGAGGAGCTGAAATGTGTTTCTATAGGAACACAGTCAAACCACAAGTTTAAAATTCAGCCTGGTATTCAGATAGTCTGGACCTTTGTACTGGCCTTCCGTCATAGCCATCTGCAGCATAAAAGGTGGCACAAATATAAAGAAGCAGCTGGGGGGAAGGAAAGGGCTTAAATTGAAGGATCCAGTGAATTGTGAAGCAAAAGTTACATGTGATATGTAAGCAGGTATGTATAATAGATCTAAGGAATAAATATGTAAGATAACAAATAGGGGTTGATATGGTGCTGAACTTGAAGAAAGAATAATAATCAAGATATGAGGGAGGAATTGTGATGAATTGATTCTTGTGCATGATGACTTTGAATTGACAAATTCAGTTTACAGAACAAAAGAGACAATCATTCTCTGAATGCCATGAAGCATTCAAGCAGACGTAGTGTGCACAAAGCTATTAATATTTGTTGAAAGAAAAGAAATTGATGCTTTAATCATTTTATATAATAATACAGTCTTGATTACTATCTTACGGTTTTAGGTAGAGTTGGGAAATGTGTGTGCATAGACTTAGTAAAATAGCCCAGCTTGAATATATACTGGAGTTTCTTTTCCCCCCAAGAATGAATCCCATCAAAATTCTAGAATTAAATATAATCCATTATGCCACATCCACTGGGAGCAAACATATTCCATTTCCTGTTTATATAACTAGCCTATCAGAATGAATTAATCAAAATACATGGTAACCTCCACAACCTTTTAATGAATATCATGCAGTACTGGATCTAGATGCAGAATTGTGCACATATTTTATAGCACATTTTATTTCATATTTTAAAGGAAACCAAAGTATGAAACAAAAATTCATTTTCTCCTGGTACCTCCAGAGCTGCCTCAGCAGAGATGAGTCAAGCTGTGGGAATGGGAAGGAGAAAGTGGAGATAACTGGGCATAGTAGCCAAAATAAAATTCTTTCCTCTGAGAGCCAAGGACTTGTCCACCTGGTGCAAGGAAGTGCACTCTAAGACCAAGTGACCCTTGGACTGTAACATGATTAGACCATGTGATGGACTGCATGGGCAGGGAAAGGAAAACGTTACTTTTAACTAAGGGAAAACCCAAGGGGGGTTTAGAGTTGAGTTTTCTTGAGATATTGCCAATATTGACATGCCTAATAAATTTATACTTTAAGGAATATACCTGCTTTGGAATTTTGATTCCATTGGGAGTGTTTCTTGGAACCCTGACAAAAGCAAGTAAATTAATCCAAAAAATGAAAAGAGAAAAAAAAGCCCTATCTCAGATTGATATAAATAATGTGTCATATATTTTATTGTGACATCTCATTTGGGGCTATATTGGAGTGTGCTTTGATTTTATATCTGGACAAGAATGTAAAATCTTTGGCAATAGGAATTTACAAGAACTAATTTGATTTTTGATTATGTAAATGGTGCAACAAACTTGTCTATATAACAAAGCAGAATATTTGATACTTTTTGAAATATTAATATATCAGTAAATTATAAGACAATTTTTGAATGGATATACATAAGATTTGTTTCATCAGAATGAATGAATTGGGCTTTTACTTAGATTAATGAGATAAAACATAGAATACAATATTTAATTCATGAAAGAACAAAGATTTAAAACAAAAATTGGAAACAGAACAAAGTTGTCTATCACTGAGAGTAATATGAACTTTGTGCAGAAGATTGAAGTGGTCATAATGTCACAAGCAAAAACCTAAAGTATTATACTTTTTTTGTTTATGAACATTGTACCAAACTCTGTAAATTAGCTTGGTAGTAAAATGCATGTGCTACATCAAACCAATCTTATGCACATTTACATCCAGTTTTAACTGAATGAGAAACAAACATAGTTTACATAAATATGTATGTATTACTATATATTGGATTTATATTATGGCTTTCCTTTTTGCTCAAAGCAGCATATATAACATTCCTTTTTTCAAGCTTCATTGAATTGTCATTGTACATATATACACAGTATACATACAACAAAATTCACATAATACCCAGAGACCAGTCCCAACACACACACAAACATGATAATCCCCAAACAGTCCCCCACCTGCAAAAATTCCCCGCCTCCTAAAAAGCACACAAGCATTCACACAACAGATCAAGTAATACTGTCCAACAGCTCACTGATGGTGTTCCTTAAGTTCATTGTTAAGTGCAATTATAGCACTGGGATAAAAACTGTTCAGAAAATGTGTGGCCTGTTTTAATTGTCATAACAGCAATATTGTAATTTATGTTAGGATGAGAGACAATTATTTGGCAAAAGTTATCGAGTGACTTTTCATGGTTCATTTGAATTTGGGAATTTGGATCTCCTTAGTTCTATTCCATTATCTTACCTATACAAATACATATATTTGTACAAATACAAAGAGCTAACTAGCTCGAAATAGATCTATACTAGTCTCCCTTATTTATTATTTAAAAAAAAAAATTATCAGCTCAAAAACCTTACACACATGTAAACAAAAAGACAATGAAACAAATAGCTTTCTGTCGGTATGGTCTCTGGTGATGAGCCGAAAGACAGAAAAGAAAGCAGTATGCTTCCTCCCTTAATTGGGGCTTAACAGGGTGTTGTAATACAAAGTATATACTTATTCCCCTGCCTCAGCTGATAAGGATAGAGCCAGATGGTGTAGTGGCAATTACAACTGCCTCACATGTAATACTTCCCTGGTTCGAATCCCAGTAAGGGTATGGCTAGCTGAAGAGAGCTAACTAGCTCGAAATAGATTATACTAGTCTCCCTTATTTATTATTTTAAAAAAAAAATTATCAGCTCAAAAACCTTACGCACATGTAAACAAAAAGACAACGAAACAAATAGCTTTCTGTCGGTATGGTCTCTGGTGATGAGCCGAAAGACAGAAAAGAAAGCAGTATGCTTTCTCCCTTAATTGGGGCTTAACAGGGTGTTGTAATACAAAGTATATACTTATTCCCCTGCCTCAGCTGATAAGGATAGAGCCAGATGGTGTAGTAGCAATTACAACTGCCTCACATGTAATACTTCCCTGGTTCGAATCCCAGTAAGGGTATGGCTAGCTGAAGAGAGCTAACTAGCTCGAAATAGATCTATACTAGTCTCCCTTATTTATTATTTAAAAAATTATCAGCTCAAAAACCTTACACACCTGTAAACAAAAAGACAACGAAACATGCTTTCTCCCTTAATTGGGGCTTAACAGGGTGTTGTAATACAAAGTATATATATATATATATATATATATATATATATATATATATATATATATATATGTGTGTGTAAGGTTTTTTAAGCTGATAATTTTAAATAATAAATAAGGGAGACTTATTTATTATTATTATTATTATTATTATTAAGGGATACTTAATACAAAGTATATATATATATATATATATATATATATATATATATATATATATATCTTCAATAAAAATACCCATTACCAATGACTCATTAGCGCATTCCAGAAGAAAAACTGGACTCTTCCATATGTGGCTCCTACCCTCTGCAATATTATGTTCCCTAAAATGAGATTAGGACCCACCCTTTTGGCTTTCTGAAAGGGCTTGAAGACATAGATGTGCTAACTGTAGCATTCTGAATCAGTGGTGGGATTCAAATATTTTTATCACAGGTTCAGTGGGTGTGGTTTGGTGGGCGCGCTTTGCACGCATGCACACACTTTGTGTGTGTGCACATGTCAAATGTGCACATTGCGCAGGCACAGAAGCATTTGCGTAGGTGCAGAGGCATTTTAACTAACCTCCTGCAAGCCTGCACTCTCCCAGTTGCTTCAGCAGCTGCTGTGTGGCACTCTTCTGTGCTGCGCAAAGCAGCTGCACTTCAAATTCAGAGGATAAAGGTGAGTATGGGAACCCAGACGGGCAGGTGGGCCCAACAGCAGAGCGGTGGTGAGAACTGGTTCAGTCTCCACTGCTCATCGCTGCTACTGGCTCAGCAGAACTGGGCCAAACCAGTAGAATACAACCACTGTTCTGGATGTGGCTAATGGATTTGATAACATCTCCATCTCTTCACCATGCACACTTTGTTCCCTTTCTTTCTGCCTTGCTCAATTTAATTTTAATATTTTTAAATTTAAGATCCCTATTTATTGTTTTAATATTTTATATACATTTTATTGAATGATTGTAAACCACCTAGAGTCGCCTTTGATAAAATGTGTAGCAAGAAGCAAATGAACAAACAAACAAACGAACAAACAAACAAACAAACAAATAAATAAATAAATAAATAAATAAATAAATGGAATAAGTGAGAAGCCAAATACTGGCAGGGAAGGGAATAAGCGAGAAAGGCACAGAATACACAAGAGGACAATTATCTTTGTCAAATAAGTTTGTCAAAGTTACAAACTCAAGGTTAATCGCACCAAACTTGATTGCAGGAAATACGACTTCAGCAACAGAGTGGTTAATGTCTGGAATAAACTACCTGACTCTGTGGTTTCTTCCCCAAACCCCCCAAAATTTTAACCTTAGACTTTCTACTATTGACCTCACCCCTTTCCTAAGAGGTCTGTAGGGGCCGTGCATAAGTGCACCAGCGTGCCTACCGTCCCTGTCCTATTGTTTCTTTTATATATATTTTTATTTTTCTTATATGTATCCATGTATTCATAACTATGTTTTTACTTATAACTATTATCTTGTAAGCAATAGACAAAATAAATATATAAATAAAATGTATGGTCTTTATCCAGAGAAAAAGCAAGTTAGAAATAAATACATGTGATCAGAGAGAATGCTGAATGCTGATGTTTTCCTAAATCTGTCACAATTTGTTCTAATAATATAAACAGGAAGATGACAAAGTGTTTGTTTGTATGTCATTTGTGTATTTTTCATGACAATCAATAAAACTTCAAAGCAGATTTCTCAAAATTCATTAAAACACTGCTGCATGCTTTTATGAAAGTCATTTGAATGACATAATCTTGTTCTGTTCTTTTTCTGTTCCTTTTTCTTCATCCTTATAAAGAACGGGAAATTTATTACGCATTGCATTTGGACTAACGTAGCAAATTGAACTGAGACCACTGAAGCACAAACAACACAATTGAATAAGCTAGAAGCCAAACACTGGCAGGAAAGGGAATAAGTGAGAAAGGCACAGGATACACAAGAAGACAAAACAAGTATCTTTGTCAAGTGTATGGTCTTAATACAGAGAAAAAAGAAATGTTTAACATTGCTCACTCCTTCTAATGTTTGCATTTATGGACACATGGAAGAAAAATGGTTTTTTTTGGCTAAAGAAAATCAAAAGTAAATATGAATTACTTCATTGGAATGCAGACAAGAAATTACATCAAAGATCAACAATAAGTACAGCTTATAAGGGATATCTTTACTGCCTGTTAATTTTCTTCATGCCATTCCTTTGTTTCTCATATTTGGCAGCAAAGCTCTAAGTTCTTAAATGGCAAATGATAATGGGTTACGATCAATGCTATAGACCAGACAGCTAATCTGAACTTCACCAAAAGTCAATATTTAGCTTTACCTTATCAGTGGAGAAATGTCAAACATAGATGTAGACAGGCACAAATTTCCAACTGACTTTCTCTCACTCGTGCTTCTGTGTTCAAAGCTGCATAGAAGAGTTTTGGCATCAGATAAGACAAAACTATCTTTGAAAGAAAAAGAAATGCAACACATGACTAAACTTGCAACTGCACATATAGTAGTTTATGTGGCAAAACCAACAAGAAATTCATTCAAATTTCTCGTCACACATTCTATTGGTTACTTTCGTATCTGCATGATGCTTTCAAACGATAGTTACATGCTACAAACAGCCTTTAAGAGATAAGACTTTTCTTTATGTGGAAATGTAATGTTTGTTGTATCCCCAAAACAATAGGTAGTGGGTAGTGGAATGCAATCCAGAATGGAGCAGGTGTGTTAGCATTGTTACTTTATGCATCTTAGAAATTATAAAATTGTTCTTTTAATTTAATTCATTTTTGAATTGTCAAGGACAGCACTTTACAGGATTATAGCCATATACTTTTCTCTACAACAATGAAAGGGAAACTTTGTAATATGAGGTTTCTTTAAAAGTTTTTGCAACATAAAAAAACCTAATGAGTAAAAAACATTACAAACACCCAGACAGTAACAATAGCTGTTGGACATATCCTGCAGAAACATCTATAAATCTTAATAGTATTCTCCCTTGCTATCATAATACAAATAACTGTTGGTATAACTGTAAATGGTCCTGATTAATTTTGCCATCCTACAATATTTATATGGTATTGTGGCTGGGCTTGGCTACAATTTGTACTTCAAAAGACCAGGATAAGTATAGCATCATAAGGCTGGGGGTAATATTAGGTTATCTAGCTATTTCCCAAGAGCACTAACTCATTGCATATGTCTTTAAAATGGGACAATAACAAGTAAACATTCAAAATAACAGTTTCCTTTGATAAATATTCTGATTAGAACCATAAAGCAAATTCTCTATCAGCAATATATTTATTTCAAATATTTTTAGGTTACTTCTCATTTACAGAGGTTATTGAGGCAACTATCTGGAGGCTTGAAGGCTAAATGTTTGTTATGAAAAACAGAAATGAAATGGACCAATTCAGTTGTGTGTGTGTGTGTGTGTGTGTGTAAAAATAATCTCTGAAATAGTTATCCAATATCAACATGGTTGGAAAGAATTTGCTATACAAAAATAATATTATTACAGCAATCTTTTCTGATTAAAAGAAGGAATCATTGTCTACAGTATTTACTTTGGGACTCTACAGTGTAACTTGCAAATAAATGTATATCAGCAATTATAAATAAAGATCAATATTTTTAGGTGACAAAGCAAACAATGTAGCCTGCAGATACTGTGAAATTGCTGACTTAGCTCATCTTGCTTATCATTAGTAATAGCAGAATGAAAAACTTGATGCAATTATTTATCCTGAAATAACTGTATTTTTTTTTTTCAATGAGAGAATGAGTGTGGAGGGAAGAATAGGCTTTGGATTTTTAGAATCCAGCATGCTGGTTTTTATAGCATACATTAAACAAATCTAGTTGTGAAGTGCACAAAAAACAAGCACAATTTGACCATAATTTGACCATAATTGTTAAATTATTTGTTAAAACCTAACATCAGAAAAAAAAATAAGATTTCATTATTGCAATGCTCATCTGTCTAAGAGAACACAATGTACAATTCTCTAATATGTTTAAGCAGCATTCTTCTGTCTAGAAGAAGCCCCTGAAATATTTTTCTTGTATTTAATTTTAGAATTATTTTGCATATAAATGCAATTTTAGTAATCAACAATGGAATATACTCCTATGCAATTCTACTCATTAGCAAGCTCCTATAATTAAATGAGTCATAATCCCTAGAAAGTATGCATATGATACATATGTTAATTTTTTTAGACAAATAAGTGAAAATAAAATGTCAGCATGCTGAATAATTGGAATAGACAGTTTTGAAGACCATGCAAAATCATGAAGGTTTTCAAACAGTACTACCAAAACAAGTATTTTTGCATCCAATAGATAATTCCTGAAGGGTATGAAAAGTAGGTGTAATATATCCAGTGCAATTAGCTGCATCTTGGATCAACTTACTTTTTAGTTGTGTTCATCAAGAGATCCATTTAATTCACACTCGTGAAGTTCTAATAATATGTTGATAAGGACCTGAGTCACTGTAGCTGAATTCTCCCACTCAAGAAGGACCATAATTACTGTTTAGCCAGAAATATTTATTTCTAGCCAGAAATAGTCAAAGATCTTTCTTACCATAGATTCCATCTGCCCATCTAGCAGTATCTGTGAGTCAAGGAAGGCTTCATAGTTGTGGACCTATTTTTTCAGGGTCAGTGCCATTTGCTCAATAGAACCCTATTCCTGGCAGAGAACTACGATGAAGAAACAGCAAATCCATCTTGTTAGAATTCAATTTCAGTCCTTTTTGTCCATGGGTGGGATTCCATTTTTTAAAAAATTGGTTCTGTGGGCATCGCTTAGTTGGTAGTGTGGCTTAGTGGTCATGTGACTGGGTAGGCATGGCCAGCTTGACATCACTCATGTCAAGGGGCGCTTCTCCTCGCCTGGTATCTCATGACAGTGGGGATGCTGCAATGGTTGTAATGTGAAAAATGGTCATAAGTCACTTTTTTCAGTGTCATTGTAACTTTGAATAGTCACTAAATGAACTGTTGTAAGTCAAAGATTACCTGTACAAAAATACAAAAAGCTTCTTTGCTTGCAAAAAGTTGCCCTAAATACCAATTGTTAGGTTAAAAATACCTGCAAGCCGGAGTTACAAATCTGGCAGGGTGTCAGAGCACCTTGATAAATTAAAATAGTTAAAATGCAGTGATAATTATCAAGTAGCCATCTCTTGCCCACAAAGTGAAACCCTTTAGCAGAGAGGTCATTTAATCTCTCCAGAAAAAAGCACACCTAGGAAAAATAATCCTTAGATCCATTTGCACTACTTAAAGATACCAGCTGGTCTCACTCACCTCACAAGATATCCTAAGGAAATCACCCAGATTTAAGGAAAGGTCACATGCCCCCCAGAAAGGCAGTAAAAAAAAACAGTGCCAAGCTTGCATCCTGCCCCTTGGAAGTATACCCCAAAAGGACAGTGCCAGATAGTATTAAAGCAGTGAAGGAAGACCCCCCCCTCCCCAGATAGAAAAAGAAACCATGAGGCAAGAAAAAATTCAAACACAATACAAATAATTAAATCACAGCAGTAGCTGTTGCTTGTTGAAGCTGAATAGGGAAAATTATCCCATCAATAAACACAGGATTAAACTTCACCAAGCACAGAATTAACCTTCACCAAAAACCAGTTTTAGACCAAAACTCAGATAGGGTATGTAAACTCACATTTGAATGTCAATCTTTCTAGCTAGCCAAGAAGCCTTGCTGAATGTCAGTCATCTTGGTTCCCTGTCACTAAAAGCTTTGCTTCATTATTCAATTATTTCTTCAAAGTGCTGATTATCCAGGGAAATATTTCCTCCCAACAGCAGCATAAAAATCTTAAAACAACCCTTCCCCTTTAAGAAAGCCAAGTCTCAGAAGCTCTGGAAACATGAAGTCTAGGCATACTGACAATAATGTAATAAGAGTGGAAAAAAACAAAAGGAGTTTGCTTCTAACTACCGGTTCTCCAAACTGCTTAGAAAATTAACAAGGGGTTTTATAGAACTGGAAAGAACTGGTAGAATCCCACCACTGATTTTGTCTCATCTAGACCCTGATAGTTTTTAGATACTAGAACGAAACCTTAATAGCATTTTTATTTAGGCACATAATGGCCATATAAATCTTGGTATTATCACCATGGTAGCAAGGTATCTTGAATCCACAGTTAATAATTGCATACTATATCTCAATGTAAAAATTGTAAAATACAATTAGTACAGGGAAGTCAAATTTGATTTCATTAAGGGCTGCAGCAGTGTTGTGTTTCACCTCAGGGTGAAACACATAGGCATGGCCAGGGTGATAGGCATGGCCAGGGTGGGTGTGGTCAGCTTAATGTCACTTGTTTCAGGGGTACCTATGGTGAGCCTAAGTGCTCTGCCAGTGAAAATAGGCTCCCGATCTTCATTTTTGACTGCGATGGCCTCCTGCAACCCTCTGCCAGTGAAAATTGCAGAGGCACTGTGGGCTGGTCCTTCTGTTTACAGGGATGCCCCAAGGACCAGATCTAAGCACTCAATGGGCCTTGAGTTTGGTGAATTAGTAGAAAAGCTCTATTATAAGTCAAAATAATGGGTGAGAATCTATCATGGTTGCAGAAGATAGGAAAAATATATATATTTTAAAAGGATATGTTAAATAAGCCAACATTAACTACAGTATGGAAAATTCTGTGAAAAGCTACTTTAGTTAAATATGTATTTCGTAGTGCCATGATCACAACTTTTTTACAGATTTGTATATTAATGACAACACTTTGAAATACAACCTGCTTACTAAGGAAGATTCTAAGTTGTTTACTGTTCTTATTAGCAGAGAATATGACATTATCAGTCATTTCCACCTGTTCATTTTTTCAAAGATTAAAGTACAGGTAATACTTCAACCACAATTAAGACTAGATTTTCTGTTACTAAACAAAGTGTTTATAAAATGAGTTGCATCCAATTTTAGAACAGTTGTTAAGTCATGACCATGTGGTTGTTAAGCGAATCTGGTTTCTCCCATTGACTTAGCTTGTTGGAAGCTGGATGGGAAGATCATAAAAGATGATCACATGACCGTAGGAAATTGCAACCATTGTAAATACATGCTGGTTGTCAAGCATCCACATTTTGATCATGTGACGGCAACAGTTGTAAGTTGTAAGTGCAGGTACCAGTTGTAGGTCATTTTTTCACTGCCATTGTAATTTGAGTGGCTAAACAAATGGTTGAGGACTACCTGTATCTGGGGACAGAAATGAGAAAGGATATTTTATTACAAACTAAAACTACTCTTATGGTTCCTTAGGCATTGGAGATTTTCTAGGGCAGGGGTGTCAAAGTCAAGGCCCGTGGACCAGATCTGAACTGTCAGGTGTTTAAATATGGCCCACAGGGCTGGCCTGGAAATAGCAAAGAACTGGTACCTCTGGCAGGCAAAAGGAGGTGCGGGGATCTTGCACAACCCCGTGTGGCCCATTTTCACCTAAATGGCCTCCTGCGGCACTTTGCCAGTCAAAAATGAGCTGTGCAGGGGCCGAACCTGGGCCCCCCATGCTCCGTTTTGGCTGGCAGAGTGCTGCAGGAGGCATCTATCATCCACCCCTGCCAGTCTGCGGAGAACTACAATGCTTTCCGGCCCTTAAAGAAATCCAATTTGTCACCCCTGTTCCAGGGTAATAAGAAAACTCCTATTTACAGACTCCTCACATCCTGGACATAAACTGTTTCAACTCCTTCCCTCAAAAAGACGCTATAGAGCACTGCACACCAGAACAACTAGACATAAGAACAGTTTTTTCCCAAAAGCCATCACTCTGCTAAACAAATAATTCCCTCAACACTGTTCAACTATTTACAAAGTGTACACTACTATTACTGTTAATCTTCTCATCACTCCTTATCACCCATCCCCTCCCACTTGTGACTGTAACTTTGTTGCTTGTATCCTCTGTTTCCTAGTATGATTTGATGTTGATTGTATCCTATGACTATCATTAAGTGTTGTACATTATGATTCTTGATTCTTAACGAATGTTCCTTCTTTATGTATACTGAGAGTATTTACACCAAGACAAATTCCTTGTATGTCCAATCACACTTGGCCAATAAAGTATTCTATTCTATTCTATTCTATTCTATTCTATTCTATTCTATTCTATTCTATTCTATTCTATTCTATTCTATTCTATTCTATTCTATTCTATGAAAGTAGGCATTGTGGATCCCCATACTTCAAAACTAACCACAGGACTGGGTATTTTTTTAGTTAGAAATTAAAAAATAATTGCAGTTAGAATAAATAATTTTAGAATTTAGAAAAATAATTGTAATGGATCGGTATACTCTTAACAGAAAAAAAGATCATAGGTATACAGTTTAAAATTTTTAGGAGACAAATAACAAAATGATGTTGACCATTTGCATAACAGAATTATGGAGAATATAAAAGAAACCCAGAAGTAGTTTTATTTTACTTTGACTGATCTGATCTAACATGTTTTCAGTAGTGAAGGAGCGATTATTTGGAATACCCATATGGTGAGCTACAATAAGCAATTAACACAATCATCCTCTCCCTTCTATGATATGTTTTTGTGTCAATTTGCATGGGTGAGTAGCTGTGTGATGTGAAAACAGGAAAAGAATGTCAAGAACTGGACTTTTCCTCCTATATACAGTATCACATATTGCATTGTGCAGTGAATTAGAACAAACTAACCAGATAAAGGGATGGTATACTCATGCATGATTGCTTTGTGACTTATAATAAAATAGTAAACTTTATTGGAAAAACATTTTTCAAATAAGGGCATTTTATTAGGCTAAAACTTAACCTATCATTGTGACTAGCCTCCAAGCTTTAGAAAAACAAATTTAATCCTACATTCATTCCTGCAATTTCTTCCAAAGCCAAACTTAAATATAGTGTATGAAATAATTGATTTCCATCTGCAACTGCTATGAAAGAATGCTTTCTTCTTTTCACTGGAAGCAACTCTTAAAGATCAAAAATTAAATTTAAATGATACATATGACTGGCATAAGATACATTCACTACTTAATAAGCCCACAAAATAATACATTTTTACTGGTTTGACATTATACATTAAGTCAAATTCATCATGTGCTTTTAATGCTGACCTCCCACTGAGATTTGTGCAAAGAACTGAGCCAAAATGTTACTCTTGGCTAAGAGTTATGGCATGGTTTTGGAGGTTGAACACTGAGAATTGGATTATGAACAATAGGGCATAAGATAGTCAGTATTCAGACCAGGACATACAGAAACTTGGACTACAGTTTTCAGACTAAATCTTATTTATTTTGTTAATCAATGTTGATAATGAATACTTTGCCAAAATGTAATTCAGAATCTATGCAATCATTTTATTTTCATCTGTGTTTCATTAGAGACTATATTTATGAACATGTATGCTCTGTGCACATATATGCCAAATTTAGCAGTAGATTGATAAATTGAGCTTAATAGGATTCAGATGTATAAAGACTGAACAATACAAAGTTTTTTTTATCTATATATTAATAGATCCTGTTCTTGGCATAATGTAATAGAAACAGATTCTGTCTTAGTTTTCTAATTATCTTAATTTGCATTTAAATAGAAATATATATATATATTCATATACATATTAAAATCTAAAGTTTTGATACAGAGAGATAGAAAGACATATTATGTTTGCTCCCTCAAAAAAAACCCATCTAATTTTTGGAGAATGATGGAAATTTGGAGAAGCACTGCTTAATCAAAATTGCAATGAAAGGAAGTACTGTTTAAAATAATAAGATAGAATTCTATTGTTATGACTGATAGTCAAAAACAGTTATAGCAGAAGACAGAAATATACTCTGATTTGCTGTACAAATAACTTGCAGTAAATTGGAGCATGGAAATTTAGTTTTATTTTAGAGTTGAAACTTTCAAATTTCTGTTAGGGTGTCACGCTCTATGGAAGAAATATTTATTTGAATATTTATTGAATATTCTGTTTTTGTGATTTAATATTTAATGAAACTGAACTTAACATTTGATATGGATTAATATCTAACTCCATTTAATGGTTGTCAACCAATATTTTGCTATTGTATTTCATACTGTACATGATGTTCAATTGTATCTAGCATTTGAAGATTCTTTTTTAAAATGATTCTTTAAAAAAAATGATCAGATGTATTTATGCACTTCAATTATGTGCCCTAAGGATGGATTAAAGAAAGAAAGAAATACAGTTTAAAATATAGTTTAATTACATTAAAAGTTTTAGCACATAAAACATTGCAGTTCAGCAGCAATTTTTGGAAAGGTTCAAGAGAGGGTTGGAAAGTGCATATAGCCTTGATGATTTTGGGTTCAATTCTCACCTTTGATTAAAAAAAAAAGAAGTGGAGCAACCAGGATGATTAAGCGACTGGAGACTAAAACATATGAAGACCGGTTAAAGGAACTGGGCATGGCTAGTCTAGTGAAGAGAAGGAGAGACAAGATAGCTGTGTTCAAATATTTGAGGGGCTGTCCACAGAGAGGAGGGGATCAAGTTATTTTTTAAAGTGCCTGTAGGCCAGACAAGGAATAATGGATGGAAACTGAACAAGGAGAGATTTAACCTGGAAATAAGGAGAAACTTTCTGACAGTGAGAACAATCAACCAATGGAACAGAAGTTGCCTTCAGAAATTGTGGGACTTTCATCACTGGAAACTTTCAAAAAGAGACTGGAGTGCCATCTGTCAGAAATGATGCAGGGTCTCCTGCTTGGGCAGGGGTTTGGATTAGATGAGCTACAAGGTCCCTTCCAACTTTGATTATCTGTTACCTGTTATAAGCCATTGCATTTTAAATAGAGACATGGGATTGTTGGGGTCTTTTGTTATTTATCAGACACCAGAAATTTGCAGCTTGTTGGGATGAAAATGGAATGGGGCAGGGTCTAAGAATAAGATACTATATCTGGCACATCATCATTTCTGGTGGCCCAAAATGAGAATTGACGTGGAACACTATGTAAAAACTTGCCACGTATGTGCAACAGCTAAAACTCGAGCAGACAAACCAATGGGTCTATTACAAACAGTCTTGGAACCAACACGTCTGTGGCAAGATGTAGCTATGGATTTTACAGCAAGGGGTACACTGTTATATGTACTATAATTGACTTATTTTCAAAGCAGGCCCACTTTGTCCCCTGTAAAGGTCTAGTATCGGTGACACGTTTGGTGGATATGTTTGTAAAACACATATATAGATTACACGGGGTCCCCAGAAGAATAATATCTGATAGGGGGGTGCAGTTCCCGGCACGATTCTGGAGGCCATTTCTCATGTTACTGGGGTAGTCTCAAGGACTCAGCTTGCCATATCACCCAAGCAAGAATGGAGCAGCAGAGAGGACAAATGCTATGATAGAATGATATTTGAGATCATATATATCTCATCAACAACAGGAGTGGGTAGACTTATTGCCCTTTGCTGAAATTGCCTACCATAATGCCCTGCATAGCAGTAATAGTCCATTTTATATTGTACATGGTAGGGAATTTGATCCAACTCCGGAGTTTACCTATCAACAAGGAGACCCCTCTGGTATTAAAGAATAGTCTGATAAAGTCCAAGACTGTTGGAGTAGGGTACAAGAGGCTTTGGAAAAAGCTTCAAAAGATTATAAAAGTCAAGCAAACAAAAAACGACAAGACATGAATCCCTTTCAAGAAGGAGACAAAGCTTATTTGTCAACCCAATATATTAGATTAAAATTAAATAGTCAGAAACTAGGGCCAAAATATTTAGGACCTTTTGATATAATAAATGTAATAAATCCTGTGACAGTTAAACTTAAATTACCATCCTGGTTAGGCCGGATTCATCCTATATTTCATACAAGTTTACTCAAGATCAAGATCAATAGAACTGATGAGATGCCTATGAAATTAGTGCATAGAGAAGCGGAACAATTCGAAATAGATAAAATATTAGATTTCCGCATACGTAGACACACTATACAGTACCTAGTAAGATGGAAAGGATAACCCAAATCGGAAGCGTCATGGGTAAATGAGGCACATATAAATGCAGATAGCTTGAAGAACAAATTCCACAATCTTCATCCTGATAAACCCAAAACCCTTAGATAAACTGTGTATCTCAGTATCTCTTTATATGTTGTATTCTTCTATTCTAGGAAGAATCATGGTAGAGGGGGCCGCCTGTCACGATCCCAACAACAACTAGGTTGGAACCGTGACATCAAATGATGGACATTGATTTTCTGGCAAAGACTGATGCCATGCTGAGGCTGCATTAAAGCATACCACATAGGTGGTGGGATAAGAATGGTGCAAGACACATAGGAGTTAAAATAAATAGTCACTGGAGTGTATAAAATCATTATGCAATATAATATTATGTTTTACTTTAACAGAGTTTAGTTTCTTTAGAAAGGACGGATGTTAGGCAGAGTCATTGGCCGGAAGGTGATTAAAACCATTAGGTAATGATATGTATAAATACAACTAGGGATTGTGGCGAAACCCAGAGCTGAAACTTTAAACAAGTTTTTGTTGATCGCTGTTGCCTGTGATTGTGGCGTGAGAGACGAATAAAACATAACTTCACTGAAAATCTACAAGTGGATTCGTATGTTATCATTCATTCCTGCAATATCGGAAGAACAGCTGACATTTGTTTTTTATTTAGCTGGTTCTGTAGCTTGCAAAAGTTTGAGACCTCTGGAATAAACCAAATAACAGGAGTGAAAATAAGACACACAGAAAATTTATTTATTTATTTATTTGGTTTGTCAATTGCTTACAAGATAATAGATATAAGTAAAAACATAGTTATAAATACATGGATACATATAAGAAAAATAAAAAAATAAAAGAAATAGGACAGGGACGGTAGGCACATTGGTGCGCTTATGCACACCCCCTACAGACCTCTTAGGAAAGGGGTGAGGTCAATAGTAAAAAATCTAAGGTTAAAGTTTTTGGGGTTTGGGGAAGAAACCACAGAGTCAGATAGAGTATTCCAGACATTGACCACTCTGTTGCTGAAGTCGTATTTGCTGCAATCAAGTTTGGTGCAATTAACCTTGAATTTGTATCTATTCTTTGCTCTTATATTGTTATGGTTGAAGCTGAAGTATTCATTGACAGGTAGGAATAATAATAATGATAATGATGATGATGATGATGATAATGATGATGATGATAATAATAATAATAGAGGAGCTTAATGAATAACAATTAAAAAGATAACAGTGAAAGTGTTAAAGCATAGAATTAACAAATAGTAATTACACAATTGACATTATGTAAAAGATTTAAGCAACAAAGTTATTGCAAATAATTTCTTTCTTTTGACTTGTGCATTGCCTCAATTTGTCATCCTCCTAGTTCTTAGGACAAGCCTGCAACTTTTTCCTTCCTCCCTCCCTCCCTCAAACATCCACACAAATATTACCTAGCTGTTGGGAGAGTACAGTCTCACTTCTACTTTTCAGAAATTCAGCCTACTGAAAGACAGAGGGAGAGGAAGAGGTAGAGGAAGAGAATAGTGTCAGTGCTGAAAAAATATAATTGATCTTGTTCATTAAAATTCAAATAATTGTGGAACTACAAACGTTCACTTTTCACTGAATGTATTATTGATTGTAGAAAGGTCTGCTGCTATGGTAAATTTTTATAAAATTACTATTATGTGCATCTGAAATAGGTACCAGCCTTCCTGAAACTGGCATCCTCCAAAAGTGCTTGGATTATATCTCCCTGAATTTTGAGATAATAATAATAATGATGATGATTGCAAGATTTTCTGGGAAATATAAACCCTACA
The DNA here is from genome assembly GCA_023653725.1 of Bungarus multicinctus. Taxonomy (NCBI): domain Eukaryota; kingdom Metazoa; phylum Chordata; class Lepidosauria; order Squamata; family Elapidae; genus Bungarus; species Bungarus multicinctus. The sequence goes on from CM042840.1 coordinate 23,303,642, forward strand.
TATTTATAGGCATTAAGTTGGGGAAAGTTTGCATATTTATTTATAAAATATATAAGTATTCCAATCTGGATATCTTACAAAACAACAATTAAAAAAGCAATATAATTAAAACAGAGAATATATCATCAAAAATTGGGGGGTGGGGCGGCGAAATCTAACAATCTCTTTAAATTAATAAAGAAAAAGAACATCCCGCAAGGGATCCATCCCCTAATCTAATCCAGGACTGGGGGCAGAGCATGATTTTAAAGGCTCATTTAAATAAGGCAAGGGAAGGGGCCATAGGAATGTCCTCTGTGAGCATTGCAAATTTGACTGGATTATGCAGTGCAGCACTTTCAAATGCAGGCATACAGAGGAATCATTCAGGGCGTGTTTTTAATGGAAGCTGTCAGTAAATAGAATAACCAGCATCCCATTATCTCATCAGCATTTTCAGCTGTTCAGCTGTTTCCTATATATTGTGTTACTGCTCCAGGTGCAGATAATTTTCCACTTATTAAAATAGTCCTAGGCTGAGTTGAAGTACCATTCTGATGGAACAGTAAAGCTGCTGTTTCCTAAATATTATGTTACTGTATCATGATTTTCAGGCTCAATCTGGATATTAAATCAGGGCTACAAAAATCTAGACAACCACTTTTCATATTATGTCTTGCTTCCAGTTATGGAAGTTTCTACTATTATTTGAAACAGCACTTCTTCTATTATACCTAAATGTTAGGTCTGGAAGGAGAGACATGCTCTGGGATCAGCTAGCTAAGGAGTGCCATCTGGCAGAGTTCAGGAAGAGAGTCTCTTTTGTTGTGGCACTTGCCCTTTGAAACATCATTCATCTGGAGCTCAGATTGGCCTATCATCCCTTTCCTATTTTACCAGGTAGACCAGACAGTAGACACATCAAGATAAGCTAATTCTTCTTTTTAGTAAAGTTACACTGACAGAATCTTGCAAATCTGGGCATATAAATCTCCCACAATCTTCTTTATTGTCTGAGAAGCTAGCAAGGGTTTCTTCCGACTCTCTTGTTCTGCCCACTATCCAACTGCAGGCTACACCTTCTTTTATCTGATCATCTCCATCACCCACAGTCTTTCTCACATGCCATTACATGCCATTGCAACCTTTCCTAAGGCCTTAAATGCATAGCCTGGGGATTGGATGGGAGAGGAGAAGGGCTGACTCTCTGATTATTTTAATTGTGAATGATGGTGGGTTTTTTTTTTTTTGCTTTTTTAATGCTTCTATATATTCTTTAACATTATTAACCACTGAGAATCATGAGTTTTAGATGAGTCACATGAGTTATATGGGTAGCCATATAAATTGAAATAATAAATAAACTCTTAAATCTTATTTTAAATGTGGTGAAGACAATAAAGGCTAGGCAATCCATTTCCACAATATTTTTGATAGTTCAGGCAACTCTTTATTCTACTTTTCTATTCTCAGTTAGTGGCATGGGGATGGCAGGACTATAACATGAAAGAAAGGAGTGTAACCTAGCATACATGTTGTACAAAGATGATCCTAAATTGATCCCTAGTATCTTTAGTTAATCAAATGTTCTATAAAACATTGAAAATATAAAGGTATTAATTGTACTGACTGAAAGATTGGTCCATCGACTCATTACTTATAGCAGAAACCTAAGATTGTAAGTGGTGTATATTCTCAGACATACTTAGAGATAAACGTTAATAGCCTGGGATTTTCTGTATGCAAAGCATGTACTCTCCTAATGAGCTATGGCCCTTCTAGTGTGTGTTGGAAAGATGATGCTTAAAATAGGCAAAATTGAGTGAAATGGCAAATAATCCAATTGGACATAAAGAAGTCTCCTTAGATCTACAATTTTTCACAAATTATGGCAGCCAAAACTCTTTTAGTGACATCTGATCTAAATCTGAGCAAATACACCTTGAGTTTTATATGAGGTCACAACTGAATGTATTTTCTCAGTGTCAGCTTTATATTAAAAGGAAAAAGAGGGTGCTTTTTTTGGCTAATTGCAATGCGTTAGACCACCTGGAAAGAGTGAGCTACATTAGCTAGATGTTTATTTTGTTGAGTAAGAGTCTGAGAACGCAAAACACATTTCCCATCAAGTTCAGAACATTCAGCACCTTTATTTTGTCCTCCAAGGCAGATATTTATGTTTCACATTTGAAAATGAAGCTATGCAGGACCTGATTATGCAGAAAGTCTGCATCTCTCACCAAGTAGATGGACTTAGTTTAGCCTAACTGCTTGGAAACAGTACACAAAAAAAGTATACTCTTGCACTTTGGAATCGCAAAAGATATTAGTTCAGCAATTATTACAAAATTATTGGCACCAAGATTCAAAGTGGTGAAAGGAATGATATCAATCTTAAAGATTCCTTAGAACTCAAACCATTATCAAATGAACACTTGATGCAAAAGTCTCCAAATTGTGCCTATATATTGTTCTGATTGCCAAAGTCTACATATTTTTCTGCTGAGGCAGCATGCACACAAAGTATTTTGATGTGGACTCACTCTTTGCAATAGTGTATGTATTATACATGTTCTATAGGCTTAGGTTCTCTACAAAAGATGAAGCGGTTGAAGTTGGGAATTGGAACAATGAGGATTTGCCCTCATTAAACACAGCAAAGTGGTTGCTTCAACCAGCAGATCTTGGAAGGCAACAATGAAATACTGGAGAAGAAGGTTACATCATTGAAACTGTCTTCAGGTATAATATAGTTGCAAAGGTCAAAATTCAACTGCCCATCTAGGCAGCTAAACATGGAATTGTTAGAGGGACCATTTTGTTATCAAGGAAGAAATGATGGCTTGAGTTAGCCCTAAGAGCAATGGAATTGGTTCCATCATCTCTATTTATTATTTTAAAAGAATCTAAATGATTTAGGGAAAATATTTGTATGGATGGGTATAAACACTTATTTAGCTATCAGTTAAAGCTCAGTTAGGTGACAGTTTGCATCTTCAGGAATTTTGATTGATGAGTCATCCATTGCAATAAAGATCCATAACATAATGAACAGTTCTCAATTCCAATCAACTGTACAACTGAGCTGAATGAGAAAAGGAAGTGTGTGTGTGTGTGTGTGTATGTGAACATCCCATCACCTCCAGGCTAGATCACCAATTATATATTGGTATATAAGCATCATAAACGAAAGTATAGTAAACATATACTCCATCTCATAATAGTCCATTGGATGTTTTTTCCCATTTTGATTTTCTAACATCCCTAGTGAATCAAACCACACCACCAACTAATAAATGTTTTAGATTTCACCTCATACAGTTTGGAAATATTACCATGCAAAACTATTTAATTGTTTCCAAATGTATAGGCAACTGAAGGTTAATACAGAAGTAATGAAGAGGTAAGATGATAGTAGCAGTCCCCAGTCCGACTTCTGTGGTTTTAAGTGGAACAGAAAATAATGTGGATGCAAATGTATTGCATGTATTGAACATTTAAATCAGTGTATTGGTGGGGTGTTTTTTTTATAAACTACAGTTGTTCACAAATTGTATGTTCTTTGAACAGTCCCTAAGGACTCCCTCCTAATCCTGGCAAAATTAGCCCTAGGAACTGTTTTTATATACCATAACCTCATGTACCATTGCCTTAATTATACCCAAGAGACAAGGCAGCTGAAAGTCCACTTTAGGTCTTCCAGATCTAAAGAAGTGCCTTTTTCTATTCAACATATTTTTTTACTATAGATATCATCTACCATGCTTTATGGACAAGATGATTGATGATCTGATCCAGGACTGTGATATACCCAGGTCCTATTGATCAAAGTCATATTGATAGAATAAAATAAGGTAGACATGAAATTATTAAGGTAGAATTACAGAGGTGAGGTATTAAACCCAAAAGAATTCTATAAGATTACAATTAAGTCTACTATAAGATTACAATCAAGTAAACAACACCCAAATCAAGAATCTGCCAAAGAAGCCAACAGCAAACATCCCAATCAAAGAATCTCTAAGACCACTTCCATCAACATTGATAGGCAAGCCACCAGAATATAAACTGATAGCAAACAGCACTTCTTACTAGCATTGATGATGTTACTTAGTTTAGATAATGAAACTTCTGCAAGAAAACAACAAGCTCAGAGAATACCAAGGACCCCTCATTCTAAATACTATAAATAACTAGGACAGACAACTATAAAGAACACAAATAAAGATCCAGTTTGGTCTAGTACTTAAGGCATTAAGCTAGGAAGCAGAAGACCATGAGTTCAAGTTGTGCCTTAGCCATTTAAGCCAGATGGGTGACTTTAGCCTGTCATTCTCTTTCAGCCCACCCTACCTCGCATGTTCACTGCCTTGAGTTATTTGTAAAAATAATAAAAGAAGGAAATAAATAAATCTTATGATTATATAAAACTATGCTAAATTATATTAAGTCTAATTTTATTACATAATAGTAATTAACTGTTCTCTCTATTGTTGCAAATAATGAAATAATCTGTCACAGTAAATTTAGTTTCATAAGATTTATAAGTATACTGCAATACTAATGGCCTTTACTCCAAGGTATGTTAGGTATGCAGTTACTATTTATGACTTTCAAGTAGAAATGTCATAAAATTTTCATCAGCTTCTGAAACCCTGCATATCAATTTCTGAGAGAGAAGCAGCAAAATCTAAGTCAAGGAAGGAAAGTTAAAAAAATTCAGAAGTGCCCTTGAGCACACTTAAAATAACTTGCATTGCTAACAACCTAGTTTTTAGTGATTCAAATGTGAAATGTTTACAGTGGCTTGCATAAAGTAATGAAGAATTATGCAAATAAGCGTGGAATATCTTATTCTTCTGTACTGTATTATTATATTTTACTATATCTTGGGATGGGAAGATATGTATAATTCAGTTTTTTATAAATCTTTTTAGCTAACACTTTGAGGCTATGATTTGATCCTCCTTTCAAGTTTCCAGGTGTAAACAAGGAGAAAATCAGTTATTCAAAGATTTCCTGTTATTGGGCAGGAAATTTAAGGGAACCAGATTTATACTTAACATGAATCATACAGAACTAAATATCCGGATTTTAAGTTTTTAACCCTTTCTTAATAGCTTTATGAATCTGAAAAACTGTCATACATAAAATCTATTTAGCCTTGAATCTTTCATTATATCTGTAGGTGTGTTGTCCCAGCCAGTCTATGGGAATGGGTTAGTTACTTAGGAATTGTGAGCTGTCCCCTTAAGGAATGCATCATGGGAAATGTAGTTAAAGGTATCCTGGGAAATGTAGTTCATGTCACGTGGCCACATCTGTAATCCTGATTGGTCACTAAATTGACCCTGGAGGGGTTGAAGGAGGTTGCCCTCCATTCTTACCTGCACTCATGTACTGATAACATCATTTCCTTCTATTGCTACGAGATGGGTTAGGAGATAACCTAGGTGGTGCAGGCTGTTAATCATCTAGCACTTAGTGCAAGCTGCCTGCAATTAGTGCAGGCTCGAATCCCACCAGGCTCAAGGTTGACTCAGCCTTCCATCCTCTCGGGGTAGGTAAATTGAGAACCCAAGATTGTTGGGGGCAATAAGCTGACTTTGTAAAAATGCCGCTTGGGGAGGCCAAAAGCCCTAGTAATAATAAGCAGGCATATACAATGGAATGAAGGCTATTGCTGAGCACTTAGCATGGTGCTCCATAGACTGTAAGCCGCCCTGAGTCTCCGGAGAAAGGCGGCATATAAATGTAATTAAAATAAAATAAATAAATAAATAAATAACCATTTTCCACATACAAGGCAGATGTACAAAGAATTGGACATTAAAAGAGGAACTTCGTCATAAATGTGAATCATGAGGATACCTGATGTACCAATAAATGAACTTTGTTATGGAAGCTTTGTTGAGTTATCAATCTGTATCTGCACACCTTTATGCTAGAGACAGAACAGTAGAAAACATACATCTCATCATAACACATAATCTAAATTATGTATTTTGTTCTGTTTCCCTTTTAATAATTATGGTAAACACTTCTGAAATTAAAATCCTTTAAATATCTCCATATTAAACTCAGTATTTTCTAATTGTGATTTGCAAAGGCTTGAAGAGAGGAAAAAAGATTAGTGTTTTAAATTCTAGAAAGACAATAAATGCCAGTCACTGAGATTATTAAATATGATGATTTGTAAAAACCCACAAGACTTTATTAAAAATGTATTGTTCCTTGATATTATCGTATCAATTAATTTCCTGTAGTATAGACCTCAGGGCAAGATCTCAGGGCAAAGAGGGTGGCTTTTGAGCAGAAAGAAGTTGAATGCCCAAAATTTTGAATTCTTGGAGAAAAAATTACAGAAAATTAAAGAAAATTGCATTTCTTTAAAAATCTCCACATTGCTAATGGACATTTTTTATTCTTTTCAACCCATGAAACATTGCAAACAAATTATGTGAAATAGTTTAGGATTTTTCTATGTCTATGTGTCAGTTGAATAACTAGTTGAAACTTGAACAAAATGAGCTGAAGTTTGCTGAATGTAGAGAATCCAGCAACTGACAGAAAGAGAAAAAGCAACTCAGAATGCTGCCTAGCAATTCCATTCTAAGCTTCCCATTCATGGTTGCATGACCCCAAGGGTGCCATTATTAAGGATTGGGGGTGGATTCAAAACCTGTATTTTGGGTGCTTTCTCTAACTTTGTTTTAAATACATTGTATGCACATTTAGAAATTATCACTGTTGGGAACAATTTATGGCCTTGTGACAACTTTTGAAAATTTATCCCCATGCTATAAAATCAGATTTACAATTGTATTGTTGACAATAGAGGCTGTTTTAAGGTCTAGTTGTCATGGAAAGGATATTTATGACTTTATGCTTATCTGAATAAATAGCAAATACTTGTTTTGCATGTCACTTTATTTCTCTTTATGGCCTAATGCATAGTTTCTAGTAAGTTATTGGAGACTGCAAAGCTTAAGTTAATTTAGGCCTGTGATGGCAAACCTATGGCAAATGTGCCGGAAATGGCATGCAGAGCCACTTCTGCTGGCTCATGAGAGGTTGCCTGGAAGAACATAGGGGATGTGGCCGGCGGGGCTATCGAGAGAGTCAGAGTCGCCCGGGTGCCTTGGGTGGCGGGGACTCGGCTGCGGCTGTCGTTGGCGTTGGGCAGCTGCGTACAGCGTCGGGTGGCGACGGCGGCAGCATTCCCGGATGGCTGGCGGAGCTGCGGACGATGCCTCCTTTCCCCTTAGGCCCCCACCAGTGGCAGAGGTGGTCAGGCCGGGAGGGGGGGAGGGTTAGCGGCTCCGAAGAGACTGGGAGACAGCATTTCCACGGGTTCCATGGCCGATCAGAGGGCCTTTGGATGGCAGCGAGGACAGGTTGTGACTCTGCATTCGGCGTTTGGTGGCGACGAGGCCGGAGGACTGAGGCCCCATTTGTGACTTTCTTCCCCCCGAGGTCCCCACCGGTGGCAGAGGTGGATAGACGGGGAGGGGGGGTCACAGGTCCCAAAGCAGCTGGAATGCATCGAACTCACTGTTTTGTGCCCGGCTTTCGGTGGCAACAGCCCCGGGGGACTGATGGGGCCACGGACGTTGCTCCTTCCCCTTGGGTCCCCACCGGTGGCAGAGGTGGTTGGACCGGGGGGGAGGTCGGTGGCTCCAAAGGGCCTGAAGGGTGCTGGAGCCACCGGAAGCTTCGGAGTCATCCTTTTGATGCTGCACTTGGGGTCTCCTTTCCTCCCAGGCCCCCACCGGTGGCAGAAGTGGTTGAAGGGCCGGGGGGGATGGGGGCCATGGAGCAACAGCAGAGGAGCAGAGATGGCAGAGGAACTCTGAAAAATATCAAAGACTACGGAGGGCATCGCCGGACGGCCGGGACAATTTTATCGGAGCCCTTGAAATACTCTAGGAGAGAGCTTTGGGCCTTGAGGGATGCCCCCCTCTCCCTAAAGTGGCCTTCAAAGCTCTCTAGGACATATCTTAATGACGGATCCTGGGATCCCAAGAGATGGTGCGGCCACAGGAAACATGTTGGGGGGAAGTCCAGGGCTTGTAGTTTTTTGATGGGGTTTTTAAGGGGATTAGGGAGATCCGAACCGGGTTTGGGGGACAACCCGCGAGGATCTGGGGGCAGCCAGGCTGGCATGCACATCTGGGAGGGCTCAGAGGGGTGTGTGTTGGGGGGGCAGACAGAGGGTGGGATGCCGGGGGCCAGTTCTATCGGCACAGTTAGTGGGAGGGGCAGATATGGCGGGGGTAGAGGGCCATATCAGGTTGGGGGATCGTGCTGTTGCTGTCTTCAAGCGGTAGTGCGCTCCAACCCTCTTCACCCATCCTGCAGGCCTGGTTGTCCAGAGCCTCGGGCCCTGAGTACCCGGCTGATGCTATGCAATGCCAGGTCCGTTGTCCCCCTGATTTGTGATCTTACTCAGAAAGAGGGTGTGGACCTGGTAGGTGTTACTGAAACCTGGTTGGGCCCAGAGGGTGATGTTCCTCTGAAGGAAATATGCCCACCAGGTTTCTTAGCATTTCATCGGCCTAGGTCTCAGGGAAGAGGTGGTGGGGTGGCAGTGCTTATTAGAGAGGTCTTTTGTCCTCAGACGGCTGGTTGTGAGTCTCTCTTTGTGAAGTGGGGGCAGGGGGTTCAGATGGGCCTTTTGATAACGTACCTGGCTCCCTGCCACATGTCATTGGCCCTGCCGGACTCCTCGAGGGGATAGCCGAGCTGGCGGTTGGAACCCCTAGGCTTTTAGTCATGGGGGATTTCAACCTGCCTTCGCTCGGGGAAACCTCTGGGGTAGCTCGGGAGTTCATGGCTTCCATGACGGCCATGGACCTGACCCAATTAGTTTCTGGCCCCACTCATATAGGAGGACACACGCTGGACCTGATTTTTGTCTCTGGTCAGTGGTTGAATGACTGTAATTTCGGGGACTTAGACATTAAACCCTTGTCATGGATAGACCATTCTCTTCTTAGACTGGACTTCTGTACCACCACCACCCACTTCAGGGAGGCGGAGCTGTGTAGATGGTTCCGCCCCATGCGCCTGATGGACCCTGAGCGGTTCCAGAGGGAGCTTGGGCCATTTCCCGAGACTCTGGCTCATAACTCGCCTGGAGACTTGGTGGCCACCTGGGATATTGCGTCGGCAGAAAATCGGCCTACCGCTCTGTTTAGAGTGACCCACTCCCTGCTGGAGCCGAGAGCACGGGATGACCTCTTGCAGGGTAGGGCAGAAGAGTTTTCCCGATTCTTGCACGACAAAATCGCTCAGATTCGGGACAGGCTGGACTCCATTTGGTGGTCCCAGGGGAGGTGTCCAGGGCAGGTCTTGAGACTATTATCTGGGAAGAGTTTGACCTGTGACCGCTGAGGGTGTGGACAGGTTGCTGGGGGGGCTGAATGCCACCACATGTTTGTTGGACCCGTGTCCCTCCTGGTTGGTTTTGACCGCCAGGGAGGTGACACGAGGCTGCCTCCAGGGGATTATTAATGCTTCGTTGAGAGAGGGGTCACTCCCTACTGCCCTGAAGATGGCGGTGGTGCAGCCCCTCCTCAAGAAGCCTGCCCTGGATCTGGCTGTTTTAAATAACTATCGTCCAGTCTCCAACCTTCCTTTTTTAGCGAAGGTTGTTGAGAGTGTGGTGGCGCATCAGCTCCCTCAGTATCTGGAGGAAGCCACTTACCTCGATCCATTCCAATCGGGCTTCAGGCCCGGGCATAGTACCAAAACAGCATTGGTCGCATTGGTTGATGATCTCTGGAGGGCCCGTGACAGGGGGTTTTCCTCTGTCCTGGTCCTGTTAGACCTCTCGGCGGCTTTTGATACTATCGACCATAGTATCTTATTGCGGCGGTTGGAGGGGTTGGGGATTGGGGGAACTGTCTTGCAATGTTTCTCCTCCTTCCTCTCCAACCGCTCACAATTCGTGTTGATGGGGGGGAAGAGGTCCACATCTAGGCCCCTCATTTGTGGGGTGCCTCAGGGGTCAGTCCTCTCCCCTCTTCTGTTCAACATTTATGTGAAGCCGCTGGGGGAGATCATCCGTGGTTTTGGGGTGCGATGTCATCTGTATGCGGATGATACTCAGCTTTACATCTCCACCCCAGGCCACCCCAATGATGCTGTGGAGGCTATGTCCCGGTGCCTGGAGGCTGTGCGGATTTGGATGGGCGGGAACAGGCTCTGACTCAACCCGTCCAAGACTGAGTGGCTGTGGTTTCTGGCGGCCCGATATAGTCAGCTGACTCCGTTGCTGGCTATTGGGAGAGAGATTTTACCCCCCACAGAGAGGGCTCGCAATTTGGGTGTCCTCCTGGATGCACAGCTGTCTTTAGAAGACCATATTACGGCCGTCTCCAGGGGGGCTTTTTATCGGGTTCGCCTGATTCACCAGTTGCGGCCCTTTCTGGATCGGGATGCCTTACGCACGGTCACTCATGCCCTTGTCACCTCTCGCCTGGACTACTGTAACGCTCTCTACATGGGACTCCTAATGCCGGTAATCTCCAACAGACCTGTGCGTTCCCACAGGGAGGGCCTTGTCTGGGTGTCGTCGGCTTCTATGTGTCGTCTGGCGGCTCCCAGGAGTAGGGCCTTCTCTGTGGGGGCCCCCGCCCTCTGCAATGGTCTGCCTCCAGAGATACCCAATAACACGGATCTGGGTGCTTTCAGACATGCATTAAAAACTTGGCTCTTTGAGCAGGTCGGCTTAGGCTGATATAGGATTTTTAATTTAGTATTACGTTTTAATTAGGTTTTTAATATTTGGGTTTTAATTAATTTATGGGGGAAAGGCATAACTTTTAGACAGCCTAAATTATTTAATTTGTTTTTAACTTTTGTATAGTGTACTGGGGTTTGTGATTGGCTGTGCATGCCCTGAGTCCTTCGGGAGAAGGGCGGTATATAAATATTACAAATAAATAAATAAATAAATTGCCTTCTGTGTGCTGGCACACAAACACACATGCACAAGTGCGAGCACAACTTTTGGCACAGGAGCTGAAAAAGGTTAGCCACCACTGATTTAGACTATTCTTTGGACCAACAGAATTTTCTTCCTTTTACTTACAGGTAATCTTTGACTTATGATCACAATTGAGTCCAAAATTTCTGTTGATAGTGAGACAGCTGTTAAGTGAATTTTGCTCCATTTTCTTGCCATTTTTAAGTGAATCACTGCAATTGTTACATTAGTAGCACAGTTGTTAAGTAAATCCCCAGTGACTTTGCTTGTCAGAAGTTGCAAAAGGTGACCGCAGAATTGCAGGTTACTGCAACTGTCATAAATAACAGTCAATAAATGAACTGTTGTAAGTTGAGGACTATCTGTATAATGTTTACTAAGCAGTCATACTTGTTCTAGGAGGATATATTGCATTATTGGCAAGATGATGATGATGATGATGATGATGATGATGATGATGATGATGATGATGATGATGATGATAATAATAATAATAATAATAATAATAATAATAATAATAATAATAATAATAATAATGTGGGACTTCCGAATGCAGACTGACAAAGTTTTGGAACACAATACTCCGGATATCACAAGTGTGGAGTGTGGCTCCAGAATGGACGAGAAACAACTTGAAAAAGTCACCCGATATCAGGACTTGAGAATCGAACTGCAGAGACTCTGTCATAAACCAGTGCAGGTGGTCCCAGTGGTACTCGACACACTGGGCACTGTGCCTAGATACCTAGGCAAGCACTTAAAAACAATTGGCGCTGAGAAGATCACCATTGGTCAGCTGCAGAAGGCCACCTTACTGAGATCTGCTTGCATAATCCGCAGATACATCACACAGTCCTAAACGTCTGGGAAGTGTTCGACTAGTGATTTGTGATACGAAACCCAGCACGGTTATCTCGTTTGCTGTGTATACTGTCATTTTTGTGAATAATAATAATAATAATACAAAACCCAGAATCATTATCTCGTTTGCTTGTATACTGTCATAATAATAATAATAATAAACACAACTGTAGTATTTTCTGTTCTTGATCTGAGAAGGTATCACAATTTTGGGAATTATGGAAAAACCTAATAGATCTTATTTCATCTAAAGGTAAAATCTCTTTTTCCATGATTCTGAGAATACTATAGGATTTTTTTACTTCTATAATATTTTTATTCTTATTCAGTAACTATTCGGCTTAGGTATCGCTTCAAAGTACTTTACAGCCCTCTCTAAGTGATTCACAGAGTCAGCATATTGCCCTCAACAATCTGGATCGGAAGGATGGAAGGCTGAGTTAACCTTGAGCTAGTCAGGATTGAACTCCTGGCAGTCGACAGAATTAGCCTGCAATATTGCATTCTAACCACTGTGCCACAGTGGCCTAGTTAAGAGGTCAAGCAAGCTCTGCTATACTTGTGATAATAATAGTTTGATCAAGTGACATCTTGAACAATGGGATTCAAGAAGACTTCAATAAAACAGTTGATGTCATTGCTGATAACTTATACAGTCCCTCTGGCCCAGGCTTCTTACTGATTGACTCCCTAATCATTTTAATTCCTGAATTTTAACTCCTGAAAAAAGTAAATGTCTTTGACTTGAGCTTAGTTCCTGATGATTTCATGAACACATGGATATATCCTGTAGCTAATATATCCAGAAAAATATATTGTAAGAACTTTTTAATTAATTAAATTAATTATTTTTGCCTGAAACAGTTTGACCTTGAGGAACTTAAGTAACGAATCTAATAAGTAGCTTTCATATAGGTCCCACTTATCATTGATATGGGACAACAATTTACATGGTATTAGATAAACATTTTAAAAATAAATTCTTTATTCTTTATTTGTGAGTTAATGACAATAACCAACTAACCACATATTTCAGGAAAAATAATAATTGAGAACCAGAGACCAACTATGAATTTTGGACGGAATATATCACAACTATAGCATCAGCCTTTGAAGCAGACTTTTTTTTCTGTTCCAAATTATTTATATATCTTCCCTGTTCTTCACAGAGGAGCATTTATTCTGGCCAATATTTTGCTATCATTGTTTGTAGAAGGATGGTAACCTTTTCTCCTAGGGCCAAATCTGTCCCTGTATGGAAGAATTGATTGAATCAAAATCATTTGCTCTGCTGAGTTGGTTATTTTATCAGTGATGCTAGGGTTTTTTGTTTTTTGTTTTGTATATAAGTATATAATAGAAGACAATATACTTTCTTATTAGCTGATAAATCCTTAAAAATCTCAAAATGGTTACAAATTCACTCAGGACAAATATAAGAAAACTGCAAGAATAATTAAGTTCTGATAGATTGTTTCCATGTCAGAAGACAATTATAATAGTTATCCATCTTGCTTTTTAATAGTTTCATTTATTTCATGTTTGTTTCTTGATGTTTTATACAGAGTTCAAGTCTTTATTCATAACATTTAATTGATGTATGTAGTTTTTTAGGTAAAAAAAAATGGATTTTTTTTTCTCATTAGCTTCTACTGGGCCTTTTTAAATGTCCCAGTGCAGCTTACACAGTTCTAGGATATTTTAATGAACTTTCATCCAAGTATTGATCAGCTCTAGCTCCAATTAACTTTACAAGGTCAGCAGAAATTATAGATGCATTTTGCTTTGTCTTAAAAATGAGACATATTCATCCAAACTCTCTTATGTACCCTACTTTTTAACAATGCAGAAAAGGACAACTGTTACAAAGGAACTGGACAGCAATAATAATACTGGGTAAATATGAAGCCTTTATTTTATAAAAGCTTAATAAATTGCAGAGACTTTATTATTACAAAAAAGAAGTGAAAGAGTAACTCCTAATGGCAGGGATTAGTCTCGTCATGGCTTTCATTTAAAACTAAGAAGGAACTCCGCTTATCAGTTTACTTGCCATACAATTTACTTAACACAGTGAATAGATTTTTGATCTCAGAGCAATGAAGTGACATTTCAGGATTTTGACTTTTAGAATATTATAAATTTCTTCTGTCTAGCATGAACCTAGCCTTGAATTACTGTAGCCAATCAATTCTACTTTTTTTAATGATAGCATCCACACAAACAGCTTCAGCAAGACGAAACCCAACCAAGAAACCTCAGTGCCCATCTTGTTCTTGAGCAAATAGTCTCATTTTGGTTCTCTAGAATCTCACTTCCATATATTATTTGGGAAGAAAATAAGGTGAAAGTTTGTTTGTTCCAATAAGAGGTGATATCTCTGGATGCTTGAAAAAACTCTTTATTTTAGTTCCACAGTCTGAATAGTTGAAAATGTATTTCAAGGGATAATCTCCACAAATTATGAAAGAGGGGAAAAATATAAAGTTTGATGGTAAAGATTTTTTCAAGCAAGTGGGGCACAGCAGCTTCTGCTGCTTCTTGAAGTTGTCATTCTAACAACTGTAGCACCACAATGCAAGTTTTCTTCTTTGGGCATGTAAGACCTAAGGTGATCCTGTTCTAAATGCCCAGATGTTCAGAATAGAATATCTTTCCAACCACTACTGACATTCTTTTTTCTATATACTATTTTGAAACAGCATAGGAATATTTGCAATAGGATAGAACTTGGTACTTTAAATGGAGATTGGTTGGGCTAGGGATTCATGCTTTCCTCAGAGCCCAAAATGACCATCAAACTGCTTATAGGAGGAAAAGATCACATAACATTTTGACAATGCAAAAGTCACAGCCTCAGGATAGAAATATGAAGCTTTCTTCACACTTCTTAATACACTTTCATCATGTTCTAAACAGTTTGCATGTCAAAAGGTCGTACCTGTTTTTATTGTAAAGTAAAGGGCAAATATCTACACCCCAGGAGAATAGGTTAGGCAGCAAACATCTAAATATTTAAGGAACAAAAGCTTCTATAAAGAGAAAGTTGAGAACAATCCCATTGTATTTTTTTTCCACAAAGAAAGCAATAGTTAACATACTGACAAAAGACGGGCTTTTAGGATTCTCAGCAGGTTTGTATCAAAGGTGTACAAAATCTACATCTGGGTAGATGTACTGGTATTATAAAGAGTACCCCTGGAGTGAACATTTATAAACTCACCATAAAAAGAAGAGAAAAGCCACTAAGGAAAGATCTTGTGCCTGAAACTAATCTGAGATGATACACTTAAATATATTCTATAATAAGCACAGTCATTATAAGATCAATTATATGAAACCTTCAAGAAAAAATGCAGAAGACTGAAGCAAGTGTCAAGATGATTAGTGGGTGAGTTCATGAAAAGTAATGAATATCAACAGTAAAATCTGACAGAGGCAATTGAAGTTAAAGGAAGATGGGAGAATTGGACTGAAATCCTTTACAACCAGAATTATGGAATGAGATAAACATTTGTAAGGAGGGCATTTACATGTTCAGGTAAGGCAAGTAGGTAAGTAAGGTAAGTAGGCAATAGTTTTGCTGTCAAATAGAAAAGCATCAAAGGCAGATAAAATACCCACTGAATTGTTGACAATTTCATTGCAAAAAAATCCTGGTTGCTAAGTATTTTAAGATATTAGTTTATACTGCATATGTATACTGAAGAAGGAAAAGGCTAGGTATTCAAATACCAACCTCTGATGCAAGCAAATTTTTGTTTATATTATTTATTGTTTTAATAGCTATTAATATGAGTTTTATGTTTATTTTATAATCTTTATTATTTCAATAGTTTTAATGTGAGTGTTATGTTGTTTAAATTATTGTTTAGGAACCTCCCAGAATTTGGTGTAAGATGGACAGCTATATAAATGTTTTAAATAAACAAATAAATTATAAAGAAAAGAGAATTCTACATGGTGAATATAATGCTGAATTAATATGCAACTTTTTGAAACCCAGAGAGACAAAAGGTCAATTTAGCTAATAAACAAGGTGGATAATGGAGAGAGCAAGAAAATGCAACAAAGAAGTTCACCCATCCTTCCCTGACTGCTCAAAGTCAATATTCTTTCCTTCCTCCTCCTCCTCTTCTTATCTCCTTCTCCTTCCTCCTCCTCCTCCGGTGTTGAGGGCGGTGCAAAGTCAATAATGCTGTAGATTTTCCAGAATTGTGAAAAATTAAGGCTAACAATTATGTTAGATCACCTGATCTTTTTTTGTGTGAATTCTTGACAATGTGCAAAAAATGATTGTAAGGTCTGAGAAACAAAATGGTTCAAAAGAGAGAGGAAGAAGATAAGGATACATCTTGTCCCTTTAGTTCAATCTGCATTCTTAATGAATTTTAAGACCAAACCAAAGGTAGCTTCATTTTCTTGGGGTCAAGAATAGATAAATACAGACAATGTGCTAGAGGTGGTGTTAACTTACACAAAACCTAGAACTAATAAGAAATTTCCTGATAGTGAGATCCATTTATCAGTGGAGTAATTTGTCTCCAGAAATTGTGTGTGCTCCAACACTGGAGGCTTTTAAGAAGAGAATGATCAGCCATTGGTTTGAAATGGTATAGGGTTTCCTGCTTGAGCAGGGGCTTGGGCTAGAAGATCAAGTCCCTTCCAACTCTGTTATTCTGTCATTCTGTTATCGTAAAGAATGGAAACAAAGATCAACATACTTAAATAGTAGAATTTATAATATATGGCTATGAAAGCTGGATTGTTAAACAACAGTGAGAATTAAAAAAGAAGTGAAGTATGACTGAATAATGAATTTAGGGATAATTACTAAAAATAACTACATCTATAAGAAATAGAACAAGAGGATAAAGGCAATAATAAAGGTAACAATAAAGGTAAACAATCAGCAAGTAAAACCTCTATAAAGATAACCATTAGCAATAAAGCTAACAATCAGCAAAAAAGCCTCGTAAACTTGGAAGATGTGTCTGAATGGATAATGGACTGGAAAAAATTATTACGCTTGGCATAATTGGAAGAGGAAAACAATGGATATGATGGATGGAATCAAGGGGATTGTCGGCATGTCCTTGGAAAAATTACAGTGTTTTTTTTTCTAAAGATAGATCAATTTGGCCAGCATTTCCTCATGCAGTCATCAGGGATCAACCCAGATTGGATTGCATATCACTTTCTTAAAATTATTATTTTACTGGACTATTATTATACAATTCCAGATTGGTATTGCTGTAAATTAGTGACTCTCAGGTTCCCCAAAAAAGATATGTGAACTTATATCTAAGTGGTTTCCTTTATTATTCCTATAGATAAAAATCTTGCCAAAAATAATGAATTACATCATTACAGATACAGCAATAGTATATTTAGACTTATATGCCACCGTACACTGCTTTTCGGCACTCTGTGTGGTTTACAGAGAGTGTAATAGTGTCTCCAACAATCTGGGTCCTCATTTTATCCATCTAGGAAGGATGGAAGGTGGGTCAACCTTAGCTTTATCAGGATCAAACTCCAGGCTCTGGGCAGAATGCAGTTCTGCACTTTAACTACTGTTCCACCAGAGAAATCACTAGGAAGGATATGTTTTTATTCTCTTTGTCCCAACTAAATTTTGTATGCTTTGCTGCATCTTTACAATCTGGAATGCAGCCCCCTCCTCCTGGGAATCCAGACTACATTCCATACCAGTGACATATTTTCTTATCATTTTGAGACAGAAAATATACATGCTTGAATCACAGAATACATATTCTTAAAAGAAAAATCAAGTGGGGGAGGTGAGGGAGAGGAGAAAAGGAGGGGGAAGGATTTTCTATTTTTATGCCATGTATCTCCTGCATTGTATTTTTAGTTAACTTGTCCACCAGGAGGCACCATATGTCAGGTTTAATCCTTTTGAAGATTCCTAAGATATGCTGTTCTATGGGGCTCAAACCATTTAATGGGAATTGAATGTATAGACCTCACTTTCATACTTCAGATGACCATAAACAATGTATAGCTTTAGGAGTTATCAGGTCTGGGCAAAGAGATATATAGAAGTTATCAGAATGGTAGATGTAGTCCAGAGAGCAGTCTTTTCTCAGAGCAGAGAAATACAGCTTATAAAAAATGGTGGAGCTTCAATCACATCTTCACAGCTGCCATTTTAACTCTCCCCCCCCCCCCCTTTTTTTTTTTTCTTTTGCCATACCATGCTAACACGGCTGGCACCAAGAATAATGAATGACTGCATTTGTATTGGAATGCTAATCTTTCAGCGCTTTTACTTTAAAATATAATTCAAAGGGAAAAATGAGAGCATTCTTATACCCAGTTTGGCAGAATCTCTTTTTGACACCTTATTTCCTCTCTTGTCATGCTCCTGCCTGCATGAGAATAAATGCACTATAACTGGGGAAAGCGAGATAAATATCATAGGAAAAATATAAAGCACAGTGTTTGAATGCAGCATTCTTGAAATATACCAGTCATGAAGCCTGACCAGGCCAGAAAGTAAAAAAAAAAAAACCTTTCAAATGTGAATATAGGATTCCCACAGACTATTTTCTTATGTCTCTTCTATAAGTATATAGCATTAAAAGAGCAAGAATGCTTTACACTTAATTCCAGTGTTCTGAAAAACTGTACGACACATATTCTTTGCAGTTGTACAAAATTCTATAAGAAATGAATAAAGCATTTTCACTTATAAGAACTATGTAAAAGGTGTAATTTTTTTCCTATAAAAGTGTACTTCAAGGGGTAGCTACAATGGAGATAAATTATGCTATGGATATTTCTGAGACCGAAAATTGTCTCTATAGTTGATCTGTAATTAGACTACCAATGCACAACGAAAGCTTCCCATATTGTACAAATCAAAGCAGAAAAATACTGGGAAATAATTTGTGATGTTTCTTAAATTGTTAATTTAGATTGGGAATAACCGAGATAACCAGAGAATTCAGGATAACCCTTTTATTTTAAGCTAATAGGGTTTTAAAAAGTCAAAGTACGTGCCGACATTCCAGCTCACAGGCGACAGCTGATCACATCTGACAGCACAATTTATATAGCGCTGTCTGATGTGGCAGCCAATCAGCTGTCGCACTATTTCCCACTACTTTAGCGGACCGCATTGACTTATTTATAACATAAATTATATCCATGCTTCCTTCCAAATGTGTTTGTTTGTTTATATCCCACTTTTATTATGCTTATTTATATCCCACATTTATTATTTTTTCTAAATAACTAAAGATGATGAACATTTCCTCCTCTTATTTTCTCACAAGAGACATGTACAGTGGGTGATAGGCTGGGAGAGGATGACTGGCCCAAAGTCACCCAACTGACTATTATTCCTAAAGTAGGGCTAGAATTCACAGTCTCCTGGTTTGTCGTCCAGTGCTTTAATAAGAGCAGGGCTGTCAAACTCACAGCCTGCGGGTCGGATGCATCATGTGCTGGTCATGCCCATGCCTGGTTTAGCAAAGGGGGGGAAAGTCCCGATATGTCATGTGACGACGCCGTGACAACATGAGTTTGACACCCCTGCACTAGACCAAACTGGTTGGGAGGGAAGCAGGGAGGCAGAGAGACAGGAACAGGGAGGAAATCAAGCAGGGAGAGAAAGGGGAGAGAGAGAGATTTAAACAAGGAAGTGTATTTGTGTTTTTAATATAGAGAATATTTTAATTATTTTATTATTGTTGAAACATTTTTATATTCAAACTCATATTTATATGTTCCTTCAAGTAGTTCTTTTTATAAACCAGAATCAAAGTGTTTTTGTTTTTTAATCATTTACCAGAAATCATTATGTATAAGAATAGAAGTTCTCAAAATCCTATTTAAAAGTTTAAAAGCGTCCAGAGAAAATTATAATTGGTTAGTACAGTAATTTAATTGAGGCATCTATACTAATGCATTGGATCATTAAAACAAGGCATCTCTGAACAATGCAGCATGATGGCAAGTGTAAACAAGACAGACACTGCTGGATTTTAGGTTTGAAATCAATCTAGAAGGAATCAATTTATGTTATCCACCATTTCCAGCTGAGCAAACAGCAGTATCTAAGGAATGGCCTACAACTTTAATAGTAATACATGGGAATTAGTGGTGGTGAATATAAATAGTACTACCTCTGCTGAAAATATTTCAGTCTCATATAAAAGAAAGAAATGAAAATAATTTTTAATCTAAAATAGATTTACTAGATAGTTATAGATTTACTGCCATACTATATAGGGTGCGCTAAATATAAAGCTATGCAAATTAGAGTTAACATAGATACAAACAAGTGTTATTTTACTCTCATCTGTCCCTGAATTTATATACCATTTTGCACACTTTCTATGTGCTATAGATTTATCTCTGCTTTTTCCAAACGTGCAATTAAGGAGGTCAAGGTTATTATTATTATTTTTAACATCTCAGTGTAAGTATTCCCCAGGATGGCAGTGCAAAAGAAAAAGCTCTTTGAAGAATAAATTTCCAAGGTTTCAAGATAAGTAGGTTTATTGTTAAAAAAAAAGTGCCTGCACTGTTTCAAATATCAGATTCAATATCTATAGGCCATTTTCTGTTGTCAAAATAATGTAATGAACTAGGTACGAGTTTTGGTCAGAAAGCCTGATTTCAGGAGTTCTTGGCTTCCATGACAGCCTTGGGCCTGACCCAATTAATTAGGGACCCCATTCACACTGCGGGTCACATCTTGGATCTGGTTTTTGTCTCTGGACAGTGGCAGGATGATCTAGGTATAGGGGACATTGTTGTAGAGCCCCTGTCATGGTCTGATCATTCGCTCCTTAGGCTGGACTTCCATGCCACCTCCTTATCGCAGGGAGGCGGAGCTGATACGATAGTTCCGCCCCAGGCGCCTGATGGACCCAGATAGGTTCCTGATGGAGCTTGGGCCATTTCCCGGTGTTCGCACACACGACTCAGTTGAGGACCTGGTGGCCAGGTCGTGCCCTTGCGGCCTCTGACCCGATGCCGATTCCAATTGGCTCCTTGGTTTTCTGATGAGCTGAGGGAGATGAAGCGTTGGAAAAGATGCCTAGAGAGTGGTTGGATCTGACCGAACACTATTGCGGTCCCATATTAGGGCCTATTTAGTGACAATAAGGACGGCAAAGCGCTCTCACTTTTCCGCCCTTATTGCGTGGGATGAATGCCATCACATGTTTACTGGATCTGTGTCCCTCCTGGCTGGTATTGGCCACTCGGGAGATGACATGAGGTTGGTTCCAGGGTATTATTAATGCTTCCTTGAGTGAGGGGTTTTTATCTGCCACCTTGAAAGAGGCAGTAGTGAGGCCCCTCCTCAAGAAACCGTCTCTGGACCCAAATTTATTATCTAACTATCGTCCGGTCTCCAACATTTGCTTGTTATGGTGGCACGACAGCTCCCCCAGCACCTGGATGAAGCTGTCTATTTAGATCATGCCTATCAGGCTTCAGGCCCAGGTACAGCACGGAAACAGCGTTGATCGCTTTGGTGGATGATCTCTGGAGGGCCCATGACAGGAGTTATTCCTCTGTCCTGGTCCTGTTAGATCTCTCGGTGGCTTTTGATACTGTCGACCACAGTATCCTATTGTGGCGGCTGGAGGAACTGGGAGTGAGAGGCACGATGTTACGGTGGTTCTCTTCCTTCCTCTCTGACCGTTTGCAATTTGTGTTGGCAGGGGGGCAGAGGTCGGCCCCGAGGCCCCTGACTTGTGGGGTACCTCAGGGGTCGGTGCTCTCGCCCCTCCTATTGAACATTTATGTGAAGCCACTGGGTGAGGTCATCTGTGGTTTTGGGGTAGAATTTCATCAGTACGCTGATGATACTCAGCTGTACATCTCTACCCCAAGCCACCCCAATGAAGCTATGGAAGTGACGACCCAGTGCCTGGAGGCTGTGCGGGGTTGGATAGGGCAGAACAGACTTCAGCTCAACCTGGCCAAGACCGAGTGGCTGTGCTTTCCGATGCCCCGATACAGCCAGCTAACTCCATCGCTGGCTGTGGTGGTGGGGGAATTCTTGCCCCCACGGAGAGGGCAAGCAATCTGGGTGTCCTCTTGGATGCACGGCTGTTGTTAGAAGACCACATAGCAGCCGTCGCCAGGGGGGCTTTTTGTCAGGTCCGTAGGATCTTCCAGTTGCTTCACACGGTCACATCCGCCCTCGTCATCTCCCGCCTAGACTATGCCAATGCTCTCTACATGGGGCTCCTCTTGAAGAGCACCCGGAGGCTCCAGTTGGTGCATAATGCAGCCGCGCGGGTGGGTTTGGAGGCTCTTCAGAGCTCTCATGTTACACCACTTTTGCGCAAGCTGCATTGGCTCCCGGTGGTCTTCCGGGTGCAATTCAAGGTTTTAATGACCATCTTTAAAGCGCTCCATGGCTTAGGACCTGGGTACTTACGGGACTTCCTACTGCCACCATCAGTCTCCTGTCAGCCAGTGCGCTCCCATAGGGTGGGCCTCCTTGGGGTGCCTCCGGCTGGACGGCTGGCGACCCTGAGGGTGCAGGCCTTCTCTCTGGGAGCACCTTCCCTCTGGAACAAATTACCCCCGGAGATGAGGACCATCCCTGACCTTTTGACCTTCCGGCGCGCTTTGAAAACCCATTTACTTCACCAAGCCGGTCTGGCCTAGAGTTCTGTGCAGGGTTTTTAATTGGTTTTAATCGATTTTTAATTTTATAACTTTTAACCTTGATTGTTTTTATCTATTAGTTATTTATCAGCCACCTAATTTAATCTTTTTAAAATTGCTTTCAAATATTGTATTATTTTTCTATTCCATTTTATTTGACTGTACACCGCCCCGAGTCCCGTCGGGAGAGGGGACGGTATAAAAGACTAAATAAACAAATAAATAAATATTTGTCTTATGTTTTAATAATGGACATATCTAATATCAGGCCGTTTACTTTTAACTATATAACTAGCTCTTATTCTGTTTCCAGGCTTTTAAAACAACCATATCCAAATATGAATTGGACTGATCTCTGAGACAGTTAGATTATTTATTTGTTTGTTTGTTTGCATCACATCTTTATTATTTTACAAATAACTCAAGGCAGCAAACATATCTTACATACCTTCCTCCTATTTTTCCCCTGACGACAACCTCGTGAGAGATGAGTCACACTAAAAGAGAGTGACTGGGTCACAATCACTGTATGGTGGAAATTTTCATATATTTATATATGAAAATATATATATAAGAATATATATTTATATATTATATATTGTTGTTGTTGTTATTGTTATTACTGATCATCGCCCAGTCACTCAGATGTTGAGACTTGGTTTCGCAATTTTTGTCTATCTATCAAATCCTTATCGAGGAATTGGGAAAGGCAAATCTGGATATTTGATGATGTTACAGACATTGTCGCAGGATGGAAGCTGTTCTATATAAAGTTGCCTTCTGCAATTTATTGATGGTAAATATGGCAGGGCCAATGGTGTTCAAGTGGGTGCTCCAGTTGTTTTGGAATTGCACCCAAGGAGCTTATTACTATTGGTATCATCCTTGCTTGCCTTGCCACAATCGTTCTATTTCTATTTGTAAGTCTTGGTATTTTGTTGTCTTCTCCAATTCTTTCTTTTCTATTCTGTTGTCTTCAGGTATGGCCACATCCACTATCCAATTTTTTTGGTCTTTCTTATTGACTACTACTAAGTCTGGGGTGGCAGGTGCCTGTCTGTCTGGATTCTGAAGTCCCAGAACAATTTAACTTTTTCACTTTCTATGACTTTCTCTATTTTATGATCCCACCAGTTCTTGCTTGCAGGCAAATGATATTTCTTGCAGATCTTCCAAAGCACGATTGTTGCTATATTGTCATGCTGCTGCTTGTAGTCATCTGTGCGATCTTCTTGCAGCAGTTTACCAGATGGCCCATTGTTTCTTCAGCTTCTTTGCATAGATGACACTTACTATCTGTTGCTGTCTTCTCAATTCTGACTTTCTATGCATTTATCCTTAAAGCTTGGTCTTGTGCAATTAGAAATAGTCCCTCAGTCTCTTTCTTTAACGTTCTTGTTCTTAGCCAGTGCTAAGTCTTGTTATTATCTTCTTTCCCTGCTTTTTTTTTTAATGTACTGGCTATGTAGTGCTTTGTCTTTCCATGCCTCCATTCTGTTCTTCGTTTGGTGTTTCTTGTAGGCCAGTTTGGTTTCTCCAGTAGTCAGTAAATCTTCATGGCATACTAACTTCAGTGCATCTTCCTTATTGTCCTTCAGAAATTTTCTGAACCATCTGATGTGGGATTAATTGTTCTGATTAATGATGCTCAATGTGTTATGACATATTCAACTTATATTCAACTCATGCTTAATTGGTGAAAGTTATTATCAGTAGGCTGCTGGAACAGGGGAGTTGCTTCAAAGAGAGATGCTTCAAAGAGAGTCAGGAATGTGGTCTTATCTGGATCCATGAGGTAACGGAATGAACTGATTTTAATGAACTGACTTTGTGTTATTATTGCTTGGCTGAGAATTCTGTAACCTTGCTTTTTCTAAATAAAAGAGTGCTTTGGACTTCGGTTCGGGGCATTTCATCCCGAGGAAATACCCTGTTTCCATGTCTCCTGATTTGCCGGGTTAACCATTTAATTGCCACAAGTGGTGACCCCGACGTGATTCTTAAAGGATACGTCCGCTTTGTCCCCATCCTTCGCCAGGCATTGGCTTAAGCGCTTTCATCAGGTACACGGCTGGACCGCGTCTGATTCATCGTAAGTATGGGGAATGATCTATCTCAGGCTCAAGAAGAGCACGTCAGGGAATTGAAAGAGATAGTTAAGCGAAATTACTTTCAGTTTAACTCAGCTGGGAAAGCTCGGCAAGTTAAGGGAAAAGAGATTAAGGAACTTTTGAAATATGTATGGGAACATATGTCCTATTACCCTTTGTCAGGAAGTACGAAGGTGTCTACATGGAGAAAGATAGGCGAGGCCTTACACAATGCGCCTCGCGCCCCTGTACCCATACTCTGTACATGGCGTTCCTTAATTGAGGCATTGCAAATTCAAAATAATCCCTTATTGCAGCCCCTTCCTGACTCTGTCATTCACCCACCTCCCTATCAACCGGTTCTTGTTCAGCCAGCTGATACCACAGCGGTTCGTAATCATGGGCTGCTGCTCCCTCCTTCTGCCCCTGCTCTTAGTGAGCCTTCGCTAGCCCCTCGCGGAGTGAAAAATGCGGTGGACGCTGGATTTGAAAAGGCAATGGAGAATGGGGAGCTGTCTCCGGAGGAATTAATCAATCTTCCGGTCTCAGCTTTCCCTGTTGTTGTAGAAATGGATAGACTCGGAAATGAGGAACGTATCTGGCGTCCTTTAGAATTAAGAACTCTCCGGGAAATTACCACAGCAGTAAAAGATTATGGGTTAAAAAGTAAATATACAACTGCTTTGCTGGAAGCTTTGGCATTTGGTCGAATGATGATACCGGAGGATTGGAAAGCTTTGGCCAGAATGATCTTGTCCTCCGGCCAATATATTGTTTGGGATTTTCAATATAGACAACAGGCAATAGCTAGGGGAACAGCAAACATTACACCCGATCAGTTATATGGTGTTGGTCAGTTTAGTACAGTTGAGTCACAACAAGATAATTTGGCAAATAATGTTTTCCCTATGATTAACCTTTGTGTGTTGGCTGCGTTTACTAAAGTAGATGAGGCTGGAGGTAGCTCCATTCGCAGTTTTGTTACCATTAAGCAGGGAAATGCTGAGCCATTTCAGGATTTTATTACTAAATTGAAAACTGCAATTGAAAGATCGGTGGATAATGATATGGCAGCCGCAGAATTACTCCAAAAATTAGCCGTAGAAAATGCTAATGCAGACTGTAAGGCTATTTTGAAGCCCTTGATAGCTACAGGACCGAAGGAAATTGCGCAGATGATTGAAGCTTGTGCTGCTGTAGGAAGCCAGCTCCATCAAATGGATGCCCTGGCTGCAGCAATGACTCGAGGAACCTTGCAAGGGAAGGGAAATTGTTTTAATTGTGGGAAGCCTGGTCACTTCAAGGCTCAGTGCCGGGCCCCTGGTGGTGGCCAACATCGAGGTCGTAAGGGACAACTAAGTAAGCCAAAAACAGTCTGTCCAAAATGCAAGAAGGGGTATCATTGGGCGAATCAGTGTCGTTCAATGTCACAACAAAAAAACTAACTCAGGGGGAGATGGCAGAGCCCCCGGAAACAAATCCAGGAATAAATAAGGAACTCTGCCAAGATAAGTCTAATAGTGGTTGCTTAAGCCATAAACCTGCAACTGCTCATTCTGCGGGCATAGATTTGCCGCTTGCCACCCCATGTTCATTGACTTTTCCAGGTTTAATTGAAGTAGTTAGCACAGAAATAAAAGGGCCTCTGCCGGAAGGTACGGTTGGTTTGGTTTTACCACGATCATCGGCAGGGAAGAAAGGAGTTTTTGTAGTCCCAGGAGTGATAGATGCTGATTATGAAGGAATTATCAAGGTGCAGCTTCATGCAAATACTCCTGTTTCTCTACCTAAAGGGATGGCAGTGGCTCAGTTAATATTGCTGCCCTGTGTAACCCCCCCTGGAGATTCAGCTAGAATAAGGGGGGAGGGAGGTTTTGGATCTACTGATGAGAACAGTTTTGAGAGCTCTGTTTTAACAGTAACTAAACAGATAGCAGCTTATAAACCGATCATGACGATTTTACTCAATGGCAAACCTTTTTCTGGTTTGTTGGACACAGGAGCTGATGTCTCAGTCGTTCGGTCGGCTGAGTGGCCAAAGTTTTGGCCGTTAGTGGCTACTCCTGCTGTACGAGGTGTTGGTGGTCTCCAAGAGGCTCAGGTTAGCGAGAAATGGCTCACGGCTACGCTGAAGCAGGGGGGTGCAACAGCGAAAATTAAACCTATTGTCATGCAATTACATGTCAACTTGTGGGGGAGAGATTTGATGAGTCAGCTGAAAGCTGTCATTACAGTAGAGGATTGATAGTGGTGGAATTATGGAGACTCTTTTGAAATTACGCTTGTTATCCTCTGTCCCGGTGTGGACGGAGCAGTGGCCTTTATCCAGTGAAAAATTATATAATCTTCATCACTTAGTACAGGAACAGTTAGCAATTGGACATATTGAACCCTCCACTAGTCCGTATAATAGCCCTGTGTTTGTTATTAAAAAGAAAAGTGGGAATTGGAGATTCTTACATGATTTAAGAAAAATTAATCAGATAATATTACCAATGGGCCCTCTTCAATGTGGTCTGCCCAATCCCAATCTGATCCCTAAGGACTGGGATTTAGTTGTTATAGATTTAAAAGATGCTTTTTTCACAATCCCTTTACATTATGATGATCGGAAGCTCTTTGCATTTACTGTCCCCGCTTTAAATAATGAAGCACCAACTAAGCGATATCAATGGAAGGTCCTTCCTCAGGGCATGCTAAATAGTCCTACTATGTGTCAAATGTATGTGTCTCTGGCGTTGTCACCCTTCCGTAAGGCACGGCCAGGGTGGAAAGTTATTCATTACATGGATGATATTTTGGTGGCCGCTCCTGGCCCGGAAGGGACCGTAGCACAGTCAATGGCTCTTTTAATAAAACATTTATCTAGGTATGGACTTTGTGTAAGCTCAGAAAAAATTCAAACTCATAGTCCTTTTAAATATTTAGGCCACAAGTTGACAGCAGCTCACTCCACGCCTATGATGGCAAAATTTGATTTACCACCAGTGTTTACGTTAGTAGAACTACAAAAGTGGTTAGGAAATATTAATTGGGTAAGACCTTATTGCAATCTTTCTACCCAGGAATTAAGCCCTTTGTTTGATGCCCTGCGTCAAGGAAAAAATCCTGCTGATCCAATATCCCTTAGTCAGAAACAGTTAGAAGTTGTTCGGTTGGTTGAGTGTCGGCTGACTGAGCAATGGACAGATAGATGTCAGGAAAATGCCCCTCCTCATTTAGCGTTATTGCCTGGTCGATTGCCTACTGGTGTGATTTTACAGATAACGTCAGAAAAAACCTTGCTTCTTGAGTGGCTGCACTTAGGCCATGTTGGGAAAAAATCTGTCTCCACAGGAGAAGATACCTTATCCACTTTGATTTTAAGGGGTCGATTCCGATGCCTTAAATTAATGGGCATTGAACCTATTATTATTTATGTTCCTTTTCGGCTTCACTTATGGGAAAAACTCTTGGCTACCTCTGAGCTACTTCAATTGTCTTTAGCAAATTGGCAAGGTACTTTTGCTTATCATTTACCATCAGATCATAGATTGTCCATTGTCACCAATACACATATAATTTTGGCAGAAGTTCGCTGCTCTTTTCCTCTCCCAGATGCTTTGACCTTATTTGTGGATGGAGGAAAAACATATGGTGCGTGCGTATGGAAACTAAACGAGAAGTGGCATACGAAAATTACCCCCCCTCAAAAATCAGCTCAACGAGCAGAATTGGCCGCTGCTATGTTGGCTTTTCAAACTTTTCCTGACACGCCATTTAATCTAATTGTGGATAGTCAATATGTTTACAACTTAACTATATGCCTCACAGGGGCATATGTATCCCCAGGAACGGAGGAAGGGCTACTTGCTCTTTTCTTATCGTACCAACAAATTTTAGAACAGCGTAAATGTCCTTATTTTGTTGGGCATATGCGTAGTCATTCCAATTTACCTGGAATCCTTGCTGAAGGAAACCAGCGAGCTGATGCCTCCACACGCGTGGAGCACTTACATTTATCTAAAACAACTCCGTGGGACAGCCATTCTTACTTCCATCAAGGGGCAAAAGCCCTTATTAAACAATTTGGCCTCTCAGCTACAGAAGCTGCTGCAATTGTCCAGCAATGTCCTACCTGTAGTAAAATTGCTACAGCTATACCCATGGGAGTAAACCCTAGGGGTTTGCACCGTAATGCCCTTTGGCAAATGGATGTCACGCAGTATCCCTCCTTTGCCCCGTGGAAATATCTACATGTTAGTATTGACACATTTTCTGGGTTTATTATGGCTACCCCACAAAGGGGGGAGACTGTTAAGCATGTCATTAATCATTGTCTTCGCACTTTTGCCTCCTCAGGGCCACCTAAGGAGCTAAAAACAGATAATGGTCCTGCCTATACTAGTTCAAACTTTGCTCAATTTTGTGATCGTTGGTCAATTTGTCATAAATTTGGCATTCCCTATAACTCGCAAGGACAGGCTATTTGCGAGCGAGCAAATGGCACTTTAAAACGCATGCTCGAAAAATTTAAACAACAACAAAGGGGGAATTCCCCGGGACTTCCGGGAATACAAGACACTCTTAATATTGCTTTATATTCTTTAAATTTTCTAACTCCCACCGGCTCGCCTCCAGCTACAGCGGCAGACCGGTTTTTCCCTTCTTCTGTTTCTTCTACAGAAAATCGCCCTCTGGTCTGGGCTCGGTTTCTCCCAGACCCTACGTGGTGCGGCCCATTTAAACTTATTACGTGGGGCCGCGGATATGCTGCAGTGGAAAATGAAAATGGTGTTCGTTGGGTGCCTGGCCGCTGTGTTCGCCCTTACCACCCAAAACCTTGTGGGCCAGATCAAAAGACCCGGGATGCTGGGAACGGAGATATGGCGGAAAAATGTATTCCTGAACGATCTGGCGAGGACAGCGAAAGACCTCAATCTGACTAGATGCTGGCTGTGCATGCATATCCCGGGCACCTCTCGTGGGGGACTACCTTTGCATGCCATCCCACTTAATGATTCTGGGTGGAACGATAACTCAACAATTTACAATATCTCTCACGTTTCTTTTAATTCTACCCCGGCTGTGGACATAGTACTTTTTGAAGCTGCTTTGGTTTGTTTTAATCGATCAAATGATACCAACATGGGAGATTACCAGCTGTGCAATCAAACCGTTATGTGGAATAATAGTGATGGTTTTTGTAATGCCTTTCAGGACACAATTAAATTTGCATGTCAGCAAGTAGCACTTCTTCAGACATTAGCAGAGTTGACATCCGCTCAACAGGTGGAATGGTCCGGTCCAATTTGGTTTCTGTGTGGCACTAAAGCATATAAACATTTACCAAAAACTTGGTCTGGTGTTTGCACCATGGGTTATGTGATTCCTGCTATCTATAAGACTGATGTATTACCTGCTGGTCGACTGCGAAATCGTCGGGATGTTGAAGCTAGCCCGATTGGTTTCCATTGGGACACTCAGCTCAGTCGTGGAATACTACCACCTTTGGGTGTGGCTATGAACTACCGTGATTTACATTTACTCAATAACTGGACTATGGCTATGTTTAATGAAACTATCTTTGCTTTGAAACTGGTTAATCAGGAACTTTCAGAAGTACGAAAAGTAGCTTTGCAAAATCGTTATGCTTTAGATATTATTCTGGCTTCTAAAGGAGGGGTTTGTGCTTTATTACATTCACATTGTTGTGTATATATCCATGATAATGAACTCAATATTTCTCACACAGTACACACTATGGAAGAAATGATTGCTCAGAATCCTTTGGTAGGGACTGGTTCTGGTACCGTAGACATATGGGGAGCCATGTGGTCCTGGCTGCCGGATGGGTCTTGGATCCGAAGGATGGCTATGTCGATCATCTTGATACTGGTTGCTCTAGTAAGTGTTTGCTGTTGTATTCAATGCCTGCCTTCTCTAATAGGTATGGCTAAAGGACTTTTTCACGTTAAGCAAGAAATTCATGTTACTACTTATTATGCTCGTGATGGTCATGAAATAGAAAAGGGGGAGATGTGGGATTAATTGTTCTGATTAATGATGCTCAATGTGTTATGACATATTCAACTTATATTCAACTCATGCTTAATTGGTGAAAGTTATTATCAGTAGGCTGCTGGAACAGGGGAGTTGCTTCAAAGAGAGATGCTTCAAAGAGAGTCAGGAATGTGGTCTTATCTGGATCCATGAGGTAACGGAATGAACTGATTTTAATGAACTGACTTTGTGTTATTATTGCTTGGCTGAGAATTCTGTAACCTTGCTTTTTCTAAATAAAAGAGTGCTTTGGACTTCGGTTCGGGGCATTTCATCCCGAGGAAATACCCTGTTTCCATGTCTCCTGATTTGCCGGGTTAACCATTTAATTGCCACAATCTGATGTATTTGCAACAGACCACACCCACATATTTGCCTTGGTAGAGTCTGTCAATATCACTATGAGGCTGAAGAGCATGATTCATTGTCATTATTTTTCTGGTCTTCCTATCCATTACTTTTAGTTCTGTGTGAGTCCAGTCCACTATTCCTGCTGTGTATCTAATGACTGGAATTGCCCAGGTGTTGATTTCCTTGATGGTATTTCCTCCATTGAGTTTGGACTTTAAGGTCTTCTTCACTCTCTTGGAGTATTCACCTCTAATCTTTTTCTTGACTTAACTTAATAGTATTCTTGATGTTGTCATCTTGAAGGATACCCAGGTATTTGTAGTAATCATCTTCATCCAGACTCTTAACGTTATTTTCATGGAGCATTTTGATTCCTTCAGTTTTCACTATTTTTCTTTGTTTGACAGTGAGTGTGGCACATTTGTCCAATCCAAACTCCACTGCAATATCTTGGCTATTTATTGTTGTTGTTGTTGTTATAATGCTTTGGTATGTAATCTCATCAATCTAAATCTTTCCATGATCTAGTCCATGTTTTTTTAATGTTTTGAAATAAAGGGCATTGGCCTTTTATTTCTATTTTGGATCCAAACACAATTCCCTACTGAATACTTGCTGAATTACCACATCCTTTTGGATTAAATCACAGTGTTCTAATCATATTGAAGATCTCTATATCTTAATACAAAAGAGCATAGTTTTCTCAGTCAAAATTCCCTCAGGATATAATTCCCTGAGTTAAAATTCTTCAAGTAGGTTTTTTTTATCACAATTTAAACACATCTATTAACCTGGCAGAGATCCGACCTGGAGGCCAAGGAAAGACATTTTCCCTCCTAAGGGAGGAGTAAACAGTTCAGCTGCCAGAAGAGGAAATTTGTTTCAAGACAGATTTATACAGAATAACAGCATGAACTATGTTATACGAAGCCCCAACACCATCACACAGATTTCAATTATGTTTTTGCCAATGGCTACAAAAATCAAACCATAATACTTAAGGGATAAAAATTGTTTCCTTATTCTTCCAGTTCTAAAACAAGTATAATAAAAGCAAGCAAAATTGAAATAAAAGATATTTATAATGCTACTGAAAAACGTTAGAGATGATTAAACTGGGTCATTGGTAAAAGTATAATAAACTTTAGTTTTAAATGATCCTAGGCTTGTTTATTTGGAATGTGGTTTTTTGAAAACTCTGCAGGGTGACATACCTCTATTCAAGTAATCACATAAGAAGGGTCTAGATATTTATACTACACATACTCTTTCCCTTTAATATGGATTCTTAAGCCCTATTAAGTAAGGAGATAGTAGGAATTTATTGGAAGTGCTAAGGAAATAAAAACACTATTTCGTTCAATATTGAATATGTTGGCTGAGAGCTAAAGGAAGCTATTCACAAAGAGATGTCTGTTTATTTGTGTATTACATTTGTACTTTTCAGTAAGGAGCTCAAGGCAGTGCACATAATGTTCCTTCTTTCTATTTTCCACAAAACAACGCTATGAGGTCGATCAGTTTACAGGAGTATGACTGGTTCAAAGTCATCAAAGCAGCTTCAAGGGCTCCAGCTGATGAGAGCCTGGGTATCCCACAGGGGTGGGATTCTACCAGTTTGCACCTATTCGCTAGAACTGGTTGTTAACATTCTAAGCAGTTCAGAGAACTGGTTGTTAGAAGGAATTACTGGCCTAATCCTGTAAGGAAGGCAGAAAGGAAACATTCTGGTGTTGCTTACAGAAACTGCCTCTCCATTAACCCTTATTACATTCTTGGCAGGACTAGACTTTCTGTCTCAAGAATGTCTCTGTAGTTTTTTTCCCCCTCCTTTGCTGGTACTTTGCTTGTGTGGAGTGATCATTCAAAGTTACAATGGCACTGAAAAAAAGTGACTTATGACCATTTTTCACATTTACCATTGTTGCAGCATCCCCACAGTCATGAGAGGCCAGGTGAGGAAATGCATGCCTCGATGCATTTCCAGCCAATAACATGACCACCAAGCCACGTCCACCCAGTCACACGACCACCAAGCCATGCCCATCACCCAAGCCATGCCCACAGAACCGGTTGTTAAAAAATTGAATCCCACCCCTAGTATCCCAGTACCAACCTAACATCTTGACCACTATTCCACCCTGGTTTCCCATAAATATGGGGCTCCTCCATTATATTGCAAATATATTTTATTTAAATGTAGCACTGTGGATTATAAACTTCTAACATATTTCTGACTTTCCAGAAGCCACTGTCATCTTCAGAATAAAATAAAATCACAATAAATTACTTGAACCCCTGAGACATAATGTATATTTGTATGTGAGTGGGGAACATAGCTTACGAGGAAATATTATCATAAGTGAAATTTGGATCATGTTTTGTTGCCATGATATAAACATTTTTGTTGCCATGTTGAGAAAGAGTGCAGAGAAGAACCTGGTATATCTAGTTTAATGAAAAGAAGGACTAGGGCAGTGGTGGCTAACCTTTTTGGGCTCCTGTGCTGAAAGGCAATGTGCACAGGTCCCCCACACTCTATGCACATGCATGCAAGACCCCCTGCATGCTGCTGTTCTGCACATGTGCTTGTGAATTCCCCATGCTGTACGTCTCTGCACATGTGTGCATGACCCCCTGAGTGTGCTGTGTATCACTGTGCATGCGCGCACTGCACACCTCTACACATGTGCATGCCGTGCATCTCTGGGCAACTGCGTGCATCTTCCCTGCCCCGCCCCCGCATATGTGCACCAGATACCTAACAATCAGCTGTCGAGTGGGCAGCGCGTGCAGTACACCTACTTTGGGCGAGGGCTCATGTGCCAGCAGTAGTGGCTCTTCCGGCATGCGTGCCATAGGTTCACCATCATGACGCTAGGGGGTGACATGAAAGCAGTTCCAATATTTAAGGGGCTGCCATAAAGAAGAGGGAGTCAACCTGTTCTCCAAAGCATCTGAAGGCAGGGCAAGAAGCAATGAATGAAAACCAGTGGTGGGATTCAAATGTTTTTACTAACAGTTCTGTGGGCGTGGCTTGGTGGGCGTGGCAGGGCAAGGATACTGTAAAATCTCCAGTCAGAGGTGGTATTTGCCGGTTCTGCGAACTACTCAAAATTTCCGCTACTGGTTCTCCAGAACTGGTCAGAACCCTCTGAATACCACCTCTGATGTAAACTAATCAAGGACAGAAGAACCTAGAACTAAAGAGAAATTTCCTGACAGTGAAAACAGTGGAATGATTTCCTTCCAGAAGTTGTGGGTGCCCCAACACTGGAGATTTTAAAAAAGAGATTGTCTAAAATAGTATAGGGTTTCCTGCTTGAGCAGGGGGTTGGACTAGAAGACCTCCAATGTCCCTTCCTACTCTACTGTTATTCTGATAATAGATGCCTATTGAAGGATAGCATCTCTTACTCAATTTGTCATGCTAACACTATTACACAAGGGGAAAAAAGGAAATTCCATCTCTCCCAAGTATTAAGGTGTGCATTTCCAGATCAGTAGATTTCATAGAAAAAGAGCCATGTTAATCTTAGATAGCAAAACATAAAACAGAAGGAATTGGACACCATAATTTTTTGTGACCTGTACTGATTTTTAATAACATTTGTTAATTAGAAAACATGCTATTAGATGATTCCCAACCAAGGAATCCCAAGATTTGAAGCACATCTAAAGAGCACTAAGTTGGGAAACCTGAATAATATTTGGGCTAAATTACTTATTTGCTATTTATCTCTCCTTGAACCTGAGCATCAAGCAACACTACATGGAGCTGAGCTCTTCGTAAGAGATAGAAAACTACTCCTCTCCAGTGGATATACAGATTTCTTGTCTGGTATGTGATAAGAAATTTCCATGTTATTTCTTCATAGCTTAATTATTTTCCTAATTTCCTTCATTACAGTACTGAACTTGGCAACCTTGTATAGCTTGGCTGGACGGTAAAAAATTACACCCCCTTACACACAGTTTTCTGCTTACTCAGGACTTCAACAGAGATAACTATATTCTTCAAAGCTGAGATAAAAATTCATTTGGACATTAAGAAAGGAAGGAGGCTGGCTGAATTGGCCTCAAGGCATTTGAAGCATGCAGAAGTTTGTTTACCATCATCTGGGGAAAAAAATGTATGTATGGCAATAGGGCAGTGGAAGAAGTTATTCACAAAAATCTACTTATAAAAATTTATAGCACAAGAATAAATAACTTTTCTTGGGTGATGTAGAACATCTGAAATTGTGATAGCAAGTTGTGGGGACTTTCATAAATAGTCGTGGTAACCAATTTGTCTTAATGAAACGTAGGTTTCTTTCCAAGTCCCTTTATTCTCTGTGATGCCCTACCACCATGATGGCGAACCTATGGCATGCATGCCGGATGTGGTAAGCAGTGCCACTTCTTCCGGCACGCAAAAGGTTACCTGGAAGTGTCCCCAGTGCACATGCCTGCATGCCGCCCGTCCAACAGCTTATTGTCAGATATCTGGTGCACATGCGTGGATGTGGGGATGCATGGGAGACATGCACGCATGCTCAGAGACATGCAGTGCTCACTGTTCTGACCTAAATCTTGTTCCAAGGAAGCAAACACGAAACAGTGATAACAGCAAAACTTTTTAAGGATTATTTACGAATTCCATTCCTTCACAGTTTAAAGGCTGTTGCAAACTAATTGTCTCTGATAAGAATGAACCTTGCCAAGGTTGTGGAAGGCTGCCAAGAACACTAAATAAAGTTACTAAGAAATATTTCAAATACAAAGAGTCAAAGAGTCTTCAAACACCAACCAAGATACTCCGAAAGTCCACAAGGCTTGAGTGCAAAAACTTCTTTGCTTCCTGAAAAGACTTTGGTTTCTCAGCTGGCTTTTATCTCTTAAGGGAGGGGGTCATTACCTTGCAGCCTTACTCCTGAGTTGCCCGTGTTGCTGCAGCTGCTCTTTCCTTTGAGTAGGTTCCATGGGGACCTCTTTATTATTGCTGCCAGCCTCCACAATCTCCGAAGGCAGCATTCCACTCCCTGATGGTCCTGGCCCCATCACTGCATCACACGCAGGCTTGCTCTCTGAGACCTCAGCCGTCCTCATTTGCTGTCGGTGAACCGCAACACTTGCGGGAGGATAGCACGCACATGCGCTGAGACATGCACATGGAGAGGTTGTGCGTGTGGGGTTGTACGTGCAGGTACAGCGGGCATGCCCCCTGCATGCATTGCCTTCTGGATGCTGGCATGTGAGCGAGCACGCACAAGCATGCATGCAATTTTTGGTACAGGAGCCCAAAAAGATTAGCCACCTCTGCCCTACCACTTCCATTTTTAATTGCTTTCTTTTTTCAGTTTGCAGGCAAAATTCTAAGTAAAGAGTTTGAGTTTATAATGAATCTTATTACTTTAATATTAACACTTATTACTTCTTATAAAATTAGGGATGCTTTGGTTTGCTCTATATCAGTAGGCAAATGCCAAAGCATTTCTATAATGCTGTTGATAAAAATTCAACAAATGAAATTGTTCCTTACTCTTTTAGTATATTTCTAAACTGCTTATTAACAAGAAAGGCTCAAAGTGATATGCATAATGATAGGTGGCTTACAAATAGCAAAGTGGCTTGTAAACTCTCTCCATGAATAGTTTTTTTTTTTAATCTCAGATCTTTTATTTTTAAATAAAAGGAATCTGTCACCCAAACCTTGATACCCGATGGTGCCTTTGAAAGCAAACCTCAACTATTATTTCTATTCCACAAGCAAAAATGCCAATATTTCAGATAATTTACTACTACCATCCTTCTTTTCATGGCATCATGTAGGACAGGGGTGTCAAACTCAAGGCCCGGGGGACAGATCTGGCCCATGGGCCAGCCCTGGAAACAGCAAAGAACTGACTCACAGTGCTCCTGCTAGTGAAAATGGAGCTTGGTAGAGCCATGTGCCGCCTACCCAGGCTCGTTTTCAGCTGTGACAGCTTCCTGCAGCCCTCTGCCAACAAAAATAAAGCTCGGGGAGGCTATACACAGCCCTCCCAGGCTCCATTTTCAGCTGCAACAGCCTCCTGCAGCCCTCTGCCAGAAAAAAACAGAGCCTGGGCCAGCAACACATGGCCTTCCAAGCTCTGTTTTCAATGGCAGGAGGTTGCAGGAGGTCATTACAGCCAAAAATGGAGCTTTGATGAGTGACATTGAGCTGGGCACACCTTATCCCCAGCACTCCAAGGTCAAACACAACACTGATGCGCCCTCAATGAAATCGAGTTTAACACCTGAGGTAGGCGATAAGTACACAATTTGTGATGCTCCATAATAATGTGGGATGCTGAGGGAAATCATTCAATAACACCTGAGGACCACAAATTGTGCACCAGGTCCCCCCTTTTCTAGTTTCCCATTCTAAATATTGCAACTGGCCACCAGTCCATGGAAACATATTTTTTTCCTTCACAGTAAATTCGGAAACAGGACAGAAAAAGTCTAAGCTGGAAAAATAGGAATATTCTGCTGCTGTAACTCTTTCTTCAGACAAACTATATGAAATTAGCTGACTTGATTAATAGACGTTTTAGGGCCGCAGTTTATAGAAGGCATACAAATACTTCTTTCTAGCCATGAAGATCATGGCTTTCCTACTTCTTAAGGTTTGAAATTTTATCCCAGATGTGTTCATTATCAAAATGGTAAAGTTCAAATGCAAATTATATTTAAATAATGTTCCAATCTGCTGAAGAACTTGTTAGAAATAAAAATGAGAGTTCCCTTTTAAGCATAGTGGTGTGAAGGGTCTTTGGTTACTAAATCATTTGAAAGAAGAAAGAATGAATGAGTCTTTCAGAAGATAAACCTGTTTTAAGAAGGATTAAAATATATAAACTGATCTACTCAGTTGGGTATATCTCCTAGCTCTGCATGTGCTCACTCTAGGCTTGTTAACAATATTTAACTGGCAAGAATATATGCTCTACATGCAGACAATTGTGCTTTAATAGGGATTGTGCGTGTTTAATAAGTTGCCTTCTCTGAATGCCTACCCAGAAGTACATTTCTCCCTTTTTATATGTATTTTTGCCTTTTCTTTTTGAGGAACAATGTCACTTTTTTTTGTGGAGGGGACAGGATCTGTGTGCGGTTAAGACCTGTATGATAACAATTTCATTACTGCAACTTTTCTAGCAAGAGGTAATGATAGCAAAACTCCATATTCTAAATGCAACTCTGTTGTCATGAAGCTAGACAGAAATTTAAAAAAAGGCAATTAGGTTTTCTACTCATTGTTTAAGTATTTCAGAACAGTAGTCCACTGGTGTATTGAAGTACTGTTCCTATGGTTTAAAAAGAATTGTCATTCTATAAAGTGTGCAAATATCAATTTCTGAAGTCCCTACTATTAGGATATAGCCCAGTGGTGGCTAACCTTTTTGGGCTCCTCGCCTGCCAGCACCCAGAAGGCAATGCGCCTCACCCATGTCCCCTATGCATGCACGCGCAATCTCCTCATCTTACCCTACCCCACGGCCCCCTTACCTGCACTGCGCCTCATAGCTGATTTTGGCTATTTTGCTGATTTTTTCAGCTTCCCAAAGGCTTGAGGAAGGCTTCTGCAGGCTTCTACAAGCTTTATAGGTCAAAATCTAGCTCTGTTTCATCACTTCCTGATGAAACGGGGCTAGATTTCGGCCTACAAAGAAGCCTGCATTCCCTTATTTTTTCTAGTACCAATTAACTTTTTGAATCTGTCCCCATTCTTTCTTATCCTTTTGCATTAGCAGTAGAATACTTGTGTCTGTTGCTCTCTATAGTTCAGTAAGAGAGATAATATCTGATATGTGACCCACACAAAATATGTGAATTCACAAGAATTTATAGGTATAAGAGCAAATATAATAGAAGACTGACTTTGGGTCAGTCACTCACTCAGCCCGGCTTACCTCACATGGTTATAATGGAGCACATAGGAAGAGGAAGGAGCATTAGATATGTTGGCTATTTTGAGATATTCATAAAAAGAATAAAAGAAGCATAAAATATAATATAAATAAACAAACAAATAAAAGATATTAAGCTGAGAATAACAGAATGCATATTCTGTTATTGTTGTTAGGCATGAAGTTGTATCTGACCCATCGCGACCCTATAGGCAACATTGCTCCAGGTCTTCCGCTCCTCTACGATCCCCCGGTGTCCATTTAAGCTCATGCTGACTGTTTCCGTGACTCCATTCAGCCACCTTATTCTCTGCCGTTCCTTTCTTCTTTTGCCCTCAATCATTCCCAGCATTAGGCTCTTCTCCAGTGAGTCCTTCCTTCTCATTAGGTGGCCAAAGGACTCTCAGGAGTCTTCTCCAGCACCATAGTTCAAAGGCCTCAATTCTTTGGGGCTCAGCCTTCCTTATGGTCCAATTTTCACAACCATACATTGCAACGGGGAAAACCATAGCCTTGATTATACACACTTTTGTTGGCAGGGTGATGTCTCTGCTGCATAAATTGTAATCAATTGCCTGTGACAAGAATGTTAATATTTTTATATTTGGGGGGCAGGAAGTGTGGGGTAAGTAATAGATCTATTCAGGGACAGATGCCATTCTATAATATACTCTCCTTCCAGAAGTATAGATAATCCCCTCTGGATAGGTGTTTAGCATGAGGGTTAAAACATATATTTGGCACAGATTTATTTATTGATTGCCTGTGAGGTATTCAATAATGTATTCATTACTTTAATGAATTGCAATGTTTATTTTTTGCTTTTGACATTCATTTACCCTGTCTAGAATTCTTTTGCATCTGGACAAGCTATAAATATTGTTAAATGAAAAAATAAGCATGTTTCTATTGTGTTCAGATAAGATTCTCTTGCAAATATTTTAAACCAAATGATGTTTTTTTAAACAAATGATCATATATTTTCATGATATATCAGTCAACACATTTCCTAGTTTAATTCAATTATGGTGAAAACTAAATAGTTCCTTTCTGATTTGTTTATGAGTCATATGGCTAGGAAGTATTGCCAATGAAATTAAATCTGTTATCTCTGGGAAAATCTTGAAGATACCTTGGGGGGGTTAGCTAACCACTAAAATGCAGCATGGTTAAATACATTTCTAGACAAAAACAACGTGGTGATTTGTTAGTTGTAACCAGTTTAACATTAGGAAAATCTACAGAATATTTATAACATGGTATTTTAACATATCACTTAAAATATTTTTCTGTGTATTTATGTAAAATAGTGTCAATTTCTTTACATAAGCAGTCTTGTTGAGCATTTGTGAAGAGATCCTTCTAATTCAATTCAATTATCAAAAGTTTGAAATGTTTGTATGCTACACAAGTCAACCATGAAAACAAGAAAGGCAGAGTTCTGTTCTCATGTTTGGACAGAAATCGGTGTTGTAAATAAATGAGGTTAAGACTTGTATATATTGTTTGCCCAACACACGGTGCTCATTTTTAACATGTGCATCATATCAGTGAACGAACATAATCTATTACTAGTCTTGGCATTATTTGATCTTTACAGTCATACTAGATAATTGGGTTAGAGTGGCTATTACTGGATTGGAACTTGCTTTAAAGAATGCCCATACATTAAAACTAAACAAAAAACAGAACAACAAAACAGGAATGTACTATAAGACATATATTCTAAAATAAAATTCCTGTCTTTTTACAGCTTTTAAAATATTGCATACTTTTATTCAATTTTGATCTCTCAAGTTACCAAGAAACCAAGTATTTATTTTACTCATTTAATATAAACCACTTTTCCAAGTGTTAGTATTCCAAATTTTAAGGCACATTTTATGATAAAAGTCCTACATTTATCTGCTGTACTTCTTAAAGGCTGTAAATTCAAAGCAAGTTCCAGAGATAGTCTTTTCTTGATAATTAAGATAACCAATTAATAATATTCTGCCAACAAGTAATAGGGCTCAAAATTCCATATATATGGTTGGTTCTTTGCAATTTTCAGCTATTGTTCCATTAAAGGTCTACTACAATGTAAACAAGCAGTGTCTCTTTCAGTCTTTTCAAATTTGTCTTATGTTCAGGAAATAGTCCTTGTTTATCGATTACTCACCCCTTGTGAGCTGCATGGGAATTACAATTTCCTGCCAGCTCCCATACTGTCTTTGGTTGCTGGAAGCCAACAGGAAATTGCAAGGAGGTCCTTGTTTAACAACCCATGATTCTCACTTAATGATACCAATGGGATTTCTGGAATTGTTGTACTAAGTGATGTGGTCACATGAAATTACAGTTTGCTATCACATTGATTAGTGACAAAATTCTTGTCCCAACTTCAGCAAAGACTATGGAACTTGTAATTTGCTTCTGCCCTGCAAAAAAGATCAAAGCCAGATTTTTATGGGTCTACAGTATTAACTTAGAAAATTCACATCCTAAGAATGTCTCTTTTTGCTCTTCTTTGTAAACTGTCTGAAAATGCAAATGATGTGACATTTCTACTGGTTTCATTCCCCAAATCCTGAAAAGTAAATTGAAGATGATCCATGATTATTTTTATTTATAATGCTTTGAAATATTAAGAACAAGAACTAAATTTGAATTGCTGCAGTCCCAAAGGAACAAAAATCCTTTTAGTCTTGATTTCACTGAACAAGGGGTGGGTGGAGAGAATTAGTAGTTAGGCTGTCTGCTCCTAAAAAGAGAGACACAATTAAAATATGAAAGAAGACAAATATATGTGTCCCAATATAATGTTGCAGGATCCAATCTGGATTAGTCACCAGGATCAGACATTTTGCATTCCGAGTTTTGTACTTG
This sequence comes from Bungarus multicinctus, assembly GCA_023653725.1. Lineage (NCBI taxonomy): Eukaryota > Metazoa > Chordata > Lepidosauria > Squamata > Elapidae > Bungarus > Bungarus multicinctus. Next base: position 23,345,410 of record CM042840.1, read on the forward strand.
TGCTGGACCCATCTTCAGGAAACTTCTCTCTAGCGAATTAAAATTAAAATACTTGGAATTTTACCCATACATCTTCGGGTTAGTGAAAAGGAGTTGCAAAGTGTTCAAGTTAGCAGACACGAGATAAGACCCTCTAGTAGGGAAAAGGAGCTACAATCTCAGAAAATGAACAAACAATCCTAAATTAATTTGAACCAAGATTCAATTGCAGTGGAAATAAATCAGCTTTCATCTCTAGCAATGTTGATACAGACATCAGGGCTTTTTAAAAAAAATTCGTATGAAAGCATTCTCAGTTCAGTATATTCATCCAGGAACTTCCATATTGTTACAACTAATTCCTCCAGCCCAGTGTCTTTTAGATACAGTATTTGTATTCAACACACATAATTCTTAAGTATAATTATTATTTGGAGATACTAGGAGGCTAATGCTAATCTTCACTGATTGGCTAAACTCTAGAACATAGGAAGTTAACAAATTGATTACAATTCCAAAATTATGAAATCTGCTTGACTTAAAAGTCAAGTAAGGATTTGTCCTGATCTATTACTGAAATAGGATTCTCAGTAGTAATACCATTTGGATCCCCTGCAGCAGTTGCTGTTTTTGGTATTCAACTCTTTAATGATTAGTTTGTTTTGAAATAGTTCCAAAATGGAAATAACTTCAGTTGCAAAACCCATCCCATTTAATATTTAATAGTTTTCTTCCCATTGGAATGAGAGGATGGGAGTCAATTACATTTATTGCTATCCCCTAGAGAAGACAGAATAAATTAATGAATTAAGTAATGAATTAAGTAAAATCCCTAGGAATATTATCCTTCAATAAAGAGATTAGTTTAGGTATTAACATGTAACAGTATCTACAATCTTTGCTTGTGGTGCAGATTAGAGCATGTTATGCGTAACATGATTAGTCTAGATCAAACAGGTTTCATAATTCCTGCAATTATTTAATTAACATAGTGTTTCTATTATGCAATCAAACTACTTTTATTTATTTACTATAGATTTATTTATGTTAGACTGTTGCAAAAGATAGAGATTCTCTTTCATTAGAAGTTCTTAAACAAAAGCTGATAATCACCTATTGATAAGCCTGCAATAGCAAATTTCTTGCATCAGTAACCGATCGGGACTACAAATCTCCAAGGGTCTCTTTCAATTCTGTAATTACATGATTCACTGTATTCCTAAATGTCTTTGTTAATTTGTCCCTTCAGATAACTGAGTCTAGTATCTGAAAGCACCTTCAGTAGCCACAATTGGTGTACCTCATTAGCTCTATCTTGTATCCCTGTCATCTGTTTATCCCCCCAAAAATATTTCCATCCGTTAAAACAACAGAGTCGAAAAGATATAAAATATCATGTGAATAATGTCAACAATTGACATTCTAGTGTTTATCTCAGAATAGTATAAAATACTAATACTTAAACCTTATTTTATTTACATCACTATTTGCTGTTTTATATGTACAATTATTCAGGTGATTTATGTAACATATAATATTTGAAGAGTCTGCACATACTCTAACATCTGAGAAGTATTGATAGTGTGAGGATTTTCTATGATTGAGTTATAAATTAGATCAATTATTTATAATGTAAGTTCCCTAGTCACTTTGGAATTTGGTGGATTCTAAATTCTGCCAATTAATTAATTGATAGAATGTAATTTTTTTTAAAAAAAGATATCAGAATATCACTGATCATCCAAGTGGACTCTATCATGATTGAATCCATTGCTATCTACTGTTACTTTATATACATTCAGAAAATTTGTGCAATAGACTATATATTTGGGGTGACTATGTTGCAAGAAATAGTGTATATTGATTAAGACACAGGTTTAGACTGCAACAGATACAGTTTGTTGTATTTACTCATTGAATATGAGCTCACAAAAATGTTTAGACTAAAAGGTTGTAGAATATTGGTTTAAATAGTTTTTATGGTCTATGGAGCTGACAAAAAGACTTCAATCAGGCTTTGCTTTTGTAGACAATGCAGTTAAATTCTAATATCTGCCCCCTTTAATTCCAAGAGCTACTTGAAGACTCAAATTTTATTCATTTGGTCTATATAAAATAATTTGAAAATTCCAAAGAAAGATTTACATAATGGATGAAGAGAGAAATGTTCACAGAAGCACTTACCTATTCAAAGAAGGATGAAGAAATGTTAAGTAATATATATTATTATAACATTCACTTATAAGATAACTTTTAACTTAAGAGTCCTTTGTTAATCGTTTCCTACTGTGTCTCCATCTCTGTCCCTGCTGGGCTGGGCTGCAACTGTCTTCTATCTCTTTTTATAAAACTCTTTCCTTGTCTGCTTGCAAAATGTTATCCTAACAAGGATTAATAAAGATATACTGGAGAGAGTCTTATCTTTTATGAGAATTATGATTATAATAAAAATCTATAATCTTAGAAGAGAGAAGAAGTCAAAGGAAGCCAAAAAGATAAATTATGGTGTGAGAAATAGAAGAAAAAACCTCTGACTTCTACATTATGCCTTTAATCAAAACCCTATCAAAAATAAGTTGCCATAAAATCTGTGGATAATTTAAACATGATTCAAAATGTTCTCATTAATCCATAATGTTAATTAAGGGGGGGAATATACATTTTAATATGTTTAATTGGCTTAAAATATGTGTCTCTTATTGTTTCTTGGAAATAAAAATAGCACCAAAAGTCAAATATGCCATCTGAATAAGTGCCTCATAATTTGCATTGGAATCCATACATGTAGTGTCTAGAAAAAAAAGTAGCAGATCGCACATAGGCAATTTTGTGGCTCTTCCAAAATTATCTTCTTCATATATACTATTTGCTCACATACAGTAGAATAATCAGGATCGCTTGCCTATATTTTTGTCCGTTTTGAACACATGCATATCCATACTGCATAAAATGATGGTAAGAAAGTTTTAAAACATGAAATTTCAACTGAGAATATGCATCTGTTGTAGAAGTTATATATAAATATAAAACTTAACTTTCCAGGATGACATATTATTCAAATCAGAAACTTTTCATACTGATGATCTTTTCCAGTTCTATTGGATATGCTTCAAGTATTTCTTTGCTTCTTGGCTAACGCCTTGGATTCATAATAGGTCCACACCCTCTTGTTAAAGTCTCTATTATGATTAACTGGTCTCCTCATAAACCAGTTACTGATCTTTTTGGATGAAGCAATATGATTGGAATGCTTTGGGGTAGGAACTGAGGTATGCCAAGATCCTTAGGTTATTCAAAGACTAATCTTTTATATTATATTATATTCAGTTATTGCGTATTCTTATAAAAAGGCTAAATAGATATGAGCTACCAAATTGATGAGTGTAACTTTATGTTGTCAATTCATATAAAAACAATGATGTCAGATGTTGAAAGCCAGATCACCAGAGCAGCAGATATTCCAGCTATAATTATATGGCCATTTTCAATTGGCTATTCTGATCAGGAAATTATTATTATTATCTTTATTTCAGAGTACAACATGTAGACATTGAGATTGGCTGAGCCTCCCTTCGTGCACTCCGCCCCCAACACAACTCACAGTGAGGACAGAAGTCTCTAACCCAGTCCCAATCTTATTACACTATGTGATCTTATTGCACAATGTGCCTGCCCCGCAAGTCTGTCATACTATGTTGACATGAAGTTATTTTCCATTCAGAAGTCTGACAACCCACAGGTAGAAACTGTTCTTCAGCCTGTTAGTTGGCTGGCTATGCTTCCATATCTCCTACCCGATGGTAGGAGGGTAAATAAGTGCTGACCGGGATGTGAGTCATCCCTGATAATTTTCCTCACTCTTCTAAGGCAGCAAGCCCTAGCAAGGTCATCTAGTGGTATCTGGGAACACCCCACGATGTTTTGTGCTTTGCTCACCACCCTCTGTAATGTCTTTCTATCTGCGGCTGCCCAAGCCAGCATACCACATCATAATGCAATATGTGAGGATGCTTTCTATTGTGGACTGGTAAAAGGAGGTCATCAGTCATTGTTCCATTTTATTCTTTCGCAAGATCCTAAGGAAATGGAGTGTCTGTTAGGCCTTTCTGGCCACCTGGGTTGTGTAGGTAAGATTTTCATTGAGTTAGACTCCTAGGAATTTAAAGGAGGAAACTGTCTCAACACAGCCCCCCTCAATGTAAAGTGAGTTGGGTTCCTCTCTCTTTTTCTGGAAGTCTAACACCATCTCCTTTGTCTTGCTGATGTTTAGGTGCAGACTGTTTTCTAGGCACCATAAGGATAATTTTTGAACCACTCCCCCGTACGCTTTTTTGTCCCCATTTGTAATGAGACCCAATACGGTAGTATCATCTGCAAACTTAATGATCACAGTGGATGGGTCAGACAATACACAATTATGTGTATACAGTACAGGTAGGGACTGAGCACACAGCCCTGTGGGGAGCCAGTGCTAAGCTTCAGGGAGGTGGATCTAACAGACCCAGGCCTCACTGTTTGTGGTCGGTCCCTCAGAAAATCTTTGATCCAGTTGCAGATGGAAGAGGGAAAATCCAAGTCAGTCAGCTTTTCGATAAGGATGCTCAGCAGGATAGTATTGAAAGCCAAGCTGTAGTCAATGAAAAGCATCCTGACATAGTTTCCGGGTTTCTCCAGATGGCTCGCTATAGAATGTAAGGTAGTAGCTATGGCGTCATCTGTTGACCTGTTCCCCCTATAGGCAAACTGATGTTTGTCAAAGTCTGGTGGGAGGCATGTCCTAAGGTGTTGGACAACCAGTCTTTTGAAGCATTTCATCACTATTGACATTAACACAATAAGTCTGTAGTCATTTAGGCAGTTAATTGCTGTTTTCTTGGGGCTTGGGACAACAGTGGCTGTTTTTCAGGCTGTTTGCAGGGAGATGTTAAAGAACTTTGTCAGGACCACTGTTAATTGATTGGCAGAAGTCTTTACCACTATCTCCAGCACCCCATCTGGATCTGCAGCTTTACTGGGATTCACAGCCTTCAGTGCAGCTCTCACTTGATATTCGTATAGGGTGAATGGCTGGGAATCAGAAGGCTGGCAGGCAGAGGCTAGGGGGTCAGGTCTTTTCACTTTGTAGCAGGCAAAGAAGATGTTCAACTCCTTACCAATGAGGTGTCAGCATTGACCATATTCCTCATGTTGCACTTATAGTTAGTTGTTTAAGATTGCACTTACTTAAGCCATACTTGCTTAAGATTATTATCTGCTAGGTGGTTTTCCACCTTATATTTATATTGTTGTTTTGCATCTTAATGCCTCTTCTAAGGTTTGCCCTGGCCTCTCTATATATATCCCTTTCCCCTGCCTTAAAAGCAGAATCCCAGCCTCTCAGAAGTACCTTGGCAGTCATCCAGGGTTTACAATTCCCATAGACTCTGATGCACTTGTCCATTGTTACACTGTTAGTGCACACTTTGATGTAAGAGAGTATGGCATCAGTGTATTCATGCATGTCTTGATGTTCAAATACACTCCACTCAGTGGTTTCAAAACAGGCCTACAGCTGATTGAGAGCACCGTCTGGCCAGATTTTAACCATTTTCATGACTGGCTGAGTTCTTTTCCTAAGAGGGACATATTTCAGGCATGACAGAAGTGAAAGATGGTCGAATATACCCAGGTGAGGGAGGGTTATTACTTTATATACCTGTTTCAGATTAGAGTGCACACAGTCTAAAGTGTTCTTCCCTCTGGTGGAAAATTGCACATACCACACAAACTTAGAGAGAACAGTCTTTAAACAGGTTTGATTGAAGTCCCCAGCCATGACAAGAGCACGCTCTGTGTGAGTTTGCTGCTGCCTGGAGATGACTTCATATACTGTAGTTTAGAAAGTGCCGTGCTAACATTAGCATCAGGTGGAATATAAACAGCTATAATAATTATCACAGTGATTTCTCTATGCAGACAAAATGGCCTACATGTGACTGTTACCAGTTCCACACCTCAGAAGCAACATGTATAAGCTACTCTGCTGTTAACACACCAGTCACTGGGTATATAGATACAGAGTCCTCCTTCCTTGCTCTTACTGGAGTCGACATTTCTAATGGAACGATAAATGACTTGGCTTGTCAATTCCACTGCTGCATCGGGTATAGCTGGATCTCTGTTACAATCATCACACAGCTTTCATGGATAAACCTGCTTGCTGCCATCTGCAGCTCTAATTCATCAATTTTGTGGACATGGGATCTGGTGTTGCTCAAAAAGACATTTGGCAGCGCTAGTCTATGGGGCTACTTTCAGAGCTGAGCCAACAGACCAGCTCTACAGTCGCGCTTTTGTTTCCGCTTTTTTGCTTTCACTTTTGTCAGCACTTCCCTGACCCGATGACAATCCATGGAGATCCTGGAAGCCTTGCTATGCAGTTCGGTATGTTGTGGAACTGCTGAATATATCTGGTAATCCTGGATTGACCTGCAAGCCCGATATTTAGCAGGTCTATGCATGTGTAGGCAAATTTTACTCTTTGCTCTACACTGTACACACAGATTGATACACACAGTATTCCAAACACCACACACTAATATCGGGAGCTCAGGGCCACTGCGTGTGAACACACTGCCATCTTGGTGGCAGAAAGGCAGGATCAGGAATGGGGGGGGAAAGCAATCTAATGAATATCCCATGATACTTTTCAAAAGCACCTCATTTAAAAAGACATCAACTTCTGTAAACTGTAAACTTGTTATCTTAAAAGTAAAGTACTTTCATTTTAAACTTCTCCTGGGTAATTGTGCTGCCTTTTTAAACAGAAATTGATGGAGGTGCAAGAGACATGTTGAGTCTCATCAAACAAAATATATTAACTTTGTTGGTCCCTCTTAATCAGCCAACATAAAGCCACCTGAAGAGATTAAACTGCATTTGTAACTCATTGGCCAAGAAAATTGAATAACATAGAAGTAAAATAAACAATGCCATTACAAAAGCAAACATTTTAATACTGGAAAGGTTTATTTAAAAATAAAATCAAATGTGTCACAAGGTTTCTTTTCTTTTTTAATGTTCTCAAGTTAGGCTGACATTACCTTTTTCTAAAGGGTTTTGTAAGATGAGGAAGTCAATCACAGCAGCAGCTTTAAAGGTAATTAGTTCATTCAACTATATGTGTAAAACATTCCTAGTTTCCATACCACGCACACTGATAACCAATAGAATGAACCATCCCCTGGTTCCCACAGAGAAATTTCATTGAAGAGATCAAGTTCTAGAACTATTAGAATTTGGAATAATTCAACACAGAATAGAAATTTGTCAATGGTATTTCAAATGATGATGTACATAGAATATCCACATTGGCAAAGCAACTAAATTATATAAAATGTATTCATTCTGAATCCAAGTTAGCAGTTTATATTTAAAGCTGAACTTAAACCAGTAAAGAAAAAAAAAAGATGAAAATGACCAAAATAAGCAGATGTCAAGGGTGGGACCTTTTGGATATATATCATGAAAATATTTCCTTATATCAGTCATATGCATTTCTGCATGAGGAGGCAGAAGGGAGTAGCAAGAGGACAAAAACTTTAATAGAAATGAACAAAAATAAGGGCTTTGGGTTTATTTTTTGATAGTTTAAAAATACAGTAACTCTGGTCACTATCAGTGAATAGAAGTTATGTTAATTATTATTTTGCTGATAAAAATATTTGAACTTCAAGTTAAAAATCTAATATTTGCATATGTATTTTAATCTCATTCATTTATCCTAACCTTACAACTATTGAAGATGAAAGTAATTCTGACAAAATGTTCCCTGATAGATATTTTTTAAATTAGAGGCCTTACTATGAGGCTCATTTTCTACTTTGTTTTGGCCATTTCTGGTGTGGGAAATTTTGCTATATCACTTTCCATATTCCCCAAACTATCATGTCATTGGCTAGAGTACCAGTAACTTATCCCACAGCTGATAGGAAGGAAATTCAAATTACAGTTACTTCATCCTTCCAAATTACAGACATTTAGTGCAAACCAGTGGTTTCTGTACATTCATAGACATTTTGTCCATCTATAGCATGGAAATCTCATCCACTGCAGCCTATCTCATTCTTCATTTTTCTTCTATTTCTAAGAATAGAAGAAAGAGTTTTCAAAACTCCATTTCTAAATCTTGAAGCCTCTTTCTTTCCTTCTCTCTGTTTTTGGGGTTCGTCTTGCCTGCTTTCATCTCATTTCAGCTTCATCATGCATTTCCTCCATTTCAAAATTCTGCTTGGCTCTTCTTGTCCTAAAGACTGCTTCCATATCCATTTTCTAGCAGTACCCACAGAATCTCCCTGCTTTCCTCAAAATGAAGAAAGCAGCATTGAAATGGAGCAAAGTCTGCCCATGTTGGGATTGCAACAGGCCTAGAAAAGTTGCATAATAATACTGCCATGCTGTTTTCATCGCCATTACTTTTTTGTTTTCCTGCAGACACTGATGCTTTTTTTTTCATAAGGAATTGCCTCCATTTCATAAGTTTTTATTCTTCCCCCTTCCACCGAAGGGCAGTTGAAGAGGTAATTTTCCTTCTGTACATGATCAGGAACTATGCCCATTTTGAAATTTTTCTTTGCATTGAGTGTTGAAAATCTTTGTATTTTATTAGACATGCAATTGTCCTTCTTCACTCAGAAGCAGAACTGTGAACATTTAGGCATGTGAGGATATACTGAAGAAATTGTACTATTTGTATGATATTTTTATCTCCGAAAATGTTTCAAAACCATGTAGATCTTCCAAGAGTCCTCTTCTATCTCATGATTCTAAAACACTGTCTATCTTGAATTATCACCTTCCCAATCCTTATTGAGATGTTAGGTGTAAAGGTGTACAAGGGGCAAGGAGGTTCTAGGACCAGGAGGAAATGTTGAGAAATAGGGCACATTTTTTAATGTTGCCGGAGACTTCAGCTAAAATGTCATAGAATTGATCAGTCTGTCACAGGGAAGAGTTCAAGAAACACAGGCAAACTTCTTAGAAGGTCATATAGAAGACAGATAACAAATAGAAAGCCAGATGAGATCTCCAGCAGTAATTGGGGAAGCCTTCCTAATGATAACCGTTATGCCTCAGCATGATCTAGTTGATCTTTGAAGAGGCACTGAGTTGCCTGAAGTTCCTAGTGAAAATGAGAGGCATCTGGAATAGGGGGAAGAAGGGAAGTTTTTGCAGCAAGCATAGTTGGTTATAATAAGTTACTTAAAATAGTCGCAAAATAAATGGAGGCACAAATGAAATTATTATTATTTTTTAATACACAAGCGAAATTATTATTATTTTAAATATAAATTTTATTTGGGTTTTCACAGAAATATAATACAAATAAAACATCTTTTTTTTAGAATAGCATGATGCCAGGTTATCACTCCTCCATACAGACACAAACTCAATTTCATATTCATCTTTGTGTTCTGTTCCATATCTTATTACTATTTTAACATTTTCTCCATAATTTTTCCCCTCCCTTGGTTTTCTCAACTTTATTTTTAATTATCTCATATCTAAATTAAATTATATATTTTTTTTCTAAGTTTCAATGTCTTTTATATTTATACTTTTGTCTGTCCTGTTTCAATTTCATATTATCTTTTCTCATTAAACAAATTTTCCCCTGTAGTTACTAATTGGAGTTCATAACTTTTAATTTTATCCATTCAACTCTTATTTAAACTTCAATTTATGCCTTTAGAATTATAACATCCAATATAGTACACAACTTCCAATCGAATTCTGCTTGGTACATTCTTAAAATACACACTATGTGTAAGGCATCTAGAAAGTATCCATGATATCAATCACTCCGAGACATTTCCTCTCCAATTGATTTATTTAGAAACAGATCTGGTATGTCAAAGGCAATTTCCCAAAGTGAAATTTTTTTTCACGTGGTACACAGAATCCACCTTCTCTCCTCCCTTCTCTCCTCCCACTTCTACACTTCATAAATCACGAGAACCAATTAATTGCCACTGGAATTTCTTAATACGACATACAGAATAACCTTGAACTTTTCAACTCCTCCATTCTCCCTTCCATAAAATGTGACATCTGAATTTTAAAGCTGATACTATGTTCTTTAAATATATACATATATAACAATAATAAATAAGACACTCATTCCATTCCAATTCAATTTTATCATTAATATTAGTTACAATCTTAACTTCTTTAACATTTCTTTTTGATTGAATATCATACTTCCTTGGGAACACTTATAAACTTTCCATAATTAATTCTTTTTTTCCATATTTCTCTTCACTTATATTTTTATAAATCATTAATAATAATTAAAATGTTCCCATCCTTTCCTAATTTCATTCTCTCATTCTCTTTATTTCATTTATTTATTAACAAACATTCCATTGCATTACAATAAGTGTTTTATCCATCAATAAGTGTTTAATCATACATTGTTTCATATTTTCTAAAATTATTTCTATTTCTAATATAACAATACTATCATGTACCTTTGCAGAATCTTTTTCAATTAAATTTTCACCCATTATCTGTAAATAGGCTTATACTTTCTATCCTTATACATTTTCCATGTTTCTCTATATCTTGTTTTTGTCTTTTATAACTTCTTTTCCTTTCCTTCTTCCCCCTCTCCCTCCCCCTCCCCTTTTTGCCCCCTTGTCTCTCTACTTCTAATTTAATCTACTAACATGGGCATTTAATTTAATCTATTAACATGGGCAACCTCCTGCCCACGTGCTTTTATCTTTCTTGGTGACTTCAATCTACATCATATTAACTGGACCCTAAACAAATGTACAACTGAACCCATACATTCAACCTTCTACAATGCTGTTACAAATCTGGGACTGGAACAATTAGTAACCAACAATACTAGACTTAACAACTGCCTCAATCTCATCTTCTGCAATAGTTTGAATTTAATTTACGGAATACAAACTAAAGAACCCTTTTCTAACAGTGACCACAATATGATTGACTTTTGTCTCAACATATGCCCACACAAAAATCATCACAATGACATAATTCCCAATTATAACTTCAAAACAGGCCACTATGATCTTATAGACAATGACCTCTCATCTCTTGATTGGCAATCTCTATTCACTGTATGCAATACTGTTGAAGACCATTATAACATATTTTTACTTGAAGTCAAAAGAGTCATCAAACTATATGTACCAATAACAACTCCCAGAACAACAACAACAACAAAAAAAACAGATTATCCATAACAATAAGGAAACTTCAATCCAAAAAGAGACTACTCTGGTGGAAAAACAAATCTGGTCATGTTGCCAACTTCAAAAGCCGATACAAAAATTTATGCCACCACATAAAGACTGAATGCACCAATTATCACATTAAACAAGAGGAAAACCTTCTACGCCCCAATTCCACCTGCACTTTTTGCAATTTTGTAAACAATAAACTAAAAGACTCAAGGTCCATCCCATCCCTGATAGGACCTAATGTTAAAGGCTGCAACGACGACACCATTAAAGCCAACATCTTTAACACATTCTTTGGCTCAGTATTTGTAAACAGCAATGGATCACACCCAGTATTTCCTAGCCAAACCACAGAAAACTACAATGATCTAATACATATCGATTTTACAGAAGACAATGTTGAAAAAGCACTATGCAATCTAAAACCATCCCTATCTATTGGACCAGATGGAATGTGTGCCTACTTCTTAAAAAAGCTATCCACTGCCATAGCAGAACCTCTAAGCATAATCTTTGATAAATCTTTCAGGACCAGCTTCTTGTCTAACCTATGGTCACAAGCCACGGTCATCCATATTTTCAAAAAGGGAGACCCCAGCCTAGTTGAAAATTACAGACCAATCTCCTTATGCTGTGTCACCTGTAAAGTCATGGAATCAATTATTAACCAATCCATTATCCTCCACTTAGAGACAAACAACCTACTCTCTAATAAACAATTTGGTTTCAGAAAAAAACTATCCTGTAATCTGCAACTCTTACACTGCAAAAACATATGGATTACACAACTTGATCAGGGCAAAACAATAGATGCAATCGACATAGACTTCTGTAAATCCTTTGATTCAGTGGTACACGACAAACTACTCCTAAAACTTAAATCTTATGGTATCTCTGGACAACTGCATAACTGGATAGAAACATTCCTGTCAAACAGACAACAAATGGTCAAAATTGGGAGCGTCCTATCATATTCTGTACCTGTCAACAGAGTTGTTCCCCAAGGCAGTGTTCTAGGACCAACTCTCTTCATTCTCTACATAAATGACCTCTGTGATCATATTAAGAGCAACTGTGTTCGCTGATGATGTAAAGCTGTTCAATACCACAGACAATACTGCTATCCTTCAAAAAGATCTTGACTATGTATCAGAATGTCAAACAAATGGCAACTTCAAATCTCAACAAATAAATGCTCTGTCTTACATATTGGCAAAAAAAATCAGAAAATAAAATACAAGCTGAATAGTCACGATCTTGTTGATGATCCAAGCTCTGTAAAGGACCTTGGAATACTCATCTCTAATGATCTAAGTGCTAGAGCCCACTGTAACTACATAGCCAAAAAGGCATTAAGAGTTGTTAACCTAATCCTACGTAGCTTTTTCTCTGGTAATATCACACTATTAACTAGAGCATACAAAATATTTGCTAGACCAATATTCGAATACAGCTCATCAGTCTGGATTCTGCATTACATATCTGATATTAGCACAGTTGAGAAAGTCCAGAAATATTTCACAAGAAGAGTTCTTCACTCCTCTACTCGTTATAGAATACCTTATGCCACCAGATTTGAAATTCTAGACCTAGAAAACCTTGAATTACGCCGTCTTCGTCTGATCTAAGTATGGTATATAAAATCATACATTGCAATGACTGTCAATGAATACTTCAGCTTCAACCATAACAACACAAGAGCATACAATAGATACAAACTCAAGGTTAACCATACCAAACTTGATTGCAGGAAATATGACTTCAGAGTGGTCAATGTCTGGAACACTCTACCTGACTCTGGTTTCTTCCCCAAACCCCAAAAATGTTAACCTTAGACTGTCTACTATTGACCTTACCCCTTTTCTAAGAGGTCTGTAGGGGGCATGTATAAGCGCACCAATGTATCTACCGTCCCTGTCCTATTGTTTCTTTTATTTTTCTTATATGTACCCATTTCATGTATTCATATTTATACCTATTATCTTGTAAGCGATTGACAAATCAAATCAAATCAATAAATAAATAAAAATAAAATTGTCTCTTCTATAATCCTCTCTTCTGTTGCTTCCTAATATTGTAATTATTTTTCAAACTATTCTTTTTGGGGGGGGTTGTTTTTCCAAATCTTAAAACTTTCCACTCTCTTTCCCCTCTTTCCTTTTTTTCTCCACATAAAATTACTTGATCATTAAAGATGGCTTCTCCTTTGTCCCCACCTTCTTGTTCTACAAGTGTTTCTTGTTGTTTCTCATAGTTCCAGATCACCATTCTAAAAATTGAAATACGAAGCCAAAAGAATCTCATCCTTCTTATGCATCTTCTTCCTGTTTTTTAAGTTCCATTTTCAGTTCTTCCAAAAGTGATGCCATTTAACCATTTTTAAACAACCACCCGATTGATTTTAGTTATTTAAATCCAGTAGCCAAAAATCCAAAAATCACCAAGTAATCCAAATAATCCAAAGCTGTTTCTTCTTGTTTCTTTTTTTCCACTTTTTTTTCCTGGGGTTCTATTAATTTGTTACAAAGTTTCAGTTAGAATGTATCTTTTAGGAATCTTTTTAAAGTTTCACTGTAAGTTCTTTTTAGTTCCAGGCAGTCTCCTCCATTTTTCCAGATCCCACCCTTTTATTCTTTCCGTTTGTTTCCTTTTCTTCTTTTAAAGGTTTTTGAGTATCCAAAAGTCTTTATTATCCCTTTGACATTTTATTTTCAGCTTAAATGCCAGTTGATGTCAAAGTGGATTTTTGTCAATTTCTTACTTAAATCTCTTAGCTGTCAGTATAAGGAAGGAAAGAAACATTTCCCTTCCCTCTCTCCTTCGCTGCTTCAAAATCATCTTTGGGAACAATGTTATTTTTTATAGTTCAAATTCCAGGGTACCTTACATTGTTTCTTTTTCAGTTCAACCCATTTAACCAAAACTTTCTCTTCTTACCTTCCTCCTGCACATTTTTTCTGGTCGAGTTCTTCTTTGAGGTGGCCTTTTCTGACCACCGCTGCAAACTGCCTTTGGGAAAGGGAGACATCTTACCCCCCACAGAGAGGGCTCACAATTTGGGCGTCCTCCTGGATGCACGGCTGTCTTTAGAAGATCACATTACGGCCGTCTCCAGGGGGCCTTTTTATCAGGTTCGCCTGATTCACCAGTTGTGGCCCTTTCTGGATTGGGACGCCTTACGTACGGTCACTCATGCCCTTGTCACCTCTCGCCTGGACTACTGTAACGCTCTCTACATGGGACTCCCTGTGGGGAGCACCCGGAGATTCCAACTGGTACAAAATGCGGCAGGTGGTTATGGGGACGTCACGAAGCTCCCATGTGATGCCTCTCCTGCGTGAGCTGCATTGGCTGCTGGTGGTTTTCCGGGTTTGCTTTAAGGTTCTGGTTTTGACCTTTAAAGCGATCCATGGCATTGGACCAGGTTATCTGCAGGACCGCATTCTGCCAGTAATCTCCCACCGACCTCTGCGTTCCCACAGGGAGGGCCTTCTTTGGGTGCCGTTGGCTTCTATGTGTCGCCTGGCGGCTCCTAGGAGTAGGGCCTTCTCTGTGGGGGCCCCCGCCCTCTGGAATGGTCTGCCTCCGGAAATATGCAATAATATGGACCTGAGAGCTTTCAGGCATTAAAAACCTGGCTCTTCGAGCAGGCCGGCCTAGGCTGAAATGGGATTTTTAATTTAATATTTGTGTTTTAATCGGGATTTTAAAATTTGGGTTTTAATAACTTATTGGGGGAGGGTATAATTTTAGACAGCCTAAAATATTTAATTTATTTTTAACTTTTGTAAATTGTAATGAAGTTTTATGGTTGGCTGTGCACCGCCCTGAATCCTCTGGGAGAAGGGCAGTATATAAATATAATAAATAAATAAATAAATAAATAAATAATGGCCAGTTGAAGAGGAGAGATGCAGCTCTCCTCAACCCTGCTGGCAGTTTTCCCCCTCTTCACCACCTCTATGGGATGGTTTAGCCCCAAAACCACCCGGCTCAGGGCGCTCCGGCCGCGAGCACGGATCGAAATTGCGCACAATCGCGGATCTCAGTCTATCGCTGAAGAAGATCAAACCGGAAGTCCCACAAGCGAAATTATTATAGGTGAACACATGGGTAAAAGGGAAGCCCTATCGTGTTACTTATAATTTACATAGTAATAAATGAGGCATTTCAATTGGATGACAGCAAAGGACAAGCAAAGCTTCATATATAATAACTGAAGTAGAATTTTCAAAAATTTGTTGTGAATTGTGGATTATAGTCAGAAATCAACTGATCTGACAAACTGTGATTGCAGAATATCTATTGAATGAAGAGCAAGATGTTTAATGGGTAAGGGAGACCCTGATAAGAAATGAAGTATGCTATATTAGAAAACAAATCCATTACCACCAGAATTACATCTAATCATTGATAGCAATAGCACTTAGACTTATCTACCACTCCAAAGTACTTTATAACACCTTGAGTGGCTTACAAGGTCAACATATTGCCTCCACCATTCTTGGAAGGATGGAAGTCTGAGTCAACCTTGGGCTGGTCATATTTGAACTCCTGGCTGTGGGCAGAATTCACTTTCTAACCACTGTTCCACCAGGACTCAGTGACACATAGTAGGTCAGTTAAAAAACCCAAAGATACTATCCTTCAAGGCCTCCATAGGGAGAAGATGCAACAGACCAGAAGGCCTACTAGCCTGAAACTTGGCAAAGTGACAATGGCAGCATGAAATACACAAATACTTCTTGAGAGGCTATCTTCTAGTGCAGGGATGTCAAACTCACATCGTCAAGGTGGTGTCATGTGATGTATCAGGACTTTCCTGCCACTTTCACTAAACTGGGTGGGGATGTGGCCAGTGTGATGCATCCAGCCCATTGCAGTTTGACAGACCTGTTCTAGTTCAAACCTAAATCTATAGGGTAGCAGAAATTAACTAAAAGTTAATTCAAAGTTTCACATGTTTAGAATATAGTGAATTTTTGATTGTTGCAGATTCTGACCCTTTGGAAACAGGGATTGCTTCACTTCCCCAAGTGAAGAAGTGATCTGGAGTAGTTAGAGCATCTGCTTGAGAATTGCTTCTCTTTTCTAAAAGCCTTTTGCTTTGTAGAGGCTTGTAGAGGCTTTCAAAGAGGGCTTTTAGTAAAACACTCCTGTGTAAAAAAGCCATGGTATCTCCACAATATAGACATGGGCTATCTGTGTGATACCCTAACCTTTTGTAGACAGACATTTGCACTCTGCTGATTTCCAGCTGCATGAATTCAACTTGTGAAATATTTGATGCAGAGGAGGGTAGTCGGATAATTAAAGAGAACATCTTGTTTTCCCATCTGTACCTTGCCATAATAATTCATTGATCCTTCCATTGCTATCTAAGCAGACCTTAATTCATCTTTTCATATTATTTGGTATATCTAGACTAATGACTCATCCCATTTTTTATCTGAAAGCCCCTACCTAAATTAAGCCTCCTTTTTTCCCAGGTCATATTGTGAATTTGAAATAGCCCACTCTTAATTGCACACATATTCTATTGTAGCCAATGGATTTTTCATGGTTGATACAGAACTTGTTAACTGGATCCTAAAACCTTTCAAGCATGCCATTACACTTACGGTATTTGATTCTCCAAATCCAGGCGATTCTGAATCAGAAGAACTATCCATTTTATAGCTTCCTCAATCCTTAGGCTAATTATAAATTCTACATAGGTTGATGGGGATAGTAAATTTATCTCAAGGAGACCATACTGAATGAAGTCTTCTACAGAGGAATTATCGAGTCTATCATCTGCACCTCTATAACTGTCTGGTTTGGTTCTGCAACCCAACAGAATAGACACAGACTTCAGAGAATAATTAGGACTGCAGAAAAAACAATTACTACCAACCTGCCTTCAGTCGAGGACCTGTATACCGCACGAGTCAAAAAGAGGGCTGTGAAAATATTTACAGACCTCTCATATCCCCAGACATAAACTGTTTCAATCCTACCCTCAAAAGGACACCATAGAGCACTGCACTCCAGAACAACTAGACACAAGGACAGTTTTTTCCCGAAAGCCATCACTCTGCTAAACAAATAATTCCCTCAACACTGTCCAACTATTTACAAAGTCTGCACTACTATTACTGTTAATCTTCTTATCACTCCTTATCACCATCCCCTCCCACTTGTAATTGTAGGACTGTAACATTGTCCCTTGTATCCTTTATATTGACTGTTTCCTACAATGATTTGATTGTTGATTGTACCCTATGACTATCATTATGATTCTTGATTCTTAATGAATGTATCTTTTTTTTATGCATACTGAGAGTATTTACACCAAGACAAATTCCTTGTGTATCCAATCGTATTTGGCCAATAAAGTATTCTGTTCTATTCTATTCTATTCTATTCTATTCTATTCTATTCTATTCTATTCTATTCTATTCTATTCTATTCTATTCTATTCTATTCTATTCTATTCTATGGAAGCACTAAATCTACTTGGATTCTAATTGTATTTCTCAAATAAGGAGGCAGGTATTTGTTGCTGGAGAATCATGATTGTAGCTGGTAATCAACAACCCAGAGTCTTGGGCCATGGCTGGCATGGAGACTGTCAGTTGTAATAGATTTGATACCATCCACTGGACTAGGCAGTTCAGTTTCTGGATTAATTGGTTCATATGTTTTGCTACTTGGTTCTGATAGTAAAGTAAAGCCTTTGTGGTTATCAAACATCTGGTCCATTGCTTAAGATTGGCTTCCTTCTCCTCTCTAATACATCCTTCAGTCTAAGCAGAATAGTCAAATATTCTTTTGATTCATGCTTATTCAATTCTTTATCCCTTATATGAAAAAGGCTAACATCAAACAATGCAACTAAAATATCTGTTTTCTCTTGGTAACAGTAGAAATTCTGTAAAACTCTTAAGTGTAGTGTTGAATTAATGTGGTCAACCAGCAATTGGTGGGGTTTTTTTTGGGTTTTGTGATTTCTCCCCCACAATTATAAAAAATATTATAGTACCAAAATACATTGATAAGGAAAAGCATTAAAAAGCTGAAAATTTGGGGGTTGAAAGCAGAGTTTTAAGCAACTGTGCATTATTCAGGAATGGGTATGTATGTACATAAATATTTGCATTGCAGGAAAACCTGTTTGCAAATGCCATAAGGTTATAATCATCAATAGTCACAAAAAATACACAGATGTATTTTCAGTTGTCTCCATCTCAACCTTGTTAGAAGAATTTGCAAAACTGATTATTGAAAATAAAGTGCAGTAGAAAATTATTATAGAGATATATAGCAAATGTTGGGCTAAATCCACAGGAATCTAGGCTTTCAGGAAAAATATAGCATATTTTTATAAAACGAAACATTATTTTAAAACACTGTGTCCAGACACAGTACATTAAGCAAAAATCAAACAGAAAACAATGAATACAAGTTAAAAAAAACTTAACATCAAAAGAAATGAAACCCACAACAATCAAAATTTAACATCAAAAGAAGTAAAACCCACAACAATCAAACAAGATGCACCCAGGCTACAGCAAGCATACAACTTACCTCCCAGAAGGCAGGTACATCTATTGTTCTTGTCATGCTCCTGGTGGAGACTGACTCTGAGGAAAAGGAGTAACAGCCGACGGGGACTGGAAGTGTGGCTCCGGAGGTTGTGGAGGAGGCTGGGGAAGGGCAAAGGCCATCTGGGCAGTCAGAGGAGGACCCAGGCCCATCCCCTCTCCATCCTAGGGCACGCAGCGAGGAGAGGATAAGGGAAAAATGTGGTCTACTTGGGAGGAGAGGGCTTTGATCCTCTTCATGGGCTGCAGCTGTGACAACTGAATAAGAGGACGGACATGTGTACGGGCGAACGCTGGAAACAAAGCGTGGAAATATCTCTAGTTTATGTTTCCTCTCTGAGTTTGGCATCCTTCCCAATGTGTGTTCTGTTATCTGTGGACATCCTCCAGCCCTTATCTTGCCTGATTTGTGTTGTTTTTTTCCCCTCCTTCTTGTAACTGCTTGTGTGGGAGTTTTTTTGTCTTCTGTCAAGGATATTTGGAGCTTGAAGTACTGGGTTTTTGTGACTGTGTTTATTTTGTATCCCCACCCTGGGTCATCACAGTTCTGTCCAATTCCTGGCGGGAAAATATACTGATTGTTAAAGCTGGCATGATCTCAGCATCCAAATGTTGATGGGAAGATCAAAGGGTAGGTACTGCCACAGAAGAGGCATGCCTCCTATATTCCATCAGAAGACATTGTCTCAAAAAGGAGACCTACAACATGTGGCTCATCCTGGAAGAGCATATGGCAAAAATAATCAGTCTGGTGGTCTCACAATACATTTCACCATGCTTTGTAAGGTTTTGTAGTAATGGAGAGTTTATTGATTAACGTGAGTTTTTAATTTTGTAAGCTACTTGGATTCATTGTATCTGATTTGTGTGGCCATGTAAATTTATTTAATAAATGAATAATAACCAGCACATTGAATTGCCTACAGGAAGCCAGAGCACCTTGCAAAATAACTATTCATATCTTTTGGAACAATTGCTGCTTCTGGATGGTCTTTAAAGGTAGCCTCATCTAGAGAGCATTGCCATAATCCACCAATGATTGTTATCAATTGGATATTCATTTCAAACATTACACTCAATTTTCACTAATGCCAGATATTTTCAGATTTCAGATGTTGCTGATACTAATGATGTTCGTGAAGATAATAGTCCTATTAGTCTATGAGGCAGTTTCTGCTCTACACATTTGCACAGATCCTTCCCACTTTATTTATAGGAGTTACACTTCATGTCTCCTTTAACCTTGATAATTTGAAAAAAACGGTGATGGTAATCTTACCCTTTGAAATGGATTGATCTTGGAAAATCACATCTAAAAAAAGCAAAAGAAAAATTTCAGATCCGAATTGCACACAAGGTATTTCTGTAAGTATTTGTCTTTCAGTGACCAAGAAGTGAAGGCATGAAAGGACTATTCATCTCAGGTTAAAGAAATAAGTGGACAAGTTGCCGCCATTAATTCTGTAAGCAATAAGAACAGAGTCTAATTTAAATGTTTTCATAGTGATAGTAGGATGTGGAATATTTATCCCACTGTTAGGTGAAGCTGTGCTTAACTGATAAACTGATGAAATCTACCTTTGTATTGATGGTGCTGGTCATATTTTTCACCACCCATGGTGCTGAAGATGATAAGATCAGCTTATGCCGTTCATCAGACACAACTATTTAGCTGATTGCCTAAGGCAGTTTTATGGGATTTTTTATAAATACAGATGGTAAACATTAACCATCAGTTAGATACCAATGATTTTGCTAAATATCAGGAAGAGAAAAGTGAGAAAAACTAAATAAGCAATCATATTAGTTTTGCAAATTGTTCATCAAGCATAAGGTAATCACCAGCAAAATATTTCAGTTTTTGCTAATTACCTGAAGTAGACTTAGATTTAGAACTTAGAATAACTTTCTTGTTGCTTTGAATATATACTAATCGACATACATTAAAATGAAATTTCGTTGCAAACAGCTTTTAGAGGATCATCATGTACATTACATAAACATGACACAATAAATAAGTACTAAATTGTTATATGACAGTGGACCAACACAGTCTAGTTTGGATGTATACATGTACATAGTGAGAGAAAGAAATCTTGCAAGTTTATCAGATGGATGGCAGAGGGAAAAGGCTGTTATAGAATCTGATAGTCCTGCTAGAAATACTTCAAAATCTCCTCCTAGAGGGGAGCAACAGAAACAGACCATAAAGTGAGTGCATGGGCTCTCCAGCAATGCTTTGAGTTCTAAGCACATACTGCTTATGAGCAGCATTCTGAATAACACAAAGCAAGCTTCCTATAATCTTCTTGGCTGTCCTTACTACTCTCTGTATGGACTTTCTATCTGAGGCACTGCAGCCACCAAACCAAACAGTTTTGTTAAAATACTCTCAATTGTGCCTCTGTAAAAAGTGACCAGGACAGAAGGAGAAAGATGTGTTCTCCTCATCCGAGGCAGGAAATGCAGACATTGGTTTGCAAGCTTCACTAAGGATGACGTGTGGATAGACCAATTCAGATTGTTAGTTATCTGCACCCCAGATACTTAATATTGTTGACCACCTCTATAGCTGCATCCTTGATTTTAAATGGAGTATGACTATGCCTGCTCTTTCTAAAATAAGACTATATTTGGTGCATAGTGGAAAATATGGAATATACCAAGTGGCACTATTGTAAGGACCTTCATTTTTCATAATTCCAGCTCCCGCGTCCCCTAAGTATCTGGTTGTAGAGACATATAGGGGACTTAGTAGAAGTTCCAGTTGAGGTGTAAATTATTGATGAATTCTTCTGTCAGAATGACAGTTTGTATTCAATTCTACATTCTGGAAAAATCTGGCTAAACGTGTTCCTAGATTTGCATTACTACTTTACTTTTATATCATTGATTTATTTGCATCAAAACAAACCAGAATAGATTTGAGATTCTTCTGTTGGAAGAAATATCCATCTGGTTCAGTTCCAAGCCAGGAGCAAGACATTGGAAACATGAAGTCTGATTGGAAAGGTAGTTTAATGATGAAGCAGAAGCACATGGGTGGTTCTGGGTAGCTGACTACATGGAGTTGAGAATGAGGGATATTTATAACTTCTTATGGGCTTTCCACTTGAACTTCCTGTTCCTGTGCAAAAACATCTATTCTTTTGGATGTTGTCAGACTCCCATGGGACCATGTACAAATCCTAGGAGTTTGTCTGAGCTAGGTTTGGTTGAAGTTTGCTGAGAGTGGTACAACTGAGATGATGCAATGAAGGGGCTTGTGTTCTGAAAGGCAATTCCTATTATGGCTTAATGGCTTTGTTCTGGTTTGGATCTTGAGTCAGGACTAATCCTATCACTCTGCCTTTGTTTCAAAATATTCTGTCTTGAATGGATTTCTGCCTGCAGTATTTACCTGCAATATTTTACCTATGCATAGAACTACCTAGATACTTAGCTTCTTTCAATGTGCTGATATCTGCTAAGGGCTATCAAGAAAGGTGGGGGGTGCTTTCTCCCTCTAAAAAGTTCTCATCCAGGGAAATATAATAATATAATTCCGCCTTTTTAATATTTCTCAAAATATTTCATTCTTGTAGGAGAGGGATGGATGCTCTTTCTACATTTCAATCTTTACTTGTCTTGGTATGAGAATAATATTGAGAACTGGAGTTTCTCAAGGTAGAAATGTTTTTTTTTTCATTCTGTCACTGAGCAAGCTGGAGAAAGACAACACCAAAGTCAAGAAAAAGAAATATAGAAATTAACCCAAAGGAGGAATAAGTAATTTCATCTTAATTGTACTAAAATTACTAATCTAGTCTCAACCTGATCCGGTGCCTAAATTGTTTCTTGCTTCATCCTAGTCATAGTACTTAATATTTAAGCAATTCCCACATCCAGCCCGTGAAGTGCTTTGGCCAATGTTCTTGGAAGATTTTTCTTAACATTAAGACAAGCAAAATAAGGAACATGAATATAATCATACCACCACCAGGAGTTAACTTCAAGTGGCAACTAACTAAAGTAACAAATAAAATTCATTCATTTGTTTCAGCACAAACAGAAAAGCAATAACTTTGTGCTTTCTGAATATGGCCAGAGGTGGTATTCAGCAGGTTCTCACCAGTTCTGGAGAACTGGTAGCAGAAATTTTGAGTAGTTCAGAGAACCGGTAGCGGAAATTTTGATAGTTCAGAGAACCAGTAGCGGAAATTTTGAGTAGTTTGGAACACCACCTCTGACCCACCCCAATCTACTCTCTGCCTCCCAAGTCCCAATTGATCGGCGGAGCTTCTTTTGTTGTCCTGCACAGGAGAACAGAGCTGGAAAGCAGGTTAGTGGGGTTGGGAGAGAATGGGGATTTTACAGTATGGAGTGGGGTGGAATGGAGATTTTGCAGTATCCTTTTCCTGCCACGTCAACCAAGCCACACCCACCAAGCACACTCATAGAACCGGTAGTAAAAAAAATTGAATCCCACCACTGAACATGTCCATGTGTATTCTGTCAAAAAAGAGTAAGTAAACTGGTTCATTCACACATATATCCACACCAATGCATGATTTTTGAACCCCTTTGTTTCAATGCATAATACAGCATTGGAAATTTGACAGGAAAATTCCATGTTTCTTTGAGGCCTGTAAAGAAGCTTGCAGTCAATAAAATCTTTAGGGACTAAATATGCAAAGGGGCATTAACAATGAATCTGCAGATCATGAATATGACTACAGGCTGTTTTCCTGTTGTTGTTTTCTTTTCCTATTCATATCATGGTTCTCAGTAATTAAGTTTCCCTTTTTGGGATTATGGCACAGATACAGAGGTCCAAAAGCTTGGAATTTACTTAACAGAGCCAATAATAAACTTTGAGGCAAAGAACCTGCTGCAAAGAGAGGGGAGAAAAAAACAACAACAAAATTCACAGCTGTCTAGACTCACTGACTGCTTTGGTACGAATTTTTCATTTTGCTCTTTCTCCATAAAGATACAGATCTAATCCTTCACTTTATCTTGCCTACATATGAGATATAGACAAAGAAGACAACTGCATTCATTTCAGTGGTGGGATTCAATTTTTTTTGCTATCGGTTCTGTGGTGTGGCTTGGTGGGCATAGGAGGGGAAGGATACTGTAAAATCTCCAATCAGAGATGAGATTTGCCGGTTCTCCGAACTACTCAAAATTTCTGCTACCGGTTCTCCAGAACTGCTCAGAACCTGCTGAATACCACCTCTGATTCATTTGTAAATTTCTAGCTTCTGTGAAAATCAACAATTTTTGTGCACAACTGCAAAGCTTGATTCTTGATTGTGTTCATTTTAATATCATAATAGTGGTTAAGCATTTGACAGCTGCACACATCAAGTCAAGTCGTATCAAGTGTTTATTACAGTCAAAGATCAGTCCAATTAAAAATATTCAAGGAGTTAAAAATTCTAGAATAAAATAATAACTAATAAATCTGTTAAAACCATAATTTAGCTTCCTTCCTTCCTTCCTTCCTTCCTTCCTTCCTTCCTTCCTTCCTTCCTTCCTTCCTTCCTTCCTTCCTTCCTTCCTTCCTTTCTTTCTTTTTCTATCTATCTATCTATCTATCTATCTATCTATCTATCTATCTATCTATCTATCTACCTACCTACCTATTATTTATTTAGTCAAGCATGCATTTGACAATATATTTAAGTATAAACATGATTATTAATACATGAAATATATACAAATAATAAAAGGAAACATTAAGACAAGGACGGTAGGCATGTTGGTGTGCTTATGCATGCCCCTTACAGACATCTTGGGAATGGGGTGAGGTAAACAATAGACAGTCTGAGGTTAAAGTGCTTGTGGTTAGTGGAAGAAACCACAGAATCAGGTATTCCAGGCATTGACCACTCTGTTGCTGAAGTCGAATTTCCTGCAATCAAGTTTTGTGTGGTTTACCCTGAGCTTGTACTATTGTGTGCTTGTGCCTATTATGTGCTTGGATATTGTTGAGGTGGAAGCTGAAGTAATCATTGACGGGTAGGACATTGTAATGGATAATTTTATGTACTACACTTAGGTCAGGCTGAAGGCAGTATAGTTCTAACCTATCTATCTATCTATCTATCTATCTATCTATCTATCTATCTATCTATCTATCTATCTATCTATCTATCTGTCTGTCTATCTATCTAATTGCATGTAAACAAGAACACAGCATAAGCTATAATATAATAGCAGTAGCATTTAGACTTATATATTGCTTCATAGTACTTTACAGCCCCTTCTATGTAGTTTACAGAGTCAGAATATTGCCCCCAACAATTTGGGCCCTTAATTTACCACCCGGAAGGATGGAAGGCTTGAGCCAGTGAGGATCGAACCCCTGGCAGTCAGCAGAATTAGCCTGCAATACTTCATTTTAATATTACTCCTGCAATACTTCATTTTAATATTACTCCTTAAATTGTGAAAGATTGTAGTCAGTAGATATTAAAATGCAACAAGGTGATAATATCAAAACTTAGTGCATTAATTGTGTAAAATAGCTATAATGGAATTATTCATCAGGTTTTGATGACTGCTACTGTGCTGTTATGAAGAATCTAGTTACGTGCACTGTGACTATGACCTGTTATTCTTTAAGGAGCCAGTGACAAAAATGTATCAGAATGCTCAGGATACCTATTAATGATTGGTAAATTAAATTTTATTCAAATGGCTCTATAAAAAAGTAGAGAAGAAGGATGTATCCAGAGGTTTCCATCTCTCCAGAATCATAGGGACAGAACCTTTCAGGTAGTGATATTTATATTTGCCATCCAGAATGGTTGGTGAAAGCGTGTGGCATCATGTAGGCAAAAAGGCTTTCCAATAATTCACTGGCTAAGATAACTGGAAAGAGTGACTGTATATTTAACAGAATCTGGAGCTAGAAACAATGGACTTTTCTCTAAGCCGGCTTTCCTTTTTATGTCCTCTGCCCTTTTTCTCAGGATTTTTGCCTGATCATAGTCCATTTCAACTGGTGAGATGGAGAAAAGCCTAGTTTAACAAGGTTGACTCAACAGCTTTGATTCATGAAGAGTAGAATTTATCTTGTGGATTAATGGGGCAAGGCTCTGAAGGGAAAAAAATTAAGTTTTAGCCAAAGATTTAAAGAGGCTATACAGATTCAACTTTTGTCAATCCTTGTCTCCTAGTGTAGAACTGGGTTTGAAACACAATTCTGGAGAATTGTTGTAATAAATTTGAAGTGAACTTTTAGAAGTGTAAAACAAGCAGCTGAGAATCCAAGTAGGATTCCATAAAGAAGTTATGCTGGTGATATGGACTTAAAGAGCTTAACTGGGGAAGGAACATAGTATCCCCCCTTTGTGCAGAAAAATTTGAAAATGGTATTAGCTGATCTTTGGCCACAGGCAGCTGCATATTCACAATGCACTTTTCTTGAGCAAGTCGCATGTATGATTACATTTAGACATTTAAAGGTGGTCACTTGCTCTATATTATGTACATTAAGATAATATCAGCAGCATCAATTTTGGCCTTGTTTTCAGGTAGTAATATTCTGGTAATGTAAAGTGGATTTTGAGCTAGGTGTGGATGAAACAATCACACTGAAGTTTAATGTAGTAATGGTGAACATTTTAGGCTTGATGCATTAAAAATTCAGAAAATGCCTTGACTCTGCTGATGTGTTACTCATGCACCCAGATGTACCCCCTCAGAACAAAATACAAACAATTCTCTATTCCTTTCCGCCCCTTCCTTTCAAGTTAAGCCAACCTGAACAGTGGCTCTCTTTGATAGTTCTAAGGGTTGGGCCTAAAATAGAGGCCTTGACTTCAGGGATGGGATCCAACCAGTATAACTACCGGTTCTGTTGCTCTGTGTCACACGCGCATGCGCAAGTCACGTGAGTGCAATTTATGACCTACTGAGCTGCCCAGACAGCTGAGCAGCACTGCGTGAGTGTGCGCAGTGGTTGGAAAAGTTCTTTTTTCCTGCTTTTTTAACCACAGTTGGGCCACGCAAAACAGCTGAGGTTCAAAAAGCAGGAAATAAAGGACAGGCAAGATCCCAGGTGGATGGATGGGCCAAAACAGCAGCAGACATAGAACCGGTTCTATGTCTGCTGCTCTTCAGAGCAACCGGTTCTACAGAGGTGGACAGAACTGGCAGAATCCCACCCCTGCTTCAACCCAGTGCCATTACTGCCACTCAAAGGCCATCTTGTACCATTCTCCAAGGCATGTGAACTCCAGATTGCATAAGGCCTTTGTTCTTGAAGCGACTTCAGAAAATGCTCTTTTCTGGCCTCTGAAAACTCTACAGTCTGTGGAAAAAGTACACCCCTAATTTTGTGATTTTCAGAGGCAGTTGAGAGACTCACACACCTTCAGGAGGTCCAGAGGCTACGCAAAAGCATACTTCATTCATGCATAGTCCCATCCTTTGGAACAGCACCTTCTCTCCTGCGAGAGTCAATTTCCCTATTTTTGCTTGCCATTTAGAGGATACTAAAATTTATGGGAGGTTTTATCTCAGGCATTAAGTATGGTAATGGAATGATTAGAGATGTGTTAGTTAGGGATATGCATTCGTAAACATTAATACACACATGATGTGATGTAGTTGGCTAGAAATCCAAATTATTTTGGGTAACCAAAATATTAGCTCAATGGTTATAACTGTTTGGTTTGGCTCTGCAACCCAACAAGACAGACACAGACTTTAGAGAGTATTTAGGACTGCAGAAAAAACAATTATACCAACCTGCCTTCAACCGAGGACCTGTATACTGCATGAGTCAAAAAGAGGGCTGTGAAAATATTTAGACCCCTCACATCCTGGACATAAACTGTTTCAACTCCTTCCCTCAAAATGACACTATAGAGCACTGCATACCAGAACAACTAGACATAAGGGCAGTTTTTTCCCGAACGCCATCACTCTGCTAAACAAATAATTTCCTCAACATTGTCCAACTATTTACAAAGTCTGCACTACTATTATTATTAATCTTCTCATCACTCCTTATCACCCATCCCCTCCCACTTGTGACTGTATGATTGTGACTTTGTCATTTGTATCCTTACCATTTTCTATTGACTGTTTCCTAGTATGATTTGATTGCTTATTGTACCCTATAACTATTATTAAGATTATGATTCTTGACTCTTGACGAATATATCTTTTCTTTTATATATACTGAGAGCATTTATACCAAGACAAATTTCTTGTGTGTCCAATCACACTTGGCCAATAAAGAATTCTATTCTATTCCATTCCATTCCATTCTATTCTATGATGTAATGTAGTGAGGATGGATCTGAAAAGTAATGCATCAAAGACCAAAGTAATTTTGCTTGATGGGAAATTCTACTATATATTTTCAAGTGCATTTATACAGACATAGAAATGCTAGTAGAAATATAATAGTTAAATTGGAAAGAAGGGACCAGACAAATAGTATCTGAACTTTACATGGAGAAACAAGTTGACCAAATATTTATTTTAAAACATGGTCAAGTTTTCCAATTTTCTCAGTGTTCAGTGCTTTATTCCAAGCCTTCTTCCTTTGTATCTCCTATTCATGTGAACCAGATTATTCAGATTTTTGAAGGATTCCATTTTGTTCTGTCTTGGTTTGATTTTACTTGACTGCACCCTTGGCTCCTTTCTATAATTTTCCAAGGAGAAGCAGCAGCCT
The DNA here is from genome assembly GCA_023653725.1 of Bungarus multicinctus. Classification (NCBI taxonomy): domain Eukaryota; kingdom Metazoa; phylum Chordata; class Lepidosauria; order Squamata; family Elapidae; genus Bungarus; species Bungarus multicinctus. The sequence goes on from CM042840.1 coordinate 23,373,906, forward strand.
AATTCATTCTTGTTTAGCTGTTGAAAGGCTAAGGATCATATACACATGTATGTTAACACACATACATACATACATACATACATACATACATACATACATACATGTGTGTGATGTATATCTTTTCATCTTTGTTTTAATATGACTTTTCATTTTGCCTGCGGAGTTATCCAGCTGGTGGATGACAGCTCTCTAATCTGCTTATGTAGCTAGGCTCAAACAGGTGAGATAGACGTGACAGTTCTTGTTGGATGGATTAGAATGTGTGACATCAGGTCACTCTCTAAATTGAAAGTTTCTGCTAATACAGACAAGTATAGGGCAGCAGAAAACCCAATAATCCAGTGCCCCAGGCTGTTGAAAGCTGAATGGGTACTTCAGCTGTTTGTTCAACTCCTTCTGAATCTTCAGAAAAATGGCTTGGGGGAACTTTTGTTTTTCCTGCATTTTTCAGACATGCCAAAAATGGTTACTGCACGGTTTGCCTTCTTGTAGTTTGTTTAACCTTTCCATATTATTATTAACACTGAAGCTGTACAAGCTCCATTAACAAGTAGAAGTAAAAAAAAAAACCTCTTGAAAATAAGATTTGGAAATGCTGAACAGAAGCTGCAGTATATTTGCAAATATTGCAATCTTTAAGAACAAACTCTGTAAGGTAATACTTTGAATCTTCTGATAGCAGTATATAATCTGCCATCATATCATAATTGTAAGAGTATTGTGAACTCATGATTCTTCATGAGTGTTACAAACGTTACAAACATTATTCACAAGTGGAGCCAATCATCTAGAAAGATTGTGATATGTTACTGGATGGGTTCAAGTAAAAAGTGTCCAAGTTTAAGAAGCACTGACCTGCACAATATAATAGGGCTAATCCCAATCTCTAACAGAGGTCTTAACTGATCTCTAACAGTATAGAATCAATCTTAATATTAAACAGAAGATATATTCTGGTTACAGTAAGTAGGGGGTGCAAATTAGCTCACTGCTTTCCAGATTATATCCATAAGTATTAGCAATTGGAATTGCTGAAGATCTAGCAAGACCCACATCCTAACATTGAGCCTTTTGTTAACTTCCAGAATTAGCTGACCATGCTTCTCCTTGCTAACCATATCTCTTTAACAGATCTCTCTATGTATACGATCCACAACAAGAGTACAAAAGAGATTCCCCTGAATCACTATGCATATTGAATCCATAGATATAACCAACAAATGGGAAACAGTGAAAGTGCATGTGAGGAATGAAGATACCCCCCACCCCACCACCAAGATGCAGTTGATGCTGCTTCCTCACTAGTCTCTTGGTATGGAAGAATAAATTTTCAGTTCCTGTAAATTGGTTTCTCCCTCTCTTTTTTAAAAATTCCATTTGTTGGAATAGAATTCAGATTGATAAAAAGGTAGATTTTTAATGAGTTTGACAAAACATGGAAGATTATATATCTCATAGATGATGTATAAGACATTATCAAGGTGTAACTGTATAGGATCTGAACTGCTTCCCATGATGAGCCCAGATCTCCAAAAACAATTTTGGAATTTATGTAAGGTTTATGCATTGTGTAAGCCATGATGTAACTTAACTTTAGCATGTTTTAAGAACCCAGCTTTTGTTATCTTGGCTTATGAATTTGTGGAATGTGCAGCTTTAGCTTGCTATAAATTAGTCTATATATCATAGTTAAACCATTACATAGCTCATGAATGAATCAGTCGGTAAGGTTTGAATCTATAAAGCAGGAACCAGTGTTTCTCAGAGTAGAAATTGCTTAAATATATATACTACACAACAAAGACACACTTTTTCTTCTGTTCAGTCATATCCAATTCTTGGAGGCTACCAGAACAAGGCCCTACAATTTTCATGACAAGTTTTTCAGAAGTGGCTTGCCATTGCCACTTGCCTAGACTATACTATACTTCCATATTGGAAGCACCAAAGCGCTTCTGTTGTGAAAGCATCAGCTGGTGATATCACCTTGACTTGGAGTGACCCAGTTGGGTACTCCTTTTGTATCCTTGTTAAGTTGGCCATCAAAGTAGTATTCATATATCTACTTGTGGTCACCCAATTTTGAACTGCTAGGTTGAAAGGAACTGGAGTAAGTTGACAGAAGCTCACCCCGTCATGTGGCAGCAACCAGGTGTCGAATATGAGTGTGCCAATTTTCAGTCCAGGCTCCTAACTACATGAGCCATCGTGCTTTCTTTAAGCCTTCTTCTTCCAATTCACCACCTGGATTTATGTCTAAGGTGGGACTACAATTCATGGTCTCCCAATTGTTTGTCTGATGCCATGACCACTACACCCAGCTCACTGTCATATACATGGCCTAGTGCCATTAGAAGGGTTTTAATTTTTAAATTTTAAACTTTTATCGGGTTTTTATTGGTTTATTCTTAAATTCAGCCACTAATTTAATAATTTTTAATTCTATTTTAAATTTTATGGACTGTATTGTTTTATTATGTCTGTTCACTGCCCCAAGTCCCTATTTGGGAGAGGGGGCAGTATAAAAGTTAAATAAATAAATAGATAACTCAAACATCCAGTTTCAAGGCCAATAATCACCATGTTAAGAAATGGATAATTCAGAAGAATTAGAAGAAAATTAGATGTACTTAAATCATTGAGAATATATAAAAACCTTGATGGATTTTTGTTGCAGTGGATAATCATCTATGTGTGTATAGTTTAATTCAAGATTTTAACCCATAGAAATCTGGTCTGTAAATTTTCTGCCAAGTCAATATAAGAACTTGAGTTAACCATAACTAAGCATGGTTGTCTATCCTAAACTGTAAGTGATCATAGACATAATTTATGGAAATCAAATGGTTTATTTAAAAAATTGAAGCTGCTTTGTTCCAACAGACTATAGTTAAAACCGTAATTAAGCATGGACCATTACTAAGACCATAGTTAAGTACAGAACAACTAAACTTAGTAAACCACAAAACATTAAATAAAATCAGTAGTAATGATTTTTTCTAATCAGTAGCAATGCCTGCCTGCCTGCCTGTCTCTCTCTCTCTCCCTCTCTCTCTGATTGAAATAAATTTAAGGTACTAGAATTATCATAATAAGTTCAGTCCTATGAGAACTTTCTTCACTTTTTTGTAGGCAACATACCTTCCTTCTCCAAAACTTGTACCCTGTGGTGATAAGCACCTATTGCTTGTTTGCTCACAATTGACTTCAAATAATTGTATACTTCAAAGTGAATTCTTTATTCATCTGAGTGTTTAATGATGTCAATGGGTTCTCATTATCACACTTAATTGAATAATTCAACAAGGTAATGTGCCAGCACATAGACACCGTAGAGCTGAATTTGTCAATGCATCTTTCTATGGCAGTAGTTATGGCAACCATTGCTGAAACACAAAGATGTTCGTTATGCATGCAACAGGATATACAAAAATCCTTCAGTAGCATACAAAAACAATCTATGTAGTGGTAGAGTTCATTGGCTGTCTTTCTTTTACAAAAGGCAGTCCAGCCTCTTTAGTGATGAGAGCTTCAGAGTGCATGGCATATTCTGTTGTAGACACGTGAATACCTTTTTTTTTTTGAAGTGCCTGACCTTCAAGGCACTCTAATTGAGAAGCACCACTCACAGCTTGTTCCATACTCTTTTCATACCATCTCCAACTGTGATCATATGTTCTGTCATCAGTCAAACCGGGTCAGGTGAACTCTTGCAGTGCAGACCACCAGGCATCACAAAGATGTACTGGCAGGGGTGCAGAGACCACTTTTACCCCTAAATGGGCTAGGTATTCATATCAGGAATTTCTGAATCTCCTCGACAATCTTTCAGGTCTTGAGCTCCTGGTTTTTACTAGTCAGGACTCAGCTCTTAGGCTTCATTGAGAACAAGTCTTATTGAGCTTATATACAAATACCTTGCTTAGGATTATACTTTTTGCTCATAGTCATTTATTCATTATTTTTAAACACATTTATATGTGTATATTTTTTTTAATTAAACGAGATAAAGAGGCTGAAGCCAGGAGGTGATGTTTTTCAGTAGCAACACCAACAGTTTGGAATAGTCTGCCTTTGGATATTAGATTAGCCCCTACTGTGAGAGTCTTCTGGAAAGCATTAAAAACTGAAATATTGCAGGGGGCCTTGGGAGTTGAATGTTGTCTCATTGCAGTCTTTTCATTGTGATCTGCGGGATGTAGTGTAACTGTCATGGGATTGTGTAATAGGGTTTATTAATATTTCATGATAGGAAGATGTTATTTTGTTTGCTGTACTATACCATGAATTTTTTTTTATATTATTGTTTGCTGTGGGTAGTTTAATGTTTTATTGTTCACTGTAGACATTTTAATATACTGTGATTTTAGTGTTATATTTATCATAGATTTTTTTTATTATTGACTTTGGTTTAAATTGCTATTAGCCATTCAGGATTGAATGATATTGATGGCAAACACATTTAAGAAAAAAAATTACAGATAATTCTCATATCTTGAGAATAAGCCTAATTAGATTTATTGCAAGAAGCCTAGGTCTGATAGGTTTAACCTTCTTCTCCAAAGTCTTGAAACATAAACATAACAGATATCAGGCCAAGTTCTTACTGCCTGCCTGCCCCTCTCTCTCTCTCTGCTTGGAAGAAATTTAATAGTATTAGTATTAATAAGACATAAGGGACGCAGTGGCTCATTGGCTAAGACGCTGAGCTTTCTGTCCATCAGAAAGGTCAGCATTTTGGTAGTTCGAATCCCTAGCACCGTGTGACAGAGTGAGCTCCTGTTACTTGTCCCAGCTTCTGCCAATCTGGCAGTTCGAACGCAGTAAAAATGCAAGTAGAAAAATTGGGGACCACTTTGATGGGAAGGTAACAGCATTTCTTGCGCCTTTGGCGTTTAGTCATGCCAGCCACATGATCATGGAGACATCTTTGGACAGCATTGACTCTGGCTTTGTAATGGAATTGAGCACTGCTCCCTAGAGCTAGAAACAACTAGCATGGATGTGCAAGGGGAACCTTTACCTTATTAATAAGACACTATGATGGGAAGACCTTTTCTGTCGCAACATGTAAATAGCATTGTAAGCAGAATCTCCTCCCTTTTAATATAAGAAAAACCCCATGTTCCTGGAAGAGAAAAGGCTTCCCTGAAGTAAAACCACTCAAACAGCTGGCCCCTGTGAATGGATATTTAGTTTCACAAACTATTCCATTCATAAATGGAATACAGTCTCCATCGAAGAATGGAATTGATCAGATTAAAAAAACAGAGAGACAAAAACACCTCAAATCTAGATTGCAACCCAGGTCCAAGGACAGGGCACAAGCTCCCAGCTACAATGGGAGTCAGTAAACAATTATTAGAATACTAAAAGGACACACTCAGGCACAAATTAAAAGTACATTTCACAGTGAACCTGGGCATCTAAATCACAAAACCCTAGAATCACATAAAAACCCCTCCACTGAGACTATTTTATCAGCTATACCAGAATTGATTGCTGTGTCACTTCGTTTCTGACTCCTCAATAAATGGAACCTTATTCCCAACTGCAGCTGATTCCCAGCTTGGAATCAGACCATATTTTACTTCCAACAACATCCTGCTGCGTTTTATTTCAAAAGATTTTTAAATTTTTGTACATTATTTATTGACTTTTTTGTTTAGAATCCTTTTCAAGATAATTTATGTGGCCATTCATGTTAAATATACAACTCTGCGAGGCTGACAATTACAACTAATATAATTTTTTCAAAAAAAAAAAGCATGATAAATTGATTGAGACCTTAAAACATACTGCCAATGTAACTATACTTTTTTGGGGGTGATGGTGCTCAGCAGACATCTTGGTCTATCATCTGGAAGACAAGTTTTTGAAAGGCCAGGAGAATCAGTTCTTCTGGATCCTGGGGAAGCTACTCCATAGGACAGATATCATAACAGAGAAGACATATCACAGTCTCACCCAAGGGTGGGTTTCAAATAATTTAACAGCCATTTATCTGCCTGATTGATGGGAGGGCGTATTCTTGGTGGCCGTGGTCTAGTCGGCCTCCTGGACCACCCTGGGAGTGAAAATGGGCCACAAGGGGCTGCACTGCATCCCCCAGCCCGTTTTCGACCTAGTATGCATCTCTGCACCACCCTGGGAATGAAAATGGGCCACAGGGAGCCCGTCTGGAGGCTCTCTGGAGGCCAGACACAGGCCTTCCAGAGCCTCCGGAAGGTCTGTTTTTTACCCTCCCCGGATTCTGGAGGCTTTCCTCAAGCCTCTGGGAGATCTGTTTTCATTCTTCCTGGGCTCTGGAGGCTCTCTTGAGGCTGGAAATGGGCCAGTTTCTGGCCTTCTGAGCCTCCAGGAGGCCTGTTTTTTGCCTTCCCCGAGCCTCCACATGGGCCCTGCACTTATTTGCAATCCAAAATGGGCCACATGGGGACTTCTGGGAGTGGTGGGGCAGGGCCAGCCAGTCGTTGGAACTACCAGTTTGCCAAACCAGATGTAAAATTAATATCCAGTTTGGGCAAACCGGCGCGAACTGGCTGAAGCCCACTACTGGTCTCACCAAGTGACATGATTTGCAGTATTTCATCAGATGTTCAACTGGGCATTTGTGCATGTATGTATCTGTATAACTTATTTTATAAGGAGCCTTAGTACTTTTAATGTTGCAGGTAACCAATAGTGGAAAAAAACAACAAGCTGATTTGTTGGTTTTTTTCACTATTGAAAATTAGTGAAATAATATGATTTGTTTCTCAGCAATTCTAGGATTATATTTCTATTTATTAATTATTCCATAAATATTGTTATCACAGATACAGTGAATATACTAGAGTCTAGACTAGACTAGAATAACAGAAGGGACCTTGGAGGTCTTCTAGTCCAACCCCTGGTCAGACAGGAAACCCTATACCAGTTGTCCAATTTCTTCTTTAAAACTTGCAGAATTCACATCTTCTGGAGGCAAGGTGTTTCAATGATTAATTGTACTGTCAGGAAATTTCTTCTTAGTTCTAGGTTGCTTCTCTCATTGCTTCTTGTCCTGCCCTCAGGTGTCCTGCCCTCAGGTGTCCTGCCCTATTTAAAGAATAGCTTGACTCCCTCTTCTTTGTGGCAGCCTCTGAGATATCAGAACACTGCTATCCTGTCACCCTAATCCTTCTTTTCATTAAACTAGAGTCAGGTGTCAAACTGGATTTCTTCAAGTGCCAGATCAGCATTGTAGTTCTCTGCGGGCCAGCAGCGGGGGGAGGAGGGAGAGAACAGATGCCTTCTGTAGCATCCTGCCGACCAAAATGGGGCATGGGGAGTTGGCGTGCATCCCCCCAAACCTCATTTTTGCTCTCCATGGCCTCCTGCAGCACTCTGCCGGCCAAAAACAGGTCAAGCAGCCCATTTTCAATCATTTTCATCCTCTTTTTCAGCCCATTTTCAACTTGTTTTTGCCTGGCAGAGTGCTGCAGGAAGGTGAAAATGTGGTGGGGGGCTCACACGCAGTCCGTTTTAGCCACCAGAGACCCCGTGGGCTGGTCCTTTGATATTCCCAGGCAGCCCCATGGGCCGGATGTAAGCAAACTATGGGCCGGATTTGGCCCACAGGCCTTAAGTTTTACACCTCTGAACTAGACATAACCAATTCCAGCAACTGCTCTTTATACTTTTTAGCTTCCAATCCCCTAATCATCTTTGTTGCTCTTCTATGCACTATTTTTAGAGTTTCAACATCTTTTTTACAATGTGGCGATGAAAACTGGACCAACACTTCATGTGATCTTGATTCTATCCCCCTCTTAATGCAGCCTAGAATTCTACACAGCAGCAATTCTATTAGGTAAAATACCTAATAGAATTGCTGCTGTGTAGAATTTTTCTTTCTCTTTTTATGATAGAAAAATTCTAATTATAAAGGAATCCAATGGGAAGCCAAAGGTTGTATGACATACCAGTAATTGCCATAGTCTTCTGCCAGCTTGTCACATTACTGTGCTTTCATGCAGACACTCAGGAAACATTTTGTACTAGTTTATGTTAGCTTTGCTAAAGGGTAGAAATGTTTTAGTTTTCATAAGAAAAGTTTTCATGAGAGAGAAAGGGGAGGCTGCAAGTTGAATGACTTTAGAAATGGGATCTTAAGAAAATACCAGCGAGCACTCTGCAGGAAAAAAAACGAGAAATGCGATCAAGGTCACATCTGGCAATTAAAATGGAATAGACAGCTCTGAATGCTGAAGACTTAATTCAGATTTTAATAAATAAAAAATGTGGGCTGGTAAACCAGAATCAAGTTGAGAGCATTTTATTCATTTATTTAATTTCTATAACCACCCATCTCCACCAATGATTCTGGACAGCATATATGATTAAACATAAAACAAATAAACAAATAATAAATATATATGTATATGTATGTATGCACACGCACACACACACACACACACACACACATACTGCTAAAGGTTGTGAGTCATGAGTAAATCTGGAAGAATTGTGGGCAAGAATCAGAAAAGGAAGCTGAAAATCAGAAAAGAAACAGTTATGGATGTGTCAATCCAAGCAAAAGGCCATAGGAAGAGCTGAAGAGGATGCAAGAAAATAGGTTCAAAGATTTTACCAACAGAGAAAAAGACAGCTGATACTCTGACTCCTAGAGGAAAAAGTTACAAATATTTTCTTTAGCATTAAATTACGAAAGAGGTACGGTTAGGAATAGAGTATTACAACAAATGCATTAAATTCAAGAGAGCCAGTTTGGTGTACTGGTGAAAGCACTAGGCCAGTAACTGGCAGATTGTGACTTCTAGTCTCCCGTTAGGTATGAAACCAGTCGGGGGGATCTTGGGCCAGTCACCTTCTCTCAGGCCTAGGAAGGTGGTAGTCACTAGTCACCATAGATACTAAGAAAATATCTCACTTATGAATGATCCATGATTTCCTCAATCTTTTTCAGCCAGAAGCCTGTGAGTTTAAGGATTCTGCGCAATATCTTAGCTGTTCCTGTTACTGCACTTTTCTGGACAGACAACTCTGATGTTCTTCCTGAGATCCATTGGAATCCCTCCCACAGTTTAGGAATCAAGTGCTTCTACCACCATTGGGACCATTTTGGCCTCTCTAGTATCTTCTTCAGGCTCTGGTACTTCTTTAGCTTCTCATATTCTTTCTTTTTGACCTTGCTGCCATTTGGCACTACTACATGTCTTCTGGTGCTTTTCTACTACCACTCTATCTAGTTGATTGACCAGTACCTGCCTATCTGGATCTAGAAGTCTCACAGGATCTTAATCTCTTCCTGACTTTCTGTGGAGTCTCTGTCTGGAATTGAAAGAATCTGAAAGTGCAGAATCTGGCACAATGGGGCATTGGAAGTCTGTTGCTTTAAGAATTTGATCTGTAAACAAGGAGACTTTCTGAATCACCAGATATATTATGGATATATATGTGGTGTGTGTGTGTTTGCATCAAATCAGTGTTGATTCCTGACAAGATCCTGCAAATATCTTGGCAGGATTTTATAATGCCTTCTTCTGCTTTCTTCCTAGGGCTAAAAGAAAATGAATGTCTAAGGTCACCCCACTGACTTTGTGTCAAAGGTGGGTAATACTCATGATCTGATTTCTAACCTTAAGTATTACATCAGATTGGGTCTATATTGTGTTATAGTTGTTGGTTAATAGTTGGGGGATGGGCTATTGCATTCTCCATTAAACAGTTGAAGTTTAATGACTTAGTCTTAGAAGAAGTTTAATAATTTAGTCATTAACTTTCAGCTTAACCCTGGAACTTCAATGGATGAGTTTGGTATCAAAAAAAGTCAAAATGGCAGCTGTGGCCTTGGAATTGAAGCTCAAACTCTCTTTTACATGAATTGCAACCAGACTTAATCTATTTCCCAAGGAATTTCACAATGCTGTTGTGAGGTTAAAAGGGACAGAAAAGGCAATATATGCCACCTGGACTAAGCTAATATGTTGTTGCATTATGAAGCAACATTGTTGCCGTATAGCAGGGCCTGGATCCTGGCCGTGGGGTACTGAGATATGGCCCACTGGGTCAGCCTGGAAATAGCAAAGGACCAGCCCAGGGCAAGGTGCTGCAGGAGGCCATCCAAGTCAAAAATGGAATATGCGGGGATTGCAGGAGGACATCCATCCCATCTGCCCCTGCCCAGCTTGACCACAGAGGACAACTAAATTGCTGATCCAGTCCTCAAGAAATCTAGTTTGACATCCTGCTGTATAGAGTAGCAATAGATTTTTTTAATGAAAAGAATCTTCCTCTTTTTATGTAAATTAAAAATAGTATTCTTCAAATTTTTTTGAATTTTTTTTTACATTAAGATTAACCCCAATATGGTCAATAACAGAATCACTTTGCTTATTTGGAGAAATGGAAGAAACCAGAGCTTCTCTTTATCCATGTATATATGGATATAGGTGTGGAAATATAAAATATCAAGCCATATTAATTTTACTAGAAACAGCTAGAATAATGCAGACAGGAATAAGCTATACATCACAGAGTCCTTTTGCTTAAGCAACATCTTTTTTGGTAGGATAAGAAATGTGAGTGATCTCCCTTCAACGTATTTTAATGGCTTTCTAATAGGTATCGAAAAATAGCTTAGCTGGAGACTCCCTCAGCATGTCTGAGACTATAAGGTGTACTTTTAAAAATGCAGCTTTTCAATGTAATCTCAAAAGAATCTTTCTTCATAATAGTCTTCCTTGATTTAAAGACAATAAAAGATATCTTTCATTGTGCACAAGGTGGTTTCCAGGCTATCACTTTACAGCATTCAGTGATATTTTATAAGGTGAAGGTGAATAAGTGTGCTAATGATTCTTACAGACCTTTATAAGAAAAGAAATTCACTGCTGATGTATCAGAAAGGTGCATCTTAAAAATTTCTTCTCAAAAAGCAATTGAAATTTCTTTTTTTAGTAATAGTTCTGGGGAGTTTTTCTCATGCACTTGAACATTCCTTTTTTCATTTATTGCTGCAGATAAATTTTAGTTTAGTGATGCATAACTAATTATGTTTAAACATTTTCCTAATTGTATCTGCATCTTGTTTTATATTGGCTTGCATCTTGATATTAAAGTCAAAGGAATTATTTATGTATCCTGGTATAGGAACTTATCATCTAATGCCCTCTAGATGGTTTAAACTTTAGTTCCAGCCAGAACTAACTAATTGAGAAGGAATTATATAAGTTGCTTTTTCCTGTTGAAACATGACTCCATTTATCTAAGTCAAAAAGAAGTAATATATGGCTCTATAGATGCTCACTAACTTCAGTTCTTATCTATAGGGGAAGGAAGAGGACCCTGCTAGAAACATGTAGAAATCATTACCTAGGCAAAGAGGGGTAAAACTTTTTTTTAAAGTCCAGAATAACAGGATAATATTCAGAATCAGTTCAGGTAGATGTTCCCTAAACTATAAGAAGAAAGATATTATCTAGGCTATCCAATTTGATTGTTATAGTTTGACCGAGTAGTATCACAGATGGAGACTTTCAACATTATTATTACAGTATAGTAATACTGCAATGAAGATATTTCTCTCAAATCCAGTTTTTCATATTGCCATTCCAATGAAAATAGATTTAAATAGATTGCTGTTTTTATTTCATAGACCTGGAATATATATTTGTCAGACAAAATGCTAAACAGCACTCAGATTTTTTTCTGAAAGTTTAAGAGAAAAGCACACAACTGAATGCTTGAAGTCACATTTAAGATTATTTGCATATGTTAACATTGATTCAACTAACTGTAATCTTTAGAGTTGCACATATTAATGGCAATTCAATCTCTAAGCACAGACTATCCACTATAGTCATTTAAAACCACTGTCATAGATAAATGTTATTGTTGTAGAGCGGCGGTAATCACTCAGGCAGACACCGAGGCAAAGGTTCAGCTCTTACTTTATTTTAAAAAATAAAGGGTTACCGCTACTGCCGCTCTAACACGGCAGCCAGCTGGAGTGGCAACAGCTGATGCCGTTTGACAGCTGCCTTTTATAGCCGGCTGTCAAACGGCATCAACCAATGGGAGAGGTCCGTGCTTCCCGCTCAAAGCACGGACCTGAGTGGAAACTTCAGTCAGTACACAACAGTTATACTATGTATGTCTGTATATTATATTATTATTATTCCCATATTCAATTGTAATACAACAATTTGTCACAGGTGTTGAATGTTTACAAGGAATCATACAATTAAGTATGAAACTTTGATAATTAACCATAAAATCAAACTATGTGTCAACATGTTCACATTGGTAGTTGTTCATTAAGAAAATCACCACATATGACTTCATTGGTAATCTGCAAAATTTCAGCACAATCGGATCTGCAAGGTTGTGTTATTATAACCAATAAAAGTTGAGTGTTCCTGTGAAGTTGATTTTCTAGTCTTGTCTGGCTGCCTGTTAAGGTAAAATGTCGAACTGGTTAAGCATACAAGTCCCATAATGCATCACTGCATATTCCCCTCCCACCAGTTATAAACGATGCTCAGTTTTGGTTTTGAACACTCTCTTGTTTACCTCCTGGAGGAGTGGTATCTGGGGGAGAGCATGGACATGAATTGATTTGATTTTCCTACAATAAAAGAATGATTCTGACTGCAAATAGTTTGGAAGTTGATTTTGGCTAAGATCCATTATAAGTTATCAACACTGCCACTCTCAGGTTTAGCTTCCACTGACAACATCTAAAGAACCATAGGTTTCCCATCCCTAATTTAAATAGTCTTTGCCAACAAGAAGAGGGTCTTAACTACAGATGTTAGTTAAAATACAGATTTTGATAGTCCATAGATTTTAAAACTCTATTAGAGGACTGTTTATTTATTATATTTGTATAACAATTTTTGACCTAAATCATTGTGGAGATATACATTGGAGATGTATTTTCCTCATTCAGTGTACTGCAGCTAATTTAGACTGGTAACTAGCTCATTTCAATTGGACAAGGGTAGCCTTGTTAGTTGTAGTTTCCTGTTTTGATTATAACAATCAACTCTTAATAAGGATACTTCTGAAAAAGAGTTTAGAAAGTTCATACATAACACACAGCTTTTTATGTGAAGCTTTTCTTCAAAGTGTGTTATGCTGGATAGCATACAGCAATTTATGGCTGAATAAACAATAGCACATCCATCTATGAGTCACATCACTCTGCATATTATTTTTTGATATTAGCTAAGACCTTTCATAATCCAAGAACTTTTTTTAAAAAATCTGGCAGTTATTAACCTTGCCAAGCTGATCCCTTTTCTTAGAATTATCCTTGTTTTTATTTAAGGTTACACTTATTGTCTTGGTTTTTAAATAATATTTTGTACTGCATTTTAAAAGCAATTTGTAATGAGCAATCTAAAAATAAATTAAGAATAAATATTTTTTTAAAAGTGTGAAATTTGAAAATTCTGCAAGATATCCTTTTAAAAATTACTTGCAGAGTGATAAGCAACATGTGACAGTTCTTCAAGGTGTCTTTCAGGGCCCTACACCCGAGATCACAGAGGGAGGTGAAACATGTTAGAGCTGTCCTGTGAGTAAGATAGGCAGTCTCTTAATTTGATAAATGAAATAAAATAAAATAAAGTTGATTTTAAAAAACTTGAAAATGGCTATAGAATGTTTTTCTGGAGGCTTATTTTGCAAGAATGCTAATGACTATGAGAGTTGTGGCAGACTAAAGCTTCTGCTTCATTTAATACAAAAGGGGAATAATAATTGGCTGGCTCATTCACATACAGGATAACAAAAGAAAAGTGGAACTCTAAAGATTTTTTCCGACTCCTTTTCCCAGGGACTTGAGAAGGCTTAAACAGCCATTCCTTCACCAGGAGTCATTAGGGACAGAAGACAACAATCAGGGCAAGACTTTCTTGGCTCAGTGCCCTCCCTGCCACCAAATGTCTTAGGGCTACTTTTCACAAAAATTCTAGTAAGCCGGGTAGCTATAAAAGCACTATTACATGAATAAATCAACAAAGCTGATACAGTGATACTTACAAAACATTCTGTTTAAATATTGTTGCTTTCGTTAGGAAATTTCACTTAAAATATAATAATTCCAGTGAAATCCACTTAAAATATAGCAATACCAATGAAAATATCTTCTAAACATGCACACACATGTTTAAATGATGCTCAAAGCCTTTGTAAAGAAGTGGAGCTTGATATTTTGGACAGCAAATTTGGAAGTGCTCACTTTGAAAGCCGCCCTATGAATATATAGGCCTTTGTTTTAGAAAAATTTAATAGCTTCAAAACAGTCAGGAGTTTAGTTGAATCTACTGTACTCTACTTATTTACATTCTACTTTTCTATCTCAAGCAATACCGACAAGCAGTCATAATTGTCACATCATATTTGAGAATAATTCAGTTATGAATTGATTGCAGAACAAACCACTGAACTCAAAAAGGCTGACCACATTTCTGTTATTATTTACCAACATTATAAATCAAGATACAAAGAAAGTTATTTGGCTTTGCATTTTTTTCAATCTCTTTGTACAGGAGAGTAAACAAACTCTGGAAACTCACATTTAACTATAGTTTTCTTTTATCTCAGAACTGACTTTCAAAGAAATCAGGAAAATAATCACAGTTTAAATCTGCCTCAAGACTTTTGTTGGCTTTGAAGCCATTTTCTTTCTAGTCGGAGCATGAAGGCTCTACTTCGAAGTTATTCCTCCAAGGAAAGTGACTTTGCAAATTGCAACCTTACTTGCTATTTCTTAAGTCTAGCAACTTTGATTCTGAGCAGATCTGCATATCATCGAGCTGTGTCATTGATTACTGGACAGTAGATTTTTTAAAAAGATTTTAGGATATTTGTTTATTTTGAATAGTCGAATTGTTCTATATGACAAGCCAGCAAACATTCTTCCTACAATTTGCACAAAGCATAAGAACAGAGGGGACCACAATGAAGCTAGTCTTTTGCCCAAAGAACAGTCATCATAATTACAGTCAGACAAATCACTGTGTTGAAAGAAAAATAATATATTTTTCAGATGTCCATGGTAAACTACCCCACTGTGAATTAAAGTAAATCTTAAGTGTGTGGAAAACTTCTGCAATTTGGACCATAGTTGCAAAGAAAAGATTTTGAGCTAAAACATTGCTTTCATCACAGTATTTTCTTAAGCCTTTGTTGCTTTATCAAAGAATGTGGAATAGTAGCGACATTCTGCCTTACCACTGCCCTGTTATTCAACTGGGGGAAAAATAAGAAAATGGAAGGAGAAAACTTAAATACATGAAATGATTACCTTTAATAATCACTTGCTAGCTCAGCTGTGTAAAATAAATATTTCTTTATTAAAACGAATGCTTTTGAAGAGTACATCAAGCACATTACTAGCTCAGTCTCAGTCTCAGTCCAATGTTTAATCTCTGAACAGCAGCAACTTTTACAACAGAGATCTCTCCAGTATATTCAATAACAATCCCTTACTGAATCTAAATGATGTTATCCAGCATGAAAAAAAATCATAGATGTGGCATCTGTTATATTTTACTTAATGAAAATAATTTAATTGAGCTCTCAAAATTTACTCAATGTGGTGCTTTTTCCCTCTATTCTTTTCTTCTGTAATGATATC
Source organism: Bungarus multicinctus (assembly GCA_023653725.1). Taxonomy (NCBI): domain Eukaryota; kingdom Metazoa; phylum Chordata; class Lepidosauria; order Squamata; family Elapidae; genus Bungarus; species Bungarus multicinctus. The sequence goes on from CM042840.1 coordinate 23,389,540, forward strand.
AGAAAGGCATGAAAATAACTTAATTAAAAATTAACAAATTATTTCCCAGGTGATTTTGTCCTTCCAAATGCAAACCTTTATTTTGTTGGAAAATTAAACTATAGAAGCTATGTTCTTTGTACTGAAAGGAAGCAAATGTGACAAATTAATTACATGCCACTTATATAAAATTATACAGACTGCATAATTTCTTTTTGATTGTTTTAAAAGTATTTTTAAATTGGATATTGTTTGCCTTTGGAAATGCCATACAAGCTATACAAATAAATAATACCTGATCTCCTTCATGCTTAGATGAATACAAACTGTATTTCATACTCTAATTATACATAGAGCATTACCAGTATGAGAGAGACACATCTGTGCCTTTTCTGCTGATATATATATATATATATATATATATATATATATATATATATATATATATATAAAACCTAACACATATGTAAACAAAAGACAACAAAACAAATAGTTTTCTGTCGGTATGGTCTCTGGTGTTGAGCCAAAAGACAGAAAAGAAAGCAGTATGCTTCCTCCTTTAATTGGGGCTTAACAGGGTGTTGCAATATATATATATATATATTATATATATTTTCTTATGTTTTCATGGGTATTTATATGTGTGATATTTAGGTTTCTTCGGGTATTTTCCCACGTAATATTTGTGTTTTTATTATTATTATTTATTATTATGCTGAAACGTCGCTATAATAAAAACATATTAAAAGCATATTAACAAATATTAAGTGGGAAAATACCCGAAGAAACCTAAATATCATATATAGATAGATAGATAGATAGATAGATAGATAGATAGATAGATAGATAGATAGATAGATACAGAGATATAGATATAGATAGATAGATAGATAGATAGATAGATAGATAGATAGATAGATAGATAGATAGATAGATAGATATAGATATAGATAAAGATATAGATATATAGATATTCATAAAGAATATAAATGTTATTAATAGCAAATGGCTCCTTTAAAAAAGATCAAGTAAGGATATAAACATTTTATTTTGTTTTGCAGAAAAGCAATTCGTACTTTTGGGAAAGTTCATTGACAAGAGCATATGCTCACTGGTAGAAAATTCCAGGATCACTTCCATATCTGCCAGTTATGTGAAAATAGCACATAATTAGAAAGCCACGTCATATCTGCTGGGACTACAGCTTCCTGAATTCTTAAATACCTGGAGTATTTCAGTTTGCAAAACAATAACAAGAACACCCAATTGGTAAGTACGAGGTTGGTGAAGTAAAATGAGAGAATATTTTTTATTTCAAATGTTCATGTATTCACTTTATTTTGGAAATGTTGGTCAGCGATCACAAGATTTCAATTGTCTGTATCGAAATCCATGGAAACTAATCCAGTGTAAACCAGAGTAGTGATAGTGAACCACTTACTTCAAGTAGTAATGAGTTTTTGTTGACAGATTCTGCCATTATGGCTTTTTTTTACCCTGAGCCTAAAGATCTTTTCTCTAATCCAGGGCTGTCAAACTCCCAGCCCATAGGCTGAATGTATCATGTGCTGGCCACGCCCACGCTTAGTTTAGCAAAGAGGGGGAAGTCCTAATACACCATGTGATGCATCCGTGATAATATGAGTTTGACACCCCTGCTCTAATCTAAAAATCTGACTATTACACATTCTACTCAGGGTGCTAAAATATTTTTTTTCCACATGAACAATTCTAATTGCAAGTCATCACTATTCATGTTCTTGGGCACAATTAGTGATTCTGAGATAAATGAATGGAGATTTTGTACTAAATGATAGGTAATATAGCCCAATTCTGTTCATATTTTCAAAGTCAACTCAAAGAAAAATATCTCATGTATTCTATATGTTATTGGAGAACACAAAGGAAAAATACTCAAATTAATTGCACTGAAATTCTATTTCTGATTCATATAGTCTTACAGTTCTATAGCATCAAAATCTGCAATCATGAAAATAGGGAATTCACTTCTATCACATCAAGAAGCCACCAAAAGTCATAGCAGGGAAACATTGTGACGAAAAGCTACAAAAACAGCTATTTTAATTACAGCTTACTTTTTTTTGAAAATATTTTATTTTTTAAAAACAAAAATACAAATCTCTATTCACATTAACAGTGTTCGTGCCATTGTTAATACATACATCTCCTTTTATACATAAACATCAAATCTTATTTCTATCCTCCACCCATTTGTATCATCTATCCCAAACCGCGTAATAATCCGAATCATCTTTCCCTCTTAATTCCATTGTGAATTTATCCAGTTCTGCACAATCCATTATTTTTTGTGTCAAGTCTTCTTCAGATGGTATCTTTTCCTTCTTCCATCCCTGTACGAAGGCTATTCTCTCCACAGTTATGATATGTATAATGATGTATTGGATGACCTTGCTCAATTTTCCCTTAATTATTCCTAATAAGAATATTTCTGGTTCGAGTTCTAATTTGTGATCTGTAATTTCTAATAACCATCTTTGTACACTCATCCAATATTTTTTAACCTCTGGACACTGCCACCACATATGGAAGAATGTTCCTTCTTTATATTTACACTTCCAACATTCTGCTTTGGTGTTTGGATATATTTTGGCCAGTCTTGCTGGGGCTAGGTGCCACCTACAAAACATTTTATATTGATTTTCTTTAAAGACTTTTGACAATGTTAGTTTACAGTTATCCATCCACATTTTGCTCAGTCCCCTAAATTTATATTATGCCCTATATTTTTTGCCCATCTTACTTTCATTGCACAAAGACTTAATGCGATTTCATTAATGATGGAAGAGGAATTATTTTGCCCACACTGGAAAGTTCAGCTATTTTTAATCTTTCTATCCCATGAAACAGTTTTTTTTAACCCTTCCAACAGTTTCCTTTTGCAACTGTATTCTAATACTTGAACAGGCAGCAGAACAAACCTGCCTTCTTTCAGCAAATTACCAAGCAGAATATAATTCTAGTATGAATGATATCTCCTTTTTCCCCTCATTGACTGGTTCTTAAGTATCAGCTCAGCAAAGACATCAGTTCTTAAAATACCTCGTTTTAGAAATCCTTATTAATTTTGCATCAATATAATGATTTAATCAATGGGATAATAATAAACAGTATGCAAAACTGTATAAATGAAGTGTTGAAAGATTCAGATCTTCTTTCATTTCCTAGAATCATCTTTATGCTAAGAATGCTGTGCCATTATGATCTTGTCTAACATACACATTTTTGCTTTCTGCAAACAATTGAATTCCAGTTTGTGTTTCTACATGCTGTAGGAGTTCCTTAAGAGTGTTTAAACAAACATTATACATGACAATCTACAAGTAATTGGTGCTCTCTTCTGCAAGAATAACTTGGGTCCTTAATCTGATGAAAAACAGCACGTAGAGACAGATGTTGATGTAGTTTCAACAAGTACAATCTAATAAATTTTACATGCACCATGAATTTCAAACTAGCTAGCAGACTTCTCAACTTGATGTGGATTATTCCTAATACATGTTTTGGTCCAGAGATATGAATGAGAAAAATGCTTTGATTAAAAGTGTTTTCTCAAAGGGCAGATTACAACCTCCTTGGAAGATTATGCAAGAAGGAACAGAGCAATGAAGATTAGCAGTTGCTATAAGCTTTTTATTTTTTTTTTAAGCAATAGAAAACATTGGCAGTCTATGGCCACCAATGGTGATTTTCTTAGCAGAAGGAAGTTGTAAGACAGCAGCAGGAGAAGATTGAAGGTTTAAATACCCACTTTTTCAAGTACTGTCATGCCAAACTGGAATAAGGGTTAATTAATTCTAAGTGACAGTGAAAAGGAACACCTATGTACCGTCTTGTTATATAAAGTATAATTTGATCTAGAGATTGGTTTAAATTGGTATTAATCTTCTTGAGACTGAATTTTATTTTTTAACAGTTTATTCTTATTTTAGTGTTTGACTTTATTGGATTTTCCTCCACCCCAGATCTTTATAGTTGATAGAAGTAATGTGATTAAATTTACATGTCTATTGATATTAATGTTCTTAAGAATGCATTAAGATTACAATATGCTTAATATTTATTCCACAATTATATACATGTTGATACATTTCCTAAAAGAAAGATGACACATGGATCCAGATCCAATTAATAAGCTAGCCATCCTATTGGACGTGGAAAACTAGCTTTGTTTTTTTAAATCAGATGTATTGGTGGTATTTGACTCCTGAATGACCAGCGAAAATGTATAGAGAGACTTCTTGGAAATGTAATCAAAATCCAGATACATTTTATCATATGTCTGGTATATTTTATCATATGTTGCAAATATGTGAAAGCATACTGAATAAACATAATAATGACAATGCAGAAAATATTTAAGTATAAAGATTAATGAAACCTGAAAATTTTCTTTTAGATATTATGGCAATCAGTCAAAAAACAAATTGGGATGCTATTTCTTTATGTGGTGAATGGATTGCACTTGGAAAGGAAAGGAAAAGAGATGCTGATAGTTGAAGAATTGATTTTAAAATTGACTGAATTAACCAAGATGGCAAAGCTAACTGCTTTGATAAGAGACAATGGAGTAGACAGTTTATGTCAGCTGGTGCTCCATTCAAAATCCAAGAAAGAAATACTTAGACTCCATTAGTTAGATAAAAGATATCTTTTACTGGAAATCAAGTGGTAGCAACAAAAGAATTCTGAATCTGAGAAAATGAGTGCGTAAATCACATATACAAAATGATGGCAATGTTCCCACCCCCAATAGTTCAATTGGCTCATCCAATTAAAAGTTGTACATAGCATGATGTGGGCATCTTCAGGTGGTGATGAGGCCTCTGTCCGTTGACCTTGACATATTTTGATAAAGAGTTGCGGTTGCGTATAGCATAGGATAGAAGCCTAAGTAAGAATCTCCCCTCCCAACTTATACGGTTCTGTTTTGTAACACCTCCAGCTCGCTTCCCATAACCATGTCCCCTCTCCTCCCCCCATTACTTATGATAGCCGAAAGATGCAAAGCAAAGGAAGAAAATCTTGAAGGCTGACATTCAGCCCTCCTGAAAAAGAGACGTTAGTCCTAGAAAAAGATAAGAATAGAAGATAACAGAAAATATACATGTAACACCATAATATTATATTTTAGGGTTTAATCAGATTATTTAGTATGAAATGCCTTGACAAGCATAGGAGCTCTAACATCCTTCTCATTTACCCATTCAGACTGAGAAGGAGGAAAATGTTTCCAAACAACCAAATATTGGAGTTGACCCCTTTGTTTTCGAGAATCTAAAATTTCTTTAACTTCAAAATGCTGTTCACCTTCAATTAGCAATGGCACGGGAGGATCGACCTGAATCGGACTCAAATTAGAGGTATGTTCAGGTTTCCTGTAAACTAACTAAAACCGAGAGAAGATGGGCATCTGGGAAAAAGAAGCTTTTGCAATTCGGTGGGCTCTGTTAACCTGGAAGCATTTCCTAGAAGGGGCAAAACTCCCATTTGAGGTGTGGATGGATCATAAAAATTTGGAGGCTTTGAAAACATCTTGGAAGCTGTATCCCAAGCAAGTTTGCTGGGTGCAGTACTTTAAACGCTTTAATTTTTCATTGAAGTACATTCCAGAGGGGAAGAACTTCATTGCGGATGCTTTGTCTAGATTACCTCAATATAATAGTACTCGCCAAGAAGTGGTATGGCCTATTGTCCCAACCAAACAGTTGGCGGCTCCAGTGGTTACCAGAGCCCAGAAAAAGAAGGAAGTTGATTTATCAAATGATTTATCTGCACAATTAAAAGAGGCTCTAAAACTTGTTGATTGGTTCCTTGCTCACTCAAATAACTATACGGTTAGAGCAGTGGTGGTATTCAGCCGGTTTGCAATGGATTGGGCGAACCAGTAGCAAGAATTTGGCATGGGTCACTGAACCGGTAGTAAGTTCTGGCTGGCTACACCCCCCACCAGGTCACCCTCTCGCCTGATGCTCGCTCACCCCACCCACCTGCCTGACATTCCCCTCCCGCCTGCCTGACATTTCCTGCCCGCCTGCCTGATGTTCGCATAAGGTATTTCTTTCTTTTTTTCCCTCCAGACTATCAGCTGTAGATAAGATCAGCTGTGCCGGGATTTCTCTTGCTGAGGCCCAGGAAAGCAAAAAATGGAGGGACCAGCTCAGCCCCCCCCCCTCCATTTTTTGCCTTCCAGAGCACCAGAGGAGCCTTAGGGAAGCAAAAATGCCCCCCCCCAGAGGCTTCTCTGAGGCTAGGAAGCTCCCAAAATGGAGCTTGGAGGACTGCTGCATGCTCCTCCCATGCTCTGTTTTTTTTTTCTTCCTGAGCCTCAGGGGAGCCTCAGGGAAGCAAAAACGCACCCCCCAGAGGCTCCTCTATGGCTAAGAAGCTCCCAAAAATGGGTGGGGACTGCAAATAAGAAAAGCCACACCCACCCAGTCACATGGCCACACCCACCAAGCCACGCCTACAGAACCAGTAGTAAAAGTTTTTGAATATCACCACTGGGTTAGAGATGGATTGGCATGGGTGGGGGCCAAACTATATGTGCCAGCAAAGCTGAGAAACCAAATATTACAGCAAGCTCATGACTCTAAAGCTGCTGGACATTTTGGATTCATGAAGACCTTACACTTGGTCAAAAGGCAATTTTGGTGGCCTACTTTGAAAAAGGACATTGAAACTTATGTGGCTAGCTGTCCTATCTGTGCCTCAGCCAAACAGCCTCCTAGTAAACCAGCAGGCTTATTACAAAATGTGGCTAGACAAACTGCTCCATGGAAGGAAATCTCTATGGATTTTATAGTGGAATTACCTGAAAGTGGGGGAAATACAGTTATTTGGGTATTAACAGATTTATTTTCCAAACAGGTACATTTCATATCTTGTGTGAAAATCCCATCTGCAAAAACGTTGGCTAAACTGTTTATTTTACATATCTACAGGTTACATGGGGTTCCTGAATGCATAATCTCAGACAGGGGTGTCCAGTTTACCTCAAATGTTTGGAAGGAGTTCCTGAAGTTATTGGGCTCCGCCCAGGGCTTAAGCTCCGCCCACCACCCACAAACCAATGGGGCTTGTGAGAGAACTAACTCGGAATTGGAACAGTATCTTAGATGTTACATAAATTATCAGCAAGATGATTGGGCTGACCTACTGCCATTCGCTGAGGTGGCATATAATAATTCGGTACATAGTAGTACTGGGTTTATTCCATTTAAAGTGGTTTCAGGACAAGACTTTGTACCCATACCCGAGCTTCCACAGGAGAAACCTAACATTCACTCATTAGATGAATGGATAACACAGCTCTAGCTTACCTGGCCAGTTGCCCATAAAGCATTAGATGATGTTCATCAAGCCCATAAAAAATTTGCAGATAAAAAGAGAACTCCACAAAAACCATATCAAGTTGGTGACAAGATCTTTTTATCAACCAGATATTTGCAGACCACACAAAAATCAAAAAAGCTTGGACCTAAATATATTGGACCTTTCCTAATTGAACAAATTGTGAACCCTGTGGCAGTCCAACTGAAATTACCTAAAACCCTCCGACATTATTCAGAATAATGTCAGTTGGTGCTCCATTCAAAATCCAAGAAAGAAATACTTAGACTCCATTAGTTAGAGAAAAGATATCTTTTACTGGAAATCAAGTGGTAGCAACAAAAGAATTCTAAATCTGAGAAAATGAGCGCGTAAATCACATATACAAAATGATGGCAACGTTCCCACCCCCAATAGTTCAATTGGCTCATCCAATTAAAAGTTGTGTATAGCATCATGTGGACATCTTCTGGTGGTGATGAGGCCTCTGTCCGTTGACCTTGACCATGACCTATTTTGATAAAGAGTTGCGGCGCATAGCATAGGATAGAAGCCTAAACAAGAATCCCTCCCCCAATTTATACAGTTCTGTTTTGTAACACTTCCTGCTTGCTTCCCATAACCATGTCCCCCCTCCTCCCCCCGTTATTTATGACAGCTGAAAGAGGCAAAGCAAAGGAAAAAATCTTGAAGACTGACAGTTTATAAGAGACTGGATGGTGTTGGTGGAATTCCTGCATGTAAAAATACAATAATAGATTGTTAACAGAGGGGTTTGAAGGTTAGTGTAATGTTTGAGCTAAAGTGTTGACTGTTTCCCTCCTATTTTACACATATATATTATGACTGGATTTGGGGTCAATTTGATTATCAGATAGAAATATTCATTTGGAATACTTGTTTATTTAATACAGTATTCTTGTTAAATAAAAATGGCAAAGCTTAAAACTATTTGTAGACCCATTACGGTGTGTAAAGGGAATCAAATTTATCACACTTTTTTATTTCTTTGTTTCAGCAAATACCACCTCTGACTGGAGATTTTAGAGTATCCTTCCTTTGCCACGCCCACCAAGCCATGCCCACAGAACCGGTAGTAAAAAAAATTGAATTCCACCACTGGGTGAAATGTTTTCAAAGAAAAAAAAACAAGAAAGTCCAGTTGCCTATTGAAAAGCACCTTTGTGACAGGTGCTTTGAAACTGGTTCTAGAAAAATCTAACTATTTAGAATATTTGTAATTTGAAAAAGACTGTTTTGACATTCCCTACAAATTCCAAATTGTTCCCATCCTTCTTGAAGAATTTTGTACTCAAAACAGCCTTACTTTTAATTTGGAGGCTCAGAATACAGCTAAAATATTTTCAGTAGTGTTTCACATTTTGCCTGTTCTGTATTTTGCACATACCCACTTCTATGTACAGTACCATGATGAGTATTAAAAGCACACTTCTTGTTAATTATTTCTAGTTTATATTTGCTAGGACTTAATATAATCCTGTTTGTTTAAAGTTAAAATCAAAATTGTAAAGTTCTATAATGTTGGGAGTTAATGAATTTGGTAGCCTTACAATCCGTATTTGATAATTTGTCATGAAACGTAAGGATACAAACTGGGATTAATTACAATTTCTATTCCATACATTTTTCTCATTAGCATACAAGGAACATAAGATATAAAGGACGAGCAAAAAATTCTTGTATTTGTCCTTGTATTTTTCTGTATTATCTAGTGAGGACCTTGAATATTACTTTACTGCTAGGAGAATCTTCCTTTGAGTTGACATATGTCAATTTGTTGCATTCAGCAAAAAGCTAGAAAGATAAGTTAAAGAGATTGCAACCACTAGATTGTATTATGTGTTTGACTACTGTACTGAGGTATACTTCAAAAATAGTGTGTTGGCTCAAAACAAAAATTACATTCGATTTCATTTAATTTATGTTTCAGTATAATATAAATTATTGAATAGGGTATTATTTAATAAATTTATTTCTTTTACATTACAAATTATAATTTAATACTAACCTTTGGACATTCTTGTAGAACATGCAACATATTCAGAGATATTTCAGGCTCAACACCGCTACAGGTGGGCAATTTGTGGCATTTATTTATTTATATTTATTTACCAATCTATGTTCAAATACAAATGTCTAGTCCATCTAATCACTAAACCACAGAATCGTTCATATTAAAATATTCAGATACTATACCGGTATATATCCTCAGCTTATAGCTGGTCACACTGTGATCTACAATTTGACATGGGACCCTGCAGTCATACTGAGGGGAGAATACGATGCCAAATTTATATAGACAGTCCCGGCAGATGCCATGTGAGGTGCAAATTCGATTCAGGATTGTTCATTACTGATGTGGTAGTTCAAAGTCTGGCACCTTTTTTGTGAGGTCATTTATATATCTTCCTATGTCTGGGCATATAGAGACCCAATGGCCTTTCATTGGGAATCAATGTTATAGATGTTGGACAGATGTAGTACAAGTGCCAGTTGAGCTTTCCTGGATTTCAATCTTCTTGCTGATCAATGAAGAAGGTGAGCATGGACTCGGTAAAGAATGAGTTGTTAATAATTTTTATGTATTCTCCCACTAGTACATCTTGCCTTGGTGGTGCTACATGGCTCAGAACAAGAAGCAAGTTGGAGTGGTTTTAATACATTCATTTATAATCCTCATGATGTCATTGAGTCTGGCATCTGACTTCTAGTATGGCAGCTGTTAAGCCATATAGGGCACAGTATTCTGCACTCAAGTGGGTCTACTCCCTATTGTATTCCTCTTCCTCCACTTCTGTTCTTTTCTCATTTGCACCAATATTAGTGATGTAATTTATGGTCAAATTTCAGCAACAGAACTCTTATAAGAGAATCTTAACTGCAAGATATTTATAAGTCTCATTAAATTTGAATGAAGTTTGAATTAAGTAGAAAAATACATCCATAGAATTTTATGCCTTTATTTGTGATTACATTAAAAAAAATACATTGAAATATTTAAAAATTTAAATAAAGCTCATTCTACATAAGTTCAATTTTAAGAAAATGAAATAGAACAATAGTGGAGAAACTGTATATATATGGCTTTATTTTGTCCTCCTGTTACATATTTGTCTCATTCTCCTTTTTTAAAAATCTTACCACTGTTTTCTTCTGAAATAAATCAGGCACCCATAAGATCCCAAAATCTTTCCTTTCTCACTGACTATTTATATGCTTACTTGGCATGATAGAATTTTGAGCTTGTGTGGTACAACATTATGAAAGCGCTCCCCCCTTTCCCAAAACCATTATCAATACAAAAAGCAAAAGAAGAAATTTGTTGTGTCCCAGGATACATTAATCTGCAGTTGTGAAATATTTGCATGTGCCAATCTTCACTGGTTACTTGCAGATATTTACTTTAGTGCATGGCATATAGAACATTAAAAAGCATTTTGAAAATCCCACAGTTTTTCAACTTCTGAAGGATTATTAACTTCAAAGTCAGAAGAAATGCTGGCCTTCTATGGCTGGAAATGCCAGCAGCCTTTTGCATATCCCACCCCAGTACCAAGCAACCCCCAGCAGAGAGGAATGATTACTGTCTCAGTGGTGAGAGGATGTCTTTTGATCTCCCAACATATTGGAAATTACTTAAAGGTAAGCCATCTGGTAGCTGAGGAACAAAAATAGATTACATCACACCCTGCTAGAAAGATTGTGTTAAATCCTGTGTATCAAGGCTTTTCATAATTCTATATTAACTCAGCTAATAGGATTAGGGACACATTTTCCGTAGGTGTTGTTCACAAACTATTAACAGAAAAATGGAAAAGAAAAAGAACATTCTTCCCCATTTTGGTCATGATCAACCATGTTCCACTGTGGACAAAAATAAGTCTTTCGAGAAAATAGCTTTTCTTTAGAACCTAATTAGTATCCCAAAGATATTTAACATAGGGATGTACTTTCTGGAGTAGGATGGGAACAATGGAGCAGGGAGGAACATGGGTTTTTTTTATTATTATTCAGGCATAAACCATTTATTGGGATAATTTGCAGATGGTAATGCAATTGTAAAACAGTATGTAAAACATATTTTCTACAACTCACTTAATTGGCAAAAATAATTCTTACGATTTATATTGACTGTTTCTACTATGATTTGATTGCTTATTGTACCCTCTGACTATCATTAAGTGTTGTACCTTATGATTCTTGACTTTTGAAAAATGTATCTTTTCTTTTATGTACATTGAGAGCATTTGCACCAGGACAAATTCCTTGTGTGTCCAATCAATAAAAAATTCTATTCTATTCTATCAATTCTATAAGGCCTGGAGGAACATTGTCCATGGAGTCGTGATGGACACGACTTTGCAACTAACAACAACAAAACTGAATCGCTGCAGGTAGCTTTCATTAATAATCCCACCTGCCTTTTAAAAGAAAGTCTGCATAGCCCTAAAAGTCCCTCATTTATGTAGGAACTGCATGACCCTGCTCTGAAGACTGAAAAACATAGAATAGGATGCACAGAACTTGGAAAACCTAAATGAAAACTGTTATGTACTTACATGACTTACTTGTATTGGTTGATCTAACGGCGGGAAATTCAAAGAGCCGTCACTAGCTGGCGAGCTGCGAGCAGCCAACTATAAGAAAGGCTGCTGGCTTCTCCAGCACTCAGTCTGGAATGAAATAGAAAAAGAGAAAAGAGTCAACTGGGTACGCGTGTCTCATTTCCCACCACACAACACTGGTTGTGTCACTGTTCGTCACTGCTGGTGACGAAGATGGGCTACTGAGAAAAAGGAACCCAGTTGAGCATGTGGCAACAGAGACCGAGCGAGGCAGAATGTCTGGAGCAACTCGTCACCCACACAATTCAACCCAGCAACCGAAGAATGGCAATCGTACGTCAACCGTTTCCTGATGTTTTTGGAAAGCAGCGATCTCCACAGAATATCAGAACATCGGAAAAGAGCCATTTTTCTCACACACTGCAGACCCGCTGTATTCAAGATGGCCAAAGCATTGGTGGCAGCCACCGATGTAAAGACCATGACATGGCCGGATCTGGAGAAACTATTACAAGCTCACTATACACCAACCGTCTCAAGCCTCATCAAAAGACAAGAATTTTACTTGAGAAACCAAAGAGAAGATGAAAGTATCGCCGATTTCGTGGCAGAACTTTGAGATATCGGCGGAGTGTGCGACTTCCTGAACCTAGATGAGGAACTGCGGGATTGCGTGGTCCTGTGGCTTAAAGACCTTACATTACAGGGTCGATTACCAATGAGTCCCAAAATAACCGTAACCAAAGCGATAGAAGAAGCCATCACCGCGGAAGCCACATTCAGATCAGCCACAACAATGCAGAAAATAAATAAAACATCAGAAGAAAATTAAAAAGTTGCCCCAAAGCCGGAGGCAAGCAAAACCATGGCCACAACACACCATGAGGACATTGAATCCCTATCCGAAAGTGACGAGGTCGAAGAAGAGGTAAACCAACTCTGCTCTGGAAAAAGTAGATGGGAGCGGGGTGCCAGGAAGATAGATTTCCAGTGTGTCAGGTGTGGGGGAAACCATCCATGCTCCGAGTGCCATTTTAGTGATGCCATTTGTAGAAAATGTGACCGGCGGGGACACATAGCTAGAGTATGCCAATCAAGGAATAGCTATAGCCCTGCCGAAGATGGAGTCCACCCCCGAGGGAGCATGAGAAAGATAGACAAACAGGGAGCTGTTGGAGCCAAGAGAGTAGAAGTAAACGAGATAAACAACATACAGAAAGGAAGAAACACACCAGACAGTAACCATCGGACACTCAAGCATGAGAAACACGAGAAAAGTACATGTACAAGTTACAATTGAAGGACAGACATGTGAGATGGAAGTAGACTCCGGCTCATACCTATCAATGGTTTCATGGAACACCATAAAAGACCTGATTCCTGATATAAGAAAGGAAAAGCTGGAGACACAAGAACTCACGCTGAAAGACTATCAAGGAAATAAAATTCCTGTGGTGGGTATCGGACATTTCAAAGTTCAAAAATCACACTGAAATCCTTCCATTGATTATTGTTGACTGGAACCAGCCCAGCCTATTGGGACTTGAGTGGTTCGTACCGCTAGGAATCGGAGTAACTGGAATAAACCAGATCATTGACAATGATTGGGAAGAGGACCTGATGAAATAATTCCAAGATATCTTCAACAGAGAATTGGGCAAGTACCTGGGGCCCCCAATTTTCTTTAACTTAGACCCAAACATAAACCTTATAAGACTAAAGGCAAGGCGAGTTCCATTCGCGTTAAAACCAAAAATTGATGAACAATTAGATAAGCTTATAAAACAAGGGGTGCTGGAACCGACAGACCACGCAAGGTGGGAAACCCCTATCATTACCCCTATGAAGCCAGATGGGTCAATAAAAATCTGTGGGGACTACAAGGCAACCCTAAATCATGTGCTACAACAAAGCGTGTATCCGATTCCGGTAGTCCAGCACCTATTACACTCAATAGTGGGGGGAAGAATATTTACAAAACTGGATCTAGCTCAAGCCTACCAACAATTACCTGTTGACCCACTAATGGCAGAAGCACAAACAATTGTTACACATCAGGGGGCATTCAAATGTAACAGATTACAATTCGGAGTCAACGTGGCCCCCGGGATATTCCAAAGTTTAATGGAATGCCTACTGTAAGGAATAAAGAGGGTTTATTTGACGATGTGTTGGTATCAGCCAAAGACAAAGAACAACTAAAGGACCATCTAAAGGAAGTTCTAAACAAATTTAAAAAGGCGGGACTAAAGGTAAAAAAAGAAAAGTGCAAACTGGCCACTGACAAAGTAGAATTCCTGGGATACCTTATAGACAAAGAGGGGATACACCCCATGGAAGACAAAGTCAGAGCAATAAAGGAAACAGCCACCCCAAATAATAAAACAGAGCTACAGGCATTCTTGGGACTTATTAATTTTTACAATGTGTTCTTGCCACAGAAAGCCACAGTAGCGGAACCTCTGCATAGATTACTCGATAAGGAAGCCACCTGGAACTGGGGAAAATGAGAAATAACAGCGTTCCAGGAAATAAAAAATCTACTAACATCCAGCAAAGTACTCATACAATATAGTGAGACACTTCCGTTTACACTAACCTGCGACGCATCACCTTTCGGCATGGGCACCGTACTCAGCCATGTCTTACCAGATGGAAGAGAAGCACCTATTGCATTCTACTCAAAAACCCTCTCAAAAACGGAAAGGAACTACAGCCAACTAGATAAGGAAGTGCTGACCGCTATATCTGGACTTAAACAATTCCATGAATATCTGTATGGCAGAACCTTTTCACTAATTACTGACCATAAACCACTCCTGGGAATACTTGCCAGAAACAAAGCTACACCTAATATACTGTCACTACGAATGACGAGATAATCCAAATTCCTGGCTGCTTACAACCACAAATTAATCTACCATCCCGGAAAGACTACAACACATGCTGACACCTTGAGTCGCTGCCCCCTACCAGACGGAGACAACAACCCAGCACCAACCATGTCAACCCTACAAATCGAGACCCTGCCAAACTTACCTATGACTGCCATAGACATTGCTAAGGAAACCGTGAGAGACAGAATTCTGGCACGAATTATAACTTGGGTAAGCAAAGGATGGCCAGAGACTGTTAGCGACGAGACTGTAAAACCGCTTAAAAATAGACAGACTGAATTATCAGTGTTAAAAGGATGTATACTGTAGGGGGATCGAGTAGTTATACCAAAGAAATTAAGGGAACAAATACTTGAACTATTGCATGAAGGGCACCCGGGAATGGTTAGAATGAAAGCCTTGGCGAGGAGTTATGTATGGTGGCCAGGGATGGATAAAAACACAGGGGAATGGGTAGCAATGTGTAGACATTGTCAAGAATCCAGACCCGCACCTCCACAAGCACCAATTAGAGAATGGAGACACCCAGGGGACCATGGTCGAGGATACACATTGATTTTGCAGGACCAACCAAAGTGCACACATTTTTAATAGTTGTAGATGCTTACTCGAATTGGCTAGAGGTAAGCATCATGCACACAACCACTACAGAAGTGGTAATTAGAAAACTCAGGAAACAATTTGCAACACATGGGTTGCCAGATGTGATTGTATCCGATAACGGGCCACAATTCACAGCAACAGCATTCGAGGGATTTTTAGCAACACAAGGAATAAGACATGCACTGACAGTGCCAGCCCATCCAGCTGCAAACAGGCGGGCGGAGCGCATGGTCCGTAACACAAAAGACACATTAAACAAACTGGGTCCTGGAGAAACACAGGAAAAGATAGACAAACTACTAACTATACAACACATGACACCCAACACGACAACAAACAAAAGCCCAGCAGAGCTACTAATGGGCAGAAAACTTAGATCGAATCTAGACAGGCTACTTCCTACATACTGCACAGAGAAGCCAACAGACTCCTCCAGTAAATACCACACATTTAAAACAGGAGACTTAGTCAATGCAAAAAGCCTCTCGGGAGAACCACTGTGGATATTGGCAATGATAACCCAAATAACGGGGCCCCGGTCATACAGGTGGTCACGGAAGATGAGAGGGACTGGAGGAGACATATAGACCAATTTAGATCAAGAACAATATCAAGAAACACAGACAAACTAGGTGGAGAGGGAGAAGACCCTAAAATCATAAACCGCAAAGGAAGGGAAGACCCTCCACAAGCCACAAACAAAAATAGACAAGAAGGGGGAGACCCTTCAAACACAAGCTACAGGGGAGGGGGAGACCCTTCACAAAGAGCAAAACAAACCTTAGCGACTACACAACCAACACCAACACAACCATCACAACCATCACTAACACTAGCCCTGGTCGGTATTCGCAATCATGTACCTGCAGCTGTAGAAGAGAACAACCCGAGGGAAGTGGATCCAAGGCCAGACAAACTGCAGGCAAACAACCTGGGTGGGAGCAGCCTAGCCGACTCAACCAGCCAGGAAAAACCTAGCGGGAGCGGCATGGCCGACTTGACCTTCCAGGAGTTTCCACGGGAAAGGACGAGAGAAACAGCAACCCCGTCTGAACCAGCTGCCGGCGAACACACAACTAACTTGTGCAGGTCCAGTCCAACACATAAGATCCCCACCTACCTACATGACTACATAACTTAGGTGGGCTCTGATTGGTTGGACTGGACCAAGTGGGGAGGGGTGTTATGTACTTACAAGACTTACTTGTATTGGATGATCCAACGGCGGGAAATTCAAGGAGTCGTCATTGACTGGCGAGCCGCGAGCAGCCGACTATAAGAAAGGCTGCCGCGACTTCTCCGGCGGTCAGTCTGGAACGAAATAAAAAAAGAGAAAAGAGTCAACTGGGTATGCGTGTCTCATTTCCCGCCACTCAACAAAAACATGGATTCAAAGATCAGAGATGAAATCAAGACTTGAATTCTGAGAAGTGCAGAAACAAGAACATACTGAGATGACAACCCATTCTATTCTGCTCAGAAAAACCTGTTGATTTAGGGGTTTGGAGATTAAGGTGGGGCGTGTTCCTTTAATAGATTCCATCTCTCCAAAATATTGAAAACCGTTGGATATGTGGGTGGTATGTCAAGGCAAAAGCAGAAAAAGACAATTTATCTTCTACCTTGGTCTAAGGCACTTATCTCACTGAGAAGTTCTCTGTCCATGGTTCTTCTGACACCATTATAGAGGTTCAGAGATTTTGGGGGTATTATGGACTTCCAAAGAATGAAAATAATTACAAAACCATCTGATATTAAGAATTTTTACTTAGAAATTACTCAAAATGATAAACAATAAGTGATAGCTACATCTTCTATGATGTCCAGATCTGCCCTTTCTCCTGCATTCAAAGCAGCAGAAGCATCATTTCATGGTTCAATAGTAAACCCATTATTTTCAAGACCTTTCCTTAAAAAAAACTTATTTAGTTATTTGCCAGTTCACAATAAGCAGTATAAGTTAGAGCAAGTGGTTAGGAAGGAAATTTCTTCAACTTTCCTAGCTGAAATAAATCTAAGCTAGTAATGTGGGATTCCTCCAAGACAAAAGCAAAGCAAAACCCTAGAGGCTTATTTGCTAGATAATTTGACATTGCTTTCTTTCCCCTTTCCACTTTCACCTTTTCTGCTAGATACCTAGTCAGGAGATAAAACCAACTGCAAAGACTTGACAAAAAAGAATATTTTATAAGAGAAATCTAATCTGTTTTCTATGTGTTATTTTTTAATGACAAATAAACATTATGTGGCCTTTTATAAAACAAACTGCCCCGAAAAAATACTGATAATCCAGAATTGAACAGATTCTCAATTGAAATAGAGTCTTCTTACTCTAAAGAACTGCATGATCAATGATTCGTATGGTGAAAAAAGTCAACATCGTTTTATATTTGAATAAAGCTATACACATATTTGTTTCTTGTCATAACAAGCAGAATTTCACCCAATTAATAAATCAACATCTTTTTATATGTTTGATGGATTTTAAAAAATCCTATGCTGCAAAAGTAACTGATATACTTAGAGTTGCATCTAATTGTAATTTTCAAGAACTATTAAATTTAAATTTTAATATATAAATATTTATCAGAAAGATTTAATAATTATGCAGTTATTGCTTTTGCAAAATATATTATCTCTGCTCTAAAGTTTCCAAGCCAAATTGCAAGGAGATCCACAAAAGTGCAGGCTAGGATATTGAGTAGCATGATGAAGAAAGGAATTATAGAGGAGACTAATTAAATTTTGCATTACAATGCATATTACAGAATGAAATTTGTGATAGCTTGATTCTTGCCCCTGCATCTCTGTCAGGAATCAAATTTTAAAGCAGGCTAGGACAAGATCAACTTAGTAGAAGATCATAGGGAGGAAGTTACTTGAAGTGTCAATGATTTTTCTCCCCAATTTATATGTATTTCAAGCCAGTTTGGAGCCAGTAAGTCTGGGAACTGATTCATTGACATGCTGACCTCTATGTGCAACCAACTCTTGAGATATCAGTACCATCAGGAATACTACAGCCATGCGGTATTACTTAAAAAACTTGTGAGGTAGTGTAAAGTGAGAGGAAGGATCCCAGCTGTCTTTGTGGTCCATTTGAGCACCCTGGTTAGCAATTTCTTATTCTGAAAACTGAAGACTGTGCCAACACTTCCAACCTACTAAGCAACATAGTACATTTTTTCCAGATTAGACCACTGCTCTGTCTAACCCAATATTTTCTATCTCAGATTTTGGCTTATACTGCTGAATGTGTCTATTTGGATGACAGTTGGAAAAAACAATATCAAAATCGGAATCTGGTCTATTTTGTATGCAAAATATATGTTTTCCATATGTATTTAAGAACATAAAATATACACATATATTTAATCTGTAAATAATAATTCAAAAAGTAACTCCAGAAATGTACTCTTGTAAACATAAATTATCACATTTATGCACAGTGCATGCTTAATTATGTAAGGTATGGATGAGTATTATTTTATTTATTTATTTATTTATTTATTTGTAGGATTTCTATGCCGCCCTTCGCCCTAGGGACTCAGGGCGGTGTACAGTCAAATCCGAACCCCAAAAAACAATACAAAAATTAAAAAGCGATTAAATAATGGCTGATTACATTAATTAAACCCACCCCCCAACTTTAAAACCCAATTTAAATCAATAATTCGGAGACAAATTAAAACTACCTCAGCCCAGGCCAGCCTGCTCAAAGAGCCAGGTCTTCAACGTGCGCCTGAAGGCCCTCAGGTCCGTGCTGGTACGAAGTTCAGGTGGCAGAGAATTCCAGAGGGCAGGGGCCCCCACAAAGAAGGCCCTACTCCTCGGGGCCGCCAGACGACACATAGCGGCCGACGGCACCCGGAGAAGGCCCTCCCTGTGAGAACGCACCGGCCTGCTGGAGATCACCGGTAGAATGCGGTCCTGCAGATAACCTGGCCCAATGCCATGGATCGCTTTAAAGGTCAAAACTAGAACCTTAAAGCGAACCCGGAGAGCCACTGGCAGCCAATGCAGCTCGCGCAGGAGAGGCGTCACATGGGTGCTACGTGACGCCCCCAAGATCACCCGCGCGGCCGCATTCTGCACCAGTTGGAGTCTCTGAGTGCTCCCCAGAGGGAGCCCCATGTAGAGAGCATTACAATAGTCCAGGCGAGAGGTGACAAGGGCCTGAGTGACCGTGCGCAGGGCGTCCCGATCCAGAAAGGGCCGCAACCGGTAGATCTGATGGATCTGATAAAACGCCCCCCTGAAGACGGCCGCAATATGATGTTCAAGCGACAGCCGTACATCCAGGAGGACGCCCAGATTGCGAGCCCTCTCTGTGGGGGGCAAAATTTCCCCCCCAATAGCCAGCGAAGTTGTCAGCTGGCCATATCGGGGCGCCGGGAACCACAGCCACTCGGTCTTGGATGGGTTGAGCCGGAGCCTGTTCCCGCCCATCCAATCCCGCACAGCCTTCAGGCACCGGGACATAGCCCCCACAGCATCGTTGGGGTGGTCCGGGGTGGAGATGTACAGTTGGGTGTCATCTGCGTACAGATGACACCGCACCCCAAGACCACGGATGATCTCTCCCAGCGGCTTCATATAAATGTTGAACAAGAGAGGGGAGAGGACCGACCCCTGAGGCACCCCACAAACCAGGGGCCTAGAGGTGGACCTCTCCCCTCTCGCCAACACAAATTGCGAACGGTCGGAGAGGAAGGAGGAGAACCATCGAAGGACAGTTCCCCCAATCCCTAACCCCTCCAACGTCGCAATAGGATACTATGGTCGATAGTATCAAAAGCCGCCGAGAGATCTAATAGGACCAGGACAGAGGAAAACCCTCTGTCACGGGCCCTCCAGAGATCATCAACCAACGCGACCAATGCTGTTTCAGTGCTATGCCCAGGCCTGAAACCCGATTGGAATGGATCGAGGTAAGTCATTTCCTCCAGGTACTGAGGGAGCTGACGTGCCACCACACTCTCAACAACCTTCGCCACAAAGGGAAGGTTGGAGACTGGACGATAATTGTTTAAAACAGCTGGGTCCAGGGCAGGCTTCTTGAGGAGGGGCCGCACCACCGCCATCTTCAAGGCGGTAGGAAGCGACCCTTCTCTCAAAGAAGCGTTGATAATCCCCTGGAGCCAGCCTCGTGTTGTCTCCCTGGCGGCCGAAACCAGCCAGGAAGGGCACAGGTCCAATAAACAGGTGGTGGCATTCAGACCCCCCAGCAGCCTGTCCATGCCCTCAGCGGTCACAGGGTCGAACTCTCCCCAGATAACATTCACAAGACCTGCCCCGGACACCTCCCCCGGGACCATCAATTGGAGTCAAGCCCCTCCCGAATCTGAGCGATTTTGTCGTGCAGAAATAGGGAAAACTCCTCTGCCCTACCCTGCAAGAGGTCATCCCGCACTCTCGGTTCAAGTAGAGAGCGGGTCACTCTAAACAGGGCGGCAGGCCGATTTTCTGCCGACGCAATAAGGGCGGAGAAATACGAAGACTTCGCCGCCCCTATCGCCACAAGGTAAGTCTTAATATGAGATCTCACCTGTGTTCGGTCAGACTCAGAACAGCTCGCCCTCCAAATGCTCTCTAGATTCTTTTCCGGCACTTCATCTCCCGTAGCTCCTCCGTATACCACGGAGCCAAGTGGGATCTGTGCCGGGTCAGAGGACGCAGAGGCGCAACTCGATCTAGAGCCCCGGCGGCCAACCCATCCCAGGTGGCCACCAGGTCTCCAGGCGAGCTGTGAGCCAGAAACTCAGGAAATGGCCCAAGCTCCCTCTGGAACCGCTCCGGGTCCATCAGGCGCCTGTGGCGGAACAATCTATGTGGTTCCGCCTCCCTGCGGTGGGGGGTGGCGGAACAGAAGTCCAGTCTAAGGAGGGAATGATCTGTCCATGACAAGGGTGTGATTACTAAATCCCCGCAGTTACAGTCATTCAACCACTGCCCAGAGACAAAAATCAGGTCCAGCATGTGTCCTCCTATGTGAGTGGGAGCAGAAACTAACTGGGTCAGGTCCATGGCCATCATGGAAGCCAAGAACTCCCGGACCAACCCCGAGGTTTCACCGGGCGATGGCAGGTTGAAATCCCCCATGACCAAAAGCCTAGGGGTCTCAACCGCCAGCCCGGCTATTACCTCAAGGAGTCCGGGCAGGGCCGACGAGACGTGGCAGGAAGCCAGGTATGCCATCAAAAGACCCATTTGAACCCCTTGTCCCCACTTCACAAAAAGAGATTCACAGCCAGCCATCTGAGGAACAGTGGCCTCCCTAGGACAAAGGACCTCCTTTATAAGCACCGCCACCCCGCCGCCCCTTCCCTGAACCCTAGGCTGGTGAAATGCAAGGAAACCTGGTGGGCACATCTCAACCAGAGGGACACCACCCTCCGGGCCCAACCAGGTTTCGGTGATACCTACCAGGTCCGCGGCCTCCTCCTGAACCAGATCATAAATCAGGGGAGCCTTATTAACCACGGACCTGGCATTGCATAACAACAGCCGGGTATTCAGGGCCTGAGGCTCTGGACAGCCAGGACTGCAAGATGGGTGAGGAGCGCACTACCGCTTGCAAACATCGGGAGCGCGATCCCCTTACCGGATACGGCCCTCTACCCCCAGCATATCTACCTCTCCCAGTCACCGTGCTAATGAAATTGGCCCCCGGCATCCCACCCCCCCATCTGCCACCCCAACACAGAAGCCCCCGAGGCCCCCCAGGTGCGCGGGCTGGCCCGGCTGCCCCCAATTCCATGCGGGCTGTCTCCCACACCCGCCCTGGATACTTCTAACCCCTTAAAAAGCCCCATTAAAAATTTAATAACCCCGGGTTTCCCGCACTTTTTTTTGAGCAATAGACAAATTGCTGATTACTATTATGCAGGTACTATTTCAATCATGTCTTAAGATTCCTGTGTAAGTCCCAATAAAATGATAGAACTTATATATCATACCTGCAAATTGCAGCATAGAAATGCCATTTTTTGCATATTAAAAAATATGTTTTTAATCTCTACATTGGCCCGGCTGCCCCCAATTCCATGCGGGCTGTCTCCCACACCCGCCCTGGATACTTCTAACCCCTTAAAAAGCCCCATTAAAAATTTAATAACCCCGGGTTTCCCGCGCTTTTTTTTGAGCAATAGACAAATTGCTGATTACTATTATGCAGGTACTATTTCAATCATGTCTTAAGATTCCTGTGTAAGTCCCAATAAAATGATAGAACTTATATATCATACCTGCAAATTGCAGCATAGAAATGCCATTTTTTGCATATTAAAAAATACGTTTTTAATCTCTACATGAGAACCCAGAAAACTTATTGAGAACTTTGTTATTAACTCAGACTAGTATTTATACTTAAAAGAAATCAGACTGAAAGATTTATCAATAGATTGATTCATATATATTCAATAAACTAATGTGTAATAGTAATCCAGAGGTATTGTCATGCCCCCTCGGAGTCTGAATTTGCAGAGAAAGATGAGCCGGAACTGGAGCCAATGGAGATCAAGGGGGTGGCTTCAGAGGAATATGGGGAAGAGCAGGCTGAGTCAGGCCAGGACCTTTCAGGATTGGGACAGCTTGTAGGCAGGGAAGAACGAGGGAAGGATGATCAAGAGAGGTTAAGCAGTAAACATGACAGTCTGTCAGTCCTGAAGCCATACTGAATCATCTTCAGGGCTGCCACACTGAGGCTGGTTGGGAATAGGAGAGGGGAAATAGAGATAGCTGGGGATGTGTAGCCAAGATAAAATATTTTCTCCTGTGAACCAAGAACGAGGTACTGGGAAGGCATGGACTGAAACCATTGGTTGGAACTGTGACCTGGTTGGACTATGTGACAGACATGTGACCTGGGGGCAAAGACTTTGGGTTTTAGTTTGGTGGGGAAAACGTTGGGACTTTCAGAGTCGGGTTTTTGTGCCAATATGACATTCCTAATAAATTCACATAGTTTTGAGGAAATTACAGACCTCAGAATTTTGATTGTGTTGGGCTTGTTACTTGGAACCCTGACAGAGACAGAGCTCAGGTGATGAGCAAGGACTTACCCCTCCTGATCTTGAGCATGAGAGTGGAGAGAAGGTGGGAACAGCATAGGCTGACCCAACTACTCAGGAGGAGACCACTCGCCCATCTCCACAAGGCACACTTGGGCACTGAAATTTAAGGAGACACTGTAGGAAGGGGCATTTGTCGGGAACAAACGCTGAATTCATGGAGTGTTGTATGCCATTGCCAACACTGGACATTTCCTAGACTTCTTGTTTTATTTCTTGCTTCCTGGATTAATTGCATTGTTCCTTTACTTCCTGGACTAATTGACTTATTCTCCTGCCCTGCTGGATTTCTCATTTTACAGCTGTTGTATATATAGCATTGTGCTGGATTACTTGCAGACAGTGGCTGCTGGAGATGTGTGTATGTGCGTGTCATCATTTTGCTCTGGGACTTGCCAGAAACATGGGAGTATTTTGAGGAACACTTGGAGCAATAAAGGGGTGGTTAGACTGTCAGTTGACTGTGTTGCCTCTGGGCCGTGGCCTGGGCCTCACAGATGTAGACTAAAGTATCAGGGATGCTGTTTGGACTTTTCAATTTCTGGGTCAGTTCTCAGAATCCAACCAAACTTGTTAGATTACCAAATTATAACTTTTACCATAATTATCCAACTCTTTGATTGGGAAGTTCCTATATTTAAGTTATATATAAATGATATCAAGCATTATTGTCCTATAGCCACCAGTTTCAATTAAACATGGACTTAACATTCCTCTCAAAGGACAAGAATAACTTTTGGCCCAGAAAGCACTGTACGCTTCTGAACTGTTTTGAACAGAAGAATGATACCAAATTGTTAAGTACCACCTAAAATGCACTGAGTTGGCATTAGAACTTTTGTAAAGTTCAGAATCAAATTTGTAACCTGGAACCTCTTTTAGATGTATAGGCTGACGTTAGGAGTAAAGATTTTCATTCAGTAACCAACACTGTTGGACACCTAACAAGACCCCCCCCCCTTGTAATGGAAAAACAATCTTACTAACTGTTGAATCTCTTAATACAGCTGTTTTGTTTCCTATTTGGTCATCTTCTGTCAGTAAGATAATAAGATAGAACAAAAATATATTTTCTAAGCAGTTCTGGAAACTGATTCCATAGGGAAAAGTTAAACAAATCTAGAAACAGAAGTCAAAAAATGGCTCACTAAGGGGATTTTATCATATAATCTCTTTAATATATGCAATCCCATGAAAACTGATGACTTCATCCAGCCCCTTTTATCTGTGCCAAAATTTGACATAACCATTAAAATTTGACATCATTGCTGCTATTAAAAGTCAAAAAGGACTGCATTTCTAGTGCAGTGCTGGAGAAAATATAGCAATTACTGTGCTAGGTGCATATATTTATCATAAGGAGATATATGTTTTCAGAGAGAGATATGGATGAGCTTGTGCATAGGGAAAGCATGCAAAGGAAGGAAGAGTATCTGAGTGTCCATGATCATGTGCATTAATGCAATTGCATTCCTGAAAGACTTGTTGAGCCCTTGAGAAGAAAGGCTCCTGTCACACAAATTTGTCTTTCTGGAGCAGGTATGCACAACATATTCCACAGAAAGGGCCACATTATCTTGAGTTTAAATTAAATAGAGTTAAGTAAAAAATGAAATTAAAAAATAAACTGTCCAATTGTACATTTAAGGAGCCCTGATGGTGCATTAATTACAATGCAGTATTGCAGGCAAACTTTGCCCACAGTCTGGGATTCAATTGTCCTCAAGGTTGATTCAGCCTTCCATCCTTCTGAGGTCGGTAAAATGAGGGGCCAGATTGTTGGGGGAAATATGCTGATTCTGTGAACCGTTTAGACAGAGCTTTAAAGCTCTGTGAAGCTTAAAAGCTATTGCTATTAATCACTTTCAGGTATCTTTAGCCCACATCAGAAGATTATTACAAGACTATTGATTTGGAGAAACCTCCCCATAAGCTACCTTGAATTTGGAACCTTCTCTCCAAATTAAACTGATGGATGAGCTCAATAGGCAGCTGATTTTGCTGAATTCAAGACAGGGCTTACCCACCTGCTAAACTCATGTACAATCCTTGCTTGGGAAATGAATCAGAACCGAATGGATGCCTCTACCTCACTTTCAGAAAACCTACAGTTCCTTATTTTTGCCGAATATTCCTAAAGATACCATTCAGGCTTGAAGTTCTGAAACCACAAGACCACATTATTAAAATGACTATAATCTGACTCAAAACACCTCTGTGCTTGTCAATGGAACCAGGGGTGGGATTCTACCAGTTTGCACCTATTCGCTAGAACCGGTTGTTAACATTCTAAGCAGTTCGGAGAACCAGTTGTTAAAAGAAATTACTGGCCTAATCCTGTAAGGAAGGCAGGAAGGAAACATTCTGGTCTTGCTTACAGAAACTGCCTCTCCGCTAACCCTTATTACATTCTTGGCAGGACTAGACGTCCTGTCTCAGGAACTTCTCTGGAGTTTTTTTCCCCTCCTTTGCTGGTACTTCGCTTGTGTGGAGTGAAAGTTACAATGGCACTGAAAAAAATGACTTATAACCATTTTTCACACTTAAGACTGTTGCAGCATCCCCATAGTCTTGAGAGGCCAGGCAAGGAGATGCGTGCCTCGATGTGAGTGATATTGAGTTGGCCACGCCCAGTCAATAACATGACCACCAAACCATGTCCACCCAGTCACATGACCACCAAGCCACACCCACCACCTAAGCCACACCCACAGAACCGGGTGCTAAAAATTTGAATCCCACCCCTGAGTTATGGGTACTCCGTTCCTGGAAGTTTTAAAGAAGAGATTAGACAATCCTTTGTCTGGGATGGTATAAGGTCTCCTATTCAAACAGAGGGCTGAACTAGAATACTTCCAAGGTTCTTCTCAACTTTGGAAAGGACCTTGTTTTGTATTTCTGTATGATTATTCTACAGGAAATTACTCTGTAATTCTGTATAACTATTCTACAGGAAGGTACAGAAATATAGTATCTTCAAGTTCGGGCAGAGGGAGTACCCCTTCCCATTTCTTTCTTGGGAATTTTAAATTATTCATCATTATTTCCTCTCAACAATTAGCTCTTTACTTATTAAAACACAGTAGGAATGACTTTAGAGTTCTGATCAGGAGACTATTTGAAAATCTCCAAAATACCAAGCTTAGTTAGGTTTATTTTTAGAGCTCCAGAAACCCTTGCATCTTCCTTTTTCTAGTTACAATTAAGATTGATACAAAGATCAAAAAGTCTTAAATGTTTTTTTTTAAAGACCCATTATTACTGAAACCTTGCTGGAAAGAAAATGAAAGACTTGGGCTGCATGAAGAAAACAAGTTCCTTTTTGCATTACCTAGAAAATTCAAACAGTATTGTGAAACTATTTGAACTTTGTCCCTTGGTAGGTATAAATGAATTTCTTTCAGTTAACACTCTGAGATAGCTTATTTTCTGATTCTTAGTAGGGGTTGAATTGTCACCATTTAGATAATGTATAATCTGGGCAATGACTGAAATCAAAAGATTTGATTTGATTACTATACAGGATATTTTATAAAAACAAGGAGAAGGGTCTGAAAACATCCACATTTACTTTTTGTTAATTTAATATTCTTAAATCTGAGCTGCTGCCTCATCTGAATTATCTACACTCAGATTAAGTAAATATGTTTCCCCAGTCCTAAATTCTATATTGTATTCTACAGTTCACAGGTTTTTTGAAAGTGTTATGAATGTAATATTATCTGAGAAACTTCCAAAAATAAATCAATTTTTCTTCTGTGTTATCCATATTAAATCAAGAAGATAGTCTCTTGCCCCCTCTCCTTCCCCCCCCAGCTTTGAAACTTTCAGAGAAATCACACAATATGATTGAATGAAAGGGCTGATTTAAGTTTTTTGTTAGCTGAGATCACAAAGAGGTCACTTGTCTGAGTAGTTGTACAAATCTACTTGTGTGACACCTGTCTATTAAAGGACTGGCTTTCTAGCTGAAGCATGCTGGCATTTTGAAGTTACCTCAATAGGAGGTATCCAAAGGAGGGCTAATGGAGTGACATATATATACTTTCATGGCCCCAATACTGAATCTTGAACACCCAACAGAGAAAGAGAGAGAGAGAGACTGAGGTATGTCATACTTCCCATATGCTAGCTAGAGAAATTAGCTTGAAGGATGAAAGTCCTGCTATGTTTACAGAAAGAGAAATGAATAATATTTTCCATATTATATTTTGTGTGGTATAAATCCAGTATTTCCCTTCCTTCTCCTACTGTCTCCTTCATTGAAAAACCCAATTCTTTTGAAAGTATCATTTTCCCTACACATCTGGCACTGACTTAGATAGCTAAATTTAGGCTGAAATGGAAACCTAATATATTTTTCTATAGATACATCAGGGTCAGGATATGTTATATATTGTGGCTAGATAGATGACAGGGATAGAGATAGATAGATAGATAGATAGATAGATAGATAGATAGATAGATAGATAGATAGATAGATAGATAGATAGATAGATGAGATGGATGGATGGATGGATGGATGGATGGATGGATGGATGGATGGATGGATGGATGGATGGATGGATGGATGGATGGGTGGGTGGGTGGGTGGGTGGGTGGGTGGGTGGGTGGGCGGGCGGGCAGGCAGGCAGGCAGGCAAACAAGGATAGAAGAGAGAGAAAGAGAGATTATATGAATCTGGCCTTGGGCAATATATTACTTTTTACTTAGAAGTCAAGATAATTTGTTGTTTTTTTAAAAAACTAAAATGTACTATAATTTATTGCATTAAAACAAATAGTTTTATATGCATGTGTATATTGAAATATGTCTATGACATCACATTATTCAGTAGTTACATGAATGGGACACAAATTAGTTTTTTCCACTTTTTAACCTAATTCCTGGAAGGATATCCAAAAAAATCCTTCTAGGAGAAACTGGTAATAGTGCCCCATCTTCATTAGTTTGGAAGAAGTTGAGGATAGAAAGCACAGTTTAAAATAATACAACAGTAGCTTAAGAATGGGACACTGAATGGGATTCAGTGGCTAAGATGCTGTCGATCAGAAAGGTCGGCAATTTGTGGTTTGAATCCCTAGCACTGCATAATGGAGTGAGCTCCCATTACTTGTCCCAGCTTCTGCCAACCTAGCAGTTTGAAAGCATGTAAAAATGCAAGTAGAAAAATAGAGACCACTTTCATGGGAAGGTAACAGCATTCCATGAGCCTTCAGCATTTAGTCATGCTGGCCACATGACCACAGAGATGTTTTTGGACAGCACTGGCTCTTCGGCTTTGTAACGGAGATGAGTACTGCTCCCTAGAGCCGGAAACAACTAGCACGTATGTGCAAGGGGAACCTTTATCTTTACCTTCACTTAAGAATCTAACAGTTCCATATCCACCAGATATAATTTTCCAACGAAGTTTAGACCTTTATTGTCTGTTCAGCTGAGGAAAGCCAACATTCATATGGGAAAGTCTAGGATATAAGCCTAGGATATAAACAGAAAGTGCTTAGCAGAAAGCAGAAAGTGCTTAGCCCTTTGGTCTTATTTTGGCTCTGGTTGCATAAAAGTCTGTAGAGATTATCAGTTATCCAGGTCATGGTATAAGATTTATATTCCTTGCAGATAGCTGGTAATCTGCATCCTTTTAGAGAGTTTTTGAAGCACTTGGAGATTTATCCTGATTCACTTAGAGCACTAGTCAGTGACCCTGAGGACACAGATAAATCTCCAAGTGCTTCCACGACCCTCTAAAAGAATGCAAATGACCAGCTGTCTGCAAGGAGTATAAATCCTTACATTTCCTAGAGCTGAAGAAACTCTTGGATGAGGAGCTAAATGTCTTCAAAAGAAAAAACAAGAAAGTCCACTTGTTCCCTGAAAATGCACTTTTGAGAGGCTGGCTGCATAGTTTCTGGATAGAATGTGGAGGCCACATTTTCAGGGAGACATGCACACAGACTTATGTATGAATCTATGCATGCATGTATCTGTGTCTCATTCCTGATCAACAGGAACCTTAAACAAGGCTGATGGGTAATTAGCAGATGCACTAAAGGAAGAGAAGTAATAGATAAAGATGGTAGTTCTTATCAACATTATATAATCCCAGATAAAGGCTCTTATGTTTGGTAAGAGTCTGTCGTTGACATCTACCATAATGCTCCAAGTGTCTCCTCTGGCATTCTCCAACAATTCCTTGGAAAACCAAGAGGCAGCCAAGGTCAGAGTACAATGAGAAGTTGCATAAAGAGCAACTGTTTTCAGGGCCCCAGCCACCAATTAATTCCAGATAGAGTACGACTGTGGCTAAACTGCTCATAAGAACCTCAGGAAAACCCAAAGGACTCTTATGAATCTTATGGATCTATCAATTGCCTCAACGTCTAACAGATTCTTCCCCTCTACCTGAGAGGATGGTCTCAGCAAGCCAAAAAGCAATCAGAAAGTGATCTAACCATGATCTAACATCCTCCAGACCATGTTACAACTGAGGCAAAAACAGTTCTAGATCTAGAGTTCAACCAGATGGTAAGTCAGGCTTTCAGGAGTTTAGCAAAGACCCATCATTTCCATGGGGACTATGAATTTGTGAGATGCTACAGATTTAATGTCAAGTGGTAGTAATAAATGCTTTATTAAATAAAATAAAATAAATAAAGCAGACTTGGTATCATTTGATTTCCTGAATCATTTCCTTCCATTGGATTTGTTGCAAAATGAATTCAATATCACCTAAGGATTGCATAAAAGGCTACAACAGGTCACTGTAGGATCTATAGATTGAAAATTACCCAATTCCATTGCCTTGTTCCTTATTTAGATCACTTTCCCCTTAGGATGCATTTGTCTATGTCTGTATGTGAGTATATACATCCATGCTCATGCTTTAAAAAAATTTTTTCTAAACTTTCTGGCCTTTGCTGGTAGCACAAATTTTGAGTAGTTCAGAGAACCAGTAAATATCCTTTCTGACTGGCCCCACCCCCATCTATTCTCTGCCTCCCGAGTCCCAGTTGATCAGCTGGGTCTTCTTTTGTTGCCCTGCGCAGGAGAACAGAGCTGGAAAGCAGGTTAGTGGGGTGGGGAGGAAATGGGATTTTGCAGTAACCTTCCCCCAGCAGTGGGATGGGAATGGAGATTTTTCAGTATCCTTTCCCTGCCATGCCCATCAAGCCATGCCCACCAAGCCAAGCCACGCCCACCAAGCCATGTCCACATAACTGGTAGTAAAAAATTTTGAATCCCACCACTGAGCCAGACCTACCTTTTGGAGAAATTTCAGAGATTAGGATTAAAAATCTTGGCCCCAAGATTTGGCTTCAAAAGAATGCTGGCAGGTCATTTGCAGTCCTCTGGCCATACCTATTGCATTTTTGCAGAAAGACACTTTTTTATTTATATGTGCTACTCAACTTCATTTGCTAATTCAAACAAAATAAAAGCTGAAATAAATCTCTAGGTCATGGGTATCAAACACAAGGCTTGCGGGCTGGATCTGGTCTGTGATGTGGTCGTATCAGGCCTGCAGGGCTGTCCTGGCCTATCCAATGAGAAAAGGAAAGATTAGGCCAGCCAATATGAAGAGGAAACATTCCAATAGTTTGGGCAGTGATGTAAAACTAGCCATGCCTATCCAATTTGCCACACCCACCCAGTCAGCCATGCCCGCCCAGCCCCCTGAGGTTAACCACAGCTCTGATGTGACCCTCAATAAAATTGACACCCCTGCTCTAGATGTAATAGAAATCAGTTCTTTATCTTAGTTTATAATTTTGTGATCAATGATGAAAATCAAAATAGAAAGCATTTTCTCTCACTGAAAAGAAATAAATACAAATACAAATAATCAGAAATAATGATGTTTCTACCCAGGCTAACAATTTAAATGGTATCATTTCTTTGTAAGATTCTTTGCATTAGTAATTAAAAGCAAATAGTTGTATTTCAGTAAACCACAGTCCTTTCTTAAGATTCAATGTGTGATATAATTAGAGCTATTAAGAAAGTATCCCTGGTTCTTATTTATTCTGAGATTATTATGATAGAATTGTACATATTTCATAAAAAAAGTTCACTCATTAAAGTTCCTGCAAAAATGTCTTTGTTTTTGTTATTCATGAGAAGGAAAATTAAATTGAGCCAACTCTTTTTTCCTCCATATTTCAAGATCTGTATCAGAAAATTACAGTGTCAGTGTGACTTAATAGTTGTGCTTATATAAATCGTATATATTTATAGAAAGTAAAATGGTAGAAACATTTGAAGGGGAGTGGTAGAAATTTATTTATTTAATTTATGTATTTAAAAGATTATATTGCTTCCCATCCTAAGAAACCCTGGGTGGCTTACAACAACTATTAAACCAATAAATAAAGCAATCATAAAAACAATAAACTAAATCTATGAAACCTAATCATCCTCCTTGTGAGGTCCTACAGCAGCTTCAGCTACTTTCCTTCCATGACAATCCCTACACCCAAAAGCCAAACTCTAATGTCCTTCTGAAATACTAGAAGGGTATGGGCAAGTGTGAATTGCCAATGAGAGAGTGTTCCACAAGTTTGGGACAGCCATGGAAATGGCACACTTCTAAGATCCTGCCAAATGGCAAAGCCACAACCCACCCTATCAGATCTAGAGGACAGAAGGATTCTTAGAAAAAGGCAGTCCTACAAATAACCAGGGTCCATGCTATATAGGATTTTAAAGGTGATAATCAGCCCTTTCAATTGCACATGAAAGAAAATTAGGAAGCAAGGCAGTTTGCAGAATAAAAGTGTAATATGAGCAAACTTACAGGTGTTTCGAAATGAGTGAACCGGCAATTAAAGTAAAAGAAAACAATATCATATATTTATCAACCTATTCTAAGAGCTGTGATAGATGGCTGGAGAATTCTGGGACTTGAAGTCCACAAGTCTTAAAGTTGCTGAGTTTGGGGACCCTGCCTAGAGAGAAGTTTCTCCATCTTGAATGACGGCAGGGAAATTTACTTTCAGAATTCATACTCAGAGGGCGATTGAACAGAAGGAATTTGAGAGGAGAGCGCTTGTGTGCAAAACTCCATGTATGCAAGTGAAGCTTCGCATGGGAGCACAAGTGTCCTCTGTTCATGCGGGTGGAGCTTTGCATGCACGCCTGCTGCTTCTACAAGTGAAGCTTCATGCACACACAATTGCCCACCCCTTCCATGGCCTGGTTTCAAACAGGCCATGGCCTGGCAGGGGCCAGGGATTGGGCACCCCTGAGTTACAGAATGTCATTGGAACTTGAAATATTGATCCATTGCCATTTTGACCGTTGGTGGTGGTGATACCATAATGACATCATCCTTCCTCCTAGTTCTTTGACTTAAGAATCCTGACCATCTATGGTCAGTGACAGAAGAATTCAGGAACATTTGGAAAGAATTAAATTAAGGGAAACAAATAATGCAGCAGTATTGCACAATGCACTTTCAAAAAGGCCAACTACAACTTTGGAGCAGCTGGCCATGGCATGACACAAGCTACAAAAATGAAAGTAGAAACATTTAAATTTTATATCCTCTGCTATTCTCATCTAGTATTAACTTTTTATAATTACTTCACAATTTGCATTATTCAGTTTTTAGGATGAGAATCTAAATTTTATTTTATATATAATGACTACTATAAATGGCATTAGCAAATTTGTCATTAGGGTTTTGAAAAATAATGTATTTTAAGAAATAGTTATTCATATGGATTTCTATATGAAATTCAATCTCCTTAATTACAAACCAGCAAACTAAAAGTTCCATTGAGTAGGTTTTTTAAAAAATATTTGTAAAATGTCTTCTTTTTTAATTTCATAAGTTAGTCTATTTACCACTTAATTTGAGTAACATAACTCCATATTTTTAGATGTAAATAACTGTAGCTATACATCCATAAAACAAATAGAACAGCTTAGTTCTTAACAGGAACTATGAACTTTAATTTATGACAGTGATTAGCCAGAAAATTCTGTTCATTTATTGAATATTTGGTGATTTAATTAAGTAGGTTTATCTAGAAACTACTCCAGTTCTAAAGGTTATGGGGAATAAACCATGAAATATACTCAATTGTCACTTACTGAACAAGTGGAAATTCACATATAATGATGTCAATGTAGTTTATTAGTCCTATGAAAGAACTTATCAGAGTAAGTGTAACATTAGCTTTTAAATGGCTGTCTCTCATCATTTATATAATAACTTGTGACAAATCCTAGTTGGCAATTTAAAAAATGCTAAGAGAATCAGACCGACAACGTACCTGGATGAAAGCCCTCCAGAGTTGTAGGTTAAACTGAGGAGTTTAAAAAAAACTGTCCCCAAAGAAGCAATAGGAAACTACCATCATATCACATCATGACGAAGAAAATTCCTAAGGACAAGTATATCTCATTTCCTTCTGTGAAATAGGGAGCAATTCAATTCAAATCGATCAATAAATGGACTTGAGTTTTAAATGAGTAGTCTCTACCTTTATAAATTGCACAGGTTAGATTGGATTGCATAATTAAAATGAAAAATCATTTCTGCTAATTAAACAATTTATGTCCCCAAATGAAATCCTTGAATCCATAAAGGAGGAATTATTTGAATAACATTTGAAAAGGCTATTATGTACAAAATACATTGCAAGGATGTGTTGTAGCCATGTATTAAAATCTTACATTTACTTATCATTGATTCACAATGCATGTCCCTGTTCATGATATGCCTTTACAGTATTCATACTGATAACTTACAGATGTGATGTATACTATCATGACTGTTAATATTCAGCTGCTATTGTCAAGCCAGGAATTAATCAAATTATCCAGCTTCTATGGGGTGACAGTGTGATTTTTAAAAATGTTATCCAATCAGTGGTGGAATTTAAAATATTTTACTACCTGTTCTGTGGGCACCCATGGAGTGTTCTAAAATGGGCAGTTTTAAGCATGAAAACTTACCTTACGTCAACGCTGATGATAAGTGCAATTGGCCCCACCCACCTGCCCCTAGAACCTGTGCCAAACAGCAGCATACCACCACTGTATCCAAGGGGAAAAAAACTATGTTTGTGTCTGATAGTTATTGATAATTACAGGAATTGTAATCCATCTGTAGAGTACTGAATTCAGAAAGTGTTTTTTTTAGAGATAACATTTTATTCTTAGGTATTTTCTTTGAATAACATTTCAAAGAACTCAAAAGGAAGGGAAAAAATTGAAGAAGCTAATTACAGTACCAGATAATTATGAAAAAAATCCATTGATTATTTGATACAGCTAAAGCAAGAATAGGAATCAATCCCTTGGCAGTGAAAATTTTAAATAAGCTGAAACAAAGCCTTTGAATCTTCAAACACTATATCTTTAAGAAATTAATAGGTCTCTAAAGAAGGCTTTTTTTCCTTAACCAACAATCTAACAAAAGAACCAGGATAGCCAAGTTTCAGGTCATAAAGAAGTACTATATTAAAATTTTCTCTTCTATCTTAATAGGGATATAGAAATATAATAACTTAAAGACAAATTTGATGCTATTTTTGTTTGTCTATCACAGGGTGTCAAACTTATGGTATTACATTGCCATCACATGACATTTCATGACTTTTTTCCCTTCAAGGAGCTGGAGTGGGCGTGGCCTGTGCATGATGCATTTGGCCCATGGGCCGCCAGTTTGATACCCCTGGTCTACCACTTCCCTCATTCCCGATTGTTAATTATAGATTTCATCTTCTACCTTGTCTGTAGCTTTTCCATTTTGTTGAATGAAGCAACATCTGTGGATAAAAGCCCTGTTTGATAAAGGTTTTATGGTATTATTGGCCTTAAAGAGACCTTAAAATGTCTTTTGTTTCAATGCAATGTTATTACTATATTTTCTTAGAAGTAATTACCATCATATCTCAATGTACATTACGTGTTACTGGACAAGGATGAATCTAGTGGCCCTTCCTTTCTTCAAACCTCCGGGACATGATCTTACATGTAATAAGCAAGGGATATGATTGAGTTTATCGTGCCTTTTCTAAAATCCCATCATAGTTATAGTTTGGGTCTGGCGTTGTCTAAATATGAAAAGATATTTTGAATGAACTGTTAACACTCACATTTTTTTCTGATCTAGGTTATTTTATCTTTTATGTCAAATATAGGCCTAAAAATAAATGCTTCCAGGCATGAATCTTTTTTCACATTGTTTTATAGCTCTTTATCAATGATATTAACTATTAAAAAATAAGACAAAAAACATGACGTGTCAGAGCTGAATATTGCATTCAGCATTAGCTGAGATTAAATTTTCAGTGCAAATTTGCCTTAATATTAATACTACATATTAATACTACACATTAAGACACAAACATGTGAATGTATGTGTGTGTGTGTGTATACACCCCCCAAAAAATATATATATTCATAAATTGCTGATAATATATTTTCCAACTATAATTTGGGAATGAAGGAATGCTAAAAGAGATTAATATATCACTGTCATAGAATCAAAACAACTATTTTGGTATTTTATATGAACAACTATCCTCATCTGAGATATAAAGTAAGTTGAGAAAATGCCTTACACAAAACAGTCACATTTTAGAAACAAGATTTCAATATATGCAGCTCAAAGGCTTTTATTCTTCCTCAAAGTATGTGCTCATCCCTAATGTTAATGCACTTCATTGTCCTCTCATTGTCCTGGGTTTATGAATAAATAATTAGTCTTATTTAATTAATGAGGTCTGGCTAATAATATTCCCAAACTGTTTCTGCTTTCATATCCTTCAGTAATGAAATATGTTCCTGATTCGTGTGAATTCATAAAAAGTGGGGAGAAGAGAGAAAGGGGGGGAGAAGAAGGGACTTTTCATAATTCAGTAATGCTTAAAATTTTCAGTGACAGACTGTGTGCAAATCATCTTAACTCAGAGCTATGAAGACTAGAGTCTCTCTCTCACACACGCACACACCTCTCTCTCTCTCTGTCTCTATCTGTGTGTGTGTGTGTGTGTGTGTGTGTGTCTGTCTCTGTCTGTCTCTCTCTCTCTCTCTGGAATAATATCATGATTTCAAAGCCAGATATCTATATTTTAAGGCACACGAATCTCTTGTCAGAAAGCATCTGTCTGTAAACAAAACAGGCATTTTTTAATTGCATCAACCACACATAAGTATTACAGTTATTATTGAAAAGAAGTCAAGATGGGAAAGAGAAATAAAAAGGTAACAGAGAGCACATTTCGGCTATAGGAAAATCATCATCTTCTTGGATCTATGCATTAGGAGAGATGGAATTCCAGCATTCTCAACTTGTTTTTTTTTAAATCTTTCAATAATACTTTAAGGGGGAGGAGAAAATGGAGAACAGAGCTAATGCTTTTATACAATTACTGTAGTTAGGACAGAAGAAGATAGGGGATGAAGCCTGAGGCAAAGAATCCTATCCATATACTGCTGTCAACCAAACTGCTAGATACTAGTGAAAGCCCTATGCCCCCCTGCTGTAATAGAGGCAACAGGCTAGCTTAAATAGAAAGAGAATCATGCTGTGTAACACATGCATCTTGCCATCATTCTGCTCTCCCAGCCAGAGTCTGCTGTTTCATTCTATCGAACGCAGTGACAGTCCTATAGAAAAGGTAAGCAATGATGTGTCCCGGTTATTAGCAGCAGCATTAAGACAAACAAATAACCAAAATTGCAATTAGCACAGCACCAGAGAATGTAATTACTTTTCTTGCTGTATGATCTGTATCTCATGAAAGCATCACTGTGCATTAAAAATAAACCTGAGGGAAAATTAATAGGAGCATTGTTACATTATGGTGATGATTTAATACTGATTGTGATCGTTTCAAAGCGTGCAGGTCTGCCCACATTGTATTGCACAGTTCTAAACAAGACAAATGGAGTTAGTCTATTCTGACATGACACTCTCATACCATTCTCCACACAAAACATGCAAATTCTTCAAACACTGACACTGGTGGAATTCACACCATATGCTTGTGGATTGGTGTGTTGTACCATCAATCACCATATGGTTTTTAATCTGTGGATTCTGGTTTAGCATATTCTGTGAATCCGATCAATTTTTTTATTATTCAGTATATTTTGAAGAATTGTGTCCTATCATGATATGAGAATATAGTTCATGCATTTCATTATGCCTAATTTTCTCGAATTACATTTTTTTAAAAAAACTTACCTCTTGAAGACTGCAAGTGAAGACTAATGTCATAGAAGTGTAAAATGTTAGCTTTTTATCTAACCATCTCCCTAATGAAAAGATTTTACTTCTGCATCAAGTTTTATTTTATTAATCTTATTACAGGTAGTCCTCAATTTACAACAGTTCCTTTAGTGACTGTTTGAAATTTCAATGACAGATTTTTCACTGAAAAAATCTGACTAATGACCATTTTTCACACTTATGACTGTTTCAGCATCCTTATGGTCACGTGATCAAAATTCAGATGCTTGGCAACTGACTCATATTTATGACAGTTGCAGTGTCCTGGGGGTCATGGGATCATCTTTTGCAACCTTCTGACAAGCAAAGTCAATGGGGAAGCCAGATTCATTTAACAATTGTGTCACTAAACAACTACAATGATTCACTTAACAACACTGGCAAGAAAGGTCATAAAAATGGGGAAACATTCACATAACAAATGTCTCACTTAGCAACAGAAATGTTGGGCTCAATTGAAGTTGTAAACTGAGAACTATCTGTATTTTGACAGAAATGATGAAGCCACAGACGTTCAATAGAAGCCATGTTGACATCAAACTCATTATGATATCATCAAACAAATGAAAATGATGAATTTTTGTGATTTGGATGATGTCATCAAGATGCAAGTGATATTCATTTGCTTCCCCTGGTAGAAAACATTTGATGAAGCATTTAGTTATGTTAATTAACCAGATTAATTAACATCAGTTAATTTGATACCATGCTAGTCATAGCCTCACCATTTTGCTCAATATTATTAATTTCACATGCCTGGGACTTTAATTTCAGTAATAGCTTTAGCAGCAGCAGATTTCAAATATAATGTAAATGCAAATATTTCTTTGTAAAGTGGGCACTTAGATTTGGGATAGAAAAACAAAAACTTTTTTTACCTGGGACTTACTACACATGGTAGAAATGTTGGGTCTGCAAAAGGCTGGGGTTTTGTACATTTTGGTTATTATTCAAGCACCAATAAATGGCTTTGTTACCATACTTCTTCAATACAGCAACATACGGACAGACTAAGTATGTTCATTTGGATTCCTGCACTGAGCAGTGATTAGAGCCAATGGTTTAAATGACTCTTTTCTACTCTAGGATTCTATGGTTGATTCCTTATTTTCACATTTTGATCTTTTTTGCAACAGCTAATACAGGGGAAACAATTAGGACTATTGAATATTTATGCTTGCTTAAAATGTTATTTTCTTATTTAAAGTAATGAGATTATGGCTCAGAAACAACAATAGCAACCTACTGTCTTATTTTAATGTTTAGTGCCTTGCCAAACTCTGTTAACAAGCAGGTGATTTTTTTTTAAAAAAAAATTAATTGCCATAAAGGTGCCAGGATTAAACACAAAGTGGATTATTTATTGGAAAGCAAACCTGTTCTTTTGCTACTCACTGGGATAGCAAAATAAAAGACTTGGAAGTCCTATGATGAGATGTATTCTGGGACCCTGTGGAGAAATTCAGGAACTTTATTTTGAAGTAAAAACATCTCATTTTCTCACCCTTCAGCATCTTTTAATTTCTTCTCAAATTTCCACACACAAAGATGTAGACACCCAGAGCAAATCCAGATTGCAGTCACAACATGGTCCTACTCTGCAGGCACCTTCCAGAGTTAAGAGAGCAGCAGTACCTGATAAGAACATTTCGGAGACCTTTTGAGTCCTGTTGTCCATTCTGTCCACAGATCTCCAAGCGCTGTTCCGATTGGGACCACTTCTGAAATATGTCCAACTATCTTCCTGCCTCATCCTAGTCCTGCAACGTGCAACCTCCCATCCCCATTGCAGGCCAACGCCAGGAGAACATGGTATATGTCAAACCTTCAAAGAAATGAAACAGGCACAGTGATAATGTTCTTTATTTTGGTAAAATGGAATAACAGAATCTTGAAAGCATTCCAGAGTTTCTGCCCTATCTTATACCAAACAAAATCAAACTGAGATTATTCTGAGTTTCTTTCTTATGTATTTCTTTCTGGGACAGAATCACCTTTCCTGAAAATTTTCCTTTCAACCTCCTGCTTCTTCTTTCCCCACTCCCAAGGCTGTTTCTTGTCTCAGTCCAGGTCATTCTTTGGTGGGGTCTGCTATTCATCCTTGGCTCATGTGTGTCTCCTTCCCACTAGCTACAGTCTAATATGTGACACCTTATAGAACAGGGGTGTCAAACTCGATTTCATTGGGGCCCACATTAGGGTTGTGTTTGACCTCAGGGAACTGGGATG
Organism: Bungarus multicinctus; assembly: GCA_023653725.1. NCBI lineage: Eukaryota > Metazoa > Chordata > Lepidosauria > Squamata > Elapidae > Bungarus > Bungarus multicinctus. Next base: position 23,429,525 of record CM042840.1, read on the forward strand.
GGTGTGGCCTGGGTGGGCGTGGTCAGCTTGACATCACTCGTACTGGAGGTGTCTGTGGGGGCCTAAGTGTTTTGCCAGTGAAAATGGGCTCTTGAGCTCTGTTTTCGGCTGTGATGGTCTCTTGCAACTCTCTGCCAACAAAAACGGAGCTCGTGCAGCCTTTCCGAGTTCCATTTTTGTTGTCAGAGTCAGGGCCAGCCCTTCGCTGTTTCCAGAGAAACCCTGCGGGCCAGATCTAAGCACCCAGCAGTCCGAATCCAGCCTGCAGGTCTTAAGTTTGACACCCTGTTATAGAAGAACCCATAACTCTTGGTTGAAGGTAACAATGGAATCCAGTGACATTCTTGAGCTGGACTTCTAAGTCAAGAGCTGTGAAAAAGCCAAAGCACATTATTTGGGGATGGAGATTTGCACATGGGGCTGAAAAACAAAGTGTTGGATGTTCATAGCATATAGACAGGAAGCCTGATCTGGTCAAGTGGGAGAGAAGAATAAAGCTTTCCTTGACAACAGAAACGTGTTCCAGTAGCCCAGTACTTTCATGCCCCCCCTCAATGTGAACATTCAGAAAATGAGTAAGTTCCTCACTTCGTTTGTCTGAGAAATTTATATACATGCAACTATGTGCATATACTTTTATCAGATAATGCTATGCAGAACTGGAGCACTCCAAAAACACAGCTCCATTGTCTAGACAAGCCAAGAGCAAAGTTTGTATGTAGCTCCATCTTGATATGCATAAGGTAGGTAAAGATGGGATTGGGAACCCTTTTATGTTGGCTGGCTCACCAGTCTGTTCAAGAGGAGCTCAATATTTTTTTTCACATGGGGCACCACTACAGATATTTTTATTATTTAGGAAGCACCACTAAACTTAGAAGCCCTGAACTATGTTGTGGAACTGTACTAACTATTCCATTGTAAAATTGCACTATATAAGACGATTGCCTTCTGAGAATTTGCCATTGTTTGGTTCAATCCCCTGGAGTGCATTTCTCCCTGAACATGCAATGATCTCCTTAAATAATCCTTTTTTTCTGCAGGAGCCACAGAAATCAATAAACCTTAGATTGGCTTATCTGGAATTTCATCTCCATAAGATATTTGTCATCAGACAGAAATAACAAGTGTTATTCTTGTTTAGCTTGATGTCATTGGCTTATTGAAAAATCAGTGGTTTTGGCCATGTTTCAGTGTGGCAACATGAATGTATCTGGTAACATTCAGGAAAGAAAACCACAGTACTATAACAGCAGTGAAAGAAGAGCTGCGCTGGCATCAAGACAAAGCTGTCAAGTGGAATGAGAGCTGGAATACCAACTGCTCCTCCCCTCCCCACATGCTATGGCAATTGAAAGCAGGCAGAAGCCCTGCAAGATCTCCCCTCACTCCAGTCCATCAAAATATTCCTTCCTCCTTCTACCTGAATGTTAATTTGGAGGAATATTATCTCTTTTTCTCATTCAGAATCCAGCCAGGCACACATACAGCATTCGTACTCTTTTCCTCAATAGAGCCTTATACTTGAAGTGCATATATCTTGATTGCAATCATGGACTTGTCTTTTAGATGGCATCAAAGAGACATTTCTATAAAATTCTTGGCTGTCCTCTAGTGTCCAACTAGAGTTTTTCAGCCTGTGTCTGGTAAGCTGACATATAAAATGATCTGTACTGTTTTTTAAAATGTAAGTAAAACAATTCAGAAGAAAATCTATAAATTTAAACTATTAAAAAAAGTACCAGATATAAACTGAAGTGAAAACAGAAAATATAAATACTAAGGTAATGAAGTTTTCTCTCCTTTTCACATAATGCTGTCTGGATTACAGTGAGGAATGTCTTTTGGAATTTCTTTTCAGAATCAGGAGAAAAGATTTCTCTGCAGTGACAAAGCATGAGCAATCAGTCTTCAATTCATGTTTTACAAAGTCAGCTTTATAGCTAAGCTGTGTTTATGGGTTGGGTACACTGTTAAAATCACAGTATATCATGTGCAGAGACCATGATAAAGCTTAGCATCACTACCCATTCTGTATGTGATTCCTTCCATTGTTTTTTCCTAACAACTGCAGCATATTTTCCTGACAATGAAGTGTTAGTCTCTTATTGCTGAAGTTAACTATGAATTTCCTTTACACTTTCATGGGAGTATTCTGGAATGGATGGGATGGGGTGGGATAGGATAGAATAAAAAATGGAATGGAATGGAATAGAATAGAACAGAATTATTTCCAGTGCAGAAGCTCTCACTGTACATGCAAAACAACATTATGCCATTGAATTCAATGATTATTTCCTACATTCACTTAAAATACTCTCATCCTCCTATCCACACAGCTAAAACTAATCTAATCTGGAGGCAAAAGGTAGTTCACTGAATTTATATCATTTTGATTACATTTTTTATTTCACAAATTATCTTTCAGATTTTTACAGAAATTCAAACTTTTGATGGTCTGTAAAATACCTTTAGCCTTTCTTTCTCTGGATCACTCCATAATTCATGCTACAGAAACACATTTGCAAGTGGTCCTGCAAAGATTTCACATCAGCAAAAATTGGTTTTTCCAACCGAATCTCATTATATGAAACCAATCTCAATATGGGTTGTCCAGCACTGATCCATAAAAGAACAGCAATTTGTATTCATGAGTGATTTGTTCCTTTTTTATTTTCTTTGTCTGATGGCATGGCCCAAGTAATGGACAACTGACATGAAAAGATACTGTTTCAAAATCAGATTGCTTTCTATACATCCATCCATGAATAGAACAAAAAGAGAGGAGGAAGAAAGGAAGGAATTTGTTATAACTTTTTGAGATATATTATGATCTTTAATTCAATCACATTGTTAACATTATCAAAGCACTGTATACTGAAAAAAGAAGATGATTCTGAATTTAAGGTGGCCTCTAAATACTGTAGGAAATTTTTAATTAAAACTTATTTGCTTCCATCACTTTTTGTTGAGCAAATCTAAGACCAATCTACTATCTTAAAGGTAAATTAATTTGGAAAGAAACTGAGTCATTTTTCAGATAATTATGTATGTTTTATACTATATGTTCAAGCATACGCAATCCCCCTAATCCTCATTAGGAATTGCGTATGCTTGAACATACGCAATCCCTAATGAGGATCCATTCTGATATGATATAGTTAAATTTAGTTAGTGTAGTGCAGTCTTTTTTAAAAAATGAAGGTTACTTTGCTTGGTATTTAACCAAAATATATTATGGAAAATTGTGTGCCTGATATGATTTGGATTTTCTTTACCAGTTGAGATAATTATTTTCCAGAATTAGTATGCTAATTTCTCAAAAATTACTACTTGAATATTTTATTTGTTTTATTTTTTATTACTAAATGTATATGCCACCATCTTACCAGAGGACATTCTATTTTGATTTTTGTGTACTTAATTTTTTAAAAAATCCAATTAAAACTGCTTATTTGTATTTCTAAATCCTTAGATTCACATCAGATATATTAAGTCACAAATCTAGAAATCAGATATGATAGGATGCATCATGATTCCTATTCATGTTAAGATACGCACTTTGTGTTCTGTAGATCCTCTCAAATAATTTTAAATAAGCCTATAATTTGGCAAAGGCATTGTCTAAAAAGCAGGCAAAGACTTTTATTTCACATCCATCCCTCTTGCCTCTCTTCCTGCTATTGACCTATATGTGTGGTTTAAAAAAAACAACTTGTCATATTCATTTTTAGCTATTTCAAAGTTGAGGATGAAACCTTTGGGCAATTCGCACAGTCACTTCCGCCCTCGTCATCTCCCACTTGGACTATTGCAATGCTCTCTACATGGGGCTCCCCTTGAAGAGTCTCCGGAGGCTGCAGCTAGTTCAGAATGCAGCCGCGCGGGTGATCGTGGGTGCCCCTCGGGGCTCACACGTAACACCGCTTCTCCGCAGGCTGCACTGGCTTCCTGTGGCCTTCCGGATTCGATTCAAGGTGGTACTGATGGTATTTAAAGTGCTCCATGGCTCGGGACCTGGGTACTTACGGGACCGCCTGCTGCCATCAACAATCTCCCGCCACCCAGTACGCTCTCACAGGGTTGCCCTGCTTGGGGTGCCGCCGCCTGATCGTTGTCAGCTGGCAGCCCCAAGGGTGCGGGCTTTCTCTGTGGGAGCCCCCTCCCTGTGGAATGATCTCCCCCCGGAGATACGGGCCATGACGGACATCCTGACCTTCCGGCGCGCAGTTAAGACCCTATTTTTCAAGCAGGCCGGCCTGGCCCAGTAAATGGTCTATGGGTTTTAAATTTAATTTGGGTTTTAATTGTTAAATTTTATACTTTTTAAATTTTTAATTAATCCCGGATTTTAAATGTCTAATCTGTAGTTGGATGGGATGCAGCCGGATTTGCTTATTTAATCTAGTTTTAAATTGTATTTAAATTGTATTTATTTTATGTGTTTTAGTAGGCTGTACATCGCCCCGAGTCCCTTTTTGGGAGAGGGAGCAGTATAGAAATCTGATTAATAAATAAATTAGAAAAATTATGAGCCTTTTATATTTCTTTAAAAAAAGAAATACAGGGGGAAGAAGAACATTTATTTTTAAAAGTAGCAGCCTTCTATTCCAGACACAAAAGCAATAGCCATTAACTAAAATGTATTACAGAAAGCACTGTCTCAGTTGAAGAATCATTCCTATCTCTGTTAATAGTCACAGAAGTGCCTGGAATTGCAGAAACTAAATGTTGGTCTCCAAAACAGAAAGGAGCATTCCAGTGACCTGGAAACATATTTGTTGCCTGAGGCCACTTGGACAGTGAACATCTGATTAATAGAGAGTATCATCATGATACTCCATAACAATGCCCTGTTCGCTTGGCAATGGGGCATCCAGGCCTTGTGGATAAGCGCACAAGGAAATAAACTGCATTGAAGAACACTTGTTGAAACTAGCAGTATTAAGGGGAAGTCTGATTCTACGAAGCTCACAAACATTTGTTTTATTGACACTGTTGTCTTCCCTTTTGCAGAGCAGAACCCTGCAGCTTATCAAAGGAGTCAGGTCATTGACACAACACAAATGCAAAATAAGCTTGAAAAAGATCCTGCTGTCTCCTATGACAGTTCTGAACATAATGTCATTGAACCTCAGAACCTCAAGCCAACTGTCTGCCCCAGAGAATCTGTCCCAAGAATTTCATCTCTTTGTGGACAGTGCAAATGTTGGCTGGGAAAAACAGAAAATTAAATCATCTATCTTCAATGAAGGCCACTCCAAATCAAAATTATTAATTGAGATTAAAGTTTCAATACAGATAGTGTGAATGTAAAAATGAAATGTAGTCTTCCATGTAGCTTAGAAATGAATTCAAGGCAGGAACCATTGCTTGATTTCTGCTGAATAGATAATACATTATCTATTAAGCTTGTGCCACAATTCCACTTCCAGCAATATTCAGCTCTAATAAAATGCAAATTTATATCTTGAACCTGAGTCTGCAGCTATTCAAAAACCTCTCCAAAACCTTTGTGGTTATCATGTGAATGTTTTAATTAAGTAAACTCATAACGTTGTCTCACAGGAAAAAACTTGTTTAAAGCTATACTCTATTGAAATCAACCAGCATTTATTTCTGTCCGTTTTTCTTTTAATGCTGAACATAAGGCTCTATGTGCAGGATGGCTATGTATCATTAAGGCACTGATTATAATCGTTGCAGTTTGGCTTCAGGAGCTGGACAGCCTCATGTGCCTATATTGTACTCTTCGTGGTAACTTGGTATTCATAACGATTTGTGTTTCTATGGCAACTCATACTTCATATGGTGATTATTCTAGTGCTATACAAACATATTAGTGCTGCTATTGTTAAGCAGGGACATGCATACTTACTGTAGAACTCATCCAATTACCTAGAGGTAACTTTTAATAATGTTAATAGAATTGCCTTCTAATGGATTGATAGATGGAGTCAAGACTTACATCATATTCAATGGATCTACTTTAAATATAATTAAACATGAATCTAACCCAGATACCTACAAGGCTAAGCCAATATATAGGAACACCAGAGAAGTATAAGAGTTGCTATACAAAGAAAGTAGGATAGGACTCACATCCACTCTCAGGCATTGTGAATTCTGAATTAATGTTTTTTCTTTAGACATAGAAGAAAAGCTGTTAAGAACATCATGGGCAAGAAGATTTGCAGGTAGACTTTTAAAAGCCCACAGCATGTAAAGACAGGTTGCTTGTGATAGGCAAGAGACATATTTGAAACCAACACACCCACAGCTTACTAAATAATGCAATGTCCCTGAGGGCACTAAACTCAGTGAATTTGAGTTTACTGCTTCCTTAAGCAACTATGCTAGCTGTTCTATTATTTAATAATATTCCTAAGAAGGAACTCTAACTTATAGCATTTGGTCTTTGCAGATTAACAATTATTAGCATGTGTGTACTATGATGTTATTTGAGTTGGTTAAAATATATCTCCATTTGTACCACTGCTGAGCTCAGAATGGCCAATTCCCATTGAAAGTAATTATGGCCCTAAGAAATCTATCCATTTACTAATCTATTTTGTTTAAATGTTCATCATTCACCACTAAATCAATAGATTTTCAAGCGGGATTCGGTGAATAAAAAAGGAATACCTAAACAAAACATAGCAAACAACCCACATTAAACGAAGAAAATGTTCAACTGTAGTTCTTAAAGCTCCAAGGCTTGGTAAGTAGCAGGATTCAATACAAATTGAAGATACTAACCAAAACTTAGAGAAATGTCTATAGAGTGAACTTTCCCACAAATATAGTGTTTTGAAACAATCTGAATATCATCACTAGCATTATAGTAACGTAACATTTAAGGTCAGCAGGGCTGACCTTGAGAACCATATGGAACTTCAAATTGTATAAAATGTACTTGTCAGATAGTAGTGATATCAGCTTTCACTCAAGTACACTGGCTCATAGGTTGTTTCTAAACCCAGTGAAAATTTTTGGTTCTTCTATAGTTAGCGTATTTGAATGACTATATCTCCTATAGAGTCCTGATGTGTACATAAATATGACAACTTTTTGAGATTCAATTCCAGTTGTGGGTTCCAACTGAGAACACAGAGGGCTCTTAAAAAGTCAGGGCTTATTTATGCTCTGATTTTTAGGGTGAGAAAGTTGTGGGGAGTCAGGAAGAGTTATAGAGGATGAAGAAGTTTTGCAACTTTTGACTTCCTACTTGGTGCTTTAGCAGAGTTGATATTGTTGTATGGCATCACTATTACCAAAATTATTTTCAGCAACTCCTTGTAATGAGTTGAGTTTTCTGTCTTATCATTGTCCTAAAATAGATTGGGTTAGTATTGTTGCTATTCAGTAGCAGTTCCTTCCTCTTTTCCTTTAGGAAACTGAATAACATAACATTGTTCAGGTGAAACTTAAGGCAGATTCTGACATTGTTATTTCTGATTCTACCAATCTATCATGAGAGATGAATAATGCAATATTCTTCAGGTGAATTTTAACTGTCAATGTTGCTCTTGATTTTTTTCCTCTTTTTTAGTTATCCCTGATTTCATTGCATTATTTGCCTGTTTTGCTTTGCAATTTTGTATGTTTATTCCTTTGATATGTCAAACTGAATTCAACCACTGAGTAAATACTTGATCTAAAAATATCCTTCACTCTGGCTTTGAATTTTTTTTTCTAGGTAATTTTGTTTATAGCAATGTCACTGCATAATATCAAACTTTTATCCCACTTATAAAAGCATCCTCAACTACTATTTTAATTAATAGCATTATGCTATTATTAAGGAATGCATCAAAAGGCTAAAAAGCAGAGGGCCGTTTTTTAAGCTCCTATGCAAACTGCCAAACTGTTTTAATCTGGAATTGGCATCATCAGGTGATTTATTATTATGTAGAGGAATAAGTAGAAGTCATCTTGCTAGTCCCAAAGCTGTTTAAGAGCTTTAATAAATTTTAGGTAGAAATATCACCTGCTTATTACTATGCTTATTATCCTTTTTCTGTGCAAAATGCAGAAAGGGTGTAAGAAGTAATTAGAGCAAAGAAATTAAAGGTCTGAGATAAGGAAAATTGTATTCTACTCTACACCAAAATTCTAATTTACACCAACACCATTCTCTCTCTCTCTCCATGCCTTTCTGTCCATGCAAATTGTTATTGATTTCCCATATCTGCATATTGCCTTCCTTTTTATACAGGGATATAAAGACCATGGCTGAGATTTACCAAGAAGGCTGAATAATGATGGATACTTTCAAATTTTAAAATCCTGACTTTAAGCCAACAGCATGCAAGCTATCACCAGCTAGTGAAATATGTCCAAGTTAGAAGAAAAGGAAAGCAGCTAAGCTTCTGAAAGAAGCAAATACAGCCTGATTTTTTTTTCTCTCTGAAAAAGTTATCAGGCTCAGCCATGCCAAAAGATCAGCAAGAGAAAGGTAGCAGATGGGTTTTTATTATCCCAAGAAACAAGGTGGCTCAAAGCATCTATATTTGCCCTTTTAAGAAGAAAAAGAAAATTGAAGCACAGTTATGACCGAATGAAAGAAAGGCTACTCGATAAATGAGAGGAATACATTTAGCAATTTAGGATAATGCGCCAGCTGAAAATCAGTAACCAGTAACTCTTAAAAAACGTGAGGCAGTTATGACATTGTTATTTCCGATTCTACCAATCTATCATGAGAGATGAAAGATTTCTTGAAATTTGAACAGTCATGTACGTGAAAGGCATAAGAAATATCCTGCAATCTATAATGTTTGGAGGTAGAATAACAAAAAAGCAGAGTTGGAAAAGACCTTGTAGTCCAACTCCCCCACCACCCCAAGCAGGAGACCTACACCATTTCTGACAGATGGTAGTCTAGTCTCTTCTTGAAAACTTCCAGTGGTGAAGCTCCCACAACTTCTGAAGGCAAGCTATTTCATTGGTTGATTGTTCTCATCAGAAAATTTCTCCTTATCTCTAGGTCGAATCTCTCTTTGTTAGTTTCCATCCGTTATTCCTTGTCTGGTCTTCAGGTGCTTTGGAAAATAGGTTGACATCCTCTTCTCTGCAACAGCCTTTCAAATATTGGAACATAGCTATCATGTCTTCCCTGATCTTTCTCTTCACTAGACTAGCCATGCCCAGGTCCTGTAACCGTTCTTCATATGTTTTATAATAGAAATATAGATAACAGGAATGGCAATCTTTTGGTAGCTAGTCTATTTTGGGAGTATTTTTTCAATAGAGGATTTTTGCAGATCTTGGAAAATTCTCCCTCCACCCAAGAGCTTACTATGGTTATTAATCTCAGCCAGAAACTGTCAGGAAATCATACCATGACTTCAGTGAGTTTGTTACTGTTTCAGCCATACAATCCATGGATCTTTGGCAAGCAGCCCACCAAGAGGGAGCTTAGAGGCAGCTGGCAAGCTCAACCTACTGATCCTTGTTATGGGGTAATACAGTTGCCAAGCACTGAAAATCAAGAAGGAGAAAAAGCTTTGAGTTTTAGAACAACTCAATAAAGAACAAGTCTAAGAGTCATCATTCCCTTTGACCAGAAAACTTTCCAAGGATAAAGAGCACAAAGCTGAGAACTGTTCTTTGGTCTCCATTAGGCATCAAATCTCTAGCAGAAGATAAGTAAACAACAAACTAAAAGACTCAAGGTCCATCCCACCCCTGAAAGGACCTAATGTTAAAGACTGCAATGACGACACCATTAAAGCCAACCTCTTTAACACATTCTTTGGCTCAGCATTTGTAAATAGCAATGGATCATGTCCAGTATTTCCTAGTCAAACCACAGACAATTACAATGATCTAATACATATCAACATTCAACAGAAGACAATGTTGAAAAAGCACTATGCAATCTAAAACCATCTCTATCTATTGGACCAGACGGAATATGTGCCTACTTCTTAAAAAAGGTATCCACTGCCGTAGCAGAACTTCTAAGCATAATCTTTGAAAAATCTTTCAGGAACAGTTCCTTGCCAAAACTATGGTCACAAGCCATCTTCAAAAAGGGAGACCCCAGCCTACTTGAAAATTACAGACCAATCACTTTATGATGCGTCACCTGTAAAGTAATGGAATCAATTATTAACCAATCCATTATCCTCCACTTAGATAAAAGTAACCTACTCTCTAATAAACAACTTGGTTTCAGAAAAAAACTATCCTGTAATATGCAACTCTTACACTGCAAAAACATATGGACTACACAACTCGATCAGGACAAAGCAATAGACACAATCTACATAGACTTCTATAAAGCCTTTGATTCAGTGGTACACAACAAACTACTCTTAAAATTAAAATCTTATGGTATCTCTGGATACCTGCATAACTGGAGAGAAGCATTCCTGTCAAACAGACAACAAATGGTCAAAATTGGGAGCGTCCTATCAAATTCTGTACCTGTCAACAGTGGTGTCCCCCAAGGCAGTGTCCTAGGACCAACTCTCTTCATACTCTACATAAATGACCTCTGGGATCATATTAAGAGCAACTGTGTCCTCTTTACTGACAATGTAAAACTATTCAACACCACAGACAATACTGCTACCCTTCAAAAAGACCTTGACTATGTATCAGAATGGTCAAACAAATGGCAACTTCAAATCTCAACAAAACAAATGCTCTGTCTTACATATTGGCAAAAAAAATCAGAAAATAAAATACAGGTTGAATAGTCAAGACCTTGTTGATGATCCAAGCTCTGTAAAGGACCTTGGAGTACTTTGATTTAAGTGCTAGAACCCACTGTAACTACATAGCCAAAAAGGCATTAAGAGTTGTTAACCTAATCCTACGTAGTTTTTTCTTTGATAATATTACAGTACTAACTAGAGCATACAAAACATTTGCTTGACCAATACTGACTACAGCTCATCAGTCTGGAACCCACATTATGTATCTGATATTAACACAGTTGAGAAAGTCCAGAAATATTTCACAAGAAGAGTTCTCCACTCCTCTACTCATTGCAGAATACCTTATGCCACCAGACTTGAAAATCTAGACCTAGAAAACCTAGAACTACGCCGCCTTCGGTCCAATCAAGTATAGTATATAAAATCATACGTTGCAATGTCCTACCTGTCAATGAATACTTCAGCTTCAACCATAACAATACAAGAGCAAACAATAGATACAAACTCAAGGTTAATTTCACCAAACTTGATTGCAGGAAATATGACTTCAGCAATAGAGTGGTCAATGTCTGGAATACTCTACTTGACTCTGTGGTTTCTTCCCCAAACCCCAAAAACTTTAACCTTAGACTGTCTACTATTGACATCACTCCTTTCCTAAGAGGTCTGTTGGGGGCATGCATAATTGCAACAACATGCCTACCATCCCTGTCCTATTGTTTCTTTTATTTTTCTTATATGTATCCATGTATTCATAACTATGTTTTTACTTATACCTGTTATCTTGTAAGCAACTGACAAACCAAATAAATAAATAAAAAATAAAATAAATAAGTACTGGTACAAAGATTTAGTTTAACAAGTGGCTCATGTCTAATATTACTCCACAAATGGTTGTAGTTCATTTAGTGACCATTCAAAGTTACAACAGGGCTGAAAAAAAAGAGACATGACTATTTTTCACATTTACGATCGTTGCAGCATTTCCATGGTCATATGATCAAAATTCAGATGCTTGGCAACTGACTCATATTTATGGTGGCTGCAGTGTACCAGGGTCACACGATCACCTTTTCCAACCTTCCAAAAAGCAAAGTCAATGGGGAAACCAGATTCACTTAACAACTGTGTCACTAACTTAACAATTGCAGTGATTCACTTAACAACTGTGATGAGGAAAGTCATAAAAAGGGGCAAAACTCACATAACAACCATCTCACTTAGCAACAGAAATGTGGGGTTCAATCGTGGTCACTCAACTGTGGGCATAAGTAATTGATTTATAAGGATTGAAGTGTAAAACCCTTTTTTCAAGTTTTATTCCCGCCCACCGATTACCTATTTCCTACCCACTGATTACCTATTTCCTGTCTGTATATGTTATGTTCCATTGAAAGGGAAAGTTTTCCCTCTGGTCCGCCAATTAGGCAGGAAAATACTTCAAGCTGATTGGTTGTCCCATCTGACAGCTCCTATAGAAGGAGAACTGTCAGACAGTGGTTTTTCAATGTGTTGTAGTAAATCTAATAACAGAAAGGAGAGTTTGTTTGCTCATAAGAATGACCATCTTTAATGATAATTTTCCAGTGCTGGCTGCCCTGTTCACAACAAAGCAACTTTTTTTATTGACCTGAGCTATGCTATTGTTATCCCATTTTATAAAAAACATAGGAAGTAGATTAGACATTGGCCATTATACACCCATTGATAACTTGCTAAATATATTTATTAAAAACTATTGCATTGTCATTGAAGAGCAGGTGGTTTTCAGATGGCATCAATAAATTCTTGACTACTATTTAATTTTCCATAATTTAGATGATAAATAATTTTTTTCAATTCAGAAGCTCCATTTTCAAACCTTCATTGATTTTAAATCAATATCAAGAGAAAAGCTATAGGAAGTATCACACATAGTCAGATATTCCCCTGGAGAAATCTCCCTGGAGTTGTCATGCTCAGAGACAATGCAAGGATGTATTCTGGTTCCTCAACTTTTTAACCTACATAAGGTAAAGATAAAGATTCCCCTTGCGTGTACGTGGTAGCCATACATATCAGCCCTCAAATCCAGGGTTCTGTCCCTACTTATGTCTCACATAAAATTGGCAGTGTCTAATCTACTTTCTGTGTTTTAGCAGGTCAAAGATTTGTAGGTTTTTAATATGCAGACAACATGTTGATAGTGCCTGCTCCACAGGTGAGAATGAGAAGGCCCTGAAGGCTTTGGCCTCTTTCAGCTGAAAGACAAAGTTAATTATGCACTATCAGAAAACTGAAGTCCTAGTATCTGCTTACATTATTATAAAATTCATAATTGGCAAATTAATGAGAATGCTATCTAGCAGATGCACAATTATAAATAATACTGAGTGCTTTTTCAGTCCTTTGTATTCTGGTAAGAACATTTTTTTGTATGTGGCAGGTGTTGCTTGGTATATCTATCCAACTATTCTGAGATTTCCCCCCTCAAATTTCCCAGTTCCACATGGTGCTCAAGTGTCTACTGTACTTTTAGAAACATTGACATTCTTGAAACTATTCAGCCTATTAGAGCTAGTCCAAAGATGCACTAAAATGCTGCACTTCATTTAGAGATGGAACTAGTCTGCACCGATCCAAGGTCTTGGTAACATCGATTTAACTTTTGGTTAAAGTTTTTCCCAGCTTTTCTGGTTTTCATAGACCACTTAATCCTCCTGGTTAAAAAAAAAAAAAAGCTGTAGACAAGCTTTACTTCTTTGCTCTTTTGTTCTTGATAGCAACAGAAATAAGCTTACATAATGTATTTGGGACATTGATTTTCAAATCTACCCAAGACTACTACCTAGATCTGTGGGGCCCTTTCAAAGGGGTATCTACAGACTCCTGTCTCTCATTTACCATAGTCCTGAAATTCTACCAGGCTTTTCCTTTAACCAAACAGGATTCATTACTTCCTGCTTGTCCACTCCCAAAATATTCCCATTTATTAAACAATCTTTGAGGGTGGCTCAGGGAAATCTCTTGCCTGTTATTTTCTCTACAAGATACTCCACGTGACATTATATGTACTATCCTGAATTTTTTTCCTAGTAGATGACTCCTCTTTGACATTTCTCCTATCTGATTGTTATATACTTAAAATCTTTCCAAGTTTCCCAGTTGTCTATGTACTACCCATTTCTCCCCAGGTATAAACATTTACACAGTACTAATTTTCTTTCTTTTTAGCTTTATATATTTTCATTTTTACCTATTTACATTTTTTCAGATTGCTGGCCTTATGGCCATAATAAAGGCTTGGTTGGATTGGGTAAGATAGGATTGGAACTTTTCAAGTGAGCCAAGGACAGAAATGGCTTAGAAGATTTGATCTAAGACAGTAAACCCTGGATAGAATGAAGAGCAAAATCCTCCAGGCAAAGTCTAAAGAATTTCTTTTTTCTATAAGGATTTTTTTTAATGCAATTTGAACTCAGAGTGCTGATCTTAGTCCTACAGCTACAACTGTGAGGAGACGATATGGAATTCATTAGCATGAACTAGAGAGGGCAGTCAAGCTGGGATTCTTGGAGACTTTTTGGCCAGACACTCATTTCTCTATTCAATTTCTACTTAGAGCCTTAAGAACTGAGCCAGAACCACATGCTAAAAAGATGGTATCACTGTTAGATAAATAAGGGCAGGAGAAACAGTCTTTGTCCTTAGAACCTTATATTTCCTATGTATTTGCAAGCTCCTCTATTTTTCAGTTCTCTGACTACATATTAGTTTCCTTCCCTGGGAGATTTAATTAAGGTTTGTAAAGATTTCTGACATCTTCAAATAAATATAAAGCCTAAAGGCTGGACTGTTTTCTCTATTCCAAAATCATCCTCCAGCTACACTCGTATTAAATATTCTGATTAAATCAGGAGTGCTTAATTTCATGTAAATATGTTTATGAGGTATTAATGCCAGAACTTTAAATAGCAGAGTATGCTATATTTAATTTTTACAGTTTTGATTTCATGTTTCTATTTTCTCTTTCTCTGCCATTTTTCATCCTTTCCTTTGCCCATCATTGTAGATTTTAGTATTCTGTTCCTCACAGTAGAGTTCAGTAAAGGAAGTCTTCAGCATTTTTCCTTTAAAAACATGACACACAAAATATATTTCAGGGTATTGTAATGCTCCTTATGATACTATAACACAATCTAATGGATCATTTCTGTTAAATTAAATATTTTCACTTAAGAGGGTTGCATTCTCTTCAATTTGAGCTTCACTATAGCCCGATTAGATCTTCTCTCTTGGGTTATATATCAAATATGATTTCATTTTGTTAACCATGCTAATCCTAACCCCTGCCAATATATGAGTGATCTTTGAATGCAGTTTCATCATTCAATATACTCAGAGAACCTCTCTTTGATTCCAATCAGTGCTATAAATTGCTGTAAGGCTATTCTGAACCCAAAATAGGCATTTCTCCCTGGAACAGACTTACAATTTCTATCATGAGAGCTATAAGGCCAATGATAGTTCTGTTTACTCTGAAAATGCTAATTCCTTGAATCAAGATGCACAACACTGTTTGGATTACTGCTCACCTTGACCTTTGAGAAGCAGACCGCATGCTCAGAAATAGTCAGGTGCAAGACACACATATAATTTGATATGTAAGTACAATTAATGTGATGTTCTATTAGATAAATGCATCTAATAAGATTACTCTCTGTATATTAAATCATTTTCCTTTCTGTCACTTTAAAAATTGTTATTTGGCAGCAATGTTAAGCTCTTTCAAACCATATACTGTGATGTTGGAAATTTAGAAGTCTTCTATGCTTTCTCATAACTGCAGAAATATATTCTGGTATATTCTGTTTTTGCTAAACTGCTCCTGCTGCACCTTAAGAGGAAAACAAACCCCACCACTCTGCACATACTCAAATATAAGCTTTTCAACTGTACATGTCTCTGTGATGGAGATTGACTTAACACTGATATATTCTAATTTATCTTAATGTGTTATCTCAAACTAATTTGCAAACATAAAATAATTTTTAAAATTCTGCAATTAAATTATATTACTTCCCAAAGAAGTATTAAGATGTAATTCAAAGATCAAATGGAAGTATGATCTGTAATAAAAAAATAATTCGATTTAATTTACTATTATCTGTAGTTAAGCAAAAAAAGGCCTTTTATATAAAATAAAGATCATACATAAACATCCTTCTTTTTGAAAAGATTGGATTTAAAATATTTATTTAGCACTAAT
Organism: Bungarus multicinctus; assembly: GCA_023653725.1. NCBI lineage: Eukaryota > Metazoa > Chordata > Lepidosauria > Squamata > Elapidae > Bungarus > Bungarus multicinctus. The sequence continues at coordinate 23,445,443 of CM042840.1, forward strand.
TGGTATTCATTCCTCCCAAAGGAAGTTGATAGCACAGCATATTTTAACACTCCATTTTAAAGACAGCCAGAAGAAAGACACTGTATTAATATGCAATTATATACTGAAAGTTGCATGAATGCCTGAACTTGGTAGGTGCACTTTTAACTGCGTAGAGCCATTTGGTCTAGCTTGCAAGCCATGCCTCAATTCTGTCCATCAAATAACAATCAAGTATCCTCAGAAATAATTCTTCACAAACAACAGAAAATTCTCTGCATCAAGGCATGAAGTAAAGGAAGGGAGAGGGCACTTGGCAAGCAAAAGAAAAGGAAAGAAAACCTGCAGCCTTCATGATAAATATACATATCTTACATATAAATAATTGCATATCAATTAATTCTAACCATCTTCTCTCTTCCACTATATTTCCCCCATTTAAAATAAAACAAGAGCTCTCTAATTAGAACTAGGCTATTCTACAGGATTGTTACACATCAGTAACTACACTGCATTATTATTTAAGATAGTTGTAACTCAGCCACCTAGCCACTATTCCTCTGTTTACAATATGTATTATAATAATATGGACCATCTAATTGAGTTAGGGCCCACTTTGTTCTTCTAATAAGAATTCAGGATAGCCAATAATAATTTTAAAAACCACTTTCCTCAAAATATTTTTTTAAAGAGAGCTAGACATTTTACAGACTTCGTCTTTGTTCTCTGGCTTGTTTTGGGATAAGTCCATTGGACCAAAATTTGTAATTTTGCAATATTGCTAGAACAGCTCATTTATTGGCTTATTCTTCAGCTAAAAATACTGAAAAACAGGAAGAAGTGTTTCTTTTAAAATCAGCCAAATAGTGAATTATAATTTGGCTTCTAATAAGACTTTAAATGTGTTTTTTAAATGAAAAATGGAAGTCTAAAGAGACTATCTTCTCCAGGATCAGCAGCATCCTCTTCTTGTAGACAGTCTAGATCTTCTAGTAGATCAGTCAAAATCAAGGCCCTGGGCTGGATCTGGCCTATGGATCTGGCCTATGGGATCTTGCCCATGAGGCCGCCCTGGAAGCAGCAAAGGACTGGCCCATGATGCCTCTGCAAGCGAAAATGGAACTGGTAGCGGAAATTTTAAGTAGTTCGGAGAACCAGCAAATACCACCTCTGACTGGAGATTTTACAGTATACTTCCCCTGCCACGCCCACCAAGCCATGCCCACAGAACCAGTAGTAAAAAAATTTGAATCCCACCACTGGTCAGACACCATCACAGGTGTCCCAGACATAAGTGACATTGAGCTGGCCATGATCATACTCTCCCAGCCCCCCGAGGTTAAACACAACGATGAGTTTACTGGATGAATGGCATAGGGAACAAAGCTGTTACAGAATCTGTAGTCCTGCTAGAAATACTTTGAAACCTCTTCTCAGAGGGGAGCTGTTGTGTATTGACTGTAGTCTTCACTCAGGTTCTCTCCCATTTGTTGATGTCATTTGACAGCCGGCTATAAAAGGAGCTGTCAAACGGCATCAGCTGTTGCCGCTTTAGCTGGCTGCCGTGTTAGTGCGGCAGTTGCGGCAACCCTTTAATTGTAAATAAAGTTGAAAGCTGAACCTTTGCCTTGGTTGTCTGCCTCAAGTGATTTCCGCCGCTCCACAATACTGGCGACAAGGGTGTGATACTTATAAGAGGCAAGCCAGGCAAAAAAGACAAAGAGCGAAGTCACTAACAAAAGAGCTGAAAACGCTACAGAGTTGCTGTCACTGTTCGCGAAGCGCGATTTTTAAATCGCCTCAGGAGAAGTGGCACAGGTGAGAAGACAATGACTTCGAATCCTGCATTCCCGCCTTTCAGACCAACTGCAGAGACATGGGAATTATACAGGAACCGGTTTGACTGTTTTTTAGATGCCACAGACTTTGCTGATATTTCAGACCATAGAAAAAAGTCTTATTTTCTAAGCTTTTGCGGAGTCACGGTATTTGACACCGCCACAGCATTATTGGCTCCACGATCTATTAAGACTATTCCTTGGGAAGAATTACAAGAAATTCTCTCTAACCATTACTCCCCTAAGCCTTCTAGAATTGCCAGACGCCATGCCTTTAGAAGGTGCACCCAGACTGAGGGAGAAACTATTAGTGACTACATGGCAGCACTATGAACGGATGCCTTACATTGTGGATTCAGGGACTATACTGTTAGATCAGCTGGTGTGTGGAGTTAAGGATCTTAGGCTGCAAAGACAGTTACTAGCTAAAGGGGACCTAACCTTAAAACAAGCCATAGAAGAATCCCAGGCTGCTGAGCTATCAGCACTCTCAGCAGCTGAAATACAGGGAAATCCAATTAGACTAGATAGCCCAACAGTTCATTTTGATGAAGCCTCCACAGAGGAAAGCTCAGAAGAGGCTACTGGGATAAACCTCCTCAGACAGCTCAACCCTAATCAAAAGGAATACAGACAGGTTGCAAATCAATCTCCACGAATGCAGCCCACCTGTTTAAGCTGTGGAGGCAACCATCTCAGGGCATCCTGCAGATTCAGGAATGCCATATGCTTAAAATGCCAAAAGAAGGGTCATTTGGCAAGAATATGTCAGGCAGGAAAGACTTTTAACCAGCCTCAAAGGCCTCAGAAAGCCATACAATTCCCAAGACAAATCAAGGATTGTTTCACATGCTACCAAGCCAAGATACCAAAAAATAGTTCTAACAAAATTAGTGTCATTGTTTCTATAGAAGGTAGAACATGCAGAATGGAAGTAGACACTGGCTCTGCACTATTCATCATCTCGTGGGGCACCTTGAAACAACTGCTTCCCAGAATAACAAGAAAGAAGATTCCAGGCTGCAATTTGACTCTATGGGACTACCAAGGCAGAACCATTCCTGTCATTGGAAAAGGCAAGTTTTTAATTCAATTTCAAGATTTTAAGGGTCACTTGCCTTTAGTGATAGTGGATGGCGCCCTCCCAAGTCTATTGGGACTAGACTGGTTCCCTGCCCTAGGCCTCCACATAGGTGGAATCCATGCCATTGCAAGTTCGGAAGTTGGCTCCCTGTTCAGGGAATATGCTGATGTATTCAGCGAAGGCCTAGGCTGCTACGTGGGATATCCAATATCTTTCAAGGTAGATCCTCAAGCAGTACCAATTCGTTTAAAACCCCACAGGGTACCTTTTGCAATTCATCCTAAACTCGACAAGGAACTAGACAAATTAATTAAACAAGGCATACTACAACCTACAGATTTTTCCAAATGGGAGACCCCAATAGTGACACCTCAAAAGAAAGACAGAGGTTTGAGAATATGTTCTGACTATAAATGCACAATAAATAAGTATTTACAAGTAAGCGCTTATCCAGTCCCCATTGTGCAACACTTACTCCATTCCTTTAAGCCTGGCTCCATTTTTGCAAAGCTAGATATGTCACAGGCCTATCAACAGTTCCCTGTTGATGATGAAACTGCAGAGCTGCAAACCATAGTGACACACAGAGGCGCTTTTAAATGTACACGCCTACAGAGTTAGTGTGGCCCCTGGAATTTTCCAGTCACTAAAGGAAAGGATTCTGCAAGGGTTACCTGGCGTAGTACCCTATTTTGATGACATTCTTATATCTGCCAATAACAAAACTCAATTGCTACAAAAAGTCAGAAGTGTCCTTGAACGTTTTAAAAAGTCAGGTCTTAAATTAAAAAGAGAAAAGTGCACTATTGCCACTCCGCAAGTAGAATTTTTAGGTTACAAAATTGACGCCTCAGGTATTCACCCAACAGAATCTAAAGTAAAGGCCATTCATGAAGCTCCCACTCCTACTAATAAGACTGAACTCCAATCTTTTCTGGGACTTCTAAATTTCTATGCTTCGTTCTTGTCCCTAAAGCTTCAATTGCAGAGCCTCTTCACAGGCTCCTAGACAAACAGACACCATGGCACTGGGGGCCAAGAGAAACTCTTGCTTTCAAGGAAGTCAAATCACTGCTCATGTCTAAAGCTGTTTTAATACAATTCAACAAGAATTTACCATTAGTACTAGCTGCAGATGCTTCCCCTTTTGGAATAGGGGCCGTTCTGAGTCACAGACTGCCAAATGGTGCAGAAGCACCCATTGCGTTCTTTTCAAGGACACTATCCTCCACTGAACGCAACTATAGTCAAATTGACAAGGAGGCCTTGGCTGCAGTTGCTTCAATAAAGAAATTCCATAAGTTTCTCTACGGTCATCATTTTGAACTGGTAACAGATCACAAACCTCTTTTGGGAATTTTATCTGGCACTAAACAAACTCCTCAGATTCTGTTCCCAAGGATGACCAGGTGGACCTTGTTTCTGGCTGCATATTCATATACACTGGTCCACCGCTCTGGAAAAATGCTTGGCCATGCAGATGCCCTCAGTCGTTGTCACCTGCCAGTTCCAGTTGAGGACCCTGCACCAACAAATGCTATTTTCCTGGTCGAAGAGCTCCAGCTGCCTGTCACTGCTTCTGACATCGCTGCCCATTCTGCCAAGGACAAGGTAATTTCCCAAGTCCTTGACTGGGTAGGGAGAGGGTGGCCGGCAACCCCTTATCCATCAGAATTCCTACCCTACAAGTTACACCAACAGGAACTTTCCTCATTGCAAGGCTGTTTACTGTGGGGAACCAGGGTAGTGATCCCCCCCAAGCTACAAACCTCAGTCTTAAAGGTACTACATGAGGGTCATCCAGGCATAGTTAGGATGAAGGCCCTCGCTCGCAGCTACGTATGGTGGCCTGGTATGGATGCCCAAATCTCTAGCTGGGTCAATTCGTGTCAGGCATGCCAGGCCACCAGACCGTCCCCTCCAGCATCCACCCCTGGGACCTGGGAAGAGGCAGGAAGCCCATGGTCCAAAGTTCATATTGATTTGGCTGGCCCTTTCCATGGGCGTACATTCCTAGTATTAGTTGATTCATTTTCCAAATGGGTGGAGCTGACAATGCACACCACAACCACTGAAGCAGTTAATAAGGCATTGACCAGGATGTTTGCCACACATGGCCTCCCTGATTCCATTGTATCCGACAATGGCCTCCAATTTACCTCATGCGAATTTGAGATCTTCCTAGCCAACCTGGGTATTAGACACATATTAGTAGCCCCCTTTCACCCTGCAAGTAATGGTCTGGCTGAGAGGGCAGTCAGATCTGCTAAGAAGGTACTACAGAGACTGGGACCCATTAACTGGCATTCTAGACTGACCCAATACCTTCTGAGCCAACATACAACCCCCTGTGCCTCCACATATAGGTTACCAGCTGAGGTGCTAATGGGGCGCCGTTTAAGAACCACTCTTGACAGGCTTCACCCAAATTATGCCCCAGTGCTTCCCCTTGGGTCAAACAGCCAAACTAGAAGGTTCCTAGAAAATGACCTAGTATATGCCAGGAACTTTGCTGGGCACTCATTATGGTTGCCTGGACGTGTGGTGGCAGTAATTGATCCTAAGTCTTATAGAGTCCAGCTAACAGATGGGCGTATCTGGCACCGCCATGTGGACCCACCTGAGGAAGCGTTGGAGCACTACACTCAGAGGTCATCTAGACGGTCCTGACGCGGAAAAGCTACCCCTACCTGAAGAAGCCTTCCTCCAGCGCACTTGTGATGAAAGCCTACCTAGAGAAGACCCAGGACCAGAAGCAACTCCTGACGATCCTTCAACTTCACCACCGATGGAAGCCATGCGACAGGCAGAAGGCAGCAGCCCGATGCCATTTTCAGCAGAACTAAGAAGATCAGGATGACTGCGCAGGCGCCCAACATACTTACAGGACTACGCATGCTCCTCTCCGGGAGGGAGGAGTGTTGTGTATTGACTGTAGTCTTCACTCAGGTCCGTGCTTCAAGTGGGAAGCATGGACCTCTCCCATTAGTTGATGCCGTTTGACAGCCGGCTATAAAAGGATCTGTCAAATGGCATCAGCTGTTGCCACTCCAGCTGGCTGCCGTGTTAGCAGGGCAGTTGCGGCAACCCTTTATTTGTAAATAAAGTTGAAAGCTGAACCTTTGCCTTGGTTGTCTGCCTCAAGTGATTTCCACTGCTCCACAATAGGAGCAACAGAAACAGATCAAAAAGTGGGTGTGTGGGGTCTCTAACAATTCTTTGACCTCTAAGCACATAGCGCTTATAAGCAGTATCCTTAATAACATGAAGCAAGCTTCCTATAATCTTCTCAGCTGTCCTTACCACACTCTGGGTGGACTTTCTATTTGAGGCACTGCTACCATCAAATCAAATAGCGATGCACTTTGTTAAAATGCTCTCAAGTGTGCCTCTGTAAAAAGTGGCCAGGATAGAAGGAGAAAAATGTGTTTTCCTCATCTGATGCAGGAAATGCAGACACTGGTTTGCACTAAGGATGACGTGTAGAGAGACTAATTCAGATTGTTAGTTATCTGCAACCCCAGATACTTAATACTGTTGACCATCTCTACAGCTGCATCCTTGATGCTAAGTAGAATATGACAATGCCAGCTCTTTCTAAAATCTACAATGATCTCTTTTGTTTTATTAACATTTAGAACCAGATTACTTTTATTGCATGAGAGCCTTGACCTCTTCCCTAAAAGCATTGTATTGTCATCCCAGATAAGACCCACCTCTGCCGTGTTATCCGCATACTTCACAATATAATTCATAGCAGATTTGGCACAGTAGTTGTGGATCATCAAGGTGAACAGTAGCAGACTCAAGACACAGCCCTTTGGGGAACTCATACTTAAGGAGATGGAGTTGAAAACTTCTTCCAACTCATAGAAACTGGAATCTATCAATAAGGAAATCAAGTACTAAATTACACAAAGGAGTATTAAAATAGGCTCAGTTTGCTGTGGAATGATTGTTTTGAACAGCAAACTAACACATTCATGTTAGTTTATAAAATACAACTTGAGGATTATTTAATAAACAGCTATAAATATCAAAAATTGTTAACTGGCAAAAAGGGAGCAAAAATGATATGAAAAACAGGCAAGTTAATAACAATCTACATCAAGGGTCCCTAAACTTGGCAACTTTAAGATTTGTAGCTGGCTGAGGAATTCTGGAAGTTGAAGTCCATAAATCTTAAAGTTGCCAAGTTTGGAGACTTCTGATTTACATTATCTATAACTATATATTTATCTATATATTAAAAGGTACATATTTTTTCAGAGTTATTGGAACCAATGTGGTGTGGATAGACCCCAAAGCAATGGCTTTTGGTTATTCTTACTTTAGCATTGCGATATATATAATGGTAATGAAATAAACATGAAAAGTAAGACATCAGATGATCTCTCCTTTCTTCTGCCCCATGAATGAAAGTATTTATTGATGGACAGCATCCAGTATCAGCAGGTTTTGGATGAAGTTTTCCAAAGAGACCCTCTTTTTTTTTAATGTGGTCTACAGAAAAATTGTTAAACATGTAAACAGTATTACCTGAGTACTCAACCACAATCCTAGAACAAACACAGTCCCAGCATTTGGGATGTATTTTGGATGTAGACACAAGAACATCTGCTGTAGCAGTTAGAGCTGAATTGGGAATTTATACAATTCAGGCATTATCTAAAATTAGAGCTTATACTACTGGTGCAAAGTTAATGAAATGGAGACTGATAAACTACCGATATTATGTCTACCAGAGCAAATAAAACTACAATCATAAATATCCTGGATCATGAAACTAACAAATTTTGTAAGAAGCTGTGGTCTTCCTATCTCTTGTGTAACAGGAGAACAATTAAAAAAAAGAGTTGCCTAAAGAATTAAGGATATAGATGCATAGACTGATATAGCTATTCTTAGTAAGGTAAGTAACTTGAAATGGTTGAGTAAATACAAATGTTCTTTCCAAGTAGATAGCTACTTGAAGTCACAATTCCCAAAACATCTTAGGGAGATATTCACAAGAGCGTGATTTGGACAACTTGACACAGTGGTTAGATATGGGAGATTTCATGCAATACTGTACAATGAGCGCCTCTGCATTTGCGGAGCGGCAGAGGTAGAGGATCTGGCTCACATCCTATTTGACTGCTGCCTGTATAAGAGGATGAGATACAGGTATCTTGGTCTTTATATCAGACGAATGACCCATTGGGATACCCACATCAAAATAACTTACCTTATGTCCGGCCAGAACTTGAAAACTACATTTAAAGTAGCACAGTATTTAAACAAAATGATTTGGTTGAGATCTGCATATGTGGGATTGATTAGGGTAGACTGTAAGGGCGACTCCGAAATATAACGTTATTATAATTTATCTATATCTTAAATTATTGTATATTATTACAATTTTATTTTGGATTGTATTTTATTACTATTTCATCTTAAATTGTATTTTGTCTGGATTCCATTTTGGATTGTATTTTATCAAGTTCCATTTTAAATAATATTTTATCAAATTTCATTTTGAATTGCTTTTATTAAATTTTGGTAACAAGTTGTTGCTGGAACTTTGCACTTTGATATGGCCCATTACCTAATTACTACTACTTGAGCTTAATTATTGTTATTTAAATAAAGCATTAGAACAAAAACATTTTGTTTTTGTTCTAATATCTCAATCAACAGAACACATTGATCTATAAAACGGTCTATTGCCTCATCAAAGAAAGATTCAACATTCATCCATCTGAAATGGTTTAGCAGATTCTGCACTTTCTCACAGCATGCTGTGGTGGGTACTTATCCTTCTGTTGGTTTGTCCTATGTATGTGGCAGGGCATGATGCACAGGGTACTTCATATATGCCTTGGTTTTCTAGGTCAATTTTATCTTTGGGTTTCTCAGGATGGCTGCTATTTTTATTTTTTTGTCCGTTTTGAAGGCAGTCTTGATATGATGTCTGCATAGTATCTTGCTTACATACATAGGACAAACCAACAGAAGGATAAGTACCCTCCTTGAAGAATGCAATAAAAAAGCTGGAACACACTTCCTCACTAGTCCAACATATGAAGGCCACAGGTCATAGCATCGACTTCAATGGCACCAAAGCCCTGGCTACAATAGAAAACCCTGGCTACAGAATCATCAGAGAAGCCATAGAAATTGATAAAAGACCTAATAGTATGAATAAAAGAGATCAATCTACCAGACTATCAATCATATGGAAGCCTGCACTCACCAACAAAAAAATCTCTATACCACAATCCAGGCAAGCATCTGGACACAAACAGACCATCCCGCTAATACCTCCAACCCAAACATGTCCCAGCCAGCTACCCAAATAAAATCTAGCTTCCTAATAAATAATTATCTGCCATTCACAAGAAACCAAGCTGCACTAAGAAACCCCAATGCACAAAACACAATGTTGCCAACCAATCAAGAACACAGCAACTCGAAAACCAATAAAAAGAGACCTAGACTCCCAGCCACTCAGGATGAGGAAAAAAACATTCAAATAAAGCAGAAAGCCAGCACCAAATTCCACCAAAAAACGGCTGCCAAGCCTGAGACATAAAATTAAAAAGAACCCAATACACAAGCCTGAGGATGGCAGATGAGATTCTGCCGAAATGTCGCTATAATAAAAGCACATATTAAATATTAAAACGCGGGAAAATACCTGAAGAAACCTAAATACCATGAATACCCGCGAAAACATAAGAAAACATACATACACACACACACACACACATACACACACATATATGCAGGTCTTGGTGTGTTCAGGTCCACGTGAAAATCTACGAAAACAAATATATATATCATCACACGCAGGCCCTCATCTGAGTCCTCACTCTCCAAGACCTCAGCCATCTGCACCTGCTGCCAGCAAACCCCAACAGTAATAAATATCTATGCCTGCTAAAGAAAGGATGATAGGCATCAAGCTAGCTTGATTTTCTTTGGCAAACTGGAAGTAGCCACAAATGAGGCCATTTGCAACATTTCTACCTACCTCCTGGGAAAATTTAATAAGAAGAAATGGAAAAGAATTGCGGGGTGATCAGCAGTTCATATATAGTACAGCATTCTGGGCTATATGAAGCTTTTAAAAACTGTTTAAACAAAACAGAGTAAGTTACAGTACTGAGAAACAGTATGTGCCACCGTGAGTAATTCTTGATATCTTCATGAATGGGTGCACATTAGATATGGAAATACATCATTTATATCTGGTTGGAAATTAGGACAACAAACCCATCTTTCAGGGAAGTGCAGAATTTTCTTAAAATTGGCTTCTTTTAGCCTACTACTTGGCTTTCTACCTTTACATTTATATAATTATTCACAGCAGAAAAGCATTATTCATAATCTTATTAGATCTCAATTCTATCTTGTTCAATCACCATCTTATTGCCTGATATAAAGTTAAAATATAGTGTCTTGTGGTGATGTTTTTTTTAGTGGAAATGCTTTGTAATAAATATCCAAGACTGAAAAGGATAAGTTAAAACCCAAAATCTAGACTACTTAACACCGTAAGTATGTCTGGACATGGGGAACAAAGAGCTGTGTCCTAATTTTTTTCTCCATCCAGAGACAAAGCTTGGCTTGAGAGAGACAATAGTATGGTAGAAATCAACTGGATCGATTTCAGATTGAGCATGATCAAAAATGCCTCTGCTTTTTGTTTGACTAGTTTCCTTGGCTCTGGGGATTCCTAAGTAAACCTAGTGTCACCAGCAATCAAATGTTTAAACAAAATATGACAAGAGTTTTGACAGCCCTCATAACACTTTGAGGTATTTTTAGCATATTTCTGAGTTGTATTAGCTTAACCTGTAATAGAATAAAAATGAGCCCATATGGCAGAGATGTAATTATGTTGCATGTGAAAAATCCCTTCGGTAGGGTTTTTGTGGGGTGAGGAAGCGGGGGAGAATTCCCTACATGTGCCTTCTGGAAGATGCAATATACACATGATTACTTACTTATTTGCATCAAGAAAAAGAATACAATTCTAACAACACAGTAATGAAAAGGGCAAGCAGCATATACAGATCCTTGGGGTTGCTGCTACTTATAACTGACATCCAGTTAAGAACAGAGAAATTTGTCTCCGTAGGGACAAATGATGAAGCAATCTTTGATTATGCAGGCATACTAATCATGAGTCTTAATTATTATTACTGCAAGTGAATGAACTACAAATCTCCAGGGAACATCTCTGTCACAGATACTTTGCTGGCATAAGCTGAAAAGAAAAAGAAAAAGAATTTTTTCCCAAGGATCATTTTCATTCCAACCTGATAGCTGAAATTTCTCTCAATACCAGACATGAAACATTAAATATAGATTAGAAACAGGGAAACGTTGAAAGTTGAAATTCACTGGAGATGCACACCCTACATACTTGAGAGAAAGCCCCAAATGTTGTAGCAACATGACGGAAACTTTCCAAGCTGAATGCAGCCACAACAGAAGGGAAAGAGAATGTTTAGAATTCCAACAGTCTTCTGTTTAGCTTTCTTCCAAGACCCTAATTCATCTCAGTTTTATAGGTTGTTATTGGCAGATGTTAGAAAGTACCCACTGAAATGAACAAATGATTGTACCTGGTGGGGAGAGAAACAAGTTTTTCATCTCCCAATGATTTAAACTGTAACGAGACTTCAGATTTAGGTGTAAAAAATAATTTTCTTTCTTTTATGCTCTAGAGAATGCAATAGCAGCCTGGTATATTTCAATGTGTCTATATCTATGTAGACATGTACATTTATATTCTTATGTAAATGCATATGCCATATTCATATTAGCGTTTGTAAGCTGACCATTTCCACAATATTAATAAAGGAGAAAACATTCTATATTGAGGACAAAGGAATGCAGAGGTGGTCTTCAAATAATTTAACAACCAGTTCTCTGCCTGGTTGCTGGGTGGGTGTGGCCATGGTGGGCGTGGCCTAATTGGCCTCCTGAACCACCCTGGGAGTGAAAACAGACCATGGGGTGGACATATTTGTCCTCTCTGGGATCCGAAGGCTCTCTGGGGACCAGAAACAGGAGCATTTCTGGCTTTCTGAAACTTCCAGGAGGCCCGTTTTTGCCCTCTGCATGGGCCCTGCACTTACCTGTGATCTACAACAGGCCATTTGGGGACTCCTGGGAGGGGAGGGGAGGGTTGGCCGGGGCCAGCCAGGGATGGCATTTGCCGGTTCGCCGAACTGGCCATAAAATTAACAACTAGTGTGAACCAGTAACAGCCCACCCCTGCTGGAATGCCTTTAGTTAGAATTTATAGGTGCTAAATTTATGAACATATAAAATATAGAATCATTACAGGAAATGTTACACATCCTATCCTATCACAAGGATCTCCGTGTCTGTTAATAGTTAATAGGCAATTATTATTTTTAAGAGGGGGGTCTTTATATTTAAGCTAGAGGATGCCTTTAGAGTAAATAGCCATGTTTTCTCTGACCATCTAAGCAGAGGACTATTTTTTACAAAACAGGATACATGACCTATATTTAGATTAAAATTCTATTTAAATTATTCATTTGGCTCATCAAAATGAGCAAATGACTTCCATCAGGTTAAGTCAATTGTTGTAGACACAGTAATTGGGAAGCAGTACAGAATGACATGGAGATTTCATAGTTGCTTCCATGGACAAGGAAAATAAATTGCTGTTCTGTGTTTCAGAGGGCAGCAAAATACCTGTAAGTTTTGGATTTAGAAATACACTAGGTCACTCTGGCTGTCTGCTTGCAGGCATTTTGGACTACTACCAACTGCAGCTACAGACAGGAGTGATCAGCATGGTAATTGAGAAAATGTTTATCCAGTTGAGGAATTTCAAAGCATGTTGAAATTTGGAGAGTGGTAGTTTCCATGTCTGTGTCATTGAACTTATCTTCTAGTATTGTTCCTCCACAGATCATGCACAGATCATGTATTGTATGATATCCTTAGCATACACACATGTACCAACTATTCTGTGCAAAAATACAAGATTTGATAGTGCAGAGCTTCATAATTTGCAATGAACAAAAGATTCCCTTTTTTGCTATATGCTTGGTACTGGTTCAATGTTTCTGTTCCTTGCAATACCAATGCAAGCCAATTGTTATTTCACTTTGTGATACATTATTTTAGGGGGAAATGTCTAATATAAGAATGGGAAGACATTATAGAAAAATGGAGTTTGTTCTTTTAGTACAATATGAGGTCTTGTTTGGTTCTTTAAGCAGTGAAGCAAATAATTAATTGCATTGAGATTAACTCCTTTTGTATTTTGCATGGATGTATTTTTAACTCATTTAAATTCATCTCACAAATAAAATTTGAATAATCCATTTCTTACTAACCTTACTAACGTAGTAAGCAGTCTATTTGCATCAAAAGTCTAGAAATATTCCAAAACTTCCTGAACACTTTCCCACCAAAACTTTTCTGTATTCATTCGTTTTCCATCATAATGTACACTCTGTTTTCTATTAACTTCTTCCCTGCAATACCTACTACTGTTATTCTGGAGTCCAAATGGCCATCAATAAGATACTTACCATACTTTTTAGATTATAAGATGCATTTTCCCCCAAAGTGGATGGAAATGTCTGTGAGTCTTATAGAGCAAATATTGCAGTGCGGGAAGAGGGTTGGTGTGGCATAAATCCATTGTGCTAAGCAGTGGTGAGGTGCTGCCACTTGTTCCCCACCTCCCATCTGCTGGTAACCAGCGGCGAACAGGCCATAGTAAATGGGCCATAGTGAATGGGCTGTGACAATGGTGAACAGGCCGCAGTGAATGGGCCACGGCAAATGGGCCACAGCAACGGCGAATGGCCCTTGGTAAATGAGCCACAGTGAACAGGCGCAGCAAATGGGCTGCAGAGAATGGGCCATGGCAAATGGGTGGTGGTGAACAGGCAGTGGCAAACGGGCGGTGGTGATCTCCGCTGCCTAGAACAGCTGATTGGTGGTATTCCAGGAGCCAATCACCAATCAGCTGCTCAGCAGCCAAGACTCCAGTGTTCCCTGGCAGTGGCAGAAGCTCAGCTCAGTTGACCAGTGGTGGGTGCAACAGAGCGGAACCCTGACAAGCCACATGTGGCGATAACATTTTGAAGCTGACCAGACTGTTTGCAGTTTGCTGCAAAGGCACTAGCCAGATAAATACTGGATGGGTGCTGGGAAGCAGAGGCAGTTTTTTTCCTTGTTTTTCTCTTCTAAAACTAATGTGTGTCTTATAGTCTGAAAAATACAATACCCTAACCCTAGAAGGAGCACTTATCCTAGGTAAATCTACTGGATACAGCATAATGAAAAATGCTATGATTTGCGCTGCTGTGGTGATCTGTGTTTAGTTCTGCTATGATAACCATGTGCACTAAAAGCAGGAGTGGGATTGTACCAGTTCTGTCCAGCTCTGTAGAACCGGTAGATCTGAAGAGCAGCAGACACAGAACCAGTTCCTTGTCTGCTTCTGTTTTGGCCCACTCACCTGCCCAGGTTCTTACTTGTCTTTTATTTTCTGCTTTTTCATTCTCAGCTGCTTTGCGCAGCACAGCTGCGGTTGAAAAAGCAGGAAAAAAGTGCTTTTTCAAACACTGCGCACCCGCCTGCAGCGCTACTCAGCTGTCCGGGTAGCTCAGCAGTTTGTTAATTGCACACACACACACACACACACACACACACACACAGAGCGCGTGTCAGGCATGCATGTGCACAAAGCACATGTTGTGAGACATGTAGCCACTGAACTGGTAGTTGTAGCGGTCAGATCCCACTCCTGACTAAAAGTCTAGCTATAGAAAAGATGGAGAAAATGCTTTCACTGCACACAGAACACAAGACCAGGAAGAAAACAAATTTTGAGTGCTTCAAAGTAAGGTCTAAATCTTACAAATTGTCAATGTATTTGGATTACAAAAATTGTCACCCTAGCCACGATTCCCCTCCCCCCCCCACGTTCATTGTTTCAATTATCTTACTCTCTGGAAATTCACTTCCTACAGTGAATTTTCAGTGAATATAAAATATTAACATTAAATGAGGAAAGGTTGTATACCTGTTGACTGAAAAGTTGGAGTCTCAATCCTTTATCACAAGTGCTTTCAGTCTTCTTCCCTACCTTGCTTTGTTGCATAACCGCTACTGGTATTATTACCATTCTTTTAGATGCATGTCCAACCTTCTCTTTGACCTTGACAAGTAAGAATTGTTAGAGGGCCCATTGTCCAGGCTTAGTGGTGGATGTGGGGGGAGGGGAGGAAAATACGTAAATGAAATAAATCCATAGCATCATTTCCTGGTCCTGTGCACTAAGTGAGTAAAATCAGCTCTACTCCTTTTGTGGAGATGCAATACTGACAAGTTATAAATAGAACATATTTTCTTTATAAAAAGAAAGAAAGAATGTGAAAAAAATCTTTTTGACTTTAAGTAGTCACATGCAAAGCATTCAGTGGTGGAGGAGATAAAATATATAATTGTTTAAATCACAGAGAGTAAATATAAGGCTCTGCAGTTGTATAGTACTGCCCCAAATTTAGATAAATTGTGTTGTAAAGATATTCCAATTTGTATAACAACAGTTTACTTAGCATGTACTAAGAATATAAATTCCAGAAGGCATAATACAAATAATACAGAGATTATACTTAACATAATTCTTGGTCAATGTTTCCCTATTTCACTAGAGATTAGTCTAGCCCTGGACCATATGTTATTACTGTATAAATGTATTATTGGAGAACCCCTTTTCCTGAAAATTCCAGTTTAAATTGAAGGCTGAGGAGAGAGAATAAATCCCTTTCTTTCCAGACTTCCATTCAGCACTTGTGCCTGATTTTAAAAGAAGTCTTTTTATCACTGACAGAAATGAAAGAGTCTTTGCTACAGGCTGGTCAGGAAACCAGCTGCACCAAGACAATTGTAATGTTATTGTTGTAGAGTGTAATAACAGAATCTTGGAAGCCTGGTGGATATTATCTCTCCTCCCTTACATCAAGAAAAGGGCAATCTTGAGTTTCTTCCTCACTTGCCCTCATTTTCAGAGACAAGCTAGCGTTTACCAAATCGCTGTTCAAACCATATCCATACTTTTACCACTGAATCTCCCAAAATAAATACTATAATAAAGCTGAGTTTTCCTAAATGAATAATGAGTGGCATTCTGAATTCTCCCATTATTATTACAGTGTCATATTATGAACTATTGATCTTCTGCTGAAGTGATTTTGCAACAGGCTATAGTATTCAGTTGTTGTCTTCCACAATGCATATGATATAGCTTTTCAAGCCAAGCAAGCAATTCTAAAAGCAGTCACTTTAATATCATTTTAATGGATGAGTTAGAGCAGGAGTGTCAAACTCAGAGGTGGTATTCAGCAGGTTCTGACCAGTTCTAGAGAACTGGTAGTGGAAATTTTGAGTAGTTCGGAGAACTGGCAAATACCATCTCTGACTAGCCCCACCCTCATCTATTCTCTGCCTCCCAAGTCTCAGTTGATCAACTGGGTCTTCTTTTGTTGCCCTGCACAGGAGAACAGAGCTGGAAAGCAGGTTAGTGGGGTGAAGAGGGAATTGGATTTTGCAGTAACCTTTCCCCAGAAGTGGAAAGGGAATGGAGATTTTGCAGTATCCTTCCCCTGCCATGCCCACCAAGCCACGCCCACAGAACCAGTAGTAAAAAAAAATGAATCCCACCACTGGTCAAACTGGTTTTCTTTGAGGGCCAGATCAGCATTATAGTTCTCCTCCACTGGCTGGCTGGGGTGGGGGAGACAGGACGGGTGCCTCCTGCAGCACTTTGCCAGCCAAAACAGAGCACAGCCATGTGAGGTCCTTCTGCACCCCATTTTGGCTTCCAGAGGTACTGCAGGCTGGTCCTTTGCTATTTCCAGGCCTGCCCCACAGGTCAAATTTAAGCACTTGATGGGGCAGCTCTGGCCCCTGGGCCTTGAATTTGACATCCCTGAGTTAGAGGGAGGGCGTCTCCTCTATTAAATCAAATTCTAAAAAACATAGTTTTCCTTAGAGTGAACAATCAAAAGAGCAGGCAGCATGCATGTCAGTGAGTCATGCTCTTTAGATCACAATCATAACTACAACCTATAAAACTAGATTCTACATTAGAATCTTAAGTCAATGGGCAGTTAATTAATTAGTGCAACTTACATAACAGTGTTAATACAAATCTGTTTGGCATGCTCTGATAGAAAATGTCACCCTGAATATTTTTGTGGTTTCTAGAAGAAGGCCAAGCAATGACCTATACTCCGTGTTTTCTTCTAAATCAAGAAAAAAATGATTTCACGCCAAATCTTTACAAATGAAACATTTGAACCAGTGATGAATGAAACATAATCTATGGGATAGAGCTTCATAATGGTCTACTTTTTTAAACAAATAAATAAACAGCATAGCGTAGGTTTGATAGATTTAACAACCCAATCTTATTAACTTAAAAAAAAATACAGAAAGAGCTGAAAATTCTGTCTGCAAGCCTAGCAGATTAATGTCCTTATATTCCCTATAAACATCTTGCCTTCCTTGTTGACAAAAATATTGGTTAAAAAGTGTAGCAGATATTAACCAATATTTTCAAGCAAATTACTTGTCCTTAATTTAAACAATGCTATAGGATAACTTTTGTGATAAGGAAATACTCATTAAAAAGTCATCAGGAGTTTACAGTCAGAAAAAAACAAACTGGTTCACATAAACCAAGTTTATTCTTGTAAGTGAACTGATTGGTATAATAGTAATCATTAGAAAGACAGTAGCCAGAAAGAAGTGAAAATTCCAACCAGAGTGTGTGTGTGTGTGTTCATTTATTTACCATTAAAACCACCACCAAAGAAATATATTTCAATGGTAGAGAAGAAGAGAATAATTGTAGCTCAGGGTTAAACTGTGGAATCCTTGGTGCACTCTGAGCCTGGTGGTTTTCTTGCAGATCTTGTATTGCTAAACTAGGTAACCTCATCAGGAGCACTTCAATGGACTTTGCAAGCATTAGCATCATTTTGTTATAAAGAAAAATGGAATAAATAATTGAATGACTGTTTTATTAGACTGTTTTATTATTTTATTTATTACCACTACATGAAGGAAAAAAATGGCTATTATGTAGATATAATTGATTTTCTTAATCATTGATTTTCCAAATTGGATAACAAATAATTTGCACTTAAATCAAAAAAATAAAATATCTAAGAGTGTCTTCTCAATCATTTACTATAGAAAAAAAAATCAACACAAAATATATCTGAACTAAAGAGAAAGATACCATAATTGTGGCAATAATTTTGTCCTCATGGCAGAAATTCAGAGCTAAGATATTGAATCTTCTACTTTATAGAGCTCAACTTTGCATTTCTAAAGAAAAATAAACATCAGAAGCAACTCAATCCAATTCTTCCAAGTAGTGATGCTTCAAATTATTGTACTGTATGCCAACTCTTTTTCTGCTGGAATTTGGCATTGCCTCTATAGAAGTGTGCTTAATAAACTATCAGCCAAAATACTGGTGAAAGTTATCCTCCTTAGATGGTTTTTTGATTAGTTATTTTCTTCTTCAAATAATACTACTATGGTGACACAGCAGTATTCAATTTTTGGCAGAGTTAGTGGGTTAGTAAGGCATCCTAGAATTAAGTAGCAACTCTTTGATTTGGATTTGCAGAAACATAGGACCCGAACTTTTTATAACTGCAGTAATAAAGATTCTGTGGTAAACTTTTCCCCTTTACCTAATTAATTCTGTAATATATTTTTGTCTGCAGAAAATGACATTTCTGTACCTTGCTATCTATGATCTTGGAGGAAAAGTTCAGGAATATATCACCACAAGGCTATCTCTCATGTCTCTCTTGAATGGTATGACCAAGATAGTTTTGTATGTGCTGATATGCCACCATCTTAATCAAGAGCATTTTGAATTAATTTCTTGATTGGGTTAGGCGGTAAGGAAAATGTTCTGTTTTTGTTAGCAAACAGATTCTGGATTACCACATTACCAACAGATTCTGCTGGATTATCACATTTTCTTATGCTAATTGTAACCAAAAAAATGGATTTAATTTTTGATTTAGTTCTTGATTTGGATTTAGTTTTGGCAACACCTGATGGCAGATTTATCTCTTTCCAAACAATTTGGTAATTCTATTCATGATGTCAGTATTCCTCACTGTTTCTATTTATTTCACTCTATTACATTTGATATTTTGATCCTGAACAGTAAATAAAATAGGTTAAACAGAAATAAATATAGGATTTCATCATGTGAAGAAATTAGAACTTTTGCTTCCATGGATCAATCCAAAAACACAATATCATTAAAAATGTTGATTTTTTAAAAAAAGATGCTAATTATTTATATTTGTCTAAATATTTAAATAACTCATATCATGTTTTGTACTGTTGGCAGAATAAATATTTTTCAGACTCACCTTGAAAGAATACAGTTTTCTGATCATTAAAGTAGTATTTACACAATTGTCAGTTATAGGAACCAAACCTTTCTAATTTCAAAGGACAAAATGTTATAGATTTCTTCTCCTTTCTAATCTCAAATAATTCCGTAAAGAGCTATTTTATCAGTAATATTTTACAATATTTTACTCTCAGCAACTGGATAATCTTTATTAGCTTATCATATATTTACTTTATTAGTTTATTAATTCAAAATCGGTTACTTTATGTAAGTGATCATCTGAAGCAATCAAGTGTTTTGATAGAAGGTGGCATTGTATGTTTGCTTAATATAGCATACTTCTATTTAATCTCTTTTAGCAACGTGATGTTCATCAAAGCAACTAGCCATAATTAAATATTTGAGATCTAAACATATGTGTTTTGCTGTAGGTTTGAGAGGAAATCAATGCCACCTATCTTCACCATCTCCATATCAGATACAGTAACAGCAGCCAAGTCTCCTATAACTGATCTTTGTGCCTGTGATTACAGAAAATGATGTACATGGTCTATTTCACAAACAAAAATCTGGAAAATCACCAGGGCCAGACAAGATAACTTCTTCCTACCTGAAAACTTATGCTAACCAATTGGCCCCAATCTTTACCTACATCTTTAATAAATCACTAGAGATGTGCTATCTTCTTCAAACATTCAACTATCATCCCAGTGCCAAAGAAACCTTTCATCAAGGAACTGAATGACACCTGTAGTTATGAAAACCTTTGAAAATCTGGTGCTGGCCCATTTGAAAACCATCATGGATCAGCTGTTAGACCCCTTGCAATTTGCCCACCAAGCAAATAGATCAGCAGATGATGCTATCAATATGTCTCTGCACCATATCCTACAACAACTTGAATCTCCAAAGACCTATGCAAGGGTCCTTTTTGTAGGCTTCAGCTCGTCATTCAATACAATCATTCCAGATATTTCTCTAGCTAAACTAAATCAGTTAGCTGTGCCTAACCACACTTGTAAGTGGGTCATAAGTTTTCTAACAGACAGGAAGCGGCAGTGAAGCTAGACAGAATCATACCTAATACCTGTACAATTAGCACAGGATCCCCTAGGACTGTGTGCTTTCACTTCTCTTTTCTCTCTATACCAATTTCTGCATCTCAAAGGATCCCTCTGTTAAAGTACTGAAGTTTGCAGATGATACAACAGTGATTGATCTCATTCGAGACAACAACAAATCTGCATACAGATGGGAGGTTGAAAAACTAGCTTTGTGGTGTGGCCAAAACAGTCTTGAACTGAGCACACTAAAAACTATTGAAATGATAGTAGATTTTAGGAGAAGCCCTCCTACACTACTGCTACTCTGTGTACTAGACAACACAGTAGAAACAGTAGAGACCTTCAAATTTCTAGGCTCTATATTATCTCAAGATCTAAAATGGACATCAAATATGTCACCAAAAAAGCATAACAAAGAATATTCTTCTTGCGCCAACTGAGAAAGTTCAGGTTGCCCAAAGAGCTGCTGATACAATTCTACAGAGGAATTATTGAGTCTATCATCTGAACCTCTATAAACTGTCTGGCTTGGCACTGCAACCAATTAAGACAAACCAACTTCAGCAGATAATTAGAATTGCAGGAAAAACAATTGCTACCAATGTCCCTTCCATTGAAGACCTGTATACTGAAAGAGGGATGTGAAAATATCTGCAGATCCCTCACATCCTGGACATAAACTGTTTCAACTTCTACCCTCAAAATGACATTATAGGGCACTGCACATTAGAACAATTAGACACGAGAACCGTTTTTTCCCCCATGCCATCACTCTGCTAAATAACTAATTCCCACAATTCTGTCAAAGTATCTGGAAAGGCAGTAGTATTACCATCATTATTTTCATCTTCTTATCTTCTTATGACTATAACTTTGTTGCTTGTATCTTATGATTTATATTGTTTACTTAGTATCCTATTATTTATGTTGATTGCTTATTTAGTATCTATGACTATCACTAAGTGTTGTATCTAATGTTTTATGATGAATGTATTTTTACAATGACTGTAATAATGATCTATCACTATTGTTATATGTAAACTAAGAGCTTATGCACCAGAGACAAATTCCTTGTGTGTGTAATCATGCTTGGCCAATAATGAATACTATTCTATCCTATAAGGATCAGTAAAAGAATAATTCTCTATGCAGTTTGTTTATTTAAATAACTTAGAATATATGACTGCCTATCTCACATAATGATCCTAAGTGGTTCACAACGACCAATAAAATGAGTTAAAACTGAATAGCTTTTCTCATCACATCCAATTAATTGTAACTCTAGTCTCTTGACCCCAGCCCAATCCCATCTCAATGTTTGGGGAAAGAGTCAGTTTTTCATGGCCTTCTGAAAGGTTAAAGGGCAGTGGTCATTCAAATCTTTGACAGGGGACTACTGCAAAGGGTAGGGGCAGTTACAGAAAATGCACACTTCTGAGGCCGTATTAGATGACAACATTTATGGAAAGGATCCTAGAGCATGCCTACCCTACGTGACATAGTGGAATGGGTAGATGGGGACAGACAGTCCTGCAAAATACTGAGGGCCTATGCCATGTAGAATGTTAAAGATGACAGACAGAACCTTGAATTACAAAAGCAACTGGAAGCCAGTGCAGTTCAAAAAACGTGGTGTCCTTTGGACAATCCATGGAACACCCAGAATTGCCCACACTACAACATTTGGGACCATTGAAGCTTCCAGATTATCTTCAAATGTGCCCATGTAGAGCTCATTGTAGTAATTCACTTGGGGTTGTTTTATAAATGTTCTTTCATCAGAAATGAGTTGTGTTTACAGGTATAAAACTATTTAAAATCATTTTTAAAAAATTGTATTTTTATCAGCAGAGCCTTCAGGAGTTAAACTTAGTTCAAGAAAGACTCTGTCTACCTTAATCCACTTGAGTATATTATATTTACATATACAAACATACACTCATGCACACACATACACACACACACACACTTGTAGAAACACATGGTATTTATTAAGGTATGCTGTAGAAAAACTCAAGAGTTTTCTTGCTCATAATGTAGAAATGTACATTCAGTAAAATTGAGTATGTTAGGACCTAACAGAAGGAAGTGTATATAATACATAATTAAGGCTTTTACTTCTGAAAAAAATCATTATGGACATTTGCTTAAAAGCAAAAAAAACAAGATAGATATGATGAGTTAGTTACCAGTGGCTGTTATGCAGCCACATTCCATCATTAATGTTGCAAGGGTAATGGAATAGTTTTCTGGCATTCCACCAGATACTGGGTGGCATGGATGCTGCTGCACCAGACATGAATGATTTCATTCTCCATCCTGCACAATGACATAATTGGTGGTATGCCACCGAAGTATTAATCAGTGCCAAGAACTGCAGTTATTTCCCATAACTTTTATGAACTTAAGGAGGTACATTATGAAATCCAAGTTTCCATCAAACTAGATGATCTAGTTGCTATCTTTGCTTCATGTCTTGTTGGATTATTTCCAAAGAATATTTGTCTAGAACACTCAAATTTTAGATTCATGATCCTTGGTTCTAACATGGAAGGTCCCTTTGAATATTCCAGCACCAGTAATGATGTCACACCACCTTTATTGCTGACAATTTTTAAAATGTATAGCACCACTTGCAGAAAATTCCTCGAGAGACACTATCCCATTAGCCTGATACAGGATAGCATTCAAACATTTGCATGCAAACATTCAACTATTGAAACATACACCCCCCCCTTTAAAACTATCTTTAACTAGAACTACTACAGTGTGGATGTGACAATTTAAATTGATAAAACAATGGTTGTTTGAGAAACGAGTGTTTTCCAACCTCCTGAAATGGCCTCCCAACTTTAGAATTCTCCAGATGGCATAGCTATTGCTGAGAATTCTGGGAGATGAAGTCTTCCCACTTGGAAGCTGCCAACTTTACAAACATGGAACAAGCCAAACCAACTGTCAATCCTATACACAGTGCTGTGTTTAGCCAGCCCACTGGAATGTCTGGGAAACTGAATGGAATTCACTGATTGAATTTACAAAAATATGTAACTCTGTCTGTTAATAAACTGCAGGCACTCCAAAAGAGGCTGTGAAATCAGGGTTACAAGCAAACCACACAATTGGTTAATCAAGATTCTGCCAGATTGTTTCCAAGATGTCTTAGCTGTTGGGGTTAGTGGGTGGCCTTAGAAATTGGATGGTTTTAAAATCCATTGTTTTTTTTCCCTTTGCTTTCTCATACTTTTTTGTGCACGATTGGAAAACATGAATAGGAAGAATCTTGAGAATTGCAAATATTACAAAGGAATGAAGGTGTACAATTTTGCAGGCAAAACAAAGCAATTCCATTAAAAAGCTTGTCTGGAAGCACTTTCATCATGCCCTTTTATAAAGTTCCTCTGCATCAAAATTTCACAGGAAGAAGCTGTTCTAAAAATAGGTAAGCACCCCTAAATTTTGCAATTTAAAACCAATTGCACTTAAGAACATTGGTATATGAATTATTTCTTTTCCTTATACTTTTTGAGGGAAGGTTAAGTGTTTCTATATCCATTCATACAATTTCTTTTTTTCAAACAACAAATTACTTTGCATCCACTATCACTTTATTGTAAGTAAATTATTTTTTAAAGAATGAAGAAGATTGCTATTTTAATTCCAATGAAATATGGAAATGTGCAAAATCCAGGTTGATTGCTTAGGATGGTAGCAAAGACTTCTGGCAGTTTTCTTTTTTCATAGAAACAAAGACTTAAACATCACGTAGGAGGAGGCTGGGTTCCACCTGACTGAAATGAATGGGATTTGCAATAGGCAGTGGTGTGAGATTTATATATTCTTTGCTAGAAAATTGTTGCATTGTGATACAATTCTGTTATGCATCCATTCAAGAATAATTCCACTGAATTCAATTAAATTTACCCCAGGATGAAACTGCAGCCACAAGCAATATTACAAATGAATCTTATGTTTGATTTCTCAGGAAGACTAGTAAGGTATTAAATGTTCCTCTTCCTAGTGAATACAATCTCACTGAAGATTGTAAAATTATTTATTTATATCCCTTTATTATTTTTACAAATAGGGAGGTAAAAATATCCAACACACCTTCCTCTACTTATTTTCCTACAACAACCCTGTGAGGTGAATTGGGCTGAGTGAGAGAGTGACTAGTCCAAGTTATCCAGTTGCCTTTCATGACTAAGGTAGGACTTGAACTCATGTTCTTTTGTTTTCTAGCCTAGTGCCTTTTCACTAGACCAAACTGACTAAAAATATAAAAGATAAAGCTAAAAATAGTTTTTACCTTTAACAGTACTACTGTGGTGGGATGAAAAATTGTTTTCTCCTTACTCTAAAAATTTAACAAAAAATAAAGTATCCTTGTATTTCATATCAAACAAATTGTTAAAGAATAAAAGTTCTCATTCTTTAAGTCTAAATAATTCCCATTGCTTATTTTTAAGATGAGGAAACAAAATGGATAATTCACTGTCCCCGCATAGACACAATAGCATTTCTCTGAACACTTGTCATCTCTCTTGTAATTTTTTTAATCAGTGGTAAAATAATTATTTTTAGGGAAAAAAAGATCATCTTCAAGATGAGTTTAGCTTTTGATGTCTTGAAAAAAAAAGAGTATATCTTCATACTAAACAAGGCACTTGAAATATGTGTATGTAAATAACAGTAAAAATATAAAAAAAACTACTAAAAAGTGTTATAATGTGAGAATAAGTGTGAGAATAAGATTTAAAGTTCTGACATATCAAGTCATTATTCTGAAATCACATTTCCTAAGAGTAAAAATCAGCTGAAGTGTTTTTCTTCTCTGTCTATGCATACATTTAGCTTTAAATAAAAAAGGTTAAATATATGCTATTCAGTTAAAACTGTAAAATTCACCTGAACAGAGTGACATATCCAATAAATTTAAAGTCCATTTTTAAAAAAATATATTTTGATACTAAAATTTACAGAGCTACAGTCATATTTTGCTATCTTCGAATCACAAATTCAAGATATAGTAAAGGAAAATTAATCTAGCTAGGTATATCTCTCTTTTTAATTATGCTATCTATTTTTAATCTCTATTAAAGTTTTTGTGTATATGCATATATGGTTATAGTTTTGTACAACACGCAGATAGCGTTATCAAACAGCTGGATTATTTTCTACATTTACTGTACGGAAGCAAAATAGGAGAAAAAGCTCCTTTCAATCAGTCTTTTTAAAGAAACAATCTACTATAAGCTTTTTACCTTCTACAATCAGCTATACCATCTGCTATACTGCTTTCATTTCCTATATACTTAACGCAATCTAGGGCATCTACATTGACCAACACAATTAAGACAAAAATACTATATAATGTGGGCATCTTTTTAAAAAAGATTCCTTAAATTTAGTATTAAAGAGGTGCAAATATACTAATGAAATGTCTGTAAATAATTTTAAAAGAACGAAATCATTCTGTACAAAACAATTTATTTAAAAAATTAAAATAGGTATTCTTATATATTTATATATATATTTCCATTGTTCTATAAATATAAATGATTTTGAGATAGTGAACAGAAATAAATGTGCACCAAATTGACACATTTAGGATACGATTAGTCACAGATTATATTTTTGGCAGGAATGTAACTAAAAAGTTTTAAATGATACATCATTAGAATAGCAAGTCTGTTGTGTCACAGAAACGATTAAGTATGAAAATGAGTTTGCCACTGAAAACTGACACATCTTGTATAAACCTATTACAGAAGTATGAGCTGTAGTAGTTTATAGAGAGTCTATGAACCAATCATAGACAGTTTTTGCAGATTTACATATAAATGACTACACTGAAACATCAGGCTGTTGATTCTTTCAGGTTTCAAACATTTTTTTTCCTCCTGGTAGCATAAATCGTCGTTCTTTCTGGTCATCTATTAACACAAAGGAATGAAACCCAACAGTTATAAAGATTTGCAGAAATAAAAATGTCAATGTCAAAACATATTTGAAAAATGCAAATAATCCAACTTGTGGAGTTTTTTTGCTGTTTATTCCCCCAAACCTTTATTAATGACCACACTGAATTGATTTGCAATAGTACAGCCTTTTCAGCATTTCTTTTTTTTAGCAAATTCATTAAGAAGGGGGGGGGGGGGGGAGAAATCTACCAAGGAAACATTGTTCAGAACAATGCTAATAAATGGAAGGATTACAATTTAAAAAAAAGGGGAGCAGCCTTCTTGCTCGCTGCAGTGTTAATAACAACAGCCAAGAGACTTAATTCTACAGAAGATACAAAGCAAATTGCAAATATATTACAAAGTTAGGAGAAAAGTAACAGTTCCTTAAACTCTATCAAATATATATGGGAGATGGTAAAAATACTTGACTCCCAGCTATTCCGTTCTGCACTTTCATAAATCACAACTTTAAACATAGCTTAGAAAGAATCCTTTTGTTGGCTGAGTGTTTTCTTCTACAAGGACAAAACATGTAGTTAGGTAGGACAGGAGTTCTGCAAGCTCCTCCCACAATGTTACTATAACAGGTAGAACAGCTTGTTTTCTTTCCTCTTTCCTCGTTATACCGAGGAAAGATTGGTCCACTCTTTGTCTGCAGCTGGTGTGCAACACAAATCCCATTAACTGTGCCACCAACAACCTAGTAGACAGGTTCCCTGAAACTAAACTGTTCCTGATTGTAAATGGCTCTAACATTAGGGTCAATTAAAATCAGTTAGTCCTAATCTTGGACTTACCAAGAAAAAGGTCTAACTTCTGATTTTTCAATGCTGCACCGAACATAAAACAGGATGTTTGTTTTCCTGTGTTTTAAAACAGAAAAGTCTGAAAAAAAAGAGTTTAAAAATGTTTTAAATATGTATGAAAAAGCTTTGCAACTTAAATACAAACATACTTACAAATCTTACAGAAACTATTTACAACAATCTCAAAATCACATTTCCAACTTTCAGGGCAAATTTAATCCAGATGAAGACAAGGGGAATAGTATGTGCCTCTATCAGAGTTCTTGGGATCTGGGCTGGGGGAGAAAAATTTCTGACCTAGATGATTTCAGGGTGTGTACATTTCTCTCTATTCCTGCTCTTCCAACCTCTGATCAGGCTGTGGAGAAACAACAAAGTTGATGTGTGAACAACAAGCTGATGTTGAACTTCACACTGTAGTTTCTCCTTGTTTGCTGTTGGTAAGTCTGGTATAGAATTTCCTCCAGGAATTGAGTGTTTTTCCAGACCAGATCCAGAAGCCTGAAGTAATTCCCACAATTAGGGTCATGAGGTATTTGATCATGAAGACTGTGAAGTCTGGGCTCATTGGGGGGTGATGGTAGTTACTGGGGCAAGGAATGGCATAGCTCTTGCAGCTTTGAGCAAACCAACTCCTTTCCCACTGTTCCCTAAATGCTTGCTCATAAAAATAACAAGCAATCACTATGGTGGCCGGCACTGTATACAGAACACTGAAGATCCCAATCCTCACCATTAGCTTCTCCAGTTTTTCTGTTTTGGTACCATCGTGCTTCATAATAGTTCTAATTCTAAAAAGAGACACAAATCCAGCCAGGAGAAAAGAAGTACCAATGAATAAGTACACAAACAAGGGTGCCAGCACAAAGCCACGCAAAGCATCTACATTGTTGATGCCCACAAAACAGACACCACTCAGCACATCGCCATCAACCTGTCCCAAGGCCAGGATAGTGATGGTTTTGATGGCTGGCACAGCCCAAGCAGCCAAATGGAAGTATTGTGAATTAGCCTCAATGGCCTCATGGCCCCACTTCATGCCTGCAGCCAAGAACCAGGTGAGAGACAGGATGACCCACCAGATGGAGCTGGCCATGCCAAAGAAATACAGCATCATAAACAGGATGGTGCATCCTTCTCGCTTGGTGCCTTGAGCTACAGTTCGGGAACCATCATCAGAAAAGCGCTCATTACACACCACTTTCTCTTCCAGCAGAAACCCTGCGATGTAGGCCACCGCCACAGCAGTGTAGCACCCCGAGAGGAAGATGATGGGCCTCTCGGGGTAACTGAACCGCTTCATATCCACCAGGTAGGTGAGAACTGTGAAGAGGGTGGAGGCGCAGCACAACACAGACCAGATACCAATCCAGGTCCGCGAGAAGCGCAGCTCCTCCTGCCCAAAATACATGAGCCCGTGGGGGCGTCCAGGGTCACAGGGAGCTCCGCAATCTTTCTCGCCTAGGAAGCGGTAATTCAGGTAAGAGGGTACCTTGAGCACCCGGGGGCAACTGAACCTGCCCACCCGGTCCGCCAGGTGGCCCCCTCCGCCTCCGGGCCTGAGTTGAGGATTGCTGGTCCAAAACTCGGGTCCCAGAGAGGGAGTGGGGGTACCGCGCTCGGAGGTGTTCTGCCCCACGCAGAGCTCTCCGGCGCCGTGCACGGGGAATTTTTCGCAGCGCAGGGTGTCCGGCCACTGGAAGCCGAACTTGTTCATGAGCGCTTCGCAGCCCTGGCGCGCCCGCTCGCAGAGGGAGCGGCAGGGAGGCAATGCCTGTTCCAAAACGGTGCAGACGGGCGCGTACATAGAGCAGAGAAAGAACTTGAGCTCCGCCGAGCACTGCACTTTAACCAGCGGGTAGAACTGGTGCACCTCCAGACCCGCGTCCTCCTGGTTCGTGTGGCCCAGCAAGTTGGGCATGATGGTCTGGTTGTAGGCGATATCCGTGCACAGCGGGATGGTAATGGGCTGGCAATAGCCGTGGTCCGGCACGGAGATGCCGCGCTCGCCGTTGTACTGCGGCTGAGGTGGCGCCTGGCCCCGAGCGGAGAGCATTGGAGCCTCCGTCCACACCAGCAGCACCGCCAGCAGCAGGAGAAGCCAGGGAGAGCGCCCTACGGCCTGGCTACCCCCTACTGAAGGAGAGGCTGCTTTGGCTCCGCTGCAAACTTGCCGACTCCACTTCTCGGCCATACTTCGCTGGCTCCTCTCTCGCCTTCTCTGCCTCGATCAACGACGTTTCCCGGCCCGCCGGGCTGCTGCTGCTGCTGCTGCTTCTGCGCTTTAGATCTCCTGCCAGCGCAAACTTGAGATTCATAAGGAAAGGCAGGAGGGAGCCAGCTCAGCAGCTGCCGCCGCGCACTCTTCAACTGCGCCGCCAACCCTCTCTCCTCCGCCGAGCAGAGCGCAGAGGATCCAGCTGCTCTTTGCCTCTTCCTGCTGCTGCTGCGGCCGCCGCCGCCTCTTCTTCCGCCACCGCTGCCGCCTGACCATTTGTGGCAATCCCTCAAGCCCTCTCTCCCTCGAACCGGTTTCCAGGCACCCCGCAGTCTGCTTTTCACCAAAAGGGAGGAGCCTTGAAACCGACGCCTAAGTTTGCCTGCGTTAGGCACCGTCGCCCAATATGTCTTCGCGCTTCCGAATGCAGTCGAAGTGGAGGTGGCTCCCAGAGAGTAATTTATTATTTTTCTTCTTCACTTCCCTTCGTGACCCCGTCCAACTTCTGCGAGACACGAAAAGCAGGAAAGGACGGTTGTGAAAGGAGATCAGGGAGTTTGCTTTAGAAAGAAGAAATAATGTGAAAACCTTGGAAAGTTAGCCCCATGTGTTGCAAGCAGCTAATAAATAGAAAGGTAATAATAATTCCAGCACACCCTCTTTTTTCCAAGAGAACTTCAGCTGAAGGATCCTTAGTCATACTCAAGTGTCTTAGTGTGATTTGCAACCTGCTAAATGGTTTCAATCTGGGAAGACACTTCCGCATCACAGGAGTCACCAGCAGCCCCATCACGCCACCGTCTGCTCACGCCCCCTCCCCCCCCCCGAACAAGAAGCCGGTGGGGGGAGCTGGCCGTGGAGGCAAACTTCTTTTTTGCCTGAAAAATTTGCACGAATACGTACATTTTAAAAGGAGGAGATAAAAGGTAACGTAAGATAATAGGTAACGTTATGAGAAAAAGTTGAAGAGTTTGCAATCGGAAAAGTTTCTGGTATATTGAATGAAATGAAAACCCTATGCTTTCATTTGAAGTGACAGGCCGCTTCCTGCTTGTCCTTTTTCAACGAATTAAACATGAAACAAACACCTTTTTAAAAAGTTAAGAAACTTTATGGCACGGCTTCTTCCAAGAAATTTAAATTTAAATGGCAAATTCTCCACCTGATTAGAAAATGTATCAGAAATTTCTTTGATGAGGATTTAAAGATTCGCTTGAGTAGGTAATTCAGAACTAAAGATCAAGCCCTCACTAAAATACAGGATATATAAAATAATCCTGTATATTATATATATTATATATAATATAATTATATATAATATAAATAGAATCCTATTGTGTATTGTATGATGTACAGAATCATGGACTAAGTCATGCAGAGTTTAATCAAGTGTCTTTAAAATCCAACATGCTTGCATAGTTTCCCATAAAAATTCAGAAATTTGCATTAAATAAGCCATTGTTTAGTAAACAATATCTAAGCATTTACATAGAAACTCAGCTGTTGGGTCTGTAACTAGCATCAGATATGTCTGAATGTTTTCAAATGTAATAATTTATGAAATTGATATGTCACTGCACAATGAAGCAACTCTGAATGTAGGAGCTAAGACAGCAAAGTGTAACATTGAATAGATTTAGATTACCATTAAAATATATACCAAGTGTTTTGATCTTTGACTGAGTACATATAATACACAAATTAGAGTTTTGATTTATTAGCAAACCCATCCTGTATGATTAGTTCAATGTGTCAAGTGTTTTCAGATACTTGATTAAGTAAATATGGGGAAATTAACCATAGGTAAGAATTTGTGCAAATATAGCCTCTGTTTCAAGCATACCCATAAACTTAGATATTGTATAATCAAGGCCAGATTTCTCCAACTTGAGAACCTACACGTCTGTTGAGACTGTAGGCCAGCTAATCCATTTTTGCCAGTGTCAAAAGGATGAATGAGTGATCAGACCATCCCAATTCTGGGAGTTGGTCAAAACCCAGCACGATATTAAAGATGCTTCATAAGAAGTGGTTATATTAGAACAATGTTCTTTAAGAGCCTCCGTGGCACAGTGGTTAGAGTGTTACTTCTGCTGACTATTGACTGCCTGCAACTTGGCAGATCGAATACCACCAGGCTCAAGGTTGACTCAGCCTTCCATCCTTCTGAGGTGGGTAAAATGAGGACCCAGATTGTTGGGGGAAATTTGCTGACTCTTTAAACAGCTTAGAATGGGCTGTAAAGCAGTATAAAGCAGTATATAAGTTTTAAGTGTTATTGCTATTGCTATTAAAGAAGGTTCCTCAAACAGATGTTATGCAAGCAACTTCAAAAATGTCTTCCATTTCAAAGTATCATCATCATAAAATATAGGAGAAACAAACTGTGTTGTTAAAGTAGGTTTAATTTCAATATTATATTTTTTTTATAAAGGAGGGATGGATTTGGTGCTCATCTAGAAGAGCTACTTCATTCCCCAGTAGTATTCTTGACAAATGGTCATCTAGCCTGCAGTGAAGGGGATTTCCTTTTGTTTCTTTAAAAAAAAAGAAAGCTTTCATAGCTTCCATAAACAGATGTAAAGATGGTCCATTTGGTGTTCCATGGTTTGAAAAGTCTGAATGCTGAGATAGACTATTGAAGAGAAAGATGATTGGTGTGTAGTCAGAAATGGCAGAAGTCCTGATGGGCCTTGATGCCAGAGTGGGTGGGAATGTTCAAAATTGTCAGCCAGAGTCAGCTCCTGTTTTCAATCACTTTTGTTCATTGAATTGACATACAGAGAGAATTCAGTTCATTAGGCAGAAGTCCCATCAGAGGGAAAATTTTGGGTGACATAAATTGTCTCAAATGTCTGTGGTGTGCTTCTCAGAGAAAACTGTTAGCAAGTAACCAGGGGCTTCTGATTTTGCTTTATCTTTAGGTATTATTTTCTCTAAATCCCCACATTCCCATTTGGAAAACACTGAGCAAGGGACTGAGATAGAGCTTAGTAGGATCCCCCAAAACCCATCAGAGAGATGGCAATAAAACAAGCCTGAAGTCACACTGCTGTACACAGGAAAGCAAGAATTGGTTGAGATTGTGTTTTTCTTTTGGGCAATTGCCCATAATCTGATAAATTTCCCAATCCTTTTTTTTTTTTTTGCTTATCTAATTTTGATCACCTAACTAATTTTCCCTAGCACTGCATTTTTCCAAGAGCACTACTTTTTAACAAACAACAATACTAAATTCTGAATAAGACCGTGCGTTTCAATAAAACATAGGACTGCATTAATTGTGTACAGCAATTGAGACGTTTTCGTCTTACTTTGACCAAGGATTTGAGTCTTGTGCAACAAAACACATACATTCTCTGAAGTGTGGTCCAATTTGGTTCAAATAACTTTCTCCTCAGGTAAGCTGATTCTCACACGAAAATAATCTAAATGGTATTACTATAAAATCTGTTAGCTTGATATATGCCTTATATCCTGTGTTTTTATTTTGAAAGAATCAGTAACTAGAACATTCCAGCAATGTTGCCCTACATTCAGAGAACATCTAGTTATACTTAAAAACGGATAAAGAATGCTTTGTCACTGTTACATATCTGACTTTTTGTTTGTTTGTTTATTACAAAATTAAATGGGGTGATCCATAACCTCTTCAAAATTAACTGTGTAACACATTCAATACTGAGAAAGTTATATATCTAAGATTATAGCTGATTTAGATCTAGTGAGAGTTTTACATTTAGGTGGGAAAAATTAAAGGTATAAGTACAGAATAGGCGTGACCTGGCTCAAAAACAGTAACTGTGAGAGGGACCTTGGAGTCCTAGTGATGGTCTCTTAACCATGAGCCAGCCATGTGCAGCAGCAGCCAAAAAAGCTAATACAATCCTGGATTGTAAAAACAGAGGCATAGAATCAAGATCACGTGAAGTATTACTACCGCTTTATAAAACCCTAGTCAGACCACACCTGGAATACTGCAACCAATTTTGGTCATCATATACAGTTCAAAAAAGAGCAACTAAGATGATCAAAGTCCTGGAGACTAAACCACATGAAGAACTGCTGCAGGTTTTGAGTTTGGCTAGTATAGGGGTGACGTGTTAGCAATATTCTAGTATTTGAGGGGCTGCCACAAAGAAAAGCGGGTCAAATTAAGAAACAATGGTTGGAAACTAATCAAAGAGAGAAGCAATCTGGAATTAAGTAATTTCCTAGCAGAGAGGACAATTAACCAATAAAACAGCTTGCCTCCAGAAATCATGGGCACTCCATCACAGTTTTTTCTAGACAGTCACTTATCTAAAATTGTGTAGGTGCTCCTGCTTGAAAAGGGGGCTGGACTAGAAGACCTCCAAGGTCCCTTCCAGCTCTATTCTATTCTACTGAAATGGAAGACTTCCAGATACTACCCTGGCAATTTG
The DNA here is from genome assembly GCA_023653725.1 of Bungarus multicinctus. Lineage (NCBI taxonomy): Eukaryota > Metazoa > Chordata > Lepidosauria > Squamata > Elapidae > Bungarus > Bungarus multicinctus. The sequence goes on from CM042840.1 coordinate 23,479,266, forward strand.
AAAATTACAATAAAGTGGTAGCAAGCCATTCCATTTTCTGCCAAGGAAACTATATGGACATGCCCCTATGGTGATGAAGATATTATTTCTATTGTAGGCGTAGGTACGTATCTTTAATAAAGTTTGCATAAGCATGTCATTGCTGGATTCCTTTCTTTCAAAATTTTCACATGCATAAAAATATTAATGCAGTTCTTTTTCTTTTCATCTGTGTGTATGTATTATGTATTGTAATCATACATATGTGTCCTTAGAAATGTTTTTTTAGTTTTTCATGCTTAATGGAGCTTACTTCCCTGTAAATGCTACAGTGTTAGGCTCAATCCCATACAGAACACTTCATAGTAGACCTGGTATTCCCTTTCCTTTTTTTGTTTTTACATTGGTACTTTATTTGTGAAAAGGGGCTATACACAAAGGTGTACACGGTTTCTTAAGCACCTTTTCTCAGCTGTCTCTGCCATCCCCACAGAAGAATGGTTACTTTTTTTGCAGCAGTGACACACTATTTCTCCATAGTGTGAGTTTCAACTCAGACTTTATTAGCTAGGATGACTTTCTGGAGGGACTTCAGATAGGAGAAGCCTACACAAGGATCTTCCTTTAATCAATATATAACTTTGTAAATGAATGAGGGAAGATATTGCTGCATGCAATAAAAGACATTCCTTTTTTGTATATTTGTACATTTTTTGTATATTTTGTACAGAGAGTGTGGGACTATAGGAAACTATAGATTGGTGTTTTTTACCTCTTTTTTAATTCAGCATGTTGTTTCCAAATAAGTTCACAAAAAGAACTGACTTCTCAAATTAACTGCTTGATAACAAGCTCTGTATTGTGCTCCATAAGCAAATGTCGTGTTCATGATGTCAAAGCCTGTCATTTATAGACCTGCTGGTAATTCAAAACTCTCTTATGATTAATTACAAAGCTACACTGGAGTGATCTGGACCACACAGGATAGCTTATGGCTCAGAGTTTGAATAGAAACACGGAAGTGCAAGGAAAGGAATCCAAGTTGTAGTTTAAAAAAAGGTCAAGATGGACTTGCACATTAAAAAACAACAATAGAGCTTCAACCACATCTTACTGTAGAACTGCCCCCTTCTTCCATAAATACGGATTATGGATATGCATTTAGAGCTAAATGATATTTTAAGAAACCTGTTACTAACAAACATAGACAAGGATAATAGGTTATAGCTAGACTCAAGGAGTGTTGTTTGGATACAGAAATCATAGGATCCAAAATGTCTGGTTAGAAGTTGGCCTTGCTGTCATGGAAACCAGATTGGGGGGACAGGGAGATTAGAATAATGAACCAAGGAGACCTTGAGTCAAATCCTCTCCCATCCAAAAAGTTCTGTGTTCATTATTCTTCCATAGGATTATTCTGCATGAGGGAAGTCCAATGTGAATTACAGTGAATTCATTGGAGAAAGATGAAATCAAAATGTTAACTGAGATTTTGTCTTCAAGACGTTTACCTACATTATAAATTGGGAATGCCACATAATAGTCTCATTCAGTTGGCAACAGGTTTTGCATGTATGCGTTGATCCTGTTTCTCTTGCTGATTGATTTTGGGGGATTTGAATGAGCTATGTATTTCATTTGAAATTATTAAGTAATTAAAAATAATGAGCAAAAAACAATTTAATCCCATTTGCATTTTCTTTAAATATAAATTTCAGAGAATTCAGAAACACCGACTTCTCTTCATGTGGGCATGTATTTGATGGCTATGGCATGCTTTGCCTACTCTTTCTTTCTTGTGAAAGGCCCATGAGAAATATTATGCCAAGACTAAAGTTTGCAAAGTTGTCCCTTATTCTGATCAAGTCTCATGTTTTAAATACCTGCTACAAGTAGCAGCAAAGCTCACTTAAATTAGGTAACTCCTCAACTACAGCCTTAGTCAAAGGTCAACAGTTGATCTTCAGAATGAGTGCTCAGTTGACTCCAGCTGTATTAAAGCTAAGTCTTAATGCACAGTCATTGTGTGTGGCATAAATAGAAATGCCTAGGAACCCTTCCTAGAACCCAGAAAGACCAGCAGGATGTTTGATGTAGGAAGAAACCTGGGGGGCAATTAAATACAAAATGCATGCTATGCACTGGCAAATAGAACTAAGTCATGTACTCAGTATGGTATTTTGGGCATCTAGGTTAATACTCTAAAGTGAGCAAGCTATTATTGTACCATGCCAAAAGAAATCCCAGAATGTTCACCCTGACTTTTTTGATGTCTTCGCATAGCTGTGTTGGAGGAGAGATAATAAGAATTCCACACATTGGATGCTACTTCCCAAATAATACAGACTGTGCAGAAAAAAACAGGACAATTTTATTCCAATTATTCTAGAGGAGTATGTCATTCTTTACCTGGTTCCTTTTAAACAAGGACAGATATATTAATTATTTATTAGAGATTACAATGTCTTTAAATGTTATTAAATTTAATTTGGTAGCATACCAAGTTGCCAGAAGATTATTGTCAAATTATTAAAAAGTTGCCATCATGTTTAAATGGTGTATTTCTGTACTGGCATAGTGTGGTATTTAAATGTTTTCCGCTTGTATTTTTCCTTGATATTTGTAATAAAAAGCTGTTTGTTCACATATAAACTTAGTTTATAGCAATTTGACTTGGTTCAGGAATAACAGAGTTAGATAACCAGCAAAATAAGCTCTGGCATCTCTAAGTTCGTGCAACTTGCTAAAATCAGAAATACCATACAGAGATGAATATATAACTTAATTGTTTAAAATAATGAATTACAATAGTCAAAGATTTTAAAAGCTGAAAAATGGCTGTAGAATATTGCCAAATAATTCACAATTTGAACTAGAAATTTGATTTGTAATTAAAAAGAATTATGAAGATCACTTTCCAATTATTTATTTGTGTGAGACTTTCAGTACATTCCAACTAATGATGAAAACTCAAAATCTTTGGAAAATGTAACCTACATATGTATTTCAGAGAAAATATTGGTTAATGCGTATCCAATAAATTTAGTGAAATAAGGCTACAAAAAGCAGATGGTTTTCCAATTGCAATTTTTCTTTAAAACTCAGAGGGGCTCATTCCTTTTTCATATTTTACTGTGAGTGCTTATTAATAGCATTAGCAAAAAAACCTGCCATTTTTTCCTAATGTGAACATTTGTACAATTGTTAAATAAAGAAGTGTAGGAAGTTAACATCTACCCCTCTCCTAGAAAATTAAAATAGCCTAGGAAATATTAAAAAGGCAGAATATTTCCTCTAAAAAGAGTAGAAACTCAGAAGCAGAAACTCACCTCAGAAGCAGAAACTCTCCCCACCTTTGTTAATGGGTGGTACATTAAAGCCTGGGCCAGAATACTTTACATAACAAAAATCTCCAGGTAAAGCTATAGCAATTGCCAAAAGCCCTTTTAAGGGCATAAATCATCCAGCAAGACTCAACCAAACCTGGAACTCAGGACAGCCTACAGAGTTGCCCCTGCATGACCCCATGGTGGGCTGACAACCAATTAGAATACAAATCCCAACAGAGGGTATAAAACTCAGGCATTCTCAGCACCCCAGCCTTTTTTTTTTTTTGATCTCTTCTTTTTGACTCTGGAGCTCCAGACCATGTGGTTCTGATATTAAACCTTCCAAACAGCCTCTATGTTTCCAGTGTCTTTTTCCCCACTTGGAACTGAGCCCAGAAAGATATTTCTCCCAACAATTGGCACCCCAGATGGAACTCCAAGCTAACCTAACCAATGGACCAGGCCCAGATAAGATTCCCTTGCTGGCAAACAGACCCATTGTGGGTGAGTTTTCCTGGACCTTGGAACATTTGGAAAAAGGGTTTTAAAGGGGTTTTGAGTGTTGTGCTCAAAGGCTGCTTGGAAGGAAGGAAGTACCTCTAAATTCTAAATTAAAGCATGGGAAATAAGTGTATGCTTGCAAGTGTGTATGAGGGCCCTTCTCCAAACACAACTGGATCTTGCTTCCTCTGTGCATTTCCTAACTGCAGAAAGACTAAAAGTCTGGAGAACATGGGGGATTTGCCAGAGCACAGGACCTTTTGTTAGGGAAGGAGGAAGCATGTGTTTGAGTGGCTTCATCCTTGGACAGCAGCTGGATCTCATTTCTATGTTTGGCCTCTAGCCGTCCTCTTGCCTGTTGCTAGCTCTACAGAGGGAGGGTCATCAGAGTGTGGGACCTTCTATATATAAGAAGAAAAGCCAAGCAGGTTATGATTGAAGGGAAGGAAGAAAATTTTGTTTTTTGTCCAATGTATCCCAAAAGCAAATCCCAGGATTTTAAGTAATTGTGAATTTAAGTAATTAGGAAGTTGTGAAGTAAGAGGAACGCCAGTACTTGCCTGCAAACAGCAGCAAGTCCTCCTGGATTTGAGCTCTTCCAAATCCAAAAACTTATGCCTGATGAAGGAGCGCCAGTAGTTGTTGGTGGGGGCAGCAAGTCCTCCCGGACTGTCTTTTTTGGGGATGGTAAGGTAAGTTCTCACAGATTGTTGTTTTGCCCCCAGTTGTAGTAAACCTAGAGAGTCCTCTTGACCTAAGGCCCTAAGAATGACCTTCTCAAGTTAGGAATTGCATGATAAACTCAGCTTGGCACGACACGTAGGCAAATAGTTACAGAAACTAGCTGACTACAAAATATCTTGTTAATAGATAATCACTCTATCTTAGCACACAACAGTGGTCGCATCCTGCCATGGCGCCATTAGAATTATACTTCCTTGCTCCTCTTCACATATGTCTCGCTCCCCCCGCCCTGATAAAACTGCAAAATAAAAGAGGGTGGTGCGTTGCAATCGGGGGATTTCTTCATCTACCCCGGGCACAACGTGCTCTCTCACCTTGAGAAACTATGGTGTCTGTGTCAATTATTGATTCTAGTACTTAAGTACTCACCCTCGCGAGGGTCCCTCTAAATTTCACCCCTGCGGGGGCTCTACGGGCTGATCAGAGAACCTAAGGACAACGAGCAAACCGCGACAACGCGACAACTGGGGGCTCGTCCGGGATCTCTCCCTTCTTCAGCTCCACGGCATGACTTCTGTCTAGAGGTGCGCTGCCTTCACTCCCGTTGCTACGCACCTGGCAAAGGCTCTGTACAATCGTAAGTAATGGGCTCCTCACTCTCCAAAGTTTCGTCAGTTCATAGGGACGAACTTTACCACTTAGTGAAGAAGGCTAATTGTTTGCAGAAAATTAACGGCACCACTGTATATACCTTGTCTAGAAAATCTATCACCTCCTTCTTGCTTTATGTGGACCAGCACTGTCCTGCTTATCCGGCTGAGGGCACGCTGCATCGCACTTCGTGGGAACGCTTGGGAAAATATCTGTATGATGTCCCCAGAGCTCCACCGGACATTCTTATATCCTGGCGTGCGATAATGGCTGCGCTCAATACTATCTACCCCTCCACCTCTCTCCCCGAGTCTTTATCTCTTGCCTCTAAAACTGTTAAGCCTCCTGCTGTTCACTTTGATTCTTCTCCCCCACCTTACCAATCTGTTGCCTCTTCGGATGATATTCCTCAGCTTGCCTCTGCCCCTCCTTTTCACTCTGACACTCCGCACAATCGTCTGCAGCCCTCCTCTCCTTCTGTCTCTCCTATTCCTACTGATTCTCCATCCCCACATCCATTGGGGGGAAATATTACTGCTATCCTGGCTTCTCCTTCCTTCACCTTAGTATCTTGTGATATACCTTCTGCTTACCCTATGACTCTTGTTCCGGGAGCCCCTGGCGCTCCTGTTCATACCAACATAGAGTTAAGAGTGTTGAAAAATTTAAAAGAGGCTGTAAATATGTATGGACTGCAATCCACTTACACTCGTGGCATGCTTGATTCTCTCGTGTCTGCTAACACTGTAATGCTGTTATATGATTGGAAGATGTTGTTTTCTATGCTTATGACTCCTGCCCAGTATGTTGTTTGGCAGTCTGAATATGAAAAATTAGTAGATGCTGAAATAAGACGAGGCCTCCCTAATCTGGTCATTGCTGATCACTTAAAGGGAACCGGATTATACTCCACCCTGATTCAGCAACAAACTTGCCCTCGCCGTGCCTTTGCAATCATTCATCTTTGTGCGATGAATGCCCTGAAACGTGTGGATGATTCAGACTCTAAATCCACACACACCTTTTTGAAGGTAGTGCAGGAGGTTGACGAGTCTTACTCTTCATTCGTTAACCGTTTGCAAACCGCTCTGGAACGCCAAATTGACAATGAGGCGGCCAGACAAAAACTTCTTATTAAACTGGCTTACACCAATGCGAATGAAGATTGTCAAAAAATACTTCAACCTGTTGCTAATAAACCTGGTGTAACCTTGGCTGAGTTCCTGCAGCTTTGTAGGATTGTGGGAACTACTTCTCACAAAATGAGCGCCCTTGCCGCTGCCATCTCTACCTCCATTTCTGCATCCCTCCCCTCCTCCCCTCCGTCGTCTGACGCCCTTGCCGTGTCTCGCTCTGGCAATTGTTTTAATTGTGGGAAGCCTGGCCATTTTAAAAATCAGTGTAGAATGCCGGGTGGGGGGGGAACGCCTCGTGGCCAGTCTCGGGGTACTGCACCCTATGCTGCCAAGCCAAAAACTGTTTGCCCTCGTTGCAGAAAAGGTTTTCATTGGGCTTCCCAATGTCGTTCTAACCCTCCTCCTGCTCAGCAATTGGAAAACTAGGCATGGGGTCTTCAGCTAACCCCGCTACAAAGGCTGAAGCTTCTCTTTCCTCTTCTCTTTCCTTTTTACAACCTACTTCTTTCCCTGTACAGCTGACAGAGGACATCGTTTATGATGATCCTGGTTCGGTCTTCACTCTCCCTCTTTCTATCACTGTTCTGAAGCCACTTCCGCCTTCCTTGCCTGTTTTGCTCATACCTAACTCCTCCCTTACCATTGAAGGTGTAGTCGCTGCACCCTTTTTGTACGACTCCTCTTCTCTGAAAAATCTCTCTCTCTCTGCCATTGGCGACCGGTGCTTTTCCCTGAAAGCGGGAACGATTGTGGCTACTCTCATTCTTTTTCCCTCTCCTGAACCCCCTTCTTTGTTTGCTCTACAGCAATCTGTTCAAGCCTCCAAACCTATGTTAACCATATTGCTGAATGGCCAATCTTTTGCTGGCCTGATTGACACCGGAGCTGACGTCTCTGTCATTCGATCCTCTGAGTGGCCATCCTCTTGGCCCCTTGCTGAAACAACTTCAGTACAAGGCGTCGGTGGAGCGCAGGCAGCAAAGGTTAGCTCACTTTGGCTTACTGCCTCTACGCCTCATTCCTCTGTGACTGCTTATCTTAAACCCTTTGTCCTTCCATTACATTGCAATTTGTGGGGCCGTGACCTGCTATCTCAACTCCACACTTCTCTCTACATACCTTGAATTATGGCTATTTCTCCTCTTTCTCTCACTCTTAAATCAAATATTCCTGTTTGGATTGATCAATGGCCTCTTACAAAAGAAAAATTAAACGCACTTCACACTCTCGTTCAACAACAATTGGCAGAAGGTCATATTGAACCATCTACCAGCCCATATAACACACCAGTGTTTGTAATTAAAAAGAAAAGTGGCAAATGGCGCCTCCTACAGGATCTCCGTGTTCTGAACGCTATATTGCAACCTATGGGCCCATTGCAATGCGGCCTTCCAAATCCAAATTTAATTCCTGTAACATTTGATCTCATAATCATTGACCTCAAAGATTGTTTTTTCTCCATCCCTCTGATACCAGAGGACAGGATACTATTTGCCTTCACCGTTCCTGAGTTTAATAATTCTAAACCTACAGCTAGATATCAATGGAAAGTTCTTCCCCAAGGAATGCTCAATTCTCCTACGATGTGTCAATATTTTGTAAATAAAGCTTTACAACCCTATCGGGACAAATTTCCTGAATTTTTAGTGTATCATTACCTGGATGACATCCTGATTGCAGCTGATGGTCCTAAAGGTACAGTATGTAAAACTTTTCCATGTCTTCTCTCTCTCCTTGCTCTTGCAGGACTGCATGTAGCACCAGAAAAGGTGCAGTCTCATTATCCGTTACAATATTTAGGACACAAGGTTTTAGCCTCCACAGCTTCACCTCACCTTCCTGTTCTCACACTCCCTCAACCTGCAACCTTGGTTCAGTTACAGCAATGCCTGGGCACGCTCAATTGGGCACGCCCATATCTTTCTATTTCAACTCATACTCTCTCGCCATTATTTCAAGCATTGGTCGGCCTTAAGCATCCAGCAGATCTCATTTGGCTGAATGAGCAACAGCTTAATGCTCTTAAAGAAATCAACAGCGCCTTGCATACCCATTGGGTGGACCGCTCATTACACAATCATGCACTCTCATTGGCGCTTCTTCCCACACCCATACTCCTTACAGCAATCATCGTTCAAATCTCGACTTCAAAGAAGCTACACATTTTAGAGTGGATTCACCTTCCTCATACCCCAAAAGCATCAATCACCACAAGAGCTGCACAAATGGCTCTTCTTATAGAACGGGGGAGGAAAAGAGCTAGAGCCTTGATGGGTGTGGACATCTGCACGCTTTACACTCCCTGCAGACTAACACAATGGGAACCACTCTTCCAAAATTCTGATGCGTTACAAGATGCGTTGGAAGGGTGGCAAGGGAATGTCTCTTGCCATCTACCACCAGACCCACGCATACAAGTGCTGAAAACAATTCCGCTCACTCTAGAGACTCCTTTAGTACAACAACCAGTGAAAGATTGTCTTACTGTATTCACTGATGGTTCTAAAACCATCGGGGCTTGTGTGTGGCAAACTGACAATCAATGGCATAAAAAACTTACCACACCACAACCTTCTGCTCAACAGGCTGAACTGTCTGCCTTCAATATGGCACTCACACTTTTTCCCAACCAGCCAATTAATGTAATATCTGATAGTCTGTATGTGGCACAATTGGCCTTGAATATATTTGATGCCTACATTTCTCCTGCAACCCCTTCTCCTTTAATGACACTTTTTTTACAGTTACAAGACCTATTGAAGGAAAGGAAAGAATCTCTGTTTGTGGCCCACATCAGAAGCCATCAGCATCTGCCCGGATTTCTTTCAGAAGGCAATCACATGGCAGATGAGGCCTGCAAGTTGCATTTGTTACCAATCCTGCAGAATAACACCTTAACAGCAGGAGAAAGTCATGATTATTTTCATCAAAATAGAAAGGCTCTGGTGAGACAATTTGGAATTACTCATCAAGAAGCCGCGGCAATTGTTCAACAATGTCCTACATGTAGTCTGCAGGCACAAAGTGTCCCAGAAGGAGTAAATCCTAGAGGCACCGAGGCCTGTGACACATGGCAAATGGACGTTACTCAGTATCCATCCTTTGCGCCCTGGAAGTATATTCACGTGTCTGTAGACACTTACTCTGGGTTCATCATGGCCACACTGCAAAGGGGGGAGACTACTAAAAACACTATCAATCATTGCATTCGGACCTTTGTAACACTGGGATGTCCAAAAATTTTAAAAACAGACAATGGTCCTGCATACACGAGCTCCTCCTTCTCGGAGTTCTGTCATCATTGGTCCATTGTACACAAATTTGGAATTCCATTCAATAGCCAAGGCCCAGCTATTGTGGAAAGAGCAAATTTAACACTCAAAACGGCCCTTGATCGATACATGGGGAAAAAAGGCGTACGCCCCCCGAACCTCCCAGCGTTACAGAATGTGTTAAATGTATGTTTATATACCTTGAACTTTCTGAATCTTACTGGCTCTCCTTCTTCTACGGCTGCTTCTCGTCACTTTACCACACCTCCTGTCCCTACCTCCAGACCTCTTGTTTATTTCAGGCAACTTCCAGATCCGAAGTGGAAGGGACCTGTGCAACTGATCACTTGGGGCAAAGGATACGCTGCTGTTCAACTTCCTGATCGTGTTCTTTGGGTGCCTGCGCGCTGTGTTCGACCTTATCATGGGGAGGCTAAGGACAAGTGTTCCTCTCCTAGCCCTTCTGATTCTGATATCTCCTGTCTTTTCTCAGTTTCGGGCTGATCCTGCTGTTATCTTCGCCCCTCCGTTCACACGCGTTACCTTTACCTTTAAAGACATCTCTCTTTCCGCCTGTAATTATGCCTTTCAACATCAAGGCCGTGCCTTGCGTCCCTCACCTCACGTTTCTCTTCTGTATGACTACCAACCCTGTCGGGTCTACCTACATGTCTATGTCACTGCGAATACGGTGGGACCTTATTCCTGCTTAGGCTTTCTTGCTTCCCGTCAATCCTTCAATCATACAGTTTATCTCTTTTCCATTTTCTCTGTAACTCGCCCCCCACTACCCTCTATGTTTCTTTCTTGGCTCCTTTTGTCTCAATCTTCTCCTCAATCTTTTTCCCATACCCTGGTGCGCCACTTCTCCTGCTGCCAACCTCCCTGTGATACCACCAGCTGCCTATGGGATACACCTGGCTCCCATCTCCCTGACCGCTATCCTGGTTCCTGGTCACCGCTCCGCGGACAACGAATTCGTAGACAGCTTCTCGAGTCCTCTCCACATCCTAAATTCAACTCCTTGATTCACACGCACCGTTACAACAATGAGGGAGCACTGCATCTTCGCTCTCAGGCCCTCTCCTGTTACCAGAGGTCTCCAATCAAGAAAAAGGGAATCATCTGGCGCTGGTTTTTCAACAATACCATATATCTACAAGACTCACCCAAATATACCATCAATTATCATTTTAGAGCAACTCATCTTTCAGTAACTGATCTGACCCTCTCAGACTTTGGTCTATACCAATGTGAAATTACAAAAATGGTACGAGGCTTTGCCACTTCTTCTCGGCTGACATTATCCCTACGACAAAAGTTTATCCCCCCCCAACGGAGGACACGAAATGCACTCACCTCCCAAGATGCCAAACATTGCACCCCCTGCTTGCAAAAAACTCAACAGGGGCTGACCATCAGAACTACATTAATATATCACACTCATTTTATTTGCACCAAACCATCCACGCACACCTGTGTGTGGAATAGCACGACGTATAGTATTTGTGAAGATAACAACAAACAAACCTGTTATGACCCCACAGGCCCCACTCATCGCTACAACATCCTCATCACTGTCGGAGCCGGCTCATCGAAAAAGACACTGGTCAATCATGACTTTTATAATCCGAAGGTATCCCAATCGGTCACTTTTGATGCCTGCGAAGCCATGGACTATGGCACAAACGAATGCGGCTCACTTGTCTGGCGACGGACATATTCCAGCAACGAAAAGTACATCTGTGCCAGAACTTCAAATCAACACGACCCCTGTGGCAAAGGCACCTACTGCAATGAATGGAAATGTGTGGACTTTCAATCCAGAGGGCTCACAGTGCGACCCGACACCATACCCAAGAGGGATAACCTTAAAAAACTCTATATCACCCGTCTTAGAGTTCCCGATCCCAACTGTATGCAACATCAGTGCAATCCCATCAATCTCACGTTTCCAGTACCGGAAAATTGGCTTTCCTTCCAAACATGGAAAGGTACTGACAATGACTATGGCTTGGGTATTGATGGGACAGGAACCAACCCTTCAGTAGCCATCAAAATAATAGTAAGCAAAATTTCCATCGACTCAACCAGACACTCCTTATTTCATTCTGTTTATTCGGAATTGGCAAAATTGACTCACCTGACCGTACCACATGAGGTGCGCAACACCTTTGTACACCTTGCAGAGACTATTGCTAAATCATTGCAAGTTAAAAATTGCTTTGTGTGTGGGGGAACTACGATGGGGGAACAATGGCCGTGGCAGGCCCAGGAAATTAACATCACCCATGTCATAACTAATTGGTCCAATTTTGATACCCTGAACACAATTCCTGAAAACTGGACCCTGACCACTAATTTGGTAGGCAGACAATGCTATCAAAGAGTTAATACCTCCGCACGTACGTTTGTAGCAGGCTCTCTTTTATGTTTAGGTACGTTCACCAACGATTCGTGGGACTCTCCCAATAACCTTCCTAGGCCCACCCATAACTTCACTTCTTACCTTTCTTACCTACGGCAACCCGAGAATAATTCCGCCACCTGGCCAGCACCAACAGGGCTTTACTGGATATGTGGCGCCAATGCCTTCTCCATCCTCCCAGCCGCCTGGCAAGGATCTTGTGTACTAGGGACCATACGACCAGGTTTTTTTCTGCTCCCTTTGTCGCAAAGACAGGTCCTAGGTCACCCGGTATACGAAGAAGCCGGGGAGGCCACACGTGAGAAGAGAGACACCTCCCAAATTCATAAAGTAAATTGGAAAGATGATGAGTGGCCCCCAGAACGCATAATTCATTATTATGACCCGGCAACCTGGGCAGAGGACGGCATGTGGGGATACAGAACACCCATCTACATGCTTAACCGCATCATCCGTCTTCAAGCGGTAGTAGAGCTAATCACTGATGAAACATTGGCCACCATGCGATCCCTTGCGAGAGAGTCAGTAAAATCTCGTACTTACATAATGCAAAATCGTCTGGCACTAGATTACCTGTTAGCAAAAGAAGGGGGGGTATGTGGAAAGTTTAACCTTACCGATTGTTGTATTGAAATTGATAACAGCATGAAGGCTGTAGATGAGGCTGCCATAAAAATGATAAAACTGGCGCATGTACCTGTGCAAACATGGAAGGGAGTGGACATAGGGGGAATGTTTGACGAGTTTCTCCCCAAGTTTCCCGGTTTAAAGGCTATTTTTATTTTGGTGGCTATAATTGCTATAGGATGTTTTCTGCTACCCTGTTTATTACCTATCTTTATTTCAATGATCAAATGTAATTTAAATGCTATTGCCGAAGCTAAAGCTGCTGCGCAACTTAATCTCTTAATGCAAAATCATGTATATATGGCAATTCCAACTGAGGAGTGCAAGGCTCCGCTTTTGCACTTATGTTCCGATGACGACTCTGACACTGATAACCTGCCCTTGAACGAGGTTGTGCAATCGGATCGGGATGTCCCGGAGGGTATGTCCTTATCCAAGCACTATGATACTCCAAAGGAGAAAGGCTTATATTTTGAATCAGATATTGCGGCACCTTAAAAACAAAGAAAAGAGGACTTGTAGTAAACCTCGAGAGTCCTCTTGACCTAAGGCCCTAAGAATGACCTTCTCAAGTTAGGAATTGCATGATAAACTCAGCTTGGCACGACACGTAGGCAAATAGTTACAGAAACTAGCTGACTACAAAATATCTTGTTAATAGATAATCACTCTATCTTAGCACACAACAGTGGTCGCATCCTGCCATGGCGCCATTAGAATTATACTTCCTTGCTCCTCTTCACATATGTCTCGCTCCCCCCGCCCTGATAAAACTGCAAAATAAAAGAGGGTGGTGCGTTGCAATCGGGGGATTTCTTCATCTACCCCGGGCACAACGTGCTCTCTCACCTTGAGAAACTATGGTGTCTGTGTCAATTATTGATTCTAGTACTTAAGTACTCACCCTCGCGAGGGTCCCTCTAAATTTCACCCCTGCGGGGGCTCTACAGGCTGATCAGAGAACCTAAGGACAACGAGCAAACCGCGACAACGCGACACCCAGTCTGAAAACCGTGGCCTGAGAGTTCCCTCTGAGGGGAGTGCGCATACTTTGAATAGGGAACCAAAGTCTCCCCAGACACCTTTTTCTGTCTGCAAACGGATAGCCTGTTGACCCGACTAAGCCAAAGTGTGAGAACCCCAAATAGGAAGTGGAAACATGGGAAGCAGTAGTTTTGAGGGTCCTGAGTGGAACCCCAATGGGAGAGCTGTTGGAATCTTAGGATGAGCGGCATATGCTGACCCTAGCTGGGATGAAAAAGAAAAGGCAAAATGTATATGTAGAGAATGGGCTTTGCTGAGGGATACAGGAAGACCAATGTACTTAAAAGGACAATATATAAAACAGGATCACATGGGATGTTTTTTGTTTCTTTCTGTATCTCTGTCTTCTCTGCAACCACTTGGTTTGTTCCTTAAGATTTATGCCTTCCCCAATTTAACTGAGATACTTATTGTGGGAATGATCAGTGTGTGTGTAAACCTCAGAGTTTTGTTTTCCACTCTGTGTCCTTGTTTGTGTGTGTGTGCGCACGCATGTGTGTGTGTCTAAGTCTTTGTGTGTCCTTGAAATAACTGTTGCAACTGTTAAGTGTCTCTGATCCCTTCAGATATGAATTTTAAATTGTTAAGAATTAAAAACACTGACAGAAAATGTCTTTTCCCAGTCTGGTCAGGCCAACTAGACTGGATGAGGAACAGAGTTAAATTTTCTCTCCTCTCTGTGCTTTTAAGAAAAATCCAAGGTTATTAACAAATGTTTTAAGTTCATTTACAATAAAAGTTTCATCCTTGCATTTACTGTATGTTTAAACGATTTTACCTGATCATCTTTTTCCTGAAGCATATGAATCCAGTTTTTTCCCTTTCTTATTTGTTGTGTCTCCATTTTGTTGAAACTGATTTATCTATCTAGTAACTGCAATATTATGTTATTTTTTCTTCCTCCTCAAACCATGCCTGCAAGCTATCCACACACACACACAAATCTCTAATCCTTTTGCAAAGCTTTTCCTGGTAGAATAACCAGTGAAGGGGAAAGGGACCTCTTGTTCTTTGTCTTTCAGCCCTGCAACATATGGAAGCACATGCTACTCCCTAGAGTAATTCCATCCCTTGGAGCCAATAGTTGGGTCCACTGAAAGTCATTACAGCAAACCAGAGTGAGCAGACCTTTCAAGCCAGACTGACCACCCATACCACCAGGCCAAGTCTATGCCACCCAGACACACGAAGGAAAGGACTCTGGGATGGACCAGTAAAAGACTAAAAGACTTTTTTCAATCTCCAGAAGACAGTTAGAAAGATTATTGGGGGGGGGTGGAAATTCATTGTTATTTGAAATTCATTGTAATGTCAAATCCATTGTAATGTTTTCTTTCTTGTATCATTTATATTGTAACCAGTTTGATGTACTCATGTAAAGGATTGTATTTGAGAGTGGCTGGCCCAGTAAGTTCTGAACACTTTGGACTTCTGTCTGGTGGGAGGGAAAATTGTCCAGCATGTTTGTATTATCTGTATTGTAAAACTAGTTGCATACACAGGCACATACACAGAGACACACCATTTAGAATTAGATACAGGTTACCCCCTTCACCTACCTCCATACAAAGCTGCTCCTAGCTTCCTTTTTTTTAAATGTGTTTTTTTGTTCTGTTTTTTGTTTTGCTGCTCTGTGGCACTAAGGCCCAAGCAGTCATATTGCCCTGCTAATCCCAAGGGGAGGGGGCATCTCCCTCAGGCAATTCCTGAAGAGATAGCGGAAAAGAGATCTCCAAACCCCAAGTCCTGACTGTGACTCACAAATGATGCCCAGTTGCCCAGTAAAGCAGGATATGTTGTACTGGTGGTCTCATGAATAGAAGTCCCAGGGCTCATTGTGTGTAACTTTAAAAATACTAATTAGCCTGGCTAACCTCAATTTGGCCTCACAAAACCTGGAAGCTAAGAGTTAGGTAGGTAGTAACCATAACCTTGGAAATGGGCAGCCTGTAGTTTAAAGGCTGTGAAAAATGTAGAGGCTTGTGCTTACAACCTGACTGTAAGCTCATAAAAAGTACATCAAACATCTGAAAATTAATTGGCATGAAAAATTGGATACAGCAAAAAAAAAAAAAAAAACAACCACAAGTTTTTCCAGGCTGCTAGACCTTCATGATTGAAAGCTTTTGGGAGCCAGTGAAGGAATCCTTTTATGTTGCCTCTTTTTCAATGCCTTTCCCTTTGCATCATAAAAATTAAAAACACCCATCAAGTCTCCCTGATCTGATCACCTTTTAATCTTTTGTCAAAACTCTCACATGTTTTGAAAAAAAAATGAGGGATTATAGTTAACACCCACCCCTTTCCTACAAAATTGAAATAGCCTAAGAAATATTAAAAAGGCAGAATATTTCCTCTAAAACAATTAGAAACTCAGAAGCAGAAACTCACCTCAGAAGCAGAAACTCACCCCCATCTTTGTTAATGGGTGGTACATTAAGGCCTGGGCCAGAATACTTTACATAACAAAAATCTCCAGGTAAAGCTATAGCAATTGCCAAAAGCCCTTTTAAGGGAATAAATCATCCAGCAAGGCTCAACCAAGCCTGGAACTCAGGAAAGCCTACAGAGTTGCCCCTGCATGGCTCCATGGGGGTCTGACAACCAATTAGAATACAAGCTCCAATTCAAATCCCAACAGAGGATATAAAACCCCGGTACTCTCAGCAGCTCAGCCCTTTTTTTTTCTTGATCTCTTCAGCCTGGAGCTCCAGGCCATGTGGTCTTCATATTAAACCTTCCAAACAGCCTCCATGTTTCCAGTGTCTTTCCCCCACTTGGAACTGAACCCAGAAAGATCTCATCCCATTGAATGTCTCTCAATCAATAAGTCTGCATTTAGCAGGTCAATCCTAAGTAGCCATTGGTTGAGCCTCAACTAGAGGTAATCCTTGACTTACGATCACAATTGCGTCCAAAATTTCTATTGCTAAGTGAGACATTTTCTAAGTTAAATTTTGCCCCATTTTATGACCTTTCTTGCTACAATTGTTAAGTGAATCACAGCAAATGTTAAATTAGTAACCTAGTTGTTAAGTGTATCTGGTTTCCTCATTGACTTTGTTATCAGAAAATTGCAAATCTGATTACATGATCCCGGGACATTGCAATGATCATAAATATGAGCCAGTTGTCAAACTTCTGAATTTTAATCATGTGATTATGAGATGCTGCAACAACCATAAGTGTGAAAAATGGTTCATAAGTCGCCTTTTTGAGAACTGCTATAATTTTGATGGTCATTAAACGAACTATTGTAAGTCAAGGATTATCTGTAGCACTTGTCATAAATGGAAACAGATCTACTTCACAATAAACCAGAGATCATATTGTGCAATCTCACACCTTGATGTTGTCACTTAGCAAAAGTCAATCAAAGCCAAATTAATTGAATCTTGACATTCTATTAGAAATTGATTCCTGTTTAGCTATTAAAAAAATGTTGGTTTATAGTAAAAGGTAAAACTAAATGCTGAAATACAAGAAGAATTACTGTAGCTGAGCTTTTGATAAGAAAAACAAGGAAGGGGAATTTAAAATGGGGCTCCCCTTGAAGAGCATCTGGACGTTCTAGTTGGTGCAGAATGCGGCCGCGCGGGTGATTCTGGGGGCTTCTTGTAGCTCCCATGTTACACCGCTCCTGAGCGAGCTGCTTTGGCTTTCGGTAGCCTTCCAGGTGCGATTCAAGGTGTTGGTGGTCATCTAGAAAACGCTCCATGGCTTGGGACCCAGGTACTTACGGGACCGCCTTCTGCCACCATCGGCCTCCCATCGGCCTGTGTGCTCTCACAGGGTGGGCCTCTTTGGGGTGCTGTCAGCTGGGCGATGCCGGCTGGCGACTCCGAGGACATGGGCCTTCTCTGTGGGAGCACTCTCCCTTTGGAATGAATTACCCCCGGAGATGCGGACTATCCCTGACCTGCGAACCTTCCGGTGCGCATTGAAGACTCATCTTTTCCAACAAGCCGGTCTGGCCTAGTAATATTGGAGGGTTTTAAATTTGTTATTTTATATACCCTGTTTTTATTATTTTTGTAATCTTTCAGCCATTGATTTAATCCGTTTTCAAATTTTATATCTTTTGTATTGTTTTTAATTTGGCTGTACACCGCCCCGAGTCCCAAAAATTTGGGAGAGGGGGCGGTATATAAATTAAATAAAACTAAACTAAACTAAAAAATGAGAAAGATTTTTGTAGAAACCAATCCTACAATCATTATATTTTATTTTCTTATACTATTATTCATGATGTGCTAACAATATGCCTCTTGTGGTTTTTCTTATAGTATGGAACAAAGTAAAGCAATAGAGTTGCATGTATCAAGTAAGGTAATAAAGTTATTAATAATTAAATCATTAAGTAATACCTATTGGAGAAAAGGTTCTCATTAGCACAAAGTCAATTCCTGAATTGAAATTCAGTCTCAAAGACAGAAAGATTAAATTATTGAGAGATAGAAAGAAGAAATTAGGTGAATCTCTGACTTTTTTGGTTTAAATTAAGTAGAAATGGTGTGGAAAAGTACTGAGCAGTGAGTGGGTTGGTGACCTTGTTCTCTGGATATTTGTTGCCACCAAAAGAATACCTGCTAGCTCTCAGTGGGATTTCTGATAGGATATTTATAAATAAGGCATATACTGTGGTAATTTTGTTCTATTTTCTTTTTTTAAATCCCATTTTTATTACTTGGACTTCTCGTTTTTTGCTTTCCATTAGAAAATGAGTGTATATGTTTTTAATCCAGTGCAATATATTTTAATTACCACTGTTTGCTTCTCTAAGCATTTTTGTTTGAAGATATAAAAAGGGAATTGTTTTCTAGTGAGTCCTGCATTCCCTCAAGACCAGAAAGACAATGTTAGACATTGAAGCTATGATGGATGAGCCCAAAGCTGACAGGAGGTAAACAATATTCTTTTTCTTTTCTTTTTCTCATTTCTTCAGAAGAAGTCAGAACTAACTTTAGTTGTCAAATGATTCTCAGATAGAGAACAAAGTAAAGCTGAGGTCACACTCGGGTCTTATGAATTAGCATTCCCAGAGCACTCCATGTTCTTTGGCTCTTTTACCCTAAAACTGAAGTTCCTCTTAAGTCATGTTTGATCCCTACTGAATGCATCTGTGCAGTTTTCTTATCAGAGTTACAAAAAATGAAAGTTCTTGTTTTTTAGTTGATGATGATTTATTTCCTGATGATGATTTACTTCCTAATCTACCCAACAGTTCTGGCATTCACAGTATTTTTTCCCTCCAAGTGCTAGAGATTTCAGGAAAGCTTAAGTTCTTCCTAAAGGGCAAATTGTTGTTCTGAAGTAACCCATTTTCAACTTTGCATAATAGAAAATCTGAGATTTTCTTGATTAGAAAAGTAATATGAAGCAAGTGAAATTGCTATTTATTATGAATGAGTGGAGAGAAGAGCCCAGCATTGAAAACCATCCAGGCAAGAGAAATGAGAATGCATTCAACATTCTGAATTATGAATCTGGGAGGTGATTGAGTTTTTTTCAAAATAATATAGGTTCACAAGTCATTTGGAATCTGAGAACAATATGGTGATTAAAAAAATGTTCTGCATTTCTAAGCCTTAAAAATACTACTGCAATAACAAAAAACAACTTTTATTCATATGTTCAAAAATAAGCCGACTTATTTGCCAAAAGCAAATTGTCAACTATAATATAATAGACTGGCAATGAAGCAGAGCAGGGGAGCGAATTGGAGCAATTAGAGCGAATTGGAGCAATTATCTATTTGGCCCTGCAGAACAAATAACTGGCAGAACAAGTACAACAGATTCTGTGAGCCTCTGAGGCGTCTTTCACAGAAAGGGTTTTAATCTGAAGACAACGCATACCTTGCTACTCAGGTTATACTGAATTCCACAAAATATTTATAACAGTAGCACATATATTCATGTGAGAACAATAGTAGAAGGAATCAAAATTAAGGGACTACTCCATTACATAGAGATAAAAACTGTTGCATCTGAAGAGCTACCATATTAGTGATGAGCAGTGGATCTCTCTATCCATTGCCTAAACTAGGCATTTGCAAGTATATCTCAAAGGTCAAGGGGAGAATCCAATTTTTGTTGGAAAGAGACTAGCAGAGCCGGGGGTGGGTGGGAGTGGAGTCAAGCAGGGAATTAGACTGGAGTCATTAAATAGACACAAGGGAGCACAATTTGACCCTTCTTGAATGCCATAGCTAGGTACAAACTGCCAATCTGGGAAGATTGCTGTGAAATAGGCATAAGCCAGGAATGTCAAACTCAAGGCCTGCAGACCAGATCTGGCCCACAGGGTGCTTAAATCTGGCCCATGGGGCCAGCCTGGAAATAGCAAAGGACTGGCCCATGGTGCCTCTGGCAGCCAAAATGGGATTTGGGGAACAATGCACAGCCCCCCCCCACACCCCATTTTCAGTCTGGATGGCCTCATGCAGCACCCTGCTGGTCAAAATGGGGTGCAAAGGAGGACATGCATAGCCCCCCCTCTGTGTCTCATTTTAGCTTGGCAGGATGCCGCAGGAGGCATCCGTCCCATCTCCCTCCCCCCACAGCCGGCCCAGAAGTACAAAGCTGATCCGGCCCTCAAATAAATCCACCTATGGTGACACCTATGGTATAAGCAATAAAGTGGCTACTTGAATTTTTCATATGCAGATCTGGTTGTTCATACCTGACAATTTCACACAATATCCCAGAAACTGGACCACTGAAGTAAATTTAAAATGTGGGACTAACTATTGCTGCCGTTATGTTATCCAAAATGTGGGATCCAGTTATTAATCTGTAATGCAAGGCTTAGGCACTTTCGCTGGAGAATCAGATACTAGCATTGAGCATAGTTTTTTATGTGGGATACTAATCTTAAAGGACCTGTGATTTTCCCTGTGTGGTCCCAAACACATACTGTTTAGCTACAGGAGGGACCAACATGTCCTTCGGACCTGAGACCCACATTTCACCTTTGATGGAATACTCAGGAGGACATTTGTGAAAACTCCTAATTTAATTTCATTTAATTTACATTTAAATTTTGAAGAATTACACATCTTGTTATTACTCTGTGGTCACGTATTTGTTTTCCTTTTCTGATACAGAAAACACAACATTTAGTGATAATAGGGGCCATGCCATGATTTTGGGGGGCCAGATTTAATCCACACCATAATTTTGTCTCCCGTGCTGAGGATAAAGCTCCCAGAACCAACAACTTTTTTTTTTAAAGAACCACGCAAGGGGAAAAGGAATTGGATTGGACTCGATCTGGATCTCCTGATAGTTTTCATTTTGTTTCCTTTGTTTTGTTAGGACAGTCAGTCTTAGCATTTTCAGTATACTTACTTGATATGTTTAAGCCTTCAAACCTTTCTAAGGCCGCAAACAAGCTGATGGGAGATGCCTTTCAGCTAGTTCTACTGACCCCCCCCCTCCCTTTTGCTTCAATTCTACTTGATCCAGGAAAAACAAACAGAATCCCATAAGGAAGAGCAGGAACTTCTGAGATTTGCTACACAGTTATTGTTACTAGGGAAACAGCTTCCTTAACATTCATGCATGCTGCATCCCTGTCTGCCTCTTGTGTCTGCAGCTCAGCCAGCTGCCTGAAGGAGATGGGCAGGAAGGGAAAGGCATAAACATCTGCTGCAGTTTTTTCCATGCATGTCAGCCTCAAAAAATTTAATTTTGGGGATGTCCAAAACTTTTAGAGTATTTAATTATGCTAATAAAATGAAGTTTGTTTGAAGGACTCTTCCTTTATGTTTTAGTTTCATGATGTTTGCCACTGTTGTTGGAAAAAAAAATTTTTTTTCTTTCCTTCTAATTGAATTGAAAGATAGCTATCTTTATATTTCCAGCTCTTGGAATTGTTAACCTCGGTCTCTAGGCTAGCATTTGCTATTGCTACTTGGCTTGATTTTACTCTGTTCTCTCAGTTGATTAACCTTAGTGTAGCATTTAGACTAATTTCTTCAGTTTCCCAACTTTGGTAACTTTAAAATATGTAGACTTCAACTCCACAATACCCCAGCTAGCAGGTAAGAATGAAGTTCACACATCTTAAAGTTGTTGATGTTGGAAAATACTGTTCTAAACACCAATTATTTGCATTTTAGGCCATTCAACTATTTCAGCAGTTCCAGGAAAATTGATTGGGTCCTTGACTAGAGTGATAGACTGAGTCCTGAGCCTTAGCTCAGTTGACTGATCAGGATTCCAAATACAAACTGATGTTACTTTATGCATTTATATCACTTCTCTACCACCCAAAAATTATAGCTGTGTGAACAGTATGTAATTTGTTAAAACTTGTCATAATGAACAAGAGTGTATAAAAGCATTTTAAAGATGGAAATTCTTGTGCCTTGGATTGATTTTGTTGGCTGGACAGTTGATTGATTTTTAATTGGCATAGAAGAAGTCATAAGATCCAAGTGGATTAGACAGTCCAAAGCAGAAGTGGTATTCAGAGGTTCTGACTAGTTCTGGAGAACCGGTAGCGGAAATTTTGAGTAGTTCGGAGAACCGGCAAATACCACCTCTGATTGGAGATTTTACAGTATCCTTCCTCTGCCATGCCCACCAAGCCACACCCACAGAACTGGTAGTAAAAAAAATTGAATTCCACCATTGGTCCAAAGGTATTTGTAGCCACCTATTATTTTTCATTAAAGTATGCTTTTTAGATGAGAAGACATATTAGGATTGTAGTTAGTTCATAATTCTTATTGTACTTTGGAATTAATAGTAACAGTAATATATTAAAGGGGGAGGCCAACAAAGACCATTATCCAGAATATAAAATTTCTTAAGTGTACATATGGCAATTTTTTCAATTATCCATATTTTCCAGTATGATACTGTTTTTTAGTCTCCGAAAACTGCTGAGCTTCATCTTTGTCATTTACTGTTTTGATATAAATAGTGTTTACATGGATTACTTCACTTGTAATTTTTAGGGTTCTTTTTTTTTTTCTTCAGAATCTTTAGATTTGTGAGGGTGAAAACCAGAGGTGGTATTCGGCAGATTCTGACTAGTTCTGGAGAACCGGTAGTGGAAATTTTGAATAGTTCGGAAAACTGGCAAATACCACCTCTGGCTGGAGATTTTACAGTATCTTTCCTCTGCCACACCCACCAAGCCACACCCACCAAGCCATGCCCGCAGAACTGGTAGTAAAAAAATTTGAATCCCATCACTGGCGAAAACCTTGTAAACAAAGCATTTTGTCTTTAGTACGCATACATAAAAGTATGCATGCTCAAATGTTGTGGCATTTCCAAAAGTAGGAATTTCAGGCAATGGCCCAGTTTTTGAGGGCTGCAGGGAAACATTTTTTACTCCCATCGCTCGCAATGTAGAATAAACTCAAAGAATAAAGCCCTGTGGTGGCTAATTAATAATTAGCAGCTGATAAAATATGGTAAGACAATCTCTGGAACAAGCAAAAATAACAAGCTTTGAATTTTTGAATTCGTGAATCCGGGGACCAGTTATACAATAGAGGATACTACAAAGGAGCACCTGCCCAGCAGTTAAATAAATGTTTTAAATAGAATCAATAAATCTGCAATCCTCAGCTTTAGAAAGAGTGGGATTTTCAAAGTGATCATTGCTACCAACGGTGATGAGATATACTTGTTTTCTTCTGAGAAATGTGTGTATGTGGGAGGAGCACAACAGGTTTGAGGTTTAAGTGTTTATATTTGTCCTATTGGCACAGTGAATGTGAAAGGAGGAACGTAGATAATCTGTGCCTATTTACTTGCTGTATATAGGAATTTAATTCTATATTCCAATCTATGTTGGTTGCGGAATTCAGAGAATTGAAAGCCACAGATCTTAATTTATCGAATTTGAGGAACATTGCTCTTCTCATATGACAGCTAAGAAGCAACACACATACAATGGCTTTAAGATGGCCAGACTTTGAACTATTCTCCAGCAAACAGATACGTTCAGATCCAGGAATAGCTAAAATAGGCAAAAAAAAAAAAACCTGCTTCCAATAATAATTCTTAGCACTAGCCCTTCAAAATGAGAAGTATCAAGGCAAATAATCAGGATTTATACAATACTGATTTGAAAAGTTATTATTATTTCAAGAAAGATAAACACTGTGAGACCCATTATCACCAATGAAGAAGAAATTCTCAAACTTTCTGGTAAGATGAACTGTGATCATTTCAATCAGATTGACTTTTCCTATCACCTGTATATCACAGATTCTGAATTTTGCACTGTATAATAAGGTTGTCAATTGAAACCCTTGAGAAATGCTGTGATTTTGCAATGTGAAGCTGACAGGGAAAAAAAACCCTTCCATATAAAGAATTCCCTTTGAACTCAGTAGCATTTCTTGATAATAAAAGGTTAGAAAACTTGGCCCTAGTTGCTTTACTCATAGAACTGAAAACAGAAGGAGAAATAACTTTGTGAGTGTTGAAAGCGTGAGAGCTTAGAGACAATTCTTTTACTTATTGAATCCTCATTTTTAAAAATATTGTGGATATGGTACACAGTCACATAACTAAAAACAATGATCAGAGGCTTTGCTAGTTAAGAGGTATTAGCTACAATTCTATAATCATTTATAGTTTCTACTGAATTTCTACTGAATAATTCCAGAACTAAAATAAGAGAAGACAATGGGCATCTCAGTCTTGTTCCTTTTTGTATTTCATAGAATTTTGTTAAATTTCTATAAACAATTACATGTGCTTTCTATGAAGTGTTAATCAATCCTATTCATTTCATAAAGTCCTTTCCAAAATGCATATCTTCCAAAATCTTGAACAAGAACATCCAGTTCAAATGTCAAAGGCCTTATCTGTATCTAAGAAAATCAGTGTGGCTTGCCAGAAGTCACATTTCAAAAATAAAAGGTGAATAGAATAATTGGATAGAGTTTATCATGGTCACAGATCAGGATTCAAAATCAGGATAAGAACATTACAACCAGAATATACCCGATTTTACAGTATAACAGAATTTGGCTGTGTTTAAGGAAATTAAATCATATTGATCTGATAAGAACTGTACATTAAAAAGTCACACTTTCTCAGGTGTTGTACTAGGTAAGACGTTTTTTTTAAAAAAAATATTTTGTCAAAAGCTTACAATATAACAGAAACAAGAATAAACATAAGTTTAAATACAAGAAATAGGAACTAATAATTGGGGACAATAGGACAGGAAAGACAGGCATAATTGTGTGCTTATGCATGCCCCTTAGTTATATGGCAAATCAATGAATTTTAATAGCCCTTATCCACAGGTGTAGAGTGTCAATGCATAGAGTATCTTTCTTTATATTAGCATTCCCAAACCTTTGTGGGCAAGAACGGTGAAGACTGTTAAAGTTATTCAGAGTTTGGGCATGTATGAAGTATGATGTAAATATGTTGTGGCTTGAAAAAGGATGACTGTTCTGAAAAGCATTTGTGGGTAAAGCTATTGGAACAGTTCCTTAAATGTGGTGATCAACTCTGATGATGTGCCACCATTAAATGAGTAATATAATAAAATAAATTTTATACTTTTGATAGCCACCACTTAGGCAAAACCCTTGGTCCTTGTATCTCCTTTCTAAGACTACATCTAATCAAGCCACAGAGAATCACTTTCTATATTTTGGGATTGTAGTTTGCTTAAGTACAAGGAGGTGAACAAGCTGAGTAGGACCATATCCTTGGGAAGGGATGACAGATCTAATTGAAAAATAATTATCTTTAATTTGCTGTTCCATGCTTAAAGCTGAATGTACAGAGTTGGGATATTTAAAATGCAAGGAGCTTTAATTTTTTTATCCAGTGCTCTGGATCATCATCACAGAATCCAAGATGTCAGAACTACAGAACCAAAGAACATTTTATAACCAGGCATTGGACTCAATCTTACTGTGCCAATTCCATGAAAAAGAAGGTTTGAGGCATAACATTGAAATATATTCCTGAGAAGTGGTCTAAATAAAATATAGTGTAGTATAAAAGAGATACATGATCTTGACTGGGCATTAAATAACATATCTAATTTGGTCTCAGTATATTTGAAGTGTGGTAAAACCCCTTTTGCTATGGAAAATTGGTGGCTGTGCTATTTAATTGTCTGGGCATTTTGTATTTTACATTCTCTCTGCATTCTGTGTGTGGTCCTGGCATTAAAAATATGCATGGTATTTAAGCAATTTAACCTTCTCAATGGGATGATATAAAAGTTGACTAACTGACTAATGCTTACAGAGTAACACTGCATCATCCATCCATACAGGTAGTCCTCGACTTAAAAGAGTTTATTTAGTGACCGTTTAAAGTTACAACGGCACTGAAAAAAGAGACCTATGAACATTTTTCACACTTATGAACTTGCAGCATCCCCAAGATCACATAATCAAAATTCAGGCACTTGGCAACTGTCTCATGATAACTGCAGTGTCTTGGAGTCATGTGAATATCTTTTGTAACCTTCTGACAAGCAAAATCAATAGGAAAGCCAGATTCACTTAACAACTCTCTTGCTAACTTAACGGCAGTGACTCATTTAAAACTGTGGCAAGAAAGGTTGTAAAATGGGGCAAATCTCACTTAACAAATGTCTCATTTAGCCACATAAATTTTGGGCTCAATCATGATCGTAAGTCAAGAACTACCTGCAGTAGGATTGAGATATGTTTGCTAATTTTACTGGTTGATGAGAAAAGTAACATCATAGAACAATGCATTAATATAGTAGACAATAAATCAACAATACAGCTTTGTCTGTCTTTTCTATTAATGGGGATCTTGATGGCCTACTACCCTGGGCAGTGACAACTTTTATTGTGGTGCCTTGTATTAGTTGACGAAGGAAAAAGTATGAAGGTTAGATTTGTAATATTAAATAATGTATTCATTCCATTGCATTAATATATTCATTCCATTACATTACCACAAATTGTTAGCCTCCAATGCAGAGATGGTATTCAGCAGATTCTGACCAGTTCTGGAGAACCGGTAGCGGAAATTTTGAGTAGTTTGGAGAACTGGCAAATGCCAACTCTGATGAAGATTTTACGTATCCTTCCCCTGCCACACCCACCAAGCCCTGCCCACAGAACTGGTAGTAAAAAATTCATCATTGCTCCAATGTGAGAAAATATCAATAAATACAGAATAAATCTGATCACAGCATCATTGTATAAGTTGATATTTGGAGTGCAGCTTTAACAGTTTCTTACTGCAAAGCTTGTGAGATTATTAATTGCTTGAGAAAGTACAGCGGGCCCCTTCTCTCATTTTCTCTCCTCTCTTTATCCCTTCTGCATAGTGTTATCATATTTTTGAATGCTTAAATCTTATATAGTCATTTTGGCCTATTTTGCTACATTGTCTTACTAGTATAGTTTCGTACTCTTTTATCCTTTTCTTATTTTCCTGGGCTACAATACTGACCAACTTTCTTTTGCAGCTGCCCAATTCTCTCAGATACCTCTTTAACCTAACTTTCTCTTTCTCCAAGCTGCCATTACTTCCAGCCTATCATCTCTTTTTCATACATTAAATCTTTTCCATTGCCTCTGCTCTTCTAATTCTCCAGATGTTCTGAGCAAGAAAAAGTGGTCAAGAGGCAATTCCCAAATGCCCAACTGGGCACAAACCAACAGCTTAAAAAGTGCAGCTTGTTTGCATACCGTTGGTGAAAATTGGGGGACTGGATTCTGAAGGCTCATACATATCTCTGTATTTCCTTTGTGATGACCCTTATTCTGGAAACACTGGCTTGATTGTTCAGTTAGTTTCTGCACAGTATTTTTTGCCTTTGGGCAAGAGAAAGCTCTTTGCCCTGCATACCAGAATGACTTGGTCTGTTTGAAATTCTTTAGTGCAAACCCTTTTTGTGTTTGCGTGCAAATTTACAGGAAGGACAAATAGTGAAGATATATGCTTAAAAAGTTGGTTAACTCTCTTTTTGCCTTGTTCCATTGTATCATTCCCTGAGCCACTTCTCAGAACATAATCTCACCAGTTAGCACAACAAACAGGGGAAACATAACAAAAACTAAAGTATACATTTCTGGAAAAGTTAAGACAAGCCTTAGAGTGTAATGACAAGCCTAGAGTTACCCAATGACCTTCCTGACTCAGTCAGGAACTGAACCTTGGCTATTCCTGGTCTTTGTGTAACATACAAAAGCCAGTTTAAGAATATATTGGCTTCTCTTAGCCAATAAATACACGTAGCTTACAATTTAATAGTTTCTTACTTGCAAAAATATATTTTTATATATGCACTTTCAGGTATCTTAAGCACTTCGTACTTGCAGGTCTTATAGTGGCTTTATAACATAGATAACACTATAGCTCCACTGCAGGCTGGTCACATTCATACTTCATAATGTATAGAATTCATCTATTTCTGTCTTTCTACAAAATCCTGCACAATAAATTGGGCTGAGTTCAGTTTAGAAAAATGAAGGAAATATTGTCACACATAATCTAATAATAATGTCGACAGAGGAAGAATTTCTGATTTTCTTTTATTTAACCCAAAGTTATTGGCAATACATGCATGTAGTTAAAAGATAAGATTAAACTGGATACTTCTCCACAATGCAATCCATTCAAGTGCATTATGTTTGGCCTGAAATTCCAGGCAACTCCTATCTTGCACCTGTGCACCTGTTTTTTTATACCTACATGCAGAATCTGATTCCCCGCCCCTTTCTATTGAATAGCATTTAATTGAATAGGCTCTAATGTTCATTAAGTCTATTAAGATTTGTTTGATTTTTAGCTTCTCTTTTGAACTGTTAATAGCCCTCTCTTCCAGCTTTGCATCATTTGTAAATTCGATGAGTATTTTCTTCCTCTTCT